>OX411309.1:74658148-75977825 GCA_948150685.1 Rhaphigaster nebulosa | reverse complement strand
GGAGAGTTTCACCTTTTCGTACATAGAAATAGAATAGAATAAGAACTTTATACTGGAATTAGGTCCCTTAAAGAATAATACAATCGAGCAAACAAAACAGAAACAATATCTGACCATAACACTACAAAAATAAGATCAATAAATGTTTACATATTTTCAATAAAATAATAAGCAACAGTATCAATTCATGTCTTTGAACAATATAATTTAATGTGAACAAAAAAATAAAAAGAGAGAAAATGAAAAATACAAAAATTGGCTGTGAGCTGAATGGGCTGATTAGCAATGTTGAAGCTAATGCATTAAAAACCTATTATTACTTCTGATCTAGCTGCTAATCTTAAATTGAAATTTCATAATTAGAAAGCATCATTTTGGAAAGAAAGAAGGTGTTAGAAAAGGAGGGAATGAGGATAGAGAAGAAGCATGGCGGAATATTAGAAGGAGAGGAATTCCCAGAGGGCTAGAGGAACGAGCGAGAAAGGAACGTACGAATGCTTTGGTTCTATGGGATGGGGTATAGAGGCGCGATCTTGTTTCCTGTGCGTGGATCGAGATTTAAATTTTAGGAGGCTGTAGATGCAGGAAGGATGCTGGGTGGTGATAGTTTGGTATAGGAAAGACCCGAGGAATATTGTCTACTATTAGAGGGAAGAGCCACTCTAACTCGCCGTAAAGGTGGGGGACACATGAGCCCGTCTCGAAGTACCGAAGATAAATCTTAAAAAGCAAAGACAAATCTTAAAAAGCAGTCTTTCTATACATTTTTATACAAACGAGTATAAACAGTGCAGTAAATATTGCATTATCTTAGAAAGTCTGAGTGAAAAAAATCGATAACAAAATAAAAACAAAATTGAAGTTTATTGCGGATATTTTTTTCATTTCATTCCACATAGCGATGGAAAGCAAGCCAAGATGTTGAATTGAATGATGTGCTTCCTCCGTGATTTATGTTCGCTGTTATACTTTTATTTATTTACTTTCCCATTCATATCATTTAGCAATAAGTACGATATATATATATATATATATATATATATATATATATATATATATATATATATATACATATATATATTTTAAATTGCTCGTATAAGTTTTGTACAAACTTTACAGTATGATTATTTGGAATGATAAGAACAATATTCTGTCTTCTGTTTACTCACTTTATCTTTTAAAAGTTAGACATAAAAAAAACCTTGAAATTTAAAAGGGCATTTAACTCGCAATCCTTTCATTGGCAACGCCATGCGGATACAGCTTGTGTTAGATTAATTTTCCGACGGAAGTATGTATGTATTTTAACTAATTCACTTATATTTTCAACAATTAATATGTCATTAATATCTTACATTAGTTTTACCCCCTTTCAAATGTGCTTTAATAAACTCGTAGATGCTTTATGGTTTGAATAGTTTTAAATAAGATACGTCATTCCCCAACTGGTCTGGATTAATATTTAAAAAGCCCATGTTTATTCCCTATTTCTATAGAAATATCAAATATTTTTCTAGAAATGAGGTTATCTATAATGTATTATTAAAAAAAGAACAATAAATAATACTTATGTAAACTTATCTTGCCATAATAGTAATTTTAGTTAACAATCTAGACCATTTAAAAAAAAGGGTTTAATTCGTGATTAGAAAGGAGATGTATGATTTCAAAAATTAAAATGTTACCTACATGTATCTTCTTCCTTCTTTCCGTTCCACGATTCTCTCGTTCAAATCCTTAATCATGTGTATTTTTATTAACATCTATAATTGCCATAATACTTTGCTCCTCATTTAAGTGCCATAGATGGAAAATTTCTTCAACGCAGCAAATGATATACTTTGGTTAATTTCTTCGTATTGCAATAACCTCTTTTCAAAAATTTATAACAATGAATTGAGTTTCGACTGCCGATGAACACTGTATCGAGAATTTCACGTATAATTTTACCAGAAACAGGCATAGTCTATAGTCTATTTACTTCTGACACTTCCATCTAGCCATCTAGCATTGTGTAGCGCACCGGAAGCTCTGATTTTAATTTTGCCTTATGGATTCCTTCCAATGAATATTAGGCACAATTCAATGAGCTCTTATAATCGTGTGTTCAGCTAATGCTTTTCAAAAATTCACTGACAGATAATGGAAGGTTATAAAAATCAAAGTGTAACGTTTCAATCGGAATATGAATAATCCCTGGTTTATCTTTTTATCTCTGTTAAATCCTCTAAGTCTAACTACAATTTCAAAGTTAGCTTCAGAAGATTTCTTCACAACCAGTTTTTATTTTGGTCTTCTACAGACAAAGTAGATCAATCTCATAGAAGTATTTTTAAAAAACATTTCAATGACTTCGCGCTTTTGAGTATCACTGCCTCTCTTGAATTAACTACTGGCTTGTGTGGATTTTTTTTAAGGAAACACACCAACTCCTCCTGAAAAAGTCAGACAAAGAGGAATTGGTATATTCGATGAAGGTATATTCAATATATTTTGAATATTTTACTCTTCCTAGGATGGGCGCAACAATCATTTAAAAACTGCCATTGGCTTAGCGGGTCTTTCTTCTTCCTTCACACGCCTCAATAAAGTCCTTTCTTCGCTCTTTTCCCACTTTACATCAACTCCTACAAGACAACTCTTCGACATGGCTCTCTTTTATTTAATTTAGTAATGTTTCTATTTTATCTTCTTCTGTTTTCAAAATTTCCAATACATTGGCATAGAAGATAAAAAATTAATTATTTAAAGTTGAAATAAAGCTATATTGACGTTCCTAATGCTAGTCTAATGACCGACGAACAATATTATGAAGATTACGCCAATCGCAATATACCTCTTATTATTATTCTCGAACTAATAAATTTAAAATTTCGCTCAGCGCCAATTTAACCTCTCGTAAATTGTAAAATAGTACCGACAATACTTGTTGGTTAGAGGACAATTTGCTTCCTGTGATTTCGTGTCTCGAACAGACTATGAAATAAATATTTGGGTCAGCTCTACTCAGATTCCAGGATAGTTCAGCATTCAGAATGTACACATACAGTAACTAGAGATAAATTGTGGGTTAGAATAAACTGAAAGCGGTTTGAAAAGACGCAGTATGCAGAGAGATGGACGTGCAGGCCGGGTAGTATTTTGATTTTCAAAATAAGCTCGATGCAGCACGGGCCCCTCACAGCAGATTCGAACTAAAGAGGTTTATATTCTTTTTTTTTTTTATATCAAAAGAAAAAAAAATAGAGTGTGTGCGATCAGAAATTAAATTATTAAAAAATAAGGGCCACTCTATGGCTGCCATAGTTCCCTCAATATGCCACATATTGATGATACCTAAAGGCCTAAAGATCTTTTGTACTTTCTAACTTTTACGTGTTGGTACAAAGGTCCGGGAAAAAAAGGCATGAAATTAGGTTATGAGGTATGATATAATCATATATAACCTCAACAAAGCCTTAAGTTTCTCAAATGCCAGGAAACAGCTAACCATTCAACGTTTCGCCTATTTAGGCATCATCAGGATAGAAAAACATAATAACACCACACTCGGCACATCTTACATCAACAGCTTAAAAAAAACTAACCAGATATAAATCATTACTTGACAGTTCAACATATAATTATGATGATGCCTGAATTGGCGAAACGTCGACTGTTTTCTTTATTTACTGCTATTTTAGAAATTTAAGGTTTCGTTATGTAATCTTCCAGTAATATATATCCTGCCAGTAATTTTTGGCTCATATTTTAAGTTTTTATTTTTATTTATTAATTAATTATAATTTAATACTTTTATATCCTGGTCATGGATGAAATTAAATTAAATTGTATTAGTGAGGTTAATCGGTGCCCACGTCAGCTTTTTTATTATTCAATTAATCATAAAAGCCCCTTGTCCAAATGAATATTTAAGCTGAATCTATCAATATCAATTATGGAGGCAGTGATTGGAATATATAATACCTCCCAGAGCTCGGGAGTCATGACCGCGCCTTCGCTTCGTAAAGGTCATCGTGTCATCTCTCTGGCTTCACGTTAAATAGTCTGTCTAATGATTACTCTCTACACGAAGCATCAATTTAAAAATTATTTTCGATAATAAATTGCCTAACTGCTAAAGATTTAGAAAATAATTACTTCAGCATTTATAGAATAATTAAACAGCTACCACCACTATCTACTCCAAATTAATTCTTAATTTAATTTTAGTTATTAGCCTATTAAACTATAAATCGGTGGCTCAAGAAGTGACCCCGAATTTGGTTACTAGTTTCCGAAGATAGCAGTATCTCAAAAACGACATTCGGCGTCGAGACGTTCATCTATTGACACATACAGGCACACACAAATAAGCTCTTGTTTCTGGAGGTCTCATTCCGTTTTTATATGTCGTTTTCTTTCAATTGGTAACAGGTTCCCAAGAGATTTCTTCGTGTTCCTTGACAACATTAGAACTGTCTGTGTCACTCGATAAAGCCTTGGAAATCGACGGTTACAACATTTTGAGCGGAAGAAACCGTTTAACTTATATCTTATTCTTCTACTGCAGACTTGTTCAGCTCACAAATAGGGAGGAAAAAAAGTGTTTTACACTAAATTTAGCACTTAAAACAAGTAATAAAATTGTTTAATTAGAGTGGAAAAAAATCGCGTTCATAACCTTTATCACCGAACCATATAATCTCTGTAATAAATGTCGGTATACCTTTTGGTGTAAGTTTAATGACCTCAAGTAAAGTACCCCTTTCGGACCTTCAATTTCAATCAAAATCTATTATTTATATTAATAATATGAGCCAGATTTTCTTTCCACGCAAAGACCCTAATTTGTCAGATTTCCACTTAGTCTCTCCCAAATCTAATTTCATTGTTTTGCCCAGGCTGAATACTGGATATACTCGTATTTTCAGGACTTTTGATTTTATAATTATCACAATAAATTATTGAATATATTAAACTTAACAATAACTAATAATAAATAACTGAATATATATCTTTTCGGGACTTGACACTTTTTTTTTTTCGTGACTTCATATCAATAATGTTATACCACACACAAACACAGAAGCCGCCAAAGAGGCCGGACCCTGGACCGAAGCCAGGACCTCCGACGACAGCTGTGCCTCTTCCCGAAATAGAAGATACGCCAGGGAATAAAGGAGTCTTTTCATGACGGATTTAGTTCGGCTGATTGATGTCCTCGCCGCCAATATTCTCTCACGCCGGCGCCTTTGTTCTCGGCCGAGAACCGGGGATGCGATTTGTTCGCATCGCTGGCTGTGTGGTTGAGTGGTACTTAACCATTCTCTTTTAGGTGCATGTCCCAAACGTCTTCTTAGAGAGGAACTGACAGAACTTGCAGAGGAGAACCAATTTTATAGAGTTATGTGTAGGGGATAGTAGGTGCATTCGATTGACCGAAATGTTACCAAAACACTTTAACATCTTTTTTATTACATTAATTTTCTAGGGTTTTTTAAAAATATCCACTTTTCGTCACTTGCGATAATTTTTTTCCGAAACCTGTCATCTTTCAGATTTGAAGTAACATTTTACACATATCAACTCGCTGCTGGGTTTGGGCCTCTGTCAAGCCATGTGGGTCGGACCTTGGTCTTAAATTTTGTACGCCCAGGTTTTTAAGATGACGAGCCAGTGTGGTATTAGAAGCCCCTACTATGGCCGATAAATCACGAGTAGTTGCATGTGGGTCCTAGTTCACACATTCAAGAAGAACATCATCATCAACGACCGATGGGCTGCCTGATGTCGGTTCATCTGCAAGGCTCATATTCCCCTTGTTGAAACGCCTGAACCCAAGTGCGGCAATATTTCGATGGATAATTGGTTCTCCTCATATGGCACAAATTTCTTTAGCGGCTGCCTTTGCGCTTATACATTTTTTCCAGTAATGTCTCAAAAGACCGCGAATCACGATTTTTTCTTCTGACATTGTATCTGCGTTTTAAAAATGTAAATGACGCCATAAAGCCAGCTCAAGTCACAAGGAATTAAATGAATAGTCAAAGTAAACATTGACATAAATACTAGGGAAAAAAACATTCTTATAGCATTAATTATGAGAGTTGGATTAAGCGTTGTAGTCATGCACAAGGACTTTTGTAACAACTTTATATATATAAAACTTACAGAAAATTTAACGGTCTTTAAAAGTGTTTATGACAAATTTTAACCTAAAATGCACTGGGAGCGAGTCACTGAGAAAAATGTGAAAAAAGTGACGAAAATGACGAATTCGTTGACCTATAAAATTTGATTGCGAACGATCAAGGGTGGCAGACCATTATACTTCCACTCTTTTATTAGAGTACTTTCGGCCTAGAAGATCACAAAACTTCTTTAAATCAGACAGGTTTTTTGGCCTCGGCTCCTGGACTATTAGGATGCTGTCCGAGGACATAATGTAGATGATGATACGTTCGTCAGGGCAACAGTATCAAATCTGAAGAAATTCGAGTAATTCCAAGTTCAGCAATCACGGAACTTTAAGATATGGAGACCCTCCAGCTGATTGAATTTATTATTTAAGCAACTTTGAATTATCACCAGAATTAAACAATATACTAGTTAATGTGATTATTTCATTTAATATTTGAAAAATAACAAATATTTAAAAAAAAAAATGTCAAGCATTTACAATATATGGAGAGGCCAATGGACCGTTGGGACCTACCACTGTCAGCGATACCTGCCATAATTTCATCAGGTTCCACTAATGAGCGTCATTAATTCACAATGGGTGTCATTCCATCACTGTTGCCTTTTCATTTTTTACTATAAAGTAAAAAAAGCGTGTACGGTTGACGATTAAACTTCAATCAGAGTAGTCAGAGGATCATCTCTATTATTTTTTTTTTCAGAATTATATTCACACTTTTAATTTGCATAGAATTCGATCAGTAAAATGACCAGTTCTGTGAGAATGGCCTGTATGCATATAATTATGTGTTTGGAAATAGTGGGATGTACTACAATTAAGCCCTATAAGTTTATTGACTGAAGTATCTAAATTCGGTTGTATGCATTGGTTTAAAAAATATTCATTTATCCTTTTAATTTATAAACACGTTTCGTTCAATTTTGAGAGTTTGTTGTACTCATACAGAGTTACACCATCTAATATATCTCATCATTGGATACAATTATTAATTATAATAAAAGGTATATTACTAATATTACTGTATTATCATGTTGTTTTTTTATTAGTTCAATTTTTGTTATGAATAAATGTTTTGGAAAATCTAACTGAAGTTATCGCAACCATCCAGTTGGCGTTTGTTTATTCTGAAATATGCAAAGGGTATGAGAAAAGATTATTAGGGTTTGTGTCCTGATTGGTTTATTCTAATTACTAATTGAAGCATGAACGTTTAATGCCCATGCCAATTCCGAGCATTTATGGCTAATTCGGATCAGGTATTACTGGTAATTATCGAAAATTTTGAGAACTCTTCTAAACCTCCTCAATAAGTAGTCAGGTAATTGTAGTGGTCCTAAACGCCTGTACCTCAGATCAACTTCAAAAATCTCATTACCTAACGGCCCAAGAGGACAGTTACCTGTACCGGAACAACCACCCGATGAACGGTTGTTTCCAGATCAGCCTAATAACCTTTCAAGTGCTAAATAGCCCTCTTTAATGACTTGATGAACCCAAGGATGGCTCAGTGAGCAAGTACTCCAAACTGGCCCGTGCATTCCTTATGATCGGGAAACCCCGTTCTTTTATATTAAAATTGAATGTGAGTATTCGTGAAGCAGGCACTCATAATATCGACTTACAATTAGTATGCAACAAACAACTATTTTACCATAAATACCTGATGCCTATATCCTCCTTGGCGGCCGTCTTGCGAGTGGGGGGAGTGAAGCTTCCAGCGTTGATAAGCTCACGTGAAGTGGAGCTTTATCCCGCCGGGCGGCCTCCTCACGGAGCGTCTGCGGCGCTGTTTGGCCACCGTCGCTAGGGGAGGGACAAATATGAGACCAGGGGCCCCTAAAATGTGCATAACAAAAAAAGAACCGGAAAATTGGGCCAGGTGAAGGAATAGGAGGCTGTAAATCCGACAATTATGAAAACGATACTTCCTACTACATTATAATGACAAGAGTTTATTGTTTTACAGAAAATACAACTCAAATATTTTACAAAATTATTTAATGATAATATTATAATTTAATAATAATTTCTTAAGTGAATTTTTCATAATAAAACTAGCAGAACTTCAACTATTTGTTATTCACAATAATCATTCATAACCCTTTTTTTACTTCATTTCTGCGAATGTTTGAATAATCGAGTTAAAATAAAATGTTCTTGCAAATCGACATTTACATTATCTTTAAACTATAAACAACATACATATTTATAAATTAAGGTATCCTGTCATTGATTTTTTAGTCAACTCCTACTGGGCCCTCCTAAAGCCCGGGTTCCGAAGATTTTGCCCGTCCCCCTCTGTCCCTCAAGAAGCCTCTGATCACAAGAACAGTCGCCGGATGAACGGTTTGGTTCCAGATCAGCCTAATCATCTTCTAGTGCTAATAACCCTCTTCAGTGACTTGATGAACCCAAGGAATGATAAGTGAATAAGTACTGAAAATTCCTTCTTGGTAATGAGATCAGCTGTATCCAAAGGTTTATGGTTCGAAAATCGCTGTTATCTTTAGATTTTGTATGTATTGAAGACAAGGAATATCTTGAATAGCATAATTAAATTTATATACATACATAATTTTTATCAACAAAGATCTCAAAAAATGAAAAACTGTAAGGGCCTATCTGTATTTACTCCTCTATGAGACATGTCAGGTAGAGAAGACGGATAAATCAGTTATGTGAATTGATATGTGATTTTCAGGGAGAAAGAAACCGTACTGTAGCATTGTGGAATGATGTCTGATGAAAAAGTAAATATATATATATATGTATATATATATATATATATATATATATATATATATATATATATATATATATATATATATATATATAATCTTTAATGAAAGTTTATTTCTTATGTATGTTGTAGTTGACCGTAATTGCAATCCACGGGAAAATAATCGGTTAAAACATTTGATTTTTTGTTTGAAATTCTCTAAAATGAATTGGATCTCCTTCGTGAATGAACAGTAAAAGCATGATAAAAGGACTGTGTAGGATAAATACCGACTGTTTCTTGTTAGAACAGTTCCTTTACAAATATTTCTTCAGCAGCCGGTTTCTATTCACCTTTTTATAATGTCCATTTAGGATGATCCATAAGATCCGAATCCTCTACTAGAGTTCTGTTGAGAGGTAGTGTATGTGCAAGGAGGATCCATTGTGGTGTAAAAGCATTGATCTCGACTGGGCGTTCGACCTCCCTGCCATTGTGAGAGCCAAATGACCGCCTGAGGGCAAACAACCCTTTGTGGCTGCCACTGGATCCATTCTTCGGGACCAGCGCCCTCTTATGCCCCGGGCTCCGACCTTGAGGATTATCCCTTCTCGTTAACTAAAAGCATCGACCACCGAAGGGAAAGATTATTCCCCATTATCCGGGTATAAGTGGGGTCTTTTAGAGGATCTTAGCGTTCGCCGAAGCTTGTTCAAGAGTTCTGGAAAATGTCCAAATTTATTTGTCTCCGTTCCTGAAACTTCCAAATTCAATATTTAAGTGCTTACCTCAATGTAGTAAAATACATCCTCTGATCCCCTCCCCTGCGTATGCCGTAGCTCACATTGTCACTTTAATACTCATAATGTGCTAGGTTGTATGAAATATGTAAAATTGTGAAATGCACGACCCTTCCACAAAATTTCTGTGGGAGGATGGAAAAGAATAAGAAAGAAAAAAAAGATATAATTATACCGATTCTGTGACTACATTGTTTAGAATTCACATATCTGATCAGTTTTCAGCGGAACTGAGTTTAATTTTAGGTAACTAGAAAATCGCGTTGAACTAAGTAATTATATATTTTTATTCTCCTAAACAATTCTATATATCGTCGGTTTGGAGGTAAAAGTGACCAACTGCAATTTTTGCGAAGATGAAGTTAGTTGCTTTCTATACATTTCATTGCATTGAAACGTCAAATCCATTGAATTCTGGCACAGGTTGAAAGCAGCAAACCTCATCTTCCCAAAAATTGCAGTTGACCACTTTTACCTCCAAACCGTTGATACACTTTATAATGAAGCTGATAGTGATAATATTTTATTTGTTATGAGTGTTGCCATTGGATCGCAATTTTTATTTCTTATTAATAAAGTAATAAGACATTCAGTATATTTAGACATTGTATTGTAAATAAGATTATAAATTTCATTATCGTCTTTCTCTAAATGGTACGGGAATACACTATATGTTATATACTATATGTTATATATTCTGATTTTTAAATTGAATTTAGTGGGATCGGTTTACTGCTAAATACCTTTACAACTGTAGAACTGGTGTTGAAAGTTGTTAATATTCTGTTATTGGACAACGATTTAGGCTGCTATAATTAATATAATTTTAATTACTTAATGTACTTAATTTAAATTGATAAATTTAGTTTAAAGACAAAATGATTGGTTTGGTTTTAGACTGTTTAACAGTTCGTAAATAGAGCAAAGGACCGTTGTATACATTCATAATTGTTACAGTTTTAGGCAAAATTAAAATTCTGAAAAAAAGAAAAAAAATACAGAACCGTTTAAATTTCCAATCCTGGCCACTGGATCGATATTTATTTTTAAAGTAGCCTTGAGGCAGCGGTAATTACGAGAGAGCTGCCAACCTCTGATATATTAACTCATTTATCAGTCAGTTTTTACTTGTAATATTTAAAGTCATTACAGGCAAACTCACTCATTACACGGAATTATTAATTACTTATTTAATGATACAATAACAGGCTACAGGTGTCGGTCACACACCTACGTCGGCCTGAGAACCAGTTTTTTGCTCTCGGCTCCTGGTCTAATTGATGCCAAAGGCGATCGAAGGCTGCTTCAACTTTAATGTTAGGTTTGAGATTGTCGATTATAGTTCTCTAAGAGCCAGGGTTCCTGGGATGTTTTTGAGTATAATACGAGGTTCACACAGATTTCCTAAGTCTGTTCCAAAGGTTCCAAAAGAAATTATAGAATACCCAATAACTAACATAACCATTCCATGCGGTTGGTATACGTTATATGTTTATTAGTTAAAAGTGTATGAAAACCGTTACATACATGCTTTGTCAACATAATAGATAAATTTAATGATCATTTTTATTCATTTATTCATCTATTTCCCATTCTAAGCTATGTTCATAAAATCAAAAATACTAATGCATTTTACGGAAAAATATTTCTGCAATTTTATTCACAAATGACAATAACATATTTCTGTTCAATTTTTTTTTTTTTCCACGTTGGATCTAACTCTCAGAAATGATTTGAACTGAGATTTAAAGATCGGATTTTAAAAGGCACGAAAAAAAAAGATTAGTTTTTTTGCAATATGTTAATGAAGAATCAACCAAAACTGACGTACTTTATCTACTTATTAGAGAGAAAATAGAAATAGATAAAGAAAATCAACAAATGAAACTTAATTAAGATAAGTTTCGACCCACTTATGCAATGGATTGATTACAATGAATTGTGCTTTGACTAAAGAGTTCACATAAACACTGCTTCTAATAAACACAACAGCATACACATCTTCTCCCACTTAAGCACAATAAAAAAGTTTTTTAAACAATTTTAGTACAACAATCATGCACACTACCAATATATTTTAAGTTTGTCAAGTTGCAAATATATAGTTTCTGGTTTAGTTTCCATGGAAACATTTTCTTTCCATTAAATAATGTGAAAGTAGAAATTATTAACTTAATTTCCGCTTTTGTATTCTTAAATTACTTTATTACAGAGCGTATTGTAACAGATTGCAACAGATTGGCGGATTGGTGGGAGGAGGTTCGGTCGCATCCGTCTCCTTTCAGATCCGTTTGGTTATCCATCTGGGGTCCTGTGCTCCTCATAAAATACACTGTATCTTAGCTAATACTGGTCCGATTTTGATGATTCTTTTATTATTTTTTAGATAATTTAATTACCTTTCATACAATTCCACACATAATTTACCGTAAAATGCATACTTCTTATGCTATGCGCAAATAAAATATTCTTTTCATCATAACTTTTTCTCTGCAATTCTTCGGTGATTTTCTCCATAAATGAAAAGTTAAAGGCCTTTATGAAGAATTTAGGCAAGTTTCATCAGAATCGTTATTGCCGTTTTCGAGAAAATTGTAAAAAAGTGTAAAATCGATTATATAAAGTGGCACTTCCAGTTAGTCGATTTGGACGAAAACGTTGCTGTAACATCACACCTACATCAAATACGTAATTTGAGTATCGCACGATTTTTCGTTTTTGAGCTAGGCTGTTCACATACACACAGACACACAGACCATTTTGCGAGGCTTGGTCATTTGGGCTCAGTGGACCTTAAAACGTATATTTCCGTTGAAAACTCGAATTCGAAAACTTTCACGATCGCAATACTTCCCCTTTCTATATACTTCGTATATAGGTAAGGGAAGGTAACAACTAAACTATAGGTTGCTTATGTCCCGATCGGAAAAATAAAACAATTGAAAGGCGCGAGTTTTCAGTTGCAAATCAGTGCACATTCGCCACCCCCCACGTTTCCTGCCTGAGTTCGCGACGATCAAAAAATAAAGCATAAAGGGTTTTTCAAATCGCTGCGATTTATTAGACGTATGTGCGTTTATCCTTAAGTAGAAATGCGTATTTTATTTCAGTGACAAGAGGCCGTATTACAGAGGAGCTTTAGTGTTCCATATCTTAAACAGATCCTTTTGAGGGAATATTCTTATTTCCTTTATGCATTCTTTCCTTCATCATTATTAAATTCATCATTATTCTACCTCTTTCGCTACTCTGAATCCCATTGAAATATTTATTTAAGGCCTTTATAAAGTCTTGTTTTCCTAAAGCTGTGAGCAAGAGGATCTAGTTTAAATAAAAGATTTCTTTTTTGTTTTTCTCTTTCGAATCGTACTTGAAGTTATTTTTGTCTTTCTGATGTTTGATTTAATACTCATTCCAATTTTTGTATACCACGAACTTATCAGCTCATCATACACCGAATAATTCATCATTAGATGTGGATACTTGTATTATGAAACCCCAGTGATTTTAGAAAATCTATTAATAATTTTATTATTTTTTTTTTTCACGTATGAAGTTTTCCTCAACCCAATCTCACTTAACTTAGTTCCCTAACCAAACCTACGTAAATTAACCCCAAAACTTTTATGTTAAACCCTACGCATTAGCGGATTCAAGTGGCTGAAGCCTTCCCCAAAACAAATTAATAATTATTTTTTACATTGGTCCATTTTTGTTTCAATGAATGACCTGAGCCAAATTATTAAATAATTACTGCATGTTTTCTTTTTAAATCATTTCGCATAATACAAGTAGCTTTGTTAATGTAAGACAATGATTAAATTTTATTTTGCAAGTTAACTATTTGCGATAATTTTACACCAAATGCCCGTAATCGCTTTTCTCACTCAGCTACGCCTCGCACGATAAAGTTAAACAAATTATTGTCATTGAACTGTTTGAACGGCTTATTTCTTCAAAAAATTTGTTTAACTTTTTCTTCCCAGTATCTCGCTTAAAATTGTATCAATTTTTAATAGTACAAAGAATAAAGAAAAAATATAAAAAATTTCTCCCTAAAAGCATTATTGTTCCTGTAATTACGGTTAATAAAAAAAAAAAAAAAAAAAAAAAAAAAAAAAATGATTTTCTGATTATTCAAGTTCAGTGTTTCAAACGGCGTAAAAACCATTGTTCGGAGATCTTCAACAATTTTCTGTAGAAGGAACCCCCTGTAGTTATGAGATATCTCTATCCCCAAACCCCTGGTGTCAGCCCTCCTCCCCAAAAAATTAAATTCTAAATCCACTGCTCTACGGAAACTATATATAAACTAATACATCAAACTGTAGCGAGCTGACAGACACCGTGACGGCTGACTATAAATATAACAAATTTCTCTGAAAGTTAGCTGTTAGTCTTCTTGAAGGACTCAATTACCACGGTCAAAGGTTGGTGACTCTAACCTCCGACCTGATAGAGAATATATTTGGAAGGGAGCCGATCCTTAACATTAATCCTGGACTACGCTCTCGTAATGTGGCGAGAAGTCAGTAGCTTCGTCGTTATCTGTTTCCGCCGCTGAGAAATATTTATAGGTTCAGTGATAAAGGTTGTCAACACTGTCGCTGGATCTTCAAAGGCCCTCAGTATAAATAAAAACTGGAGTGGAAAAAATGTGAGGATGTTTTTTTTAGTGCTTGTTGGACGTTTTGTATGTTCTAACTAATGTGCGCTTTGAACATCACCCGAAGGGGAATATTTGATATCCAATTCTGACAGGAAGGAGTGATAGGATTTTTTTTTCTCGAAACCTATTATAGTTGATAAATAATTCTTTTTTAATAAAAAAAATATATATATTATTGAATTTCTCTTAGTATATGTTATTATTAGTACAAATCTAAAAACTAACTTATCAAAATAAAAACATCCAATGACCCAATTATAAGCACAAGCACAAACAATGTATGTATATTATTTACATAACCTAGGGACCAAGCCCCTCCCACAACGTATTGATGACTGTAGGAAGTTTTAGTACTATTCTCTCATCGTTATCACAATTATTGGCTGTTCAATATTTCCTAGCTCCGTCTCCACACCAGTGCCAAATCGTTTGCCACTGGCGTTGATCGGAGTATTTGTGAATGTTGAAGCATTGGTGAAAGTACTGCCCGATGTTGGCGTTGGCAATTGCGTTGGCCGTTTTCGAGCTATTCTTTCAAACATAAAAGGGATTGGCCATGGCCATTGCGTTCCATCCACATCAGTGACGAACTATTTAGCCAACGGGTTCCACATTTTTACCTAATTATTGGATTTTATAATTGTTGTTACTTTAAATATCGAAATACTCAGCGATTCATAACTTGATAACTTTCAGTTATTAATTGGATTGATTTTTTGGTTCGTACTTTTTATGGCGCTATTAGTCTAATATTTATAAACCAATTCCTAAAAATCAGCTAATTTTCGTAATTCAACCCTCGATCTTTGAAGCTCACAAAATATTGCTGTTAAATAAAAAATTATGAGACTATTCGTGGTAGCGGTAGGAAAATAAAAAACAATATACTCGTAAAGAAGGACATTCAATCTCTTTTATTCAATGCATTGGAAAGCAACTTCTTTTCTCTAAAAGAGCGAGCAGTTATGGAATTAAAAAACAAAACTCTTAATCCTTTATCCTAATAAAATAATATTTCTGCTTGAATATTTATAATATCCTAATAAAATAATATTTCTGCATGAATACTTATAATATCCTAATCAAATAATATTTTTGCATGAGTATTTATAATATCCTAATAAAATAATATTTCTGCATGAATATTTATAATATCCTAATAAAATAATATTTCTTCTTACATTCGACAAAAAATTTCAATTTCTCCTCATATCTGCTAACTGACCCCCATCATACCTCAAATACGTTAAAAGGGAAATGTCAGTACATATTGATGTGAAAATTTCATATTTATAATTGAATACTCTTGATAATCGCACCTAACTGGGTAATGGATTAGATGGGTGCTTTACTGACACATATTTTCACAAACATTTGGTAAACGATTCATCACATTGTTTGCCATGTGTGTGGATGCCCCATTTGTTCAGTTGTACTTTCACATTTCAAACTTAACAAATATCGGACAAGTGTTCGACAGACGATCTGCCATTGGTGTAAAGCCGGCGCATAGTTGATCACCGCGACAAGCCATACACGCGGAGAGAAGAGCAAGAAAAACAAACGCGTGCTTTTCACAGGAAGCTCGCCTAGTGAGGAGGCAACAAAGCGACAACAAGCGCTACTCTGAGGGATGCAAGAGAAGCTTTCATAAAGTTTGTTTTCTTCCGAATTTCGTCGGATATATAGTTGTTAATTAAGGAAGTATTGCCAAGAAAGCCATTATGGGACAAAAAGGACCGTCATCGCAACAGATTTGTGTTGGATACAATGTGGAATGAAGTGGCTACTAAAATAAATAAAAGTAAGTAAATCCACATTTATTGTTCATATTCCATAGTATATAATGACATTACAAGAAATCATCTATCTTAAATAATTTGTAACAGTAAATTATTATAAATTACGTAAAATGAAATATTTAATGATAATTGTTTTTGTTTAATAATTTTGTAAATATAAAATCAATATATAAACCCGCAAAGGCAAAAATTAAAACTTTCTAAATGTAAATAATAAAAAAAAATTAAAACTTTTCTGAAAATTTCCTGTTTCTTAATTAATCCTAATTATTAAATTAGCAAACCGCTAACTATAATTGATTATCTAATTAAACAAATTATTTTATTGTTTAATTGGTATTCTATCTATCTATTTCCTATTAAAGAGATTAAAACTAGGGCGTATTCGCCGCTGTTATCGCAACTCAACTATGCGGTGGCAACTCGTTGCTTGCTCTGCATTGCGAATCGCTGCTTGTTGCGCTGCTCTAAGATGCGGTGGGCCTAAGTCCGCGCACGGGTCAGTCTAAAGCAGTCCATCAATTATCAAAAGAGTCAATATTTAAAATGGAGACGGAGAATCGCCGGCGGAAACGTTCCTGTTATATCGCGGCATAGAGATGAACAAGAGTATGACGGCTTCCTTTAGGAGATATTAAAGCATTTGTTGAATTGAGACAAAGTCTGTTTATCGTTGAATTACAATATAATTATGATCTCGTATTGCAGAAAGGTAAGTAAGTTAAGAGTATGAATAATAAACTCAATTCATTATCTTCAGTTAGAATGTTATGATTATTGAACAATTACGATTTTTTAAAAATTAAATTATTTTACTGTTTCTGTTATGAATGCCATTGATTTTTACTTTTTTTTTTATAAGAAAATTCATTTTTATTACTTTGATGTAGGTATGCAGCCTTCAGTAAAACTGACTTTGAGCTACTGTTGGTAAGGCAGTAAATAAATATTTTAATCAAATACCGTTTCATTTTTAGTTGACATCCGCATGATGGTATAGAAGGATCAATCTAATTAGGGATTGATAAATTATTTGCCACTTTTATAAATTTGTTTTATTGAAAACTAGTTTCGAATGTTACACATTCATCCTCAGTTCAAGGTTTAAATGGATTATATCAAACAGATCTAAGAGATTTAACAATCTGTTTGATATAATCCATTTAAACCTTGAACTGAGGATGAATGTATAACATTCGAAGCTAGTTTCATTTTCAATTTGAAAAGCAAAACTTTCAGGTTTTGGTTTAACAAAATGCCATTCAGTGAGAGAATATTTTTATAAAACTTGTTTTTTTCAGCAATTACCAATTTCACGTTAAAGGCCAATATTTAGCAGGCGATATAAACAAACCCTTCAGTGCGTAAGAGGAAAAACATACTAGCCCGAGATCCACCAAACTGTGTAACTGTTGATCATGGCATGATAAACTTCCTCACGAAGTACTGAATGGATCCCAATACCCATCATGGATTCTAGTTTTACATTTTTGTTATTATTAATGAGTTAACAATTCGGCAAACGACGTACGTTGTTCAGCCATACTTGATGCCTCCAAATTCTAATCCAGTTTTTAGGGACGAAGTGCAATCACGAGACAAATGATATCCTCTCCCTCTAGATATGTGATTATAAGATAGATGAAATTATGTACTTATCTTCACTTAGGATGATGCATTCATGAAATTCGTGAACTATGACATTGTGTTGCTGTGCCCTATTGAATGAATATTGTTCGAGGGACAGAACAATGCTAGTTCAGGCTGTCATTAACTCCATAAGCGGTTATAGGCTCTCTTACGTAACCACTTTCTAATGATGAGAGCTATTAAATACTTTTTAGTGTTGGTAGTATATAGCTAGCCTACAGTTATAAGGGAAAAATGATAGTTTAAAGTGATAAAAATAATTTTTCTATTACATCAATGTGGTACGTGTTGTATGTAAATGACTATCAATACTAGTTTAACAATCGGTTTATATTAAATAAACATTTTTTGTTATTTAATGTTTCAGCGAAACCACTTAGCCCAGTTTGAAACAACTAGCCTAGTCCAAATAGCACTAATTATGCTTACGGCTTTTGTGGTAAATTTGATTTTTAGGCCGTGTCTAGGGAAGTATTTGTGGGTGCCAAAGAGAAGTTTCTTGTCGTTCATAAATCTTGTGAGATTATTGTCGGATAGTTTATTCTTTGGTATAAGATATAAAACAAAAATGAAATGATCACCTTCATCTGATAGTTTTTGTCTTTAACTAAAATTTTTTTCTTTATTATACTATACTATTATACTATTATACTAGTAACATAAGAAAGGAACGTTATAACGCAAAAGTTCTAAAATAATTTTTTTTTTTATATTTTATTTTATTGTTGATTATTACAATATGTCCTATTTAAGATTAATAGAGATGTATGTACTCATTGATACCTTATTAACAAGAAAATAATGATTGCTCTATGAAATAAATATGAAAATATTTATAAGGTAAGATGCCCGAAATCCATCACCTTGTCTAAACTCGCTCCCTCCTCCAATTATCTGAAGTTGATATGCTGAAAAAATCTTGAATCACCTGATTACCACCCAGATGACTGTTGATAGTAAAATAGTTTTAGCTCAGTATTTTTCAACTATAGAACGAGGAGAAGCTGGTTATAGTTTGTGTTCAACTTCAGAACGGTATTTTGGTGCATCAACGTAAGATATCTTTTATTTTATCATTTCTATTCGTAAACCAGGGTATTGTTTTCGTCTTCAAACTGTCCGAGACGCGTAGGTTTACAGATTAAGGTGTGGAATGCTACCATTATTTCCATAGGCCCAGTCCTAAATTCGCCCCCTAAAAGTTCGCCTGGGGACGAATTTAGGGATCCTTAAATATAAGGATTCTGAAATTCGTCCTCCTTTGTTTATTTTATTTTCAATTAAAAATTTAATTCTAACTTACAATGAACAATTTTAAATAAAATAATAAATATTTTAAGTATTTAAATGTAAATAAATTTCGTTTTGGAAAGTTATTTGCCTTTATTTAGGCGTCCTTGTCTTCGAATGAATAGTAAATTGTTAATTTAATTGCGGGAAAAAATTAGGACCACTTGTTTAAAATACCCAAAAAAGAGGTATCACTAAGTATTGTTTTTGTTTACACAGAGGAAAGATTATTTAGTTCTGCACAATAACGACACCAACATCTGTTGGTATAGAATAGAGCAGCTTGTATTAATTCTTAGAGAATTTTAAAGTATAGTTTAATATTTAAAATTTCAAATTATGCTTTGGAGGACGATCTTTGGCCAGGACGGTATTTATAATAATAAAATAAACAAAAACATAAAATTATTTAATAAATATACTATTTACAACATTTATATACTCAGCCTATTGTTTCAATGAGAATCAAAGATCAGTGAGATACACTCATTTGCATTCAAATGTTTTATATTTAATATTACTATTCTAATTAGCTTTCCTGGCTATTGATACTCAGATAGTATTGAAATCTTAGCGATAGTATAAAGATACTCATCCTATGATGATAAATATTTAACTCAACTCAATCTCGATTTTTTCATTTTTTTCACAGGGTTACGGCGAATATTCGGTTTTCTTTTGGTCTTAATAATGCGAAATTATTTTTTTAAACAATGTGAGTTTCTTTGTTTTGTTTTTTAAATATGACGAAACATATGAAAAAGATTTGCCAGATAGTTGAGTTCTTTAGTTCGGCCGCCCTCAAAGGATTCTTGTCGAGCGTTTTGCTTTTCGGAGGCAATTATCCGAAGGGAGGACGGACGGATGTGAGATTCCTCGCTGCATTCTTCGCTTCTTCGAATTTTTCCGACAGCCTCTCGTTTCCTCTGTCACTTCTATTCTGAGAACTGAATGACCTCCAGGACAAAATGTTTTAATTGGATAAAATAACTGACGTTATAAATGACGTTTGTAAGCCAACAGATAGATATAATGGGAATGTAGCAGAAGTGTTATAATTTTCTTACTTCAATATACAGAATCCCCGAATATATAATAATATAAAAAACCTGCCTTGATAAACTGTAATTATATATGAATTTATATCGAAACTGTCTTACAAACAATTATTTCGTATTTCTTAGCGAATTTTCTCACAATTTAAATTTACAGCAGAACCTCGTTTATCCGAAATAATGTTGGTAGGGATATTTAGAATAATGCAAAATTGCGAATATGGAATTATATAATCGTTGAATTGAAAAATCTTGATTAAAATTAAAATAATGAGCAAAAATTTTTTTTTTAATTTATATTACTATTCGCTTTTTTTATATCAGACATGTTGCCTCTTTTCACGTAAAACCAACACAGATTTTATTAAATTATAATAATAAAAAAAATTAAAAATTGAGAAAAACTAAGAAGTTACCACTACTAGTGATAATAATGAACAGAATTCTTATTTTAAATAAGTTTGAGAAAGAAAACAGAATGAAGGCCTTAGAATGTCCATGGAAGGTCATGAATTGTAAATTAAATCATACACTACGATTAAAGGTAAACAGAGAGTATTTTAAGAAAAAAAATAACAAAAACATTTAGAAACATTATTCTGCGCCAACAGATGGTTTACTTTAGCATCTAATTTCATTATCAACAGTTATTTGATTAAAAATTACATGGATCTCGAAATTTCAACTGAGGTCAACGCGGATCAGTTTCTTGGGGACTTATCTTGTATTTTTTATCTTTCTTAAAAATATAACGAACATTAGCACGCTATATTTTATTCCAGGTTAAAAACTTCTATTCTCATTTTAAAGATTCTAGAGTTGGAAATGTAGGAAGCATCTGCCTTTAAATTCC
Source organism: Rhaphigaster nebulosa (assembly GCA_948150685.1). Classification (NCBI taxonomy): domain Eukaryota; kingdom Metazoa; phylum Arthropoda; class Insecta; order Hemiptera; family Pentatomidae; genus Rhaphigaster; species Rhaphigaster nebulosa. The sequence continues at coordinate 75,956,803 of OX411309.1, read as the reverse complement.
TAGTTCATCGACCTTATTCTAGCATTTTCCAATTTTTTTTTCTGGCTTATTTTATTTTCATTTTGAACATTATTTGCGTTTGACTAACATAGGTTAGCCTTACGTTGGATTTAACATGGTATTTTCGGTCAGAGTTTTGAGACCTAAAGGCGGTCTTTGGTTGGTTCCCTCCGTGACAAATGGAAGCAGACCTCCACCGCGCCTACTTCTTCTCTTTTGTTGCACTTCTTTGTTCTCACTTCTAATTCCGATCTTCTCCAACGTTCTGCCCCAAACTGTAGGGCGGAGAGTAATCGGTTCTTCGGAACATCCGAAAAGAAATATTTTTTGCACCTCGTCGGGTTCTTTTATGTTGCATGAAAACATCGAGAAATTTTCTACGGTGTTTTGTATTCCTTATAACTTGAAGCAATCCTCTTATAACCACTTTAGAGAAATTTACTTGATGACTATTAGAGTTTACTTTAAATATATTTTTTATTTCTTTACGTATATAAATTCAATTCTGCCAAAAAAAAAATGATAGGTGATTAGAAAATGTACAAAGGTTCCACAAGCTTCAAGGTCACTCCAATAGACTCATTCAAGATATGGTCACAAAAAACATGCCCGACAGCATCCATCCTTAGAACGCTGAGACCTCCTTGAGTTACAAGAAATATTAATATCTGGATCGTAGAAGGTGCCACTGGTTAGTTCTCTTCCTCTTACCTGTTTTTGTGATACTTGTTCAGTATTATAAAAGAGAAAAATATAATAAACCTGCTAATTTAACATACAAGACGCTTAGAAAGAATTCCTACCCTTTCTCTGCGTTTTTTGAAAATATAACTGCGGGATGATTGTACCTTTTACAGAATCGTCTGTTTATGTGAATTGCAGTTGCAGATTGTAAATTTGATTTGCAGATGCCTTCAGAAGAGAGACAGATAAACAGAAATATAGACAGAAATACAGAGACAGAGCATACAGCTTGCTAGGGCACCAAACGTGAATTAAATTGTTTCCAAAAAAACAGTGGATGACAAAATATTCAAATTAATTCCAAAAATTATAAATTGCAAAAATTCAATCACAAAATCAAATTAATTACTAAAAAAAAAAGAGAAATTAGTAAAATTCTAGTGAATTACCTTTTTTTTTCATATTGATTTACACAAATGTATTAGAAAATACATAAAATCATTTTTTTTTCTTACACTGCATATGAAGGACTTATAGAGGGGAGGGCACAGGCAATGAGTCACCGATTTCAACCAAATCTTTTTTGGTGATACATCCAAAAATATTTGATATATGTGTTAGCATTCGTTCCAATGGGCCCTAGCAGCGGAGAAAAAAATAAAACATACTGAAACTTCTTTATTTTCTATCTCGAGTTTTAAAAATTATATCAACGTGGTTTTTCCAAAAACACTTTTTTTTTTAGAGTACATTAAATTAAAAATACAAAATTTTAAAAAATGATTGTTTTTTGGCCAAATAAATTGAAAAAAATGATTAGATTATTGTGTAAACTAGCCTTATAGATTTTATTACACCTAAAATGATGGCAGTTTTTGATTAAGCGGACCGAAAAACCTTTATATTGAAGAAATCATCAGAGGTTTCAAATTTGTAAACCACGAAATTACGTTTCGATTTGAAGCTCTGTATCTCGTCTTAAGTTTACCCGATTTCGATTTTCTTATACTCGTTGGAAAGAGACAATTTCTTCCTTTCCATAAATATAAACAGCTATTCCATTATCTATAAGGTTCGTTTAAAAAAAATGTGATAACACGTAGGAAGACCACAGTCTACGCAATGCGCTTATAGAGGATCCAAATTTGGTTTAAATTGTTTTAAGGGTTCTTGATTCATGAGCAATTTTTTAAATCTTAAATAGTTAAATCTTTAAAAAATTACCAAATTCAGGTAAGAAAATTGGAATTAGTTTATTAGCTCATAGATACCTACCTTCCGTACTTATATGCTTGATTAACTTTTCTTTTGGTGATTAGACCATATATTTTATCGTAAATTGGAAAATAAAAATACTCTAAATGACTGATGAACTCTTCTACCAAATAGTGAGAAAGAGAATTAGTATTACTTTCACTTTTCAATTTTGTCATCTTTTTAAAAGAAATCAGCCAATCTTCCAAATAGGAAAAACTATTAATGTCTATTATTTGACCAGATTTATTTCTGTTCATATCTCCTGTTTCAAAATATTCACAAAGTAAAACCATTGACTATCCTAACAGAGAAATTTAGAAAGATTGTTCCTGGTTAGACCCAAGAAAATTTGATGAAATTGTAAAGCCTGAGAGATTCCCTGCATTTCTGGGCTTTGTAAAATTGAAAGAATTCTGTTATCAATATAGCAGGAACAATTTGCAAATTAGTACGAAACTTATATATTGGATAAAAAAATTGAGAATGAAAATGAAATAAAACAAAAACAAGGCAAGCTGGATGAAACTGGAGAAACTGAATCGTGAAGACGATTTAGAATCAGAAGAAGAAGAAACTCTTTATGATTACTGCTCTGGACAAAAAAACAATGTTTTCAGTGTTTATCGTGCGCTTTTTCTGTTGTTTTCCTATTCTCAGAATCTGGACAGTATACTAACCTGTAAGTATCTTTTAAATCTGTACTAACTTGTACACAAGTCATCAGTGAAAGGATGTTTTCCAAACCTAAAATAGTTTAAGAATTGACTAAGGTCTGCTTTATGCTAATGTCTGTCTTATGTCTAATCTCCTATTTACTAATGTAGAAAGCGGCTTATTTTATAACTTAGATAAACATGTAATTACAGATAAAGTGGCCTGAATTGGTCAAGAACTGGCCAAAAAGTTGTTAGGTTAGGTTGCCTCTTGATTTAAATTGTAAATAACTAATTTTCTCTTTTGATCATAAAAGATCACAGTAAAATACAATTTTTCTTTGTATATGCTTAGTTTACTCATTAGCGTTTTCCCTTATTATTTATTTTTATTTAGGTATTTTCTGACATCTTTAGCATAGGTTAAGTTCCCTAAATCCAAAACTATCTCCTATTCTCATTTTACAGTAATAAACCATTTGTTATTGATTGCTATTTTTTCTAGTGTATACTTAGAATATAATAAAAATAATATAATAAAATAATATAATAAAGCTTAGATATAATAAAATAATAGAAAAATGTATTAAACGTAAGTAAACTACAACAGAAAAGCTCAATTTTTTATAAAGATCTTCCCTTTGCTAAAATAATTTTCAAGTATTAAAATAACGAAAAATGTTTGTTTCAGCCATGCAATTTTCAAAACTTTTCTGGTGGAGGAATCCTTTCTCGGTAAGGGGGTCCCACTTCAGTCTCTAGCCGAGGTCCCCGGAAGGAGCCATACCGTGTCTAACAAGAATTATCTAACAGGATTTTAAAGAACAAGCATATATTATCAAATCTTTAATACGACTTACCTTCTCATCCTCTTATATAGAAGTGAGAGCTGGATTCTTCTCGACAAACATTCGAGCGGAGTCACCGCAGCAAAGGTGAAATATTTTAGAAGAGTAGGTGGCCGAACCGGAACAGAACTCTTCAGACAGCAGAGGAGTTGGCGGCGAAACCATCAACTGAGATCTTAGAGATGAAGCAATTGAAGTGGTTCGGCCTAATGCGTCGAATGGACCACGCAAGTTTCTCGAGCCTGAACAAACAGAGAAAAGACCAAGAGGCAGGCCTAGGATATCGTGGATGGATCGTGTGGCTCGATTTGGAGAGAAGATAGAAAAACGGATGAAGGCGTTGGTAAGGTTGGGCGGAAACACTTCCACTCTAAGACTCACTAAGAAGGAGGAAAGAAAAGAAGAAGAACATTTCGTGTCCTAGAATAAGTATTAAATGTTGAAATTGGTTAAATTTTGACTATAAATTTCGCCAATCATGTAGAGATTATGTAAATCAATTTTGTACTGTTTGCTGTCTGAGTTCGAATATGCAGGGATGTGTTGTATGTAGTTTGTACACACTGATAGTTCCCAAAAAATATATTCTATTGTGCATGTAATGGTTTACCGTTTATTGGAAATCAAGGACAAAATGTTCGGATTCTGGTCAGAATGTATTTAGGATAAATTTTATCTCGTCGTTTTATTTATTATCTCATTCGCATTCGACCCAAATTACAGATCATCATTAAGATTAAAGAAAAATGAGGAAAGAGAAAAGTCATTTATGGGTACAAGATGGTCGAAAATGTTCGGTATCATAGTTGTTTATTTATTAAAGTTGGTAAGGAACTAAATAAAACAACAAAACGAAATGTAGGTTTTATTAACCAACCTCCTAAAAAGGAGATTGGTTAATAAAACCAAGAATTTCGTCAAAATGCAAATATCAGTGTATCGAATCGTCACTTCCTTTTTAAGTCTACTGGTATTAACTTAAAAAGAAAGATAATCACTGTTGGCCCGTTGGCAAGTCATCATATTTTCTTCTTGTCACCATGAGACATTTTTGGACTGAACAACGGTCATTTGATTTATGTTCTTTTGTAATAATAAATCAAAGACAAAATTCTCTGGATATTAATTACAAATATATATCATATAATACATACCTTTTTCTTTTAATGCAATGGTTGCTTCTGTTCTAGGAGAGGTATTTAGTAATTACACTGACTTTTATCAATAGACTATCTCCTATGAAATATAAATATTTTCTTTAAATAAGAGTTTATTGTTAAGCGGCGCTTTGCGTAAAATGAAATTTACTGTTTTGGCGAATGGTAGAGTATTCTTATTTTAGATTATGAACGAGAGGAGTACTAATCTAGATTATTATGTTATTATGTACCTTTAGTCTCTCAAATAGCAGTTAATAAATAACCGGTAGGCGGTTATTTACGGTTATTCAGGTATCATCAGGACCGAGTCATCCTAAAGTCACATACTAAATCAGAGTAATAGGCATAAATAGTACATCTCTCGTTAGCAGTTCAGCATATCGACAGTATATCTGCAATATCTCTGAAGTCCCATTTCAATATAGTAAAAGTTTTTCATCTCGATAACGAAACAAGTTTCCGTATCGAATGTAATGAGTCATTTTTGCGTTATTACTTGTCTACGACCAGTTGTAATTTAGAACTATTTTATATAATACTATCCCGTTCATAACCTAAAATACTAACCAATACTACACCATTCGCGAAGTCGTTGAATTCTTTGAGTGCAGATTAACAATAAACCCGCATTTAACAAAAATATTAATTTAAAATTTTAAACCGGGCTGATAGCAATCTACAAAATGTATCCATATTCCTATTAAGAAAATCAAAATTATCTCCACTTAAGTTTTAACACTTATCTTGACGTAAGATTGTCCTATCCAGAGCTTTACTAGAAAGCTGTAGATATTTCAGAACAAATGCCAACGAATTAAAAACAGTTTTCTTGATTTTACTAAAATACTTGAGACGCATTGCGGTTTACGTATGGCACACATTCAACAATTCATATATTATGAACAAAGGAAATGCTTTCTTGCAGATGCCTGAAAGTCACAAGTTTTTCAAATAAAAATATATCGTATATTTATAAATTGTAATTGTATCTATATTGTAAATATAGTGTATAAATTACATAATATGCATTATGGTATTATCTTTATTTATATAATGTTTTTACCGGTTTTTTGGTCATTACAAAAAATTGAAAAACATTTCTGGAAAAATCTTTTGTGAAGAACTTCATTGTATTGGACTCTGTATCATCATAACTTTCTTTTTTTATGCATAAATTACTTTTCACTCAGAAACTAATTTTATTCCCTCGGTTATTGTTTCTTCAGGGCACAAAAATCTCTTTTTCAATTCCGAACCGTTTCTCGCACTTGTCACGGCTATCCCAAACTCATGTTTAATTCCATCTAAAAGCGTTAATTACGAAGCTGGCTTTTGTCGCGCACCTCCATCACCCTTGGTCTTTCCCACCGTACTTCCCAAGCTGTTAAAGACATTAACACTGAAATAAAAAATAATGAAAAGTAATAATAAAAAATAAAAAAATCCCGAGTAAAAGAGAGCCGCGTATCTTTTATAGCGCCCTGGGTAATAAAGGTCCCAAACTATTTTTACAAGGGAAGCTGTGGTAGGTCATTTATTGCACCTTGGGGCGGCACAGATCAAAGAGAATGCACTCCAGTCTACCTGGCCAGCTTATCTTCTCCAGGGTCTCTTACAAAATCTAGCCCCTTCTTCACCTACAGGCTTCTGGTACAATACTTCACTACAGGATGCACTACTTGGTTAATATATCTATCATGGATTTAGAGCTAATAATAATAATACTTATTAAAGGAAAATTAATATAAATTTAGATCTTTAGGAAAATTATTGCGTACCGATATAAAAGCAATAAATATAACATAACTCATTCAGTGGAGGAGATAACAAATTATAGCTCAATTAATAATGTTGGAAATGGTTACATTATACTGATGCTTCAATTTACGTATTACTTTGTTAGTAAAATTTATTTATTTTTTTGCTTATTGTATTTTTTTAATAATTTATATTGGTTTGTATCATTTAATTCTTTTCACTGAAACACTAGTAATTGTACATACACATAATATGTTTTTCCCTTGAAATGTGTATATATAAATTTTTTAAATGAACTTTCTACATCGGAGAACGATTGAAACATTTTTATTTAAAAAAAAGTTTTTGTATTCAATAAAAGTTCCATGTTATTAAACTGTTTGCTTAAAAAAAAAATTTTTTTTAATATGGTATTAAATCAATTTTTTTTTTTAAACTGCACACAAAAAATTAATTATTTAAAATATTTTGTATTAAACAGAAATTAATTTTTTATAATCTTTTGTTTACAAAATAATTAATAAAACAAATAAAACTGTTTGTGTTTAAAAAAAATAAATTATTTTTAACTTGTTAGTATTTCTTTCTTAAAGAAGGTAAAACGGACTTGGCCGAACTCGTTTCTTAAATTATTTACTTATAAAACAGGGCATGATTTAAAAAAGTTTGTCTACAATATTAAAAAAGAATTGTTAATTTTTATATATTTTAAAGTAAAAACAACAGTTAATGATTACAATCAAAGTTTGTGAGTCTTTCATTTTAATTGTTTTGTTAATTTTTTAAAATTTATATTGATTTATGTTATGTATTTATTTTTACGATTATTACACATGTAAATATGTGAACATATACGTTTAATACACCCCTATGTGGGGTTGCTATTTAGGAATAAGATCGAACATAATTGTCGATATTGATAAAAATCAAATTTGTGCATGACTAAATTTGATTAAAATTCAAGTTCATGGATGAATTTTATACTCTTATTAAACAAGACAGTTAATGATATTTTAATAACTTTAAAATAAAACGCGATAATATCTTAGTATTACCGAATTAAAACGTTACATCATCCGAAATTTATATTCATGTCAATTGAATTATTATCACAAATATTTGTTTTGTTTTTTCTACATTAAAAAATCTATCAAATAATTAATTAACTTTACATCGATGTACTGGAACTAACAGGGATTGCTATGTAGCCAGTGAAGCTTGTAATTCAGACCTTGGGGTTCGTTTTCTCTATAATTAAAAAGTATCTTTACAACAAATTTATTGATGATTATTAGTTATTTCTTATGCATTTATTTAGATTTGTCTTCTTTTAAGATCACAGCATGTTAAACGATGCTACAATTCATTATGACTTCAAGATGGGACCATTATGACTAGTGGATGGGAAGCAATTCCGGAATCGTTGATAATTAAATAAAGATTATAACGGATTACTATATAATAAATTGGTACTGTGAGGCGGTAATAAAATTGTATTTATTTATCAAATTAATATAATATATTATAAATACAAATTAATATAATTTATTAAATACGCATTATATCTGCATACAATTCATACACAAATAATGTTACGGTAAAAGAAAATGCTGTTTACTTGTACTTTCTGCAGTAGTGTTCTCTCAACCGGTCATGTCGCCATTTTCTTTAACTCTATGTTTGTTTCTCAGGTACCCGTAGGTAAGATCAGAGAGGAAGGTGAGTTATTTATTTTTTGACGTCACATCTTCATAAAGGTATGGATTACTTTCTAATTTAATTAATTTTATCCGATAGCGATTAACACGTTAGTTAAGGAAACTAATTAAACATTATATCAAAATTAATATATCAATTCAATAAATTTTATTAATTTTGCCTTCAACGATTCGGTAGATAAACAACGCTGAATTTTGTAGTTGATCCCATATTAGCCTAGACGTACAAGGGTTCATTTTTTATTACCTTCTAATTTAAAATATTACGCTTCCAATTTTTATTTTTTTATTTTATTTTTTCACCTTCGAAATGTTACAATTCCTGTATAAGAAAGAAAAATATACTGCTATTAACTTTTTTATGCTGCAATCATTTTTGAAAGGAATACATTTCCATGCCCTGGTAGGAAACGGTACTGAGAACGGTACGAATAGAAACTAGCATACTGGCCGGAGTCCTGCAAGAATGTTGAATGAGCCCGTTTGTACTTTATCTGCACGGCATGTCTTCAACTATTAATGTTTTTGCCATGGTTCTTTAAACGATATAGTGTCACTTCTCAAATGTCGCGTTATGATAACAATAGATAACTGAGCAATGTAAAAGACTGATTTAGCTGTGACCGATGTTATCACGGCGAAATAATTAATTTGTCTCATTCAATTTTTGTATTGTTGATAAAGTACATCTTAAATTTACAAAATATTTTCACATATAAACCTTTTAGTCAATGAGTGAGTAAATGAGCAGTGGTTAGCAAGAAGTGTATATATTAATTTAGCACATTATATGGCATGAATTAATTCGTTGGTCAGGAGTCTTTGTTGAATCATAAATAAACAGTATGCCTCGATTTGATAAATTCCACCAATAATTTATTTTTATCTGATTTTAAAATAAAAAGCTGGGGCGAAATCCATGTCAAAAGTTTGTTGAACAAATACTTGCAAATAAAAAATTCTTTTCAATCTATAATTAATGATAGCATGGACTGTTATCATGCTCTGACAGTGGAACCTAATTTATAAATATGTTAATAGTTTAAAGAGAAAACTAAACTGCTGTCTATTTGAGTTCAGGTAAGCAAGAACATTAAATTTTGACTCGATTATCTAAACTTTCGCAGAAAAGAAAGCAAGCAGAGTTGTTAATAAATATTGCTGTGAATAAAATTTAAAAAAACAGTTCAAGTTCTACTAGTGTTATCACTCTTTACTCTTTACTTAAGTAATTATTATTAAATTATGTTATTATTATTTTAAAATAATTCTATAAAACAAATTGTGTTATATTTTATTTAAAACAATGAACTCTTGTTATTATAATGTAGTAAGTTTCGTTTTCATAATACCTTAATCCATATATTATAAGATATATCCTTTAATCACACGAGGTCCCTTACCTGTTATCAACAATACGCTCTGTAATAATGTGATGTAAAAGTAGGAAATAATTTAATAATTTCTATTTTTATATCTTTTAATGGAAACAAATGTTAATCTTTTAAAATATATTTTCAATTTTACAAACCAAAAATATATAGTTTTCAGAATTGTCGTACTAAAATTATTTAAAAAACTAATTTATTGTACTTTTGTGAGAGAAGACTTGAAGAAGTGCATTATGCTGAGTTTATTTTAAGTAGTATTTATCTGAACTCTTCAAAATTATTATAATAAGATTATTATTATAAGGATTGTAAGGGAAAGTTGTGTGATGCGCGCACCGCACCAGATTTTTTTTTGCTTCGGGCACAGTTTCAGCTCTCGGCGGCCCTGTTGAATTGTTGAAAGAGGAACATTTCATTATATTTTCTAACTGTTAAATTGGAAAAATCAATAATGTTTGTTGTGATATATATGGCATTGCAGAGGTTTATGTTTAAAACAATAATTTCCTGATACTTTAATTATACTGAGAAATAGATATCTCTATATACTAGAGATTGGAGAATTATTTTCACATTTAATTCCCATAGCTACAGTGACTACAACTTTCACACCAAAACTAATTAGGCAATCTCAAATAAAAAGTGAGAGAAAGTTGACCAAGCTTTGTCTGATTCCTTTAAGCATGGGAATGTTAAACGAACATTATCTCACATTTTCTTTTCGAATGGCAATGCTTTCCGATCGGATGCCGTTCGCAGACCCGGCTGTCCAAAAGCTAATGTGTGACATTGCATGTGAAAACTTGGTCTGTTGGGAATGTGCTTGTGAAATAATATATAAACTTATTAGTTATCTCTACCCGCAATTGCGTTGTCCCTGAAAAGGATTACGAGTTAAATACCCTCCAAGTTTTCAAGTTTTTTTTTTAATGTATAACTTTTAAAAGATCCGAGTAACAGAAGACAGAACTATTGGTCTTATCATTCCTAATCATCATTCATCATCATACTGTAAAATTTGTACAAAACATTTACAAAAAAAAAAAAAAAAAATCTAAGTTTAACTGGGATTTTTATTTTATTTTTAACACATTAATATATTGCACATTTCATCATATTTATTGTTAAATGAAATAAATGGAAAAGTAAATTATAGTTTCACATAGATTCACCGAGTAAACACATCAGTCAATCCAATACCCTGACTTGCTTTGCCGTGGCTATATGGAATTAAACCGAAATTGTGAATGAAAAAAGGTGTTTATTACAACAAATCCTTTTTTTTTATTATTGTAAAGCTATTATTATAAATGTGATTTTATTACTTATACAACCACAGGTTATCAGGAAAAATGTGTTGTTTTTTTTATTGTCATTTCTATAAATATTTTTTCAAATTGAAACTTGAATTCTGAAAATATTTTCTAAAGGCTCTTAGACTTCTTTGCTTTTCTATGCTTCAATTATTAGAACTCTTAGAGGAGCGAGGGGGCTACCAGAACATTTAAAGAAAGAACAGGTTACCAACAAAAATTTTGACTGTTAATATTCCAAGGCCAAAGTGGTGAAAAATTGTCTCAGTATTCGACTGCATTGTTTAGAATTCATCTCATTTCATTTAAACGTTTTCCAAGAACATAATCAAAATGATAATAAATTTGTCAAAACGGCAATAAAGTTTCATGTTTTTAAACTTTTATTTTTCCTTAATCTCTGATCTCATTAACAAATGACGCTTTCAGTCTTGTTAAAATATTTTTGTAGTGAACTTGCTTCCACATGTGAAGTCATGACAACGATTGCAAAATTACTTATTTTTAAAATATTTTCCCCCCATTTTTCCCCTAAGGGTAACATTTCGAAAAATTTAATGCATACAAACCTTCTCGAAGAAATGATAGTTAAAACCACACCAATATCAACTGAATACTTTTCTAGTTTTGCGATCACAAACAAGGCTGAATTTTTATGTATGAAGATGAAGAATGAACTATAAACGTTAATGACTAACCATTTATCAGTCTTATTAACAATGATATGAATCTCTGGTAACATCAAAGACTCGAAAGCTATTTTTACCATGCATCATATTTTATTTGACTTCCGGACACGTATTCAAAAATATTTGATGTGGACAACACATGACTTCCTTGTACGCCTATAAAACTATAAATCGGTGGTTAAAAAAGTAATCCTGAATTTGGTTACTAGTTTCCGAAGATTGCAGTATCTCAAAAAAGACACTCGGCGTTGGGACATCCATCTATTGACACACCCGCACACAAATGGGGAGGAAAACCAGTATTTCACACTCAATTTTAACACTTAAAACAAGTAATAAAAATGTTGGATTGGAAGCTAAATTACGTTTGTAACCTTTATTAACGAAACATATGTTTTATGTATTTAATTTAAATATAATTGTTGATGTAAACTTATTATGACCTTCAAGTAAAGTACCCTTTTCGGCTCACCAATTTTAACCAAAATATAGTAAATACATTCATATCGATATAAAAGACCTATTTACCAAATTTGAGATATTTTACATTATATTGTAATGTAATTTTTGATGAAATTCTAATATGATCTTCAAGTAAAGTACCACTTCCGGTTTGCCAATTTTGACCAAAATTTATTATGTTATTTATATTAATATAAAGGCCTTGTATATAAAATTTGAGAAGTTGTGCTTTATATTTAAATATAATTTTTGATGAAAATCCGTAATGACCTCGAAGTGAAGTACCACTTCCGGTAATCATACAATGACCAAAAAGGGAGGTTCACAACTAAATTATACAGTAATCCCAGATACAATATTTTAACTTTCTACGGCTAACCGTTTTTGAGTTATGCGAGATACATACGAACGTACGTACGAACGTACGTACAGACGTCACGACGAAATTAGTCAAAATGGATTCAGGGATGGTCAAAATGGATTCAGGGATGGTCAAAATGGATATTTCCGTTGAAAACTGAAAATCGAAAATTTTCGCGATTACAATATTTCGTTTACTGCGTACAAGGAAGTAAAAACTAAAAATTGAGACTAAATGCTTCATATGCTGTTTTAATCGGCTAGATATTCGTACAGTTACTTATGAAAAAAAAAACGGATAAACTAAATATGCCATTTCCTAAAAATTCGGCCATAGGCGGCCACTGACGGTCACTTTACTCAATTGTTTCATTTTTTACCCACACGTAGTGATTTATACCCACGTAAATATGCATCAATGGGACTATAAATAGTAGCTCTACAATAGCAATAACATTAAATTATTTAATTTTGACCCCCTCTCCAGAAAATGTAAAAATTAGTAGGCATATTAGAAATCATAAATCCACTAAAAATGTTCATTTACTTATAATTAACATTTAATAATATTCTCTAACATGATTATGTTATATACATATATACAAAATATATACAAAATTATAAGTTATTGATATCAATATTTAAAAAAAAATTGTATAGAATCAATACCGTAAATTTTAACACTGTATTTACTAACAAACTATTTTTATTATTATTATACAATAGCACAGCCTGAAAACTGTACAATTCATCGTTCCATTCCATCCGTTTTCCACATTCACGATCGGTTGGAGTGATTGATTTTGTTATAACGAGGTTAATTTTAAGGCCGATGGAATTGGAGCTGCTTCCCACTACTCCAACAACTCTACATAGGATTTCACACTCACGGTTATTCCGTTTTGCATTTGGTGTGGAGTGATTGTCAGTGACCCCCTTAACATGACGTTGTATCAAGTTTTAAAGTTTGCAGCTCCCTCTTCTGTGTATGGTTATTCCTCAAACGTTTTTAACAAATCGACCATCCACATTACCGGCTATTTATTTTATCTTATTCTAACCAACAATATGAGCATACCTTACTTATTGATGTGAATAACTCGGAAACAAGTAAACATTTCGGAAAAAAATGTGGCCTTTATTCTTCCGTGGGCCCTTCATTTGTTGTAGGAAACATAGTGCATCTTGAATATAAAAACGCTGCAAATTATTCTTCATGGTTTATGTTTCCAAATAGTTATTTATCTAAAAAAAAAAAAAAGAAGAAGGCTAATGGTCATTTCGCATTTCGAGGATCAATCTAGTCTGACTTTGGTGCCAATTTTAAAAAATTGGTTTGAACAGCTATTGGTCTAGTTTAGAAATTTGGTTCATTAAATGAAATAAGCAAACAACACAAATACAATCAAGCTGGCAACCGGTTCGGTATAGCTTGTCTCTATAAAGAGATAAGTTTTATTTTATTTTATTATTATTATTTTTTTAATATCTGTGTATGTTTCATCCCAGTAGCATAAACTCTTCCTAAACTTGAAAACACACGTATTGTTAAAACGACAAGGTAGGATGAAAATTAAAATCAAATAATAAGCCTGAGCAGTTTGCTTGACAGCCCTTTTTGTATATTGAGCAGACTCTAGCCATTCCAGAGACCTTTATTCTCTTCAAGATGAGGTCTTTAAAAAGAAAATGTTCATACCGTCAATACCATATTTGCAAGGTACTCAAGTAAACCATATCTTTCAAATATATATTTTTTTTTTTTTTTTGCAGCTTCGACTTCCTATTCATTTTTAGGTTTTATAATTACAATGAGGCTAGGTTCATTTGCTGGCAGTGGCCACTCGCTAGTAGGAATTGTGGAATTGTAACACCCCCCGCTTCCATTTGATTAACAATAACATTCAATGTTATGAGTCCATTCTTCTTTAATTCTCCCTTTATACCTGTACAATATATAAGCTTCAAGCTACATGTCAGGAGCCATATCGCAGTTTATGAAAAGATACAAAAATCTTTATATCGAACTGTGACACTTTATGTGTCATCACTTTCCACCGGCGAGCAGTTTGGCTGTTTGTGTGCATGCACAAATAGGTTGCTGCACGCAAGGCTGCCGGGAGAAAGAGCACTCACTGTCGATCTCACAGTGCCGACGCTTACTTGATTGAAGGTAATTTTTTTTTTCACACCGCCTGTGTTTTGCTTAAAAACTGTGTACCATATTCTTGTTTGTGTTAAAATGTGGAATTAGATTGTTATCCTGCTTCTAGCTATTCTATTTGATACATATTATTCTTTTTTTTTATTTTTATTTAACAGAAAACTTTAACCATGGCCTTGCATTCCCATCTTTTCGCCCAAATTAAAACAAAAAGAATGGATTTCATTTTTAAATAAATTGATCAAGCTTGAACTTTAACAATTTATGTTATAATAAGTAAACAATGTTTGATTTTATTCTTTTAGGATTTTAACAAATTTCTAAGTAAATTTTCTTTTTATACACGTTTTTTTTCCTTTTACCCCGTTTTAAAACAAAGGCTAAAATTTTCTGGAGCAGCACCACCACTAATTTTATCTACTAGCCAACACTGTTTGCTGGTTTGCCCGAATCGTTTCCTCCAGCCACATCGCGAAAGTTAAGGATGTCTTACCCACTTTTTCTAAGACATAAAATAAAAGTAAATATAATTAACTATCAAAGTGTCGAGAAATTCGACTCTATTTTCTATTTATTTTACATCTATGAAAACTACATCCGTTTTAATATGTATGGACAAGTTGATTGTAGTAATCTAGCAGAAGATGGTCTGAACATCGTTCTAAATTTGAACAAAATAGTGTAAAACTATTTAAGCTAAATAGATCAAAATTAAAAAAAAAATTTTTTAATTAAAATTGTTTTAGACTATTTCTCTGTTTTTCGACTACCTTCCATCTTTTCACACTTCCGATACAGTAGTTGTAGGCTGCCATATCATAAAATCAGTCACAGTTGGATTACTAATTATTATTCCTACACTAACGACAATACCGGTTAATTACGTTATTATGGGACCTTAGTCATACGACTCATCAACGCTTTACTTTTACGTGCCATGGCAAATGCTAGCTGAGCTATTGCTGTCGTTTACAATACGAACTTTCTCCAGATGCTTCCCACAACCGCTTCAGTACTCTATAATTTATTTTTTTATCCAAGGGATTATTTTCAACAGATTTCGAGACTTGTTCGTTATTAATTTATTTTTATATGTTTTTATCTTCATTGTTGAAACTTTATTTCTACTTCTTCTTATTCAGAAGTTCACACGGCAGGTTTCCCAACATAGATGGAACGGTTATGGGAATTTCTCTATTAATGTAAAATTGAAGTGATATTGAATTGTTCACACGGATTATATTGTTGAATATAAAGAGGATTGTTCTATGACAATTAAAAAAAGGGATGAGGTTGCAAACTTGTTTATTGTATCTTAAAAGGTAAATGCTGTGCATCTCGACTGTTACTGAAAATAGGAAAAATATTTTAACGAAAATATTCTCAAGGTTTTTTTTTTGACCATGGAATTATAGGTTAACTATTATATCTATTATTCCAATATCATACTCCGAATTAAATATATTGCTTACGTTTTCTCTAATTTAATCATTTTTGGAATAAAAATTCTTATTTGATGAACAAAAAAAAAGTTTTTCTTTTGTACTATACTTTAACATCCCTTTCTAAAATAAAATTTTATATGAAGTATTACATCTCAATTAACTGAATCGATCAGGACTCTTTTTGTGTATCCAAAACTGATTGAAATTTTATAGGATAGGCGAGAGAATACGCTCAAATTAAAAACACCCTTTTTGTCCATTGTGGTTTCCTGCCTAGTTAAGAAACTTTTCTCCAGATCATTAAAAGCCTTCCCTGCTCTACAGCACAATTTAGTTCGTTTCTTTATGATGGTATAGAACCCAGATAGTTAAATTTCTCTAAATATTCCTGCTTCATCTATATTACCGAAAATATCCCCGTGTATCATGGTTGCTTTTAATTTATTTTTATATTTTTCCATGATTTTTTTTTTTTTTGGATGAAGGAATTTTATTCAATAATGAATGGTCGTTGGATAGCTTATAAAACAACAATTACAATGGAGGAATAATTCTTCGAATGGCACCCTCAGCCTCTAATGGTAGGATAATTAATAACCCGCTCTGTACACTAATGATTTGAAGTGCAATCGCTAAGGAATTGGAGAAACAAGAGTACTCATATTGAAAACTTCATGAAAATGAAAAAGATGAGATGAGAAAAAATAAAAAGCAAATAAATCCATTCCACTAAAGCCCATGAAGGATCTTGGGTCCAGTATTTATTAAAGGCATACTCTTTTCATCATACTCGCAACGGTTATTCAAAAAAATTTTTTTTTTTTGTTTTGTTTTTTATTGCTTTTTAGTTGGACTTAAAGAAAACCTTACCTATCAGTAGATTTTGTGCTTAAGATAGTTTTCAGTTAATTGATTGTAGTAAATAATTAACACTTCATTGTTATGATAAATGCTCAGAAGATTTATTATTATACCCCACTATATTTATTTATAAACTCTGTTTATGTGCTACTCATATGTTGTTTTGATATCCCTGAAGAAAGCTCACCAAAACGTTAGCACTCATTTAAACAATGCTACATAGTCACTGCTTTTTTGTTATATCATCTCCAAACATCATCTCCTAGTTTTAATCCAGACCCACTCAATTTCTACATAATTTTTAAAATTTATTTTGTTTGTTTATTTACCTATTCACAAGAAGTTAATTTTAAGTTAAAGACCTACAAAAAATTCAGTAATTAGAATTTTGCCACGTTAACCTTGACAGCTGATTCACTACGCCATCATCTCCTTCATCAAATCCAGAACTACCTCGGAGCGGTGGAGGGACCTGAAGCATGCGCTATCATGGTGATGGGGCTGAATGAGTTGGGTGACGCAGCAGACCAAGAGCCTGTAATTTCATCATTAGGGCTACTCTCGTCTTGAACATTCCCGAGCGGCTTTAATTACCATTCCTCTTTGTTGGTTCATTGTCTGCCCTTCGAATCAATCATCCAACGTCCAATTAGTCTTATTGTTGTTACAAATACTGTCATTGTTGCATCGCCGCCAATAGCATTCTCCTACCCTCCTTAGTTTCGGAATTCCCAGAACCAACACTGGCTCAACTACAGTTTAAAAAGCAACTATACGTCCGGGATTTTAGAAAGACAGTAATCGAATCTCAACAGACATGCAGTCGAAGCAGACTGCAAGTACCATTTTTTGATGCATTCATGGAAGCCAAAAGATGCCGTTTGCTGTATTTAACTTCTTCGAGATATCCAGATTTTCTTTTCCACCAAATCATTTTGTTTATTATGTTTTACTTTATACTGACTACTTATATAGTTACTTTATATTTACATTTTTGTTTCCTTTAGGAATTAATGATTGGCCAACTTTGAGCAGTTTTAATTTAACAAACGTAAGCAAAAAAAAAATATATGTTCGTCATTCAAAACATTAAAAAAAAACAGCTATAATCACCATGAGTTAATTATAATTATTCAGCGGGCAAAATGCAAAATATTCAATATGGTATTCGAAGAAATGAGTCCCTGAGGAATGGAAAGAGAGTAAAATCATAATTTTACACAAAAAAGGAGCTAACGACAACATAGAAAACTATCAACCAATTTCACTTACACAAACAACATATAAAATGTTTTGTAGTATAATTAAAAATAGGATTATTAAATCAATTTATGAAGATCATGATATGAACAAGCCGGTTTCCGACCCTCATTCAGTACAATAGACAATTTACATTGCCTCAACCAAATTATTGAAAAATCAACTGAATACAACCTGCCTAAGTATGTATACTTCATCGATTTTATGAAAGCTTTTGATTCAATAATATGGGAAGCTTTAACAGAAACAGGGATAGAACCCAAATATGTAGAAATAATAAAAGAAATTTACAGAAAGGGAAAAGCATTTGTTGCTCTTGATAGAGAGGACAAAAAATGTAACATAAAAAAGGGAGTAAAACAAGGATGTCCTCTATCACCGATCCTCTTCAACTGTCTCATTAGCAAATTGTTTAAGGAACTAGACTGGGGAGGAAGAGGCATTAAAATAAATGGAAGATATTTAAACAATTTAAGGTTTGCAGATGACATATGCCTATTGGCTCCTAGCAAAATCGAATTACTTGAACTGGTCAATGATTTGATTGATAAATTTAAGAAATATGGCCTAAAAATAAATTACCAAAAATCAAAAATAATTACAAATATAGATGAACAGATGAGAGAACATGTTACAGAATATTCAAAACAATTCATTTATCTTGCACAGGAAATTTCTTTAGAAAAAAAAACTCAGTAAAGAATTGGATAGAAGACAGAAAATAGGATGGTACAAATACTGGTCCTTAAAGAAAATCTTTAAGGATAATTTCACAATCGACCTAAAAGCTAAAGTGCTTCAGTCTTGTATTTACCCCACAATCCTGTACGGCGCTCAAACTTGGGCACTAACCAAGAAGGAACAGGAGAAATTGGATGCAATGCAAATGAAACATTTGAGGAATATGGTGGGAATCAGAAGGAGGGAGAAGATAAAGACTCCAGAAATTCTTTCCCCCAGACAAAAGTCAAAAGTTTAAGTTAACCAAAAACTGAAATGGAGGTGGACTGGTCATCTGGCTAGACTGAAGGACGAGAGGTGGTCGAAAAGCATTACCGAATGGAATCCGATAGACCAAGTGAGGAGAGGAAGACCATACATGAGGTGGAGAGACGAAATCACCCGCTGAGTGGGAACAAACTGAATGAAAGTGGCCAGGGACAGAGAGTGCTCGTCAAAAATTGGTAATAAGCTATAAAGATTGTTTTATCTGAATTTTGAATTTTATCTTATCGTATTTGAATTTTTAAAGAACTAGTAAATTAATGAACTAGTATATTAACGGATATTAAGTTTTATCATTATATATTACAATTATATTTTCTCTGTTTTGTTTGTATATTTTAATAAGCGCTGAGGGTTTTATTTTATTTTATATGGTAGTATATTATTATATTTGTATCTTCAATATATATGTTTGAATAATTATATAGTTGAGTTGAACTCCATTGTATCTCCTCCGGGAGATGCTTTTGTCATGAAAATGGTGTCAATAAAGCAATTATTATTATTCAGCGGGAATTGAATTATTTGTATTTTGAAATCCAAATACCGATTTCCAAACTGAGGAAATGATTTTCGCTTACGTAATTGGTGTATTTGGTTTATTAAACTACCATGTATAATGAAGTAAGAAAGATGATACTGTTTTAAAAAATTAAATAAAAATGAAAAGAATTTGTTTTTAATCCAAATTACTAACTGATACCGTAATCTTTAATTCAAAGTTCCTTCAAAGCCCTAAAGGACTCTCTACTAGACTTGAAAATCTGTAGAAAACTGATATTTGTTGCATAAATAAAGATTATGATCTTGTGATAAATGAGATACTGCCAAAATTTATGAAAGAATTTTTTGTTTTAACTAAAAAAAAAAAGACGAGAAAAAAAGCATATTTTGTATGGTATGTTAGATGCTTCGTAAGAAACTTGATTGATACAATTGCAACTTTAGTAACCCTTCGTTTTTAGTTCAATAGAGTATTTCAATATATAGCTTCACGATTGCGAACTATTCGCAGCGTTGCAATAGATTGGCTTCATTTGCGAACCGCATCTAGTCATAATAAATAGAACTTACAGAGCGCGCTCATAGGAATGCGATAAATATTTTTTTTAATATAAATACCTACGTGTTTTTTCTCTTTCGCAAACCATGGCAATTTTCCCATCATAACGAATACCGAAGTTACCAACGCTCCTTATATCGGCTCGTGATCCAAAATGTTAGTAGGTCCTGGAATGTGCAGTATGCGCCGTTAGATAAGGCTTTTAAGAGAGAGATGAGATCTGCTGGCTCGGTAGATGTGGACACTGGGCGATATCTGAGGCAGGCATCTTTATTGGCTCACCTATAGAAGAACTCTTCCATATCGGGAGTAGGGAACCGGTCGGCCGCTCTGGTTCGGAATGGTCCTGAAGAAGGTTAATGAGTGGCGGAAACATCCCGCGGCAGAAGAACCAAGGTGCGGGCAATTATCGGGGTCCAGTTTCTGAAAAGGACGTCTCCGAGAATAGTAACTAATTGACCGCTGACCAATTAATCGGATTTATATTGGATCAGAAAAATTCTCAGAGTAAAAGGAGATATGTAGTTGAAGAAAAGGTTAGAGCGTGAATCATGATATATCATGACCACGAAAAATATTAATTTTAAAATACTTCTTTTTTTTATCCGTAAGCTAAACCGCATAGAAATAATTGAAAAGGCATTAATAGAACTAAATTTTTTTTATAAAATTATTCTAGAATATTTCTATTCTCTTATTATTTATGATTTTAGGACTAGTACAATGTAAATAATTGTAAAGACTTTATGGAAATATCCAGTACAAAAATAAATAAATAAAAGGTATAAAAAAGAAAAAATATATTAATAATGATATCAAAAGCTGAAAAAAGAAACCAACATAATAATTAGTGCATTGTTGGAAAAATTCATACAAATCATCTTGTCTCTAAATAGCAGCAACGTTTCGCCTATTGAGGCATCAGAACTGGGAAGACATTACCACCGACACCTCCCTCCAAAAAAGATAAAATTCTCTCATCCCCTCGTCCTCCTTAAGAAAACCGTAATAGTTGTAATTTTACTCAGTTCACAGTTTATAGCTCTTAGTAAGTGTTTTTATCCCTTCCTTACATCCTCTGTTACATTTGTTTGAATTTTGAAATAATTTTAATAATATTTATTATAATCACAATCTTTGTCTATATCTACATATAAAATTAAAAAGACAAAAATTGGCAGGACGATACAAACAACTATCACAGCTTATGGACTATAGATCCTTAACTATACTTATAAAACAACGACTAAAATACATTGCCACACTAAGACCTATTTGGAAATATGGAGCTAAACTTTGGGGTTCAGGAAAACATGTCCACACACACTATAAACAAACAACACAATAAAAAATTCTTAAAAAAGTTGTTAATGCCCCATGGTTTATTTCGAATCGCACTATACACAATGACATGGATATTCCAACAATAAAATCTTGCATTCACCACAAATATACCAAATTTCATTCTTCAATTCAAAATCACTCCAATCCATTAGTTCTATCTCTTTTCTCTTCACTATCGCCCGGTCTACCTGGAGGGAGATTAAAAAGGCAATGGCCAAGAGATCATCTGGTTCACCCATAATACATATTCAAGACACAAATACAAATTCATAGTCAAAATTCAAGACATACTATCAGGCAGATCAAGAATATGAAAAACAACGATATCGAATCTATCTAGGGTCACTTTCCTAGGTAGTCGCCCCGAAGGGGGTGTCTGTAGACACAAGGTGGCAGCCCCACCAGCAGACTAGGGTACGTAGACTGGGTTGATAGCCCCGCTACCCGAAAATAAATCTATCCAGAAACCTAAAACAGCCTAGGAATCAAATACTTTAAAACGGAAACGACCAGGCAACCCCAGCCTTAACTTTAACTTAGAATATTGGAATACACTAACTCTCTACAGACCCGGAGCACTAAAATTGCTCTTAGAGCAAACTGGAAAATATCATCAGGGCATTACTGCCATCCAGGAAATCCAATGGAGTGGCCAGGGAATTATGGAGAAGAAGCGCTACACCGTTTACTACAGCTGTAGTGAGAGGCCGCATGAATATGGCACAAGATTTGTGATAAAAGGAAGATATCGACAATAAGTAATTGGGTTCAGAGCTGTAAGGATCCAAGGAATATTTTATAACTATTCCATTTTAAGTGTGCATGCCCCCACGGAAGTTTCGGAAGATGGAGAAAAAAGAAGCCTATTATGAGCTCTTGGAGAGAACTGTGGATGCCTGCCAACAATATGATTTGAAAATTATTACAAGTGACTTCAATATAAAAGTGGGGATGGAATCAATATTCCACCCAAATATTGGTCGCCATAATCTGCACGAGTCAAGCAGTAACAATGGAGTAAGACTTATAAATTTTGCTGCCTCTCGAGATTTTACTATTGGCAGTACCCTCTTCCCTCATAAGAAAATCCACAAAGGAACTTGGAAAACACCTGACGGGTTAACACAATCAGATCGACCAGATCGATCATATCCTAATCGACCGGAGTCACATGTCCAATCTCCTCAACGGGAGAGTTTTCAGAGGGGCAAAAATGGATTCTGACCACTATTTAAGTATCGCCCATGTCCGAGCACGAATAACGCTTAGAAAAACAAGCGTACCAGAATAGAAGCATAAGCACTATGACCTTAATAAGCTCAAGGATCCAATAATCCTCGCACAATATGAATCAGAACTGGACAAGTGTATTCGGCAGATTGAGGTCTTGATGGGTGACTCCACGTGGACTTCTACTGCTTAAAACTACCTACTGCTTGAATGAAGACGGAAAGCTACTCACAAACATGGTGGGTGTGCTTGGAGAATGGAAGAGACACTTCTTTCAGCTTCTTAACAAAGATCTACCGGATGAAGTTGAGAACGACAACCATGAAGATTTTCCTAATTATCAGTCTATGGAACCCCCAGATGAAGAGGGGATTCATTTCAGAGCCAAGTGCTGACGAACTGCCTGCAGAATTACTAAAATGTGGAGGTAGTGAGCTTGTGAAAATCATCCAGAATATTATAATTTGGATCTGCACTAATGAAGTAATGCCGGAATCTTGGAATAAATCTATAATCTGTCCAATATAGAAAAAGAGTAAGCGGCTGGTCTGTGGCAATTATAGAGGCATTTCCTGACTGGAGATGCTAGGTCCATGTTGGGTGTGAGGAGCTGGATGGTAGCAGCGCAGGATCGGAACAATTGGTGGAGGCTGGTGCAGGAGGCAAAGACTCGACATCGAGTTGTAGCGCCGATTGAATGAATGAATGAAATTATATTTTTAGATTCCAACGAAATTTTAAGGATAAAATAAAAAAGTTCAATTATGAGAGGATGTGAAATGGAATGACTGATGGGAAAGTGAAGGAGGGTGAGAAAGACAGAAACGAAAAGGAGCATCAAGGAGGGGCGACAATATTATAATAAATCCAGTTCAAGTTGTTTTTGATTGTCGGATGATATCACCATTTGTGGTTTATTAGATTTGTTTTTAAATTATTGTTATTTTTTTTGTACGTCATTTTGTTTATTTCTGTTATATTTTTCTTACTTATTTATTTTATTTTTTCACTTTGCATATATGGTATGAATGGTTTCTCACAGCCCTTAGTAACTATTGCCCTTAAGTGTGGCAGATTGTATTATTTCTCAATAAAACTTTTTATCTCTCAAAACAGATTTTATTTTTTTAAATTTAAATGCCGAAATTTTTTTTTGTTAAATAACCTTTTTATTTCATTAGAATTTATTAAATTTTGTAATAAATGCGAATTTGTGCACGATATTGAAAATGTTTGATACAGAAATGGTTTTTAATTTGGATTTTAAGCTTGATTTATGAACAATTGTAAATCATAAGAATTTTTATCATTTTTAATTTTTTGTAATTAATTTTTTTGAATTTTAGTAATTTCCACCAAATAGCGAAAATTACCAAAATGGTTGAAAAAGTCTTACGCATTGTACATGTGAAGGGTCAAGTGGATATAGTTCATAAGTAACATTTTTCGAGTTCAGATAAAACTGAATTCAAATCACCGTATGAATTTAAATATATACGGCAGATGTGTATAATCACTTGGTACATTTATTAGCTCAGTTCTGAGCCAACTATTGAATTTACATAAATTTACATTAACATTAATCGAAGGAGGAAATATTAAAAATAATAAACTTTATTAAAAATAAACTTTAAACCCTAAACAGTAATAATTCAGTTTTTCCAAATATGTCATTTAACACCTTTATACACTTGACACTTCATCAAAATATATAATCAATTGTTTTTTTGTGTTACTTGATGTTAATTTGTAATTTGAGAAAAACTATATTCTTTTAAAAAGTTCTATGCCTTCAATTGTGGCCTGAAACACAGTGGCCTTTCCAGAGGGGAGGTCTAAGGGATCCAGAATACTTTTACTTATTCTTATCTGCAAACAAAAATTGTGTAAACCTTTTGAATGTTATTTTATAAATAATATACATAAGCACAGAAAATATTATCTACAGAGAGGGGTTGGTTACTTCCCCGGTTGGGTGGATAAATAGATCTGTAAAGTAGATCCTTGGATGGACTTTCCTCTCTTCCCCAAAACAAAATCCTGGATACACTACAGCTGAAATATATTTTAATTTCGACCTGATTTTTTCAAGGGATGTAAAATTTTACGAAGAATGTCCCCTGCTTTAGATTCTGATTCCCTAGGCTGAATCTTTTATTCCAGATTGCTCTGAAAGTAGTCGAGGTCTGAAGAAGAGCTGCCTGGAGCGGAACCACACAGCCCTACTGTTGCAGGTGCGTGGCATGTATATGGATGGGACGGCGGATCTGATACCGAGGTCCGCTACACCAACATTAACATACTCTCCCGTGTACTCCAGTTCGCCGCCCTGCTCGGTAACGGTAGTGATCCCGTCGTCGAATATAGCCAAGAAGACCAATCCGCCGATGTTATGGTCCAGCGTCAGGCATAAAACCAATATTTGACTAAGACACATAAGCTCTTAGCAGGAAAACTTTTTTTTTTCTTTCTTAATGCCTTTAAAATTTCCCTAAACAAACCTCTGGCAAACAAAAAGCGACCAAACTCCATAACCTTTGCTTACTGTTCAAATTTACTCCCCATAACGATTTGGACAATAATGCCACGTTGAGCATACTAATTGAATGACATAAATAACTCTTTGAAAGTTTGTTCTAGGGTGGTTCCATTGGATCGGTTTACATCATTTGTTTAACATACAATTGTAAGTGATTCGATGAAAAGCATTTTAGATAAAAAAAATAGTGAAATACAAATTCGTCTTCATTGTTTAGTTATAGTATGTCAGTAAGAGTGTTCACAAGAAACTCTTCAGTAGCCATTTTAGCCTCTTTAGCAAGCGGCTACAGGATTGATTTTCTGATTGAGCTATTTACTGAGTGAGCAAAGAATGATTAAGAAAAAATAGTTGTAGCTCGCTTTAGTGGACCGTGGTTCCCCAACACCGCCTGGTTATTTCAATATTAGTAAATGATCTTGGTATCCCTTTTTATTAAAACACTCCCTCTCATCCCCTCCCTCCCACTCAGCTGGAGGTTGTGAATCATTGAATCAATAAAAACGTCTTGAATCATTCTGGTCTGATCCCTATAAAGGGACGGCTTTGCCACTTGTTGATACTTAAAGTCATATTTACATACTCATACAGATATTTTCATTCTAAATATAAAATGGAATCTCCAGTGTCCATATTCGCTGATATATTGGTCCCTTCGAAGATTTACTTTGTCATATATTTATGTGTATGCCCTATGAGCTTTCTATGTTGTATGTATTCAACGCATATTTGGTGTGAACAAATCGATGGCATAAACTATAAACCTGCTGATTCCATTCGCAATAAGAAGTAAAAAAAACTTCAATTCTATAAAGTGAGCCTTATAACTTTTTACATACTTTCTTTTTACTTAAATAACGTTTTACGAAAAACTAACTCCAAAATTGTCACCGAAATAGCAGCGATATAAATGTCACAATTAAAACATAACATCGGTCTCTTCGCTGACGGACAAAAGCGATAACAACGAATTTATAACTTTATCATCCCGAAAAGGAACAAAATCAAGCCATGGACGCATCGGTATTTTATTTCCAAATATTTTTAACACGGGAATACCGATTCTAACAAAATCAGAGAAATATAAAAAAAAAAAAAAGTATATCTAAATAATTGACATTACATGTGCATATAACAGTTCTTTATGTATCATTAAATGAATACTACTTGTTAATCAATTTATTAACAAAGTCAATTTGTGACCATTGCCTTCAGATTTCTTCTCAGTTAACCTTTTACTATTTGGGGCGTAGAATCTCAAAACTAGCGAAGTTCATTTTCCAATTTTAATTTATTTTATTTTTTTCTTTAACAGTTTTTGTACTAGATTATCATGATGTATAAGGATTTTTTTTTTCAAAAGTATTGTAGTCAAATGAAATGTGATTTAACTGATTTTGGAAGAAATATCTTCACCTCATGATTTTTTAGTATAAAAAACATTAAAGGAAAAAAAAATTAGAAAATGGACTTTGTTATTTTTCCAATTCAACGCCTTAAATTAATGCAACAAAAACATCAATTTTCATTATCCAGAGTCTCCTTCATAAATATTACCGCGAATATTATAAATATTACTGAGAATAGTTCCACTGAACATTAAAAACAAAATTATATCCTCCACCGTATAATTACCCTCATAAAACTATTATTTAAAAGTTATATTACTGCTAATTATAAGATTATTCGATTCGGAAACAATACGATTTCTAAACCCGATGAAGGATTAAAAAAAACAAAGACTGTAATTTAGAAAACAGTGGTAATTCCCAGGTATTTAAGATTATAAATTGAATATATTGGCTGTTGGTCTATTTTTAAATTATCGATTCAGTCATTGATAGGAAAAGAAGGGGGAAAAAAAAAGACTTGTGGTATAATTTTTTCAAGACAGTTTTGTTCGATTAAGTCCAGTCAGACACCAATTCTGTCTCCATTAAGTTATTTTGGAAATTGAAAAACGAAAATAACTATAGTCGAACTTTTATTACTATTATATAATAACTAAATTTAATATCGTTATTTGCTTGCTGATAATAGTAATTAGTGAGGTCCCTATGCATTAAACATGAAATCAAGACTAATTGCCTATAGCTGTCTCTAATCTAACTGAATATATTTGAGAGCAGCTATTGATGAAAACGAATTCCATTTAAGCTGCTGGTAACGAATATTCCCGTGCCTTGTACGGATAAAAATAATAGTTATATTTAAAAGAAAAATGTTGAATACATTATATAAATAAAAACATTATTGCTGTGGAAATAAATTAAAAAACTTGCTCTTGTCCTTTCAAACGACAGTTTTTCAAATTTTCTGTGTAAATACCAGCTATTCATTATATATATATATATATATATATATATATATATATATATATATATATACACACACACATATATGTGTGGCAGTGAACAGGCAACATAGCTGTAAGGAGACAATAAAGTGCCTTGACCTCAGTCATGTTAAGCGCGACGGTATTGTGAATGCCCTCATCGTGGTCCCACTGTGACTAATATAAACTGAATCAGACAGCATGGCAATTAGTTCTTGGTCCATGCCATTTACAATGTTCAATCTAGGTAGCTCTCCATGGCATATAGTTTATTTATTATGCTTTAGGAACAAGATCATCATGCAAAGAACTGGACAATTTGAGAACAGTGCATAAGCTTGCAAAAGAACATTTTTTCAAGTAAGTCTGGCGCGGAAACGAAAACATTATCGAAATTGAAATTACGTATATAAGGTAGGTATTTCACCGGGATGTTATAGCATTTTTTTCGCCAAAATCGACTGACCGGAAGTGCCACTCTAAATTATTGATTTTACTTATTTTTACAATTTTCTCGAAAAAGATTTTGAACAAGCTCGTTATATCAATGTACGATTAAATTCTCTTTAATATAAGCTGGTGTTATCCTCATTGAAATAGTCTGAGGGTGCTTAATTGCCGAAATTTCAAAATAGCTTCATCTAAAGTACCTTTAATTTTGTTTTGAAATAATTAACCGTCTCTCAAATATAAACTATGAATGAATTTGATAATTAACAACAGAAAAAAAAGGAGAAATATTTTCTATAGTTGGAAACTAATTTCCGGAAATAACAGTAGTAATATGGATGTATAATACTCGTATACCATCGGAAAGCAAAATATTATAACATAAAAAGTCGTAGAAGGTAATGGAGAAGGTAATGGTCTCGGCAGCAACTATGGAGGATTTTCCTCTAGATTTCAACAACGAAAGTGAGTATATAAGCCTTTTAATAGGTTTGTATCGGGATTGCCCAGAGATTTGGAAAATAAAAGGCAAAGATTATTATAATAAAAATGAAAGAACTGCAGCAATATAACATTATGGGGGCTTGGACATATCTTATATATATATATATATATATATATATATATATATATATATATATATATATATATATATAAGACATAATAATATATAAGACCGAGCTAAAATTCGGTTGTAGGGCTTTCTTCCAGGCAGAACGATACCATTGAAGAATTGGTAAATTCCAGTCAAAATTTCGGTATGTTTACCTAAAATTTCGGTGTTTTTTTAAGTTTTGGGCATCGCTACAGCTCCACCATATTAGTTTATAGGGCTGAAAATTTGTATGTGAATTGAGTTGATGTTGGGGAAATATCCTTTGGGGGTCTCGACTTGATTTCCCCATCCCCCTGGGTTTTCCGATTTTTTAAAACATTTGCGCACCTTTAAAATCCGTTCATATTGAGTTAGGGTGCTTAATACCTGTTGCATTTGAAAGGAAATTAAATTAACTATAACACAAAAGAAGTTTCATCGAAACCGGACGAATATTAGCAAAGATATAACTAGTCGTATTTTCACCGAAAAAACTATACTATTGCAGTGGGTCGAAGGTCGGCGGTGAGCGGCGGGACTGCGTTTTCTATCCGATTCATAACTCCTAGATCACATTTATGGAAGATTTGGAGATGTCTGAGATATATATATATATATATATATATATATATATATATATATATATATATATATATATATCTTTCCCGCTACAGTTGTGCACTTCCAGCGGCCCCCTTTGGGTCAAATGAGCTGAAATTCTTTATGTAGGACTTTCTGTAAAAGGTCAGCGAGGAGAGGCAGAACCATATAAAAAAAGTACGTGTAAATTTCGGTATGTTAGGGAACTGTATTTTGTGGATCTCAATTTTTTTCTTACTCCCCCGTTTTTATATTTTTTTTTTTTTAACGTGAAAATACGACTTTAGTGACAGAGTTCTACTGCTCACGGATTTTTTTTTAAATTGATATGTGAATAATATAATAAAATTGGATGTGAAAACACAAACCTCACTATTATCTTTCAATGTCTCAATAATTTCTGAGCGTTTCCATTATGAGGACTTTCAGTGTCTGAGGAACAATAACACACACGAATTTCAGGATTTCCAAATCCATGCCAGAAGCTAGCTCAATGGTATTGAAAGCAGGGATGGGAGTATTCGTAATCACAAATATGAATACGATTTATTCACACAATAAACTTTCTATGAATATGTATACGATTATATTCATACAATAGAAGGAAGTTCGTATTTACAAGTGTGAATCTGAATATTTTCGTATTCACCCGAATATTCATACTTATAAATGTAAATACAAATATATTCTCACTCGTATTCATACATAAAAGTTCCTATTTACAGTTGCGAATATGAATATTTTCGTATTCACATTTATAAATGCGAATACGAACATATTCACACTTATATTTACACTAATAAATGCAAAGACGTACATATCCACACTCATATTAATATATATGAGCTCCTTAAATGTTAAATTTTTATTATTAGAGTATGAATAAAAAAAGTTTTTCGAATATTCTCGATAATGAGATCCATATTATTGGGTTATTAAAGGTGTTTATTATAAAAATACTATCAATTTTAAGCAGGATTTATAAGTAACTCTCATTTGTGTCTTCTAGTGAATATAAGTCAAGATATGATTTTCATATTTAGCACCTCAAAGAAGAAGATGACTTTTATTTTTGGCCTTGAAAAATGAGAAAAGTTTCATTTATTTTAACATTTCGGGTTCCCTAGACATTGAGATCCGTTATTAGGTTATACAAGGTGCTGATTATGAAAAAAATATCGATTTTAAAATCGCGCACTCACCTATCGATTTATTTTAACATTTCTGATATCATTGATATTGAGGTCGTTTATTAGGTTACCCAGGGTACTGATAATGAAGAAACTATCGATTTTAACATAGCAACATCACGTATCGATTGAAAGTATCAGAGATGCAGAAAACGCCTCAAGCATATTCGTGTCCTTTTTTTTCTATTTTGGGCCGCACTAACCCGAATAAAGAATCGGAACTTTCTTGGTTTATTCTGAAAAAGTTTCTGTAGTCTTCTGGTTCCGTTTCGCACAGTACGTTGAGTAAAGGCTTAGGCATACAGAACGCGATCTGTCGCGACGATCTGCGATCTCACTCTAGCTGTATAGAAATGGATCGCTGCCGGGCTCGATCAAGACAGCTCGCTGCGATAGATCGCCTTCTGTGCGACATGTACAGTACAGTAAGTAGTAATACATTAGACCACCAGCTCACAGCGAGCTGAGATCGTAGATCGCCGTGACTGATCGCACTATTAATGTTCCTGAATGAAGCGGTTTTTCAATTTATATCTCTCATTTGACCACCGTCGATTCCTCTTTCTGTCCTATAATTTTAGCTTTAGGGCAACTAAAGTTAAGGTAAGGAAAGCTAAATCTGTATTCTCATTTTTTCAATGGAGGTAAGTAGGTAAACACTTAATTTTATAAGCCACGAAAACGTAGCAACACAAAAGAAACAAAACACAATTTCAATTACTTCAATGTCTAGCAAAAAAAGAGAATACTTCCTTATATTACGGAAACTCGTCTACTAATGAGTTTCGATCAAAAGATTTATGGGTTAATTGATTGACAGGTTGCTTGAAGCGCATTTCAATGTTTGACTCAAGCATTTGAGCAAACTATTAACTGTCCAGGGGACGAATTACTTGAAGAGCGCGTCAATGTTTGATTGAAGCATTTCATCAAATGACTGATTTCCCTTAAAATTATTTTGTAAAATGGATAATTATTAGAGGATGATGAGTGATGTTAGCAATTTAAAATATAATCATACTTTAACCAACATAATTTAATATTAATCATTAGTCCATATTTTCATACCCCTTGAATCCTGATGATGCAATTTATCCTAAGTAGTATTGCATTAGTTAGCTATTCAATTGGGAGTTATCAATATAGAGTGTCATGAAGAAAAAAAAAATCATAATTGCCTTATTAAGATATAACCACTATTGGATATAAAAGAACCATCAGGCAGTTATTAACTTAGCAGGAGGGAAAGGATACTTATCAGTGACATCTAGCTATCTATTCCTTTATGAGCAAACTTTCTATGATTCCCTTCTGAGATGCCTGAGGTGGAGAAATCCTGCGCAAGAGAATCTTTAGCGGTGAAATCGGCACCTCCTTTTCTTACCTCTCAGCGGGCCAAGAAATAACTGTTTCCAGCTTATGTAGACAGGCAGCGAAGAGTGGATTATGAGGAGAGCTGGATGATAGGCTCGAATGCTCTAGCAGAAAAGCTTGCGGCTAATAAAGCAAATTTGAACCATACAAAGTCGAATGACCGTTTTCATTTATTAATCGGCAGTTTTAATTAATAATAATTTAAGTATCATACCAAAGGTTAATTTAAGTATCAATCCAGGTGGTCATGAGGGTCCAGATTAGCCCCTCCCCAAAAATTTTAAGTGGTTCTAGCCAGTCCTTTAAGTTCTATTTATCTATTTTAATAGATTAAATAGCTTTTTAATAAATTAATTTAGAATGCCGGACATTATTTTAACTATTAGGCCGGAATATAGATGGACAACATTGGCATTGTCCATATCGCCTTTCAACTTGTGCTTAAATATATTTTAACCAATGTTTTATTTATTATTAACTTGATATATCAATGATCAACATCACACATTTTTGTAAGTACAATTTGGTCATTACAGAGCTAAAAGCAGAAAACTGTTGAAAAAAGTCTTATCTACATTACACATCTGCTTGCAACTAATGTTAAATAATATCAAAGCATCCTAATATAAAAAAATAAAAACGAAGTGAATTGAATGAATAAGGGAGTAAAGGACGCTAAAAAAAATATTTTTACTCAAAATTATAAAATTTCCACTTGCATCTGTGAAGTTAGAATATACCTAAATATTATATTATATCTGAAATTTAAGTGATAATAATAAGAATAGGCCGGTCCGTGTTGTGTTACTCCTAAATAACTTGATAACACGGGCAATGATTCATTTTTATAAATTTTCAAAATCCATTTTCTATTTAAACAAATGTAGTTAAATTTTCAAAATCACGAGATTTCCAAATTTTGTATATTTATACAAATCTTTTATGATTTTGATACTTCTATTTTTTTTTTAGTCTTCTTTCTTATCAGATTAGAAATATATAAAATATTATTAAAAAATGTTTACCCGATAAAATTAATAAATAAATTTATGGTTTAATCAGAGGGATAATAATAAGCAAGAGACTGATGAGGACGGGAATGAAGGCCTGAATAAAGAACAAACAGAAAATCGAAACCAAGGCCCAAATTTCGTCATCCGAGGGAATCCACTTTTTGTTAGCCAGGGTTGTGGTAGAGCAGAAGTAGACGCATTAGCTGGAGTCGATGATCTATGAGAAGCCTGAGGTGGTGGAGGCGGAATGACTACCTCACCTCGACAGTAATTGATGTTCTGGCGTTATTCAATTCCTCCAGGATTAGCTGTCTCATTGAGCGGTAGCGGCACCGGGCCAAATCTGTGGCTAATCAACGCCTCTCTCTCAGTGGACTCTGCTTCTGAGTGGTCAACTCTAATACTCATTATCTACAGATGGTCTCGTCTCTAACGGAAAGAAGTTATTACAACTACCAATGACTTAAGAAACATATGCATACAGTAATTAGCACTTGCCATCAGAAATGAAGCCGTGTACCAACGTCATGAAAAAAACGCGGATTTCCTTCGGCAGATGGTTTCTTTGAGCCCCAACAGCTTGTGAACAGGAAGATTAATACTTAAAAAACTCGGTTAGTTCAATGTCGCGAAGAATGCAGGAATGAGACCAAATAAATCTTCGATGGTGGAATCATAGAAACGTGGTGGAATCAACTGCAAATTATAACTGTTGTAAAACTACATTCGCAGATTTATTTGTTTTTGAATGTAAATGAACTTCTACCTTTAATTGTGGTTTTTGATTCAAGAGCCTCTATTGTAGAAAATAGTGATTTTCCCTTTCCTTTTTTTCATCTTTCCTGGACTTGCAGCTGAAATGAAGGTGGAAAAACTTATATAAAATATACTACCTACCAATCATGCTTGTCGTAATTAAAAATAGAGATTTGTTGGAAAATCGTGTCAAAACATTGGTATTTCCCGCTTCCCCCAAAAAACTATAGATCCGGATTCTCCAAAGACACATTAAAAAAAAAAAAATTATTCGGAAAAATATTTCATCATCAGAACTTTCACCACTAAAATTAACAATTATTACATCTATCAACATTTTATAATTTACGCATTTTCCAATTTAACATAAACATAAGCCATATTAACTGTTTAATGTTATCTATAATTTAATAATACCTTTACTGTTTATTACTATCCCATTGTCCATAATTAAAAATTTCTACATATATTTTTTTACATATTGCTGGGAGTCTAAAAGCTACTAACATTAGCTGAAATATATTCTTTTTAACCTTTGTACTCACCCTATATTTATCTATATATTAGTCATAATTGTTTGTTGTTTAGATTTTTAATTAGTTTTTCTATTACGTTCTATAAGCTATTAAATGATTTTTGAAATAATAATATAATAAAATGATAATATAATATTAAATACTAAAAGTATTTCTGCCTATTTTACAGGTATTTCTACTCTTTTGTACACAAATCAAGTTACATATCAATAATAAAAAAATATTAGTTTATGTATTTGTATTGTTAGTATACTATAACCAAACATTTAAGTGGAACAGAACTATTAAAAATGAAAGTCATCACGTCATTACTCAAAGGAACGTAAAATAATTAATAAGAATGATATTTTTAAGTATTCGGTTATATAACATGGCCGCATTTAAAATTCTTCTACGAAGGAAATTCATCATAGATTTCAATTTTATTCTTTAATGTATACAGTAGAAGTTTATTAAAGTGGTATAATATATTAATTACAATATATTGTTAAGGCTTCTAGCGGACTAGGTCTAGTAGACCATTTTCAAATTGTTTTCGATATACCTTGTGCTGGAATCGAAAGAGATGGTGTTTAGATCTCATAATAAATTGAAGCCTGAATTTCGACTTTTTGGCGCTTTAGCATTTTTCAAAAAACGACGTCGATTTATATTTTTTAGTTAGGTTGGTTTTCTTATTAACAAAAATAATTTAAACACAATTGCCGTCTGTTAGTTGTACGGAAATTGGTGATTGTGATCTACATAACAGTTAAATCAAGATAAACAGTTTTTTTTTCTTAGAAATATATTTTTGGGCCACCATCAAAGCTTTCGCGAATGAGTCTATTTACTCTTACCACAATTATATTTTGCAGGTTTCGAGAAAAAATGATAAGTCTGGGAAAAATGTCTATCCTTAACTTTTTAAACAATTGCTACAGAATGTTTTGAAACCATATATCATATTGATTTTATTTAAATCCTTACTTGATGGAATGATTTGGGCTGAGATCACTGGGGAAGTAACAGAAAATACAAATATCTTTGTAAAGAGTGATCCAAAAATCATTATAAATGATACAGCTAGTTTGCTATTTTTAAATCTGTTTACAAGCTATTTGGATTATGTTCCTTCATTTATCCTATGAATTAAGTGTACATATTGACACTTTTTGATTATATAAATCAAAATGTATAAAAAACATGCATTGACAATGCGATCGCGTCAATAGTATAAATACGTTCTTACATTTTCTAAGAAAACTAAAAACGTACAAGTTTCGGAACGGTTCGCTAACCCGACGAAAGAGTGTTGGCGTCTTTTCAAATTAATAAGAAATGTATTCTAAGAATCCGAATGTGAGGGATCCAAATCTGTTGATTTGAAATATTTATTTTTTCGAAACGTTTTAGTGTAATTATGCATCATGTTTATTTTTAATACGACCTGTTAACATGAAGAAGCGAAAGAAGAGATGTCTTACGTGTCACTATAAGAATAATTATGATTATTATTACTCATCCAAACCTATCTCATAAAGGTTATTAAATTGAGTAATAATAGTTGAAAACTAGTCAGCTACTATATGCCTTCACATGGAAGAAATACTATATCCGATCCAAGCCTAAACATACTTGCGAATGAGGATGGCTTTCTGCGAAGGAGTGGCCATCTAGCTGCAAGAAAGTTGTACGAGAGTGTTCCAGATGTGGTACAGTCGACAGCTAAGAGATCTTGTGGAGAGAGTGGTGGAAGGATCTTATTGCCGGGATCTTCGATGATGGTCCTTTCATCGCATACAATGGTTGGAGTGAAGTGGTCCAGAGCATGTGTTGAGCAGGCTATAAGTAGCTTAAAATGCAACAAAACAAGTTTTATTTCGCTTCAACTGGTATAATCAATGGCCTTTTCTGAATATTATAATAGTCGTTATTTGACGAATTCAACTTTGAAATGTTGAACTTATGGTCGGATATTGAAAATGTATTATATGTATCTCGTTGGCTTTTATCTATAGAAATCTAAAGGAAGTTACCATGCTCGTAAGCGAGGCAAGCTCATGAAATTAATGAAAAACCCACAATAAAATAATTTATTGTTAATATTTTCTCTGGCTCATGATTTTTCATATAATTGCCTGGGCCTGGTTGGTCTAATTGCTTGCGGTGTAGTTTTAATCATTTGTGAAACCACATTGATTAGTCTTGCAATTAGAAGTACAAAGTTCCATATACACTTACTTTTGGATTGGTCTATATAGAGCTATGTTAATGATTTTCTGAATTTTCCATCCAACCAACCATATTTTAAATGCGGCCATGTTATATAACCGAATACTTAAAAATATCATTCTTATTAATTATTTTACGTTCCATTGAGTAATGACGTGATGACTTTCATTTTTAATCGCTCTGTTCCACTTAAATGTTTGGTTATAGTATACTAACAATACAAATACATAAACTAATATTTTTTTATTATTGATATGTAACCTGATTTGTGTACAAAAGGGCTTTTTAGTGTTATTACTATGTAGTATTATATTTTGTGAACTATTAAAAAAAAATAACAGTGGTTATTGCGGCGAAAGAATTCCATGCGCTGTTTTATTTGTTTTCTTTTCTCGTTAACCGTCATTTTTAACAGTTTTATTTTTACTGCCAAGAACAATCCAACCATATTTTAGAGAGACGACCTTAATCTATCCCATTGTATTGTGGTGCGAGTTGGTCTATCAGCAGTTAGTGAAGCGGTTCTGTGGTCGTGGTTACGGTAGCAATCCACAATCTTACAACTACTAATCAATCAATCCTCAAAAAGAAAATCTGTTCTCTGCTTTTTAATAATCAATAGAAATTAAGACAGTATTGGGAACGGATAGAAGTTTCCTATATCAGATATGCTATCAAAAGGTTACTTTTGAATTCAATTAGATTATTTTATTGAATCCTCGTTCATAAAAATTACAGTACTCGTATTCTCAATTATGCAAGTATTATAAGTAAACATAAAAAAAATATATTGTTTAATAAAGGCCACTTCGCAGAAACAGTTCTCGTGTTCTCGATGTTTGGGACGTTTCTTAGTTCGTAAAAAAATATATATAAAAATTATTTTTTTTTAAAATGTTTATTTGTAATAACAATCGAAACTCTATATAGCGAACATGAATGTTCCTTGAAAAAAAATCGATATATAGAAAGATCGCAATTTGACTCCCTTCTCAGGCTAAAAATAATTACAGCTATTCTTTAGGGTTAAAGAAATATCAAAGGCATTTTTTGGGGTTAATGATGTAGCAAAGGCAATTTTCAGGGTTTAAAGAAAAACAAAAATAAAAATATACACTAAAAATAACACTTATTTGAAAAATTGTACAAAGTACATCTGTGATTGCAGCTTTTTTACGAAGGTACATCAATAATTTAATAAGGGCATGTATTAAAAATGTGTAAACATACATAGAAATTTTTTTTTTTTTGTCGCGCAAAATAGCTTAAAATGTCTTTTTGTTTATAATTCGTCACCAAAGTCATTTTTAGGAGCAATATTCACAACAAGAGAGGCAAAGTTAAACTGAATTTAAAATGAAAATATCTCTCCATGTTAGGAAAGAGATTCAGAGAATTTAGATACTCTCATGCTCTTTCTGAAACAAACACTTTCCTGAATTTCCATTGCTTTGCAAAGCAGTGGAACGTTTTTGTTCTTATTTAATTATCACAAATTCTTATGTGCGTAAACTAAGGGCTCTTTTTTATGACAATTACATTATATGTTTTTTATAAATGGGAATTTTTCGTTTGATATATAGAAATTTTAATCGATATACAGAATGTTTTTAAAAAATGAAAATTCAAGGTATCTAAAAATAGTTTAATATATAGAGATTTTGAATAAATGGAAGTTCGATATATAGAGGTTAGACTGTATTTACTTATGAATTAATATTATTATAAAAGAGCGTTATACCTACTTATTTTTCTTGTTGGTTTGAAGACAATTACACCTTTTATCCTTTCGATCTTAGGTTAAGATTGAAACCTCTAACAGGAAGTAGTAGTCCGGGCGCCCCCTAAAACTATAAATTTGTCTATAATATATTAGTAATTTATTTAACTATCCTATGGCGGGAGGCTCCGTTGGATCCGCTAAAAAGAATCTCTAAAAATGTAATCAGCGCAGAACCAAAGAATAAACTACCCAGGATTGGAAAAAGACAAGAGATGGGAGTATTGCGCTATCTCTCACTTTGTCGATATGGGTTTCGGGTTATTATTAATTTATGGGAGGCATTATTATGTTGTTTTTTTTTTAATTTTCTCACAGAGCAATATCCGCTATTAAGAACCAAGTTGTTGAACCCGTTTATAAAACATTTATTTCTTGTTTATATTTATTTGTTCCAACATTCCAATATATTTATGATCAGGAAATCGTGAATTGTCAATGAGATATATTTCGTTGGGAACTCGGCCTTATCCGACCACGTCAACGTCGTAGAAGAAACTATCCCTCTATAATAACATAAAATGCAATCACGTTCCTTCTCTGGTATTATACTGGGCCCGAGAGGGACGAGATGAAGAAATAAATAGCCGCCGACAACAGACTCGGAAGTACGCTTGGCGGCAGCATCAAAGGGATCCACCTGAGCGCAGGCGCGCCCCTCCTCCCCTCAACCCCCCTCGGCCCGAGCCCCGCCGACCGTTCCTCAGTCTGATACAGGCACTTGATGAGCATGGACGTGCGGGTGTTGTCGGCAGTCGTAGTGATCGCGGCGGCGGCTGTCGCCCAGAAGTGCGAGGTAATCAACATCCCCATGTGCAAGGAACTAGGCTACAACAACACTGTCATGCCCAATGTTCTGGGTCACGAAGATCAGTCAGTTGCTGAAAGAGAGGTGAGAAAACAGCTATTATAACATCATTAATAATGTGATCAGTGCAAAAACAGGACCATATTCATGTTTTAGATAAAGACCCCGTTATTCGAAACAACTATGATCCAAACACACATATGACTTTATCGTATCTGTAATATAAGGCCCATTTACTAAAAAAAGTTGACCACTAAATAAAAATACACATCGCTTACCTTGGAAGAAGACCGGCGCGATTTAAATATTAATGTTTTTCAGGTTTTTATATAATCAATGATATGATTATTTTTTTATGATGAAGAGAACAACAAACAATATATTCATCGTGTTGCCGCTGGAGGGCAGTTTTTTTTTTTTTTCAAGCAAAACTCACAAGTCAAAATATTCATGTCTACAAATATATTTGGAATAAAACAAATACCTTCAAGCATTTACTTGCAAATGGGTCCAATTATTTATACAATTGCAAGGAAACCTAAAATATTCAGTTGATATTTGATGATGAAAACTTCGAGCGCCGTTTTCTCAAAACTACAGCTTTTGGGGTTGTGCCGGTTATCTTCCGATTTAGCAGCGGCATTTGGATAGGTATGTCTTGGGTACATCAAAAAATTTTAGAAACCTTCATTGACAAAAGTTCAAAATACTAATTGTCATAGTCAGCCATAAAATCTTTTTTTTTAATACTATTATCTTTTGATTTGTGCTAATTATTACCTCTTTCATACTGTCGTTTTCTGCGGGATTTAGTTTCATAAGAATTAATGAAGTGACATTTATTTTATTTATATTAATACTATAATAAATTTATGTATTTATTAATTAATTAATAAAAGTGGTTTTTTTTTTTCGAATTTTCTGCCGGACTTCTTCCAAAGTAGTGAGTGGTGTTATGTTGATGTTGTGATTTTAGGTTACACTTATTTTGACTTGGGTCATAGTTTTTTCTAGTATCGCTAATATGCGATATCAACCTTTGACATATGAACATTTAGATGCTTATTCATTTAGACGGCAGTTCGTATATACAAATATATTATTTTCTAATCAATTAATCACACTGGGCTTTCAGCTATCCTTTCCTCTTGAGTTACCTAACTATTATATTTCCTTTACAGTAAAGGAATATTGTTTTTAAAACTTAAACTATCTGTCTACGTTATTGTAACGGATTTGTCAACGATTTCTTCTTCAAATAATTACCTACTAATAATAATGACATAAATATTGTTTTATATAAATAAGTATAATGAAAAAAGGAGTAATATTGAGACAGATAAGCGGAAAAAAATAAGAAGTCAGTTACAGAAATAAGGCCGTTGACACTTCCTCTCAGCTGGTTATCGCGGCTTGCTAGATCGTGAAAGAGAAAACACGGAATACTTCCGCCGGCAACTTCAGAAGATGTATTTTTATTTATTATGTGGTCCGATAAATTTATACCCTATTATAATAACGGATATGTTTTTATAGCGGGATAATATATACGAAGTAGCTATGTATTTTTCCAATAGAATAGTATACAATGAGTGCACATTTTAGTCTTGTAATGTTAGTTTCATTGTAGTTATGTTAGTCATTGTTCTGCAATAACTAAGAGTTACATGGTCGGATTTTATTTATACTATATACAGTAACGGATCTAGACCTTGCGGTGCTCCTCTCCCCCTTTGTTAGAGCGGAAGGGTATGGAATACCCCAAAAGAGGGTAGTCCGGTGGAACCCTAACGTTATAAATTTGTCTATAATTTATAAATTATTTATGCAAAACGTTTTTCCTTCAACGGCACATTAAACCATGTTAAAGATTAGAAGTTTTTCTAACAGTTCAACAGTTCTTGTTGATAGTTGATGTATGTTGTTTACATTTTGTTTTTTTTATACACATAACTATGCTATGTTTATAAAAATGTTTTTATATATAATATAACTGTTATGTTTTTAGGTATATATTATGTGTAATATGAATCAGCCATGTAATGAGATAAAATTCGGTGAACTATAAAAGATTTTACAAATTAATTCCGTTAAAGATAGGAATCAAATAAGGACCGCGGAACTCCGGATACGAGGGATCGTGTGCCTCAGTGCCCCAGCTTGTATCTTTCTACCGCGCAAGGTCAACATCAATCCAGAACCACGATTTCCACTGCTAAACTTACTTGTTTTCTGTTAGTTAGAGTTCTTATAATCCATTACAAAAGAAGCCCTTAATAAGGCGTGATCGAAACCTACATTTGGCTCCGGTTGTAAATAACAGTTGTGCCAAAATTCCATCGGCGAGTCCATTTTAATTACGAGCCTTCCCAAATTGCCTGTTAAAGCTGGCAACTGGAGAGAAGACACGAGGCCATCAAGTTGGAATGGGGCCAGTTATGTGTCATCGGTGCTATCAGTTTGATCAAATAATTACTACGTTAGGATTCGTTTTCTTTTCAGCCAGGAATAAATAAATCTATGGATTAGCAATCTTCTAAAGGGGACATGGCCAACCGTATATAGTTTCGAGTTACTAGTTGTTCAACTAGATGTAGTAACGTTTAGGTTTTTAAGAATAGACATCAAGTAGCTACACATTTTGTATTATGAACCTCTCCAACCAGTTTTACCTTCTTATTTACTTTCTTGTCAAATTTTTGTACTTCGATCTCCGACATCGAATTTGTAATCCGAAACGTGTGTATTAAATGTTTATAGTGAAGCAGTCCCACATGTTTCTTCCTTATCGATCAGAGGTTTCCCAAAAAAATATGGCACCGAAACCTTTTAACAGCTATATGTAGAATCGCCACCTTTTTAAACTTTCTGAATAAGACTACTGAATCGGCAGGCGATGGGTAAGAATTTTTTTTTTTCAGAGTACTTAATATTTTATATTATCAAAAATATCATACAATCTTTTTGAGAATTCAAACTGATTAATAATTCTGCTTTAATTAGTTCTACAGAAAATCTACTCCTCTCATCAGTCCAATTATTTTTCATAATTGAAAAGATGTTTGCTACAAATTATGAAGAAGGTGATATGCTTAAAATATATTATACAATTTTAAATATCTTTTCAGAATTCTCAGAAGGTAAATTTTGTAAAATACAGTGCCAGCTAGCAGCAGATGCACGAAATTTTTTCGTCAGGGCTGTGTTGCGAGTATCGTTTATGTTATCGTTAACAATAACTCATATTCAAAGAGTTTGTCCGTGGTTACTTGTAGAATTTTTAATAATTCAGCAACTTACACAAAATAGGCAAAATTTGGTTTTTCCGTCAATGTTTACCTATTTTCAATTTTGGTATTAATGATTCTTCGTTAAAATCGAATCTCTTGTCGACATATAGTGCTGATACTTGATATCATTTTAGAAAAGCTGAGAAGACAAAAAGATAAAAATTGGGATTTATAGATTATAGGCACATACAAAACTCAAGAAAAAGTATTTCAGCACTTCTAACGAAAATAGAACTGGTAACCGACATAAGATAGTTTATAAAAATTGTAGGACAGTCCTACCGAACGTAGAACGCCTGGCAACCCTACCTATATTTATCTGTCATTAGAGTGTCTATGGGTGCTATCTCAAGTCAGATCAATGTGCCAACTCATTTCCTTGTAGGATTTATAAATAAAGCAAATTAAACTAACAAATATTGTTTATAGTCCATAAGTTTTTTTTTTTTAAATTACTGTACTTTCATTTATCCCTAAGAACTAAGCTAGACACAGTTAAAGATCTAACCCGTTAGTAAAAATCCGCATAATATCCTGCGTATAGATGTCTTGTTCCTGGGACCGTTGTCATAGGCGCCAGCCATTATCTGATGAGGGACTGAGGATATTGGAAATATAGTTTAAAAAAAAAGTTAACATTTGTCGGTAAACTTCACAGAAATATCCCTGTTACTTTACTTAATAACGTTACATTACACTGCACAGGTATGGTTAGGACAGAGCATTTTTCCCTCGAAGGTGTAATTGGTACAGGTCTCCGTTGAGTACCTGGATCTTTCTGGTGCCCTTCACCTGGTGTGAGGACTTCCCAGCTTTACCTAAATCCGTCCTTAGCAAAAACACAGGAGGATTCAACGCTTCTCAAAAAAACCTTTTCATGCACTCTAATGTTCAACTATTTCTTAGTGCTAATGCCCGTTTAGACAAATGTTTTGAGAAATATCATACGAACAGAGCAATATATATAAATATATATATATTAATTATAAATTATATTATATTAAATCAACCTACATATTTCAAAGGCGGTAAATATATATATATATATATTTACCGCATTTGAAATATGTAGGTTGATTTAATGTCTTACTACTTTTATTTTTTTAGCAACTAAATGTACCAGTGTATGAACGTGCCAATAATAAAAGTAGTTTATTAAAGTATAAAAAATATATTTCACACAAGTTACCTCCAAGCATTTACTTGCAAATGAGTTTGTATTTATACAATTGTAAGGAAACCTTTATTAATCAGTTGAAATTTGCTGATGAAAACTTCAAGGAGCGCTTTCTCAAAAGTACAGCTTTTGGAGTTGTGCCGGTCTTCTTCAAAAGTAGCTGCGATATTTACATAGATGTTGGGTGTGCTCAGAAAATTTTAGATACCTTCATTGACTAAAGTTTAAAATACTAACTATAAAAGTCAACTATAAAACCTTTTGTTACAATTACTTCTTTGATAGTGTTGTTTTCGTTTCCTGCAGGGTATGGTTTCATAAGAATTAATAAGGTGGCATTCATTGTATATTATTACAATATTTTGAAGTATAAAAGTGTTTTTTTCGAACTCAAGTTATTGGTACTTTATTCATCTATTTTATTTCTACTCGTATAATAAAGGCAGGTCTTTAGGCTACCGACTCCAGCAAAAGAACGGCTTATCACTCCCATGTCACAGATTCTTCGGAGTTTATCTTGAGGTATCACAGCTATAGGGTTTTGTTACGTCTCTTAGTAAAACAATGCATTCTCATAAAATGTATTTTTTAATGATAAAAATATTTACCTAATGAAAGCAATATCTTATAAACAAAAATAATATAAAGGGACAAAA
Organism: Rhaphigaster nebulosa; assembly: GCA_948150685.1. Classification (NCBI taxonomy): domain Eukaryota; kingdom Metazoa; phylum Arthropoda; class Insecta; order Hemiptera; family Pentatomidae; genus Rhaphigaster; species Rhaphigaster nebulosa. Next base: position 75,912,825 of record OX411309.1, on the reverse strand, counting down.
ATTACTATTAAAATAATATTAGCAGATTCCAAGACAAAGCCACAAGTCTCGGATGATTCAACGTTTCGCCAACTAGAGCCCGCTACGCAGATGGGAACTATGGTTCGGCGGCTCTCTGAATACAGAAGGAGAACCTTATCAGGACTAAAATATATGAAATATTTTAAGCTGTTGTTTTTTTTGTTGTATAACGGAACATCAATTTCAATATCTGTCAGAATTTTCTTACCAGCCAAGAATGGTGATTAACTGCTGCACTTTCATAAAGAATTGTTGATTATCGGATTATCGGCCCCACATTTTGTTGGCATTTAGTTTGTATCGATTTTCAAAACTACTCTAACTAATGCTTCGACAGCGATTTCCGTTGTTTTAAATAGGGCCCGTTATTAATAACTAATTAACTTCGGTTATTGCTTAGAATGGCTCGAGAGATTCCCAGGACTTTCACCCCCTTCATTTGGATTCTACTTTATTGCTCTTGCGCAGTCCGATATTGCTAAAAGGCACATGCTCAGTAACGGTTCACACAATGTGGGTTCTCACAAGTAATCTTTAATATAACCAACTCAAAAAAACGACATAAAACACCCGTCACAAGCAGAGGCACTTTCAGTTTTGGTGGTTGCACTAAGCCAGTGTAAGGCAGACAGTTTCGAAATAACTAGAAGGCGTTAAATGGGCTAATGGTTTGCATTGTCATTTTTATTTGGAGAATAAAGAGTCATTTTTTCTTTAACAAGTTTATTGATATAGTGAAAATAAATAACTTATACATGAATTCGAAATGAAATCAACAATTATACCCAAAATTAGCTGTTGTAAAAGTTCTTGCACCCGAGCGACGAGTATGCTCACATGGAATGTCTGCTCACGTTGGGAAGGTAGGCAGGCTGTACCCATACCAACGCGCACCTTGCCCCAACTCAAGCTTTTGGCACTGCTCAAGTGGTGGGTTGCGTCTTTCAGAACGAAGGCTCTTCGTTTCTGCAGATTTACTCATTCTCAAATAAATATTTTATAATTCGTTTTACTACTATGAAATCATTTTATTTTTGTTTCATAAATCTTAGGGGATCATATGCTCATGTGCACAAATGGAATGGCACTGCACATGCTTCACCGTATCGCTCTCTTCGCCGGAAGGTGCACAGGTAGCGGTATTCCTGAAGTACTAAGCCTCCATGCTATCTCTCCAGGGGCTTTATCTTAACATTAGATCGGGCCGAGGAGTGCCTCCAGTGTGACTAATACGTGGACAGCGTCTTTATCTTCGCCATTGGCTCCGTGTCTGCTCCAGTCGTAAACATTTTATTGCTGTCCCAATTAAGCGTTCAAACAGGAAGCCGTAAGTCGCCTCCTAATAATAGATAATAGGCGACATGAAAGAGGCTAGCGTTCTCTTTGATCTGGTCCCGTGACTTATACTACGGTACTATGTCGAGTAACCGTATCATTGGTCTTTTTGCTTATTCACATAACTTGTGTTTATGTTCATGATACACGAGTTATTTTTCATAATGAGATATTTCTATTACTTTGAGATGGCATCGTGAGTATTTTTCATTGACTTAACCAAAAATTCCTGTTAAGTATAAAAGCGCACTAACCTTTGTATACTTTCTATAGAACTACAACTAATTTAGTAGGTACTATCCGAGTGACTGAGGCCTTGTTACAGTTATCTGTTAATAACTGTCATACATGTGATTGCATGGTTTCACTTGTAAGTTGTAAATATAAATTTTAATGAACACATAGAAGAAATAAATAAATGTATGATACTATTTCTGTGATTTCGATGACCAAAGAGAATGGTGTATTTTAGTTTGTAAGGCAGTGGACTATTGACTCCCGGGTGCAGCTCAAACCCTCTGTTTGTAGAATATTTATTTTCTGTTCCAAGAGCCGTGGATCTAATTCGAATCAGTTGTACACCAGCCATAAAGTACATGGATCTTTATCGGATTATTGGGATGCCAATTCAGGTAAACTAAAACCAGAATTGTATTGATATAGACCAGAGATAGCACACCTTACTTAAAGACAGACCAAATAGAGATAGCATATTACTCCAAAACAGTTCAAAATAAAATGAAGGAAAATGGACATCTGAAAAACTTTAATTATGTAAACGTTGACTAGTTGATTATTTACTGCTGTTTGAGAGGCTCTAATTATAATCTTATTGGAATGTTACAATAATAACCTAATAAGTTTATTAGCGTTACATTTTTTGTTTTAATAAGAACGTGTTCATGCTGCTAATGGTGGCGTGCTGTTCTTACAAGACCATCATTATCTTTAAATATTGTCAGCGGAAAAAACATCGATTAAATAACTATTTAAGCTCCCTCATAAACTATTCGAATTAAAAGATAAATAATGGCTCTACAAGCTTATTTACAAGGATCCCGCACTCGTAAAATAATATAAATTAAAAAAAAAAAAAAACTGACTAAAACGTGGTGGCCTTTGATCTGTAACTATCGGGGGGTAATCGAAACGATAAAACACCGCTATGACAATATATCGTGTGGCCGCGCTACAGGAAGATGTATCGAGACGAGAGGAAGAGGGTGAGGGAGAGAGAGAGAGAGAGAGAGAGAGAGAGAGAGAGAGAGAGAGAGAGAGAGAGAGAGAGAGAGAGAGAGAGAGAGAGAGAGAGAGTGGGTGGGGGAGAGAGAGAGAGCTCTGGCACTGTCGGACCCTAATTATTGGTCCATTGTGGTTCAGAGCGATCTCCGCAGCTAATAACCTCACTCCGAGCATTAATTCTACATTTTGCTTCTTTTATTTTTTCAATCTTCTTTTTTTTTTCTATCTCTCCTTCTATTTTCATCCTCTCTTCCTTATGATTATTTAATACACCGCTTTAGAAGACGGTGTGTATGAAAAATGTGGACACGAAGCAGCCATTGATATTTGTCTATTAATTGATAATTAAAAGAAGTGGGGGAGGGAAGATTTATTTTTTCTTGTTGCGCAAGGGGGTTCGTCGTTGTATTCCGCCTATGATCTACGGCCTAACAGTTCTCGGATACTTTACGATAATGGCTTCATTTAAGAGTCGTTCACATTCCAACTTCCTTTGTTCATATATTACTGCTTAGCACTCATAGCATGGTGAACGCTCTTGAGAAATTCCTAATGTTTTATAATTTTTTTACGGGGATCTGTCATACTAAACAAAAAATAGTTAATGTTTTATTTATTATAAAAACCGACGTTTCAACACAACTAAATAGAACAACATCAGGTCTATTGCAGTTTACAGGTTAGCCTGTGATATTAAAATAAATCGTGTTTAAAACAGGCTAGCCTCCACGATGCTGTCAAGCTCTGAAGTTGCCCTGTTTGTTTTGTTTAGTTTTGTGTTGTTTAATTGATCAGGCGGGAAAATAATGGTAATAAATTATTTACATTCAAGTTGATTGATTTCTTTAAATTTTATCTTTTTTTTTTTTTTTTCAGTTTATAACAAAAAATATTCTAAAATGTAAATTCTAGTTTCCTATTATTATTTTAAATATACTAGAAAACGGTTAAATAATAGCCTAACTGTGTTGAACATTATTATAAGTGATTATTGTTTTTTTTTAACACGTCTACATAAACAAAGTACGAACAGTTTAATCCGATATTTTACGAAAAATTGTTAATACACTCAGGCCTATTTCAAATTGCACAATACACCATAGAACGGAGATGCCAACTGTTAAGCGGCAAATGCACCATATTTCCCTATGTTCTCGTGCAATCTTTTTCATCCTCCATGTTGCTCGGAAAAATCAGAACTTATGTTAAAGAAAATATGGCTCAGGGATTTCCTGATTCACAAATACTGAAAAACATTTAAAACAGAGTTCTACGATATTTTAATTCGAGGAGAAATCATCAGTTTCTCTTTGCTTGGTGCGTCGAAATTGCAATGAGTAAATCAATCAATTAAATTGTGTTAAGACCTTAGACTGGAAAATATATGCGCACACACATACATATAGATAGATAGATGGATATAAATATTCTGCTGATTTACATTTAACTTAACCATATTTTGTCTTGAAAGTAATATATTGTACGGCCATTATTTCAGGATTAAGTAAGTAGTGATCAAAAATTAATTAAGTCAGATCTTATAGTCGAATCTGCTCGAGAAAAAAAAATCATTGCACAGATCATCAAGATGATTAGTAATTCAATAAATACTATTTGCTTTCTATAGAACTGTTTAAAATAATGGAATGTTCCCCCATTTTGTTTCCAAACGTTCTGTTATCGCCTTTTTCTTATCTATTGGATTATGTCATCAAAAGGCAAATGAAATGACATCCTCCTTCACGCCATTAAGCCCTGTTAATTGCCATAGATTTCCGACTGCGCACTAATTTCTAATATTATTTCAAATTTATCTTCATATCTGCCCTAGCTGCTAGACATTTCCAATACCATTGTAAAAGGCGAACCCCGACAACCCGGGGGCGCTAGTATCTCAGGATCTAGAGGATAAGACCTGACACTATTAGATAATGGTCCTAAGGCTGCTACTACTAAGCTAAGAGTGCTATTTATGAAGGCCTGAGGCAGTCGTGACCGGGTCCTGTGAAAGGTTCGAGCAGCTTTCACTATCGCGGCTTGTAGCAGGCGGTCCATGGTCCTACTCTCAGTGGATGTTCCCAATTCGTCTCAGGTGAACTATCGCCTCGTTCAAAAGGGTAATAAAATAACCGTTATTTCACTTAATAATTCGCTCCGATCCGTGGCATTGTAAACTCAGTAATGCATCATTGTTTACTACTTTGACGTGAAACATTAATGAAACAATATAATAAAAATCACTTTTATTGCTTTTAAAATTAAAATAAAACTTTATTAATATTTTTATTTTATCTAGAATTTTTAGAAATCTTTTTAATTTCTATCAATTGTTTGTTGAATTGATTTGCTGATCTTAGGATCAGGTTTCTATTATTATATAATAACGCTATTATTAGGCCATCATTTCTTTGCAATTTAATTTATGTCTATATTTATGTCGACTATTTGGTGTCCCGTAAGTTATGGCATGTATATAAGATTTTTATCTTTGTGTGCAATCCAACTTAAAGCGATGAACAAAGTATACTTTCAATTCAGAGGTTACACAATGGCTAGGAGAAGGATTCCTCTGCAAACGGAAAATATTTTATAAGTCAGGTGTCAGGTGTGGTTTTGTAATCTCCGAAGAGAATTTTCACTTGAATTTGCGTTTATATATACAGTTTTTAGAATAAATATGGTTATTGTTTTAATAATATTTTACCGTTATGTAACTACATATTATACCATTTCAATCCATTGCGATTACGCTGCGTTATCACAACCCGATAGGGTAGGGCGGTTTGTTACATGTGACAAACAAGGAACAATTCGTTACTCCGTTATTTGATGTCACGGTCCATCTCAAATTTGTATTACAATGAAGGTAATTTTTTTGTTGATACTTTTATAGGTAATCGATTCAAAGCTTCCCTTGTGTAATAATTCGCTTTACGTTTCAAACACTTGTAAATTAATTAACAAATTAGGCAAACTACAAATTTAAGTATTTGAGGAATTTAAGTGATAATTGGGTCTATTAAATTGAAAAAGTTCATTAAAATCAATCATACCATCCCTACCATGTCCAGCTATCGAATGTGAAAAAATGGGATTAAGAATTCAAGACTGTCACAATTCGTGCCTCAACTAGTATGTTTTAAGTTGACGAAAATAAAAATGGTATTTTTTCACATTCAATAGGTAATATGGTAGGGACGACATATCAATGCAAATCACATTCATTCTCCTTAATGATCTATGTCTTTCTGCTTGACAACAAAAGTTTCCCCCTCGGACTGGTGCAAGATAAACGGTTGATTGGACTTATCATATAGATTCATAAGACAAACACTAAACTCGCTACTAAAATTATTGCTGCCTCTTTTAAGTAAACAATCTAAATTATCACCAACTTAAAAACTCCAAGCTGACATATTATTACGGTATTACTGATATACCGTTTCAATAAAAAGGTATAATGACTGAAAGAGGCAATTCCCACATAGATTAGTAACAAGATCTTACTTAAAGACTCCATCCTTACTAACAACAATCGGGTCATTATATAAACTAGATCAGGACCCAGACTTTTGGATCAAGTCCAAATCATTGATCCAAGAGCCTGTACGAGACATCGTACCTGTTTTACGTCTATGAAGGAGCTTGAATAAGGATCTCCTGAATTTATTTTTAATTTTATTTTATTCCGGAGAGGTTCTTATTAAATATATTCTGACCTAATGATATTTTATTTCTTAGGAGTATAGCAAGATGTCTTCTTTTGTAAGATATTATTCTCCTGATCTATGCTCCTGTAACGCCAAACTGTTATTTAACTTTTTTCTTTGTTGTTTTTACAAGGGTTTCTATTAGCTTTTATCACATAAGCTGGTTGCAATGCCATGTTTACAGTTGTGAATAAAAAAAAAGTTAATTGAGCTCTGTTACTACAATCACGATGAATGTTTTTCATTAGGCTGTTGCATACTGTTAACTGTTGATAAAGGTATAAACAGCTGAGGTCCAGACAATTAGATAGGATCAAACCAGCGTTAGTGGCACAATCTAATATAACTTAAAAGACCTTTGTTTAGGTCCCACGACCTAATGCATTTCTTTTGCCGCTCACGACCTAGGGATCGGTAATCTGGTATGTTTTTTCCTCCATTGTGCGGGACTCGGACACGGGCCATTACGACATCCGGCGGTAAGACCACAATAAATAGGAATAAAGGAGGGACGAGGGGGGAGGGAGTGCCACCTGTAATTAGGCCGGCCCAGGTAGCTGCCGCCGCTGTAAACAAATTGCACTATACAATACCGCTCTCCACCCTCTTCTTTTCTTCTTTGTCTTTGTATTGGACCTTCGGCTGTAATTGGGGTCTCACTTGTAGTCTTAAGTGTTCCGCATATCACCTGCACAACTTCATGATAATATTATTGCTATTTTTTTAAAATAACCTTCGATACAGTATTAAAAATATAAAATGGTGCTATGTATGAAGATTGTTGTTCATTTATATGGAAACTCGTTTACGTGCATTAGAAAGATTTTTTTTTTATGTGTTACGTGAATTTTATCCTTCCGTCAAAATACATGATACATAAATATAAAGTATACAATATTGACGAAAAACGTTGAAGTTCCTTCAGTGATAATAGAACAATTACATAACAGATATTACTGATAGTCAAGAAGAACCTAATACTATGGACAACCAAATAAATTGATATATATAATTCCGAATTTGTAGTCGATTTAAGAAAGATTTTCTCTTTCTTTTTTTTAAACCTCTTTCTAGGCGATTTATTATTCATATTGTATTAAATAAATACTATTGGATTCCACTCATTTTTCTGTACAAGGTGAATTTAAAGGGATTATTATAGAGAGGTAAGGTTTGGGATAAAATTAACTGGATTATATTTTTTACAGGATAAAACTCACTAGGTTTTTAATATTAGAAATAACAAACATTTTTCCCTGGTCAATCTTAAAGCCGTATTCAAACGGTCCGATAATCATGGGAATCGGTTTCTACATTTCCTAGTCTGTCGCCCGTCCGATTTATCGGACCGTGTGTGAAGAGCCTAAGGATTCAAACGTCCTTTCGTCACTTATGTAACTTTTCTATCGGTGACAATGACCTTTTTAGGGGCTTAATTAAAAAGCCACTGTGACTAAATTGACGAGATAAGCTAATAATGTAATATTTAAAGTTGCTTGAAATAAATTTCTATACAAATAATCATAATAATCATATATATTTATTAATAATTTTCTTTGTGTAGCTCTTGATTTTTGAAATATCACAGAATTGATCAGAATAAAAGCACAGAATTGATCAGAATAAAAGGGATAAACTTCATTAATCGTGCAACATCATTGAATTTAGTGGGACCCAACTGGTCGTAACTTTCACTGTTTAAAATATTAAAAAATAAATAATCGTATAGTAGGAGAATTATTTCTATCAGTTCGTATTGAATTTGTTAGTGTTTTAAGCTATCTGCGTTCTTTTTGTACTATGTTTTATTATAGCTGGTTACATTTGTTTAGCAGCATCGAAATAATTCATTTTATCACAAAATTTTGAAATGTGATCAATATTTTTTTAAAAATAAATTGTGCATTCAAAATTTATATTTTATGCACATTTTATTTTCTGTGCATTGCATATGCAATGTGGGATCATTACCTCTGTATGGAATATTTGTCCACTTTAATATTATGTAAGTAAATCAGGGGCGTACGCATAATTTTTTTTTGGGAGGGGATTTCAGTTTTTTTCGGAGGGAGGAAGATTTAATAAGAAGAAGGCAAATAATAACCTAAATGTCAATAATTGTCAAATCTAGCGTGTTTTAAGTACAAGCATGAAAATTGGATCAAAAACTATTGTTAAAATTACCAAAAATATTACTTAAAATACAATCTTTATGTTGGTCGGAAAATTATATTTTGTTCGTACATTTCGGAGGAGAGGGGAGGAAGGTTAAATTCTCCCGATCTCTCCTCTGCATACGTCACTGTGTATAATATATTATGGTTCTTCAGTTACTGTTATTTAGGCAAGCAACTATCGTCGTCGAAGAAGCTGATCACCGATATGTGTAAGTCCTAATTAGAGAAGCTTGGCGCGAGCGGGCGACGGTGATGGTCGCTGAATCTGACGATGAAAAAATCAAACGTAAATAATTAGCTGGATATCCTGATTATTCAATTGAAGTTAAATTAGAACATTCAACTACTTATTTTATGTTCGATTTTATCATCGTTCGATTCAGCGACCATAGTCGTCGCCCATTGGCGCGATACTTGTCCAATTTGGATAAGGCCTTAAAGAAAACGAATCTGAACATGTGCGAAATAGTTTATTCAAATTACGAAAATATTGAATCAGTTAATCGAACAATCGGATTTTTAATTTGTTTTTACATCATATATAAAATAGTTATGATCTTAAATTATGCCCAACGTTATTTGTACTAAGAGCGTACGTTGTAAACTTCACTCAGCATCCGGTTTTTTTTGTTGCCGTAAGCGGACAAAGGACTATCAGGTAAGAACCCTTTTAAGACCCCTCAAGTACTGATTGTACCAGGCGGCTCCCAACACAGGGTCCAGATCACTAGCACTTGTTTACCAGCCTGTAGCGTTTCTTCCTACCTCTCATATCGTCGAACTGTTTTGAAAATCTAACAGAGCCATAATTATTTTTTATTTCAATTATTTTTATTTCAATTACTTTCAAAACTGCATCGTGTAATGTTTATTTGAACAAAACTTCCTTAATATCTAATTTAAATTCTATATAAAGACTACGCGGATTTTTTCCCCGGGGTATTAAGCTACCCATTCACGGTACAATTTAGGACTACAGTTGGATTCATTCGTCCTCTCTAAGTAAGGACTTAGTAAGAGTAAGAGTAAAAGGGCTTCTCGTAGGTGACGCTCGGATCCAGCAATAATATCGATATCATCGGGGTATTACAGTAGCTCAACCATTCGATTGAAGATGATGGTCTCAGCAGTCTCAGCAATCTGGATTTAGGATTCTCTGATGGCCATTTCCTGGTCTAGCTTAATAAATAACAGACAAGCCAATGCACCCTCCTGTCTTACACCAGCATCCGTCTCGAACTCAAGAAGGTCGCACAAGGCCGTTTTCACCAGCCGGATCAGCTTTTCGGGTATACCCAGCACTCCCAGAGCAGGAGTTCCTCCCTATCGACACTGTCATAAACTCTCGACTTTCGTTTTTAATTGTCTGATATGTTTGAAAAATAAATAAAGATGATAAATTTCTGATTTAAGTAAGCAACTTACAACGATTCTATCCCCACTTCTTACTTCGGTTTTGTCATTTAAAACTGATAGTTGGAATGATAACCTGTAGGCAGTTGATATGTATTTCCGGGATTTACTTCAATATTTTGGTTTATTATTTTCAATAATAAATGTTTGTAATCCAAAAAGAATAAAAAATTACTCTCTCTCCCATAAAATTGTAAGGTTTTATGTTTCAAGATACGAAGAATCCGAAAATCGAATTATAAAAAAAAATCCGTCCGTACGCCGATCCGGCATCCATGTTAGAGGTCACTCCTGATCCTCTGAACTCGACTTTACCATTCTTTATTATTATTTTGAAACGAAATTTTATACGCCCATAATTCGGCCATTTATGAAGATAGAGGAAAAATACAAAGTGTTTTGGTATCAGTGTAGCAAGACCTTTTAGAAGAAAACAAATCTATATAATCTTTTTGAATTATTATTTTCAATAATGAGCCTTTCTAATCGACCAAGAAAATTTTGTTTAACTTCTCCTCATCAAAAGTTTTACGTCTAATACGCAATATTACAAGAATATAGCGTATTAAACTTTTTATGCATGTTATATAAAGTATTCTGCACATGTTCCTATGGAAACCGGTTCATCTTTGTTTAGTTACCTATTTGATAAATCGAAAACTATACATCTCCTGAAACATTTCAGATGCTCATTTGAAAGATAATTTAATTGTCTACAAGACTAAGCACTAAAAAAAAAAAAAATCTTAATCGTGCGTATATTAGCGAAGATATTGCAAATGTATTTTGAATTGGTTTCTAACCCAAAGCGAGAGGACAGTCGTGTGAATGGACTCATATATTTGGAAATTATAAAACATTGTGTAATAATTTTTAGTGTTTTTTTTCTGTCATGTTGAATTTTCAACAGTTAAGAAGCAAACCTCCAGCCACATTTCAAAATAATATAACTTGTTATATTAGTTCTCTGAAGATATACAGTTAGGTTAGTTCTAGATAATAAGTTGAGTTGACGCTTGGGCTGGTAGGGTCTCTTGAGTGGAGAGTCGTCGGTGGCCTTTAGAAGGAATGCACTTCACTTCTTTGCCAACCACCCAACACAATAAATCCTTAAGGCCTAAATGTAACAGTAAAATAGCTTTGGATCTGAGGTTTTTCTTGACGTGGGATTAATCTAATTAATTTAGCCTTGAAAATAATTCAATTGCTTGAAGGATGGAAGTAGAAGAACAATAAATGAAGTTGAAATTTAATTTAACTGTTTTGATTACAAATCAGGCTTTTGCAGATTATGTATCATCGCTAATTAATTTACTAGAGTAACTATTGTTCAGAAACCCTTAGTTTTGAAATGATTATAGTGACAATACCAACAAAATTGTAAAAAAAAAAAAAAAAAAAAGAAAAAAAAAAGTGTGTTCTCTATCATCTAATAATATATATTATATGTGGTAATACCGTAAGCCTGAAAAGTACCTAATGTTCTTAATGGAGTTTATTGGACTGAGAATCTGGCTATAATGAATTATTTGAGCGAGTGTACAGGGAAAAAAGAAAAGTAATCAGAAAAGTGAAAAACTTTCAAAAAGTGAAAAAATATTTTTTCCTGTTGTAACCAACAAAAAAACATAACAAAATTTATGAAGCTTACGAACATGATAAAATGATATGTGTGCTCATCTACCTAATGTTGATATCTATTTTTAGTTTTAAAAATTGCTTTTGTACAAACATTGATGATTATTATGCTAACTTATGTTATGACTATCATTTAATTATAATTTCAGCATAATGATAATTAAATATAGAAAATTATAATAAATTAAATATAGAAAATTATTATAGACAGAGGAACGATTTTACTCCTTCATGGATTTTTTTTGGTTAGGAATTAATAAAACCATTAAAGAAGAGGGCTGCACTCGTAAAATCAGACGTCTCGGGAAGTCGAGTTCTACCTGTGAAAAACTTTAATAATGAAGGCTCCATTTTAAAAATAGCCCACATATAATAAATAGGCCATGAGTTCCCCCTTTGGGAATGGAATTGTCTAGAAGGCAATGTACGATATAAATTTGAAACACCAAAGAAGCTTTAGGAATTGCTTAGCTTGCATTTATTAATAAATTAAATTAGAAGCTACAAGTTAACTCATCCACAAGCTTCCTTGACTTCATATTACTTTCATTATATGATCCGTCTTTATTATATAGTGGAAGCTTGTAAGGGAGGGAATTTCTTTTGTAGAGAATTAATTCCGCGACCGTACAAAAAAGAACAGAAGCGCTGTGACGCTGGGATAAAGGGGACTGGTACAAAAACGAGAAGGCTGACTGGAATCCAGATTGGGAATTCGAAACGTCGCGGTCTGTAATGGCATCACTCTCTATCTGGGAGCCTCTTCTTTAGAAAGCAGCGGCGCACTAAGAGTCCCGGGCCGTTATCATCCTCCTCAAGAAATTGCGGCTACCATCTGTCATCGTCTCTTCCCCTCTCCCTAAGGATGGTCGCAGAAGAAAAACTCCTCGGGTAGTATAGTTCACTTGAGCTCCCTGTCACGTATCCACCTTTCTTTCTTACTCTCCGTCCGATTTTTTTTCCCATTTCTTTTTATTAAAGAAAAAAAAATAATCTGACCGTCGGATGGACAAAGCTATCGAGGGAATATTTCATTCTTCGCTTTATGGTCCTCAACTCTTCCAGCATTCTTTGTTTTAGTTCTGACGCGAGCGGAATTGAATTAAGTCTGTGGCTTGATGTCTTTTAAGTAATACAAGACCGAAAAGATAAGGACTGGTATTATTGGTTAATTAATTATTATTACTATTGTCATTATTTTTATTATTATTACTTCAAATAATTATAATTTTTAAGTCTTAAACTAGAAATTTTCACATTTAAATATTCCTATTAATAGATAATTCGTGTTATTTCTTGTATATCAAACTTACATTTCCATAAGTTTAACAATTTATTTTATCAAATCCTGTAATTTAAAAATTTTACTTTTTGGACGCAGTCACCCATGTCAGGATTTACGAGTAGAAGTACCATCGGGTAGGTATATAGGTTGAGATATCTTCATTGACAAAAAAATTTATTAAAATGCTTCGCATTAAAATTTTCTAAACAAAATTTCATTTCTTTTGAAATTTCTCTTTTGTAAGTGTTAGATATACATTTAAATGTTTATTTAAAGTAAGATATCATATAATCGTAGTCATTTGGAAATTGATAATCAAAATTGGTAGTCAAAGATTATCACATAATATGAGATAGTTATTCCTTGAAAATATTCCCATCCTGGAGTACATCCTCTCTAATAAATGAGTACTTTGTTCGCATTTACAAAAGGTCTATTCATCGTGCATTTCCAATTTGTAGGTAGCCCTTGCTACTCGTAGACTTCTCCGAAGTAACAGTTGCCACCCATGAGGTTATTGTCAATATTCCCCCGTACTGTGACAGTTAACAGGTGCAAACAGGCAAACAAAACCCACAATAATGGACGGACTCCCTGCGCACCTGGAACACCATTGTACTAAGGACGCTATGGTTCTGTCTGTGGAGTTCACAGGGCTGTTTAGTCACACTTTATACTCTAGGCATCTTTATGGCTTCTTTTAAACTGTTACTCTTGTCAGTCGCGGTTTGTTAGTTCCGCGCTGATTTAGATCTTTTCATTTGAACTTGTGGAAAGTTCGCTTGAAATTCCAGAAAAACGTTGCGTAGATAGATCCCTTCTTCTGCCTGCGGGTCAGGTATCGTTTACTCATGATATTGAGATATCCAAAGCGAATAATGACTGCTGACAAATGCAACTGTCGGTGGACTTGAACTCAAAGCCATCAATACATTTTTACGAATGCACATATATTCTAAAACTGTTTAAATTATCAATACTACAGTAAAAACTTAATTAAATTACTTTATCGTGACAAGGCGTTGCTAACGAAGATTCTAGCTATAGATTTACTTGTATCTGTTACCATCAAACTCGATACAACGGAATCCAAGTTTTATCCATAAATAACTACTAAATACGATTAGTTCATAAGTACTACACGGAGCGAAATGTATTTGTTATAGGTACTATTTTAATGTTAAAATAAATTTTGTTTCTCTTGTCTGATTTTCTGCATTTAAATTTAAAAAAAAATGTGTCCTTCATATACCGTAATTTTGTGTAACTTGCAAAGAAAACATTTTTCATGTTTTAAAAATATTTCTTGATAAAATATATAATTAGATAACTGCTCTATGTGGACTTCGTCATGTTTTCATAAGTCTTTTAAAATCTATGCAATTAATATTTTATTAATATTAAAATAAATGAATGTTTTAATATTATCTTTAATTTTTTTAACTAAACTCTCTGAACCACTTATGCTTTATTGTTATAAGCTGTCTTATCTATATGACATTGCTGTGGTAATCGTACCACTTTTTTTTATTAAAAAAATAAAAGCGTTTGTCCATAGACTATGTCCAATAAATAGTCCATTGCGTCTACGTAACAAATTTGTCTGCTTTTCGTGGTTATGGAACTTGACCGTTAGCAATGTTGTGATGAAAATCATTGGTCATGATTGCCCATAGGATTTTATTTTAGTCATATCTTTTTTCAATTTCGCAACCATTCTCTTTAGGGGGAACATTGAGTTGCGTTTTATTAATCGAATGTTAAGCTAATATAACTTAGGCTAATACATTTTGTTTTTAAAATCTTCTTAATCCCTTAAATTTTTAGTAATGCTACCAATTCCGCTCTTGAAAATTATGTTCCGTTTACTGTTGGGGAAACTTTCATTAAACCTGCTGCAAAATCTATATTGGTATAACGTCACGTTTCACTTATGACGGTAAAAGCAACTTAAAAAAATATGAGACGAACCCCGCATCCGCTTGAAGTCGGCTCACGTATCGGCTACAAGGATCGCTCTTGAATACATATCTCTGCATCTGCATATCAATGTCCCCGCTCTTTACGACGTCCTTTTGCCCGCCGCAGGACACTTAGTAATTTGAGTTTAAGTGCTTCCTCGCTATTGGTGGGCTTCTTATGTTGTCTTACTCAAGCGAAAATTCTGTGTGATTTTTTTAATTTCTTTTAGTTCGAGGTATTTTTAATTCCAGTTTCCTTTATCATTTAGTAATTATTCTTCTGCGATAATTGATAAAAATGAAAGAAATAAAGAAAGAAAATATAGAAAAGAGTGATAATTACTTCCTTGTACGAAGTACAAGTATAAGTACGTTCGTTCGTTCGTATTTCGCATAACGCAAAAATGATTAGCCGTATAAAGTTGAAATGTTGTATTTAGGATTGTTGTAAAATCTAGTTGTGAATCTCCCTTTTTGTTCACTGCTTGATCACCGGAAGTGGTACTTTACTTGAAGGTCATTTTCATCAAAAATTATATTTAAATATAAAGCACAACTTCTCAAATTTGATATACAAGGCCTTTATATTAATATAAATAACATAATAAATTTTGGTCAAAATTGGCAAACCGAAAGTGGTACTTTACCCGAAGGTTTCAAGTAAATTTGGTAAATAGGACTTTTATATTGATGTGAATGTATTTACTATATTTTGATTAAAATTGGTGAGCCGAAAACGGTACTTTACTTGAAGGTCATAAGCTCATAAGCTCATAAGAAGGTCATAAGCTTACATCAAAAATTATATTTAAATTAAATCCATAAATCATATGTTTCGGTAATAAAGATTACAATTGCAATTTTGTTTCCAATCCAATTAAACATTTTTATTACTTGTTTTAAGTGTTAAAATTTAGTGTAAAATACTGGTTTTCCATAAATTTATATTTTACTAAAATTCCCATTAACTCATTTTTTCTTAAAAATTTGCTTATACCGCGTTAAAAAAAAAGGATCATCAATACTATTACAAGGCTATTACAAAATATATAATTATATGATATCGTATAAGTATCATAATATAGATATAAGCGTCCTCCATTTCACTTTTTCAAATAGATAGCCTATAATGAAAAATGTCTGTATGCAAAAATCCAACTTTACTTACAAGAGATGAAACAAACTGTTTTGAAAAGGCTTAAATCCGACTAAGGTAATTTTTTCCCCCTTATTTATATTACTTCATGCATGATTTACCTTCGCTGATTTGAAGGCAACCTTGACTATAAATCTTCATTCAACATACATAAAAATCTAATTTTGGTCATTTTTACAAATTTGTTTCAACACCAGCGATATTAAAAGATTTAAGCAAGCATTAAAGTGAAACTTTGGTAAGGGTCAAGTATCCTGTGATCCAACTGAAATTAAAACTATAGTCGTTTTATACAGACTGATTATTAATTGTTTGCCTTTAATTGATTTTCACTGCTGCATTATTGTTATTTATATACTGGATCTATACCAAATTAGTTTTTCGAGCTATGGCAGGGTCTTGTTTAAGCTTTAATATGATGCTTGAATCCTATGTTTTAAGGAACATAATAGTAACTTAAAAATTAGTTGACATATTGCGCCATAAGAAACTATCTCATATATTTTTAAGATATGTTTTAGTGATAAAAGGTAAGATGTGATTTATATTTATTCAAAATTAGCCATGGTGACAAAATCTATTCAATTTTTATAGAAATGTGCCATTGTTGGCTTTCAATAATTTAAGCGACACATTTCTTAGCGGATAGCTCAGTCAGGATATGTTGATTGTCAAACTTATGAAAGACATCCAGGAATATCTTGTAAATGTGCTGGATAGATAGGTAAGGCACACCACGTGTCCAGGATGATCCTTTAATTTATTTCCTTGTCTGTGTCCTGAAATTACTGTTCTATGCAACTCAAAAATTCTATTTCTATACCTTTTTTTTCATTCATTTCTGTAGAGATAATTTCCAAAGCCCCTTTTAGACATAACGGATTTAATATCCGGAAAAATTCGCGATTTTCCGCTTTATTGATTCGTGTGACATGTGAAAGACACGGTCGGATAGCGTATGAAAAAAGGAAGCTGAAGATCGTACCGTTCTCCGACCTTCCTCTCCGCCACAGCCTGTCAGCTGTAGCCTTCGGGGAGATCTGGCCTGTGAAGGGACTGGATACGTCGTCGCCATAACTGGAGCAGACCGTGACGAGAATACAAGAGGCTGCTCTCTGCTTCTTTCTGACGGATCAGTTCCGCTGGTCGGGGTCTTTCAGGGCAGCCAGCTCGCCGCTGTGGGAGGTTGTGGTTTGGTTGCCAATCTCAGGGCTTATATATCGGACCTGGTTAGCTATTATTACACAACGACATGATATCTATTGGGTCACTTTAAGGAAGTTTAAGGAGTCACTTAGATTCGATTTTTAATAATAAGCGTTATTAAATAATAAAGACTATTCTAACACGGAATTAATTCGTCCTTCTCACTCTGGCTAAAATGGTTAGCAACTTGCAAGATAATCCATCCTCACTGCCATTAGTTGGAGTACATAATGATGTTTAACTTAATAAACAAATAAGACCAGCATTATTCATTCACTAACCAATTGATTTGGTCTGTCCGTTTTCATGCAAACATTTTTTTATTATTATTTTTTTGACTATTCTCTTCTATTCTATAAGCGGAAGTTGAAAACTGTTAATAGTTAATTTTTAATTTTTTTTAAAAACTATTTATTTACAATAGATGCCCTCGAAATGTAATATCAATGTAAATAACATCTCATAACTTATAATTGAACATTATATTTTCTTAAAACAATCTTTCTGAAAAATGCTAATTATGTATTAAAAAATGATATTTTAATTTTTGCCCGTTCAAAAGAACTATTATCGAACTTTCGTTCGTATTTAATAAAAAATTTCCTGTCTACAACTGATTAACCATTTTGTTACCTGCACTACAAATTGATCTTAGCAACCTTAAATAAGAAAAAGAAATGAGGTATGGAAAGGTGAACCCTTCAAAATTCCAGAATATGATTATGGAAATAAACAGTTCTAATTCATTTAATTAATTTATATTTAAGTTAAATATATTTATTTTATTAAGGATATAAGCCAGAATATTGTGAATAGGTTAATATCTCTAGATTGATTTTTCGTTTTCACCTTTATTTATGAATTCGCACCTGTCAATTCAAATTATCAGCAATCAGCAGATGGACTGACATAATAATCAGATAAAAATGGAAGGGAGAGGAATTGATAGGCAAGAGGAAAACAGTATCCAGCAGCCACCCTTCCATAGCTTTAATTTACTTGCATAATTACTTTAGTAGATCTCTCATCCAGACCCTTTTCAGTCCTCTTTTGGCATTCTCCGGTAAGAGAGTTGTGGTCATGTCTTTTATTAATTGGTTGCTTTGTCCGTTCAACTTATGAAATTGCTTGTAGTTTGTCCGTATTTGTTTATTGACCGTCAGCATAAGTCAGTCAATGTGTACAGTATTGTTATTTACGTATCACGTTGCTTGGGTAATTAATTGTATTATCTTAGATTGGAAGAATGTTGGCTGATTTAAATGTAAATACAGAAATCAAGTATTGTTTAGTAATATTGATAATCGTACCAGGATATTTGTTGCTAGATAAGGCTTGATAGCATGAAATACGAGCAATTTACGTAGTCCTAGATTCAGCAGCAATTATAGAATAGAAATTTTATTACCGCTATAAAAGTTCAAAACCGGAACCATTTTTTCTGGAGGGTATATTTTTCAAAATTGAAACCTCTCATATAGGAGTTAATGGTGGCATGATGCACTATAAATCAAAAGCTATGCTGGACTTGACTTAATTGATATCTATAGGAGGCAGCTGCTGGCGCTGACTGTACCGCGGCGTACATCAGTCGGGTACAGTCGGCGCCGCCGCTCCGGGGTTTCTAGTCTAATTAGTACAGACTGTACTCTCTTCCTTTTGTCTCCTCTCTGTCTTGTGCCAATAGCTTCTAGCTCTTTGAGAACGTCTCTCTTTTGATGTTCCATTAGAATTAGAAATTCACCAAGAGGCAGCTTCAAAGTCGGAGCTCGTAAAAGATCGGTCCCGATGAAAGAATTCCTTTACTAAGTTTTATTTCCACTCCAAGAGTGATTGCTGAAGTCGTTTTGTAAATTAGGTCCAATTCAAATGATTGTCGTTAAACTTGAACAAATTCCTTTCATTCCGTAAATAGGAAAGGTTGAACTTGCGAAGGGTGCCGCTCGAGGTTTTAAGGAATCTGGTCATTAGTAACCATATAGAAACACATACTGCCAAATATATGAAATATATATTTTCATATATATTTATATGAAATATAAATATATATATATATATATATATATATATATATATATATATATATATATATATATATATAAATATATAATATATATATTTATATCTAGGACGCAGAAAGCGGATGTAAATGATTTGGCCTATTAAATCGGTTTCCATTGTCATAAAGGGATACTTACATTAATGAATTTGTTAGTGAATGACTCCTCTGAATATAGATTTGAATTAATTCTGTAAAGAATTAATGTGTATGCCTGCGACTGTCGTGTTCGTTCAGAGTAATTTGTCTCTCGGTTGAGAGGTTTATATTGTTCTCAAAACATGCTTAAACGTCGACATGAAAAATAATATAGGTAAGCAAAATTATGTACGATTCTGAAATGACATTTCAAAATACTAATTCGTATTTTATTTGAGAAAATAGTTGTAAACGCAAATATGTGGAGGATAGTTTTGGAATGTCTACGAAGCTGACTATGTTCATAATTTTTTTTTTTTTTATGCACATGAATAATGGCTGATGGGAACTTACGGCACAACTTCCCAAGTGCTGATAGCCAAAGAACTATCATGGAACATTATATTAAAAAATTCAATTTGTATAATCAGCCAACTTTGACTCGGTTGGAAACTGAAGGCCAAACAAAAAATCATCATAATCAAAATTATAGATAATTTTAACCGATTTGGTATAAAATATTATAATATTAGAATTTGTTAGATTAATACTCGTTTTTCACGTTATACACAAAAAAGTTAATACAAATAAATTCTTTTTTTTTTTATTTATTTTTTTTTTTTTATACTTCCCCGGAAAAATTTGAGGTAACAAAGTTAAAATTCGTAATCAGCACCCCAAGAAACATAAATGAGCAAATTTTAAGAAGTTCTTTAAAACTTTCCAAATTAAGTTCTCTGGACTATATGAACTGGAAACTGATGCGGATGATAATATTAAAAATTGAATATTTCAAAGCATAATGGAAGCAGATAACCAGAAATCTATTGATTTCATATAAACAATAAAAAAAAAATTCTGTTTAATATAAGCCTCAGACAGTTTTTCGTTATTTTTTTTTTACAATTAAGTTTTTTTCATCTTTTCTTTTTTTTCAAAACATATTTCACACTTTAAATCAATATTACATTATGTAGCTTTATCCGGAACAAAATTATTGGACTTAGTTAATAATGCCCTCTTTCACCATTGAGCATTTTGAGGAGGCTGAGTTAAAGCACTTGATACTAAACTACTTATATAAAACTACTTATATAAATAACTTCTTTCTCACCTTATGTTCCTTCTTTCTAATAACTTTCTCTTTTTCTGTGTTTTAATAGCGTTCTTTTTCCTTCTAGTTTTGTTTGATATGTGAGTCCGGTGAGTCGATCCTCAGACATGCGGGGACCATGGCGGAATCACCTCAGCCGATGCTGTTCAGTGATCTTTTCCGCTGCTCTCGATCTAGATTTTATCTTACTGTGACATGTCTCATCCGACATCTTCTCGTTTTCCCTTTCACTTTTCATTTATAACCCATGAAACAAACAACCCAAAATACTTTTAGTTCTAAGTACTGACCAAAACTCACATGATTGAAGGGTTGTAGAAGGGAGAAGGCGGTTAAATCTTGTAAATATAAAACTATTTTACTTTCGTTATGGCAATCGTTTATGGTTTAAATGGATGGAAGCTCTGTTAGTGCTTCCATAACACTCTATATAATACTAATACAAAATGTAATTGATCAGAGCCTCAGCCGCTTCCAGAGGCTTCCCGTTTTCTATATCGGATTCAGTTTTCCAACTACTAAATTCGTTCCTCCTTTTTTAACCACTCTTTTATATAGGCGAAGGCTTCCACAAGCAAGACGGTTTGACTTGAACGCTTGGATTTCTAGAATTATTTCCGTATTGTCTTCAACCAAACATCTATCGTTTCAGATACGAACTCTGCCTTTCATGTTATTTGATAAATTCGTTTCTACGTAGTAACCGATCGCAGGGAGAGTATGGTATTTCTATCCACTATCCTTGCCCTATGCCCAGACCCATCTCTGAGGAATTCTCCAGCCAGAACTTCACAGTTCATCTTCGATTAGGACGGAGATAATAAAACAAAGGCATGACTAACCGTTGAGGAGAGGACGTGCCGGCTGCCGTGGACCGGGAATGGTATTACATATCGGCTCCATAATTTACAACGGCTCATCCCACCAGCGGAAATAATTCCTAATAAAGCCCTCACGCCGTACCTGGTACAGTCTGTTCCCAGCAACACTACTCCGGGCTATCCTTCCTATCCGCCGATTCTTTTATTATTATTTTTCTGTACTGTATTATACCAACATAGCTTCGAATTCAAATATAAACATTCAAAACTATTTTAAACTGATTAAAATAAAAAAAGTTAATTGGTATCCTATTACAAAACAGTTTTGTACTTTTAAATTATTTTTTCAATTGAATACGAATTAGTTTTTAGTAAAAATAGTTTAGGAATTACAAAATTGTGTGTTAATTTAATCGTAAATAATCAATTTTATTTTTCGTATCATGGCATTTAAGTCTGTTTGGATATCCGTCACCTATTCATGATTCGTATTATATGACAGTAAAATAAAAAAACATATACGTAATTACATATTTAGATATTAAATACTGCACTCAAGAATATTGATTTATCAGATATATACCTAATAATTTTTAATATTAATAACAACAAATTGACACTAATTATTGTCACGTTGGTCCGTGTTGGTATATGCTTCCTTAACTTATTTTTAACACTATTTTTTTCTTACATATATATTTAGATTTTAGTATAGTTTCCAAAGTATAACTACTTTATTTTTTCCTGCAAAATTTATATGATTTTAATATTCATGTTAAATTAAAATATGACAGCTCGAATTTTCATCTAATTCTATTTAGTTGATTAAAAAAATTATAAGAAAGAATAGAACCCAAACTCATAAATTTAATTTATTTATTTTTTTATTTGCAAGTAGTATTTTGTTGTAAAAATGAATTCAGCTGAGTTCAGAGAAAGTGGTATGAGAATAATGGTGCAGAGAAGGTAAATATATTTTTTTAATCTAAATTCTTTGACGAGGAGTTTAAAATTTAAAAAAAAAACCTATAATTGTTTAAGTAAATCAACGCACTAAAAATACAGATTGGATTCGACTTTCTTGTTATTTTTATGGGTTTTACTTTGCTTAGAACCATAGAATTTTTCTCCAAGTTCAGGGACGTGACTAGCTGGTGGCAATGCCATGGGCCTCGAATTGGTCTTTATAACATTAAAATATAATACCAAGTTGTATTTATATGTAGTAATGCAATATTATATGAAGTAATACAATTAATAACTAACATTGTATTACTATGTATAACACAAAGCCACATCTTAAAATTTTTAGTAAGAAGCTAAGGGAGCCAAAAAATTGGCTATCACGGGCCTCTAAATTCATAATTACGCCGACGAATCAATTTGCGTTTCTCTTGACTCTGAACTAACCGTTAATTAAACATTAAGTTTCATCGATCCAGTTTCTGAAATTATGAATAACGATAGATAGACGTTAGAGTGTACATAAGCTCTGGCTTGAAACCTCATTTATATGTCATATTAATATTATTTTTTTTTCATTTTTGTATTTGAAATAGTCAGTGTATGATACAACAACGTCAGATTGACATACTAAAACATTTTCAACCGACTGTTACTTCCTTTACTTACTTAAAGCAGTTTAATAAATGAAAAATTTATTATAATATAATTAATTATATATTAAGTATACCTGTACTATATTTAATTAATAATTTACCATATTATACGTCAGGATTGTAACCTCCAATTCCAACCTCCGCTCACTGAATTCAATGAATCCTTGCGGCCATTCATTAGCTGATGGCCCTTGTTGCCGTTGACCAAAGACGTTATTAGGCCTAGGAAAGGAGTATAATCAGATAAATACAAACCGCAATAAGGACTAAGTACAGCCTTCGATGGACATGGCAGTGTTCATTAGCGGGGCAGGTGGCCTCCCATACCGCGGGCTACCGCGAAGTCAATGGAAACAGCCATACGGCATGATAGAAATCAGAAGCTGCGGTTGTCTAGTTAGTCATTTATAACAGAGGATAGAAACTTCAGTTTTATTTGTGGTCAAGAACGTGTTCTATTCAACTTCTGTTATTTTAAAAAGAAGTTTCCAATCTATTATTGTAGGACTATAGCGATGAAGTTACAGGGTCCTTGTTCTGTGAAGAACGGCTTTTTAAGATAAAAGTAATAATTGATTTTTATTTTATTTATTTTTTTAAAGAAAAAAGGAGACTAGAGGAATCCAAAACAAGCTTTGCATTCCAGAACTTTTATAATTATCGTTACAATCTCTTACATATATCATTGTTAAAAAGTTAAAACAATAGTTATGATTTAGATCCATTCTATCTCCATTAGCAGATCCTTTAAATTACAGTCTATCGAACGGAAAAAGTCAAGATTTTTTTTAATTTTAGAAAAGTCAAGGAAACCGCGGATAAAACGGGAAGACAGCAACGGTGAGAAAATTCAAGATTAAAATGGTTAAAAGTAAACATAATCCACAATTCCTTGAAATATAGGTCGTACCAGATCGAAATTTAAAAAAAATAAAGAGCATCTTTTTGGTTTATTATTTTCAATAATGAACCTTTATTATCGACCAAGAAAAGGAAAATTTTAGCAAATTGAGGTTCTACGATTTAAGATATCTAGAATACAACAATTTAGTTTTTAAAAATTCTTCCGTCTTCTGCCCGATGCCAACAGCTTTTCACCGGAACCACTGGGCAAATTCTGTTTTTCAGATTAGGCACCAAACTCACAGGTCACTCCAGGATGATTCTCGGAAGTCGACATTACTATTAACAGTTTTGCTTCAAAATGGTGGCCGATTAGATGCCCATCAAAAACCCATTTTTCAGCCATTTATGAAAATAGATGATAAATATAAAGTGTTTTGGAATCATTATATTAAAGGAAAAAAAAATTACATAATGATTCCGAAAAACTTTTAGTAATGTTATTAATATTTAATAATACATTTAACAAATAAATAATTATAACCGACAGGACATGATCTAGCTACTTGACAGAATCCTCATACAAGAATTAAACAGTTCGATTCCAATTATCCTAACATTTCCTTGGCAAATGCTGTAAACTACCTATTCATTTCGAAAATCTTAAAAACCCTTAAATTTCTCTTAAACTCAGTGCCAACTTCCTTCATAAAATCGGTAGTGCTACTTATTACATCACAAAAAAAAAATCGCATTAACTTAATATCCCATATAATTCACGTTTGTCATAAATTCTCCTCGTATTTATTCTGTATATTTCGAAATTCGCTACAATCACTATGTGCTGGAGAATTTTTGTTTCCCCCAGAATTGGAATAAAACAACTCCAGTGTGGATGTGGCGGTCCCGTCAACAGTCCAAGCACGTCCAGCATTGTCTGCCGTGCTCTAGCTCGCCCTCCTTCCCAACTCTCCTTTCTTCTGCCACTCCAGGATTGGATATAAAAAAAGGAAAAAAAAAAGAGAGAACAACTTATATTTCTTTTACCGAATGAAAAAGTTCAAGTTCGAACAATTCATGTGTGATTTATTTTTATTTATAATCACCTTCCGAACCCCTCAATAAACGAATTTCGTTACTTAGACCTCGATCCAGCTCAGAAATAAATTCACAAAAAAATATCCGTTTATACTAGAAATGACCATATTAATAAACAATTTTTATAATATATAAAAAAAAATAATAAAACAGTAATATAATCAGAAAGATAAATATATCTCGTAGAAACTAATTGACAATCATAAAATGTTAAAAATTAAAAGAATAGTATTCTTTACCAGTACAAAAGCACACTATTTAAAACATAAATAATTGTAAAGATCCTTTTATTTAATAATCAGAAGAACATATTTCCAATGTTTTAATTAAATAGTTATTTATTGCTATAAAGTATGTTTTTTAAACTATAATTATTTTTTCTTGGTTTTCATAAAAAAATTAACAACGCAAATTTTTACACCTAGTCTCATTTTATCAATGTTGCCCAAACAGTTCGTAACAACTCTTTTGAATCGCCCTCCTGGCAGTTGGTGTTAGCTATTTAGTAGTAGTAGATTTGTGAATATGTAGTTCTTTTTTAGGAAGAGACCCATACAAATATAGGTGCCCTCAGATGATGCAATACTCTTTGGTAATCATTATATTTAGCATGATAGTATCTACTTCAATATATCGATAGATCGTCGAAAAAGAAAATTTTAGATTTGTCTAGAGTAATTCTTCATTTTTTAATTGGCTGATATTGCTACTTTTCTGTGTAAAGGGACTTTAATAGATACAAATAACAACGCTGGGTGAAGAGGGATAGCTCGTTTAAGTACTGATGTTAGTAAGTTTCAGGCTATATTCGAAACTTGATAACAATGATTTTGACATAATGATAACAGTTATTTTGTACTTTTCGTGATATCAAAACTTAGAGGAGCCTATGGTATCAAGGAATTGTCTAAAAAATATAGAGCATGCAAGTTTATCCATTCCGGAGACACAATCTATATTTTCTCAATTCATATAAGATTTGCGTGAGATTAATCCCTTCTTCAGTGAGTTCATGAAGGAGTTGAATAAAAGGAAAAACTTCTCGAGCTCTTGGTTCTTTCGATTATTATTAAAGCGTCTATTGATCCATAGAGATGGTAAAATCAAACTCTTGAGGAATGCCCTTTACTGTAAAACAGAAGTTCTGGAAGAACACCATGGTGTTTGTTAGGAGCGAGAAACACTCTTACGACAAGAGAGGACGCCGAAGCCCAATTACCCCCACCTTGAGGACCGGGCCTAATGATGATGAATATACCTGGCATCCTCTGAGATTGTCGGTCTCAGCTCGAATACCTCCCATTGCCTACAGCCCTTCATTTTTAAAGGAGAAAAAATGTCAGTTTTGTTTCCCAATCTGCGTTTGCGAATTTCGTCATGATAGCAACGAGGCATATGGTCTGTAAATTTTACACGTTATCCTGTTTAGGGTTTATGGAAGAAACCAAGCACTGTGTTATTAATAGAATCCTCGTTAAACAAAAGCAATTATTTACTTTCGGCTGTTTCGTAAAACATGTCCACATAGTGGATTCATACCGTATATTTGCTATCTTCCACCAGACGTCGACTTCACTTTTTATCGCCCATATATATTTCGAGTAAATACGGATATTTTGTTTGGTTTAAATCATGCGAAAGTTGTGTTACTTCTACAATCATTGCTCCGTAAAAACACACACATCCACCTTTGGTATAGCAGTTGATATTTTTTTGAACTAATATCCATTTTGGGGCAATAGTTATTCAGAAATATAAGATAAGGGCAATAGTTATTCAGAAATATAAGTTATAAGAAATATAAGATAGAGAATATTACTCGTACAAGGAACTGGTCTCCTATAGCTGGCGGATTTGTGACTGGACGGTCAAACAACATATGTTGGAAACTATTTTTGACAATATTTACATTATTTTTTGCATTAAAGGTTGATATTTCAATACCTCGTAGTTTTTTTATTGCATTATATGAAAAAAAAGTTCCAATAATTTGTTATCTATTTAAAGAGACATAAATACATTTCAGGTGGATATTCTAACCAAAATCATTTCTGTAGATATTTTCTAAAAAATGTCATCCATTTCTTTATATTAATTTATTCGTATTTTCTGTTTCAGTTGCAGACATTCATGCCATTGGTTCATTACAACTGTTCACGACACCTTCGATTCTTCTTGTGCTCCGTGTTCGTGCCGTTCTGTTCTGAGCATGTCGTGGGAGCCATACCTTCCTGCCGTGGCCTCTGCGAAGAAGTCCAATCCGACTGTCGCCCAGTAATGGAGAGCTTCCATCTCCCCTGGCCTTCGCAGTTCAACTGCTCACAATTTCCGATGGCGGAGAAAAACGGCTTATGCATGCAGTTTCCCAATGCCAGCTCCGATAAGAAGGCGTCATCAGAAAACCAAGAGGCTTGCCCTCCAGATTACACTTATACGAAAGATCCTCGTGGAACCAGGTGTAGTCCGATTTGTGGCAGGAATGTTCACTTTACTGCAGAAGAAAAACGCTTTACTGAAAGGTGGAATACAGGCTGGGCCTGGTTGTGCTTCGTTTCTACCCTCTTTACTCTGCTGACATTCTGGGTAGAACCAAGAAGGTTTAGGTACCCCGAACGGCCAATTGTATTCTTGGCACTTTGTTACAATGCAATGTCAGTTGTATATATCGTTCGAGGAGCGACAGGGACATACATCTCATGTGTTCCACCTACCGAAGGGTACGAATCATACGTAGCAACTGATGGACTGGAGAGTGCCTCATGTACAGTCACATTCTTAGTACTATATTACTGCGGACTGTCTGGCAGTGTCTGGTGGGTCATCCTCGCTACTTCATGGTACCTCTCAGCAGCGAAAAGATGGAGCTGCGAGGCACTGTACGGATTGGCGACCTACTTCCACATGGCAGCCTGGGCAGGACCCGCAGTGACCGCCCTCCTTGCCCTTGCTCTTCATAGGGTTTCTGGAGACGAGTTGACTGGTCTTTGCCGTGTCTCTGAAGATTCTACGGTCTGGTTGGACGTGCTGCCGCATGGAGTGATGTTGGTGGCTGGGTCCATTGTCGGTGTGTTCGGCGCTATCGCTTTAATCAACGTCCGTGGAGAGATCCTCAAGTCAGGAGGTAGCGCTGCTAAATTGGAACGACTCATGACCAGACTGGCGGTCTTCACAGCTCTGTACGTCTTCCCAGCCCTGGGCTCTCTATTCTGCCTCCTGTATGAGACGTTCCATAACCCTGGAGATCTCAAGTGTGCAGGCGATGATTGTTCACCACCTCCTCACAATTCGAATGTTGAAGTCACCTTGCTACGTGTTTTCCTTTCCCTTGTTATCGGCATATCCTCTGGAATGTGGGTATGGAGTGGCAAAACTTGTAGAGCTTGGAAGAGGATTTTCACTCCGCCTCATAAACCACAACCTGTTCCTTTAACAAGAGTATGATATCCTTTTGTTTACTCCAAATTATTCCTCACCACCATTAATAAATTTTCTTGATTTTGATACTTTTTGTTATAGTAGATAATTTTCACATTTCACTTATTATAACCTTTTTCTTCATGAATTTCTCATTTAAAAGCCGTCTTGATCAGCTCTATCTCTAAATAATTAATACTCTGTACTTAATGTTCGATTTTAAGTACTACAAAACTCTATTCAGAAAATTAAAGTGTCTATTTTAATTATAATATCCTTGTGTCTTTCATTAGATGTAAATAATAATATATGTGAACTGATGTATATAAATAATTTTAAATTTAAATTTGTGTAAATATTTCATGTAAAAGTTTATTTAATTTTTGCCAAATTGTGAATAAATCGATCTCTGGTTTGGAGTAAAAAGAAGTGCCCAATGTCAAAAATGTTAGTCGAGTTGATTATTTGATACTAAAAAAATGTATGCTTAAACACCTCTCATAAGATGGGAATTGGTGCTCTGGAAAGAATTATCAAGGATTATTTAACTATGAAAATAACTTAAATGTTAGGAACTCAAGAATTTTAATTTTGAAACCTCCATACCTGGAATTCAGAAAAAGTATCATTGACCATTATTTTAGCTCCAAGCCACAGGGATAAATAATGGCAGATTGTAAATATTAGAAGAGGATTTATAAATCATAACAGTTACACTGTTGGAATATGTATTATATTGTTGTGTTTTTTTTACAGTAGTTTACATATTTAAAAAAAAAATATTTTAAAATCGGTATTATTAAATTAAATATTATTAAAGTTTTTTTTAAAGAGACCCTGTATATTTTGTAATTATACCTATGTAATATATCACTTTTGTACATATTTTTATTAGTAAGTAATAACCAATAAAAATGTGGAAATTGGAGTAGCTTTAATTAAATTATTTTAATGTTTCTTTTACGAAATAAAATATTATGTTTTACAAAAACAGAATACTTTTCTTGTGCTGCAGCTAGATCACATATGCTCAGTGATTAATTGTTAATGTAATGCTGAAAATTGTTTTGTAATGCTGAAAATTGTTTAATAACAAAATCAAGTTATAAAATCTTTTATACCAAAATACCTACAACAGTTAACCAACTGTTGGTCTGTATTAACGGTTTTATTTTTAGTTGATCCAAAAGTTAACCAACTGTTGGTCTGTATTAACGGTTTTATTTTTTGTGGATCCAACAGTATTTTCATGACTTATATTATTATGTCATAGAAATATTTCATTTCTATTTACCTAATTATAAGAAATTCTTTGTCATTATTTTAGGATTTAAGTTGTATTTAATTTACATTGTCAATTTTATTGTAATGATACAAATATAAATTTTAAATGAAAAGGAAGAATTCCAGAATGCTTACAAGTTTAACAAGCCAGCAGTTTATTTATAACTAACAGACTGAATGGTGTTAGCGACAATGGCTAACTGCGAAAACACAAAAGAATCTATGTTATTTTTTTTAATAAAACTTCTGTAATAACGCTTATTGTTGTTAATAATATTACCCTATTGACAAATAGTCATTCTTCATGAATTAATAATAGTGTGAAACATCTGACAACCAGAGACCATTTTTCTTATATAGCAAAAAAAGTTAAACATAGTCAAGAAAAAGAGATCACTTACTCAATTATTTTTTGTTTAATTTTATGACTAAAAAACATTAAAAGGAAAAGAAGGTACCTAGGGCAATTAGTTGTAGGTATGAAAAGATTGTGATTAATTACATTTAAAAAGAAAAGTCTGATTAACCTTTTTTTCTTTAACCATAATATATTTTGCACAAAGAAAACAAAACTGAGAAACATAAAATAAATATTTTTGTTTCAATAAGTTCTAAATTAATATTAACTACCAATTAAATGCATTTCTTTCCATGTTCATGGATTTTGTAAGTTGAAAAAGATCTTTTAGCATCAACTTAAAAGAGTCAAACATCTGTATTTGTGTGCTTTGAATCATAAGGTCAAAATTGATTATCTGAGATTATTGTGATGCCATAAAACCTTCAAATTAGCTAAGCCTTTTATTATTGTTTTTTATTGGTTATTTGATCAATTGATCAATTTTGTCTCTATAGGTCATTGGTTCTCAAACTTTTTTGTTTGGTGGCACACTAAAAATATTAAACAAAATTCACCACACCCCTGTTATTATTTCTTGTTTTTTATTATAAACAAACGAATAAATCTTGGAAGTAAATAAAATAGAAAACATTAAAAATGCCCATTATTTATATATAGTTTTATTGTTAATTTCTTGAGATTTAAAATATTTCTTACTCTCAACAATTGGTTATTATGAGTTAAAATAAAAACTTCAAGGTTCAAATACAATTTCCTAAATTAAGGATAGTAGTAATAGTAAATTAACGAAAATTTACACACACACACCATTATAAAAATGTCTTGAAATGTGCTTATCCATGAAAATCTCAATTTGTGATTATTAGCACAATTCTTATTCCTTCCTTCTAAGAAGACGGGAGTGTAAAAAAACAATTTCAGGTAAAGTGGTACTTATGGCAAGCAAATTTTAACTGAAATCTAGTATATTATTTATATTGATATAAAAAGGTCTTATATAACAAATTTTATAAATTTTTCATTATATTTTAATATAATTTTTTATGAAAGTTTATTATGACCTTCTAGTAAAGTACCACTTCCGGCAAGCAAATTTTAACAAAAATCTTGTATATTGTTTATATAGATATAAAGGTCTTATATAAAAAATTTGATATATTTTTCATTATATTTTAATATAATTTTTGATGAAAGTTTATTATGACCTCTAGGTATAAGTACCACTTCCGGTTTGCCAATTTTAATTAAAATCTAGTATGTTATTTATATTAATATATAAGTTTTATATACCACATTTGAGAAGTTTCTTATAATATAATTTTTGATGAAAATCTATTACGACTTTTAAGTAAAGTAGCACTTCTGGTGATCATGTAGTGACCAAAAAGGAAGGCGGACAACTAGATGTTACAAATGTTTTTGAGTTACGCGAACAACGTACGTACAGATGTCACAACGAAACTAGCCAAAATGGATTCAGTGATTAAATAGATATTTCCGTTGAAATCTGAAAACAAAAATGTTTGCGATTCCTTTACTGCGTACAAGGAAGTAAAAACAGAATTGTAATTAAAAACCAATATAATTTTTTATACTCCTTTAGATTGTTTCATCCAACATGAATTGAAGCAACTGGCTCTACAAACCATTCATAAAGAATGCTCAGAAGACGAGTGGATTCACGTTTACACCAACGGATGTTCAATCCCAAATGGCGGAAAAACTGGAGCTGGGTACTACTGCCATCTATTTCAAGGACATTTACCTATAGCCTCTCCCCTTAGTAACTATGATGGAGAAGTTGAAGCAGTGCATGCCGCCGCAGCCGAACTTAAAAGGATTGCTTCTCCTTCAAAAGCAGTGTTTTAGGTCGACTTGCAAGCCGCTAGATTCAACCTGTCACACAACACTCAAACAGACTGCCAGCGGACGGTTGAGTGTAGAAAAAAATCTGGGAAATTGTGGATGGACACTAATGTTCCAATGGATACCCATACATGGAAATGAGGAAGCCGACAAACTAGCCAAGTTAGGAACTACTCTAACTCAATCCAGTTGCCCCATCCAAGGAACTAATTAGCGCAGCAGTCGGCAGATGGAACAAACAGCGCCTCTTCGAAGCTGCTGCTGATAAAAAATGGGAGACACTGGTCACTGAGAGTCCCATCAACACCAGCCTCCCACTAGCAATCAGCGTAGCCGCTTTCCATCTGAAAACCATCCATCTAAAAGGGCATGACTGCCTCACTAGCCACCTTCACCGTATCAAAGTTCTGAAATCTTCCGAGTGTCCACTATGTGGTTGCGGTACAATGGATGCCAAACATCTGAAAGACTGCTTAGCTTTGGACCACACCTCACGGAATGAGAGCCCAGAGTTTGAAGAAGCACGTCTCTATTGGTCAGCGCGTCGCCAAATGGTTCAACTGCCAACGGCGGGCGTTGGCTAGCAGCAGCAGATTGTTGGTATTTTATTTTATTTAATACTATAATGTATATTATAAAAATTGTGCGGTATCCAATTTAAAATCACTAAATCCATGAAATGCAAACCACTCCTCTCCAGAAAATCATGTTTATATCAGAAATGCATGTTTTCTCCTCTCTGATACCTACAATGAAGATAAACATCATACTATAATTTTACAAGATTATGTGAACAAACATGAGTATTAACTATGAAACTTACATTTCAAAACCTCTCAACCACTGTCTGAAGATTCTATTCCAGTACCATAAACACACAATACAAAGACAAGCATAAACATACATCTCATTTTATATATTAGACAGAAAACAAATTTATCACTTCCAACTTGCATCATCAAGTCATCAATAATAAGAGTTTTTATGAAGCTATCAACCATAAATTTAGGACAAGTTTTCCCAATTTATCTGTCAATTACTATATGAACTGGTATCAGAATGAGATTATCTCCAAAGTATAATTAAAACAGACTAGATTACCAGGAAGCTTACAGGAAGTGGCAATACATTTCTAGTCTCAGATTAGTTAAGTCCTAAAGTAATTAAATACAAGATTATAGTGATCTGCTCCAGAAACCAGTCCTTAATGTTTTAATAAAAAGTTGAGGGGTAATCAGAAGAACTACAAATGTTACTTTAATCATGTTACCTTAAATCACACAACAAACAAAGGATTTTTTTTAAACATATTTTTATGATTCTTTGAACTTGTAACTAATGTTGTATTGATATTATTTTTTTAAAATAAAAATTCATCCAGGAAAATGTTCTCCATTTGATTCCTACAATCATCGATAATCCATCCTCCCTCCATCCCTGGAATGAAAAAGGATGCATATCTCGCATCTTTAAACAAAAATTGAATTAATCTTAAAGAGATATAATCAAAAGATTTAAATTTTAAATCACTTTTCTCAAAAACAAGAATCGAGCTTATAAACCCTTTTTCCACTTCTGTCTAACATGATAAAATAAGAATTTACAAATTAAAGGCTTCATATAAGAGACTATTAATTCTACACCGATTGTTATACCAGAAGGTAATATGTTTACATCAAGTGGTAATATGTTTATACCAGGAACCAAAAAAAACTTAACTTTTATTATTAAAAAAAAAATTAACTTTATTTTGACAGAATAAGAGTTTCATTTTATAATAAAACTTTTTTTATTTCGTAACTTTTTCATAAAACTTTTATTTTTCAACTTTTAAAATAAAAGTTTTATAATAGTTATATTCAAAGTGTGTGGGGAAAAGATTATTAAAAAAAATTCATAAATTTTTTAAATAAGTTATACTGCTTTTGGCGCATTGAGGGTAATGTTTTTATTGTAACAGAAGTTGCATACACAGGATGTAGCGGAATGCCATATTCGTGAGAGTTTTAAAAAAACTTTTATTTTATAAACATAAAAATAAAACTCTTTTTCATTAGATTTGAAAAATCATCAGATTCAACATGGGAAAAACTGCTTTTTGCCTACCTGCAAAGCATTGAAGAAAGTGAAAGATCTGACACCGATGAAGAAGTTAACGAAGAGCTAGTATTAGCTTTAAGAGAGCTAATGAATGCTTTTATTGTAACAGAAGTTATGTACACAGGATGTAGCGGAATGCCATATTCGTGAGAGTTTTAAAAAAACTTTTATTTTATAAACATAAAAATAAAACTCTTTTTCATTAGATTTGAAAAATCATCAGATTCAACATGGGAAAAACTGCTTTTTGCCTACCTGCAAAGCATTGAAGAAAGTGAAAGATCTGACACCGATGAAGAAGTTGACGAAGAGCTAGTATTAGCTTTAAGAGAGCTAATGAATGCTTTTATTGTAACAGAAGTTACGTACACAGGATGTAGCGGAATGCCATATTCTTGGAAGTTTTAAAAAACTTTTATTTTTCAAACATAAAAATAAAAGTTTTTTGATAAATATTTTTTTTCAAACAGTGTCGGAAAAAGTTTTAATAAAAAAAGTAAATTGTTGATAAACATTTAATTTTAATGAATTAATATTGAAACCCTTAAGTGCATTTTTTTTCAAATCTTTAATTAAATTTT
Organism: Rhaphigaster nebulosa; assembly: GCA_948150685.1. Lineage (NCBI taxonomy): Eukaryota > Metazoa > Arthropoda > Insecta > Hemiptera > Pentatomidae > Rhaphigaster > Rhaphigaster nebulosa. The sequence goes on along the minus strand of OX411309.1, from coordinate 75,878,383 downwards.
ATTAATAATATTCTCAAAAGTTTTGAAAAAACGTTTATTTTTCAAACATAAAAATAAAAGTTTTTTGATAAATATTTTTTTTTTCAAACAGTGTAGGAAAAAGTTTAATAAAAAATAGTAAATTGTTGATAAACATATATTTTAATAATGATAAATTAATTTGAGAAGGACAACTTTGCATTGATCTTTAACTTTATATTAAAAAAAAACAAAACATTTTTATAATATTGTTTTTGGCGTTACGAAGTACTTCTTCGTCATCAGGATCTTTGTTTTCTATTTTTAACATCAAACTATTAAACTAATAAATATTCACACCTTAATTTACAATATATCTTGTTACTATTAAAAAAAAAATGTATATTACTTTAAATTACACAATTCCCTCCCCATGTCCTGACATCTGTACAATTGTACTTCGTCAATCATTAATCATTTCATTATAAAAATTATATGGGGAGTGACTTTCCTTTTACATCCTTGTCACACACATTGTACTATCATTGGAAATGAACTTTGTGCTAATCGCTGTTATAGTTTTTTTAAATAATATTAAAAGTATTCAAAGAACTTTTATTTTTCAAACATAAAAATAAAACTCTTCTTCATTAGATGACGCTGGAATCAACGGTAACTCGTGTTTTTATTTTGAAAAATCAGATTCATCAGCGGACAAACTGCTTTTTTCCTACCTGCAAAGCATTGAAGAAAGTGAAAGATCTGAGACCGATAAAGAAGTTGACGAAGAGCTGGTATTAGAGTTAAGTGAGTTTAATGAATTCAATCCCAAAAATATTCCATTAAACATAAAAATTATCTAGGGAGTGACTTTTCTCTTACATTCTTGTCACAGTGTACACACATACAGACACAGTGTACTATCATTGGAAATGAACTTTGTACAAGTCCCTGTTGTCATAGTTTTTTTTTTAAATAATATTAAAAGTATTGAAAGAACTTTTATTTTTCAAACATAAAAATAAAAGTTTTTGATAAATATTTTTTTTCAAAAACTAGAAAATTATGAAAAAAAAAATGCACTCAAAAAAAATGTTTATCAAAAAACTTTTATTTTTATGTTTGAAAAATAAAAGTTCTTTCAAAACTTTAATAAAATTATTTTTAAAAAATTAATTAAATTGTTGAAAAAAAAATGAACATAAGTGTTTCAATATTAATTCATTAAAATATATGTTTATCAACAATTTACTTTTTATAGAAAACTTTTCCTACACTGTTGAAAAAAAATATTTATAAAAAATCTTTTATTTTTATGTTTGAAAAATAAATGTTTATTCAAAACTTTTAATAGTATTATTAAAAAAAAAAAAATTAAATTGTTGAAAAAAAACACATGTAAGTTTCAATATTATTTCTTTAAAACATATGTACAAAAAGTAAATTGTTGATAACTTTTTATTAAACTTTTTCCTACACTGTTTGAAAAATAAACGTTTTTTCAAAAGTTTTAAGAATATTGTTAATAAAATTTAATTAAAGATTTTTAATAAAATGCACGTAAGGGTTTCAATATTAATTCATTCAAATTAAATGTTTATCAACAATTTAATTTTTTTAGAAAACTTTTTCTGACACTGTTTGAAAAAAAAAATATTTATCAAAAAACTTTTATTGTTATGTTTGAAAAATAAAAGTTTTTATAAAACTTTTAAGAATATGGCATTCCGTTACATCCTGTGTACGCAACTTCTGTTACAATAAAAACATTCATTAAACTCTCTTAATGCTGATACTACCTCTTCATCAACTTCTTTATCGATGTCAGATCTTTCACTTTCTTCAATGCTTTGCAGGTAGACAAAAAACAGTTTGTCCCATGTTGAATCTGATGATTTATATAAACAGGAACACGAGTTACCTGCAGTTGCAATGTCATCCAATGAAGAAGTGTTTTATTTTTATGTTTGAAAAATAAGTTTTTTCAAAATTTTTAAGAATATTATTAATAAAATTAAATTAAAGAGTTAAAAAATTAATTATTAATTAATTTTAAAAAATACACTAAAGTATTTCATGAAAACTAAATGTTTATCAACAATTTACTTTTTCCATTAAACTTGTTCCTAAACAGTAAAAAAAAAAATTATAAAACAACTTTTATTTTTTTGTTTGAAAAATAAAAGTTTTTTAAAATTTTCAAAATATCAAAAAAATATTTATACCGATGTTCTATTATTAGGTTCTCAGGATGAAATCCTTGGTGTTGAGTAAAGACCACCTTACGCCTTTCCCGGCGGGACAGCTTTTTACAAGTGCCTTTTTTAGCTGCGAAGACATTTTTAAAACAGAGTGTTTTTTTAGAGAATCGTAACTATCTTGAGATTTTCGCACTTTAACAAATAAAATACAAATAACTTCAACAAAACAAGCTGTGAATCACCCTCAAGCTAAGCAAGTTAATATATATTTATTTTCATTGCAGTAGAATGGAAAGGTGAAGTACATTTTTTTCCCTGAAACTTTTTTAATACATCCCAATAAAATAAAAGTCGGGCTAAAACTTTTAAAAAAATAAAATTTTAAATAAAAGATTTTAGAAACTTTTATAGAAAAAACTTTTAAATAAAAGTTTTGAAATAGTTATTTTGTACTTTAAAAAATGTTTGTTGGTGAAATTGTTAAAATGAAACTTATTGCCAAAGGTGAATAACTGTTTCAGTCCTTGGTTTATACATTTTATAACAATATTAATACCAGGAGGTAATATGGTCATATGCATAGCAAGAATTTAGCTAGGGCTAGGTGTTGGGAGGCAAGAGCCTCCCACTATACATCTCTCCTCTTATGGTATTTACAACATAAATATGTTTTATAAATTAATATTTATTATACCACTATAGGAAAGTAATAACATAGGAAAGAATCTGTTGTTAAAAAAATATATATTTATAAATAAATTTTAGGAAAAAGATAGAAGCAATATATTCATAAAATAATTATTATGAAAATAGTATTGGAACATCCAGTGCTCTATGCAAATACAAAAAATATAATTCAAATTAATGAAACATCTTTAACTATAATATCAACATAAAGTATTGCACTAACTGAATTACATCAAAATAAACTTAAAAGTTTATTCATTATTTGACATGGAGAAAAATAACTTTCTTTTATTTCTTAACCAATAACTAAATATTGATAATTACTTATCTACAATATAATTATAAAACTAAATGTAATATATACTTGCATAAATTAGTATATATTGCATTTAGGGGATAACGTATTCATAAAATTAATGACTAGAAAAATCACTGAAGAAAAATATTTTTCATAACCTAAATTATTAAGTACTTTCATAATAAATAATCACTCTTTTTTTTACAAATACTTGATAAAAAATAAAATTAAGGATAGGATATAAAGGAGCTATTTACAATAAAATAAATAAAATATGTAACAATTTAACAGGTACAATGCTTTAAAAGTTAAAACTAACTTCTAATCTCCCTCACAACTATGATTTTTAAAATCATCTGCTTCACTAAAGTCTTTGTTGCAGGATGTACAATTAAATGTTATACTTCCTTTCACATGCAATTTTTCGTGGTGAGTAATAATAGAACGAGGGAACCATTTTCTGCAATACTGGCACACAGTCATCCTTTCTTTTTTCCTAAAATTTATTAAATGATCCTTAAGTACAACTATGTAAACAATTTTTTAAAAATCTAAATATTATAGACATAATTAAAAGTTTTATCAAAGAAGATATTGTAAGGCTATTTCTTGTATCGCTATTTCTTGTATCAGCTATATCTTGCTGATTAAGATCTCTTTATTACAAAGTTCTCAGTGGATATATGGTGTTCTACAAAAATTACAGTCCTCGTAAATTCATCATTTTTAATATCTAGTTTAAACTTTTAATTAGCATGTTATCTGCATTTAAAAATTGTAACAGTCTTCGTTTTTTTTTTTTCTCTGTATGAATATAATTGAAATAAAAATAAAAATTCTCACTCAATACTGACTAAGAAGATGGGGATCCAATTACAAATCATTATGAAAATCTGGCAGATGTGAAAAAAAGTATTCATTAAAATTTCATTCTAATCTAAAATCACTGTCATTTACTAGACGTTGGAGACAATACTAAGGGAATTATTTATTGTAATGAATAGCATAATAAATAATTACTTTGAAGCACGGTAAGTACAAACAATCATATGTCTAGTGAAATATCTAGCAGAATTTAAATCACTGTTTCTTTGATTCTGGCGGCATCAAGACCCAACTGTACCAAAACCTCATCCATCTAGTAATCCGAATAGTCATAGACATAGATTAAAACCAGTGAAAAAACACTTCTTGTCCAAAAAAAAGAAGATCCTGCAAGCACTGTGGCAAGAGCCCAATGTTTCTTAATACATAAGACTTGCCAGGCCGAGCATCGGGCATTGATGAGTTAGGATGAAATACTTAAGGAAAATTTTTCAAATTAATATTTTACATAACTTAAAAGTTTAAACCTCTTATTATTGCCTAGAGGATATTAATAATTATTGTGATTTTTGTTTTCAAGAAGTAATATATCGTCGGTTTGATGGTAAAAGTGATCAACTGTATTTTTGTGAAAATAAAAGTTTATTGCTATTTACCTGTGCCTGAACCACATTTACGCTTCATTAGTGACAAAATTGTTAAATTATCAATAATTACTAATATTTCACAAAATGCAGTTGATCACTTTTACCACCAAACCGACGATGATATAGCCCTTCCTTTTATAATAAATTTGTTGCTTTCATTCCATAAATATAATCCAACAACGCTTCGATCTTAGTTGCCCATTTTCAAGTTGTTTACTTGACTTTCAAATTAATTTTCTTATTATAAGAGTGTGTTTATCGAAGAACCTCGCAAAAAGAAAATAATACCAAAGTTCATCCGATGCCAACATTATGGTGGCTACACAAAAACTCTGCAACCACAAACCTAACTGTGTGAGATGTGGTCATAATAACAAACGAGCTTCATGTCAGAAGACCCAGAATACACTATATATTGTGCAAACTGCCAAGAGGCACATTTGGCAAACTACGGCGGATGCCAGGCCTTGAAGGTTGAACTGCCCAAAACTCCTGATACCAACTTTATCTCAGCTTTGCATCTAGTCAATCAGTTATACCCTCATGGCTGTACAATTTTCCTCCACTGCAATCGCCTTCTTTAGGAGTAGTGAATACACTGCAGCAGCAGTTACCACCGCACACTTTGACAGCAATAGAAGAAAGATAGCAGCACAATGTAGGCAAGTCAGGTAAGAGGCAAGCAATTGCTCCACCGCTACTCTCTGCTGAAAATATAACTCCTCAACTTTTTAATTTGTTAAATAGATTGAATAGCTTTATCCAACTCATTTTCTGCGTCCAGTTTATAAGGTATAAATGATTAAATGTGGGTTCTTTGCCTATCCACAATTAAATGAATTATTAACCAATTATACCACACATTGACAGTGGTTACACTGCCGTAACATTTAACACTACCCCAAGGACGATAACATTAACAGTGGTAGTATACCCTGTAGCAGTATGTTCCTCCTCGGTAGACATTCACACATGGTATGTATAGCAATTTTTTTTTAAAACTGAGATTTTTTTGCCAGGTGAATACAATGCTAAGCATCAGGTATGGAGGTCTCATGACTGCGTATTCCAAGGGGAAGAAACTTTCTGTGTTTGCTCTCCATAAATTTTCACTAAATACCATATCGCCAAATTCACCAACTTATTGGCCAACATTACAAGACTTAAGACACCAGACACTGTTGAAGTCTTAATGAAGTGCATACAGGAATATGTGCTGGGATCATCAGTACAAAAAAAAAAAAAAAAAGAAGTGCCCAACCAAGCTATCCACAGTATATAATGGATATCAGTTGACATCCGCATGATGGTATAGAAAGATCAATCTAATTAGGAATTGATAAATTATTTGCCACTTCTATAAATTTGTTTTATTAAAAACTAGTTTCGAATGTTACACATTCATCCTCAGTTCTAAAAACACACAAAAAATTCAAAAATAAGCAATTCAAAATATAGTTGGTATTATTATACATATTAAATTATATAAATCAGTATTATAAAACATTTATGAATTATGAATTTAATTAAGACAAGAAATCAAATACATGTTGGTACTCACCAAGGTTTAAATGGATTAGATCAAACAGAAAAGTTTGTACTGGTTCCTTCTCACATTGTACTAGCAATGAATGAGAAATAGGCAGGATGTTTTTAGATAAACGGTTTAAGGGTCAGAGTTTTCCCAGTAATGCCGGTGAGTAATTGTTTTTTCTGTTATAGATGGGAATAAATTTAAGATTGGACTGTTGGAGATATTTATTTGGTCATTTAAGCAAAAATCTGGATTGGATTTGAAGGATTTTATTATTTCAAGTGCTTCATATATATTTAATTTGAGACTGTTTTCAACGTGATGTATTAATTTAACTCCTGAGTCTTTGATGAATTTATGATTATTTTCATTTAAATGAATTGCAAAGTTGGTAGAAGAAATCAAATACATGTTGGTACTCACCAAGGTTTAAATGGATTATACCATACAGAAAAGTTTGTATTGGTTCCTTCTCGCATTGTACTAACAATGAACGAGAAATAGACAGGATGTTTTTAGGTAAACCGTTTAAGTGTCAGGGTTTTCCCAGTAATGCTTATAACGACACCCACATGGATGTCGTTATAAACAATGGTGCTCGGAGACCGATAGCACATAAACTCGCAGCCTTTAATAGCATGATTTACCGTCTTTTGAACATACCATTAAATAAAAAGAACTATAATAAAGAAATTGAAATAATATATTCCATAGCAAAAAATAACGGGTATAATAAAACCACTATCAATCATATTTAAAAAAAACAATTACAAAAAAAGACAATTAATGATATCTATTCAACAATCCCTGAAGATAGGCCCATCCCGAAACATTATGTTTTGATTCCATATTACGGCCCTATATCCACCAAAGTTGGAAATTAATTGAAAAAACTAAGATTAAACGCTGCATTTAAAATAGGAAAAACCCTGTCCTCATATTTCTCTTCTCCTAAAGACAAAATAGGCCCTTTCAAAAAAAGTGGAGTATACGAACTAAATTGTAATGATTGTGTAGCCAAATACACGGAAAAAATTGGAAGATGGCTAAATCAGAGATTAAAGGAACATAATAAGACAGATAATTCCAACTTAGCAATTCATTTAAATGAAAATAATCATAAATTCATCAAAGACTCAGGAGTTAAATTAATACATCACGTTGAAAACAGTCTCAAATTAAATATATATGAAGCACTTGAAATAATAAAATCCTTCAAATCCAATCCAGATTTTTGCTTAAATGACCAAATAAATATCTCCAACAGTCCAATCTTAAATTTATTCCCATCTATAACAGAAAAAACAATTACTCACCGGCATTACTGGGAAAACTCTGACCCTTAAACCGTTTATCTAAAAACATCCTGCCTATTTCTCATTCATTGCTAGTACAATGTGAGAAGGAACCAGTACAAACTTTTCTGTTTGATCTAATCCATTTAAACCTTGGTGAGTACCAACATGTATTTGATTTCTTGTCTTAATTAAATTCATAATTCATAAATGTTTTATAATACTGATTTATATAATTTAATATGTATAATAATACCAATTATATTTTGAATTGCTTATTTTTGAATTTTTTGTGTGTTTTTAGAACTGAGGATGAATGTGTAACATTCGAAACTAGTTTTTAATAAAACAAATTTATAGAAGAGGGAAATAATTTATCAATCCCTAATTATAATGGATATGATCAAAGATAACAGAAGAACACGCAAGATATGGCAGACTTAAAGAAAATCATCGAACAAACAAGACATATAACCGAATAAATAACAAACTGTATAATCTCAATACTGACGATGGGATTTTATGAAGACATACAAAGAGAAAGAGAATGGTTCTTCGGCCCTGTCGGACACTAAAAAATCTGAACTCTTTGCCAATCATCTATCAATTATTTTTAAACCACATACTGATAACAAAGACAATGAGCATGAAAATTCTGTGCAGAGCACACTAGATTGACGTTTTTCTATTGGCATTGCCACCAATTACTTTTAATCTGTCTGACGCCCTACTTGAGATCAAGAAATTACCCAAAAGGAAAACTCCTGAACATCTGCTATTCAGATTATATTAAGAATGAACCCACTCAATAGAAGAATGACCTGGGGCACATGCATATGTAAAACAGAAGATTAAGACTAATGTATTCTATTCTTCATAAACGATGACTGGAAATCATATTAATTGAATGCTTATATATAACTTTTAAAATCTTTATTGATCTATGCAGGATAAATTTTTGGGACAGTAAAAAAGACTCACATCCAAAAAAATACAGACTTTTTAATCAAAAACATTAAAATTAATAGCACCCACACCCTGGTATGAGCAACAAAGTTTTACACATACCCTACTGTTCAAGACCATAGTCATGCTTCATGCAAAAGATTTCATGACAACCTCCTGGGACATTACAACTGCATATTAAATTATGCATAAATATTATTCAGTAATCTTGAGTGTTTATTAAATACAATTTCTTAAGATTGATTTTTTTTTTTTTTTCAAGGTGAATGAAATTTTGTCATTATACTTTGTGGGGAAGTTCATAATTAACAGAATCTATACCAAATTGTGAAGGAGTATGTCCACTATAGAGAGGTATCCTTCAAGATGACATGTCAGAAGGAACCCAACTTGAGTTAATATCAGATCTCTCTAGGATATAGACCTATTTTCAAAGTGATGTATTTTATTAATAAGGTTTGTTTGCTATCTTATCGGAGCATCAACATGTCATTTTATTCAAAAAATATTTTGAATAATTAATATATACTAAATATAAACAATTTATTACAGTCTGCTAAATTTTGGATAATTTTTTTTAAACATTTTTTGGACACTGCAAAGTTTTGCCTTCCACAAAAAAATATTATCATGCATAAAAAACTAAAAAATCAATAATATTCAAAATGAAACAAGAAGATTTAGACTCACTTTGCAGTATCAGGTTTATCTGATTCTTCTGAAAATCTCTTTCCATTTTTTTTAACTTCTTCTGCATCCATTAGATTTTGAAAAATATTTATTGGTATGGACTGGACAGCTTCTATTTTTATACCACTAAAATTGTTTGTTTTTAATGAATAATTATTATTTTTAGTTGGTATATTTGAATCATTTGCAGGAACTATGGTTGCTTCATCTGAAGAATTTTCAGGTAAATGATTGGTATTTAAGTCCAATTTTTTCTGAGGAGCGTTTTTCTAAAATTAAATAGTTTAAATGTCTTGATTATTATTTTATTTTTATTTTAAATGCATTAAAAATAATATAAAAAACACAAATGCTCCCTTAAGAAATCCTTCATTAAAAATTCTGTAATAGAATTATTAATGAATTTTAAACAATATAAAACATAGCAATCTTATAATAGACCCACTTTTATGTAAAAGAGTTCAAGGTGAAGCCCATCAGTAGCTGTCCCATTAAGAACTTTTATGTACAGTATGGCATATCTTAAGAATGCATCACTTAACTGACTTTTTATAACACTGGATTTCCACGCTAAAGACAAAATAAAATCTTTTAGGGAATACTATAAGTTGCCTATAAATTATTCCTAATCAAAATTAGCACAACACTTTATTATTCTACCACAAATTCCATTTTATGAATACAGTTATTTTATTTTTATAATATTATTTCCTGGAGGTTATTTTTTTTTTAGGTGCCTTGCTTAATTAATAATCAACCATTATAAGCAGAAATTAAACAACAAAAACAGGAAAATTGAACTTTATTTCTAAAAAATTCTGCTAAGATAAACAAATTAAATTTTAAAATTTCAATTAAAATTAAATTTATAGTTTCATCAGTAATTAGTGTTGCCTCTTCTGGTCTTGGACATCAATCTGCCTTGAAACTGGATAATTGGGTATCAACCAGACAAGAATTTATTTAAATTATTCCATTTCAAATGGGATAAGAGACCATAGCTGATGAAAACAATCCTTGAATGTTTTTTAATAATAAACAAACAAATCACAGGAAGAGATTTAGTTAGTTTTATTAAATAGGATTTTTGATTCTAAATTAAGATGGTGTGCTCATTTTGACCAAGAGTATATATTTATTTAATAAATATTTAATGTAAAATTCTTAAAAATTTTATCGAATTTCATTAATAAATCAAAAGCAGAAACTTAATATAATTGAACCTTTCAATATTTTAAGAAGTTGAATGGAGAGTGTGGTCAATGAAGAATACACTAATAAGTTATTATATATATATAATAATAAATAGTTATTATATATTATATATAACTTATTTTATTGTGTGCCAATGTTTCGGACCTAAGTTTTAGAAAAAACAAGATAACAACAGAGGCAGCACCAATAACAGTAATAAACAGAAATGACTTGTATGACAAAAAAAAAAAATGAAGTATAAAGAATATATATATATATATATATATATATATATATATATATATATATATATATATATATATATATATATAATTTAAATAATGAAAATTAAAATAATGTGAAAAAGGAGAAGCAAAGATTATAACTTATGTGAAATAATAAAATAAATTTTCTCTTCTTCTTTTTCATAGGTGCGATAGACGCACTAGGCAGTCCTTGTCGGGTCCAACACTATCGTCCAGGCTTCTCGGTCTCCAGCCAGTCCCAGAGAAATTCCGTTCACAGTCAGATCTGCAGTTACACTTTCTCTCCATCTTCCATCTTCCAATACGCGAGTAAGCTTCCCGTTGACTTTGACACTACTGATTGTATTTTGCATAGTGCATGTAGTGAGTTTGATGAGCTTGGAAGGGATACAGATTTCTTTCATTGTCCAGAAGAGTTCTACCATTACAGTATCGTACTCTGCCTTAAAATCTATAAAAAAGATCCACATTGTGTTCCGGAACCCTTTAATTTTTTTCACATATTTGCCTCAAGGAGAAAATTTGTTAAATGGTCGATCTATTTGGTTTGAATCCACCCTAGTAATCTCCAAGCTTCCTTTCAACATAATACAGTGGTAAGATATACAAGGCTATAGAGAATACCAAGTATGCAGTATTTAATAAGTTTACCCCCCCTGTAATTTCACAGTCCAGTGCATACTTTTTTTTTTTTATAAATTGGAACAATTGTAGCCTCCAGCCAATCATTTGGGATTTTCTCAGCCTCCCAGATGTGAGAAATAAATCTATTGATCTCAACAGCCAAGGGATTACTGCCTTCTTTTAAAAGTTCGGTTCTTCATTTTGTTCAAAATCAGCTGTATGTCTTCTGTATCTGGCGGGACGTCTTCGTCTAGATTTTCCTCTCTTTCGAAGGTAGTTTCGACTGTCTTTTCATTCTCACTCTACGGGTTCAGAAGTGCCTTGAAATAGTTTCTTTGGTCATTTCAGATCAGAAGGCGTCCAGCCCTGTCACTTATCATAACTATACTTCTGCTTCAAGCTATTCCTCTGCTCATTCATATCCTTATAAAAATTTCTGGTTTAATTTTGGCATATTGCGAGTTCTATAATCTTTATCTTTTTGTTCATTTTATTCCTCTTCTTTTCTGATAGTCTTCTTTGCATATTTTCTCGCATCATGATACTCAGTTTGCCTTGTATCTCTATTCAGCCATTTCATTCTCTTACTGCTTCAGGCCTTAATAGATAAATGTATTCCGTGCCATACCAAAAATTATTATGGGTTCTTTGGTCTGCCTTACAATATTTATCTGCAGCCTCTGATAATATTTACTTAGTGTTATCCCACTTGTTTTTTATTTCTTTGTTTCCATTTGTGGTCGGTTTTTAATTGTTTATCTTTTAAATTTTCCACATTCCATTTTTTAGTCTCCTTTTATATTTCGCTCCATAAGCGAAAAAAAGTCTTTATCATCAGGAAATGATCAAAACTAATATCTGCACTCCGATAGGACCTCACATCATTTACCTCATTAAAATACTCACTAGATGCTAACACATGGTCAAATAAAATACATGAAAACTATTAATTAAAACAACTACTAGTATGAAGATTTGGAAGTATGAGATAATAATGATATTACGAATTATATAAATGATGACAATAATGTAAAAAATGTTGACAAGTGACTAATCAAAATAAAAATAATGCTAAAACTTAATTAAAATAAAATAATGAATAATGAAAAGAAAGAAAGGAAGGTTATGAATTATATGTAGACATAATAGAATATATGGAAAAATGTAAGTAAGAAAATAGATAAAATAAAATAAAGGAATCAAATATAAAGTTATGTAAGGTTAAAGATAAAATAATACAATTATAATTTATCATGCATGGGGAAGAAAGAAGAATAAGGATACAAAAAAGGAGAGGAAAGGAGAAAAATACTTAATAATTGCATACCAGAGAGCCCCAGCCAACTGAATTGAAATACAGTTCTGGGAATTAGAGAACAGATTGCCAACCAATTGAATGTTGCAATCATTATAAAACAATGTTGCCAACTAACTGGTTTGATAGAAATAAACATTTGTGTATTTGTTGAAGATTATAAACATTAATTTTTTTATAATTGAATTTTCAGAAGATAAATCTTTCTGTGTTTTTAATTTCTTGGAACTGTAAGAGGCAAGAGACTAAAAACCATACCTAGAGTAAGCATAAACAAAGATAATAAAGAACTGGATGGCGAAAATTGGGAAATGATAATCCAACAGCAGAGGCAGGGCAGACAAGAAAGCAAGTAAAGCCAGCAGAAAAAAAATAGTCTAAATTCATCTACATTGTTAACATGATAACCTTATTTTTAAATAAAAATAAAGCATTGGAAATAAGAAATATAAATTTAGGAATAATGAGAATGAGATATTATTTTAAACTTATTCAAGGAAAAATAAGAACATAAAGATTTTACCATATACAAACACTATGGAATAAATTAACAATCTTCTAAGAAATAATTAAGCCCACACTACTTCTTCAAATTGTAGTAATATTTACAGCTGTTAGTTTATAAATTACTAATCTAACTTCTAGTTCTAATCCAAAACCGATTTATCTGATACCTAATCAAAAGTAAATCTAAAATTTTGATTAGTTCTTAAATTAAATTAATTCCAAAGTTGAATTAATACTAATCAATTAATACTCATTGATTCATTCAGTACACAAAAGCAATATTTCAAGGGCAACAAAACACATATAAAATATGGCTTATTTGATGATTTAAATATTTATTCTGACTCTAAGCTAAAAAGTTGATAACTAATAACAATACTTTTCCAATTAATCAATTAGCTTATTTTAATTTACAATATAACATGCTGGTTATTATAATTCTTTTAAGAAAATAATCTTAGTTCACAAAATCTTATAAAAAAAATCATAATAATCATATGATTATTGCTGATCTAATAAAACCAAGTGTAAAACACATGTTTATTTTTATACTTGAGAAATTTGATTCCAAAATTACAATGTATTTTATCAAAAAATACATATTTTTTTTTTATCATGTGCACTTCTATATATTTTTAATTAAAGAAAACTATTAGCTAAAATCGCTGGAAAATTTACTTTAAAAAATAATATTATGAATGAAGGAATAACAATTCTCAAAAGGAATACAGTCAATCAACTTATTCAAATAACTATTTTTTAATATATTAATAAAGTAAAAAATAATTTTTTAATCTATTTATTTATTTATTTTATTTTTTTAATGGACGGATAATTTGTAGCTTGTAAACTATATTTATAAATTCATTTGAAAAAGTTAAATTACAATTTACAAGTGTTTGCAGTATTAACTTGTGTTTAAGATGGGGAAGAAAAAAAACTAACTAAACAACAAAAAAACTAAGATTAGAGGGAAAGATAATCAAAGTTTAACACGTTGATAAATCTACAAAATATTGCTGACAATATATAATTATTTTTCTGATAACATCAAATCTGGTTAAGGATAAATAGTTAATGATTCTGAACAATCACAATCTAAAATAATTTTCAATTAAGACAACATAAATTATTATCAATTGTCGTTTAAATCTATTCATATCTCATTTTTCCTAATTTAATTTTGTTATCAATTTTTTTTTTTCAACTTGCATTCTTTAATTAAAATACATGTGAAATCAAAGGTAAATGGATGACTGCTCCACAGGATTATTTTGCAGTGGAAATAAGGAAAATAAAAGAATTTTGAAAAGCAAATATCATATTGTCAACCAATAATATAACACACGGCAAATTAACTGAGTAAAATAAGACTTCCATTAAGTCCAGTATAAACAAACTTCAATGACATAACAAAAAGAAAAAACATTTCAAGATCATCTGTGACAAATTTAGTGAGAACAAAATAAAATGTCAAGCCATATAATAATAATAAAAAATACTGATTGATTTGGTCAGTTGATATGCTGAAATCTGTTGAAATGTCATTAAAATAAAACAAAGTTCGGTTCTAATCATGGTAGATATTTCTTTGTTTGAGATGTCATACAGCGTAATCACAATTACATCAATCAGAATTAACAAAAGTTTGAAGTTGTTTTTTTAATTGGTAGAATAGATGGTTAGTCATTAAAAATATATATAATCTATAATGTGTCCACTATACAAATGAATTAATGTTTCAACTAGATTACTTACAAACTTTTCTTGAGTCTCCATCAAAGTTCTCAAATGATATTGGGCTGATAAACTTGCAGTATGAAATTCATAAGTGATATTAAGTTTTTTAATGCAGGAATCACATATCAGTGTCGTCATACCATCATTCATAGTTATCTTAAAAATGATTAAGATACAGAATAGGAAAGTAATTCAAATATGCACAAAAGATATAGAAAATAAACGATTTTGTTCAAACTTACATTGATAGGTAAACATAATTTGATTTTGCTGTATAAATTTTTCTTTTGGCCTTCTTCACCAAAAACATCAATTCCTGATTCAGGTTTAGCACAGAAACGACATAAGCTTTCCATTTGTGAATATAACAAAAGAAAGTGGAAACAATTAACTGTCTTAATCTTAGTAACTCATCAACACCACATCTAAAACCCTGATTTAACCTTCCCGAAATTATCAAAATATTTGATAGCAACGCTACAAGATCGTGAAAATCCTGCATTCCTATTGGCTACATACGCTAATCATCGGGCAAATATGGTGGCTTGTCATCATAAACATCACTGCTGATATCAAACTGTTGATGATTACCGAGAGCTCATTATCAGTAATGGACAAATTACATAAGTTCTAACCTGTACGCAACCAGCCATTAAGTCAAAATTGAAGGCGGTGTTGTCAAACGCCATTTGGTTTATTATAACCTAAACCTTAGACGATCTAGACAATCAAAGAAACATGGCGGAACTTACAATCATCAACTCACTAGTACGCAACTCAGGACACGCAATCACGAAATAAATTTAGAATCAACTGAATACATTAATGGACATTTTTTATTCAACAAAATTACCTACTCATGCTAATTTTTTCTTAGAACTTTGTTTGATGTATCTGAAACTTCTTTATAAGTCGACTAGACGTTTTATTTGTATTTATCTGTTGTCCATATTTTATTACTTTCGGAAATAAAGGAAATAAAAACTGACATCGTTTTATAGGTTCAAATACCCAATTTAAATATATATATATATATATATATATATATATATATATATATATATATATATATATATATATATATATATATATATATTTTATTTTTTTTTTGTAAGCAAGAAGTGGCAAATAATTTATCAATCCCTAATTAGATTGATCCTTCTATACCATCATGCGGATGTCAACTAAGTTTTATTTTATTTTTTTTGTAAAAAATATTACTTTACATAAGAATTAACATTACTTTTTTTTTTTTAATATTTTAGTTAAATAACGAGTTAAATCTAAAAATATGAATACCGTAACAAGATGTGGTATTGTCTCAAAAGTAGGCCATATGAGCAGAATTGAGTTAATCAAGTGATTTCAGCTAACGTCCCTTATTGAAAATTATAATAAAATGTCGAACAAGCTTTAATATTGCTTGTCAGAAAATACGTAGAAGAGGAACTACAATTGATTTCCGTGTTTAATAGATAATATATGCAACAAATCAATACAGCGCTCAAGCTGTTCAACTGCGCATACAAACCAGAAAACCAGAAAATATTTCCGTTTAGTCACTATACAGAGATTAACTACAGCGTATATTAAGATTATTTTTATTTCTTTTAGCTTTATTTAAAAATAAATTAGTCTGATTAATTTTAACTTTTTTTATGTTCAAAAGTGGAACCGTCGCATTAAAATTTATATTTATGTTACATGAAAATAATAAAAATATTTACCAGATCAATTTTTAAATATAGTAGACTCTCGCGAATTCGAGCTAATTAAATCTAAGGGATTTCGAATAGCCAAAAAATCGGATTACCGAACGGGAAAAAATATAACTTCATTAACAATAAATCAATATAAGTACAAAAAATAAATCATATATTCAAAGTATTATTAAAATAGTTAATCATTGTTCAGAAATTTATCATTTATTATCTTAAGAAGTAGACTATAATTTTCGTTTGTATGGTAGTTGAAACCATCTTTTTCAAAGCCTCTGCATATACTTTGTGATGATGAGAACATTGCTTTGTCAAACAAGGCCATGATAGTGTATCTACACATTAAATCCCACCGCTAATTTCGTTTTAAGTTCACCTTTTTCAAGACGATTTATTATCATCAGTTTCTCTTCCAAAATTAATTTGAGATGTCTCTTTTTTAAAATGTACATTAGAAATTAAGAAAGCAATTTAACACAAATTAAACATAGGATATTAATACTAACATATAAATTTTTATTTATTTTTTTATAACTGACTAGCTAATGCTTCGCTATTGATTGATTTGAATATATAAACAGATTAAATAAACACAATTAAAAGTTTGATATAAATTATTGTGTGTGGTAAATGTAGTGTTAAAATATAGAATTATTTGGAGGAGGGAGGGGAGGGGGTCTGCAACGCGTAGAACCTTTAAAAACTGCACATCAATAATTTGATTCAATTACTATACTTTCCTTAACTAGCGCGCTTATGCCCTGCAGTTCCTCCGACCTGCAGTAGTAGGAAAATAAAAACGGCTACGTCGACAAAGCTTCTTAAACTACGCGATTTGCTTTAACCCTTGGTGTTCCCACGTATTTTAGAACCAACTTTATCCGCAAAAAACCTCGATTTTGTTTTTATTTTGCTATTAAATTTTTTTATACTGACCCTCCAAGATAATGCAATAACTGTTTATATGTATTAGACTATCTGCTACTGGGTACAATTGGCTCACTTCTGCGGTAAAATACGCATTTGTGTAATTGTTTTTCCTTTTTTATGAGTAGATTACGAATATCATAATCCGGAAATCTAAATTGGCAGCATGATTTTAGCCAAAATAAGCTTATACAAAACATTTTTTTAGTTTGTTTTTATTTTATCGGAGCGTCAAACCTGTGAAATTTTCGGTATTTCAAGAAAAAACTACTTTTCGCGATCTTTAAGCTAAGTATTTTTCCTAGGATACGAATATGATGATCCGAAAATCTAAATTAGTCTCAGCTTTAGATCACATACAAAAAAGGTCCAGTTACATTCTATGCTAAAACTAACGGTAACGGACCTATGGAGCGTCAAACCTGTGAGGATATGAAAAGGGAATGTATTTTGATTGAAAGTAATAATTTAATAGAGTTTATTCAATTTATTATATTTATATTATTGCAGTCATTATATTCTATTTTTTCCTTAGAAAATATTGGAAGATTGAAAAAAAAAAACAGTTTAATGACTGCAAAAGAGTTAGATGATGCAAAAATCCAATTTTTTCCAAAACTACTTTATCTCTAAAAGTTTTCGTCGGATATTGGAGAAATGTATAAGGAACCACCCACAAATTGTATCATTTTGATTAAAAAAAGATTCATAAAAATTGATTTAGGAATAGCGAAGTTTGAATGAACCTACATATTAAAAAAAATGTCATCGGATCCTGATAAAATTTAAATGGGACCACCTTAGGGCTGTATCATTTTGATTAAAACAAGAATAATAGAAATTGGTTCAAGAACGGCGAAGTTACGAGTGGACATACATAGAACATAAAGTCGAACTGATAACATCCTGTTTTGAAGTCGGTTAAAAATAGTAATTAAGCCGAAACCACTGAATATCTAACTTTTTGCGTTTTCTTGACATTTTACAGATGTTTGCGGTTCTGTATCTCAGCAGCTGTTCCGAGTTTTAAAAATTAATTGAAGATAAAACTTGTTGGAAATTTAACGTTCTTTAAAATTTGTTACGTTAAAGTTTTACCAAAAATACACTGGAAGCAAGTTACTGAGAAAAATCTGAAAAAAGAGTTTACTTTCTTTAAAATTGTTGTTACAATAGTTCTTGTCGTCTGTTGAAAGTAATTACAAATATTTTGGATTAATTTTTCAGGAAATTTAATCCTCTACAAGCTTGGTTACTATGCAGTTTGCACTAAATTGTATTAAATAAAAACTTTTTAGAAAAAAAAAAAAAAGCCTAAGCTTATAGATTTTCACACTAAAAATGATTGAAGATTTTGATTTAGCTCACCGAAAAAAACTTGATGATGAAAAATCAATGACAACAGTAAAAAAATTTTTTTTAGTTTCGAGGGTGCCAAAATTTTTAAAGCCACAAAATTACGGTTCGTTTTGAAACTCTGTATCTCGTCTTCAGTGTATTCGATTTCGAAGATCTTGGACTTGTTAGAAAGAGGGAAGTTTCTTCTTTCCATAAATATAAACAACTATCACATTATCTTAGAAGGTCTGTATTTTGTGGACAACGTTGCTTCTAACACACGCAGAAACGCCACAGTTAAAACAATTCACGTAGTTAAAGAACCTTTGCCGATGCCCCAAATTTGGTTTGAATCCGATTTGAGCGATTTTATGAATATTAAAAAAAATTGGTTCTCCAATAATGTTTTTAAATTACTTATAACACTTCGAACACGGCCTTAAATATTCAAATTAAATTTAACATACTATGACATTCCAAGCAAGCACTATCACAAATAATTTTTTTATATTATATAAAAGTTAATATTTTATAGGTCAACGGATTCGTCATTTTCGTCACTTTTTTAAGATTTTCCTCAGTAACTTGCTTCCAGTGTATTTTAGGTAAAACTTTGTCATTACCAATGTTAAAGAACGTTAAATTTTCTCCAATTTTTATCTTTAATGTTTTTTAAAATTTGGAAAATCTATAGAGATACGAAACCGTATACATCTGCAAATTCTCAAGAAAACGCAAAAAGTTGAATATTCTGTGATTTCGCCTTACTAACTGTTTTCAAGTGCAAAATTAACAGTAACCAATGCACATCGTTGTGTTCCTTGAGACTAATGATTAAAAAAAAAAAACCAATGTTCCCAGATAAAAAAGGGGTCACACCTTGCTAAACTGGCGATCAAAGATGGCGGACTACCGACTGTGACTTGGTTTAGTAATTCACAGTAATTCAGCATTTGGCTTAATTTCGCCATAATTGACTTTGTTTCAAAGTTGAATAGTCAGAAAATCACATGGTATAGAATAATTAAAAAAATAATTGGCTTGGACATTAAACATCATCAGTAAAGTCAATTTTTTCAAGTCGTCCACTGGAAAGTTGAAATTTCAAGACCAGTGTCAATTAAACATCAAAAAATTACGAAACAGTCTTCAAATAAAACATGTGGAGCACTTATTCTTATTTAAAAACCAATAGACACTTTTTGAAATATTCAAAATGGTGCCTTAGAAAATGCACTTAATTAGCGGTGAAGCTATAGGGGCGAAAGCGCTGTCAGTGTTCTTCCTCATCAATGAGCGTTCATAAATGAAACAGTTATTAGTTTGATTGGCATCATTTAGTTTAATTATGAGCTTAATCAGTGTAATAATATAAGTGCTAGAGTTAACAAATGCCATTGACCCAGGAAATATTTGTTGTTAAATAATGTTTACAACCCAGGAAGTTACTGTTGTAACTTCCTCGTTGTCAGCATTAAAACAAGTTCTATTTCCTTGATCATCCCTTCTCTTATAATGTTTTTTGGATATAAATTTTAGAATTTTTTTCAACTTTAATTTCGTATAAGACAGTCTTCTCAGAAAAACGACTAGTTTCCGGGATACTGGAGAAATATTTTTTTTTTTAACAAAAACAAGTTTCCGGCCAAAATATTTGTCTGTATAGCTCAAATACGTGTTCGGCGGCCCAAAAAACTAGAGACAACCAAAGTTTAAGACTACAACAAAACTTTCCGCATTTTTCCTACACTACATTATATACCTAGCCAGTATAGAATTTTAAAACAAAATTAAAAATAATGTATTTGTTCATAAATAATAATAATAATGATAAGGGATTCATATTAAAGAGCTGGAGCGACCAGTTAGGGAGAGGGAGAGTGCTTCCATGACTAAGGGGAGGTGCGTCCTTGATTTAGGAAGGAGTGGGCACCCCTGTAGAGTACTGAGTATCGAGCGATGAGTACAACACTAAGGTATCGAAAGGAAAGTGTCGATACTTATAAATACTAGGAGATTATCTATGCTTATGGTATACTCATATAAAATATTCTCGAAATAGTAGATATGGGGAAAAAAAAAACTCAGTAACGAGAATTGATTATTTTGGTCAAATACTAGCATTCTCAGAGAACAGAGTATTGAGTACCAAGTAGTATGTCCCTTGTGCTGATTAATATTCCTTGAAATTCAATAGATAAATAAGTGGAATACCCATGGGCAAAAATATAGTATTTTTATGAAGAATAATTTTTAAATCAATAATATTTAAATAAGCGATAAAACAGAGTACTCACAAAAATCGATACTTTCGTTCCGACACTTGTATGGTACCGATCAGGGCCAGCTCTAGGAGTGAGCAAAGGGGGTACTTTTCCCGGGCAGCAGAATTTTAGAGGGCGGCAAATCTGGATAGAAATTCTATTTTTAGGTAAAGCAAAAAATATTAAATATTAATATTATTAAACATATCTGTTTTTTAAAATTGTTTTGACCTTAATTCAGTCAATAAAATGAGTTAATGCTATGAGATGATGATATTTATTAAAAATATATTTCCTAAAATACTATTGTTGGCTTTTATTAAGGGGAAGCGTGAAAGAAGGGGCAAAGTGGGCGGAAAAATTAAGCTTGTCTCCCCTTGGATAAAATTCTAGTTTCGGCCCTGGTCAACTGTCCTCGAGCAGCTCAACCAGAGACATGAGCCTAAGAATAGCCATAGAAGCGTGCGAATGAGGACCCAGACAATGTATGAAGAGATCAGGAAGTCTCGAGGACAGGAATGTATCTGGTAAATCTGGATTAACAAAATGGATAGAAGAAGAGTTGAGAAAGATAAACATTGTTAAACTAAAAATGGTAGGCAAAACTAAACTGGACTACTATTTATAATTTTCTTCTCAAAAGTTACGTAAAACATTAATTTAAATTAAAGGCATGATTTGATATTGATTTATTATTTTCAATAATAGACCTTTGCAATCGACCAAGAAAACATTTTTTTTTAACAACGCCTCAAAATTTGAGGTTTTACGATTCATGATACGTAGAATCCAAATATTGAATTACAAAAATCCGTCCGTCCGCCGTCCGCGGTTTTTTTTTTTCTCCGATAGAAATGGACCGATTTTTCTGAGATTTTGCACAAAAGTCACAGGCCACCCAGAATGATCCTCGGAATTCGACATTACCATCCGTCTATTTGTTTCAAAATGGCGGCCGATTAGAGATCTTATAAGCCCATAACTCGACCATTTATAAAGATAGGAGGTAAATGTAAGTTTTAGAATCAGCATAAGGCATTACAAAAAAAAAATCTATATATTTGCGTAGACATAGCGTAATGATCTTTGTGTGTCTATACATATATATATATATATATATATATATATATATATATATATATATATATATATATATATATATATATATATATATATATATATATATGGATATGTGTGTGTGTGTGTGTGTGTGTGTGTATATATATATATATATATATATATATATATATATATATATATGGATATGTGTCTGTGTATATATATGTATATATATATATATATATATATATATATATATATATATATATATATATATATATATATATAATATGTCAATGTCAATGAAGACGACATTGAGAGACTTGCTAAGACTCTGTTACGAGAAGCAGAGCAAATCGGCTTGCAAATAAATGAAGACAAAACAAAATACATGATAGTTAGCCGAAAAATCCACCCCAACAATAGTATCTGCGTGGATAGCAGAACATTCCCGAAAGTAAACAGCTTTAAATACCTCGGCTCCACAATAACCTCAGTCAATGACCAGCATACTGAGATAAACCAGCGTATAACAAGCGCAAATAGAGCTTTCTTCTCTCTGTCAAGAGTACTGAAATCCCGAAAAATCTCCAGAAATCTCAAATTAAGGGTGTACAATGCTGTGATAAAACCAGTTCTGATGTACGGCTGCGAGACCTGGGCTCTAACCGGCACCCAAGAAAGCAGAATCGAGAGATGGGATCAGAATCTAAAATCCTGGAGAAGAAAGACCAATAAAGAACTACTTACAGAAACTGGTCAGTCAATATCTCATGATATGAAGGCAAGGAGGTTAAGATGGGCGGGGCATGTAGCTCGAAGCAATCCATCAGGACGCCTTTTCACAACAATGAATGCCACAATAGTTGGCAAGAGACCACGTGGAAGGCTAAAAACCAGATGGATAGATAGGATCAACAAAGATGCGAAAGAGCTGCATGCAGCAAACTGGAAAGCAGTGGCCCAAGATAGGCAGAGGTGGAGAAGGCTGGTTCAGGCGGCCAAAGATCTACAAGGTCTGTAGAGCCAACTAAAAAAAAAAAAAAAAAAAAAAAAAAAAAGTATTCTGGACATAATCCTGTGGAAACCGTTTCACCTTTTTTTAGTTATTCGATGACTCGAAAACATTCCAACTTTCTCGAAACATTCCAAATGCTTATTTGAAAGATTAATTTAATTGTCTGAATTCTAGACCAAAGCGATAAAGAAAGTCCTGTGAATGTACATACCAGATATTTTTTTTCGATTTTATGCGCGCTCGCATAACGATTTATTTTACCGTTTGAGATATCAACGATATTGAGGTGCATTATTGGTTTATCAGAGGCGCAATACTATCGATATTATTTTTTTCAATACTATCGATTTTAAAATCGCTCGATCACATATCGTTTATAATATATTGTAACTTTTCGAATGATTGCAAGTCTTGAATTTGCGTGAAGACATATCTTCCTATTTTAATTGTTCCTATAAGATTCAATCATTTGATAACGTTGCGTCACGTAACGGTTTATTTTAACTTTTCGGATATCCTCGATATTGAGGTCTATTATTGAATTATAGGAAGCACTTTTCATGAAAATGCTATAGATTTTAATATCGAGCAATCAAATTTCTATTAATTATAATTTTTGAATATCTTCGATATTAAGGTTTATTATTGGGTTACTGGAACCCCATATTATGGATACTATAGATTTTACGATCGCGCGCTGGCGTTTCTATCAATTTTAGCCTTTAGGATATCACCGATATACTGTAAATATATTTGAATATATATATATATATATATATATATATATATATATATATATATATATATATATATATATATATATATATATATATATATATATGAAGTTAAAATACTTAAGAAAATAAGACTTAAAAAAAAGAGAGAATAGCGCACGAAGTGAACAATACGGATGCTTGGATAATACTGACTTTATTTATCTTCTGCAGGGGTTTATACAGTATTACAATGTTTATTTACAGTAGTTATATACATAAGCTATTTATCACCTCCGCCCCGACTCACAAAGTGAACTTTGGGTAAAAATGAAGATAAAATAAAATAACTCGAAAAATGAAGAAAAGACAAAAGAAACATACTCCGACTATTCTCTAAGCTACACAAAGGTTACACGAAGAAACAATAAGTCCTTATATGTACATCCTATTTGTAACCAATTATAAACGATTACGTATAGCTCATCGCAAAAATCAAAATCGTTCTACAATTAACATAATTCTCTAGCTGAGTTATAAAACTAATTTAGGAATAAAGAAGAAAAAAAAAATTATTTTAAAGTTCAGACCTTCGTGGGTCGGGAGGGATGCGAAGATGCCGGATGTGGTGTGCCTCACCCTCCGAGCACCTGTTATCACCTTGATGGAAACTATATTATGTACTTAGGGATTGATAAATTATTTGCCACTTCTATAAAATTTTTTTATTGAAAACTAGTTTCGAATGTTGTACATTCATCTTCAGTTCTAAAAACACACAAAAAATTCAAAAATAAGTAATTCAAAATATATTAGGTATATTTTGAATTGCTTATTTTTGAATTGTTTGTGCGTTTTTAGAACTGAAGATGAATGTATAACATTCGAAACTAGTTTTCAATAAAACAAATTTATAGAAGTTGCAAATAATTTATCAATCCCTAATTAGATTGATCCTTCTATACCCTCATGCGGATGTCAACTGACTATATTATGGTCTTGTAGCGCTACCACTTTGAAAGGCCCTTCATATCGTTGATCCCATTTTCGACGACTCGACGGTGGTTGATAGGATACCATCATACCTAGTAAGATTTTGTGGGATTCATCCGGTACCGCCACGCAAACACGATTTGCCCTCGAAATTTTTTCCTTCATAAGTCTGTTTTACACCTTCTATATATATATTCTATAGCAGAGTGAAGCCGGCATTGCCATTACTCAAAATCCTCTTTCCGTCATCTACTCGCTCAGCATTCACTAGGGATATTGCTTTTGGTTTATTATTTTCAATAATAGACCTTTGGAATCGATCAAAGAAAAAAATTTGTAACCCCACATTCAAAATTTGAAGTTTTACGTTTCAAGATACGTAGAATCCAAATATCGAATAAAAAAAAATCCGTCCGTCCGCGGCTTTTCTCCGAGACTGCTTTACCGATTTTCTTGAGATTCGGTACCAATGTCACAGGTCTCCCCGGGATGATCCTCGGAACTCGACGTTACCATCCGTCAGTTTGTTTCAAAATGGCGGCCGATTAGAGATCTTATAAGCCTATAACTCGGCCATTTATAAAGATAGGGGGTAGATCTAAGGTGTTTTAGAATCAGCATAACAAGGCAATAAAAAAAAAATTAAAAACAAAAAATCTAGATAATTGGTGATTAAAGATCATATATGCCCATAACTCGGCCACTTATAAAGATAGAGGAGAAATGTAAGGTGTTTTGGAATCAGCATAAAAAGGCACAAAAAAAAAAAATTGTTTGTAACCCTCCCCCTCAAAATTTGAGGTTTTACGTTTCAAGAATCGAATAAAAAAAAATCCGTCCGCAAATTTTTTTGTGCTTTTATTGTATTTAAACGAAAGCTGGCGAAATTACCTACAAAAGGAAAAAAATCATTTAAATCGGACCAGTATTAGCTGAGATATAGCGTAATGAAATTCGTAGTCTAATTCTCCGGCGAGGCTGGTCATCGAGGCCCTAGGACATCTGACTTATCTATTAGGCTTCTGACTTATTCGTATCTCTCTGTTTTATCCTTCCTTGGATTATTATTATTAATTGATTATTATTTCTGCACTTCCTTTAGCTTCCTTAGTCTTTCCTTTTTTTTTCCTACTGAAGTGCATACCAAATATTTCCTCTGTATCATTTTACCTTCTGATTACATGTCCTAACCATCACAGCCTACTTGCATTGACCCAGTTCGGCGCTCTCACGGCATTCATCTTAGTTCAAGCTTCAAATTTCTTTTTCTTGGATGCCTAATGCTTAATTTTTTATGAAATAGATATTTTTGAAATATTACTAAGTGTAATAATTTGCAGCGTTTTTTGTTTATGTCTTCAGCGGCTATGACATTACTTCGGTTCCTTTTGGCCATGGTAAAATCAAATTATCTAACATATTAAACGAAAGCCCAACTTAAAACAACTTAGAACTGGTCGAACGTTTCCAGCAGCCAGACTCAACTAAGGAGGTCATAGCAAATGCTGGGAAGGAGTGGTTTATATAGCTTTGTATGGTGATGACATCTTAACAGCCACCTTGAATAGCCGCTACCAGCTGCTCGATAAATCTGCAGCTAGCTCCAAAATTAATCTTGCTCGCTTGCCCCCAACAGAGGATGCAGTATAGCCCCATGCTTTACAGAACTTATCAGCAAGTTCAAAAGTGGTTAAGAGTTGAAAAAATC
Organism: Rhaphigaster nebulosa; assembly: GCA_948150685.1. Classification (NCBI taxonomy): domain Eukaryota; kingdom Metazoa; phylum Arthropoda; class Insecta; order Hemiptera; family Pentatomidae; genus Rhaphigaster; species Rhaphigaster nebulosa. Next base: position 75,851,898 of record OX411309.1, on the reverse strand, counting down.
CTACATATTGTGGGTTAAAGCTCGATAATCAATGGCTTTCCCTTATCACCATCACCCTAGATCCTGTTCCTCTTATCCTGCTGTGGATGATTTCCTGCAAGTGCAAAAACTTTGCAGCTGCTCGATAACTGGGCTACAATGCTCAGTCTTCTGTCAATTCTGCGCGGGCAAATCAGTAACGTCCAATCTCTTCAACTACAGGATTCTGGTGATGAGGAAGACATCTTCACTACTAGATTGAACGAACGGCAAGACGAGCTTGAATATACAGTTCGATTTGAGAATTCCTCCAATGAACTTGTTCCTTCTTCAGACGATCATTTCTTGAAACATGGGCCGTTAAGAATAATGAAATTACAATGATTTTTTACTACTTATAAATTCTATTATATTTTTTTGACAAGCTAAAATTGTAGTTATTGGTTTAAACGTTCTCGTGAGTTGCTTTCATTGATTAATCCTGAATTCCATTTTTTCAAGGTTTTCGGTAATATACTAATTTTATAGAAAAGCATTGTGCCTACAGGTGCCCATTTAAGCTCAAATTAAAACCAAATTAATATTCTTCAAGTTCATTCCGGATGAATTTTATCATGGGATGAGTATTTTCGATGACATTTGACAAATTTAGAGAGCAAAGACCTATTTCTCAGGAAGTACTTAACATACTGAGTTGGTTCAGGTCTAACATTGTGGCAAATTTAATCTGGTTTAATAAAAGTAACCATAACTTTTTATTTCTGCCGCAAACTTTGGGCGATATTGATCAGAAACTGAAAATAGTGCCAAAATGTCGGTGTTTCTTTGGCTAAGCAGCCCGCACAGGTCTTTCTAAGTGGGAAATTTGTTTTTTTACCACTGGCTTGGATCCAAACATCATTAATATTCAAAAATCAATCCAAAAATTAAAACTATTTGATCTTATGCAGGGTCAAATGTATAATTTGACTGGACTATTCTCCAAAGTGTGATACGCCTACGCCCAGGGGTACAGGAAGAGTTTGGTGACGGTACGCGCTGCATTCGACTGTAAACATAGAAAAATAATTTTCAAAACTTCGTTAATTGTTAGTGTTGTGTAACTGTGGTTTTCATATATACTTATTCGTGAAGTTGCTTTTTCTGCATTTGCAGAAATCAAGTCGATAAAAAGTAACAGCCTTTTGGATACTGAACCGCATCTCAGATTAAAATTAACAATAAGGGAACCAAGCTAAGATGATCTGCCGTCTTAACATAAAAAATTACATCCTCATTGATCCAAATAAATCTAATTTGTAATATAATTGATGGGCGCACGAAGGAGATTGTGAGAGAGAGAGAGAAAAAAGAAGAAAATAAAATTGGAGCAAAAAAAGGTGAGGTGAGACTATTTTTAAATCACAACTCGAACTTCATTTTTAAATTGCTCAATCTAATGGCCTTCAGTTGAGAGGAGATTTAGGATCTTGTGATGCCTTTTGAAAACTTCGAGTTATAATGGAAGCTTTAGCTTTAACTAAAACAGACCAATTGCATAATTAAGAAATCAACAATTGTAGCTAACAGGAATATTTTGCGTTAAATCAAATTATTATCCTCAGGGAACCAAACAGATGTCACAGGAACTTCTAGAACATTGGCGAATATGTGCTGAGGTCAGGATAATGAAAAATGTAACATGACATCGTGAAATTTAACGAGCTGAATTCTACTCCAGATAACACCAAAACATCCAAATTAGCGTAATATTTTTAAAACATTTCTTGGAAAGAGATTTATTATAAAGAGCTGAACTCTACTCCTGAAAGGTTCAAAACCTTGAATATTCGCTTCCGGTGATGAAAATTATAGCGAGCTTAATTCTGCACCAGAAATCCTCTAAACACCCAAATTTTCATCCGATTTTTAAAAAAATTCTTGAAACGGGCACATTACATTAAATATTCTGCTCTAGAAATCTTCAGTGCTCGCCAATCTTCATCCGAATTTCATCAATTTTCTTGAAAATAGCGAAATTATAACCAGCAGAATTCTGCTCCAAAAAGCCAACATTTTCATCCGATTTTAAAAAAATTTCTTGAAGCCGATGAAATTATAATGAGTGGTATTCTGCTCTAAAAAGCCACAACAAACTCAAATTTGCTTCCGATACTCGAAAGTTATAAATACCTAAAAGCAAAATTACGTAAATTATATATATATTTCCGATATATCAGCTATATTTTTCTAGGACCGGTTTCCCCCCTAAATTCCTGCGTACCTCCTTGAGTAAGTACTTCATGTATCAATTCAGAAACACAAACCAAAAGTTTTCTAAAACATGTAGTGTTTAATTATAGGTGACATAGTAACTGTAGTTGGTATTAGCGGACACAACTACTTTTTCTAATGTTTTTGGCACGGTCTGTAAAGGTTTACGACGGCAGCCGAATCTCTCCGAACCTTCAGGGAGATAAGGAGACAGCTCCAGCCGAAAAAATGAGCTGTTCTATTTCTAAGTACCAATACTTCGAAATAGTTGAGAAATATTTTAAAAACTTACAAACGATTTTCAGACAGAAGCTTGTGGCCTTAGATAACCTTACCACAAGCGGACTAAATATAATAAATCTAACCCAGTGAGTTAAAACAGACAGTCCTTTCCATAAAACAATTAGATACTCTGCTGAAGCTTTATAATAATGTTATCAGATTGGGATTTTTCCCCCTAGATTTAGTGTTTTATTCACCCTCTGGAGTATTTTTTATTTTTCTAATCATTTATTCTTTGCTTATACTAGGGAGTAATTTTGGCTACACTAATAGAAAAATTTAGGTTAAAGTTGGTGGATTTAGAGGAACATTTAGCGACTTTAAGGGGGAAAATACAGGGCTTACGTGCAACACTGTCTTATAATCCTCAGTCTATTTCTTTAATAGTATGATACCAAAGTATTAATTTATGCCAAAGTCCGGGCGTTATCACTGGTTTCTCCCGAACTTACCCGGTCACCGGACTAGCACACTCTAGTGCCATTTGTGCCAACCAACTGCTTTATATTCTATTGTGACATTCATATTCATTGGAATTATTAAAATTATTACTGTCTTATTACATATTATTTAAAATTGTTCGAGCTGTCGACTTCCGGTGATCTTGCGAAGTTGTAATAATAATTTAAATTACGGTAAGGATCTGACCTCAACTGAAAAGGAACTTTTGGAATTTGTATATCTCTTGAGCCAGCATAAGTCGACAGCTGTGATCTAATTAAAGCAGTAATAATATAAATTAGGGTAAGAACCTGACTTCAACTGAAAAGGATTCGTTGGTGTTATGTTTATTTCTTGGGTGAAGGTGATGAGCGGAAGTGGATAGCACTAATAATTTTAAATAATATCTAATTAAAGCAGTAATAATTTTAATAATTTCAATGAATAGTAATGTTACAATTAAATGCAATGCAGTTAGTTAGCACAAATGGATCTAATATTTCATCTCAAAAATGGACACAAAATATTGTTGAATCAACCATAAGAGACTCCCAGGATGCAGCCATTTTCAATGACAATCTACTTGATCCCCCTTTCTATCTTGAACTTAAAGTAGTATTAGTATTGGTAGCTAAAACTAAGAGCAATAAAGCTTCTGGACTCCATTAAATTCCTGTTTTATAAAAATATCCCAAATGAATACTTATGGCAAATACACAACTGTTTTACTCAAATCTTTAAAACAGAAGAAATATCTAAAAGCTTTCGACAGCAGGTTACAAACTATATCAGTAATTTATATAATTATATACCATAAAAATGACTAAAATAAAAATGTGCATATACAGTGAAACAAGGAGTGCATTATACTGAGCCTGAAGGATTGACAGAATTCACAGAAATATTATTGGGGATAAAATATGGGGATAGTACGAGTCCATTTCTTTTCAGTGGGTATATTAATGATATCGATGTGAAGTTGTCAATGGCATCAAGGCAATGGCATTAGGGTGGTACTTTGGCTTATGCCAATGGTAGGACCTTCCTTCCTTTTTACCCAGTTACACTTCAAATCATGATTCATAGGAGATTTGGAAAAAAATTTACTTAGTGGAATTTAAAACCATCTGAAAAAATATAAAACCATGATATTTAGAAAGGGAGGGATGTAGGCAAGGAATGAAAAATGGTATTGCATATATCAAACTTCCAAATTCAACATCTCCTTTAGTTGAAAACTAATACATTGTTCTATATGTTGACATTTCGGGATACTTATCCTTATCCCCATCTTCAGAACTAAAATTTAGCAATTTATATCATACTTCAAGTCTAACTATCATGTAATTTCATTTTAAGAAATTCGTCAAAACATCATAAACAATTAATCATTTCATAAATATCGATAATGATCACTACCAAATAACAAATAGAATGAAACTGGACCAAAAACTTGATAGAACAATAAAAAATCCAGAAGCCAGTTAATTATTAATTAATAAAATCATAAGGAATAACATATATAATAATATAACCTCGCTCAAAGCTAGTAATGCATATACAATAGATTATTTAAATAAAGAAATTACTATGGGAGAATTAGAGATAAGCATTAGTTTTTTTGTAAGCTCAAGAAACCTACCAGTCCAGATTTGATACCTAATGAAGTATTGAAATACCCCCCTCAATCATGGTTGGATTACGTTCTAAAAATTTTTAATTTATTTTGGATGAAATACAAAATCCCACCCTCTTGGGCAACAAGGCTACAGGAGACCCTGACTCACCACGAGTTGTAATGCTGGATGGAATTTTCACCAGACTAAAAAAATGGGCTGAAAAAAAGCAAAAAACATTCTACCAAATGAACAGTTTGAGTTCCGGAAATGCAAAGGATGTACCAATGCTGTATTCTGTCATAATAAGCAAAAAAGCCCTAACTCCAAATCATTTGTTTAAATATGTTTTGTATTTTACCCCAATTGCTCTAAAAACTGTACATTTAATGGCCAGAGAAAGTCAAAGGTTAGATCCTAATCCTTAGTTTTAGAGCTTTCTAATGTCAAAATAAGGTGTAATTTTTAGAGCAATTCGGGTACAATACAAAAATGTATTTAAAAAATGATTTCGAATTAGGCCCTTTTAGAGTGAGTTTGGTTGACCGTAGATATGCTTAAGGAAGAAGTTGGTTGGGGGGTGCGGTCAAAGACTGATACATTAATAAGTAGTATTTATTTATTTTGTGCCAACGTTTCGGCCTAAGTTTTAGGCCATCATCAAGGCTAAAAGAAAAAAAGCAAAATAATAACATTGAAAACGACAGAGACAGTACCAGTAACAATACAAAATGATAAAAACAGAAATTACAAGCAAGATAAAAATATATGAAGCATAAAAAGAAAAAGGTGATGCAATACATTCTAAAAAATGAAAAAGTAAATTTGATTGAAAAGAGTGAAGGAAAGATTATGAATCACATGAAACAATGAAGCACATATTACATGATATGGTAAAATTTATGAACACTATTAATTGAAATGACAACTTGTATGAAGATTTGGAAGTATATAAAGCATATAAAGATAATTATGATATTGTAAAGGATTACATTGATGTTAAAATTGTTAACAAGTGACTAATAAAAATAATAAAAATGTAAAAATTATTCCGGACATGCTAACTGATCTAGAGTATATCCACAATGACCCCCTTTTCCACCGCTCCCATGATAGTAAGGATTTGTCACCATTTCCATTACCAATATTCTTTCTAATTACCTCCTACACCCACCCTCAAATTCTTCCAAATTTTCTCCCCAATTTTTCAAAGACTTCTCTTTCACCCGATCCTTCCTAAAATCCCATGATGACATAATCATTACAAATACAAACAAAGGCAACAAAAGAGTCATAATGGACCTTTCTGAATATAATGATAAAATGACTTTACTCTTATCAGACCTAACCACATATAGCCCCATAACCCGTACCAATTCCCACCAACATTCCCACAGATAAATCCCTCCGTACAGTTGAAGACAACTGGGCATCCATTGAACCCCTTACCTCTCTTAACCGTTCCTCATACCTTGAATCCCTGCAGCTTTGTTGTAAATCTGATTAACTTTCATTCCATGGACAGTTCTTTAATCAAACTTCAGGACTTACCATTGGAAATCATCTTGCACCTGACATTGCTAACATTGTCCTTAATGACCTACTTAATTCCGTAATTCCCCTATTCCCAAATTACATTATCTTTATTAAAAAAATATGTAGATGACCTTCTCCTCATCGTTCATCCTGATAAAATTCCTGATATCCTATCAGCCTTCAACACTTACCATCTCCGTCTACACTTTACCGTTGAATGTGAATTGCATAATTCCCTCCCTTTCCTTGAGCTCATTATAAGAAACCCTAACAACACTATATACACGGACTGGTATACCAAACTGACTTACTCTGACAGACTTTTAAACTACTATTCCCAACATCCATACCACTAAAAAATTAACGTAGCCAAAAATCTCATATATCGATATCTTCCTCTATCCAACTCCTGCCTTCATGAAATCAACATTAATCGTAACAAACAAATCCTCTTAGCCAATAACTTTTCCCTCAATACCATTAACAAACTCATCCACAACTACAAAAACCCTCCCGCCCCCATCATCTCCACCACTACTTCTTCACCACCCCATATATTTCTCTCTCTACCATATATCCCCTTCCTTTCTGAAAACATACAAAAATCCTTAAGCACCTCAATATCCAACCTACGAATTGCCTTCAAATGCCACAACAAACTTTCCAACCTCTGCACACGTGTAAAAGATCCCATTCCTCTTAAACACCGTTCCCAGGTCATATACTGTATCCCCTGTTTTACTCCCAACTGTAACTTCATCTATATCGGCAAAACTAAAAACCTCCTTAAAGATCGCATCACCCAACATAAATATTCCATCTCTTTCCATAACCAGGATGTCTCTAAACTTTCATAACACGCTTTATCCTTAAACCACACTTTTGATTTTGACAATACTTCAATCCTGGCCACAGTCCCTAACCATGACAAACGATTCCTCTCAGAAAGCATCTACATCCAATAAGAATCCCTTTCCATCAATCAAAAAACTGATATACAAAATCCCTACTCTCAAATTATTTTATTTTAATGTTTTTAAACATATATTTGAGATTTTAAGTAATTAATTTATTTTTGACCTTAAATCAAGACGTTTTACCAGTTTTTAAATCAATTGTTATGCCTTTTGATCACAGAGAATTTAAATTTAGTGTTAGTTTCTATCAAATCAGTGAGTTGGTGACATTGTTCAATGGTTTTTCTAATTTCCAGAACTCTATTATTACGATTCAGTTGGCGCTCGACTGCACTCTGGTATGCAATTATTACGTTTTCTTCACATTTCCTCTTCCTCCTTGTTTCTATCCTTCTTCTTCTTTCTTCACCACATAGGATATTGACCTATAATTGTATTACTCCTTTAATAATTATCTCTATATGCTTTACATATTTCCAAATCTTCAAACTAGTTGTCTTTTTAATTAATAGGTTTCATATAAATATATCCTGTGTAAATACCTCATTATTTTAACTTCAATTAATTTTTACATTGTTATTATTTTCATTAATCACTTGTTAACAATTTTAACATCAATATAATCCTTTACAAAACTTACAATATCATAATTATCTTGATATGCTTTATATACTTCCAAATCTTCATACTCATAGTCATTTCAATTAATAGTGTTCATATATTTTATCATATCATGTATTATGTACTTCATTGTTTCATATAATTCATCTTCCGTCATTTTTTTCACTTAACTTTACTTTTTCATTTTTTACAATATATAGCATCATCTTTTTCTTTTTATACTTCATAAATTTTTATCTTGCTTGTAATTTATATTTTTATCATTTTTTAATGTTACTGGTACTACTTCGGTCATTTTCAATGTTTTTTGTTTTTTCTTTTAGCCCTGATGATGGCCTAAAACTTAGGCCGAAACATTGGCACAAAATAAATAAGTCTTACTTATTAATGTATTAGTCTTTGATCGCACCCCCTAGATCCAATTAGCTTGCCATGGTAGTATTCACTTTGTCATCTATTATAAATTTAACTCTAAACAAAAAAGGTAAAGCCTATTTGCAGATTTTCAGAAAGTCCTTGATTCTATATCTAAAGAAAAATTGCAGCAAATCTTAATAATAGCAAAATAGCTCTTAATAGTAAAATTATTAATATAATTGTAAATTTATATAGCAATGCTAAGTTGCTCATTTCTCAGGATCAGAGGGTTCAGATTTAATAAATATTTCATTAGGGCTTTTCCAGAGTGAAAAAATGAACCTAGATTTATTTATTAATTAAATAAAAGATATTTTTCAGTTACTCCAAGAGCATCGTGCAATAGGATTTCGTATGGTGAATATATGAAGACGTTGTTATAAGGTGTATGTTTTGCTTCTTTATACAGATGATTTGACTATTATTTCACTGTCTTAGATGGATGGCAAAAGAAAATTGAAGAATTTAGTGGCTTATCATGAATTAAAAGGGTAGTCTGTAAATGTGAAAAAGAGTAACTTTCATGAAGGAAGTCAACTTAAGATCAAAACTCTTTCTTTTACAGGTGATGTATTACAATGGGCAAATCTGTTTGGGTGTACCACTGCCATCTTCAGGAAAATTTGGTGTAGCAGCCTCATACTTTGAAAAGAAGAGCTTCCAAGGTATTCCTGCTGTACTCTCAATTCAGGAGATTTGGAAGTGTGAAATATTAGAGCCTAGGTACCATCTTTTTAAAACAGTTTTATTTGCATTTATATGTAATAGGTTTTTATTTATTTGTGGACTTTATTAAAGGAGTTTTTAAATTAGAATTTTATTAGTTGAATGAATTGCATATTAAACAAACAGTTTTATTTGCATTTATATGTAATAGGTTTTTATTTATTTGCAGATTTTATTAAAGGAGTTTTTAAATTAGAATTATATTAGTTGAATAGATTCCATACTAAACAATAATTAACTTATTGCCTGAATATGGAAATTTTATTTATAATTATTATTTTTAGCCACTTTAATGTCAGAGTTACTGGGTTATTTTAATTATTATGTATGTATTGGTAATTTTATAAGGTTATTTATTTATTTATAAGCAAATAATAATCACTATAGTAATAATTATTATTATTATAAATAATTTATTATTTTTAAATAAATCTGTACACAAGAAGTAAACTATGATAAGTAAAAATAAGCAAAATTGTCAGTTATATAACATTTTGTGACACATATTGCAGCGCAAATTTTATCTCGACTGTATTTAATGACCAACAATTAAGATTATTAATATTATAGCATGGCCCAAAAAGTTAACAGTCAATCGTTCCACTCCATCAATACGGAAGATAGACATAGAAGACTAACCTAAACCCAAAAGCCTTCGGTAATCTTCGGGATCGGATGTACAGAAGAGCTTGATTAGTGACAAAAGCTTCTGTACTTCTGTACCGTGACAAAAACATTAGCCTTTCTGGGATCAGGATTCTGGAACCCTTTTTTCCAACTACAGTAGTTGTAATTGTGAGCTCTAACTACTTTGTAGTTGAGAAATAATAGTTGTGGTCTGCCAACTAGTAACCAAAAAAAGTAATTATAGTTGCAACTACTAAAAATATTTGCTAGTTGTAACTTAGTTATGTACTTAACAACTAATGTAGTTAACTGTTAACTACTGTCCAAATCTGGTCAAGTTATTATCAATAACTGTAGATGTAGCTCTATAACTACCGCTACAACTGTTAGTTGGTATTCGCCAACACAACTACTTTTTCCAACTACAGTAGTTGTAGTTGTGAGTTCTAACTACTTTGATTGTAGTAGGAAAATGGTAGTAACGTACTGCTAACTACAACTACTAAAAGTAGTTTTAGTTGGAACTACTAAAAGCAGTTTTAGTTGGAACTACTATAAAATATTTGCAGGTTGTAACTATGTTATGTAGTTAATTACTGCCCAATTTTGCTACAAATATACTATAAGGTTCAAATAATAATTATCTGAGGTTAAATTTGTAATTCACTCAGAAAATTATATATTACAAACAAAAATTGAAGAAAAAGTGAGTAAGCATTCTGAGGGATGGGTTCCCAATTACTATGTAGTAGATTTTCCTTCCTATAGGTTGATATGAGTGTGGGTAATATAGACTGTAGTCTTGTATGTTGTGCACTTCTCAATTATTTAGGCTGAACATCGCTGAAAAATTACATTCCCACAGAAAGTATTGTCGAACATTCTTTGGAATTAGATTAAAGATAGGATCCCGAAATAATATAAAATAATACATTTTTGTCACAGCAAGACTTGAACCTGGGACCGATAGAAAGGAGTCCAATACCTTATCTAATGAGGAACCCACCTGACGCCTCCAGTCACTATTAATATCTTTCATAATTATCTGTTATCTTTCACAAATCCAATCACTTATTTTTTCTAAAGAGTGGTATTCTCCTATTTAAAAGTGGGAGCTATTTTAATAGGCAGATGTTTAAGCAGCTTAGTTATTTAAATGTTCAATCTCAAAAGATAAAATAAATTCACTTTAAAATGAAAGCTTCATTGACTATATTTCAGGTAAAAACATGACATCTTTCATAAAGAATTTTTTCTTAAGTTGTGAAATATTATATGCTTACAACAGAATCGCTTCATGGTGTTCTAGGTATAGCTATAAATAAATAATATTAATCAATTAGGATGACAATAATAGTAATACAAGTAAAAGATTAACTTATCATTATGTCACATATATACAAGGAGATAACGTTTAATAAATATGGCAGTATTTTTATATGTCAATTTCTAACTACAACTGTTGAGCTGTTGTGATATAAGAGTACAGGTGAACACAATGGTTTATTTCATCACGACTATAATAACTTTTTTTTTCTCAAATATTAATGTTTAATACACATATAAACCAATTATAATGGAGTATTTTAAAACATTAACAATATAAATGAGTAGTTGAAATACTTATTGTAAACATTTTAAGACACCTATTGTGCATAAATATTTTAAATACAGCAAAAAGGAAGTTAAACTTAAAAAAAAAAAAAAATCGGCTAAGAGTTTATATATTTAAAAAAAAAAATTGTTTTAAGAATAAAGTATTATTGAATGCTTCAGACTTCTCTTACTTAAAATAAAACAAACCACAATTACTTTACCAATATTATACATAACATCCCTGACACAAAAGATACAGTAATGGAGTTTTCTTAAAAATCATCAATAATCCCCAACCGCGAAGGAAAGATTTTGTTGGTTATAAAATCAAGGCATAAAATGTTAGAAATTAATGTAATTTTGTAAACGATCCTTAGAAGTTGAATTTATAATGTATCAAGCGGCTGCTGCTATTGCTTAAGATGATCATTAACAACTCCTCTCAATCCTTGATTCCGTAACAAGGCAAGTTCTTGCACAAAGACAAAAAGAATCTTATTTATGCACAACAGATCTATTTTTTTTGTTGTTTTATATATTTTATACAATTAATAAAATAAAAACAATAGGTATAGTTAGTTAGTTTAGAAATATAAATAACATCTATGAACTAAAAATAAAAAAATGTATTTCTAAGGTTAAATTTTTAATTATGTAGTTCTTAATGTAAAGATATAAAACTGTTAGTAATAGTTAATTCAAAAACTTTTCTGGTTATTTCAATATTGTGAATACAAAAGCATAATGTCTAGCACTTATCATACTTATAATATGATCTGAAATAACAATCACAGTGAATCTAAAATTACTTTTCCTAAAGTTGATTATTTTGTAAATCAAGTTTGAACTTGATCAATTAATCTTTAAAGTAATCAATTGGTACTGACTTCAACAAATATTAAACCAAAAATGTAAATAATAAGTAAACATCATATTATAACACAAATGCAAGATAGTCTTCAGTCAGAATCCATTATACATATATATAATGTTCTGACAATATGAAGACAAAAAAATAAATTAACATGTTTTATAAACCACATAATTGACAATTTGTACTTATAGAAAAGTTCATAATTTGATTATGGTCATCAATACTAATTTTTACCATGTAACAAATGAACAATGCATAACTATTATCTTAAATTTAATATTATTTAAAAGCATTAGTTAAGTAAGGATACTTATTATGTAATATTAGTGAATATTTTTTTGTTTTTATATCCAAAAAATTGGATTATTATCAGATTAGTTATATATTACATGCTAAATGCCAATATTTTATTTTAAAGTTAATAAATTCAATTAATTATTGAGCAATTCTTGTAACATAATTTACCCATAAATGCTAAAAATTTTCATATTTCATAAGCAACACAAAATTTGGAAGGATTTCACGAATAGTTCAATAGAGTTATAGATAAATATGAAATAAAATCATTAATCTCTATGAAATATGACAATAAGTCGCTTGATGTAATTCCCATTACAAATAAACTAAAAAGTTTTTAATGCCATACAGGGCTTCGAACCATCTTATTTATTTTATATTAATAAATTTTTTTCAGTAAACGAACATTTTTTTTTGTTTTCAGTTTGGTTCTGAACAATAATTATAAGTTTCCATTTCAATCAAAAATAAAGTTTACACAATAGCCCAGAATTTCTCCCACTTTATTATTATAATAAACATATTTAAAATGAAAGTAATATTTATAACTGTATATGAGTCATTCTCATAAGACTTGTCAAATCTGCCTCTTAGGACTTTGAGGCTGTTTTTACAAGCCTCTAATTACTGTAGAACTGGCTCCATAATGAGTATACCTATCATTAGTAAATATTTAATGGCCAAAATATTTACATTTAAAGTAAATTTTAAAATTCATAATTCTCAAGTATGCTACTGTCGATATTGACACATGTTGATGGAAAAAAAATTCTAGCTCAAATTTAAAGTGGTACTTACAAACTACAAGTATGCTATTTTTAATAAATGGATGATATTCAATTTCTTCAACGTTTCTAATTGTTAGGAGGTCATCAAGAACTTATATCTCCAGAATACGGTGAAAACGAGTGCTTAAGTATGTTATAATAATGTTAATGTTAATGTTATAAACAAAAAATGGAGTCAACTCCATAATAATTAGAGGGATGTAAAAAAAAACCCAAAATCAAAAGATATAAATTTGACAAGTCTCATGAGAATGGCCCGTATAATAAAACATGTGAATGACAAAATTAAAATTCAATTAAATATTGAATTGAATTTACCTCTCAATCATAACCACTGAAATATAAAACTAATATTAGTTAAATAAAGTGGAAACTAAAGATTCAGTAACTTAATTTAGTTTACAGAAATGAAATAAAAACTAAAAAATAATAAAAAATAAAACTTAAGTAAAAAAAAAAAGTTTTTCTAGAACTAAATAAATTTAATTGGAAATGTAACTAAAATTTTCAATTTAAATAAAATAAATTAAAAATGTAATATTTGTTTCGCCAACTTGATTAATTTAACCTTGACAAAATATATTTTTTTTAAGTTAAGCTGTAATAAAAAAATTAAGTAGAATGTTAAAAATACTAAATATCAACAACTAATACTCAATTCTGATTTTACAAAACAATTTATGAGGGAAATAGTATTTGAAAAAAAAAATACAGTAAATCCATATATATCAAACTTCCATACAATGCATTTTTAAATTTAAAAACTAGTTGTTTTGAGTATGAACAACATATAGGCCAATGATGATAAATTGCAATTATTTTTCTTTTTTTCTAGAAAATTCAATGTTCAAATTTACAATACAAAGATTCGACTGTAAATACATACATGTAAATGTACGGAATAAACAGCATTTTAATTATTTTATAAAAAATTTAACAACAAATAACTTGAAAAATATGTTGGTAGATCAGATAGATTAAGGAAGACTTTTAACTATAAAAATGCAGAAGAAGCCAAAATAATACCTATTTTTTATTCTATTTTAGATTAGCTGGTTTTTGTTTTGGCACTGGTTCGAAACTCTGATTCCATTTGACATTATAAAATAAAACCACGTAAAAAATACAATTTTACCTCTGTATTAAGAAATAAGCATTTACAAAATTAATATGTTAAATACATTATTAATACACTTTAAACAGGTACAAATATCACTGAAAGAAATAACAATATGATTTAATGAAAATTGGATATTTTACATTATAATTTTTTTAACACTTATGTGATTACATTATTCTTATTTTAAATCATCCAGGAGTTCGAGTAATATGTCCATGAAATAACACAGCCATTAAGAATAAAACTGTGGTCAATGCTAATGATATAAAAGCCCTATTTATCAAATCATCCTTCATAGTCTATGGATTAAATGTATCATAATAACCACAAAATGCAAGTAAATTTGTTTTTTTCTTTTTACTCAGTTATTCTTAAATTATAAAGATATTCATATAAGATATACAATTTTTATGAGTTATGTAGAACATTTTTTAAAATAGATAATAATTTACTATTTAACATACACTGCAAATTTATTGCAGTATATACATATACATAGAAATTAATAATACTGTCATTGACCTGCAAGCAGTATTCAAAAATAGCAGTTAATATTAATAAACTAAGAAGTTTACACAATTTCAAGATACCATATTTGCTCATATCTAAGCTGATCTTATTTGTAAACCATTAACAAGAACATAAATGAGGTAATGTGAGCATAGTGATATTACTAATTTTTACCACTTCTTAATTCTGGAGATGTATGTTATTACTTCTAAACATTAATTATTTTTAAATGCCAATGGTAAATTGTAATAATACTTTCAAGACACGGAAAAAAAAAAAAAAATCCCAAAAGTAGACAGATTAAAATATATCATTCCCCCAATAACCTCATCTGATGACAGATAGAGCTGTCAAGCTCTATTTGTACCAACTCTGGTTTTATTTATTTGTGAGGAGAAGAGTAGACCCTTAATTAATTTTTTTTTTATATATAACATAAAAAATGGGGAGAGACTTAAGCTTAAAAAATTAGAGGAATTAGGAATTACTTAAGGCACCTCATCATTCAATATCTTATAATATGAAAGCAAGGAGATTGACGAGGGTGGGGCATGGATATGTGGATTGAAACTATCAATCATTGCCTTTCTATACAACCACATGTGGGACCAAAAACAAGATCAATAAACAGAGTGAAAAAAGACTAGTATAAATTTGCACGCAGAAAAGTGGAATATCTCAAGATTAACAGAAGAAGAGCAGGAAAAGATAGGCCTGTAAAGCCAAAGGGGGGGGGAATGAGTTTTTGAAAAATTTATAATATAACCTATCTTTTAAATGAATAAAAACTAAGACTGCACCAAATTTTATGAACAATTTAAAAGGAGGAAAGAAGTGCATCTTAGAGTCAAGCAAATACGGTAATAGTTTATTAGACTTGAAAGTATTCTAAACTTAATAGTTATCTAATGCTTTGTTTTCCATTATTTTTTAATGGATCCATTATTTATGTGTGTATATATATATATATATATATATATATATATATATATATATATATATATAAAAGTTTTATAACCTTCAGACAACATTTTTTTATCAGGTAAAACAAAACCTGACAAGTAAACAATTTAGTGAAATACTAATAAATATTAAAAAATAAAATACATAATAGTTGGATTTTACTTACAAGAAAAGGCCTACCAAATCTGTAGCTACTATGATGGTAAATAGTATGATTTGGTCAGCTAAATAAAAGCTTAAGACCTGAAATGATGTTAAAAGCCCTTGAAAATTCCAAGGCTCATCATATGCAGTCTTAAATAAGTTTAAATTATTTTTTTTTAAATTGATGAATTAGGGAATTAAATAAAAAGCTTATAGAAATTGATGTGATCATTAAATATTGATGCTAAGCATTAAAACATAAATTAATTATTTGGAAATTTTGTTTCCTTTTACTTTTAAGAGGAAAAGGGCAAAAATTAGCTATGTATTTACCATAAAAGAAAGAAACAAAATTTTACCATACTTATTATAATAGAAACGTTGTTAATATTCTTATTTACTATTTGAACTATTCTTCACAATCTTAAATCCATTATCAATTCAAACTATAGTATCTTCTAAATTTTCATAGCATAATTGCTTTCCTATTAAAATATATCTACAATTCATGGTTAATTAATCAGTTGGAGATATTAAACCATTTGCACTTTCTTTCTTTTTTTCATGACGAATCTTCAATCTTTTCATAAGGACACTTTCTGAAAACATTTTATTCCAAATATTTTCTTCTATAATGCTTTATAATTGTATTTAAAATTTCATCAAATTACGTTAATGGACTTGGCAGACAATATTGTAACTAGTCTTTATCCTGAAAAATTATTCCAGAGCGTGTTAAAAATATCTAACCTCAAATATCATAAGATTTCACTAAGGTTTTAGAAACTTTTAAAAGGTTACAGCATATGCAATAAATACACAATTTGGAAAACAGCAATCCTATTCATGGCAAAACTAGATCTAGAAATTAATAAACAGACAAAGGATAAAAATTTAGTTTAACTAAACAACAAAAAAATCTATAAAATAAACAATAGAACATTTGGGGCGATTAGTTTCAAAACCGGCTCAATCCACTTTTTTCACAAATTTTTCATTTTATTTTCACAAGTCCTCAACGCACTGATTTACCTAACAAAGCCATATTCACCAAAAGTCTCCCAATCCAGTACAAAAATGACTTCAAATTCATAGAATTATCTAAGTCAAATAGGGCACTATAATGGGTCTACGGGATCTCCTGTAAACTTTTAAAAAGTGAATTGAGTCCTTTTGAAACTAATCACCAAATTTAAAATTTCAATGTCTTCAAAATTTAATAAATCCAAATATAATTAAGCATAACTTCATTAATTTATACAATTAGAAAATGTACTAATATCACCCGAAGATTGTAGATCACAGTTCATCCAATGATAAATAGTGAAAACAAAATTTATTATGATAAGATATCAATGACCATGACTAATCATGGATTGGAGCAGGGGTACCCCCAATGTGTAGATCAACAACAACTTTGATAATTAGCTTATCGAGTATAGTTGTGTGTATAGTAAAAACTTATTTTGTTCTAATCTTCTCAACATAAGAATCACAGTAAAACAATTCAAAAAATTTTTATACCAATATTGTAGTGATTCCTACTGTTTGGTTTTCAAAACATATAAGTACCAACTATTTATGCTATCATATTCATCATCATTTTGAAATTTTTTCCAAAATGGTTTTATAATCACATTCATTCAAATATGAAAAAAAAAATTATATATTTAAAAAAATATAAGTATAAGATGATTACCCAATACAACTCATTCCACTTCAACAATAAAAATAACTATATGCAATATAAATAATAATGAAATTACAGATGAATTTACTTTTGAATGAATAAATAAATTTTATATATAATTCAATTTTTTTTTTAAATACAGCTCTTTTTAGTATTTCTAGATTTAATTATATTCCTAATTTCTTCCATATGGACTCTGTTATTTATAGTGAAACTGCAGCTATTAATTATCAGTTGATCGAAAACCAAAATAAATAATAAAAAGTGGATAATTTTTTGCCTCTTAGTGTATATAAATTTTAAAGCAATAAATATTTAACACTGTATATGTTCTTATTTTCTTCTTTGTAGGTAAATATTAAAAAAATTAATGGTTTTAATAATGGGTCATATGACAAAAAAGTTTCAGAACCCCCGATGATTTCATCATTAAATAAGCAACACGCCAACACTTATTACAATAAATAAATTAAATATTACAGTACAATAAACAATCATAAATTCTCATATACCAACAAAAATATTATAATCATTATGATATATATATATAACAACATTGATAATACTTAGTACCAACAATTAATAATATATTATAATATTAATATAATATTATAATATATATTATAATATTAACAATTAATAATATATTATATTAATAATACCTCCATATATTTTATTTCTAAGTAACTATTCATAATAATAAATAAAACTATTTGTCTTGTAAGAAAAAGTTTGCATAAATAAAATTTTATACATAACCATCCTTATTTTAGAAATAAGACTTGACAAATATAGGTTAAATCTAACCAAATGACTAACATTTATACAGTATCTAACAGTCTATAATACCTTGATTTCCAGCGAACAATGCTACATAAATATAAAAAACATATCATTTAATGCCTAATGCATACTAAAAAACACTATTCAATATTTAAATAAAAAAGATCAAAGCAAGGGAAACATCAGAAAAGCCATATATGTAACATCCATTTTATGTATATATATTATGTATATGATGCATCAAAAGGAAATGGTGATTTTTAATGCTTAAAAAATATAAAATAATTTACATAAATTGAATCAATTAAAGAAATCCAATTTCCAGAACTTTTAATTTACCAAATCCTATAAAATTAATAAAATAAACTGATAATACTAAAAGCTGTTTCTGATAGCCATAAGAAACTTGATACTTCTTAGTAGTGGCTGTAAATATGTAATCTATTAACAAGAAGATATGATGAAAAATTTGTTCTTGAGGAATCATTTACCATATTTGGCTTCCACAGACAACTTTCTTCTTTTATCACAAGCACCTCTCCTAAATAAAAGAATAAAAAAATATTTAAAATAACGAAATACTATAGTAATTTATGATTAATAACATTTTTTAAGATAGATGAACTGTTCTCAGGAAGACCAGTATTATTCTTTCAAATCATTTAAGGCAAAATTCAAATATGATGGTAGAAATTAAGAATAGTTTCACCCTTAAATACGGTCTATAGAAAGAATAGTACACCCCATGGCTTCCATAAATGCCTGAATTTGGTTACTGAAATGCTTCCGAAGATAGCACTATCTCAATGACACTTGGCATCGCGATGTCCATCTATTGACACATACAGACACACATATAAGCTCTTATTTCTGGAGGTCTCATTCCATTATTGTGTGTCGTTTTCTTTCAGTTGGCAATAAGTTCCCAAGAGATTTCTTCATGTTCCTTGACAACATTAGAATTGTCTATGTCACTAGATAAAGCATTCGAAATAGACTGTTTCGACATTTTAAGCAGAAGAACCCGCTTAACTTATATCTTATTCTCCCACTGCAGACTTGTTCAGTTCACAAATGGTGAGGAAAATAAATATTTTACACTCAATTTTAACACTTAAAACATGTAATAAAATTGTTTAATTAGAATGGAAAAAAAATCCCGTTTATAACCTTTATCACCGAACCATATGATCTCTGTATTAAATGTCAATACAGCTTTTGATGTAAGTTTATTATGACCTTCAAGTAAAGTACCCTCTTTTAGCTCTTCCATTTTAACCAAAATCTATTATATTATTTATATTAATATGCAAATCTTATATACCAAATTTGAGAAGTTTTGCATTATATTTTAATATAATTTTTGATGAAAATCAATTATGACCTTCAAGTAAAGCACCGCTTCCGTAATCATGCAGTGACCAAAAAAGGAGGTTCACAACTAGATTTTGCAATAATCCTAAATTCAAAATTTTAACTTTCTATGGCTAACCGTTTTTGAGTTATGCGAGATACATACAAATGGACATCACAACGAAACTAGTCAAAATGGAGTTAGGGATGGCCAAAATGGATATTTCCATTGAAATTTGAAATCTAAAAATTTTCGTGATTACAATACCTCCTCTACTGTGTACAAGGAAGTAAAGTAAAAAAGCAAATTTGTAGAAAACTAAGTTTGATATTCTTGATCCTTATCAATCTGGAACAAATTAATATATTGCTACAAATCAGTACAAAATCACCCTCGACTTATCCACAGCTTTTGATACCCCAAACGTACTCCTGGGTGTGTGAAAAATTAATTTCTGAATTTTCGATTGACTAATGTTTGATTAGTGTACTTATACTACCATTTCTTCTTCCCCTCCCTTTGTCTCAGTAGTATACCATGCATACAAGTTGTACAATGAGAAACTGATTGTCAATCTCACATATTCCAAAACAAATATTAATGAGGTAGTTTACGGAAGAAACATATACTAATTTATTCTGTTTCGATAAGAAACTGATTATTTATTTTAAAATAAATATTTTAACTTATGATGGAAGTAATTTCCTAAATAAGGAAATAGAAACTTATTTTTCCAGAGGGGCACAAGAACTTATTTTTAAATTCAAGTGATGCGAGCATTTATTCTAAAGGTCAAAGGGGTCCTGATTACTATATAAGTTAAGAACCACTGCCCTGACTCAAGTTACTACTATCCTTCCTACATTTATCAATTATCCACATTTTTCGAATAAACAACAGCTCTGTTAATGGTGAAGAATAATTTAAATGGTAGCACTTATGGAAACAAACACCTGTTGAGTCTCAATGCAATAAACTAAAAACAATTAAACTGCTCCATATTAAGATTAAAAATAATGAGGGAATTAATCATGGTTAAATAACTAAAAGTAATTACAATCAACTCACAATCCTGAATTATATTTACTTCAAGCCAAGCATGTTTCTCCACTAATGGAGGGCAACTAGTACTCCAGTAAGTGGAATAAGTGCTAGTACTCAACTAGCACTTCTCTTTCAACTGTGTCTCTTAGAAATCCAGGGGTCGATTCAAGTCAACTGAAACCAAGGGATAAATGAGCGAGGATGCTATAGCTACATATGCTCAGGACTTCAGTGAAAAAGGTGGTTATTACCATAACTGTCACCATTAGAACTCCTATATATACTAACAAAAAATCTCGGGATCAAGGATGAAAGATATATTGAGATCATTAATTGAGGTATATTAATATGTCGGTAACTTATTAATAGGTATATTAATATGTCGGTAACGCATTAGTATGTCGGTAACTTAATATAAAGCTTTCAAAATAATTTATAGGGCTTTAGACTAGTATTTTGCTATCCCTCATCGTACAAGTTCATAGGTCCAAATAGGTTTCAGGCCTTGTATAAAAGAAGTTTGTTTTCTAATGTAAGGTGAAAAGTCCTATATAAGTAGTTTATACAATTGGCTGAAATAAGCTCTTGCCTTTTTTGTCTGATGTGAGGGTTCCATGTATATTTTGTGTAGAAAGAATCCAACAAACCATACTGTGTCAGATATGGGTAAACTAGGGTTGGAACATCGAAAGTAAAATATCAATGTTTAGCGATATCGCGAAACCAAATATCAATATCCACCGAAGAAACATATCGATATATTGAAAGGAAATGGATGAAAAAGCAAAGAAAAGTGCATCAAATGAAATAATGTTAAACTGCGAAGATGATTATGAATTAATATAATTATTATTTATAAAACAATATTTTTATTAGTTACTTTGGCTAAATGTTATAACATATTTTTGTCTTGAAGACTTTTAGCCATATTTCATATATTATATTCTTCTACAAGTTTTGCGATAATAAAATCTTCAACCTTCTAAAAAATGTATTTACTTTATAGCGTTTCTGACTACATTGTGCATTTTCAAAACATTCATCTAAAATCATGTAATTCATTTAATATACATCTCAGTAATATCACCATTTATATTATTATATTATTTGTCTTTACATAGAATTAATTAACATTATTTATACATAAATCTTACTTACTAATTATTGTTTGGTAATTAAATTTTGATTATTCTTATATTTACTAGAAAAACTTCAGAATCGTGACCCCTACATGGTGGACGTCTATATTTTTAAGACCTGACTGTACATCGAGCTGCACATGACTACAACAAATACTCAAACCAACCGATCTTTATCAGTTGAGGTCTCTTACCGTAATTTAAATTGTTACTGCATTAACTTGATTTACTCATTACTTTAATTAGATTAACTTGCTACGCTCGCTCAAAAGAATAAAAGAATGAAAGTATATTCACAAATACTAACAGAATTAAAAAAAGATAATCCACAATAAATAAAACCATACTGAATTATAGAAAAAAAAATTCTATTACACAAATTGCGGAAGTTGATTTATTGAGTAAATATTTATTTGAGCATTAGTTGTTGGCATGCGCAGCTCGAAGTATAGTCAGGTCTTAAAAAATCTAGATCTCTGCCAAGTTGATGACACGATTCTAGAGTTTTATCGAATTAAGGAAATTCATATGGTCAAGGGTCCAAAAGTTAAATATGAATTATAGAGATATTAAAATTATCGAGACTTCCAATAATAATGGTCAATACCACTGTTGCAGCCAACATCATATGATCAATAGAGTAGGTTACGTATATGTATGGCGAAGTATCAAATTAATATTTTTAAATGAAGACTTTTCGGTATATTAAATTAATAATTTTTTTCCCCTGTAAGGAATTATAAATTTGTTTATAAAAATTAATCTTTAGTTTCCTAATTTACTTCATATTATATTCAATTGCTTTTATCTTAATTTATATAATTCAATAATAGTTAGGGTCGAACTTTTTGCAACCTGAAAACCCAAATTTTTAACTGCACATTAGAGCTATAGACCACAGCTTCTCGATTTGATGAGAAGCATATTGCTTTTGAGCACAGGGGTCAATTACCGTCTCAGAGGCCCATTTAATTAATCTTCTACAGTTATGTAACAGCAGTCTTCAAGATAACATGACCCTCAGTAAATAAAATAATCGCCTTCCCTGACTTCTAAACTAATAAATGAAAATCAAAACAAAAATAACTCTATATATTTATATGAAAAATTGGCAGCATATGGACAATCAGCATGTATACGGATATACCTAGTGTTATAATCAAATGTTGCTATCACAATAAGAAGGAGGGGAGGTTGAGATATAGGATTTAAGGACTAAGTATAAGGAAAGAGGTATACAGAAAAGTAAAGTGTGCAAGATATTCTTTACCTCAGGCAGGGGCAGAGTCTGTAGTTGGAGGAGGAGCTGTTGAAGCTTTAGGCTTCCTCAATGTTCTGGTTTCTTGTACAGCAGCTACTAATGTCCTAACAGCTTCTTCATGCCCTTCAAAGCTGTCAGCCTACAAAAAATATAAGCATGCATAAACACAAAACCACTCCTCATCTGTATTATTTCTTCTTTTATACTGGTTATTAAGTCAAAATATTAGTATAATTTTGCAAACTCAAACATACCGTGCAATGCATGCCATTTGTGTATGTGACATTTATTAAATTTAATTTAAATACACAAACTGCATGCATTGGACAGTATGTTTGAGTTTGCTAAGTACTGCTTCCGGTTTTCCAATTTAGACCAAAATCTAGTATGTTATTTAAATCAATATATAATTTATAAATACTAAATTTGAGAAGTTTTGTATAGTATTTTAATATAATTTTTGATGTAAATCAATTATGACCTTCAAGTAAAGTACCACTTCCGGTAATCAAGCAGTGACCAAAAAGGGAGGTTCACAACTAGCTTTTACAATAATCCTATGTACAAAATTACAACTTTCTACAGCCAATCGTTTTTGAGTTATGTGAAATACAAATGTAGATACAGACGTCACGACGAAACTAGTCAAAATAGATTCAGGGATGGTCAAAATGGATATTTCCGTCGAAATCTGAAAACCGAAAATTTTCACGATTATAATACTTCCTTTACTTCGTACAAGGAAGTAAAAATAAATAAGATTTTTTTAAAATAAACAAATAGATACATAAAAAGCAAACATTGGATTGAACAATCTCCAATTACACTCCTCTTACCATATACTTTTTTTATATTATTATGAAGTCAATTTTATCAGCACAGCTAAATCTTTATCTACTCATTGCAGCCAGTAGTTCCTTAGAGAATTAATTTTCTTCGAGAGAAAATGAAGCAGCCCTACTCTAGTCTTTGTGTCCATTTGCAGATCAATTATCTTCCAGAAAGAACATCTTTTCCATAGATCACTTGAAGGTGCTCACCCACAAAAAGAATCATAAATGGGGAATAGACTATTCCTACACCCTGCATCAAAACCATGTAGCAACTCTCTAATGGCCTCCTCTAGCTAAGTAATAAAGACAACAAGGAGGTTCTATGCCAATGCAATTAATGGATGTTGAATCAGAAGTGTTGTCACAGATAGAGTTAGGTCCTCACAGGACCCAAGCACCTATGAGATGTCATTTGAAATAGGTTAGTCCTGCACCTGAATATAGCACCTGAATATAAATTATATTTAAGAAAATATAAAGAAAATTAAATGCGAAATAGTAGCACCAGTGCAATCTTGAAGATTAAAGATTAACAGTCCAAACTATGAAAAAATATATGTAAGTTTCCTTTAAAACAAATATAATCATAGATATACAGAAATAATATAAACATTATAAACAGGATATAAACATAATCAATCTATGAATTTAATATAAATTAAACTAAAGAACATACAAGATAATATGTAATAAGGAATTAATAAAGATTTTTTAAGCCTATTCTAGGATATTTGGTCGTGAAAACCCAGCCATTGGTATTCCGTTTTGTCTTATGCATGCTATTTCGCTCCTCTCTTCAGATGTTAAATATTGAGACGTTAAAATTAAGTGAGTAATTACATTGTCGTTTTATACCTAAGGGTACCTGTGCTAGGAGGCATAAGGATACCTCCAAGACATTGGTCTTTTTCTGAGGATCACCCTTAAGTTCCTGTTGATTTGTATGTCGTCCTGCCAATGTCCCAGTGTGGGTAGTGCAGTAAACAGAAGCAAAGACGAATAAACCAAAATCCACATCCATAAAAAACATAAATAAATGATGTTTGGCTATCGTCCTTTGCTCACAGACTCAACGCAGCACTGGTAGAACAGTTCTATACTGTTGTCCCAAATGTGGGTATGCATAAGTGAAGCAAACAAAAGCAAAGAAATGAAGTCCAGAGCCCACAGCCACCAAAAACTTATTTTTACTAACTGGAGGCTAGGTTACATATGTTTTTAAAAATTATATTTCACATGTTGGCCACAATATCATTGAGTAAAAATTACAATGACTTATACTAAATTTGAAGATGTTGGCATCAACAATTATATTTTTTATGTACCATGAATTGTTCTTACTATTATTTTTGTTCCTCACTCAGTGGAATATACCCATTAAAAACCTTTCCTCAAAATCCTCATATTCAATAAGAAACAAGATATCTGCAATTTTGGAGCTGATTTTAAAACAAACAACAATGAGCTAAGCTAAAGAAATATGAAGATTTTCTTAGTGAAAACTTTCCTAACTATTTTCAGTTGCATCCATCTCAAACTATCCGATAGTTACTAAAACACTTAAGTCAATTCTTTTCCATACCATATTCAAGTGCCAACTAATTAATGAACATAGCAGGGGAAGAGGGCAGTCAAAACAAAACAAACGATAGCTGTATATAATTTAATGTTTCCGACTGTTTTGCAACCTTCATTAGGTATACAAACAATATAACAAACGGTAAGAAAGAAATTATTATACAAATTCAGACAAATTTAATAGCAAGCAAAAAATACAAGAAATTTAGAGAAAAAACATATGATGAACAAAATGTGGCAAAGCACATATATGGCATTTTGTGAATAGTCATTTGATAACTGATAAATATTAAATTAATAATTCAATTTTATACAGAAAAAAATGCATAATGTAATTGTAGCAACAAACCTTTTTCAAACCATTTAAATGGAAAGCATCTCTAAAAGATTCTGGATCTCGACAGAATTTTGAATTATTCCCACCTCTCCTTTTAGGTGGAAATGTTTCCCATGAACGTTGTTTCTGCATTAGACGATTTCCTTTATTGATAACAACAACCAATGTCTTTCGACGATCCATTAAATCAGTAGATGACCTCCTCCTGTTTAGATAAAAAATAAATGTTAAAACACAGACTGAAGACTAAACAAGTCAAATGGAAGTTAAATGTATAATTAAATATTAAATCATATTCTAAAAATCATAATGAGATGGCACATTAGAAAAATTATAGAAATAATGATAGTTTAATTTGAAGTAATAAATAATTTGAAGTAGTAAAAATAATACCAGTGGAATTAAAATCTAAATTGATGCCGACAATTCGTTTTTTCAAAAAAATCTATCAGAAGAGTGCTTAAGTTGAAATGGTTGAATATATTAGAGATTTTACCAAATTAAGTGTTGAACTTTTTATGATTGAAAGGAATAAATGAAAACAAATCTGTAAAAAAGAAATGGCTTCTTATAGATTAATGCTAAAAAAAGAAGTTAACAGATGCCTTGAGCATTATACCATAAAAGACAAATTAGAATAATAATAATAGAATGCTTTTTGTTGTTGAAACTTTTTGTTACCAACTGGTTGATGGCATCAGGTTGGTCGTTCCTTGAGGATTTTATAGAGGTAAGGAATTTTTATCCATTTTAAAGATCACTCATTCGTTTATGCTTATCTTGTCACACTAAATATCAGCTTATAGTAATCACTTCTCTTGTCACTAAATTTCTCTTTTATTACAACTCCATTAGGATTTATTGATAATTTAAGTCCTCTTTCAGGAACAGCTGTATCATCTGCATATCTGAGAATCTTATACTTCATTCAGATTAATGCTTCAAGCATTAATTTATTTTCTTGCAATGTTAATCTTAGTAGTTTTTCAAGAGCTAGGTTCTACATCATCAGCTTAGTTAAATAAATCAGCTAAGTTGTACATTATATTTTTTTGTTTTTGTGCATTATGTTATTTTGGATATATTTATAAGTTCAATAAGCACAGGTTCAACTGTACTAATTTATAAAAAAGTTAGTTGAAATATAAAACAATTCCGGTATTAATCATTTTAATTAATAGTGTTCATATATTTTATTATATCATGTATAATGCATTTTATTATTTCATGTAATTCATAATTTTTCCTTCACTCTTTTTACTTTTTACTTTAATTTTTCATTATTTACAATATATATTAACATATTTTGCTTTTTATACTTCATATATTTCCATCATGCTTGTCATTTCTGTTTATTGCCATTTTTTACTGTTACTATCTCTGTCGTTTTCAATGTTGTTATTTTAGCCCTGATGATGGCCTAAAACTTAGGCTGAAACGTTGGCGTAAAAGAAATAGGTCATATTTATTAATGTGTTAGTCTTTGACCGCACCCCCTGACCAACTTCTTCCTTAATTATATCTACGGTCAACAATAACTTACTCCAATATAAAATAATTCCACACAATAACGTATAAGTGAAATTTTCGAAGTCCCAGACTCAGTGTATTATTGTCAAATGTGGGTACATATACAGTCAAATTGATCGAAAGAAACGATTCAGTTATTTTCAGTCTAGTTTCTCATTTATCAGAGACTCCATTGTAAATCAGACAACTGTATTTTAAATCCAGAAAACAAATGAGGAAACAGAAGTTGTATACACATACATGAAGAAGATTATAGGTGTAATAGAAATATTTTAGGAAGGAAATTGAATGAACTCAAATTTTTGGTTTTTGACAGAAGAATAATCACAAATGTGAGAATTAATTAAGAAAAGGCTAAAAAAATTAGGAATCAATTTTAGAAAAGGGTAGATTACAATGCAATGTATAAAATAATATGTATATATATATATATATATATATATATATATATATATATATATATATATATATATATATATATATAATATAAGCATAAAAAAAAATTATTTTTCAAACGACTTCGACATACCCTGAAGATGGTGTGTCAGGATAGAAGACACTATCTTCAGTATCTGAGTGTGGATGGTACGTTGGAGATTTGTGGACTCGAGCAGTCGTTGCCTCTGAAATATGCTGGTAGTCACTATCTTCATCTGCATAAAAATTCCAATAAATCTTTACTGGATTCGACAACACTAATTGTAACTAAAAGTTCCCAGGATGTTAATAACAGATAAAAGCCACTTTAAAAGTTAGTATAAGAACAATATCATTATCAAAATCTTAGAGTAATGAATATATATCCTAGAGATCACTCTGTATGATAGTAAACAGTGATTCTAATTAAAATAAACTACATCAGCTATACATAATAACTATTCTAACAACATAAACGAAAATTTTCATTCACATAGCAAATATTTACAGTAACATTAAAAACATGAATGTTACATTACAAAAAACAACTATGACAAACTCAATACAAAAGAAAAAAACTACAAAAGAAAACACACACTAAATTATATCAGTACCAGGGAAGTCTTTTTTAATAATCTTCGATCTTTGTCCTTGAAGTAATTTCTGTTTAAACTGTTCTTCTAGATGATCTTGAATGCACTTCTTAACAAGTAGAGCAGTATCCTCAGTGCTTGACACCTACCAACAAGGTATCCACTTTTGTGTTATTTAAATCATGCTAGCTAAATTAAAAAGTGAAATAAAATGTGATCTGAATTTGAATTAATCATATGATATCATAATCATTTGAGTCATAATTGAGTCACAACCTCTGAAATAGTATAGTGAAACTACAGTGTCAAAATGTTACGAAATAATGAATAACAGTCAGGAACCTTATCAATTATGTGGCCCTAGCTGAATAAAACCTGTGAATTTCTGAATACACTATTCTGATTAAATGAAAGAAAATAGATAAGGCATAGAAAACGATATATAGAAATAGATAAAGCATAGATATAAAATACGTAGAAATAGATAAGGCATAGACAAAAATTTCAAAGGAAATTTGTCAACTAGATAGATTTACAAATATATATATATATATATATATATATATATATATATATATATATATATATATATTAATATACTACGTGATTTAGATTCATTAATATTACTTGAAAAATAAACTAATAAGTGTATTTTTTTAAGGAGAGAAACTACATTATCATTGTATGATCTTTTTTTATTTAATTAATTCAACATAATATTTAAAGTTCACTTTTTCCCGTAATAACACTAAGATATAATTTCATACCTTTTTTGCTGATGAATATATTACTGATGGACACATTATAATAACTGAAAATCAACCAATTTACACCAATAAAATTCAACATAATTTTCCAAAATTTATTTTTAATTATTTAATAAATATAAAATTTTAAATATGTCAAACAGACTGGCTCCATAAATCTATTATTAATAAATTATTGTGTTCGATTGGAGTTTTATAGCCACTATCAATTACAAAAAATTGTGCAGTTTACAAAAAAATGGTATTTACTATGTTAAGGGGGCATTGGGAGATTAGTATGTGAGATATTGAAATATCACGTATTCATAAAGATAAGTGAAATAAATATAATATACCTGTTGTTGAGATCCCTTAGCACTGTGACTATGATATAATGAGCAGGTCTTTCCATCAAGAGATTTACTCTCCCCTCCTAAAAATAAGAATAATCCATTTTGAAACTAGAAGAATATAAACTACATGATCCTTCCATACATCTGTAAATATATCTGTGGTTTGGTACAAGAACAAATAAGAACTTCTTAGGAATTCAGGATCATGGATTTCTTTGGAATCCATTCCAACAAATTTTTTATAGGAATGAAATTGGTAGTCCAATTCGTTCCAAGTTTGGTGCAAAGTTTTCAAATGATTTTCTAATCACTCCTTACCAAAGCGAGAAATTCTGAGATTGATTGTCCTTAAAATTGTAAAGATACGATGCATTGAGAAGGAAATAGAATATTAGAATATTCTATTCTGATAGTGCCTATTAGAAATTTAACAACTATTTTTAACTATTTAAAATAAATAAGGACCATTTGCTGACCATTTACCATACAAGAACAAACTTTACCGGATTATTCCAACTCTGGGTAATTTCATTTTGCCCCAATCTTACTTTACTTCTTACTTGATCACTTGAAATCCACTCAGTTCTATTTTTGAATTATTATTCAAACAGATCAGATGTCCGGCCCACTTCAATTTCAGTCTCGGTGCTTTGTTGATTTATTATTTCAATATTCTTGATTCCCAATAAACCCCAAAGTAGGTAAGTCTGCATGTTAGATTTCTTTCTTAGCTACTTTTTGTTGCACAGGTCACCTTACAGATTTATGAAGTTACTTGTAAATATTTTCTTTCATTTTCTTCAATGAAATTTCATGAAAGGAGATGTATATATTGCCTAGTATATTTCACTGTTTGTTTTCCAATTTTAATGTTCTTTTGCACTTATTATTATACTGATTTATCATGATCTTTAAAATGCGATATTAAATATTTTAATTAAGGGTCTGTTAGTTTAAAAAGGTTAAAAATAGCTGGCATATTTTTTAAAAGGTATTATTGTTGTACACCAAAAATAATTATGAAATAGATAACCATAAACATTTAACAAAACCTATTCCATAATGTTTGCCTTCTATTTGACTTATTCTCAAGTATCTTCTACAGTCTAAGCTGGCTTTAGATATAACTGAATAAAAGCACGGTTGGTATGGAAAAATAAATGTTTGTGTCAGATGAAATATGAGATAAGATAAAATTAATGAAATAAAAATAGATTAAAGGAAAATGTATTAGCTGATCATAATAGCCTCTATTCGCTTTTATACACTTCTCCCAAACTTGGAATTTAAGGACAAATAAATGCCTAAAATTTAATTTAGATACAATTATCATAAAAAACTTGAGTTTTTAGAAATTGATCCAAGGTCTAAAAAAAATTGGAAATTGATAAATAAGGGAAGGATAACAGACATGGAAGAAGGATGAATTCTATTATTAAGGTTTGGAGTTTTTGCATGGTTAATATAATCTTAAAACTTGAGTAAATAGAATTATTGGTCCAATTAATTGAAAATGGATATTTTTTTTTTTTTTTTTTTTTTCTTTACAGCTCAAGCAAAAACATGCAACTTCTGGTAATCCCTATTTGCTATGATTGTTCCTCTAGAATTAAAAAATAAATAAAAAATTGAATAAACCACCTTGTTTTTTACCATACTGAATACATTTTACAAAGTGAACTTGGCCCTGGAGTCTTATCTCTATCCATTGACTTTACTGATTATGGTAGAGGGCGGGTAAACTTTAAGTCATCAATGAGAACCCAATTATAAGAAAGCAATATAGAAAAATAAATCCATAATGCCAGTTCTCTCACTTGTAAAATTCAAGAGCACACAATCATTGAGTTTTTTTGATGAACAGATTTTCTATAAATGTCTAAAAATAATCAAACCTCCTTCTCAGTTTTTTATTTAGTTATTTTAGCAGAAAGAGATACTACTACAGCGCTCGGTAAGTCATTATCCAGTTTAGTTTGGTGCCTTCCTTCCTCTTATGTATTAAGCTTAAAACACTACCCGAAGTTTTTCAAGGCATTTTTTATAAACAGTTCACTCATTCACAATGGCTCTTCCATTACAAAATAGACTAATGTTTTGGCCTGCCTTGGGAGTGATAAGGTACATTTAAACTTGATTTAAAAAAAATAAAAAGAATTTCTAAAGAAGTCAGTTTCAGTGTCAAATAATTAAATCATTCATTGGATCATTCATAAAGAAGGCTAAATTTTATATTAATTAAATGAAAGGAATAAAAAATATTTTATTAGTTTTTACATAAAATGGTATTTATAAAAACTATGACAGTAAGGAGGTGGACAAAGATGTAAACTGACTTTTTGTGATCTTCTTTTGTTCAAAAATAAGTAATCGTTGACCAAATAGAAGGAGTAAACAGATATTAATAAAAAATAATAAAATAAAAAAGTTAGGGATCAAATAAACATACTTCACCTCGCACATTTTTTGTAGCTATAATAATTGAGTAGAGGTCGAGTGATAGATAATAAGTACCTTTACTGGTGATAGACACAGGATTTGAGATCACTCAAGGGGAAACAGTTCAATGGATTCCTGACCGAAAATAATACATGGATTTCTACTACAATTTGGCTCCTGTATTGAAGATAATTTCCTTTTTCTATATGACAACATGATGCCAAATATTTTAAATCGGATTACCATATACCTCAGTAAGGTTAGTAATGAAATGTAATGAGAAATGATCTTTATTCTGGGACCAAGCCCCTTTAGAACAAAAACAATTAACATAGATGTGTGCTTATGGTCTAGCTATCAAATAATTTTAGGCTAAATAATCAGATAGCTTATATATATGCATTTTACACTTGATCGGAGGATTGAGACTTAAGGAAGTGAATAAATAGTTAATGTTAGAAGGAAGATAGGGAAGAGACTTCGTGGATAGAGACAGTCAACAAATTCCAAAAGGAGGAGGAACGAAGAAAAAGGATTAATCAAAGGAAGCAGTTCTATGTGATAAGAGTATAAATATTGGTTGGATGTGAAATTGACTTTCATTTGATACAGCGAGCTACAATATTCACACAGGGTTTAAACAATTTTCTAATCAAGCATACACATTGAGATTTAAAAAAGTGACATTTACTAGTTGAAGACAAACTTTTCGTTGATGCAATGGACTCTTTCCTTTCTTTAGGCAGCTCCCTAGGCACTATCACACGATCTTCTTGTACAGGTGATTTTTTTCTATGATCTTCTTTTGTTCGAACCTTACATAATCAAAAACAAGTAATTGTTAAGTAGTATAATAAAAATTGTTAAGTAATAGGAATAAAAATATATTAATGAAAAAATAATAAAATAAACAAGTTAGGGTCGAGTAAACAAACACCACTTCACACATTTCTCGGAGATAAAGTAGAAAAAGATTGTTCCTTTTGTATATAAAGAAATCAGAAAATAATTTTATAACACCCCATGGATACTTTCTGACTTATATAGATTTCTCTAGTGACATTGGAGTTTTTATTGTCAAAAATATCATTATTTAAAAATATTATAATCTTGTTGTGAGAGAGAGAATATAGGGAAGTGCAGTAAATTTTTTGTAGTGCAATAAATAATGTAGTATACATAAAAAATACAGAATTACAAAACCACAATTTAAATCAAAATATTATTTTTAATAATTTAAACAAATAACCTTTTCCATCAAATGGCTAATCACACCCCGAATGCGATGATCCTGTGCTCTGACATAGTGATCACTTTTGCTTCCATCAGACAATGCATCTGAAAAAATATTTCAGAATCTCAGAATCGTACACTTTTTTTTGTGGATAAAATTAAAAAAATGAACAGTTGACATATTAAACAATAAAAGAAATTCAGATACCTTTAACTTTGTCCAAAGTTTGTGAACTGCCACCCTTATGACTGCCATGTTCCATTAAATATCTAAAATGAAAATTATATCATTTATTATTGTTTAAATTATTTGTTATGTTTTAAAAGAGTAATATGATAAATGGACTGAAAATAAATATATATATTTAATAAACACTTCATTATTTACCCACAGTTTTCCATTATTAAAAATAACACCCCTTTCATTTAACAACAAATCTTCATTTCGGATAAAAATACATTTGGAAATCAATAATTAGGCACAGCAGAATAAAATCAGGTCTAGCCTTCTTATGTCAAATTCCTGAAAATCTTTGTTATGTTCTTCAATACATTAATTCAAGAATTAGAGATTTATTAGAAGTAATTGGTTTTGAATTTGTATGGAGGGCGACGGACAGATAAGTAGTACATCTACTAGTGATAGACACAGGATTTGTGATCACTCAAGGGGAACACAGTTCAAATGGATTTCTGACTGAACCTAAAATATGAATTTCTAAAAAAATTTGGCGCTCCTGTATTGAACATATTGAAGATTTCCTTTTTATATATAGCAACTAGGCTGCCAAATATTTTAAATCGGATTACCGAGTACCTTAATAAGGCTAGTAATTAAATGAAATGAAAAATGATCTTTATTTTGGGACCAAGTCCCCTTAGAACAAAAACAATGAACATAGTTATCAAGTAGTTTTAGGCTAAACAATCATATCCACTACCACCACAGGCACTACACTACAACCCACTGCATCAAGACGTTACCTCCATTCTTCTTTGTCATGCGCAAGGGCCTGCCAAGCTCTTCAGTATACGGCCTTCTTGGTTGTAAGCTACTAATAAAAATCTGTTATTTTCTTACCTTGGCTACCTTTTCTTTTTTTTTACCTCATCCTTTCACTGAAGGCAGTGCGGTCTTAATCGGCCAAGTCTTCAACCCGCCAGTGAGGCTCTGAGAGGCTAAGGCGGGGGTTCCTATCTCGGAAACGGTGCGGTCCTAATCTGCCTAGTTTCCAACTTACCGGTGAGGCTTTAATCAGCTGAGGTAAGGTGCTCCTCTCCTAAACCGAGACAGTGAGGCTCTAATCAGCCGAGTCTCAAACACGGCCGAGACAGTGAGGCTCTAATCAGCCGAGTCTCAAACACGGCCGTGAGGTGCTCATCCACCGAGCCGTGGGAGCTACCTTCGGGTTACTCACCTCCTCCCTGAGCGGACTGTACGAGCACGCATAGTACCTGGGCCCTTCTGGTTCTAGAGGGAATTAACAAACGCAGACCCAGAGTACATGGGCATTGGCTTTCACCTCATCCACCCATCTCAATTGTGGCTGCCCTCTCTTTCTTTTTCAGTCCACATACCCCAACAGTATTTTCTTAGTTGGCGAGTCACCATCCATTCTGGTGACTTGCCCAGCCCATCACAGTCTCGATAATCTTATATACTGTACCTCATCCAGTTCCCAATACATCTGGTATAACTCTGCATTGTGCCTCAGCCTACACTGGTCGTTGTCCTTCACAGGACCAAACATTTTTCTCAGTATCTTTCTCCCAAATACCGGTAAACTGTTGGCATCCGCACGTGATAAGGGCCATGTCTCTGAGGCATAAGTTAGTACAGGTCTAATTATAATCAATGTTTTATGTAGGATGATTTTTGTATTTCTCGACAGTAAATGCTTCTTCATTTTTTTGTCAAGCCACAATAACATCTGTTTGCTGTAGCGATTCCCCTCTGTACCACTGGGCTGGGCAGATTGTCTATACATACCAGGGACCCTAAATATATGAAATTACTTACACTTTCAAATGCTTAATCTCTAAACATTACAGTGAGTGATGGCCACGTGAAGTCAGCAAGCATGTATTTGGTTTTTGCCTTGTTAATTTACAAACTCAATTTCTGTCCTGCTGCCTCTATAACTAGGAAGGCTCATTCTAAGTCTCTCTGCGACCTGGCTATACTATAATATCTATATTGTTTGCATAGACTAGAATTTGGACTGACTTAATGAGAATCTTACCGTTTCTTTGTACATCAGTGACCCTTATCACCTTTTCCAGTGCTAGATTGAATAGCAGGCATGACAGACCATCTCTTTGGCTCAGGCTCCTTGAGGTCATGAATTTCTCTAACAGGTCTCCCTGACTTGACATCTCGATCCTATCATCAGTAGCTCAAAAAGATGGATTGATTCAAGGGAAATATTCATTTCCTCCATAACGTAGAGTGCAACCTATCTCTCTCTCTCTAATGACAGTGTCATATGTGCTACGAAAGTCTATAAAAATGTGATGTATAGTGATACTGTACTCTCAAGTTCTTTAAAGCAGGGTCCTCAAAGTGAAGATTTGATCGATGGTTGATCTCTCTCTCATAAAACCACATTTGTAGACTCCTATCTCTCTTACTGCATACAGAAGTAGCCTCTGATAAACGATATTAGATAGGATCTTGCATGTGCAGTTCAGTAAGGTTATGCCTTGATAATTATTGCAATTTGTTTGAATTCCCTTTTTATGGAGGGGGGATGATAACACCTGTGCACCATTCCTATGGGATAATCTTAGTTATCCTAATGCTATGGAGAAGGTCACGGATAATTTTAAGCAACTCATTGCTCCCAACTTTCCAAAGTTCTGCAGCTTTGTTGTCTGACCCTGGGGCTCTATTTGTTTAAGTTTTTGAATCACATCGTTGATCTCATCTTCATCTGGTGGTTCGATAAACTCAAAGCCATTGCACAGAACAGGAGTTTCACCTTCCATGGTGGAACCTTGGAAAGTTCCTAAAACACTTCTAAAATAGCTAACCCATCTTCTGGATCACTAACCCATAAGGATGGTATTCTTATTAGTACAAGTAACTAATGAACCATCTTCTCCTTGGCAAACATTGGTTCTCAGCTTGAATTCCTTTCATGTTTATGATCCTTCAATCTCCTTTATTTTTTCCGGTTCTTATTTTCTCTCTTTTTTTCTATGGATGACATTCTCTTCTCATCTTCTGTCTTTGTATTCCTTAACTGCTTGAAAAGTTCTGTGTTTCTCTATCATCCTCTTATAGGCCTAATTTTTCCTGTCCGTCGCTGCCTGGTATTCCAGGTTAAAGCTCTGGTAGGTTTCTTCCATCCCTAGTACGTCTTCTGCTGTTCGTTTGATGGTGTCTTTACACTGCTTCCATCTTCCATTCACTGTACTTTCAGAAGGGCCCTGTTCCAAAGATTTTTCTAGCCTCTGGATAAATTCTTCTCTGTATGCTGGTTCACGTACTTTCTGTGCATTTATACTTTCCATTCGAGCCCCTTTAGGTTTTTGGGCATTACTTATTGTCGCTCGAAAGCGTGATGTTCCTCTGAAAGTTCTCACTGCCATGAGACTAGACCTTTGTCTCCTACTAACAAGAATATGGTCAATCTGGGTGCTAGTATTGTTTACTGGGATAATCCACTCGAATTTATAGATGTTTTTAAGATCACACATGGTGTTACCAACAACCGAATCCTGGGATATGGTGAAATTCACCAGCTTTGTTCCATTATCATTGGATTCCTGATGCAGACTATGTCTTCCTACTATGAGCAGAAGAGCGGGTTCTTCCGACCTGGGCAATAAAATCACCCCAGAACTATCTTCACGTCATGGTGTGGGCATGCAAGTGCCCTAAGTCATGATATAAATAGTCCTTGGGCTGCTCATCTGCCCACTTCAGTTGGTGCATGAACCGAAAGTATGGAGTAATTTCTAAGTCTGCCCTTAATTCTCAGCATGCATAACCGATGGTTAACAGCTTTGAAATCCATGGCATACTCCCTCATATTTCCACTCATCACAAAATCTATTCGAAAGATATATTGATTCTGGTGGCAACTATAGTATATTGTATGACCTCTCTTCTCTATGATTCCAGAACCTATCCATTTCCTATATAAAGAGCAAATGTTCCAGGTTGCGAACTTAAATTCCTTGAGAGAGCTGGGTAGATAACAATGAGACTGTTCAAATAAGAGACAATGTTCTTGATGTTTCACAGGCAACCAAATAATCAGACAGTTTATGTATATAGATTTTAAACTTGATCGGAGGATTGAGATTTAAGAAAGTGAATAAATAGTTGATGTTCGAAGGAAGATAGGGCAGAGGCTTAATTGATAGAGCTAGGAAACGAATTCCAAAAGGAGGAGGAATGAACAAGGAAGGATTAGTCAAAGGAAGCAGTTCTATGTGATGGAATATAAATATTGATTGGTTGGGTTCTGGTGTTCAAGGAGTGGAAGTCAAAACGCAGGTTCAGGAGTTCACTGATATAGGAAGGTTTATTGTTTCTTTGAGATTGGAATAGGTAAGAAGCATGGAAGTATTGCCATTGTAGACAAGGATATAGCCACTTTAACTCAATGTAATAGCCAGAGATATGGGAACATTAGGGTGTATATCAACATATACAAAACAATTCATAAGTCGCTTTAATTTCACTTCCAGTTCATCGGTAAGTCCATCATATACCAGACAACCATAATAGTATTCACATCTCTGGGCCATCAACACACAGATCTGACTGGCCTCAGTTCCTTAGAATATCTTCAGGACGACCCAGGTAGGCTCATTAAACTGCTAGAAGATTAAGATGACAGAGAAAAGAGGAAGTAACACCAGGCTCTTATCTTATCTGCCATGAAAAAAATATATTTTTTTAAACCACATTATTTCCTGTTATTTGTTTGATGATTTTCCATGGTCTCTTAAGATATTAATTAAATTCTCTTTGAAAATATAGTGACAAATGGTTTGGCATTAGGAACACAAATAGTGGCAAATTCATAACAAACCAGTTCTTATACTATACAGTGTAATTTATAAGATGAATTAATATTTTAAAATAATTAATTCATGGCATTCTGATAACAAGTAATTTTATACTTTAAGTACTATACTCCGGCAATCGCGCATACCTCATAGGTGCATCATGTTTTTCTTTTCCCCGCTATTTTTAGGAGAAAAAGAGTTGAGCCTGTACACTCCTTTTATCCCCTTTATTTCCATTAACTCACATGCCCTCCTCAGATCAGGTGCTGATCTTAGGGATGTGAATTTTGTAAAAAAAAATATTGATACATGTCGTATTGATAGTTTATGAATATATCAAAATAGTAGTTCAAAATATCGGAAAAAAAATATTGATATTTCGATATATCAAGCCTCGATACATTTAATCTTTTAATAAACGTGCCTTTACACATTTGCCAAGCCTTGCCAAGTCAAACACCAGCGGCTGTTATGTAGGTTATCCTATTTTTATTTAAATAAGAAGCGAATTATTTCTCAATGAAAACTTTTTCTCTCAAAAATTGTATTTACTTCGTAAGAAATTGTTTTTTACTTCCTTGTACAAAGTAAAGGAAGTATTGTAATCGCGAAAATTTTCGGTTTTCAGATTTCAACGGAAATATCCATTTTGACCATCCCTGAATCCATTTTGACTAGTTTCGTCGTGGCATCTGTACGTACGTTCATATCTCGCATAATTCAAAAACGGTTAGCCGTAGAAAGTTGAAATTTTGTATTTAGGATTGCCATAAAATCTAGTTGTGAACCTCCCTTTTTGGTCACTGCTTGAGTACCAGAAGTGGTACTTTACTTGAAGGTCA
Organism: Rhaphigaster nebulosa; assembly: GCA_948150685.1. NCBI lineage: Eukaryota > Metazoa > Arthropoda > Insecta > Hemiptera > Pentatomidae > Rhaphigaster > Rhaphigaster nebulosa. The sequence goes on along the minus strand of OX411309.1, from coordinate 75,812,994 downwards.
TAACTGATTCCATCAAAAATTATATTTAAATATAATCCAAAACTTCTCAAATTTAGTATTTATAACTTATATATTGATTTAAATAATATAATAAATTTTGGTTAACATTGGCAGACCGGAAGTGGTACTTTACTTGAAGGTCATATTAGACTTTCATCAAAAATTATATTAAAATATAATGTAAGACATCTCAAATTTGGTAAATAGGACTTTTATATAGATATGAATGTTTTTACTGAGCCGAAAAGGAAACTTTACTTGAAGGTCATAATAAACTTACATCAAAACTTATATTAAAATTAAATACATAAATCATATGTTTTGGTAATAAAGGTTACAAACGCAATTTGGTTTCCAATCCAATTAAACATTTTTATTATTTCTTTTGTGTTAAAATTGAGTGTAAAATACTGGTTTTCCTCCTCATTTGTGAGATGAGCAAATCTGCAGCAGGAGAATTAGATATGAGTTGAGTGGGTTTTTCCGCTTAAAAACTGTCGATTTCCAGTGCTTTATCAAGTGACATAAACAGTTCTAATGTTGTCAGAGAACATGAAGAAAAATCTTGGAAACTAGTTACCTACTGAAAGAAAACGACATGTAATAACGGAATGAGACCTCCAGTTACAAGAGAGTGTGTTTTTGTGTGTGTGTCAATAGATAGATGTCGGGACGCCGAGTGTTGTTTTTACTGTAATCTTCGGAAACTAGTAACCAAATTCAGTACCACGTTTTGAGCCACGGATTTATAATTTAATAGGCGTACAAGGAAGTCATGTGTTGCCCACATCAGATATTTAAAATTGTAATCATAAAGATATTTGAATACTGTATACTGGATTAGAAATTTTAATTATTTTATTATTATTGTATTTATGGATATTCAGTCCATTTATTTCATAAGGTTTGTTTTATTTTATTATTGCATTTTTAAGTCATTTTCATTATTAACAGTTCATAAATTGTTTACCCTCACCAATAAATGAACCTTAAAAATAAATAGAGTTATATTCATACAAAGTTTTTCTGTATACCTTTTCTTTATTTGAGACTAGACAGAAGAATTACTGACCTTGAAGGAAATGACCAGGACTATTGGGTGCGGTCATTTGAATGACCTTTGATTTTTGCCCAAAAGTCGACAAACACAGAGAAGCCAATCCAAGACAAGCTAAACTACACATTTTGCCAAGTCAAACGCCAGCGGCTTTAAGATGTAGGTTATCCTATTTTTATTTAAATAAGAAGCGAATTATTTCTCAATGAAAACTTTTCTCTCAAAAATTGTATTTACTTCATAAGAAATTGTTTTTTTTGCTTTTTAAAATTGTAATCATATAGGTATTTGAATATTTATCTGTATACTTAATTAGAAATTTTAATTATTTTATTATTATTGTATTTATGGATATTCAGTCCATTTATTTCATAAGGTTTGTTTTATTTTATTATTGCATTTTTAAGTCATTTTCATTATTAACAGTTCATAAATTGTTTACCCTCACCAATAAATGAACCTTAAAAATAAATAAAGTTATATTGATACAAAGTTTTTCTGTATACCTTTTCTTTATTTGAGACTAGACAGAAGAAATACTGACCTTGAAGGAAAGGACCAGGACTATTGGGTGGGGTCATTTGACCGACCTTTGATTTTTGCCCAAAAGCCGACAAACACATAGAAGCCAATCCAAGACAAGCAAAACTACACATTTTGTCAAGCCTAGACAAATCAAATGAGTAAAGGTAGCTAAATAGCCCACAAATTTTGAGGTTTATGGCTGTCAAAAGTTATCCTGAGATCACCTGTGTCAGAATTTTTGTTTTTTATATGTTTGCACCCATATAAACAAGTTAAAATAAAAGCTTCTACCCCATCTTTTGCATCATACAAATCCTCTACTGACTGGCCTAAAAAGGGTTATAAAATAGTTCATTAAATCTTGATAAGTTATATCACAATTTATTGGTTCTAAATCAAATAAAAAACAAATAGTCATGCTGTATCTCACAGGTGTAAGCAAGTTTTGGGACATTATTCAGTAAAGTTTTGGGGATTATATAAGATGAACGTGTTATCACAGATTTAATTATGTAAGAATAGATTAAAAATAATAAATGAATAATAAAATTTACTTGTAAGCACCTGTGAGATATTTCCTGGTTTGTAGCAGATGATCAACAAGGGATGTCGATATATTGATATTTCCTTTATAATATATTGATATTTCTTTTAAAACATATAGATATTTTTAAAAAATATAACAGCATTTTTATCTGATTTTTTGTTGTTGGATATATTGTAATATCGATATTAAAATTTAAGTATTGAAAACCGATATTTAAAAAAATATCTGATGTGGACAACACATGACTTCCTTGTACACTTATTAAACTATAAATCGGTGGTTCAAAAAGTGATCCTCAATTTGGTTACTAGTTTCCGAAGATTGCAGTATCTCAAAAACGACACTCGGCGTAGTGACATCCATCTATTGACACAAACTCACACATACTCTTGTTTCTGGAGGTCTCATTCCGTTATTATATGTCGTTTTCTTTCAGTAGGTAACTAGTTTCCAAGAGATTTCTTCGTGTTCCGTGACAACATTAAAACTGTCAATATAACTAGATAAAGCATTGGAAATCGACAGTTTCGACATTTTAAGCAGAAAAACCCACTCAACTAATATGTTATTTTCCTGCTGCAGACTTATTCATCTAACAAATGGGGAGGAAAACCAGTATTTTACACTCGATTTTAACACTTAAAAAGGGTAATAAAAATGTTTAATTGGATTGGAAACCAAATTGCATTTGTAACCTTTTTTATCGAAACATATGATTTCTGAATTTAATTTTAATATAATTTTTGATGTAAGTTTATTATGACCTTCAAATAAAGTACCCTTTTCGACTCACTAACTTTAACAAAAATCTAGTAAATACATTCATATCTATATAAAAGTCCTATTTACTAAATATGAGATGTCTTACATTATATTTTAATATAATTTTTGATGAAAGTCTAATATGACTTTCAAGTGAAGTACCACTTCCGGTCTGCCAATGTTAACCAAAATTTATTATATTATTTAAATCAATATATAAGTTATAAATACTAAATTTGAGAAGTTTTGCATTATATTTTAATATATATGGATATTTCCGTTGAAATCTGAAAATCGAAAATTTTCGCGATTACAATACTTTCTTTACTTCGTACATGGAAGTAAAAAGGAGAAAAAATATAAAATAAAAAAAAATAAAACTTGTGAAATGATGTGTTCTTGTTACAATCTATAATGGCTGTGTTCTAGAAATGTGATGTCGAAAGCAAAACATTTATAATATTTTATAAAATTTAAAAAAAAAAATCTAAAAGAATTGGAGGAAAATTCCTCTTTTGCATCATAGACCCCAGTTTTGACCCACTAATGAATGGCCTATTCATAATTTATAGGCAGAATAAGTTCACTCAGAAGACCCAGAGACCACGAAAATGTATTGTAACCATATAGGTGCAGCATGGGTAAATGCATTCGAAATGGTAGCACGAGAGCTGGTGGGTTCATTAAAAATGACTATTACAGGTTTGGATTATTAATGTCACAAGACATCCATAGTAATCCTAACTTTAAATTTAAATATTAAGGCCTATCTAATAGCAATTAAACCAAGATTTCTACTATCTAACTAAATATATAACACATAAAGCTAAATGCTAAAAGCAAATGAGATTTAAAAGCTCACTTAAGATCAGCTGAATGTGCAGAAACAAGAGCAGAGAAATCTTCCATGGCCTGAGAACTTAAACGTTTCACTGACGGTTCTAGCTCTTGGGCTACTGTTGATAGTTGCTTTACCTCGCATCGCACTCTCACAACTTCACTTATCTGTTAAAAAATTTATGTTTCCAGTTATATAATATCAATACATAAATTATAGCTATTATCTTGCACCATCTATTTGTTTATCAATTTTACAAAAAAAATAAGTGTTTCTAATTTAACTAAAAAAAAAAAAAATTAACTAACTAGTTACCTATGAAATTTTTTGATTAATCTACAAAAATGAAACATTATTTTTTGTTGATTCCAATCACTACCAAATCCAACTGCTATCAGAAAAAAAAAGGGTTGAAATAGAGAAGAATAAAAAGAAAGTAAAAGCTTGTATTTTGAGGTTTAAAATTACTTATTCATTGTATATTACAGGTTTTATAAAACTGTTTATAGGTACCTTAGACAACTGTGACATTATATCTATAAAATAAATATAATGATTTAGTTATAAAATTTCTTATTTCCAAGTTTCAAAATAATTTATTTTGTATATAATTATAAATATACCTGCGACTGAAATATATCTTGTTCCAATCTGATTCGACGCAGGTGATCCTGCCACGAGGCTTCAAAAGTTCCACGAGCTCTTTCTAGTTCTTGATGATATCTTAAAAAATAAAAATAAAATAATTTTGCATTATTATAATAATTAATCATAGATTAAAAAAGGACTTCTAGTAATCCCAAGAAAAAATAATAATTTTATTAATAAAATTCCATACAAATTTTATTTTAAAATTATATCATATACATTGTGTGATGCTTTGGCCATTTTCACCAATTATCAAAAATTAATTTATAAAGTTATGACTTGGCAAAATTTATTTGATCTTGGTATATTGCATTAAAAAATCTTTCAGGATATAGATCAATCAAAAAATTTACTTTTTTTTCCAAAGATCCTTCATTATTTTCATTACTAAAACCAAACTCTAGAAATTACTGGAAGCAATAAGAATAACAGAAAACTTGAATAAGGCAATAAATTATAAAACAGATTCAGGGAACATAAATAAACCAATTAGGGATTGATAAATTATTTGCTCCTTTTATAAATTTGTTCTTATTGTAATATTATACATTCATTCCCAGTTCAAGGATTAAGTAGATTATATAAAACAAAACAGGTTACATTGGTTTGTTCTCACATTGAACTATTCTGTTTGATATAATCTACTTAAACCTTGAACTGAAGATGAATATATAACATTTAAAACTAGTTTTCAATAAGAACAAATTTATAGAAGTGGCAAATAATTTATCAATCCCTAATTAGATTGACTCTTCTATATCATCATGCATACATCAACTTATAAATAAACCAGATACAGAATTATTGAATAAATAAAATGACATACAACAGCAAGATTTCATAGTTATAAGTATTTTTTCTGTAGAGAGCACTGAATAAAGCCTTGTTATAACTGACAAGATCAATGTAAGTGTGAGTTGAGTGGTGTTTGGTTTTAATATTGAAAATAGTGAAGGATCTTTGGAAAAAAAATATAATTCAATAAAAAATTAACATTTTTTTCCTGAAAGATTTTTAGATACAATATGCCAAGATCAAATATATTTTGTCTAATCATAACATTATAGATTAATTTTCAATCTTAATGTTTTACTAAATATTCTGTGTTCTTTTTTCTTGTTTCTTTATTTAGGAAAGCAATCACCAAATTGACTTTTTTTCTGTGCCAGGCAAATAATATCTGTTTTTTTTTTGTTTTTCTGGAGGAAACATTATTATAAATAAAGCTTTCAAAATGTTTAACAGATATTTCTAATGTGTTAGCAATTGAAGTTAGCAGTTTGATTTACGTGTAAAGGAATATGGAAGTTTAAAAATAGACAAAACACAATTAATATTTTACTTTTATTTAAATTAAAGAGCATTTAAATCTGTGTTGAATAATTTTGTTCAGTGGCTTGCTCAGAATCGGCAATCAAATATAGGCAAATTTTGCCATTTTGACTTAAAATTATATTATGCTCAGTTTTACAAGTCTGTAACTCAAAAATGGTTAAAGCATAACATAATTTTCAGTCAAAATAGCAAAATATTCCTTTTTTTGACTGCCGATTCTGAGCAAACCACTGAACAAAATTTAATGCTTAAGGGAACTATTCAACACAGAATTTGATGTTCTTTAATTTAGGTAAAAGTAAAATTTTCTGTGTGATGCATCCTTCTGATGTCATAAGCCAAAAAATGAAAAAAACTAAATTTACTTAGCTTACATGTCTGTTACTCAAAAACGGTAATTCCAAATGAAAAATGTCAAATAACTAAAGTTGTAGAGCATCAAATTTTAAGTTTATAGATCTCCTATTTTTATAATTTTGTCATTCCTATACATAAATTCATGCAAAAAATAAATGCAGTCGCAGCGCTGATTTTCCACAATGCCACTATTTTGTAGTCTCATCACGTATGACCTCGAAATTACTAATGCTGGTCTAGAAAATTGAATTTTAATACATTTCGATCGCCAATTTTGTTTTCAAGCTAGTACCCAGAAGCAGTGAGCTGGATTGGCTGAGGTGTTTCAGTGTTTAGTTTTGTTGACATTGTGACACAAGTTCCTTTTGAAATGTATTAAAATTCAATTACCTGATCTAAAATTAGTAATTTTGATGACAGACTTGATGAGACTACAAAATAGCCACATTGTGGAAAATCAGCGCTGCGACAGATTTTAGTTTTTTAGGATATATCTGTTATAAGAGTTATAATGAGAAAGTTATAAAAACAGCAGTGCTCTAAACTAAGAATATGATGTTCTACAACTTTAGTTATTTGACAAATTTCATCTGGAATAAACGTTTTGGAGTTACAAATGAGAAAAACATAATTTTCAATCAAAATGGTAATATTTGCCTAAATTTAATTGCCAATTCTGACCAAACTGCTGAATGAAACAATGTTTAAGGAGACTATTCGACACGGAATATAGGTAAGAGTAAAATTTTCTTTGCGATGAACCCTTCTGATGTTAGGAGCCAAAAAGTGAAAAATATTTGCAGTATTTTTTGGCTCCCAAAAGTTTAGCTCTGCTCAGAAACTGTCGCAAACTTATACTGTTCTTATTTGGGATGCACAGAGTGGATTAAAATCATTTCCAGCTTAATCTTAATTAATTTGAACCAAAAGTCCAATTTGACCTGACTAAAGAAAACCAATCATATTAGGCGATGATATGCTGAACATGCTGTAAATTAAATGAAATTGATACCATCCTTTGGGGTGTAAAAGTAGTCAACTAGGTGGCAGTCCATGGACACTCTAAATTGGGGAGCAACATGAGCTCCCAATTCGGTTCAGAATAGATCTTGAACCAAGGAAAGAAAAGTTTTTCTGTTGGTGATAGGGCTATATCAAATTAGCTCCAAAGAAGCCAGTTTTCATGTTATGGGTAATTTTCCACAATGTGGTCCCCTTCAAACAATCTATGTTATCACAGATTATTTTTATAAAAGACATGATACAGCAAAAAATTTATAGGCCTTCAAAGTCAATAAAAAACATAAAAATATATTAAAACCTAATGCTAACAACTTATTAATGGACAGTTAGTTATATTATCACTAACGACAGAACAGTGACAGATTAATAATGACAGATTCAGAACTAGCTGAAGAATAATTTTATAATTTAACATTGTCTTAACAATATATGAAATTTGATACAAAATGATGACAACAAATTCTTTATAGCGAAAGGAAAAAAAATTACCTTTGCAAAGTAGAATCTAGTCTAATACAATCTCTTGCAATAGAGTTGTGCCTTTTTACTAACGGTTGAAGAGCAGCTCTTTTAATAACAGCTACATCTCTTTGTAGTTGACTTAACCTTTCTCTTACCCCTGATACTTCGCCGCCAAGTTCCTGAAAGCATTGTTGATGCAGATGATATTATATACTATACAAGATTAATTAAAAAAAGTAAAAATCACAATGTTGGTTTCTAGTGAAGGTGTCATAATGAAACACACCATAGTTTCACACGTTTATACATCATATTATTTATATTGTTAGCTGAATTTTCGATCCACAATGTAAGTTTTCATCAATACACGATATATGTACATACTGTATTCCTGATGTATATATATCATATACATACATTGTTACATACATATGCTATATAATATATCATCATTGCCATGATAAAATATCCTATGTGCTATAACCTTACTTTTCATTGGACTCAAAAAAAAACAGTTTAACCTATTGATAATTATCAAGTTTTACAATAATTATGTCAATGTTTTAGTTTTCTGAGTAGTAAATACATTTTAATTCATTTATTCATTTATGAAATGAGTCTTATTTCAAATTAATTTAGTCACTAAAAAATTAAACAGCATTAAATGAAGAAAAATGTATTCTAATTTTGTTCACATAGGTTATTCCGAATGCACACAGGATATTTTCTTTCTTTTACTTCGATAGCTAATCTATGTCTTTTGTTTTTCTAGTTAGATTACTACTTACCCTTACAAATTAATATAGAAATGTATAAAAAAAAAAAAAAAAAAAAGATAAAGGAATAGATATCGATAAAAATTTAACACCAACAATTTTAATAAAAAAATGCAATGTAAAATTTCTATAAATTTATACTGATTTATACAACATCTAATTTAATATGTATAATGATACCAAACTGTATTTTGAATTGCTTATTTTTTGAATTTTTTTGTGTTTTTACAACTGAAGATGAATGAATAACATTCGAAACTAGTTTTCAATAAAACAAAATTATAGAAGTGGTCAATAATTTATCAATCCCTAATCATATTTAGGCCATATTAATGCCCAAAATATCTGTTAAGTAAGCTGCCTTGGGGATCCATTTAGAAAAAGAGTGGGCAATAAACAATTTTGGAAGAAGAGCCTATTTTTGAAGAATTTTTATGATTAAAAATAATAATAATAGCAAGGCCTAATGAATTCAGAGATTTGCTAGGGACCATCAAAACCCAAATCTTCAACGTCAGACCTAACACAATCCTCCCATCTTCATTTCGGCTGACCCCTCGAACGATTACCTATCAGTTTAATACTGTTTACCATTTCAGTAATTCATTCATTATCTCACTAAACAACTTTGCATGTCCATTTCAACTACCATGAAGGTGAAATGGAACAAACGTACTTATTTTCCCTACAATAATTTTATAATTACAAAATTTATAATTTATCCTTTTTTTTGTGAACCATACTATTCCTACTATATTTATGTTCTATATGGGTATATAATGCTCATAGCTATGTTTTAATTCATGATAAAGAACTACAGTTGAAATATAACTGACAATAAATAATACAAAACAATAGTGTGGTTTGTTTTGAGCCCTAAATCAGGATCACAGATTTCATTACTATAAGGATTTTTTTTTATAATGTGCCTCACCAACAACCTTCACTTTTTGGGTACATTTATTACTAATATAGATTTCTTCAATATGGTGGTTATATGGATGACTACTGTTGGTTTCATTACTTTTGTTTTTCATTCACCTTGGAAATTGTTTATCAGCTTATAGAGTACAGAAGAATTTTTATTTATTTTTTTTAATCTATGAAAATATTTGGTGTTGTGCATATACCAAGAAAAATCTGACCATCAATTCCTAATTAATATTCAAAAAAAAGCTAATAGCACCCCCATGTGATGAAATCATTAACGGCCATAAATATTGAAATGCACGAGCATCAGCAAGTTCATATTTGGGAAACTTTAAAAGTTTAAAATTGATTTACTACTCAATGACTTGCATATGAAACTAATATTAGAAATATAATTTATTGTCTTTTTTCAACTTCCAGAAAGCAAACTAGTCCATAGAACATAGACCATATATTTTATTTTTCGGTGCGAACAGACCACCTAGGCACCACGCAAATATCATTTCTTTTGATTCTTTTCTCCTCTTTCTTCCTTTTCCATAATTCTTTCATTCTTTTAGAGTGAAGTGCTTTCTTTTCTTTGGTCCATTTCTTGTCAGTATGGTAGACAATATTGTCAGTCCCGTTAAACTTACGAATGTGAAGAATTCAATTTTTTGTTTTTGTTATTTTTCGATAGTATTTCGGCTGATACAGCCTATAGTAAAATTACAAATCTGTTATGGCATTATAAAGTGCTACAATCGCAGTAGCATTTTAAGGAAAAACGTCTGAAAGTCACTTCCATGTTAAACTAACGAATATGTGTATTATTATAAAGGTAAAACAATAATTACACATGAATAATTTAAAAATTACTAACAGTATTTAAATAAAGTAACAGTATTTTCACTCTCCAAAAATAGTAATTTTCACATTCATAAGATTACCATGGGAATGACGATATATTATAGCCATTTAATATATATTTTTTCAATAATAAAAATTAATTGAATTGAGTAGGTGAGGTAAAGGCGCCACACTGAGTTTTCAGATGGAATGCCTTTAATTTAAGAATTCGCTACCACACATCATATTGGTCTTTGTAAAAGTTAGTATGCAATCAAATTTCATGGTGCATCACCGATGATGAGAAAATGAGATAAGTTTGTTTTTTCCACTTTTTATGTCATTTTTATGATATTTCACTTCAACACTGTGTGAAGTAAGGTGGTACCAAATTAGTTAACTAAGTAACAGTCAATACTAACTGCATTTGAGCTTCAATATTATGGGCGAACCTTTGCTTCACTGTGTTAACAAGCATCATAAGAAGGCTTCATTTCAAAAATGCCCAATGGGGCAAATCCCGGCAGCTGTTTTGGAACAAATCCTCCCATCATCACAAGTGCGGGTCTTGGCCCCACTCAGTGTCATAGCAGCAAAAAAGCATAAGCCTGAATTCAATGCGTCAAATTCACTAGGGAGAAAAATACTCGTGTCAAACGCAGATTCTTCAGAGCCAGATGCGGAATTCATGACAATAGCTCGGATTTTGATTTTTCGTTCAATAAAAAATAAAGTGAAAAAGAAGAGATTGAAATGTCACAGGAGCCTTGTACTTTCACAGAAGGTACATAGCTCGCCATTGCTTTTAATTAATTACTATGATGTAATAAAAGTGCAGAGGAAAACAAAAAAATCTTTCCGTCACTACGTGGCTAAGATCATTTTCACATATAATGATGGAGGATGCAAAGGTGTGTTTTATGAATTTTCACAAATGAAGAGTCATTCATTAATGTTGATGATGTACATAAATTGATCAAAACCCACTGGGATAAGCTCTGCACGATTTCATAATGCAGTAAGTTTCTCTGAGGAGTTAACTAATTTCACTATTTATTAGGAAAATTTTTTTTTAATTATAAATTTCTCTGCGGTTAATAATCAGACAAGACTAATATTTTCAGGGGCTATAGGTAAGATCCCAACTGAAAACTTGAATATCAAATTGGAGAAAAATTTACTTCTGATTCTCCACAATTTAAAAAAAGAAATTGGGGCTTTGTCACCACCCAACCTAATCGATGATGAAATATAATTTGCTTGGATTTAAATGAACATTGTGGAATAAATTTATATTCTTTATTTTGAAACAATTTCGCCAAAGTCTAAGTTAATTTAATACCTTCATTTGATTCTCAAAAGATCGGCAATGGTTCGTGAACTGTCCTTCATCAACAGGTTTCAGTTTGGGAATTTGTTTTCCTTGCTGCGAAGACTGTCCAATATCAGTTGCAGAGCCACCTATATAACATTACCACTCATTAAAAATTGTTTGCATTAGGGGTTAACTAAAATTTAGATTTAAGACTGAAAAGAATTATACTTTGAGATTGAGATGTGGGTATTGGTGGAAGAGGTTTTCCTATCCAAGGCTCTAAACTCTGGGCAAATTCAGATTTATAGTTCGTTCTTATCTGACTGGTTTGCAGGGGCCTATTAAATAACAGGACATTATTTTTTTTTTAACTAAAATAATTAAATTGTTTTATATCTTAATTTAGAATAATTAATTTGTAAGCTAAATTACACCTGATTGGTTGGGTGAGTTGAGAAACTGAAGTTAGGCGGTCAATCATGGGATAAACAAGATCAAGAAACTGAAATTTTGTAGCCATACTTGAGAAGGTATGACAGAGAAGAAGATGAGCCTGTAAGATAGGAATCACACCACTCAGGGACATCAATTGTGAATGCAAAACTCTTTCTTTGCTTTCATATTGTCTGAAAAAATAAAATAATAAACAAAAAGTTAATTATTTGATCGCTGAAGCAATAAAAAATTGCTAGATGCCAGATGGTTAAAATAATTACCTCTGAACCTCAAGAAGCATAGCTCCCTGGGTTTTTGTAATGACATCTTGCATTCCTTGGCAAAACGAATGTATTGTAGATTTTTCAGTATTGGTGTTATGATGGAGTTCTTCTAAAAGAGTTCGACAAGATACCACACCACTCCTAACGAGTCCCTGAATCTCTCGAACACTCTAATAAATTAAAGAAATTTAATAATATTAAATGCACATTCTCTAATAGTAGATCTGAGGTATAGTAAAGACAAATTTATGAAAAGGGAATTAAAGTGAATGGTCTAATTCAATCTGGCCAGCGCTCCTATGTTCATAGCAAAAGCGAACTCTACATGTAGGGCAAATTCTTGAGGTCAGGACTGTATAAGCCTTGAGAATTGTATCTACAAATAAAAAATTCTTCAATATATTCTCCTTTTTAATTTCATTTGTACCCATCACTTCCTCACTCAGGACTATAATTTATCTAAATGATCGAGATTTATCCATCTAGCTCAGCATTAGAAATCTTTTATCATACAATAACGAATCCAAAAGATGAAAATTCTTACTCTTTAAGGAGGATGGGTTCATGCATATTATAACATATAATCAATGTTTATAACTTTAGAACTTTAATCTTTAGATATGGGGGTTTGTTGAAAACATAACAGCAGCTAACTTAAATAAAAACTTTTCTATTCATCAATATTTGTAACAATAACCTAACTTACCATCAATGACCTTTCCAAATTTTTACAGGCCTGAGAATAAGCTGTGTCAATATCAACACAATGAAGCCTTGCTTCTGCTGGAGTATCTCTAAAACAATTCACACATAACATTGACCGCTGTGAGTTAGAAAACATTATATACTGTTCTCCATGAACTGGGCACTGGAAAAGAATTAATACAAAAATTATATTTATATAATAAAATATTTATAATTACAAAATATTAACATTTCAAATTAAATATTATAAATTACTCTTCTGTGGCCATCCTTTGCACATTTAGACATGGGTATAACCTCATGAGTAGAAAACATCTTAGCTCTATGTGTGTTTTCTCGACAAGTCGGACATAATGCTTGACCTATAATAAAAAATTTAAAAATAAATAAAATTTTTTAAAAACAAGTTAAACAATCATCATAAATAATCTATTAAAAAGATAGTGAAGATAAAATTATTAAATGTTTTTTTTGAAAAAAATAATTCCAGTGAAAAAAACAGTAAAAGCTAGAAATTCAAAAAGAAATAAATTCATATAGAGCAATTTTGATCTAGTTACAGCCATTATGAAATATTCATTTTTAAAAAGAATGGCAGAAAATATTGAAAAATATAAATAATCCTTCAAAAATACATCATAAATTCTATCCCAGCTCTGAAGACCACTTGAATTCTCATCTCAGGCATAGAATACATAAAGATATAATATTTTTTGGTTACGCAAATTTCCAACATGTAGCATCACCGCCAAATGATTCAGCTCAAGCTGAGGTGCAATGGAAACACTATCTAGGCCACGGACTTCACTCCAACCAGCAGCAAGTCATACCGACCACTCTGCAAGTAGCGTCCTCTCCTCAGACTGCAGTGTTCTCACTGTGACTCTTTTGCTGGCAGGGGAGTGATGTGGCGAAGCAGTTCACCATAATTCCAACAGGTAACATCACTGCCAATAGATTCAGCTAAAGCTTAGATCATTAGCAGCCGCTGTCTCAGTTGTCAAGTAGCCACTAGCATTCTAAGCATCGAACAATTCAATTTAGGTTAGAAACCATGGATTCACTTCAAACATTGTAAATATAATTCATTTAATGTAGTTCGATTAAGCTAAAGCCCACTCTCACAAATTCAAAATGTCATGGACAATGTATATTGATAAAAATATCAATAAAAATCATGAGGTATTCACCAGACTAAAGATCTTTCCTTTTGGTCAGCAATTTAAGAAACCGTCTAGGACACCTTGCTCAGATAGCGCCTGTTAAAGCTTATCTAAGTCCGTCTTCTGGATTAGACATTAACAGCCAATCTTTCGATTACAGGCAGCATGGCTCTAGCAAGACTCGCTCCTCAGATAGCATCCATTAAAGCTGTTTAGGTCCGATTCTCAGGTAAAATCTGTTAAAGTTATTCAGTCCACTGAAAGACAGTCATGAACTATATAAGCTACGATTTATTTTTCTCCTTGTTATATCTCTTTATAGATAGCATTGTTACCATGATCTTTTTTACCACCATTATTGTAACCTCTCTCAACTTGTTCAGTTGTTATGTATTTCTTGTTTCATGTTGTTGTTCATTGCAAGTCTTATTTATGACTTTGTCTTTTATGTGAATGTACCTATTAACCCCAAAAGGTTAAGGGCCTAGTCGCTTTATATAGATGTTTTGTTCGGTATTCAGTGAATCATTGAAGTTTGTTAGTTTAGTGTCTAATTTTGTGTGTTTAGTCTATCAAAAGATAATGGACAAAGTTACTGTAAGTGAAGCTTGGGAGGCGTTAAAGTAGCACTTTAAGGCAACATCTAAAGATCAACTCTTTAAGGTATGTGCAGATTTCTTTTCATTTAGTTGGACATCAGGTGATGACGTTTCTACTCATGCTGCAAAGTTGAGGAGTCTGTGGAATGAGCCCAACAATGGCTAAAAGGAGATAAATGAAAACATTCTTTTGGTATGCAAAGTTTTACATATTATACCAAGTTCATTTGAAAGTTTTAAATCTAGTTGGATGCTACTTACTAAAGATGAAATTCGTTCATTTGATGAATTAAACATGCAGCTATGTGTTTTTGAATGAAATATTAAACCCATTACAAGTAATGAGAGTGATAATCCTGAAGCTTTAGTGGCTAGGTTCGATGGACAGAAACAGAGTTGTAATAGTAGTTCTACTAATAAACCTAAGCCTAAAAACACTGCTCAACTGTCACAAGCCTGGTCATTGGGTTCGTCAGTGTAGAAAGTGGATTGCGGATGGTCATCCTCGTCCTAATAATGTTAGTAGTAATCCTCAGAGTAATATCGCAGATTAAAGAGCTCCTACAGTTACGATTGCTCTTTTGTCTATCCACAATGAAGTTTTAGCTGCTGAGCCTAATACAGAGGATTGGTGGGTAGATAATGGAGCTACTAAACATGTCACAAATCGTTCAGATTGGTTTAGTTCTTTTAATAAGTTCAAGAACTTGTGCAGCATTAAGGTAGCTGGAGATGAAAGTTTAGATACTGTTGGTAGCGGTGTTATTGAGATCAATTCCATGGTTGATGGCAGGTGCCAACGTTTGCAGTTGAAGAACGTTTGTTTGGTTCCCAGGATTGCTAGAAATTTATTCTCTCCTTTATCTGCACATGATAAAAACCCAGATAGCAAGTTCCAGTCCACATAGCAAGTTACCTCCTGTTCTCTTTCAGTAAATGGTGCTCCAGTGGTGGTAGGCTCTCGAGAGAAGAATGGAACATTATATAAGGCAGACATTAAGACCGTTTGTCCGAGTAGTAGAGTAAACTTTGTAGAATCAAATGACCCACTGCAGTTGTACCATGAGAGATGGGGACACGAAGATAAGCGTCACATAAAAGAAAAGCTTGAGCGCGAGCTAGATATTAAAGTCAAGCTAGATGATAAAATTTGTGAACCTTGTATTTATGGCAAGTTTCATCGACTGCTTTTGGTATTAGAAGAAAAGCTTGGAAACCAGGAGAGCTTATGTTAACTGAAGTTTGTGGACCTTTTGCTGATTCATTTCAGAAGAAGCGTTATTTAGTTCTATTTAAAGGTAGTTACACTAAATTTCCGTATAGTTTTGTTATCAAAGAAAAGTCAGATGCCAAAAATGTTTTAAAACAAATGCTCGCTCATGCAGATAAACAGGGTCACAATATCAAAGAACTTCTAAGCGACAATGGTGGTGAGTTTGACAATGCAGATGTACGAGAGATTTTGCTAAAAAGGGGAGTCACACAGAGGCTAACAGCTCCTTATACGCCACAGCAAAATGGCATTTGTGAACAAGAGAACAGAACAATCGTTGAGATGGTAAGAACATTTATGTACTCAAATCCCGATGTTCAGTTTCCACAAGCAATTTGGGCCGAGCTTGTGACAACAGCCGTCTACATATTAAACAGAACAAGTAAGTCATCAGTAAATGGAGTAAGTCCTTACGAACTTTGGTTTGGTAAAAAACCGAGAATCAATCATCTTCGTATCAGTTCAACCTGCTACTTACGTGTTTCTGTGCAGAAGAGGCGCAAGATGGATAAGAAAGCTCAAAAAGGTTACTTAGTAGGCTATGATGGCGATGAGCGGTACCGTATCTATATTACAGAAGAGAGACAAGTCATATTATCCAGAGATGTTCGATTTCAAGAAATACTTCATGATTGAGCTGAGAAAGTAAAAGTACCTTTTCTGAGTACTCCGTCGAAAGAACAATCGATTGAAGAGAAATATCAAGATGATGGAGAAGAATTTTATGGCTTTTCTGATCAAGAAGAAGAAGAAACAAAAACTTCTATGGAACTTAGAGACAGGAAGAATATTCATCCACCTAGCCGTTATGCTGAGTATGTTTCTATGATAATAGCAGAATCGACAAAAACTCCAGAGAGGAGGAGGAGGCAGTTCGTTCAGAATGTTCCAAAAATTGGATTTCTATGATAATAGCAGAGTCGACAAAAACTCCAGAGAGGAGGAGGAGGCAGTTCGTTCAGAATGTTCCAAAAATTGGAAAACTGCCATGAGTGAAGAAAAAAAAACTCTCAATGAGAACAATACATGGGAACTCGTTGAATTACCCAAAAATAAAAGAGCTTTACCTTGCAAATGGGTATTTAAAGTCAAGGAAAATCCAGATGGTTCAGTGGAAAGGTATGAAGCTCGCCTTGTTGTAAAAGGGTTTACTCGACAAAAAGGAGTTGACTACAGTGAAACATTTAGTACTGTAGAAAAAATTAACCACAATAAAAACAATTTTAGGAGTTACAGCACATAAAAGAATGCATATTGCTCATTTTGACGTTTTGATAGCATTTTTGTATGGTAGATTGGAAGCCAGTGAGGAAATATACATCCAGCAGCCCAAAGGACTTGAAGATGGTACCAGCAAAGCATGCAAACTAAAAAGGAGTTTATATTAAGCCTGAAGCAGACTGCCAGATGTTGGCATAAACGTATTGCTAGTTTCTTTCAGAAACTTGGTTTTAATCGCAGCAATGTGGATCCCTGTTTATTTATAAGAAGAATTGGATCTGAAGGGACTATTGTAGCTTTGTATGTTGATGATGGTCTTGTGGCGTCGACAAGCAAGGAAGATTTGGAAGATATTTTGAAAGACTTGAAGGCAGAGTTTAGAGTCGCCCATAAACCACTTGATTATTTTTTGGGTCTTGAAGTAATTCAAAGTCAGGATGGGACAATTAAAATCTACCAGAAGAACTATGTAAGAAGAATCTTGGAAAAATTTAACATGGACTCATGTAAACCAGGGTCAACTCCAATTATAGGTACACCGACACAGGAGACTTTCAAATCAGGGAGAAAGAATTCTATAAGTGAATTTCCCTAACGTCAGGCCATCGGGGCACTTATGTATTTGATGGTCTCAACTAGACCTGATATAGCGTTTGCGGTTGGGATAGTTTCTCGCACACTATAGAATTCGTCATCAGAGGATATTATCAAGATGAAAAGGATATTCAGGTATCTTGCAGGAACTGATAGTATGGGAATCATATATAAGCCTGGGAATGCCTATCTTCTTGAAGGATATAGTGATGTTGACCTGGGTGGTTGCTCAGAAACTGGAAGATCGACTACAGGAGTTCTTTTCAAGTATGCAGATGGGCCTATTTCATGGATGAGCCAGTGCCAAGCAAGTGTTTCTCTCTCACGGAACGGAAGCAGAACTTGTTGCTGCAAGCGAAGGCGCCAAGGAAATGGTATGGCTCAGAAGACTATTAGATGAATTGGTCGGTCAACAGGTAAATCCTACCCTGCATATTGATAATGAAGCAGCCTTGAGACTTGCCAAGAATCCCGAATTCCATAAGAGAAACAAACACATAAGAATTCGCCACTTCTATGTGAGGGAGGTTGTTCAGAAAGAGATTATCAATGTTCAGAAGATAACCACCAATCGACAACTTGTAGATATATTGACAAAGTCGCTACATAAGACGAAACTGTCCTTTATGATTAATGAAGTGGATATGTCATGTCTATCTATTCAGTGAGGGAGAGTGTTAAAGTTATTCAGTTCACTGAAAGACAGTCATGAACTATATAAGCTACGATTTATTTTTCTCCTTGTTATATCTCTTTGTATAACTCTTTGTAGATGGCATTGTTACCATGATCTTTTTTACCGCCATTATTGTAACCTCTCTCAACTTGTTCAGTTGTTATGTATTTTATGTCTCATGTTGTTGTTCATTACAAGTCTTATTTATGATTTTGTCTTTTGTGTAAATGCACCTATTAACCCAAAAAAATCCTAACAGCCAACCACCACAGTTGCAGATAGCTGCTGTTAAAGCTGTCTAGGTCCGTCTCATAGGTAAAATCCTAGCAGAGAATCTAATGATTGCAAGGAGCATTGCTCTGAGGGTCTCCATATCCCCTACCTCTCTCGGGGCACTCAGAGATAGTAATGATAATGCACTGATAGTAATGTCTAGTTCCGAGGATCATTCTGGAATAACCTGTGAATGAGAACTGTTTCAGATAGCACAGATATAGGTGCCAAACATTGCATAACAATACTATTCAAATCTTAATACTTTCCTGATGAATTGTTCTAGGAAGAAAGAGATTATTGATTGGTTTCAGCTTCTGGAATAGAATTTCGATATAGTGGAAGCTCATTAGGGAGATCAGAAACTTCACAAACAAGAGAGCTTCAACTATTGTCTTCCTTAACTCCCAGCTTCACATCAAAAGGTTGGTCACTCTGCTGAATATTTCCTCTCAATATACTTGCTGTAAGTTAGACCAAAGTTGAGAGGATGACCAGCACTTCTAATGCTAGGTCTTCAATTTTAAATACACAAAAATAGGCAACAAATCTTTCTGAATTTCTTTGTTATTTTTTTAAATATTTGCCGTAATGAGAAACTTTGATTATAATGTTAACAGATTCTGAACCAATCACACAACTCAGGTTCAACCTATTTCGTAAGCCATTTTTATAGGGCAATAGAAAACATTTTAAAAGCTCCAGGCTGATGCCTCTGTAATTGTATTTGCATTGTTTTTTAATCAACTTTTCTTGTGAATCAGGTTATAAAGAAATTCTTTCCAGTTATCTAGCAATTTTTAAGAATTTAAAGTAATCAAAATTTAATTGTTCAATTCCTAAACAAGTACAGCCAGTACTAAACAAGTTGGTCCACCAAACTAACCTTCAGAAATTCCCAAGCATTAATTCTTGCATCAAGTTACTCTTTTCTGTCACATTGTGCATTCACTAAGTCTATTCAATAGTTTTTTGTTCCATTACGTACCTTGACTGCTTCTTCATACTCAAGGTCAAATCACAGTCATTTTATGATTGGTTGATCTTTGTAACTACCATGTAATGATCAGTTACATATAACTACTCCTCTAAGTAAAACATAATTAAATTAAAATAATAAAGGAAAAGACCAATTAGAGGTTGGTAGATTATTTATCTGCTAAGTTGAGCTTATATCACACATTTCCTGCATTTCATATAATATTTCTTGATTTTCAAGTGAAACTTCAGCAGGCGTATCAGCACATATTAGACTGTAGTAATATATACGTAGTAATATCCATAAGTTTTCGGCCTGCCCTCGTTCCTCTACTTCAAGCTGGCTGAGACTTGCCCACCATGCATGTCTCTATGCCTGCACTCTCCATACCCATCATCCGCACTTTCTCAGACCAGTCAGTCCCTTTCTAACCTTGAAGGAATCTGTGCATTTTAACAATGTTCAAGATCGAATACTGTGCGGTTATTAAGTTCTTGTGTAAAGAGGGCCTTACTCCTACACAAATTAAAGAGCGCTTGGATGGTTGTGTATGGGGAGTCCTCCCCCTCATATTCCACTGTAAAAGAATGAGTAAAATTATTTAAGTTAGAGAGAGAAAGTCTGGATGATGACCCGCATCCTGGACACCCATTGGAAGCTGTCACTTCTGAAACAATTCAAGTTGTGGAAGCTGTATTATTATCTGATCGGAGGCTGAAGACCAAAGAAATAGCAGCAAGGTTGGGCTTTCAAAATCTATGACTTTATGGGCTCTATACTATGACCCACTCAGCAAAAGGGAGTCCATGGAATGCCAGGAGAAGCACCTCTGCTAAAGGTAAAAGTCATACAGTCGACAAAAAAGATAATGGCCGCCATTTTTTGGGATTGTAGAGGAATACTGCTGATTGATTTTAAGGAAAGGAACACCACAGTGAATGCCGAGTATTATGCAGCCCTACTTCACCGCTTACGAGATGCCATCAAAGAGAAAAGGTGAGGGAAGTTGAGAAGATGTGTTCGGCTTCTCAACAACAATGCCGCTGACCACACAGCAGTGATTTCCAAGGCCGCTGTGAAGGACTGCGGATTCCAAGAAACCTCCAATCCACCCTACAGCCCATACTTGATCCCTAGAGACTTCAACCTTTTCTCAAAGTTAAAATCTGACCTTTGTGGGAGGAAATTTAACACCGACGAAGAGCTCCAAGCAGTGGTGGAAGAATATTTTTCTAACAAAAAGAAAATTATTTTTTTCATGTTATAGAAATGTTGCTTTAGCGTTATATTAATTGTGTAAAACAAAGAGGAGAATATCATCAATATCAAGGAATCATTCAAAAACAAGGCAATTGGATGCCTCATGAACAGAAAACCAAGAGACATTGAAAGGCGATTTTTTACTTGCGAGGAGCTAATTCAAAAGCAACAATACATCGAATTGTGACTGGGGAGGAGAAATGGATATTCTACGGCAACCCCAAGAAGAAAAATAATACACTATGCCCGGTCAATTGTTGCCATTGACCTCAACATCAATACCAAAGTCGAATATTCATGGTTTGAAAGTCATGCTCTGTATTTTACTGGGACCAGTAGGGTGCAATTGATTCATTTGAGCCGTGCATTACGAGAAAAAAGGCCGGAATACTAGCAAAACATGACAACACTCGGCCTCATGTCACAAAAAAATATTTGGAAACTTTCAAGTGGAATATTTTACTGCATCCACCGTGTTCTCCGGACATTGCTCCTTCTGGTTACTGGTTGTTCTGATGAACACAGGAAGATTTGGCATGTCATCAGACCTTTTGAAGTTTAGGGAGAAAGAAAATAAATTTAGACCGGTTGGATAAAGCATTAGGTAAACGACTTAAGAAAGAACCTGCAGTGAGCATGGACCAAATAATAACCCTTTGTTTTTGAAATAACAAACAGCTTATGAATAAGTGCATGCGATTGAAAGATTACAAAACAAATAAATAATTTTAAAAATAAATTAAAGATGGTATATTTGACAGGGCAGCAGCCTGAAGTTATGTACAGAGAGAAGGCTTTTCCCTCCTTGAGCGTAACCTACCGGCCTATGCCCCACCCACACGGTTCTTCAAGTTATTTACCTAAGCTTAGCTAAAGCTCTAAACAGAGAAGAAAACTTTACTATAAGAATATGATGGCGTTACAAATCTATCAATAAACTTACGAGGTCAATAAATTATGGGTATGTGTATGATCAACCTTTCACATCACATGGGTAAAACTATTACAGCTTAGATAAATAAAAATAATATTAAGAAATAAATAAATTATAAACAGCTTATTAGAATGCAAGCATTACTTTGATTGCAAAGAATAATGTAGTAATCAAATATAATTTATAAAATAAAAATATTAAAAACTGATAATTTGAAAATTTAACTTAAAACTAGAATAAATTATAAAATAAGAATAAAACCAAAAAAGTATAAAGTGAACCTTAAAAAAATCAGGGATAACTTAATATTCCATTGTCCAAAAGAAAAAAATCAACAAATTCATGAACACTGAAAAAAAAAAAAATCAATTCAATAAAAAAATCTTAAAAAATATTTTTTTAAAAGGATCAGCATTATTTTTAAAGCAATTTATATTAAAATACCACATGTATTGCAGAAAAACATGGATGGTCTATCCCGTTTGTCACAATTTGAGCAAGGAGGATTATCAGTATTAGCTAAATCAATCAGATGCCTCATCACAGTATCTGGTGGAGGAAGAAGACAATTATCTTTCATTGCCGTACTAGATCTGAAATGTTGACAAAAATTAACTTAAAATCAATTTTAATTTGAAATAACATTCCAGAAGAAAATTGCAATGCTTACCCACAAGTGGGGCAGCTTATTTTGTTCTCAACTGACTTATTTTGTAGGCATCTTGAACAAAAGGTATGGTAACATGAAAGAAGACATGGTTCAGAAAAATAATCTTTGCAAATATAACAAATTAAAGGATTTCTAGCTTGTGATGTATCCACAGGAGCATTAGAAGTATCAGAAGTAGTATTATCATTAAAATGGTATACACCTCCAGGAATCATGATGAATAGTTGTGAGAAAAATAGGTGCTTAAGTTACTTTGAGAGATCTCAAAAAAAATTAAACATAAATGTTGAGCTTCTATTCTACATGGATAGAAAATGTTTGCTGACTATCCAAACTGACAGATACTCTTCTGTTTATCTTTGAAATGGCATATCTCTGAATATTGACAAAAACAGATGTTAAAGCCCAACTACCCTGATCGTGGAAATAACGAATTTAATTATGTACTGGAGATGTTAACGAAATAGAAAGATAGTTAAAAAGTGGAGGAATAATTAAGAGATTGATTTTTTTCTGTAGAGAATTATTCGTCAGAAAATTAATTCAGCTAATTAGAAAAAATATATAAATTATTATTGGTAATTACTGTAAACTACTTTAAATAACTACAAAGTTTATCAGCTACATAAGATAAGATATATTGTCAAATATTCTGTACAAATTACTATTATCGACCACTAATGAAGTTGGTACTCTCTATTGACTGTTATATTAACTACCATTGATTTAAAACTGCGTGATTCAAAGACTTTCGACAGTTCAAACCCTCAATATAATGCTGTACAACTTTTTAATTTTCATAAAACTCGCTTTTAACCCATTGTAAAATTAATACACTTTTAACAGTATTCTTTAAAAGATAAAAAAAATAATATCGACAGTAGCACCGTCTAGCCAATCGGTACGAACTTTCATGTCAAAAGGGGGTTAAATTCTGTATATT
This sequence comes from Rhaphigaster nebulosa, assembly GCA_948150685.1. Taxonomy (NCBI): domain Eukaryota; kingdom Metazoa; phylum Arthropoda; class Insecta; order Hemiptera; family Pentatomidae; genus Rhaphigaster; species Rhaphigaster nebulosa. Next base: position 75,789,582 of record OX411309.1, on the reverse strand, counting down.
AAACTATATATCGATTATTTGCAACGTGAATAAAGAACGTTTTAAATATTACATGGCATCAGCATGGGAATTTTATCGTAATTTTATGAGTTTTATTGACTTAAGTTTCATTTAGGTTTGTTTTGTGTTAAATAGTGATTTTAATAATGTTGTTTAATGTGTACCTATTGTTTTTATCTTTCGTTGTCCCGAAACTTGTTTATAAGTGAGTGATGATTGTTAGGCGAGTTTGAATTATATTTCTTGGAAGAAGTATTCTTAAATGTGTCGCCCGTGATCTGTTTTATTATGGACATAGATACTCAAGATAGAGAAGTAGAACGAGACAAGAGAGCTCAGGAAATTTTAAGTGGTTTTCAAGTGTATCCTTTGATACTTCAACAAAAGTTATAGTGTTTTTCTCAGCAATTTTTTTTTTGTTAACACTTTCCCAGCTAAGTAATGCATATGCATAGATATCTATCTTTTATGTTTTCAATTCTCCTGTAATAGGTACTTGTTTGAATGAGGCATTTTGTACCACAATAGTCAATTATTAAATTATTTCTTAAATCCTGGTCACCCTTTATTTTATTTGGAATTGGCCATTGTAATTGCTATGTAACACCTAAATTTCAGAAAGATTAAGGGTTTTAAGCCTTTTCTTTTATATTATATATATATATATATATATATATATATATATATATATATATATATATATATATATATATAATTGCATTTCATACATTGGCAGTTTTTTTAAATATTTATAACTATAGTATCTAAGTAGTTATTTATTATGGATTTTTGGAATTTGTTATTCAAAACTGGATAGGTTAGAATCTTCCAGCTTTTCTGAAAATGCCATAAATTTAAATATCTCAACTAATTTTAATTTTGTATCAATAAATCTGATAGAAAAATTTGATTGTATAATATAATGAAAAAATTCATAAAGTTTTGATTTAAGTCCACTAATGAATAGTCAATCTAAATTGTGAATTTCACATTTTTTTTTTCCTTCTTTTTAAATTTATACTGTTATTTCCTTTATATAATAAATCAGAAACTGGATGAACCTTAGAGATGCAGACACAGGAAAGATACTTTGGCAGGGAAATGAAGATTTGTAAGTAATTGTTATTAAAGTTAAATGTTTTTCTTATAACATTTTTCGTACTTTTCTATCATCTGGAGACATTTTATAAATGATCAAATACCATTTATACTCATATGATGTACATGTTGTATTCATAAACATTCTGGAAGCCAAAGAATTTTCATTCTATTCTAAAGTGATTTAAGTACATAATTGTTTTCATCAATTTGATGTTGTGACTTATCTCCTTATAAACTTATTCTAGTTTGAATTTAAATGTTGATCGTTCATTTAGCCGTACTCATATGTGTGCAGTGCTTGTGGTGTGATGGAATATGTCATAATTTTTTAATGATAGTATAAATTATTATAATAATGATTCTACCCATATCAACTAACTAATTAAATTATCGAATATTCTTCAATATTGTTTTATTTTCAGCATTTAATGTTTCTAGAACTATGAAAACCAGCTGTTAAAGAAGCGCTCAACCAGCATTACTCATACTGTTGTTTATAAATCTGTCAGTTTCAATGATTAGTCCACTTTTTCTATTTAGACTGTTGGAGGTATTTGGCGCAGATTTATCTGTAAGAACAATAACATGGAAAATAAAACATGTGTTTTTAAATTATTTAAAAAATGTATCTGGGTAACAGGAAAGTTTTTTTTTTTTTAATGTAGAAATGTTTAATTTTCATTCTAGAACAATCAGTACCCTTGGATCATTAAATTATTCTCAAAGGACTGGTTTTGATGTTCTATTCAAATATTTTAGTATGAATTTTATTTTCCTGAGTTCTCAGGATACTTATAAGGTGGGATGCAGCATTCATTTAAAAGTTATTTCGATACAACTTTACAAGAGGGGCGTGTTATCACTTGTTCCTCCCTATCTTACCCGAAGGTCGCCAGACTAGCATACTCCATCGCCATTTGTGCTAACTAACTGCTTTGCATTTAATTATAATTTTAACTATTGGGAATGCGGTTGGGATATCAAATATGTGTATAAGCTAACCAAAAGAATCTTGTGGAGGGTGTTTAGGCCGGGTAGTTACGGTCAAGAAGAAAAAAGCCTTCACACTCTACATAACTTCAGACAGCTTGTCGAATATACCATCCTGGATTTTTTGTTTTGTTTTTAAGATTTTTATTTGTTTCAAATTCTTTCAATCATGTGCACTAATTTGTTAGTTGATTATTTTTAAATGACAAAAGAATATTGTTAAGTGCATGCACACTAACAGATTCTTCCTTAATGTGTTTGCATTTACTTCAACATTCAGTTCTTTCATATAATGGCAAAAAAAAAAAAAAATCTGTTGCTTCTCAGCTCCTTTGTTTAGCTAAGCTTTGTTTCTTAATTCCAAATTTTTATTTGTACACAGCGTTAGGCTTATTATCTCCACAAATTTTGAAGGTAATCCTAATATTGTTTGCTGATATCTGTGACAGTATATCAATTCAATTGTAAAAATTAGAAAATCATCATTCAGCTTTAAAAATAAACAATTGAGTTGGAGAATTGTTTTAATTCATATTAAATCAGTTTTAAAATAATTAATTCATAACTTAATCGTGAAGCCAAGATAATAGAGCATATTGCAGCAGCACACCACCACTCTTGGGGCAGAAATGGACACCCGTTCAATTCCAGCCTGTGAGGGTTAACTCTTATACCATAGTGGATCCGCAGAATAAATCTTGATCTTCACACTTCACACTGGAATAGGTTGGTAACATTTATGGTAACCCACCCACCATGCCTGCCCTAATAGAATACATAAAAGACATGCATTTCATAATCACTTTTACTAAATGAATGAAATAAGAGGTTTCTAATTTATTTTCTGTACCTTTTATATTAGCAAATACTACTAGAAAGGATATATCTGTAGTCCCACTGTAAAAGTTTTTAAGTTGGATATTCTAACTTATCAGAGGATCGCTTGAAATCTTTGATTGGTATTGACTTTTATAACAATCTTGTAATTTCATATTGTGATATGCCTTAACTGTTTTAGCTTCTAACTGAGCCATTTATATGCGATCTTAGAAGTGAGCTTTTACAACCCAGTGGTAGACCCTAACTCATTTGTCATTGTTATAGGTTGATTTAACTATTTATTCACTGAGGGTACAGGTATAATCTTGAATAACATAATGTTATGTTAATTAACTTTACTTAAATTTAAAATAATGACAAAGTTTTCTATTGATCAGCCTGTTTTAATGATGCTGTAATGTTAATCTAATCGGACATATTGTCTGTGATTTATTTTTAGAATTCGTAGGTACTTATTTGTATGCCGTTATAGATCGATTCCTGACAAAGAACATGAAGCTAGAGTTCCAAAACAGATCCTCAGGTGCCGAGCAGTATCTCGTGAGATAAACTTCTCTTCTGTTGAAAAAATGGATAAGTTTAGATTAGAACAAAAAGTCCTATTTAAGGTAAGATTGAAGTTTATGAACATTTTTTAGGTTTTACATGCCATAAGCCTCACTCATACATACAAATTCACGGATAGTATAAAATTTTTATTATTTCTCTTGCTGTTTTTTTTTTTTTTTTTTTCATATTGTTATAAAACAGCATTTAGAGAAATAATATAAATTGAATATAGCAAATATTTGGCCCTTTAGATCATTCACTTATCACACTGCTCACTTATTGTTATATGGTTTGAATTTTATACCAAACTTTATTTTTATTATTATTTTATGATCGTTATGTGCTATGCTTGGTATATTTTGTAATTAGGTATTTTGCACTTGTAATCAATGCCAAATATTAACTGTATTTAAGGATTATGTACAGTAATCTGTTCCAATAAATGATTTTACATGAACATGTGTTTATTTGTTTAAAATTGTTACCCTTTTCATCGTTACATACATAATTATGATTATTTTTATGTTTTATAAGTTAATATTTATATTTGTCATACTACAATTTGAAAAAACAAATATAAAAAATAAAAGGAAAAAAAATTAATAAGGAAAAAATAATCTACGATTAATACAATGGAAATTAAAAAGTTACATACTAATAACTAAATTAAGAACTATGGTGTTTAGCTTTTCTGCATCATAAAGTTGTTCATGCATTATTGGTAAGTAATTTTATATGCCGGTTATCTTATCCTTTTAGGTAGATTGATATAACGTTTAGTATTAATAACATTTTGAATCAACATTGTCTCATATGTATAAGTGCATCAATTTTAAATCTAACTGTATAAAGCTTTCAGCGTAACATCTTTTTTAAGTAAGGTTTTATATATATATATATATATATATATATATATATATATATATATATATATATATATATATATATATATATATACAAACACACACATATGTGTGTGCTCGTGTATTTATACGTATATTATTTAATTTATTTTTAACATTGATAATTACTATATATATATATATATATATATATATATATAATATATATAACAATTTACTCATATGGAAAGATTGATGGTAGAATCAATCAAACAAACTTTTTTGGGGAAAAAGGTCAACTATTTTCATCAGCTGATTCTCATCTAAAACAGGTATTTATTTGCATTATTAGATTGTTTACTTATTTTTATAAGTTTGCTTAATGTAATCTCAAGTTATTGGTTTTATATTTTCTAAAAGAACCAATTTTTGTTAAATATTATATGTTTTAGTTTATCAGTAAATTTCTGTGGTTAAAATAATATGTGAAAACTGGAAAACCAATAAAATTATAAGATTTAAAAACATATTAATTTATAATAGAGTTTTTATTTCATTTGTTACATTATAATCTAGTCGATTTGTTTTTTATTTGAGTTTTCTGTAAAAGATATTCCTAAGCTGTGTATATTGTTGGAATTATTCCTATAACCTGATTTTATATTCTTATATCAATCAACGGTATGAATCATTTCTGTTATAAAAAAATTTCTGATCTGTTTTTTTAAGAATTTCTTCACTCATACTGAAATTAGGTCTTAACCTACTGTTTTGTATTTAATTATATCCATATTCTTTATCAGTATTATATTTCATCAGCTACATTTTTTAGGTATAAATTTCAGTTTTTAATTCATCAAATATTTGACTCTTCATCAAAGTTAATATATACATCAAATATTTGACTCCTCATCAAAGTTAATATATACAAATTAAAAAAAAAATATTCATTATTTAATAATGAATAATTTTAAGTAATTAAGATCCATTTAGATTTAGTTTAATTTGATTAAAGAAGTTTATTTAAAAATTTATTAGCTTTTATGAGTTTTTCTTAATATTTTGTTTTATTTAAAAAATAAAACTGTTAATGACATTTTGGGGTATATTTCTCATCTTCAGGTACATTTTTATTATATTCAATTAGTCATATAAGTTAGTTTTGATTCCAGATGAATAATAATTATCCTTTTATAGTCAATTTTCTTCTGTATGGAATCAATCTATTGAGGATCTCCAATATTCTTTATAATATTTTATCTTTCATTTGTTTAATAATTCATACCTCAGACTTTTTCTTGAGCTCACAGCACTGCACTGTAAGGTAAAACTGCATGCAATAATACATTAATTATGAATGTATGGGAAAGAGTTGAAAGACAATGTCTGATAAATTTCTATAAATACAACTTAAGTTATTTATTTTATAATTCTACATTAATTGATTTCAGTAACTTTAAAATCTTATTGTTTTTTTATAGCAGGTCATAGTCCTTTAAAAACAAAAAAATAATGATCTTGGTATTGTAAATGTATTTTGTTTTATGAATGCAACAGGCCTAATCAAGCTTTTGCCTATTCCTGCTTTAGGATTTATAAATAAAAAATAATTACACTTCTCTAAGCAGTAATGCTTGTGACAGTTACAGACCAACAGTATGGGCTTGCCTCTAGTCAAATAATCAACACAACTATTACTGTTTGAAATTATTAGTATGCATGTATTTTAATTTATATGTATGACATTTTTAAACAATGGCTTGTATAATGTTTGATTTTTCAAAAATTATTATAGTATTAGTGAGGTTTATTTTGTGTAAAATTCTTTAATATAATCATTATTATTTTGCATTGTCACAAGTATACTTTTAAATGTAGTGCTTCTGATGTATTTCTCATGGACTCACATGAAATTTGACCTACCATTGCTCCATGTCAAATACGGCCTAATAGGGTTGGGAAATCCCCAAAATTTGGATCATTTAATTCATTGAAGTTTGTGATAATTTATTATGTGAATAAATATTATTAATGTTAGCTAATTACCACATAATAAGATTCTGTGTTCTGTAGTGTAATGAGGACAAATCGGTGTTTTGCCGAGGTTTCCCAAAGAAGCATAGTTGACAGTAAAGTGAAATGCGGACATATGTATTATGCCATACCATTAGTAATGTTAGTTTTTCATAAATACCTTTTTGTATGATCTAACTTAAACTAATTTTGTCTTGAGGTAATGATTCATTTATCAATAATACTTTATCTTTTAATAAATAGTGAGATTTTACATATATTTTAACAGGGCGGGGCAGTAACTATCTTCTGTCCATATTTTAGAATGGTTTTGTGATTAGTGAACATATCTTGTTAAAATAATTTAACAAAGGCAAAAAGATTGCTCCTGTGCATTAAAAATTGAGAGTTCATGACATAACCTAAGTAAGAGGCAGGTTCAACAATAGTTTGAAAAATTTTTGAGGATTTAAATTTTTAAGATTAGCCTCAGAGGAGCTTTACTTTTAAGCCAGCCTGTTGAATTTAACAAGGATCTTTCAAAAGATGCTATTGAAGAAAATCTAGCTGCAATAGATCTTGTGAGAAAACTGATGTTGATTCATTTTACCATTCCCCAATATTTACACCAAAAGGAAAAAGTTTCTGAAATAATTTTTTTGTTAAAAAGATTAATAATAATAATAGATTTGAAAATTGATTGGAAAATTTTTGAAAATAAAGGATACATAGTTAACTAAAAATTTGTAGATTGTTTAACTAAGGTTTATTATTATATTGAAGGATGGGAAACCCTTCTTCACCATGACCCTTGTGGATCTTATGTGAAATATCTTAAGAATAACTTAGTCGTGAAGAACGCAAGTAGTTTCAAGAAGAAATCTTCTATAGGAGTTGAAATGGAGACCTTCAAAGTACAACCTCCCGTGTGACAATAAATAAACCAAATCGGATTTTAAGACATTTTTAATTTGTTTTGTTATATTGTTGCTTGTTTTTATTTATTTTTTAATTTACCGAAGCATATTTTTGGGTACAATTTTTAATTTATTTTAACAAAAATAGTCTCTAAGTATCAGTTTAGCAACTACTGAACTGAATCAGATAAAGATTCGTAAGTTATTTTAAATAAATTAAGAATATCAAAATCATATTAAGTTTGTAGAAAAAATAATTACAAATGCATGTTTTTTAATTTTCAATAAAAACTATGGAATAATTCATTTGTATAAAAAGAAAATAGAATCACATTAATGAATTTATCATTCCTAAAAACAAGTAGTAGGTTTTAATAAAGAGTGTCTTACTTCACAAAAGTTAGGCAAATCCCCATAATGTGTTATTTTCATATTTGTTTTAAAATTTCCATTTGAGCTTGTTAAAAGCTCAATCTTTAAATATTATTCTCAAATGTATGCAATTTTTGTCCATTAAATAAGTATTTTAATTTTTTTCTTATATTTTATAGTTAATATTTCTACTGTATTTTGTTAATACAACTAACAAACTTCATGTTAAATCGATAATGAGCATAATTATAAAATAAAACATAATAATAATTTTATTATTACTTGTTTAGGAATTTTATTTGTAATTATTTTCTTAATTTGTTAATTGTGGCTTTCTTTTGGCGTTTCATTGGCCTAATAAGATTTTGAATATTTTTGCATCAAAACAGCCTTCGTTTCTCAAAGAAAACATGGTCGAGTTATGTTTCTATTTGTCTTAGATGTCTAATAGGATTTAGATCTAGATTGCTTGATGACAAATCAAAATAATGGATTGAAACACCTTCTTGGCATCGAAAAAGGATTCCCACTTTTTTTTTATCTCAGTGTATTTTATTAGTTTTAAAATGTATACTGAAAAAAAAAAGAAGAAATAATTAAGAAAATGAAACATAGGGAAATATTGTGGTTAAATTGTCTTATTTTTCTCAAATATTGATTTCGTTTTTATTTTATTGCATTTAAATTCAATGAAAGTGATGCAACCTCACTATTTTATCATTTTGTATCTAATATTGTATAATTGCATCTAGGGTATTAGTTATTATTGAATAGGGAAGGTTATTTATATAAATTATAGAAAAACCTTATTTGTTTTATTTATTTTGTTACAACTTTTTTTTTTTTAATCGGTTATTAAATTATGTTCATGTTATATAGGGCCGTTGTTTGGAAGAATGGTTTTTCGAGTTTGGCTTGGTGATCCCAAACTCAACTAATACTTGGCAGTCACTTATAGAAGCTGCACCAGAATCACAAATGATGCCAGCTAGTGTACTTAAGTCAGTATCAATATTTTGTATGATTGTATTATTTTCAATACAGTTTATTAAATATTTGGTTTATATTTTTCTTTATGACCTTGTTTTTAAAATGTGTCTATTTATATATTTATGTTATCAAATTAAATACCAGGATTGTTTTTTTAGTGGGAATATACTTATTGAAACAAGTTTCTTTGATGACGATCTCCTTGTTTCAACTTCAAAACTGAGGCTGTACTACATATGAGATCTCCGTCCATGTTACATTTGGGTCAGCTGAAAAAATTAAATAGTTATACAATGCACATATATTGTATGGGGCACTTATAAGAGAGAGTTAAACTAAAACTCTTTAGGAAATTGTTATTAAAAATGATTTCATGATGTTGCATCATTTGCATTTAAGTGATACACCAAGCTTGGACCATGTATAAGTAAATTATAAATGCCTTAATGATTGGCTCCTGTATAGTTCAAACATTAGGAATAAAAAAAAAAGCAATAGCATTTAATTATTTTGATGTAATTATGTACTAAATGCTATTCCTGTATTAATAATTTAGAAAAAATAAATAAAAAGAAAAAAATATATTTTTCATCTAGAAGTTTTGGTTTGAAATTTTTCAGACTGTCAAGAGTTGGTTTTATTTTAGTTATGTTTCATAAGCCTAAAAAAAAAAAAATAAGATAATAATAAGTAATGTAATATTGATTCTGGTACTGGCTATTCTAGAATTATAGATTTTTGTTATGTTTTATAGAATTGTTCAATAAAGTTTGTTGTTAAAACTTGTCATTTAGTTTATATCAGTTACCTCCATTTGTATGTAATTTATAGTTTGAACAGTTGTACTGTGATTTCTCATTGGTAGTAAAAAATAAAATCTTATGAACACTATTTAATAATATTTGTATGCTGTTTAATTTGTATATTCAGGTGTTAGATTATGTCAATCATTAAGCCTTAGTGTTTGTAATTTTTTTTTTTTAATTGGTTTGGTACTGAAAGTAAATAAATATATTTAAAATTATATATCTTTTTTTTAATCCTTACATACATATAATATTAAGTCGAAACCAAGCATGGGCAAAATTAAATGTATAACAACAAAGCAACTAATTTTATTTTAACCAATACCTCTTTCAAGTTTTATGATTAAAAAACTGGCTAAATATCTTGAGCTTTAATGACTAAATTTTTAAGGAGAAATAAAAGAGTATATTACTTTAGCATATAATTATTCCTAGTAGTTAATTTATTTCTTTAACTACATATGGTAATTAGTCAACAATTTATTTAAGAGATCCCTTAATTAACCTATAGGATCTCTTAAATAAGAATAAAAAATGTTTAGTAATCCGCTATCTCTGTGGACACCTTGTTATTCTTATCTACCAAAATTGATTGAACTTGGAAGGGTATGCTAGGGTTATTTCAGTCATGGACCCGAAGAATTTTGTACAATATTACCTAGGACAAAATAAACTTTAGTTAATCAAAAGAAATCTAAAGCACTCAATTAATGAACTGTTTACTCAGTTTTTAGTGGTTTTTGCTTGACCTCTTGCTGATATTTTTCACTTTTTTTTAAATTGTCATGCCATAACTGCTTTCCCCGAACTCAGCTGAAATATCAAAATTTTATTAAAAACTTTAGAATGAATTTATCTCTGAAATTTTTCAGCAGAATCCCTAGAAGTTTTTGAAAATATAAGTCCATATTAAAAATGAAAGTTTGCAATTAATGAAACTTAATGATGATTGGAATTCACAAGTAAAAAGGTGAGAAAGGATGTATGAAACAAGATATAGTTTTTTAACTATATTTGAAATATAAAGAACCAGAAAAGATTCTAATTTAAGGAATTCATTAAAATTATTAATAATTTAAGTTTATAATATTGTATATATTTTAATTAAGTATACAGTAGTTAGTTAAATATGTGTTCTTCCGAGTAGGGTTTGTTTAAAAAAATGCAAAATAAAAGAAACAAATTTATTTAATGCTATTCCATTAGTATGTACTAATTTATTTTATTTCATGAAATAAAATAGTTGTACAATTACTAATTTTATCTTGCCAACTATATAAGTATTTTTTTTTAATTTATAAATAAATATTGAAAAAGTTATTTTAACAGTAAATGTGAATGACATGGGTTTCGTTTCAGCAGATGCTACTTTATTTTTTTAGCAGATCATTTTTATATATGCTATACAAAATAAAATCAATTTACTTATGCAATGAGGGTTGCTAGATTTTAAGGTTTCCTAGAGTAACATTTCAGTTCTACTCCCCCACCCAAGGAACATTCTTTAAAGGTTTCTAATCCTCTGACTTCTTTTTCCCTGTTTAAATAGTCATTTTATTATTGTATCAAAGTCATCAGTTTGTAAGCTAATGATGTTTTAATTTATGTTTGTAATGCATCATGCAAATGCATACGTATTGTCTGACAGTTGGTAAAAAATGAGCGAAATCGAAAATGATTTTGATAGTGATCAACTTTTGTCCGGAATTCTTTCTGGAGACAAACTCCGTGAGTATGAGCAGTAAAAGAAATATTATTTTTTAAATTTAATTTTATCTATTCTGAATTAAAATAAAATCAGCTTTCCTTTAACTTGTTCCATATGGGTGAATTTATTGGAGCATCTTGATTAGATTTTGGTAACATTTGCATTTTTTATGTTACTAGTAAATATATGTCTTAATTTATTGAAATTTCAGTTCATAATTAGGAATACTGTTACCTCTGAAAATAATATTTTATTTAATGAATGTTTTAACTTTTGAAATAATTTTTATTTTATTTTTTGCATTGGATTAAGTCTAATAAAAATAATAATCTATTTTTTTTTAAATCATATTTTTAGAAGGACAAAAAGCTGTCCCACAGATAAACTATTAAGAGATCTGAGAGAGATTTATTTTACTAAATATGCAGCCTTTACTTTTTTGTTAAGTAGTTTACTTGAAAACTATTGATCTCGGTTGATGGTTAATATGAACTTACCATTATGCACTGACAATAAATTTCCAATACCACTTAACTAAAATCTTTAAAAAAAAAATGTTCAAACAATAGTTTCCTTAGATTGTTATGAAAATACTATTGTTAAATAAACAGGTATTCCAATATTACCTACGAACAAGAGTCTTCACTCACCATTTATCCACTTTATGAATGCCTAGTAGGAGAGAGTTATTAAATTAGGATAAATGCATTAGTAGAACCTGATGGTTAAATTCATTTAACTTAATAATAAATCTAAGCTTATTTAGAAGGATACAGCCCCATGACATCTTAAACAAAATAACTTGTCCTGTCTTCTTTGTTTCTTAAGTATTTTAGGTTGCAGTTGGAAATAAAAAAAAATAATGAAAGTAAACTGTTTATCTTTTAGCATACCAGTGTGACCCCCTTGATGATAGTCTATCTAATACTAGCGCATTAGACTTACCCGACTTTAGTACCTCCAACCAAAGTGGAAAAAGAAAACAGAGACGATACAGGCAAGATTTTAATTTAGAAAATTTCATTGTAATTTTTTAGGATATCTTTCATTCTGATAATTAAATTTCATTATAAATTTACAGAACCACATTTAGTAATTTCCAACTTGAGGAATTGGAAAGAGCTTTTCATAAGACACATTATCCTGATGTATTTTTTCGAGAAGAGCTTGCTATGAGGATTGACCTTACAGAAGCTAGAGTTCAAGTAAGTACAAATCATTGTCAATTTTATTCTCTTGAAATGAGCAACATTTTCATTACATTTTATAATTTGAGGGAATTCATATCAGCAATTTTTACATATATGGCTAAGGCCAGCATTATACTATAGAAGTTCTTTGAAAATCTTTTATAAAATTTATTTCTGTCCTTGAATAAAAATTATACATAAAAGAAATGCTATGGCCCCAATTATATAAAAGTTTAGTATAATTACAACTATGGATGGAGAAGTAACTAAATTATTCTATTTAATTATCCTTTGTGACATGAAGTGTTTTTATAGGTTTGGTTTCAAAATAGAAGAGCAAAATGGAGAAAACAAGAAAAAATTTTAGCAAAACAAGATCAAAACAGTTTTCACAATTCTCAAAATTTTGCTCTCAATCAACAACCTGTGGGATTTATTAGTTTACCAAGTAAGATTTAAACAATGATTACATTGATACCAAAAACTTAAAATTGAATAATCAATAGTTGACCCTAGAACTTTATAAAGGAATGAGTTGGTCCGGGAGGTGGTAAAAAAAAGTGGATCACAAATAGTAAAAACTATTTAATAGGAACCGACGTTTTGACCCACTTTGCAGGTCTTCTTCAGGGCTAAATAAACAAGAGACAAAAATAAAAATAAAACAGTGGTATATACAGTGAATGCATTAAAATTAATAATTAAAAAGACAGTGAGAAAAAATGAAAACTAATAAATTTGTAAAATGAAACTGATAGAGTAATGACAACAACTAAAAATAAATTAGTGAATATTAATATATTAAGCTGATTATTAATAAAACTGGCTATATAATAATAATAATAGATAAACTAAAAGAGAAATAACAATAACTAATAAATTAATAACTGTTAAATAAGTAAAAAGGGAATAAAAATAAATAAACAGACAAAATTTAGTGCCTTGAAGCTCAAAGGGAGGTGGAGGAGTGACATAGCAAACAGCAAAGTAATTAAGGAGGCGGTGTAGGAGTATTAATTACAATGTCATTAATAGTTATATAGAGAAGGCAGTGGGGAGGGTTTATCATTATAAGTGCCATCTGTAGGGAATGCAATGAACAAAAACTATGCATATACAATGGAATATTAATAGAAAGTTTTCAGTATTTTAATAATTTTAAAATTAGGGATTGATAAATTATTTGCCACTTCTACAATTTTGCTTTTATTGAAAACTAGTTTCGAATGCTATCCATTCATCTTCAGTTCTAAAAACACACAAAAATTCAAAAATAAGCAATTCAAAATACAGTTTGTTATACATATTAAATTAGATGTAATATAAATCAATATAATAAAACATTTATGAATTATGAATTTAATTAAGACAAGAAATCAAATATATGTTGGTACTCACCAAGGTTTAAATGGATTATATCAAACAGAGAAGTTTGTACTGGTTTCTTCTTGCATTGAACTAACAATAAAAGAAAGGTGGGATGAAAAGAACTATTTAATAATAAGAATAATCATTTAAAATAAGAACTATAATTTAATGGTATGTTCAAATGGAAAGAACTATAATAAAGAAATTGAAATAATATATTCCATAGCAAAAAATAACGGGTACAATAAAACCACACGATAAAATCAATCACATTTTAAAAAAACAAATACAATTAATGATATCTATTCAACAACCCCCGCAGATAGGCCCATCCTGAAACATTATGTTTTGATTCCATATTATGGCCCTATATCCACCAAAGTCAGAAATGAATTTAAAAAAAACTAGGATTAAACCCTGCATTTAAAATAGAAAAAACTCTATCCTCATATTTCCCTTCTTCTTAAGACAAAATAAAACCTTTCCAAAAAAGCGGAGTACACAAACTAAATTGTAATGATTGAAAAAAATGGAAGATCATTAAATCAGAGATTAAAGGAACAGATACGTGCATATAATAATAAGACAGAGAATTCAAATTTTTCAATTCATTTAAATGAAAAAAAACAACATAAATTCATCAAAGACTCAGGACTTAAATTAATACATCACGTTGAAAACAGCCTCAAATTAAATATATATATGAAGCACTTGAAATAATAAAATCCTTCAAATCCAATCCAGATTTTTGCTTAAATGACCAAATAAATATCTCCAATAATCCAATCTTAAATTTATTCCCATCTATAACAGAAAGCCAATTACTCACCAGCATTACTAGAAAAACCCCGACCCTTAAACTTTTTACCTATAAACATCCCACCTTTCTTTCATTGTTAGTTCAGTGCGAGAAGAAACCTGTACATAATTTTCTATTTAATGTAATCCATTTAAACCTTGTATTTGATTTTTTGTCTCCCAAGATCTCTTCTCGCCTTGTATGAAGAAGTATGAAATGCCTGAGAGCAAAGAACGTGCCGAATGCTTTGCTACTCACAATACAATAGACATACTGGGCACCAAAAGGCATTGTGAGAATTAATGGTCTGGAGTCAAAGAGCTTCCCGATGGAAAAAGGAGTAAAGCAGGGAGACAGCCTCAGTCCTCTACTATTCATCATCTTTATGGATGAAATAATAAAAATATGTAAGAGAAGAACATCAAGAGCAGTGATTGGTCACTGGAACATGAGAACTATATTGGCACAAGTAATGGTATATGCCGATGACATAGTCCACATTGCTGACTCTACACATAACCTCCAACAAGCCTTAATAGAGTGGGAAGCAAAACTTAGAAGGAAGGGCATGAATATCAATGCAAGAAAAAGCAAAATCCTACAAGTAGGACGAGAGTTGTACTTGTAATGAAAAGGAGCTTGAAATCGTGAATGAGTTCTCCTACCTTGGAACTGTGATAAGCCGAAATGGAAAAGTTCAGCCAGAAATATGCCATAAGATAGAAAAAGCAAGTAATATATATTATTCCATTAGCAACACAATCGTGGGAAAGAGAGAGGTCAAGAAAGATGTCAAGCACCACATTTTCAAGCCCGTATATATTATTATCTGCTATATGGAGCAGAGAGTTGGGTCTTCCCAGACAAAAAATGGAGCCGAATAACTGCAGCAGAGATGAAATACTTGCACAGAGTAGCTTCAAAAACACACAGGGATAGGATCAGGAATGAAACCATAAGGGAAGAATTAAATATTCCTGCAATAAAGGAGACCTGGAGAAGAGACAGTTGGGATGGTACGGACATGTGTGCAGAATGAGCCCTGATCAAGATTCACACAAATTTGTGGAGGCAAGACCAGTAGGCACAAGACCTAGAGAAAGATCAAGGCTCAGCTATAATAGCTATATTTCCAGGTTGGGTCAAGCGAGAGGAAAAACATTACAGGAGATGACGACTCTTGCGAGAGATAGAGATAGATGGAGATCCTGGGTTGGATTAACTCAACACTGAAAGGCACTAATATGAAGTTAAAGAAGAGAAGAAGAAGTCTTAATTAAACTCATAAATGTTTTATAATACTGATTTATATTATATCTAATTTAACACGTATAATAACAAACTGTATTTTGAATTGCTTATTTTTTTAATTTTTGTGTGTTTTTAGATCTGAAGATGAATTTATAACATTCAAAACTAGTTTTCAATAAAAGCAAAATTATAGAAGTGGCAAATAATTTATCAGTCCCTAATTAGATTGATCCTTCTATACCATCATGCGGATGTCAACTGCTTTTAAAATTAGCAAACTAATAAAGGAGTGGTGTAGGGGTACAAATTAAGAAAGTTATAATAGTTATTTAGAGAAGACAATGGATGAGTGTTGTCAATATAATGAGGGTTAATCCTAAAAATAAATAAAAGAAGTATAGAAATAGAAGAAAAAAATAAATATAAAATAACAAATTAAAATAAAAGTAAATATATAAGATGGGCAGAGGAGAAAATAAAATTTGATCAGAATTCATGAACAAAGAGATTGAGGTAAAGTGCCATCTGTAAAAGTTTAATGAACAAAATGGATTTTTGGTGGTTTTTGACTGCCTCCCGGACCATCTCATTCCTTCAAAAACTTAGAAGTTTTGTGTTTAAAAAATATACTTTTTCTAGTGTGCACAAGTCCTAACAGTTTGTCCGAAGTTGCAACATCATCAAATCATTCAGGTGAGATAATTGTTTTTTTATTTTCAGGATATAAAAATTAATGAATTTGAAACCATAAAGCTCCTACCTGTAAAGTGTTTAAAGTTAAAATTGTTTAATAAAGTGTTTAAAGTTAAAATTATTGTATCTTGTTGTGGTAATTGATCACTTTTTAAAACAGCCATTCATATTGATTTGGTAAGATTGCTCTTCCATCAATATTTGAAAATATTAAATAATTAATTTTGCAAGAAAGTAGTAATTGTAGCTAAGTATCTATTATTTTATAGACATTATTTAATTTTTTACCATTATTTCGATTCGTAATCATTTAATTTTTTACCATTATTTCGATTCGTAATCATTTAATTTTTTACCATTATTTCGATTCGTAATCACAGTAAAATATTTCTTACTTCTTATTCATTATAAGATTTAGGTTGATTTTTGTATATAATTTCATTGTAGGAATCACAATAAAGATACCTGTAGAAGTGTAACATACTTGTGGTCATCTAAAATTATATTTAATAGGATAGCCAAAAATATAATATAAAATTATGGCAAAAATTTCTATCTAATAGGAAAAAGTTATGAAGTCCTACATTAGTTAAATGTATAACGGTCATCAAATAATCATTGAAACAGAGTTAAAGAAAAAGTTAACATCAATACTGTGGACATAAGCTAAAAGGCTCCAGCATTTTTGTAGTGAACCCGAATAGCTTTAAAAACTAAACCTTTCTATGACATTAGAAATCCGTAAAACCAATGATTAGGATCAAACCATGGAGTTAGAGCTTTCTAATATCATAAAAGGTTTAGTTTATACAGAAATGCGGGTAAACGATGTATTTTATAAGATGGTTTGGAGTTAGGGCCTTTCAGTTTATTAGAGCAGAATACAAATGAGTGTAGGTTGCCCTTCGTAAAGTAGAGAAAAATATCTCTAAAATCTATGGTATAATGCTTTAAATATAAGTTGTTTTCATTCTATTTGAAGAAATTATTAAAAAAAATAATTACATGTGTTTGTCATAAGATAATAAATTTGGTGATTGACTAGTGCTTCCAAATTCTTAGATGGTAGACTAAAGGGTTGTTTTGGGATTTTTTTTTCTATTGCTGATATTATACTTTATTTCAATAATTTTCTTAGCACTGCTAAACTAGGCATGACTGGAAATAAGCACCTCGCTGTATAAGTACATGCTCGTATAAAGTTAAGAAGGTTTCTCCTTAATAACGCAGGTAGCGCTACTGGTCCTTAGTAACCAATAAACAAAACACTACTCGTCTTTATAGTTTTATTTTATATCGCTTTAATACTCGTATTATTGAAGCATTATTATTTAACGTAGTTTATATATCGCATGTGCCAATATTATTTACCAGTAATATACCCTTCGGACGGTCAATAGTTTGACGGAATTCGATATTGACCGTATAAGGTGGACTTCACACTAATTTGAATAATAAAATGACAATTTAGTATTACATCTAGGATTACGAACGAAAACTATGGCTCCAGCCACGCCTAGACTCGCAATACAATAAAACACTCGACAAGGGTTCTAAAATGCTAATTCCTGATAAGTACTTCCCAAACTTAAACTAATCAATTCTTCTGCCGATTCCCTGTTAGATATATATGTATATATATTCGCCGTTTTATACTAGCAAAAAGTTTTTTTACACTTCATATTAAAAAGTAATTTAATTTTAGGGGGAAGAAATGGGCCAACCCTGACAACACTGCTCTTTACCGCCTTCTTTTTAGTTTCTCAATTGTTATTTTGTACATGTGTCGGTGGTCATCTGTTGTTAGAAATATGCATTGTGAGGGGTGTGAAATTGATTTATCGAATTTTTCGGAGGGAATAGGAACAGACCCCGAAGATTTCCTTAAGTATCTACAAATGCACGGAGTTATAAGAACTGTTATGAGTTGTCATGATTGCGGGAAACTTTGCAAAGCATTATCGGCCCGGTTGATGTTCAGGTACTGAAAAATTACGGTATAATTTATAAAAATTAATATTTTATTTCTCATAATTTATTAAATTAATGGTTTTTAGATGCCGAAGATGGAGGGTCGTCGATGGCCTTAGGGTTAAGTGTAACTTTAGTTTTTCAATGAAAACAAATACCTGGCTGAAGGGAAAACACATCCCATTAAAAAAGGTCTGCCGCTTTGTTTGTATGTGGCTTTTAATACCACATCCTCGACATGATTTGATAATGTCAGAATTAGGTTTATCATCAACCACAGTGGTTGAATGGTCAAATTATTGTCGAGAAATTTGTCTCAATTCCCTTGTGATGGCAGATGATGAAGTTATTGGTGGTGCTGAGAAAACAGTTGAAATTGACGAAGCTGAATTCGGCAAATGGAAAAACAATATAGGAAGAGATGTCAAAGGATCTTGGATTTTCGGTGGATTGGAAAGAGGCACAAAGAGATGTTTCTTTGAGCCGGTCCATGATCGTTCGGCAGGTGCTCTCATAGATGTTATTTTGCGTCGAATTGCCCCTGGCACAACAATCATTTCGGATAGGTGGAAAGGGTATGATCCTTTAATAAACCATCCCCAGTACCACCATTTAACTGTTGACCACAACCTTAATTTTGTCGACCATCAAAGTGGAGACAATACCCAGAATATTGAGAGAATGTGGCAGGAAATCCATTCTAATATTCCAAGATTCGGACGAGGTAAAAATTTAATTGGTGGATACCTCGCCGAATTTTATTGGAAATCTAAGTTCGAACGGAATTCTCGCCTACATAATTTCTTCCTGGAGGTGGCCAGACAATTTGATCCCACCACGAGTTGACAGGTAAGAATTTCAATAGTACTTCTTGTATGATAAAAACCCTAGGAGGGCTACTTATGCTTTTTTTTTTTTTTAACCTTTAAAAAGTCTTCTTTATTTTCAAGAGCAAAAATAATAAATTCAAGAAAATTTTCTTGAACAACAGAAGACTATTGTGGCATTTTTTTTTATGTTTAAACAAAATTTCAATCTTATACTCTTAATAAAAATTGCAGACTATTTTCATTGGTCTGACAGATAATAATTGGTAATTCTACAGTGTGGTGGCTATTTCATGTCCTAATAAAGTTTTGCAAATCATGGTTAAAATTATTTGTTTGGAATTCTACTATGTTAAAGTTTACATGGATTGGTAAGTAACCTTAAATATTCTGATCTTCAACTCTAAGCTCAAAAGGTTTAATATATCTTTCAAAAGCCTTGATTCTCATTATTCTGGAGTATCCCGCTCATGAGTTTTCATCTTTTCACTTACAGTGTTAAGTTCTTGTTCAGAGTTCTAATTCCCTGTTTGATCTAAATAATTGGTATACACTCTGGTCTTCAAAAAATATAAATTAAATAATAAATAGAAACCAAGACATAATTAATTGACTAGAAGAAGTCAAAATTAATTTTCTTGTTAAATATTGCCCAATTTACATTGAAATTATTTAATTGTTTAGAACCCAGGAACATAATTTATTTTAGGTGTTTTTTATTATTATAACTATAATTTATTCTGTTTCAGATTTCAATTGAGATTTAAACATACTACAAAATCGTACCTAGGAAAAAGAAAGCCACAAAAGAAGAAATTCTCATAAAAAAGAAATTGAAAGAATGTGAGCAATACAATAAATTCAAAGAAGATCCAACAAGATTACCAATGTAAAAAGATAGAAGAAAGTTAAAGTACTTAATAATCAAAGAGATTTTTTTTTTTAAATTGATTTCCGAACTGAGTGAAAGAGAAAAAAGATGCCAAAGAAAGAAGTGGAAAAGAACCTCAAAGGCATACTATAATAGAAAGCACAAAACAACTTATATTCCATAAGCAGATACACCACCAGATTTAGATATTGATGACCCCCCTCCCCTCTCCCTCCCATTCAACATGAAGTAGTTAAAAAATCTTCAAGGCGTAAGAGAATAGAGAGAGAGAGAAGTAAAATAGTAATGAGGAACAAAAAACTAGCCGAAGAAAACCGAAGACTATCAAGACTTGTTAAAAAATAAAAGAAACGAATACAAAGAGCCACAAGAAATAGTTCTGAAGGTAAACTTTTGGCACCTAGATCTGAAGCTGGTAAGATAATAAAAAATAAGAGTAGAAACTGATTGGACAACTTTTAATATTTGGGGAAATCCTGTGCTTACAAATAAGAAAAAAATGCAGAGTTGATGACAAATCCCGAAGAGAAAGATGAGTTAATTTCCAAAGATTTGGAATAAAAGAGATTTAAAAAAATTATCAAGCTACACTTGAGCTTTCAAAAAGACTGATGTTAAGTACCAACCATAGTGGGAGATATTCTCTGCGCACAAATAATGGTCTAAACAAACAAAAAAAAAAACAGGAATACATAAGTTGAAAATGAAAGTTAAAAACTTTCTTGAGCAAGATGACAACAGCCGCCTTGCTCCTGAAAAACGAGATACAATCACGTTCAAAAAGGAAAACTACAAAAGTGTTATCTAAATGACACCATGAAGAATCAGCAATCTAAATTTTCTAAGAAAGATAAATTGAGCAATGCACTATTCTGTCTACTTCGGCCATTTAATATAATTATCAAACATTTGATAGGGATACATGCTTATGTAAGCTACATGCAATTGATGCTTTTCATTTCTTCTCTTCAAAGACAAAAGATAATAGACGAAAACAATTGGCAAGAAGTTGTAGAAAACCTATGCTGTGAAAAGTTCAACATCAATTTCTTGTTAAGAAAGTGCAGTGATTGTTCTGGTAAGGAAATCAAATTTAAGGAGTTCAATGGTGAATCTGATATGGACTATGACTTCTGGGAAACTAAGAGTGAAACGTACAGGGATAGAAGCGGAAAGACTATAAATGCCAAGTTAACTGCTAAACTTAGATTGAAAGAAAGTGCCTATATGCTACTGCAGAAAATATAAGAAATGATTATAAAATTTATGAAACATGAAGCAATCATTAATCAGTATGCAGCTTTGAAATACTTGGAACTCTCAATGACAAAGGATGATGCAGTTTACATATTGATTTCAATGAGAACTATGCTTTCAAATACAGAGAAGAAGTTCAAAGCTTCCATTTTGGTGGAAGTAGGAAGCAGGTTACACTCCATACAGCTTCTTTAAATTACAAAGACACTGACTACGATGAACCAAAAACCAAATCATTTTCTACTGTTTCTAAAAATTTGATTCACAGCCATCCTGCTATTGTGGCTCATATGAAACCCATTTTTGATTTCTTGAAAAAAAATCAAACCCAACTTGAAGTCCATACATTTTGTCTCTGACAGTCCCTCCAGCCAGTAGAGGAACCAACTTATGTTTTGTCTCCTAACAAAAGTTAAAAAATTCATACCATCTATTAACTTGTGTTCTTTGAACTACCTACAGGCTGGTCACGGTAAAGGGGCCCCTGATGGGATTGGGAGTACCGTGAAGAGAACTGCGGATAGGTTAGTATCCGAGGGTAAAGATTTGGATTCATCTGAAGTATTTGTTAACCATTTGAATGAAGTTCTTCGCAAAATTGCCATTCTTATCATTCAGACTTCTGACATTTCCAATATTGAAAATGATATCCAAAGAGAGAAGGTAATTCCTTCCAAAGGAATTATGCAAGTTCACCAACAAATGCAAATTGTGAAACAGAATCAAGAAAAAGAGCCTGTAGTTTTACATATGAAATGAATGAGCTGTTTCAAATTTTACATCCTCCAGTATGTAAATATTTCATTTTAGGCTCAATTACATATGAACCTGAAGAACTTCAACAAGATCATCCTCGGAGTGATTTGGACAATGATCAACAGCAACCTGAAGATTTCAACATTCCTTCTTGCTGTTTACAGTTTCCACAAAATTTTAATTTTACTCTAAGAAGTTGGCACAATCAAAGAAGCTTTTCATTATTTTGTATAAAAAATCAATAATTTCATTTTGTCATTCCAACCTACAATTGTTTTTGAAAAAAATATACAAGTCTTAGGGCATGTTCCAATAACATTTTGTTCCATACTTCTCCTTTCTCTGGTGGTAGCTTTCTAGATACTGAAATTAGAGCTTACCTGGGTTTATTATTTTGATTTAGTCTCGAATCAATAAAATAATCTAGAGTTGCTTCCCTAGTACACACTGAAAATTTATAGTTTGCATCTTATTTTCCTTTCTTATTTCTCATTGTCCTGGTAACTTTCTAGAATCTGAAATTGGTGCTTACCTGGAGGTACTATTTTGATTTAGTCTTAAATTAAAAAATAATATTGTGACTCTCCTAACATTGGAATTGGAATAAATGTTGCTGACAGCAATTCAACTCAATATAAAAAAGACTAGAACGGACTCATAAAAAAATAAAATAAAATAAATAAATACCATTGTATACAAAATTAGAATAGCCACAACACTGTAGAATCACTCAATTGTGTTTATTTCATTACTAAAACAAAAAATTGTTTATTGCGTATTTAAAAACCTAGCAATGTGGTGGGGACTACAGCTACCAAACAGTTTCTCATCTTAAAAGGTGCTTGAAATAACCAGAACAGGGATAGCTGTCAGTTATGCTTGCAGGCTGGAGTCATAGTTCGATTGTATTGCCTTGGTTTTTAATAATCTAAACAAACAGGTTGTATTTTTTATAGAATAATTTAGTGTTATTTATTTTTTTGGGTAGATTTGTAATTGTATATTTAAAATTGACAGAAAAGTAGTTTTAAATGTTATGATATAAATAGAAACCATTTTCAAACAAATACCCTTATATTTCTATTCTGCTAATATTTAAATAACATTTTATTGAAACTTGTGGACAAACATTTAACAGTTAGCTAGCGGTTTGTGTAGTTGAGTATTATAATTTTAGGTAAGGCGGACAGGGCTGTGGAATCCTTTTTTAAACAGCAATAATTCATTAGAAATTGCAAAATATCTCAAGTGTACAGTAAGAAAAATGATAATTGCTCTTAGATATGTAAGGATAAAACAATCTAACAAAGTTGATGTTTTAGTAAATCAGATGTTTTTTCATATAGCTGCAATATATGCAATCGTGAAATTTGTTGGGTGATTCTGCATTGAAAAAAAGTTGACTCATATCCTACGTTTTATCTTATGGGGTCTAGGAGCTGAGGAAAAAAAATAAAGCATGCTGAAAGTGCTTTATTTTATATCTCGAGTTTGAAAAATAATATCGGCATGTTTTTTCCAGCTAAACATTTGTTTTTTAAAATACATTAAAAGAAAAAAATTAAAAAAAAACCGGCGACGGCCACATCGTCCACTCCCCTTCTTAATAGTGCACTTAAGTAACAATAATTCATTTGATAATTTCACTAGAAATTAAAAAGCATTTCTTGTCATTAAAATCCATAGTAAAACATAACTGATGAATGATTTGCAAGGTTTAAAAAATCTACTATTGATTATTTAAAAATCTACTATTCCACACCAAATCAACCAATAAACAGGGTGTCCAGCAGCCTTAAATTCCTCGAAGATCGGGAATAATACTTGAAAAATTGCCAGTCATCAGGAAATTTTAATTTTTAGTCTTACAATTCCATTTCTTCATCAGTACTAAGCAACAAGTTAATAAACAATTGAGAAGGTTGATGTAGCTGTTCCCCTTACCATCTCTAATTTAATGAAAGCTTGAAAATAAAATGCCCGCTAATTTTGTTCAGTCCTTTCTCAAACACGTACTCATTATATGTTCTGTCTCACAAGTAGCGAGTCCACTTGTCGCTAAGTGAATTAGGGATGTTATAGAAGCTCAGAGTTTCAATTTCAACCGATTTGCACTCATCTTGTAATATGGGGCCCCCTTGCCCTTGAGGCCGAGGGTGGAGTGAAAAGAATAAGGGGTTGCCTGGATTCATTTTATTTCTATAATTGTGATTATTGTGTTATACATTTATTTATATTATTTTCTTTTGTTAGGCAAAATAAGTTTGTGAATAAAATTTTGGTGAAATTTCTGAAAAATATTTCTAAACTCGAAATTGTTTTTGCACTGTATTTTATAATTGTTTTTATTTTTGGTAATACCTTGAGCCCTCAGTGCAAGAAGCCAAGTAACAATTTTTCATTATCAAACAGGAAAACAACGTTTATAATTATTCAAATTCATTCTCAAGTCCGAATTGTAAATTTTATCATAAACTTACCAAATACAACATTTTATGGTTTCCATTTTTGTTTTAAATTTAATCCAATAAACTGACAAAAAACGCCTTGAAACTCGTCTTGGTTCGGAAGTAGGGGTACCAAACCGCTTGCAACAGGTGTTGTTTTAGAGGTCTGTGGTATTAAAAAGAACCAGTTCCAGACAATGACAGAAACCATTATTCTGGACTCATTGGGAATTATACACCACCATTTGCAATAGGCCTTGACTTCGTTTTGTTAGGTTATGGCCCATTTTGTTTTCTGTTAACTTCATTTGTTGGTTTTTGATCTCCCTTCTTTACCCGATTGATTCGGTATGAGTGATTTGGTAACTCAACACAGTTGAGTAGCTTCTCGAAATTTGTACCAATCTTAATGGAGGGAGTTATTGTTGACCGTATATTTATATTTAAAGGGAGAAGTTGGTCGGGGGATGCGGTCAAAGAAATAGACTACTATAATGTGAACTTATATAATTGTGCCTACGTTTCGGCCTAAGTTTTAGGCCATCTTCAGGGCAGCGAGGCGTGTGGTCAATGTTAGCGCCAACAGTTGGCGCTTGACCACACGCCTCACTGCCCTGAAGATGGCCTAAAACTTAGGCCGAAACGTAGGCACAATTATATAAGTTCACATTATAGTAGTCTATTTCTTTGACCGCACCCCCCGATTGTACCAATCTTAAAATGTTTTTTCCAAAAACTCAAAATCGAAATTTTTAATTCTTTTGAAAACAATATAAAAACTTCATATTTCAAGATGGGGTTTTGTGCATTTTTAATGCTAATATAAGAATGCACATACCAAATTTTATGATGGTTTCTCAATCGGATCATTTCAAAAAAGAAGAAAAGTTTTGTGGAAGCTCGTTCACCAATTAATGGCTCACGAATAATGTCGGGTATAATAACTCAAAAACGGAGTTTGTATAATTGTTTGCAAAGTTAGTTTAATTTTTCTATTTTTTCTTCGCTTTTTCTTTACATCTTTTAATCGGGCGAATGGATTTTCACTCTTCAATTTCCCGACTGTTTAGAGGTAGAATAAAAATAAAATGAGTGAACATTTTCTGACTTTTCATTCCCTTTTCTCCTGATATCTTGTGAATAAGTGAATGGGTTTTCACCGATCAAACGATTTGCCGACTATTAGAGGTAAATTAAAAGGGGAAACGAGTGAGAAAATTTGAAAAATTGTATTTTTAACCTTTCTGATAATATTACATATGTACAAAAAAATCAATGATTTTTGAGACAAGTTCCAGACCGCTAGTTGATTTTACATGGAATGACGCCTTACCTTGGAATGGTAACATAAGCGAGATAAGTATGAGGTTATTCTCATAAAACAGTAATATGTCATGCTTATTATAGTTTTCCTTATTTTTTTTTCAGGTTCATCGATTGGTAACTTCAGTCCTGAAGGTTCCTTATTTCTGGGAATGGAATGGGGTTTACCAGGAAGCTCTAAACCATTACCAGATATAGATCCAGACCTATTGAGGCTCAAACCTAACAAACAAGATAATGATCAGACTTTGGTGCATAACCACTGATAGTTTTTTGTAAATAAATCAAATTTTACCATTTGTTGATCCCTTAGCTCTTAATTATAGTAATGTTAATAAAGGAAACCATTTAGAAACTGTTTTTATTTATTTCATATTAGTTATTTTCTCAACTAAAAGAAATATTTGAGCATAGATCAAACATTTCCTTTTAAAATTATGTATTGAATTTATTGATTTATTAAAATCAATCGCATTCTTAATCCATATCCCATAAAACATTAATTTATAAATTATCGTTGGTAAATTTTTTTTTTTTCTAGCTTGGAATATTTTTTAATTTTGGAAAATTATAATTGTTAGTTTTACTTGCTATATTTGTATCTATTTCTTTCTCTTTGTTATTTTCTTTATTTATTATATGAAAGGAATCTGTTGATATACAATTTTTTCGTTTTTTAATTTTACTTTTATTTATTTTTTATTTTCGCACTGTTTTCTCTATCTGTTTATGCCAATATTTAATATTTTAATTTAGTTCAGGCATATTTAACATAATTTATTAAGTAGTCTATTGGGATAAAAATTATTATTTAATATTTTGTATATTTTATTTTTTGTTTCTTTCAAATATTTATCATTGGGCAATGTTATTGCTTTATGAATCAGCTTTATTGTCATAATTTCTTTTTGATATTTTGGATTGTATCGCTACTGTTTTGTTTTTCTGTCCATATAGTCGTGAATTTACTGTCTTCTAAAATTATATCCACGTCTATGTAACTTAATATGTTAGTTATAACCTTTTTGGAAGGCTGCAGTTCACCGAAATTGATGCTTGAGACCCGCAGTACATAAAAAGCACTGTTGCCACTCTGCGCACTTCTCTTCTAACCTCTTGAGCTCTTTGGGTCGATAATGTCAATCATTAAGCAAATTCTTGATCAGTTATTGTTTAATATTATATTGTTAAGCACGCTAATTAATTAAATCTATGTTAAAAAAAAGTTAAATAAATTAGGATGTGTATATTTTTTTTTCGTTTCGATCATTTTTTCGTAAAAAAAAAGTTAAATAAATTAGGATGTGTATATTTTTTTTTTCGTTTCGATCATTTTTTCGATAACAAACTTAAGTGTACGATAAAGCCCTTTGTTAACACTTAAAAATATTCCTGAAGGTTTTTAATTTTAATGAAATCTTTGGATAGTGCTTATCACTCCTTTTATTTGGCGCAGCAATCCACTGCTGAATCTAGACCTCCACCAGTAGACTCTATCTTGTGCTGTAGCTGTCCAGTTCCATGTTTCAAGAAGCAGTCTAGCATCTGGTACCACGCCATCTTATTTTGGGTCCGATGTAAGATCTCTGTCCTGAGTTTCTTGGGGATCTCAGTGTCGTTCATCCTATTTATCAGGCCCAACGAAGTCTCCCGAGCTTAACAAACTTCACCACATCCATGCTTTGGTACCGCCCTTCTTGGTGCATCTTCGCCAAGCATCCCCCTCACGGATAGGGCCATAAATCCTCCTCAATATTTTCTTTTCAAATATATAGAGCCGATTTTCATCTGCTTTCGTTGTGGACCAAGTTTCTGTTTCACACTGGAGGGTAGGGTGGATGAGGATCTTGTATAGCCGTAGTTTGGTCTCATAGGAGATAAATCTGCTTCTCATTTGCTGGGAGAGGCCGAAATAACACCAATTTGCTGAACAGATACTTTGACTTATCTCTTGACTGAGATCATTCCTTGAGTTAACTTCAGATCCTAGGTAGATAAAACTCTCTACTCGTTGAAACCTGTATTTGCCAACCTCAAAGTATTCAGCCAGGTTTCCTCCACCACTGGCATATATTTAGTTTACTACTAGACCAAATTTTCAGGCTGCCCTCTCAAAGTTCATGAAGGCTTCTCGTAGGGAATGCTCGGATCCAGCAATAATGTTGATATCGGCATATCTTAGTAGTTCAACCGGTCAATTGAAGATGATCTCACCTACCTGGAAATGGGATTTTCTGATGGCCATTTTCTTGTGCTATATTAAATAATAGACAAGATCCTCCTGTCTTACGCCAGCATCCATCTTCAACTCCTCAGAAAGGTCTTGGTCTATCCGTACAAGGCGTTTTGTGCTTCACATCATCATTTTCACCAGCCGGATCAGCTTCCTGGGTATACACAGTATGTCCAGGGTGTGGTACAGTTCTTCACTGTCATAAGCTCCCTTTAGGTCAACGAAAAAATGATGTATGACCATTTGATATTCGAGGCTCTTCTCCAATATCATCCTCTGGGAAAATATTTGATCTTTAGTGGAGCGGGCTTTTCTGAAGCCAGCCTAATGTTTACCTAATAGTCTCAGAATATGGCATAATATTCTTAAAGTGTTCCCGAAAGGATCTTAGTAGGAGAGAAATACCTTTGTAATTCCCACATTGTCATGTCGCCTTTTTTCTCCCACCGTGGAGACAAATTAATCTCAAATTACGTTCTTAAAAATATTTTTCTCTACACGTGTCAATTAAAACGAAAAATTCTTTTTGTGTTGGTATAAGCCATGAATTGAAGAAGGCTTAAGGCTTTATAATAGATATGGAACAGTAATCATAAATTAATTGCTAAGCAAAAAAGTGTCCAACTTGCATATGTTTCATTGTCATGATAACTTTATACCCATGGAACCTAGTTGACTATAAAAACATTTCAATAAGTGTGAAATTACTGTTTGACAGAGTTCAAATAAAATTGGAGACGTAAGGAGGAAAGAGAGTGTGAAAAAGTTAAACTTTATTGCCCTTTATAAAAATTCGTAGTTTTGTATCTGTTTCATGAAAATTTCTGTAAGACATGAGTCTTTATAGCATATTATAAGTTATTATTTTAAAGGTTATTTTGTATTTTTGGGGTCAATCCAAATTTAACGCGGGTAAAATCGCAGGGCACATCTGGTTTGGTGACCAAAATAATTCAAAAAAATATTTCATGGAATAATTGAGGAGCTCACTTTCAAAAGGGCACGTATCCCATTTAGATAATTTTTTAGTAATGTGAAAAATAAGAGTATTAGTTAAATAATTCATTCACTAGTTCATTTCAAAGCATGAATGCGAAAAGTATAAAGTTCTTTTACATGTATCTTGTTTTAAAAAATATTTTCACTTATAATCCAATGAATGAATGATTTTGTATACATTTTTTTAGTAAAAAGACGTACTCTTTAAAGAGCATTATTTTGTTTATGTGACCTCTTAAAAATGCAGCATTTTTTTTTCTTGGCACTTGGAGCACTTGTAATGAAATCATAAAATATTATACATTATTTAGAGCACTGGCAACTTGTTTCAAATAGAAAAACAATATTTAAATTTTTTCATTCATTGGGCAGAAATGGGTTAACCCTTTCTTGTCCAAGGCACCTTTCAAGACATATTTAAGAGGTTTAAATTTACCAAGAAGTGAATATTTTGTGATAAGCTGCTTTTCTCTTCATGATGTTATATACCTAAACAAAAATGCGCTCTTTATGGCAGTAGTGTGATCACTTTAAAAATGAATATATTACACCTATAAGATTCCACAGGTTGTTGTTTACAGTGTATTCCAATGTTTTCTGTGACTGATTACTGTATTTTTGAAGACTTCTTTTGGAATGAATTGATTTGTCAAGGTAAGTAATTTATTCTATTTGTGGTTTATGACTTTAGATTGCTTAAAAGTAACTTATTTAAAAAAATAAATTGAGAAAACCGAAGATGCCTTGAGAGACATTTTGATTAAATGATTGTGCAGTTTCTACTGCTCTGTTTTCTTTATGATATTTACCTCTGAAGTTCAGTTGAATATTTTCCTATGGTTTAATGAATAAATTTATTTTTAAAATAAATTAAAGGCTAAAGAGATTTTTAGCCTGAAATGTTTGGACTGGACATTGAGAATATGTCAGTAGATTTCGTAGACTTGGATAGATCCTGTACAAGCATTGGCCTGCAAATTGTATCGAAAGATAAAACCGTTACTATTAAGATGGTGTGAATGCAAGCAAGCAAGCGATAATTCTGCCAATCGGCTGCTTATAAAAAAAAGAAGTTCAACAAATTCTGCTGAAAATTATGGTATAATCTAAAAAAGGTTACACCACAAAAAGAAAAGGAAATGGGAACGTGATCAATTAGAAGAAGTTGAGCACCTTAAAAGCCTCAATGAAACTAGGGCTAATACAAGCCAGAAGCTATTTCAAGGAGCTTTCTCTGAATGTTCCTCTTGCCCTAAGACCTCGGTGGAGACTTCTAAAATATTTGCTTTGTATGTCTTATATCTCTGGTTGAGGTCATCATCTGGTTCAAGACCTTGGAGTTTTCGGTCCATCGAAAAGGAATTTTCCCTGCGGATCCCTCAGCTTTTGCACATTAATCTTTCTTGTCCTCTTATTTGTCATATTACGTACCACAGATATTCTAGAATATATTCATGCAATCTTGAGATAATGATCTGATTCCAAATTCACACCTCGGAACATTCTCACATCCACAGACTCGTTGCGAGCTAAGCACTTATGAGAGGATATGCTCTCTATAGTTAGTGCTCATACTGCCGTTTGAGCGCCAAGTAGTGAGGTGGATCATATAATGGGGAAATCACTAGTCCTCTAGATGCCGCAAAGCTAATGAGTCTCAGACCATTATCATTTGTTTCTGGGTGTATACTATGCATTCCAATTCCATGAAGAAATTCACGCTCTCACCCGATTAGTGCATTGCAGTCACCACTCGCAATCTTTATATCAGCTCTAGGACAAATATCAATGCATCTTTCAAGTGTCTGGTAGAAAATATCCTAAAAACCTAGCACGAAATCGTGAAAATAATTCGAACTGAATTCTGCTCCAGATAGCACCAAAACGACCGAATTAGCGTCATATTTTTAAGAAAATTCTTGTAAAGGGATATATTATAATGAGTTAAACTCTGCTCCTAAAAGATTCAAAACCTTGACAATTCGCTCCGATAATGAAAAATATAGCGAGCCGAATCCTACATCAGAAATTCTCAAAACACCCAAATTTTCATTTGATTTAAAAAAAAAATTCTAGAATCGAGTGACATTAGACAATTTTCAGCTCTAGAGATCTTCAGTAGGTACTCTCTAATCTTCTTTCGTTTTTAATCAATTTTCTTGGAAAGATTGAAATTATAACAAGCCGAATTCTGCTCCAAAGAGGCAATATTTTCGCCTGATTTAAAAAAAAAATCTTGAAATCGGTGAAATTATATTGAGTGGAATTCTGTAAAAAAGTGGAAAAAGCCGCAGTACACTCAAATTTGCGTCCGGTGCTCAAATATTACCTAATGTAATGTTTCTATAATAAAAAAATATCTGAAATATTTTTCTAGAACCGTCCCTCCCCAATGAATTCCTACGTACGCCCTTGCACACCGCATTTTCAATGGTATCCATAGTAAGCTTTACCAAGCGTATAAGTGTTACTGTGATATTAAACCTTTTCATGACTTGACATAGAGGTTCGTGCTGAACACTATCGTAGGCTGCTTGAAATCCACAAAGAGTGGGTATCTGGTACTCTCGGCCACGTTCCATAAAAATGAGTAAGGAAAATATTTGATCAATCCTGGATTTTCCCTGGACAACCAAATTGATATCTCCCCAGGATTTTTTCAACATACGGTAAGTAAACTTCCCTTCTTGTGAATTGGGCATAGATTTGACTTATTCCAAGCTCCTGGCATCACTTCATCAGTCCATATTAGGGTTAGGGGTTCATATAACATCTTCAGGAGTTCCTTTCAACCTTCTTTGAAAAGTTCAGATGAAAGTGCATCAAATATGCATCTGGGACTTAATAAATTAATAAATAAACTTCCTAAGTGTATCATTCCCTTCTTGGACGTCTTCTTCAGGGGGCTCTAGCTCATTAAGTTAAGTCTGTTACTTCCGGCTAGTCCTCCTGTGGGAAGTTTTCATTGAGTATGTGGTCAAAGTGGCTATTCCATCTTTTAAGAATTTGATTCTTGTCACTAAGTCACTTCATGATCAATTAAAATCTCTATATAAGGACAGTCGAAGCTTGAATGGCTTTCGGCCATTATTCACCCTTTGGTTGAATTATCGGCATTCGTTTGCCCAAATTTATCCGTATATTTGATTAAAAACTATAATTATTTTATTATTATTGCATATTTGGATATTCAGTCCATTTATTTCATAAAGTTTGCTTTGTTTTGTTATTGTATTTTTAAGTAATTCTCTTTATTAACAGTTAGTAAATTGTATACCTTCACCAATAAATGAACCATAAAAATAAATCATGGGCTTATGAGATCTCTAATCGGCTGCCATTTTGAGACAAACAGACGGGTGGTAATGTCGAGTTCCGAGGATCACCCTGGGGTGACGTGTGATATTGGTGCCGAATCTCAAGAAAATCGGTCCAGTAGTCTTGTAGAAAAGCCGCGGACGGAGGACGGACGGATTTTTTTATTCGATATTTGGATTCCACGTATCTTGAAACGTAAAACCTCAAATTTTGAGAGAGGGTTACAGCAATTTTTTCCTTGTTCGATTCCAAAGGAGTATCCAAAAATAAACAAAGTTATATTGATATGAAGTTTTTCTGTATACCTTTTCTTTATTTAAGACTAGAAAGACAGTAGAAATTACTGACGTTGAAGGAAAGGACCAGGACTAGGTCATTTGGGACGGGCGATAGTCAGTAGTACTATCGATATAACGATGATTCAAGACTATCGATAGTACTAGGACTATCAGTATATCGCGCCTCAGAAAAAATTAATCTCAAATTATTTTCTTGTCGAAGTTGTGTCGATGAAAAAGAAAAAAAAAATGAGAGGTATTTTAAAGCTAATTTTATCTCTCATTTTTGGTTTATTATTTTCAATAATAGACCTTTGGAATCGAACAAGGAAAAAATTGTTGTAACCCTCTCTCAAAATTTGAGGTTTTACGATTCAAGATACACAGAATCCAAATATCGAATAAAAAAAAATCCGTCCGTCCTCCGTCCGCGGCTTTTCTCCGAGACTACTGGACCGATTTTCTTGAGATTCGGTCCAGTAGTCTCGGAGAAAAGCCGCGGACGGTGGACGGACGGATTTTTTTTTTATTCGATAATTTGATTATTGTGATTAATTACAAAAATTAATTATTGTGATGAAGGCTACACAGCACTTTAAAGTAAGTAACAAAAGAATTCAGCGAAAAAAGTGAGATAATACAATAAAATTGCCCTCAACGTCGTCTATTTTTCCTGAAGTCAGTAGCGGAAACCTACTGAACTATTGATACTATCAATTATTTTTCATCGTTAGTATCGAACTATCGTTAGTAGCCAACCATCGACTATCACCTCTACTTCGATCTGCCTTAAAGCCGACAAACACAGAGAAGCCAATCCAAGCCAAGCAGAACTTTTTACCCTTTTACACATTTGACTTGCCTAGGCTTGGCAAATGTGTAAAGGCAACTTAAAGAAGATATAGAGATATAAAAAAGATATATACTAATCGATTAACCTTAGAATCGATATAATTTTATTCACCATATTAATAGTTGCTAATAATGTTTTTTTATAATTTCAATAAAAATATAAAAGAAAAACCCTATTCAGTCACATGTATATTAAATATCTTTAAAAAACAATATACATATTTAGGATTACTTTTTATTTGTGGATAGAAGCTATTTAATATTATGATAATCCTTAGATAAACCCAACCAGTGTAAGAAAATATTTATGTGTTAAAAAAAAAACTATCTAAACTAGTTACCTTTGTTAACAAAGGGCTACGATTGATTAGATAAGGATCAGAGATACTGTCATTGATTAGGGGGGTGTCTATAGAACCTATGGGTAGTAAGTAGTAGTGGTACAATTGTCAAAGTAGAACACGTCAGTTGGAGGGGGTCATTTCCATCATAAAACAGGAGTATTAAACTGTGCCAGGAGAAATACTATGTCACTCCTAGCAATTTGCAATGTGATAGTTTTTGTGACTTCTTGGCTCAATATTGACAGAGTATTTTAAATAATGTAAGTTCAAAATGTTGCACTTTTTATAAAGTAATCACTATGTTGCCATGACCTTTACAACCTAAACTTGTAATTTTTTATTCAATGTTTTTAGTTTTTCAGAGTTATTGTGCATTTTATATGCCATCAAACATTTCTGTTACTTAATTTCAAGGCTGATGCAGTTTCTCATCCTTTATTTTCCCCATATGGATGAATTGGCTAATAGTTTATAAAATTAAATTCTTCTGCCCAATTATGTGTACTTAATTTGACTGTTTGTAGTCTTGTAAATTTGATGTATTGTGTAAATGAAAACATTGATATTTTAAAGTTTGTTGAAATAATTTGGTTTCAAAATATTTACAGAATGTATAACCTTCTAATTTATAAATATTAATGTATAATGTGTAATAATAGTTTTACCACAATGTTGAGTTTCTTTTTTCTTGTAATTTATATAGCCCTTCTTTAATTAATGAAAAAGTGTAAGA
This sequence comes from Rhaphigaster nebulosa, assembly GCA_948150685.1. NCBI lineage: Eukaryota > Metazoa > Arthropoda > Insecta > Hemiptera > Pentatomidae > Rhaphigaster > Rhaphigaster nebulosa. The sequence goes on along the minus strand of OX411309.1, from coordinate 75,754,923 downwards.
GAAAAGTAACGGAACAGTGCCCTAATTTAATATTTTTCCACTTCGTTGAAGTTGCTTAATTGATATGGAAAATTGATGCCTATCTACTCACTCGGTTTTTCAGGTTTATTCATAAGTTTTCTCACTATTTTGTTTTTACTTACACTTAAAACTAATTTATTAAATTTCTACTTATGCTTGTGTGTGTATATATGTAGTTCAATTAATGAATAGCTTATAATGATTCTTTACCATATTGTTACTATTATTATTTAAAATCCATCAGTAGCTTATGATATAGTTGTTTCTTCAAGTTTTATTAATAATAATTAAGTACCTTTACTTATCTATGGGATCTGGTGCTATATAAGTCCATAATATTTGATTATTTTTAAATTATCAATTATTTAAAATTTAATTTTAAATTTCATAATTAATATAATTTTTAATAATTATTATATGTATACACACATAGAAAAATGAGCATATTTATTATAATAGTTCATTAGGAAGATAGATATGTTAATATTACATTGATTATTTGGCAATTATATTATTCCAATTTGGATTTGTAGATGTTCTAATAATGAGTATGTTAACAAAAAGACGTGACAGTGCTGGAAGTGAAGCTTCTATAAGCAGTAGAATTCCTATTTCTTTTACTCCAACATTACCTAGAAAACAACGGAGTAATCTTAGCCGGCATCAAAGCTTAGTAAGTAATTTTCTTTTTTTATTATAGATATCTATGGTAAAATAGTTACTTCATTCGCTCCCTGCCTCTTATAGTCAATTCATCATGATTCTATTGGTAAAAAAAAATAATGAAATTTAAAAAAATCCCATTTGGAAGGTTGTTCTTGGTCTAGAGAACATCAGGATTTTGACATTGACATTTTGGGATGTCTTCATTATGCAATCAGTGTTATGAAATTTAAGGGTGCAAGTTATTCAAATCATTCTTAAAATGTAAACTGAATTCACATGGATAGAAATTATTTACTAAACAAACTGATTTCTCCCATGTTTTCTTTTTTCAAGTTATTGACCTCTATTCAAGATAATACACATTTCTATTGGCAGTATTTAATATTTATAAATTGTGTTTCTTAATTCTGCTCTTGTTTGTGACAGTCACATTGTCTTTTTATTCAATTATTCAAATGTTCTCTTCAATTATTTCTTCCATCAATTAATATCATCTTTAATTCTTTGCCTGTGCAGGACATTATGATATGTACTAACTATCGAAATGTTCGTTCCTATATTCATACTTACAGTAACTGCAAGGGATTGATAAATTATTTGCCACTTCTATAAATTTGTTTTATTGAAAACTATTTTCGAATGTTATACATTCATTCTCAGTTCAATGTGAGAAGAAACCAGTACAAACTTTTCTGTTTAATATAATCCATTTAAACCTTGAACTGAGGATGAATGTATAGCATTCGAAACTAGTTTTCAATAAAACAAATTTATAGAAGTGGCAAATAATTTATCAATCCCTAATTAGATTGATCCTTCTATACCATCATGCGGATGTCAACTGAGTAACTGCAAGGGATCACTACTTCTTTGGCTATTAGTTTGTGCTTGTATAAAATAAATGTGACCTAATAAAAATCTGTATTTTACATGTAGAGCACAAATCATAAATTATTTATAACATGCTTTTATTTGCATTGAAATTCTAAAAAGTGCCATTTATTTATTATTGTATATTTTTTTTTGTCTTTTATAGAGTGTACATTTTTTCCATGCTCAAATGAAGATTAAGTACTATAGTCAATTTTTGTAATAATATTTCCTTTTATTGCGAAAAGTTAATAGTAATTTCAATAAAGTGAAACAAATTGTGTATCATTATCAGATAAGTGTCATATTGTCTTATATGATCATATAAAATTATCAGTCTTCTTTTCTAATTTATTGTCTTGTTTTTCTTATTTTGTCACTATTAAACAACTCTTTGTGGTTCAGTACTACCTCTCAGTTATACCTTTCCTTTCTTCTTTTTTTTTTCTTCAAATTACGAATAATTTCATGCATTGTAAAATAGTGGATATGCTGATATTCTATACATTTTTTAGAAGAAAAAAAACATCCATACCTAATCAGGTGGTTGTAAAGGAACTTAAAATAAAAATATTTTTTAAACCATGAACGTTTAACACCTAATTATTGATACCAATCCTTATAAATTCAAGATCAAAATGTCCACACACCACACAATGGTGATTGTTTAAATTTTAAGCAGGATTTTACCAATTTTTTTAGTTTGAAATTTATAGAAAAATAATTAGTTTCATTTTCTAAACAAATATATGTTTATTTGTTGTCTAACTTCAGTTTCAAGTGTCCTTTAAATAGCTTTTCTCAGTGTATATGGAGTGCTTGTTAGCACTCTAATATGAATGCAGTAATAAGTGTTGTCGAATACTGAAGTATGCTATTGATGTGAGTCACTTAATTAATAATAACTGAAACAAACAATGAATTGTAGTTAGCTAGGTAGATAACTCAATGATTTTATTACTTTATAATCCATCTTAATCCAAGGAGAAAGTAAATATCTTTTTTTCTCTCTTAGCCCTATAACAGAAATTACAAAAACAAGAAATGAGATGTAGTAAAGTAATGCTTAAAGGAATCTATAGAGAAAAAATATTTGTTTCTACTTTTCAGTATATGAGGGTGCACTTTAAAAAATGATGAGATTAGTGTACTTAGTTGTTGAGTTTTTAGCAAGTGGAGCCTGCTGCTGATATACTGGATCCTACTGGAGTAAACTACTCATCCTTGAAAAGGTTTACAGCATTGTTATCACATTTTAAAAATAGATTAGGTGTTTTATAACAGTTTTGTAAGAGAAAATTCGAAAATGCAGCATTTGGTTGAGTATTAATAATTCCTTAGGTATTTAAATAAAATAGATAAATAAAAAACTGATTGCTTTGAGGAATTCCAACTAAGAGTTGAAAAGTGTCCAATTTAGAGCAGTTAGAGTGTATTCTAGATCTTTATTCTATAATCTATGTATGTATTTTAAGAACATTCTCATAATAAATCTGTTTTTATCATTTATTATAGAAATGAGGAGCTTTATGTTAATATATTCACTTTTCATAAAAAAAATATTTTTGGATTCTACATTTAAAAATTATTTAATTTTCTTCAAAACTTTCCTTGTCAAATAATTGTTGGAAATCAGCTTTTTCAATCAGAATTTTACTTATCTTCATGAGATGCCCCATAATAATTTTAGTGCTTTTTTTGAAAATAGTTTTCCGAAAGTGGATATATTTACTTTTGATAGAATATTCCTCAATTATTGTGGTAAACTCTTAATAGACATGGGCTTGGAACAATATCTCCACAAGATATTTTCCATAAAATTATAATTACATCATGCCTATTATTATGTCTGTTTTCCTCTAGACATTACTTTCATTATTAGTATAATTTATTTAATTTTCTATCCAAAATTTTATTTTAACTTTTTTTTTAGCATTCAATCAGAAACAGCCGAAGTGATGATGTTGATTCAATCTGCAGTGGAAGCTCTTCAATTTGTGAACATAGCCATTTTGCAAAGAATGGAAGTACATATAGTGGAAGAAGCAAACGCTATATAGTTCACTGCAGCCCTCAACCTACTGATTCTGAAGAGTATTTGACTCCAACTCAACGTGCTAATGCAACAATTCGCAAGCTAAAGGTTTGTTTAAATTATCATCTTAAACAAACTTTGCATTTACTAAAAAAAAAAAGTATTTCGTTACGTTGGTTATTTTTCTTTTTTAAATTTTATTCTATTTTCCTTTGAATTAGCTTTTACAATTAAAAAAAATTCTTAGACTGATACTGCAAAAAAGCTTTATAGTTTTAAGATCTTAACTGTCAGAGTCTATTTCATGATTTTATCTCCTGTGACCACCAACAAAATTTCAGTTTTTATGTAGAAAATGAAATTTTTGTTTCTAATTACTTTCTACAATAATGAAAAAAAAAAAAATTTCAAGGCTCGAAACAGTTATTGAACTTTTTCAAAAAGTTTCTGTTTAACTGTTTCACAAGAACTTTTACAATTGAAGTATTAACTTAAAAGTTCTACACAAAAAAACCTTCTCAAAACAGTTCCTTAAGAACTTTTATCATTAAAAATTTTTGATAAACGTTCTGTTAATATAAGTTTTTGCAAAACTTTTTTTTATAAAAGTTCTGTTATTAGAAGTTCCTATTGGAACATTTAAAATATAAGTTTTCACATACTTATGGGGCAAAGCTTGAGAGGGATCTTCAGGCGGTGGGAAAATCTCGGGAGATAGCAGCATTGTTGAAAAAATTAAAAATAATTTCAACAAAAAACATAGATAATAAATGAAATTCGAAATAAAAGAACAAATAGAAAAATAATTACCTTTTTATTTATTTTATTTAACATTTAATTTTTAATTTCAATAGGAAAATTGCTTTAATTTTAATTGAATCACTTACAGATTGTTTATATAAAGAAATAACATTTTAAGGTAAGAAAACCATTACATGAAACAATTACATAAGTATTTTCTACATTTAATTGGGAACTTTATACTCTACTAATTTAACTTATTAAAATGAAAGAAAGTGCTTGAATGGCAAGAAAAGGTCTCTCCATCAATACAAATAAAACTAAGCATTACGTTTGGGAACGTTAAGCCTCAGGCAATCAATATAATATGTAATGGCCAGTCACTTGAACAGACTGCTGATGACTTTACATACCTGGGTGTTGTATTAGGCAGGAATGGCCATAATCTAGGAAGAGGAGGAGAGAGGAAGGGAGCATTTGGCCTGTGCCACAGAATTTAAGAGGGTGGCCAATTTCGTGTGGAATTTTGTTTTAGGTCAACTAGAAAATATTTGTTTCTACTTTTTGATAGTTTTAACCTTAATTCAGTCAATGAAATGAGTTAATATTGTGAGAAAAATCTATTTATTTCAAAATATATCCCCTATAGCACTGTTATAAAAGTGTTGATATCAATTAAACACCGACAAAGAGGTCCAAGCAGCTGTGGAAGAATGTTTTTCTAACAAAGAAGAAAATTATTTTTTTCATGATATAGAAATGTTGCCTAAGCGTTATATTAAGTGTGTAGGACTTAGAGGATAATATATTAAAAAACAATAACACCAGTTTTTTTCTTTCATCTTTCCTTCTTCCTTAGGCCTGAAACTTATGGACTTAACTTTGTATATTGACTGCCTATGAGTCTTGGAGACATAGAGTGGTAGTCCACTCAGCCTTGTGAAGATAACTGAGTAGTTAACTATTTGAATAAAGTATTAGCAACACAAGGTTGTGAGGATTAATGTATGGTTCATCATCATATGCACCTATACCCAACAATCATCTTGATAGAAACCAATATATAGGATTTTTCTCTTTTTAGGTCTGTTTCTCTTTTAATGTTAATTTTGATTTGAATCTTTTTCTCTTTTTATTCATTTTTTTTTTTTTTTTTGCTGTATTCCTCTATATCATATAGATATATATATTTCCTCACAACCTTAATTTTATTTTCTCCTCACTGTTAATTATTCTTCAGATCATTGGCTCCCAAACTTTTCAGAGCCGTTACCTCACTTGAATAATATGTTAATTACACTGTTCTGCAAAGAAATTTTTTTTCTGCTCTCTTGAGAAATTTTCTCCGATTTTTATATTTCCATATTTGCTGAGTTCAAATCTAAAGTCCAAAAAATTCTATCAGGCACCTTTTTTGAGAAAATGCAGGTTTAAAAAAAAAAAAAAAATGAAATAGCAAGTTGGTTTTTCTTATTTCATTTATTTATTCAATTTTCTTGTGAATAATAATAATATATAAAATAATAAAATATTTAATCCTGAACATAATATAACTTTATGCCTAATCAATGTGTACATCTTTTCCTTTTATAGTCTTCATCAGCTGTCTCCCATTGTAGTGTCCAAGAGTAGTCAGCTAGCATCTTCTCATTGCATTTACCGCTATCCCTTTTCTTCATTTGGGCAATCTTCTGATGAAACCGTTCTCCGTGTTCATTTGAAACTGCTCACAAGTTGGGAGGGAAGAAATTCAAATGGGAGTGCAAAAAATGAATTTTTAATATCATGTAGCAACCCATGACCTTTTATGATAAAAGCAATTCTTCAGCAATGTCTTTGTAATTTGTAGCTCTTTTTTTGCCCAAAAATTGTTCACACATCTATTCAAACGCAGACCAAGCACTTTTTTTCAGTTTCATTTAATTTTTCTTTGAATTCCAGGCTCTTAAAAAGAGTGCGGATTTGTTGCCTCATGAAAACCTCTTCATTAATCTTTGCTTCAACTTTTGTTTCTATTACAAAAAATCTTCTCCTTTCTTGTCCATAGCTTTCTCGAAATTCTTTATGAGTCCTACTTTGATATGGAAAGGTGGGAGTAGAATTTTGTTTTTTCAACAAAGAGAGGGTTGAAAATGTTTTTTTGACCAATTGTGTCAGTCTGGATTATTTTTTACACCTTCGCGGCATATTAGATTTGAAACAGAACACTGGTTTGTAGCGAGGTTAAAATTAGACTGAAGAGCCAAGACTTTGTGGTTAGTAACCATTCTGACAGGTGGCCGAAGAACAGAAAGAGGGTGGGGGAAGAGCTAAGTTTCGGAGGCCCTCCTGAGGCTGATACCTGCGGAAACCCTCCAGGAGAGAAACAAATTCCTTCCTTTTCTCCTCTCTTCAAAATCTACCTGCTAACTGTACTGCTGGCTAAGACTGTTAACTGTACCATCATTGAACCTAAGAGGCAGATATAAACCGGACCCCTGCATAATACTTCTGACTGAAAGCCAAATAAATTCTTGAAGCCTAACGCTTGAGCTCTCGCAATTTTTTCATTTTCTAATACATTGTAATAGCTTCAAAATCAAATAGATTTTTTCATTTTTCATTGAAGTTTTCAACAATAAAAAAATTCTCAAATTATTGAAAAACACCTCATTTTTTTTATCCAAAACATAAATTTGACGTAAAATGGTGCCTGGTAGAGATTTCCTGCTTGTGGATTCCTGTTTAGCATATTTCAAAACATATAAAAACAACACTTCAGTTGAAGGGAGGATTTTGATGCAGAACAGTGTTACTTATCAGAAGATATTGATATTCTACTTCATTGCTCAAAATTGAAATCATTAATAAATTGTTTACAGGAACCGCATGTGCTTTTAATCATACTTTTGATTGAAAAGAGTTCACTTATATTCAGTCCTCATCAGTGGGCGGTTTCCCTCTTCTCCTACTGGAAACCTATGATATAAATACTAATTATGATCAGTTGACTTCGACAACTTTTCTTCCTACTAACTTTTATCTCTTGTAGGTTTTTAAATGTTTAACAGCATTTTTCATTTGTCTACAAAACCTAAAATCAAGTGTATTTCTGTGTAATTTTTAATTAATATGTGTTTGAGTCATATTACCATAGGGAAGATGGATTTTTAATGTAAATTTCAAAAACAAAAAATTTTGATTTAAAAAAATTACTCCTTGAATTTGTGCATTATTTTTCTCCCATTGCTAACTATTTATCAGTTATTTTTTTCGGCGCAAATAACATTGTATGATAATGTGGACAATGAAAAATGTGAATTTGATTAGTAATGATAATATATAAAAAATTGTCGAAAAATAACAAATTTGGTATTATTTATTAGTGAGTATGTTTAATTTTTATTTAATATTAATATTTTTAATTTTAAAAAATTTTTTTGGGAATCCTGGTCAACATAATGTCCAATTTCACTGTAATTATCAACAATCTGAAATTTCATTTAGTTGCATATAAGCTATTAATCTTTCAATATCAAATTAGAGTTAGAAACATCGGAATTATCATATTAAAAACATTAATTATTTGTACATAGCATTTTGGGTTGACTAAATTTTCGCTTAAAAGTACATGGTGGTTCATTTTACGATATTCCACTGATCTACGAACCCTGATCTGCAGTGTATGCTGAGCGATGCCCAGTCCGAAGTGGCCTCTAGAGATGAAGAGATTGCTCGTCTCACAAGAGAGCTGGTTCAACTGAGGCTTGGTAACGTCGAGAGCTCTGGTCATGGGTAACTAACCACTAACTCTTTTCTTTAGGTTTATTTAACACAATATACTATAGTTATCACTTAGTCTTATTCTCACTTTTCACTTCTCATATTTTTTAACTCATTTTACCCTGAATGCTTGTCTTTCTATTCTACATAACTTATTGTTAGTAACTATTATCATTATACCATATCATTTTTGTAGTTGTATTAATAATGCACGCAATCTTTTTATATAGTTCCCCTTTTTTTCCCCCTACTACTAATCTAAATAATGATATGATTTGTATCGATTTACCAGATAATGTCTATATTTTGAATAAATGAACAGTAATGTTTCTTGTTCATCGCCTGTTTTGGTCTTAATAAGCATGTAGAGATACATACAAATTCCTACAAAAAGAATCTTTGTATTAATGCCTTACCTCACTATCCAGACACGCAAAAATATATTTTATGCCCCGACATTTGAGGAATGCTGAAGAAAAATTTCTTACTGGTTAGATTAAACATTTAGTTTTTTTTTTCTAATTGAAATTATTGGGTTTCTAATCAGCATATTGGTTGCTCCCGTTATAGTTATATATTATAAAAGTTAATTTTTTTAAATTTATATTTTGTCTCTTATTTTGGAAACAAATTCCTAAAGAGTTTGGATATGCAATATATGAGGTATAAATAGTTCATATGTTACATTGTCTTTTTTAAATATTTATAGGTGTGTTTTATATATATATATATATATATATATATATATATATATATATATATATATATATATATATATATATATATACACATGTACATATTTGTTACAATTAAGTTTTTAATAAAAAATAAAGTTAATTTAAAGTTTAAATTTTAATGTTAATGTTAATGTTTAATGTTAATGTTAATGTTAAATTTTAATGTTAATTTATAATTTAAATTTAAGTTAATTTTTTTAAATTTATATTTTGTCTCTTACTTTTGGAAACAAATTCCTAAAGAGTTTGGATATGCAATATATGAGGTATAAATAGTTCATATGTTACATTTGTCTTTTTTAACTTTTTTAAATATTTATAGGTGTGTTATATATATCTATATATATATATATATATATATATATATATATATATATATATATATATATACATATATATATATATACATATATATATATATATATATATATATATATATATACATATTTGTTACAATTAAGTTTTTAATAAAAAATGAAGAACACACAAAGTCTAGTTCGCTAGCTACTTTATATAAAGCCTTAATCTAAAATTTCATAAAAAAAAAATTTAATATTTAAAAATTATTTTTGTTGTTTGGCCACCTATTAAAAAATCTTAAAATATCGCAGGAAAGTTAGCTATGTTTAAAACTTTTCAGTCAAATGTCCTGGACCACAGTCTGTTAATCACATTTTTCAGTGACTTTATGTTTTCTTAAAATTATATTCCACATTAGTATTTTTTAACCCCCGGGAACGCACTGTACTGAGAGGCCTAACTTTTGGGTTAAAAGCGATGTGACAGGAAACATACAGTGGTTGAGTGGATGGGGTTCTGTCTAGCTGTATCTTTTTTCCTACCATTTCAATTCAGTTTGCCGCATACCTCTATGACTTTTAGTAAAAGTGCTTTGCTGGTTTCTGGTCTAATTAGAACTCTTATCGATCTTCACAAGATGACTAAAAATTAACTCTGATCAATTGATGAGAGCTAAAATCTTATTTTACTGCATCGAGAGGTACTTCTAATGTGTTAGCTGCAATGCTTTAGGTTGGAACAGGTCGTACAAAAAAATATCATTTTAATCCAAAAATTACAAATATGTACTCCGAGAATGAAAATAGTGTCCAATTTGAATCGCAACTTTAGTTGTTGGACAATTGATTTGAAAAAAGGTAGTTGGGCTTCAAAGGGGTTGCGCATTCCCAAATTCTCTTTGTATTGCACCCTCCTGAGGGTTAAATCTCTCATTCTTTCTTCAACAAATTTGTAGTAACATTTCTTGAACCTAGGATCTGAAATAAGTGAAAAAGAGCAACACAACCATCCTATTTGCCTGAAAATGTTTTTTGTTAATATGAAAAAGATTTCATATGAAGAAAAAAAATACATTCAGACGGTCATGACCTTCAAAATTACATCTGTCAATTTCTATAGTCTCAAAAGGACTTAAGCTTCAACCCTGAATACAATATTTATCAAACAGTGCTTTTCTATAAATTAAGTCAAAGTTTTGAAAATTTGTATCTTATGTATTTGCTCTTCTGAAGAATCCAAATGATGTCCCCTTCAAACAAAGCGTGATGATTTCTTTGAGTTTTTACAATGAGTTCATTCTACCAAAAAATTTATTGATTTAAAAAAGATCTCTTCTTGAATAGCAGATATTGACAATTATAGATAAAAGATTTTTGTGTAAATATTATGTTGTAGATCATATAAAATGAATAAATTATTATTGTATTATACTTTTGGGTCAAAGTAAAGAGTTGTATGTCTGTTATTGAAAGATAAAGTAAATAAGTTGACTATTTCATCATAAGCATCAAATGATTTTGTTGAATATGATGAAAGTCTCGCAAATTAGCTTAATGTAGTTCATTTGTAGTAAATCAAGGGTATAGCTTTGTAACAATTTTTTTATTCATCTTGATATTCCAAAACTGTTGAAAAAAAAAATTTGTGACTACTTCCTTCTGTGGTACAGAAATATGTGTTATTACTTTCTTTTGAAGATGATCCATCCCTTTTTCTTACTACCAGACTAGTAATAGTTCATTATACCAAAGCTTTCATTATACTTTAGTTATATATACAATTTAGTAGCAGACTTTTCCTATATTTTACATTATTAGTTGTTATTAAATTACATTAATTGATGTTGAATGACAGGTTTAGACAACAATTTGCTCTTATATTAGTTTGTTCTATTCAAGAAATAAAACCACCATTCTTTGGGAAACCATTAAAAGAACTACTTTTGTACAGAATCATATCCAAATTATTATTTAAATCAATATTTTTTTGTTTAATATATTATTTTAAAATGTTATTTTTTAATATAGAGATGAAGTTGACAGCCCTGAGAGAAAGAATTTAATTCCTGAACGAATGAGTCCACATTCATTGTCAGATTCAGGGCATTTTGAAGAACTTAGTCCAGAACCAATGTCAAAATTACAGGTAAATAACCTATATTAAAAATGTTTTTTAGACTATGCTTGAAAATTAGTTATTTTATTCTGTTGTTTCATTTATTTGGCTGTAAATGTATAGTATTTATTAATTCCATTGCACCAACCTGCTTTGAGTTTATTAATTACACATGCCCTCCTATTTAACAATAATAAACCAATTTTTAAATATTGATTAACATGCATAACAGTTGAATATAAAATGAAGTTATTGTTCATCTCATATTTTCTAATTAAAATAAGACATAAAAAACATTTCAAGTAAATAAAAAGAATAATTAGGGAAATATAGTAAGCAAAGTGTAATATATATATATTTTTGTGTGAGTATACACATACATGCACATGTATAAATGGCACATTATCAAGTCAAGGCAAAATTTAAGATTTGGTAGAAAAAAACAAAGCTGAAGGTTGCATTAACTAAATTAATAGTCCTCTAAGATGAAAAAAGAAAAACAAAACATGTTTAAACAAAGGAAAATCAAATCTTCTGTTAGAATACTTCTATTAGAATATAATAGAAGTTAGAATGATAAAAGGTTATTACTGATTCTTGAAAACCATTATTTTAAAGAATGCACTAAACTGTGCTCATATTAATCTCCGTCCATAATGAAAAAATAATAAGTGAAAGATCTTCATTTTTTAATAATTCTTTATTTTTATAAATTGATTTTATTGTTTTATAAATTTTAAAATGACATTTGAATTTAGTTTAAGTGGTTAAATTTAATTTAAAACACTTTTCTTGCTGTCTTTAAATGTTAATAGAAATTGGCCCATCAAAAAATATTGGAAACATAGACAATATCTTGGTTTCATTTCTAAGAATTTATTCCAGCTGCAATTTATTAGTTAAAACATTCTGATTGGATAAATCATAAAAAAATGATCATTTTTCTTGTTAATTTACAAATAATTTTATTTTAACTCAATTTTTTTTTCTCAATATATATCATTGTGTTGTATGGTTTATTGCCATCTCGAGGCTGACTGTCGGATTCGTTCACAATACCACTCTTAGGGAATTGAATAGAAAAATTCTGCAACTCGATTTTGAATCTCGTTCAGAGAATTGAAGGGTTTTTTTTTTAAGATAATAAGCTATTGAATGGAACAGATGGTAGAAAATTCTAAGTCCGGAGTTATAAGCAGGGTAAGGGAGAAGCTCATTTCCATCCAGTTCTGTAATTTTTAATTTTGTGTAATGAGAAGTGTGTGGCCGGGCATTATTTTGTTGAAACAAAATCTGATTTATATTTATAAGTCTTGGGTAATGCTGGGCCAAAACATTACACATTGTAACTGATCACTATAAATTTCTGAATAAATGGTTCAAGCTTCTGGTATGATTCATAAATTATGCCTTCACATTTCTAAAATACTGAAAGCATAGTCTTTTTTTCGAATTGTTCTTGCTTAGCGAGTGAAATAGCATGCTGATTGCAGTCTAGCCATTGCTTCTTGCAGTTTCTCTAATATATCAACTTTTCATTACAAGTAACAATTCTTTTAATGAAACTATGGTCATTTGGGCTTTTCAAAAGTTGTTGACTAATTTCTACTTGACATTGTGCCTGCTCAGTGGTCAACTTATGGGGAACCACTCCTGATTCACTTTCCCCAAGTTTTGAAGTACACAATTTATGGGAATTGTGAAACTCCAAATTCTCGTTCCAATTCCTCTAGTACTTTTTGTTGGGTCTCTACAGATTCCCCCAGGACGTACTCATCAAATGATGATTTTGGTCCAGAATCTTCTTCCCTCAAAGCTAATATCAACAATTTCAAATTTCTGGAACTATCTATTCACAGTCCATTCAGAAAGAGCATTCTCACCTTTGAACTGCTGCACCAAATGGAGTGGTTCAGCAGAGGAAAACTTATGTTTCCAATTATGGTGTAATATTTCAAATTTTATTGTCATGTTGTTTTACCGAATGCTAAGAGAAAACTGAAGGCAAGATGATATTGTTTTGTTTTCTAATAGTCAAGGGATTAATATGATATTAACCTTACTTATATTTTTAAAACAAATAAAACCGATCAATGAATTACAATGTGTAAGATAACAATCAGTAATTTTTTATAACTCGTAATGGGTCTTTAGATTTTTTCTTTTTCAGTTTAATCTGTCAGTCAAAATGGTTTCGCTTGCACATGCTTTTTAATGGCCACATTTCTTGAAGTTATGCTTTCTTTTAATATCCATGCTCTCTTCAGTAAACTAAAGTTGTTTAATTTTACGTGCCCTATTCATTAAGTTTATAGTCTTGGCAGGTACAGTTTTACCATTTCTCTTACCTGCAATCTTTGATTCAACTATCATTATGCTTGGAGCCCATTTATTCTGGGCTTTGGTAGAATTTTTAATGAATTAAAATTATAATTATGAATGAGATATGATAGAAAATTCCTTTTTTTAATGGACTTAAAAAAAAGGGAGGTTTTCAGTTTAACATTGTGTTCTGTGTATGTCCAGGCATAACTATGCCAGTCTTAAACCGATTTCTGTGATTATTTTTTTAATCAAAAGGGTACACCTCCAGGGTAATCCCATGTAAATTTTATCAGAATCCGATGAAAACTCTGTTTTTATGTATGTTCTCTCATAGCTTCTTCAACCTTAAACCACTTTTTATGATTCTTATTTTAACGATAAACAAGAACCTCTAAAAAGAAATAAATAAAAAATTTTTAGAAAAAAAACAACTACAAAACTATACACAAGAACTGCTAAAGAGATAGGAATAATTTTCTTACAAAAGTAAATTATTAAGTAGCAATAGCAACTATTCCAAATCAACCTGAACAGTGCAATAAGTTAATGATGTGATTGCCAAATTATTGGTGTCAGGGCCAAGTAGCTCCACAACTTGAGAATTTTGAAGAGTACTTAAAACAACTTAATAATTGAAACGAACGGGTTGTACTCCACATTTGGTGGTTTGGCAGCAACATAAAAAAATATTGACTTATTGTACTGTTCAGATTGATTTGGAATAGTTACTAATTTTACTTAATAATTTACTTTTTTAAGAAAAATTATTTCTATCTCTTTAGTTGTTGTGTACAGTTTTCAACTCGGTTTTTTTTTTTTCATAAAAAGCTTTTATTTAATAATATAAGACCTTTGGTATTTATTATGGATAAAAAAAATAATTTATTTTATGTGCCTAAATTTATTCCATTGATCCGACTGACCATTACCGGTCCCATGTCTAATAACTTCCGCCAATCTGCATGTCATTAGGCAACCAATCCCTGACCCCCAAGATCTCTCAGACATCCTCCATTATGCAGGATTCATTATTATCCATTATTATCCTCCATCCATCCATCAAAGACAAGGTCTTCCTCTGGATTTGGTGCTTTGAATGTCCTCACTCATTGTTGTTTTGTTTTTTAGGATCTTATCCTCTGACATTAGTGCTACGTGGCCAGCCTACGTCAGTATTCACAACCTGTTGTGCGTTACTAAGTCTGGTTCACTGAGGTTATATACTCCTGTGAAATGTCTGTCCGACTCTTATAGTTCTGTATATGAGTTGCGGAATTCTTCTTTCGAAAGCTTGCAGACTTCGTTCATCCAACTATTATATCACTCATGACTCTGAGCCTTGTGTCTTATTAACTTCTTATATAGCCGTAATTTGGTGGTTCTTGGCCAAAATTTGCTTCTCACATATCTGTTAGCATCAGTAGAAGTAGCATCGACTAGCAATAACATTTTTCCTTTCAATTTCCTTTAAGGTGTTGACAGTATACTGTTATGGACACTTCTGAAATTCACAAGCAGGTAGGAATGTGGTATTCTCTCCTCTCCAGGATAATTTAGAGCAAGAAGATCTGATCTACCTTTTGCCATCCGGAATTTGCACTGATATTTTCCCAATGAGTCCTCTGCATCTAGTAGAAGTTGCATGAATAGAATATTTAAAAAAATTTAAATGTACAAGGCAAAATAGATATGCTTTGGTAGTTTCTGCAATCAAGTACATCTATCTCCCTTCTTGTGAATTGGGTAGAGTATCGATTAGAGAAGATTGAGTTAAGTTCTCCAGTAACCTTTTACAGAATTAGCTTAGATTATTGGGATTAGTATTAAATTTGTTTTTATTCCTTTTTCCCCTTTTGTTTTTGAAATTGGAGATTCTTGATCTTATTTTGGCTATGGCAAGGTAATGATTGGAGTAAACATTTGCTCCTCTGTATGTTCATACATCATGCAGGTCTAATATATGCTTAGCAATTATCAAAGTATGATTAGGGATTGATAAATTATTTGCCACTTCTATAAATTTGTTTTATTGAAAACTAGTTTCGAATGTTATACATTCATACAAAAAAAGACAATTAATGATATCTATTCAACAACCGCCGAAGATAGGCCCATTCCGAAACATTATGTTTTGATTCCATATTACGGCCCTATATTCACCAAAGTCGGAAATGAATTGAAAAAACTAGGATTAAACCCTGCATTTAAAATAGAAAAAACCCTATCCTCATATTTCTCTTCTAAAGACAAAATAGACCCTTTCCAAAAAAGCGGAGTATATGAACTAAATTGTAATGATTGTGCAGCCAAATACACGGGAAAAACTGGAAGATCACTAAATCAGAGATTAAAGGAACATATACGTGCATATAATAAGACAGATAATTCCAACTTTGCAATTCATTTGAATGAAAAAAATCACAAATTCAGACTCCTGAGTTAAATTAATACATCATATTGAAAACAGCCTCAAATTAAACTTATATGAAGCACTTGAAATAATGACCAAATAAATCTCTCCAATAGTCCAATCTTAAATTTATTCCCATCTATAACAGAAAAAAGAATTACTCACTGGCATTACTGGAAAAACCTGACCCTTAAACCGTTTTCCTATAAACATGATACCTACCTTTCGTTCATTGTTAGTTCAATGCGAGAAGAGACCAGTACAAACTTTTCTGTTTGATATAATCCATTTAAACCTTGGTGAGTACCAACATGTATTTGATTTCTTGCCTTAATTAAATTCATAATTCATAAATATTTTATAATACTGATTTATATTAATCTAATTTAATATGTATAATAATACCAAACTATATTTTGAATTGCTTATTTTTGAATTTTTTGTGTGTTTTTAGAACTCAGGATGAATGTATAACATTCGAAACTAGTTTTCAATAAAACAAATTTATAGAAGTGGCAAATAATTTATCAATCCCTAATTAGATTGATCCTTCTATACCATCATGCGGATGTCAACTGATTATCAAAGTATGGTCTGTCTGGTTGTCAATAATTTGATTTTAGATTCACTTTCCGAAAGAAACAAATTATAAAAATATATGACTTACTGAAAGAATAATTCGTGAAATTTTTAATCAGGTTTTAAAATAACAAAAAAAAGGTAGAAAAGTTAAATAATAAAGATATGTAATTTTCTTTAGGTTTTATTTACTTCTATTTTTCTTTATTAATTTATACATTTATCCTCTCTTTTGACGGTTAGAATTAAATTTTATTTGATTACTTTAAGTTAGCTGCTCTCTATTTTCAATTGAAAAATATTGCTCATTTTTACATATTGATTTTAAAAATTTCTTTTTCAGCTTTCACCATGTCAAGCTTCTCCATCCTCAAGTGTAGAAGTATTAATTCATAAATTATCAGAAGCAAATGAAAGGTATAAAATTCTCTATGCTAATTTTTCTTTTTTTAAAAATAGAATAAGCTCAGTGCACTCCTATATGAGGAATATATGCGTATGTTTCATGACATTTCAAGCATTTGTTGAGCCAATTGGATTCAATCAATATTTCTGAAGTATATGTATTAAATTTAATTAAAAGTTGAATAAAAATATTCTTTGGAATCTTCAAATGAACATATTTTTATTTAATTGACAGTTTTATTTTGTATTTATAAACAATTAATTATTTTCTTTTTTTTTTTTTGTGAAAAAATATATGTTTGCCTAATTTATCCAAATCTTAATATAGAAATGCTCATTATGCTCTGAGAGTGGGGTAGCTCAGTGGGTAAGGCACTGGACTCCTATCGGGCCCAGGTTCGACTCTGATTGTTGGTAGATAATTTATTTATTCTTTTATATCATTCATGGACTGATTCTGAAAGTGGGAAACCTTCCTGGTGTACATCCAGCCGCTATCAAGTGCGTATCTGTTCCTTAAATGAGGTGGGAGAAAAACCTGATGGCTGAGGGTAATCATTGCCAGATCATCTCCTTGCACAATAGTTGGCCAAGAAACAGTACTTCCTTAGGAAGTACTTAATCCTATATTCTTCATGGGCTGCTGTAGTACAGGTTTATTATCGTAAATGAGTGATATTTTTCATTTATTTTTTTGAATTTGGTTGAGAATGAAATTCATAATATATAAGAGTTCACTTTGCTCGAATTTGAACTTGCAATATTTAAAAAGAAGTCTTCCTGATTTGTCTTTCAACATTTTTGATATTATTAGCTTCAATTTCAAAACTGTTATTTTAAGACAATAAATAAATTCAGTTAATAACATATCTCTGCAATGAATTAATTTATAATAGCTTGTGAACAATCATTTGGGCTTTTGCCTTTCCTTACTTCCCGATGTCTTTTATTATTTTTACATTATCCTATAGAACAGGGGTCCCAACGATTTTTATCTTCTTCGATTTGACATTTATAAATACTCACTCTTTACATCCATTCTAACTCAACAAGTCTTTTGAAAATGTTTTTAGAGTGCTTGAGTGTTAGAATAATCAAGGGTAGATACCATGGCTTAAGCTTGAAACCTTATTTTTATTAAAATTCTATTTTGGTTATTAACCGTCATTATAGATATCCTCTTTATGTATCATCTACCATTCCATACATCTCTGAGTGTTGACATACCATTGGTTCGGAACTTTTGCTGTAAAATAAGAATTTGTGTCCCCAATTCTTATGATGGTTAATTGACTTATACATTAATATGTGGCCCTCTGTTGCAGTTTCTTCAGTCAAACATTATTAAATAGTTGCATGCATTATCAGTTTATTAATTTTCATTATTTATGAAATCAATAGAAAATCAATTTGAAGTTTAAGATTCTCTTAATATCTATTTTTCTAGATTTTTTGTTTCCAAATATATTATTTGTTTGTGTTCATCTAAATAAATTATATTAATAAATCACATTGTCGTTCCTATGGTAAACTTACAAAAATCACTACTTTTCAGGTGAGCAAAAAAACTATGTATAAAAATCGATTTTGATTATTTTTAATTTTTGTTGTTGTTATTGTTTTTCTATTATCTCATAGTTTCATGTGTATTGTTTTGTTTTAACTTTATAACAATACGCATATTCATTACTTTAACATGGAAGCTTCAGACTTTCATAAAAATACAGCTGCGATTTATGCACTTTCAAATGCTGTTACAGATTCGTAACTTTACAACTGGCTATATCAACCGAAATACTATCGAAAAATAATAAAAACCAAAAATTGAATTTTTCATCTTCGTAAGTTTAACATGGGACCGACGACATAATGACAGAAAAATATTTGTAATTATATTTTAAGATTTTGTTACAGGTACTATGAATTAAAACCACAGTATGAAGATCTGAAAAAAAGATTAGAAGCTTTAGAATTGGAAAGAGATCAACTGAAAGCTAAGTTTCAAGAAAGTGAGGAAAACCATAGAAAAACGTACCTTGAAATGTTTAAGAAAGGTCAGCAAGCTGCTCTTTTTCAGGTATTTTCTAATATCACTTTCATTTTATATTAATTTGTCAAATTCCTGGAATCTGTGAGTTCTAATATATTTCGAACAAAAACTATTAATACAAAAAAGTAAAAGAAAACTTGAAATGACGTTTTAAGCAAATTCCTCATTGGCATATTTTCTTCACTGTACAGCTGAAATATTGACATATACATCAGAAATACAGTCGAACCTCTGTATATTGAAATTATTTTATTTAACCTTAAATTATTTTTATTGAACCTTGAATTTTTCTTAGATAAAAATATTTTGTATATCGAATAAAATTTCAAATTGAACAAAAATTCACATTAAAAAAAAACATAAAATGTAATTGTCATCAAATAATATCCTTAGTTTACATTAATAAGAATGAGTAAAGATTAAATAAGAAAAAAAACATGTCCCACTCTTTCATAAAGCGTTGGAAATTTGAAAAGGATCATGCTTCCGAAGAACCAATTATGGCACCCACAGAAGTGAGATTCTCTGAGTCTCTTTCCTAACATTGAGCGAATTTTTTCTTTAAATTCAGTTGAGTTTTGCCTTTCTTGTGAACATGGCTCTTAAGCATGAGTCCCATGATGAATTATACACAGAAAGATGTTAGAAACTACTTTGTGCAAAAATTATATTAAATTAATTTGTAATACATGTCCTTATTAAATATGTACATATTATAGTTACATATTAAATCTACGATCACATTTGTAATTTTTACAATTTTCCAAGTAAACGTTTTTGTTCGTTTTTTTTTTTTTTTTATCCTGAAAAATTGCCTTTGATATTTCTTGAACCCTAAAATATTGCCTTTGATACTTCTTGAATCCTAAAAATTTTCCTTAGATACTTCTTAAACCCTAAAAAATAACTTTAGTTTTTTTAGAGTGACAAGGATAAAAATTGCAATCGTTCTGTGTATCAAAATTTCCATATATCGAATTTTTTTCAAGGAACCATCAGGTTCTAGTAAAGTGAATTTATCAAGAAATAGATGTGGGAAAATTTTATTGATAATTATTTGTACTCTTATTTGATATTAGGTTATTTATTTTTCCCTTTAAGGTGGAAGATAATCATCAATCTGCTGAAGAAAGTAAGTCTGAAGGTGTTCCAAACCTTTTAAAGGAGTTAGAAGTTACAAAGCAAGAGCTTGAAAGTGTTAAGGTATTCTTATGTTTAATTCTTAACATCTTATTAAAAGGAATTGTCATGAATATATGTAAAAGTCTACAATGTAGCACTTTTATAAATAATGTGAGAGTATTTGTATTTAATCAGTCTTGTAATAGAATTAATTATCTGATAATATATTTGTCACTGATACTCTCACATTCTTTGTTCAAACTTAAAAAAAAAATAAAAAAAAATGTAATACTAACCATGAGCTCAATGCACCGGACAGGATATAGAATTCTGGAAGAAGGAGAAGTTGCTCAGTGGAACAGAGGCTGTTTCTATTTGGAATCTTTGTCGAAAGGTTTGTATTTTTATCCTGCACGAGGTAAAATTCCTTTGCATTTCAGAAACCCACATATGCACTAAGAACACCCAGGCTTGCTGTTATATGTTTTCAAACTAGTAGAAATTAATTGATGTATATATTTTCTAGCACTTTGAAACTCAGTTAAAATCTGAGGTTTATGTTATAGTTATATTATTAGCAATTTATTTGGTTGCATAGAATTAATTAACTTCTCTATCATTTTTAAAATTGTTTTAAAGCATTTGATAGGTAGATTTTTGTCCTTCACTTCATGAAATAATTTCGAATTTTAATTACTTTATCTAACTTATGAGCAAGTCTTATGACATTTATTTTGTTTAATGATAGAAAGATTGGTAGCAGGTAAAGCTTATGTGCTTCAAAGCATGCTTCCTTCCTTTGGGTGTTGAGTTCATAATCTGTTTCTTTAGCTTGATATTCACTTAATATTCTGATGTATATTTAATCCATAAAGAATAATGGAAATAGTTTATATATTTGTGTAATTATTAACTGCAGAATTATGTAATTATTTATATAATTGCAGAACTATTTTATTTATTTCATATTTTTATTATTATTTTTTTGTTTACCCCATAGTAAGGCTTATATAGCTAAAGATTTATTCTTGTTCTACAAAATATAACAAAAAAGTTTAGTAAAACTTTACAATTAATGGTCCCTACAGAAGTTACCTGAAGGTTGCCACTCTGCCACTCTCTAGCGCCATTTGTGCTAACTAACTGTTTTGCATTCAATTCTAAAATTTTTATTCATTGGAATCATTACAATTATTACTGCTTTAATTAGATATTATTTAAAATTATTAGTGCTCTTGACTTCCGGTGGTCTGGGGAAGTTATAGTAATAATTTAAATTACATTAAAGGCTCGACCTCAATTGGAAAGGAACTTTTGGGGATTCGTACATTTCTTGAGCAAGTGTAGTGAGCAGAAGTCGATAGATGTAATCTAATTAAAGCAGTAATAATTGAAATTTTGAGTAAGATCCTTACCTCAACTGAAAAGGATCCGTCAGTTTTTTTTTTTTTATCTCTTGGGCGACCGTAGTAAGCGGAAGTCCATAGTACTAATAATTTTAAATAATATATAATTAAAGCAGTTAGCACAAATGGTGCTAGGGAGTGCTAATGCGGCAACCTTCGGGTAACTTCAGCAAGAACCAGTGATAATGCGCCATGATTGTAAAGTTGTACCAAAAGTTTTATTTAAAAGATTTCTTTCTCAGAAATATTTAATATAGTTCTGTCTATTCAAAAATAAAAAACAATCGAAACTTGAACGTTCTTTCAAATAAATTTGATATATAGAAAAATTTTAATAATTCATCATTGTCTTACACTTTGATATATTACATACTGAAAATAAGTATAGTTAAAAAAGTTTTAAGAGTTGGAAGATTTTCTTAAGATTGAAAAAAACAACAACTATACATTCAAAGGCATTTGTACTCATTTTAATCACAGAATTTTTACAAATAGAACAAACCTGTTTGCAGGTGTGCCATGTGTTATGATCTTTATTTAAATGTGTTATCACCTTTATTTAATAATGGTACAATAATAATACGGCCTAACAAATCCGAAGATTGGATACCAACACCTAAAGAACACCACCAACTGCTGCACACACCTCCCTCCATTGAGCTCCATCAAAACAAAAATCTACAAGGTCAGCATTAATGCAGTCCTCCCACCTATTTCTTGGGCTACCCCTC
This sequence comes from Rhaphigaster nebulosa, assembly GCA_948150685.1. Classification (NCBI taxonomy): domain Eukaryota; kingdom Metazoa; phylum Arthropoda; class Insecta; order Hemiptera; family Pentatomidae; genus Rhaphigaster; species Rhaphigaster nebulosa. The sequence continues at coordinate 75,732,648 of OX411309.1, read as the reverse complement.
AGGAATTTGCCTATCATTGCGGTGTTATAACTTCAATTAATTTATAGGGTGTATACACCACAATTCTGCATTTTGTAGTCTTCTAAATTCTGCAGTAGATTTTGGGCCAAATATTCTAAATAATACTTTATTTATGGAGCATAATATAGGAGCAAAATTTGATAGTTAGTTATTTGGAGAAAAACCTATTGGTCATCAATGCCTTTTATTTTTTCAATATTCACAAAACCTGAAAAAAATAAATACAAATAATAAATAAAAGAGATTAAGAAAATTAAATAAAATAAGAAGAAGCGATTGGTAGCAATAAATAAAACAATATGTGTAAGATTTAAAAAAGTAAATAAAAAATTATATGTTTATTAATAAACCTATGGAGGAGGAGTTGATAATCTTTGTTACTGGAATCTCAATTTTAGACAAATCGCTCAGATTTTTCAAGAAATTGATATATGCATAGGGAATCTCATAGGGTATGAGAACGATTTAATAAACAAAGTTGTTTTTGATTAAAAGTTATTTTCAGAGTCTAAAACAGAAAAACATACAGACTATATTTACACCGTTTTAGTATTTATTTTATCACGTATAATCCATCAGTATAAAAATAAAGCTTAGCAAATCTACGAGGTTTGATGCTGTTAATATAAAAAAGTGTTGCTTAAATATCTCCTTCCACTCGACACAATTGAAAGCCGCATCTATTAAATTAGATTTAAGGCCAAACTCCCATAAATAAATGTCTTGGTATATTCCTTGAGCATTTTTCAATCTATGTATATCAATCGTTGCAATGCTATAACATCAATCATACCTACTAGAGACCTGTCCTTCAATTCTGGTTGTGTATTTTTCCTAAGTTCTACGCTTGACTAATCTTTCTCCAAACCAAATGTACTTAATTTTCAAAAACCTTTTTTGTTCTTAACTGTAGGAAAATCATTTTTTCTATATCTCACATAGACCATAATATACCTCTTTTTTTTTTTCTTAATTTAATATGCAAAAACTATTGATTTGTACTACAGACAAGTATAAACACAAACACATACACATACACACACACTCACACTTTTGGGTGATTTAATATTTCTTTTATTTAATTGCCTAATTTTTTGAGGTTTTGAATTCTATTTTGTTTGTGTATAATAGTCTATTGATAATATGGTTTTTACATAGCTTTAGGTGGTAGCTTTTTAAATAGTTCCCTTACATTTTCCTGAGTAGATTAGCTTGATTTTGTTGAATCAAATAACAAAAAAAAATAAAAATGCATCTCATTTAGAATATAAATGTTTTTTCCTTCTTATTTTCAATGTATTATATATATATTTACATATATATATATATAGTTTCAAAAACTGAACAAATATATAAATATTTTGTTATTGTTTTAATTTATTTTAAAGAATAATATATTTTTAAATTAGAAAACAGTGTTTCTTCAAATAATAACTTTCACTCATCTAATTCAGCTTGTAATATATTTTTATCTATAATTTATAACTTTCATTGAATGAAGACAAATATTTTTGATATGGTCAATAACATTTCCATTAAGATATTGAAATCAATATCTGTACTGCTCTAAACAAATTAATAATAGAACTTAATACCAAATTGTAAGTTCAGCAAGTTTGTTGGTAAATTTGCATTATTGTAAATGAGTTTATTTTTTTACTCTTCCCCTCTGTTAATACTCCATTGATTTTATTGAAACCTTTTTCTCAGTTCTCTGTTATTACTAAGACATAGAATACGCAGTCTTGAATCTGTTAAAAATGAAAATTAAGTAAAAAATAAATATTGAATTATTAAACAAATAGAAACAGCCTCACATCAATGTTTTTTCAGGTAAGTGTTTTAGAATGAAGAATATGTGTTGTTTTTTTACTTGTTTGTTATTTATAGCAGTATTGAATGCATGATAGCCACCGTTTTGTCTCAAATATTTAATCATATTTTTACTCAGCATGTTCTAAGTAAAATCTTGTTATTATAAATAAATTTTATTGTATACTTTATCTGGAGATTTTCAAACCTTACTATCTATATAGGTTGTAAGTCGTAACATTTTTTTTTATCTGGACTGTTTTGTTTTAATCTTAACCATAACTAAAAAATGAGTAATTCATTTATAATTCTAATGTGTAGTACAACACATGGATTATCTGAATACATTTATCTGAAATTTCATTTAGGACACTTATATAAACAAATGAATATTAAAAACACTTCCATATACGCCACCACACATGGAAGTATGGAGATCTTTAAGAATTCAGTGGCACATTGAATAATTACAATTTTCGTAATAAATGTAGTATAGAACCCATTACTAGCTTATTAGACAATATTATTGTGTTGAATAGTTTTTTATCACAAGGATTAGCTGGGCCTAAAAAGAAAAAGAAAGAAATTGTAATTAAATCCTAGTGCCTCTATCTCTTGTTTTAGATATTTGTTTACATTAAGCTTTAATAGGCCAAATTCATATCCAAATCAAATTTTAATTATTTTTTTCTCGTTCTTGGGTTTCTAATTTTTCATATTAAACATAATCATTGGCAGTTTTAGTAAACAAAATTTGTTTAGTATGATTTTCGGTATGTTTTCATTTCAGAATATTGGCCACTACAGATTAAGCTTTTTATTTTTACATTTATTTTTTAAGCTCACAAAATAGATGAGATTCTGCAGGATTTAAGAGAAAATAAAAAGGTTAAAAAAACAAAAACAAATATTACTGCACTATTCGAACATTTGTTATAAAATTAAATTAAAACAGAAAATATAAAATGACATATTTCAAGTAGTTCGGAAAATCTTTAGTAAATCAAATTTTAAAAAAATTGCTCAGTTTTTGCATCCTAAAATAAATTTTGACATTATATACTTAAATAAAAATATTGAATGATTGCTTGCTTTTAGATAACCATTTTTTTTTTTAAATTCAAACATTTGTTCCCAGTTGGGAACGTTGGTCGTTAAAGGTTAAAGAAACCTCTGAACTCACAGTTTATTATCAGACCCTGTGCCCCTTATTTGATTTTGAATTTTTACATTCAATGATCCATTGTAAGCCTTTTTCTACCGAAACTCATTCAGCCATTCTCACATTACATCGAGACTATCAGTCTGTAATTAAGAATTAATTAATTAAGTATTTATATTTCACAGGGCGTAAAAGGATTACAATTTCTTTATTTCTCTTTTTAGGTCCAACTAATCCTTGTGATAAAAAGATCCAAAAGTGACTTTATTATTTTCATTCAATGCAATAATATTGTCTAATGAGCTAGTAAAGGAATCTAGGCTACATTTATTATGAAAATTATAATTATTCAATGTGTAAATGAATTTTTAAATATGTCCATACTACAATGAGTGGTAGATTCATAAAGATATTTATTGCCGAGGTTGATGTTGATTCATTCCATTTAAACTATATTACAACTCAACATCCAATAGCTAAATAAAAATAAAAATCTTATTGAAACCTTAGCCATACCACCATCTTGGTATTAAATACTTTATAGGACAAGTGGTGTGTGGTGTGAAAATTTAAGATTTGTTCAAATTGCAAAGAGTATATCTGCATCACTTCAAAGATCACTCACTAGTTTATTCACGACTCACTGTGTATTTATTTACAAAATCATGCACTTAAGTTTCATTCACAAGATCATTACATAATTTATTTCTAAAAACCATTTCTAAGAAAAATATTTATATATAATTTTATAGATTTCCATTTATTGACTGTTAAATATTCATAATACATTTTCCACAAGTAACATACAATGCACTGGCTATAACTTTCTCATATTTTTTAATATTCTTTAAATTGCTGTTTTCACACATAAATCTGTGACTTTGAGACTCAATCTTTGGAAAATTTAATAAGGAATTTTTCTTTATATTTAAATAATTTTTTCAATGAGTTTTTAATTCATATTTAAATATGAAAACTTAAATTTTGTTCCTTAGGTTACTTCTATTTAGGTATTCTTTATTAATTTTTTTTTGTTTATTGAAATTTAAATAATGTTTTTTAATCATCTTTTAAAGATATAAAAGTTGATTAACAAATATCATTTGTTATACAGCTTATACATATAATACAGCTTGGGTTGCTTTTCTTTTAAATTACATTAAAATTGTTCTTAAATTATCTTGAGATTCCTTGCTAGTTTATTTGCATGGGTGAGGTGCTTCAAACAAGGATTATAATCAGCGAATTATTTACATGCTGATAATTGTACATCACTAAGTAAGGTGTATCTTTAATGTATCTCCTTGAAAGTGTTATGTTCCCTTTCTATCTACAGTTTTCACGAGTTTTTACAAGGTAGTTGGAGTAAGCCAACCTAATTACTTTCAGTTAGCTGTATTAGGAAGGAGATGGTCTGGGTAGCGGTCAAGAATAAAATAAAATAGCTATAACTATTTAATTAATGCCGACGTTTCGACTCATATTGTATGCCTTCTTCAGGGCTAGAAATAAAGATACAAAGGATAATGTAGGTGTATAAAGACATGTATATATATATATATATATATATATATATATATATATATATATATATATATATATATATATATATATATATATATATATATATATATATATATATATATATATATAAAATAAACATAAAATTGAACAAACAGAAAATAAAAGTAGTAATGCAGGGGTATAAAGACATATATAAAAACAAAATTTAACAAATACAAAATAATAACGTAGTAAACAGAGAAAAATAAAGATAAATTGTAGTGTTTAAAAATGAACTTACATCTACAGGCTATGAAGGATAGGATAAGACTGACTCGAAAGGAGAAAAAACGGCATCAGTTTTAACGGGTTCGGGAATGTAGAAAGGGATTTATAACAGAATTTTGGTTAACTTCTCTAAACCATTGTAAAAAAATAGACAGAAGTATATAACTATCTTAAGTGTGTATATAAGATATAAAAATAACAATAAAGCAATGATATACAGTGTAAAAATTAAATATAATAGTGCACAGAGTAATAAGAGCAATAATACCAATGGCAAAAAAATGCATACAAAGTATACATGCCTTCCCATTACTGCATCTTAAATTAATGATTTATACCCATCAAAGCTGGGAAGGGGGCACAGCACCTCCTGTAACTCTGCTTAGTCAGAAAAGGTCTCTTGGCAACCGTTATTCTCCAGTAGTATACAGTAATTTATAGAATCAATTTTTTTTAATTTTTGTGATCCTAAAATGTTACTGTAATTAATTTATGAAGTTTTCTTACATTTTTTTTATTTATTTATTTTTTCCAGACGATGTACAGAAAACTCTTAGAATCAAATAACTCAAGAAAAGAACAGGATGCTGAAATCACTCTCAAGTTTTTAAAGTCTGCATTTTATTACTTTCTTACTGACAGAGAGAACACCAATGGCCATCTTGCCGCTATTCAAAGTATTCTTGGCTTTACTCCAGACGAGAAGCTCGCTATAGAACGTGCTTCCTATGCCTGGAAATAGTTACCAATTGTTACAATATTTTCATAATCTGGTCATATTTTATTATGATAATTTTCTATATTATCATGCTCCTATAGATCATCCTATTTTTTCTTCAGGCTCCTGCTGATCCATGTGGGAAATATTATATTAATAGATTAATACTATACATTTTAGCAGGTCTTTGTTTTAGCGTTTTAATATCAAATCACATCTTTTATACTACAATCATTTATAATTTTCAGTAATTATTGCTTTATTTCTTGTATCTTGTTGATATTAAGTGTTAATACAGAGTAATAATAGAAAATAAAATAGGTGCAAATATTTTGTTGAATGGTACAAATATCAATCAAACTTATATTTATATGAGATAAAGTTTAATCTTATTGGTTTCAATCTATTTTAAGACGATGTTGGTCAAAGAGTGATGAAGAGATAGCGTCATAATAGACTTTGTGATGATGGAACTTTTGACTGAAATTTGTACTTGCTACACATCTTTTATTATCTCAGATAGTTTTTTACTGTTTTATAATATGTTTGTATTTCACATTTTTTTGTTGTCCAAAAGCACGTTTATATTTATAGTTCCTAGATCAATAATTTCATGAATTTGGTGGTTGCTGCTGTGCTATATCAATATTCTCTGTAATATAGCATAATTTATTAGTTACAAATTTGTTATTGTTACTATCTTAAAGCCTGTTTTTATTGTTATTTGTGTTAATGTTAGTTTGGTATGATTCAGGTGCAATTGTTTTATCTTCTGTTATATATTACGAGTATTTTATATTTTTGAAATTTATATACTTGTTGGACTTTTTATTGTTAAAAGTTTAGTACGGGGAACTCATTTGTATTGTTTTGAAAAGAGACATATTTACTGAAAGACTAATAAAAAAAAATCAAAACCCTGTATTTATTTTTTTTGTTGATGTAACCATTTTATTATTTATGGTTCTTTTAGCAAGTTCAATGGTTGGGTCTTTCCATGTAAAATAAACCAATGGTCTGGAACTTGATATCTTTCAAATCAATGATTTGTTGTTCATTTGAAGTATTATGAGTAAAGATAAAAAAAAAAAAAATATTTCGGATTTTCCAATTTTTAGTTTTGGAGTTATTCATTTTTTTTTAAATACATAAAATCAACAGTTTTTTTGGTCTTTTATGATTCATTTAAAAGCTTATCGATCCAAAACTATTAACCCTATAAAGTCCAAAATATTGTCATTCTTTTCAGAATTGCAAGGTCTTTAATTTGATATGTATCTTAACTTAGCCAAACCAACCTTAAAATGTTTTAAATTTTCCAAAAAGTTATTTTTTCCAAAGCTCAAAATCAAAATTTTTAATTTTTGTGAAAAAATGTATGTTACATATACATGTAAGAATATATGGGTAAAATTTCAAGGCATCTTGGTCCTCATGTGAACGCAGACATCATGCAACAAGTAATCAACAGAAGGCTAATAACAGCTAATAGGCCCTATTTTGGTTTAGAATAGCAAAACATTATCTCCGGCTATAAACTTCTGATAAGACCCTCATCAGACTGGTATTTGCAAATGCATCTGAGTGCTAGATCCTAACCAACTGCCAGGAGCAAATCCTGCTGAGTTTTGAGTGACGAATGCTTCAGAGCTAGGTGCATTGATAATTCCTGGAGGCATGGAAGCAATAGAGGAATCATCTTTCATTGAGGTGATGTTGATATATGTAGTTGGTTTTATTAAAATTGGAGAACTAAGCTGGGCCAGATATGCGGGCAGAATGAAGCTAGAACAGATTACTTGAAAGTTATTTAAACAAAATATTGAGAAAACAAGAATAACAGGAAGACCGAAATTAAGATGGCTAGATTGTGTGGAAGAATACTCCAGATAAATCCTTGGTTTTAGAAACAGGAGAGCAATCGCGAAAAGTAGAGATGACTGGCAGTTTAAACTGTAGGAGGCCCTGATTCAACGAAGTTGTAGCACTGCACAAGGGGCCAAATCGCGAATATAGAAGGAACAAATTCAAGTATTTATTAATTATTTTACTTAACAATGAAATTATGATGTACAAGTAAAAAAAAAAAAAAAAGACACATTTGGATAGATAAAGTTCATGATCAGTGAAATAATAGGAGTAAAGAGTTTGTATGTGGTAAAAGATTATATATATTTGCAAAAATATATACATTAATATTCTAAATTAGTACTTAATATTTATGACACTCAATCAACTCTGAAAGCCACTACCTGAAAGTAAAGGCTCACGAAGGAGTGGGAGAGTATATTCCCTATAATATTTTCCATTACCCAGTACTCCTGAGTGTTATAAATGGATCAGAAAATAAAATTAGGTAATGAACAAGATCTTGGCAAGCGGGAAACCTACATATTTTACAGATCCGATGTTGCCTGATATATTTAAATTTGCAATTAGAGCTTCTTCACTCAAGGAACCTGCTGGTGCATTTATAGACATCAGGCATATAAAAACAATTAAAGAATAAATAAAAAAATTGTTCGGCTTGTAATATGAACTCATGACCTTCAACTTGAAAAGCAACCACTTTACCACATGACAATGTCTGTCTCTTGTAATAGAATTAGTGCAGTCACTCCTATTTAATATTCATCTAGAATTTTAAATCAATATTTCTCGAAAGTGAAAGCGAATTGGGTCTTGCCACTTAAGATAAGCATTGAAGGGACCCTTTCCTATAACATGGTTGCTGTTTCGTTTATTTCTTTAGCGAACATAATGAGCGGAAGTCGATGGCACTAATAATTTTAAATAATATATAATTAAAGCAGTAATAATTTTAATAATTCCAATGAACACGAATGTTACAATTGACTGTAAAGCAGTTAGCACAAATGGTGCTAGAATATGCTAGTCTGGCGACCTTCGGGTAAGATCGGGAGGAACAAGTGTACCTAATTTTTCTTTTCTCTACTTATATAAAACTTTATCGAAACCCCTTGTTCCCTTCTAAAATCGAGGCGGAATGTAACGTGCAAACAACTTTCCAAGAATCTTATTCCGGCATGTTGCGGAGAAACACTAACAGCTCTTTCAGATAGACGCTATACAAAATTCGGTACAACTCAGAACTATATGCAATACAATCGGCCATTCATATAGAGGCGGTAATGTTGCGATCGGTAGATCGTATTGGTAAATATGGATACTGAAGTCGGTCGATAGACCGCCGAATTAATGATTGAAGGACTCAGGAGGTTTTATTACATTTGGTGTCTGGATAAATGTTTCGACTGAAATATGCACGAAGAATACGTGGTGCTTATGGTGCTCGCTAAGCATGAGAATGAACATGAGGAAAACTAAAGCGAATAAACGATCAGGCGAAAGGAATACATGCATTACAACGACCGATGTTGAGAGCCAGGAGAGCTTGCTCAATATGCGACATTGTCGTTAGACTAAACCGTAATAAATAAAAGAAAAGGAAACAAAGAAAATCGTGAATACAGATTAGGCCGACATCCTTTATCATATCACCTACATCGGTAAATAGCGATATTTGCCGATAAAGGTTGAGAGTCGGTCCTGTCCCGAGTTCCGTATCGCGTCTGTCTGAGAGAGCCTTAAAACAATGGAGTCTGTAATTGGTATTTTAATTTTGCAACCAAGTTGAAGTAGTCCATTCCATTCAGTTTCGCCTGACAAATGAAATTGTACTGCTTTCTTTTAGTTTCTGTTAGAGAATTGTAGATTTTACCGTCAACCATTGTCAGTAAAAGGGTGTGATATATTTTAGCGTCTTAACGCAAAGAAGTTGGAACCAGACTTGAGATTTGTTTCTTTATAGCTTCGCAATTTTTTCGTTTTTTAGCTCTTGAGTTTTCTCTGCGAACAAACATTTGAATGGCCGACAAAAAACGTGAGGATGAAGCAGCTAGGTTCTGCCACATTTCACTATTATCTTAAAATGACTTGTGGTTTCATTTAAGCGGGAAAAAAGCCAAAATAAAAATAAACGAACCAATTGTGCCCTCACTAAAAAATGATTGTAATTCCTCTTATCTACAAACACTCCTTGCCTAATTTACAAAGAGGAATAATAGTAGAAGTTAATATTTTAAGATTAATGAATTTAAACAGGCCTTGCTATAATCACCTAGAAATTTAGGTTTTGCTTTACGAAAAAAAAATTAAACCATATTTTAAAAGTATTGTTTTAATTTTTGTCTTTTATGCACAAATAACAATTGGTGTCCATCATGTTTGTAAAGCAATCAAGTTAGCACTGTTGCCTCCGAAGTTGGCCTTTCGTTTGTTGGCTACTTGAAGTAATGGCCGTGGTAAGTGTTTAATTTATCCTGTTTTATCTTGTCACATCCTAGTTACATTTAATATATTCTTATTTTTTAAAGATAGGACTCTAATTTTTATAAGAGCTTTGCTTTTATAAAGATATTAATTACTTTTTTATGTTGAAATTTGTCATGTTTATAACCTCAAACCATGCCTTCTTAGGAAAATTTTTTAAATTAAGATGCTACGAGTATTAACTAGCTTATTTTGACTATTTATAACCTTTATTATTTGTTTTTAGCAAAACAAGAAAAAGGGTGCTGCTGCCCCTGAGAAAAAGAAATCCTCCAAAAAGGAACCTAAAGACAAATCCAAAAATGTTATGAAAGAAGTCAGAATCCGAAAACTCTGCTTAAATATTTGTGTTGGAGAATCTGGTGATAGGCTCACCAGAGCTGCTAAGGTGAGTTCCTAGTTTAGTTGATAGCACAAGTTGAACTTAGTCCTCCTTTGTTATTATTTTATTCCCTTGTGATTCATGCAAGATCTGTTTATTTTCTGTTTAAAATTTTATGTTGAGAGTTTATGTGACATAGTTTGCATGTCTTTGCCTCTCTTTTAGTTAATCAAATTTCTGAGTGGGTGGGTGTTGATGTCTCTGAATTTGATTATTTACATTGATTGCCATTAGTGACATGTCTATTGTTTTTTCAGTTACTTAAAGTTGTTATGTAGGATGAACCATAAGTAATTATGGATTTTGTAATTTGAAAAAATTTGCTTAATTATTTGAGTCTTGTGAAATAGCTGCAAATAAAGTTTTTGTAGAAATCTTTTAATATCTTGTAAATATTCTAGTGTTGATGAGTGAGAATTAATATGTGAATCATTATGTACATAGTGTTACTTATTAACAGTAGAATATTTCTTACAAGGTATAGCAGTCTGAGAACATGGGCAGAACTATAGGAGCAAGTTGTTTAGAAGTGTAAGCATTATTTTTTTTTTAAAGGTGTAATAAAAGGGGTTACTTTATATGCTTATTGTTGGTAGCTTATAAAGAGATATACATGCTATTGTTTACACTTATGGAAACTAAAGTTTCAGATAATAAGGAAGTTAGCCGGTTAAGCGGGACCCTTAGTTCAGTTGTTTTGTCGCAGTTAGTTGTGTATTGCTGCAAAGAGAGAAAATTGTCAGAGAATAAATTTATATTATATATTAGAAGAATATACTTATGCTTGTATTGTAAGGCAGCCACTGACGATCACTCCAAATGGAGCATGGAACACTGAATTGGTACAACTGGAGTACTTGGAGTTACGACAATTTCAAGGGCACCACTAGCGATCACTCCACTCTGTTCCATTTTTTATTGACAGGCAGCGGTTTATGTTCATGTAAACATGCATTTATAGGCTCCACAACAGTAAAAACATTGAATAATATAATCTGCTCCAAAAAATATGAAAAATGGTGGACATTGCATGCATATTAGAAATTATGATTCCACTAAAAAATAATGGTAGAACTTTACAATCGCAAAGCATTATCAGTGGCTCCTGCTGAAGTTACCCAAAGGTCTCTCTAGCGCTATTTGTGCTAATTAACTGTTTTGTATTCAATTGTAACATTTGTATTCATTGTAATTATTAAAATTATTACTGCTTTAATAGAGATTATTTAAAATTATTAGTGCTGTTTACTTCTGATGGTCTGGGGAAGTTTTACCTAAAGCAATAAGAATTAAAATTTCTGTTAATTGAAACTGTAATTATTGGCAAACAATGCTTATTATTAGCATAGCAGTGCCTAAAAACTGTATTTCATGGTTTCGCTCAATCCGTTTTCCACACTCAAGATCGCTTGGATGTTTTTATAATATGGTGGATTTTTTGGCCGATGGAATTCCAGCTGCAACACAGTACTCCAACCACTCCACATAGGATTTCACACTCTCGGCTGTTCCATGTTCCATGTTGGTGTGGGGAGTGATCGTCAGTGACCCTCTATATTATTTCCAACTATTTTTTTCTTATTTGTTCATTAAAACCCCAATTATTAAATCAATATAAAGATTCAGCAATTTATTAAAAAAAAAACCAATGGGTTAGAATCTGCAATCAGTTATGTTTTCATACTTTTTCCCAACACTGGCTTTATTATGAAACTGGACAGCTTATGCTCAATAAAGTCTGGAGTGGGCCTGTCAGTAATTTATGTGCCTTTTAAAGAAGAGAACTATTAGTGAACTCTTGTCTTAACTACAGCGACATAACTTTATCAGTACGACTTTACAATCGCTTGGCATTTTATTCATCTGTTGAGCGAACACAGTGAGCGGAAGTCGACAGCTCTAATAATTTTAAATAACATCTAATTAAAGCAGTAATAATTTCATAATTCCAATGAATATGAAGTTATACACAGCAGTTGGTTAGCACAAATGGTGTTAATCTGGCGACCTTCGGCAGCAGCCAATGAATGTAAAGTTGTCATATGATGTGTTCCCTCAGCCAGGTAACTGTTTTCATTGAAAATTCACAATTATATTTTAATATTTGGCCATCAAAAGGCTTCATATTTTGTCTTCTAAAAACTATAAAGTTATTGAATTGAAAATACTGAATAGCCTTTTTAAATCTGATGCGGATCAGAAGTAGGTATTGGTAATTCCCTTCTTTTTTTTATTTACTTAATAGTGTTTCTCTAACTTCCACTGACATAACCTTGTTAGAGATTTGTTTGTCTCTTTAGCTTGCACAATTGCCTTTAGTTATCTAATTATAGCAATAATTAGCTTTTAATTCTTTAATAATGCCAGAAAGAGTGTTTGGACTATGCGATAGCATAATGTAAACTCTTTTTCTTTTTTATCATTATATGTATATTGAAGTTTGTTTACTAATACTTGATTTATTAACTGCCTTTACATAGTTCTTTAACTCTAGTTATGGGTTGTTTTCTTATTCAGGTGTTGGAACAGTTGACTGGGCAGCAGCCTGTCTTTTCTAAAGCTAGGTACACTGTAAGGTCTTTTGGAATTCGTAGGAATGAAAAAATTGCTGTTCACTGTACAGTTCGAGGAGCTAAAGCAGAAGAAATTTTGGAGCGAGGATTAAAGGTATATAATTCAGTTGATGTAAATTAAATTTTTTGAAGTTAACTGTTTAAAACTTGGCATCACTGTAATAATGATTCATTTTTCTCTATTTTAATCTTAGGTTGTACCAACAACTTATGTCATATCTAATTTATAGATTCTCGTAATTTTATTTTAATTCTCAACTTGTATAAAGTTTTGGTATGATATTTTTTTTGGCTTTAAGAAGCATGCACTTTTTACATGTTCGATCCATCCTCTTGATTATCCAAGCAAGACTTATTATTTAATTTCATGTAATCTTTCAATAATGATATTGATAATCAGAATTTATATTTTATTTATTGCTTCAACAGGTGCAATGAAGCTGCCCTTGGCCCTCTCATGTGTATTTTTCCCATCATCTTGTTAATATATTGTGTCTTATAGTTTATTAATAATTATTGGCTTTCCTCTTGCAGGTCAGGGAATATGAACTTCGAAGGGATAATTTCTCTGACACAGGCAACTTTGGATTTGGTATTCAAGAACACATTGACTTGGGAATCAAGTACGATCCAAGCATTGGTATCTATGGTTTGGACTTCTACGTCGTTCTTGGGCGGCCAGGTAATTCATTGCTAGTTTTACCTCATGATATCTTCATTGAGCACATAAATCAAATAATATAATGTTTTTTAGTTTCTCACTGCTACGAGATGAGGAAAGTATTGTGATAGTCAAAATTTCGATATGCAGTTTTCAGTGGATCTATGTGTCTCAGAGTACATAGAGTCCTGAAAGATTTTGTTTTGTATGGTCTTATCCCTTGATGGCTGTGCACAAAATCTGGTGCATTGCACACATTAGAGGCTGCATAATAAACCAGTTTTTCTATACACTTTTTGCCCAAACGTCTGCAGTGATTTTGATATAACTTGTCTAAAGTCTTCTGCTTTAAGCTCTCTAACTACTCATATATAAAGTAAGATTTTGTCATGTCTATTCGAAAACTAATTAAATTCTCTACAAAAAAAAATCTAATTCAGACCAGTATTAGCAAAAATGTAGCATATTGAATTTTATACTCATCTTTTTTAAAATATTCTGCATATGTTCCTTTGGGAACTGGTTTACCTTTGTTTACATTTTTTATAATTTGGCAACTATACATCTGGAACAATCTAGATGCTCATTTGAAAGATAATTTAATTGTCTACGAAGCTAAGCATATAAAAAAAAAATGAGTTTAATATTAAAATCTAAACATACAAAAAAAAAATCAGACTAATTAACAAAGATGCAGCTAACAATTATATTTATTCAAAGCGGTAAGTGTTGTTGTGAATGTACACACCAAAAATTACTTAGTCATGGTAATTGAAGAATGCAAAACAAGTCAAGTGCTACTGGTACTGCCTCTGTCTCTTTTTTCATTGTTGTTATTTTGTTTTCCTTTTAGCCCTGAAGATGGCCTAAAATTTAGGCCGAAATGTCGGCACAAAATATATAAATCCGCTTATGGTAGTGTAATTCTTTGACCGCACCCCCCGACCAACTTCTCTCTTTAAATATAAATATATGGTCTACAATAATTCCCTCCATTAAAAAACAAGTCAAAATGTTTAAACAAATTTGAGATTGCATATTTGACAAGGTAGCTGTCAAAGTTTATGCTAAGGAAGACAGCTTTCACCTTCTTGAGCATAACATCCTGGCCAAGCTCCTCACATAAGTTGCCTATGTGCTTATTGATTCAATTACTAATTATTATACATTGTGAAGTTTTTAAAATTAAGTTCCCTTAGATTTTACCAATACCTGGTTATGATCTTATTGTATGCAGATGAAATTATTGTTTCACTTTTAATTAAAAATAAAATTTTATATGTTTCAGGTTTCAATGTTGCTCACCGGCGAAGGAAGACTGGTGTAGTTGGTTTCCAACATAGGCTAACAAAGGAAGATGCGATGAAGTGGTTCCAACAGAAGGTAATTGTTATTATTAAAATATATTATGAAAACTTTGTTATACTGATTACAATGAAAAAATTAATTTCGTTTTTTCTTTTGTTTCAGTATGATGGAATCATCTTACCTGGAAAGAAGTAATTTTGTACTTCATAATAAACCGTTTTTATTAATAGGTTTTGTTTGTTTTTATTTACCTGCTTTTTGAAAGTCAGTGTATAAAGATATTAAACTACTAGTTTGGTGAGTGACACCTTAATCAGAAATAAATTTTAATTATTAACTTAAAATTCAGAACCTTTACTCAAGATAATGTTATTATCTCTGATTCATAATCTTATGATATTTTTAGGTGGTACTGTAGTTGGATTTATTCCATGAATATTTCCTTGTAGTCATTTAAAGCTTGAATAGACACAGAAAACATTTGCTCAAGACAATGGTTCCAATCTTGATAAAGTCCACCAATATTCTACTTTATGTTTGCCAAGCTAGTACGCGGTTACATCTAGTGTTGAGAGGCTGTTCTGCTTGCGTGGTCTCTAATTAAGTTTACGAAATATAACAGCTGTTACACAGTTAAAGAATTAGTTCAACTTTAAGCCTGATACCATAACTGTTCAGGATGTCTTTTTAAAATAAATCTAATAATAAAAAGATTTATGTACTAATGAAAAAAAAAATAATAAAAGTAAACTTTAGCTAATTTAAATAGTAAAAGTTAGTGGAGAGAGTTTTCGTTGACCGTAGATGTATATGTTAAGGGAGAAATTGGTCGGGGAGGGGGGGGGGGGGTTGCGGTCAAAAAGTAACACTTATATATTTGTGGCGACGTTTTGGCCTAAGTTTTAGGCCATCTTCAGGGCTAAAAGAAAAACAAAATATCAACAATGAAAAACACCAGAGGCAGTATCAGTAACAGTAAAAAATGATAAAAACAGAACATGCAAGTAAGATAAAAAAGTATGAAGTATAAAAAGATAACACTAAATTACATAATATAAGTGACAAATGAAAAAGTAAAATAAAATAACGATGTAAAAATTAATTGAAATTAAAATGATGGTTTAATTACACAAAGAATAGTAAAATATATGAAGCCTATTAATTAAAAAGACAAATAGTATGAAGGTTTGGTAATATGTAAAGCATATAGAAGATAGTTATGATGTGACAAGTTATGCATGAAATGATGTTAAAGAAGTTGACATTGTTGTAATTAAATAATTATGAGATGAAGGAGTTAAATATAAAGTAATGAAACAGGAGGAAATGCAAAGAAAACATGATTAATTACGCTTTCTTAACATTTCCTCTTCTTCCTTGTTACTATCCTTCTTTCTTCACCACATAGGATTTTGACCTATTTTTGTTTTGGGGCTTAGATTACTTTATATTTAACTCCTTCATCTCATAATTATTTAATTACAACAATGTCAACTTCTTCTTGATCAAAAACCAACAAAGAAATTATATACTAGATGATATTTCATTATATTTTGGAAAGTTACCTGCTAAGTTGACTCTAAGGAACAAGAGAAAAACAATTTTTAACGAGAACAGACAGCCACTTAGTAACAGGCGAAGCAGAAAGAATATAACATACACAGGAAAACCTCCAAATGCTGCTATAATAATTGTGTGAAAAACAAGACTTCCTACCTGAAAAGCTTGATCTCACTATTTTTCTGATGTCATAAAATAAATACTGGTTACAGAACTTTGAACTTTTCCTGATATGGTGCAAAGTAAACACAAATTTTATGATACTTTTTCGTATTAAGACAAGGAATAATAGATAAGTAATTCATTTATGAAATATACATTTATTTACATGACATAATTAAGTATTCCTAAAACAAATTACTATTTTATATACAGTTTTTATCTTCACACAAATGCTTACCAACACTAAAACAATTTATCTTCTTGGCCAATTAAGTAGCCTTCTATTCAGATAAAAATGTTCCATTACACCACCATATAAAATAAATCACCCGATAATAATGACTAAGCTACAGTCTTGGTTTAAAATGTTGAGATCAGTTACAGAATGGGCACTGTAAATTTATATTTTCATAGAATGCTGCAAGTAATGAGTCAAAATTCAAGAATAGGTTTTCAAAAAATTTTATGTACGTTCCTGACCTAAAATAAAAAAAAAAATAAGAACAATTAAGTGGTGAATGTTTGAAATGATTGTCTTTATGAAAAAAAAAAAAAGAGAAGACTCAAATTAATTGAAAATATCGAACGATGGAGTAGAATAATCTCAGTGGGGCTCTTAAAGTTTTCTTCATTCCATTTTGAGTGATTTTCAGTGGCCACAATTTAAGTTTCTCTCTGTTTTATTTATAAAACCATTAATATCATAGAAGAACCAATAATGAATTAAGTGCTCTCCTAAATGAGGCAGATATAGTCTGGGAAGGCTTAGGTTGGCTGGGCATCTGAAGAGAATGGAAGATAGTGCAACCCCCAAAACAGCATTAACGGAGCGTTTATATGGTGCAAGGCGTGTTGGTCATCCTATGCTTCGTTCGCCCAAATTTGCACTTGATTCGTTTAACATACGAAAGACTTTACCCACTAGCCAATCTCACTCTCCCAAAAAGGGTACATAATAAATTGTAACAAGTATGGTAAATGTTATATTAAAAAAAAAATCTGTTACCTCAGCACTAATTCATGTTATTTAGTGTACTTTACACTAACAACAAATCTGGAAAGCTCAGGTATAACCTTCGTTCAATGATCTAGCAAGCTCTTCTCTAAAATAATCAATCGTCTTCATCAATCCTTCTTCGAGGGGTACCTTAAAATAAATCAACAATTTTTAATATTAACTATAAATGACAATGTAATACAGGGGTAAAAAAGCTTTTTAGCCGATGGACCATGTTGACTTCCAGTAAGTTCCAACAGCCAATGACCTTGCTAGCTTATACCAACATACATCATTAATTACAGTGAAATTTTTCAGTTTCATTATGCATGCCAGTTATTGTGTTTCTTAGCTGGTTGTTAAATAAAAACTTTTGATTATGATTTTGCAGGATTTATTTACATTGCAAATTTTACAATAATATCAAACTAAATAAACTGGCGGGCCGAAGTTTGGAGATCCCAGATCTAATAAAAAGTTTCAAGCATAACTAATTCCATTATACTACTGAACATCTTGTTTATGTTCTATTTTATTTATTAAAACTCAATCATTCAAATGATGCAAAAGCAATTTTAAACTGTTTAGTAATTCAAGAGTAATTTATCTTATTCTTCACCAACTACAATAAACTCAAGTTTAATCGGTGTCCTAGTTTATCAGATGCCATCAAAGATAGAAAATGTATGTATATATGTGGGAGTGTGTGTATATATTATAAGTAATACTGTAAGTCCTCGACTTATGGTAAGATTATGGTTAAGGACTTGAAAACAGAGATGTTAATCAAAATATCATTATGCAAGGATTATATTGATTTTTTTTTATTTGTAAGTTGTAATATGAATATGAGGGGCATAAGGGGAAGTGATGCGATGTTATGATCACACGTGGTCACTTAGCCTCTTCTTCTCAACTCCACTCTCACCTTCTAAAAGGATTTAACTTATCTCTGGGTAGGCCCTGTTAACCCTAACTCAGATTTTAGACTGGGTAGTCGACTGATGAGAGATGGGAGTCCTGGCTTTGGTCAGGATGGTGGATCGAGGGTGTCACGAGCCCTCATCCATCTAAGAAAATTCATGGTGAAGACGAACAGCTCTGCGCTATTACTCTCTTATAAATTATGAATGACAATACATGGTGAGGACTCATATACTCCTCATAGGAGCCCCAGTCAGAACCAAGTGGACATCACAATAAAGTAAGAAAACCAACCAGGCATTGGCAATGCTTTGACTTCAATATATATAGGACTTTGGAATGTCCTAAGTCTATACCGACCAGCAGCTCTACAAGGGCTCCTTTCACAACTTGATCATTGCAAGATTGACTTGGCTGCTATCCAAGAAGTCAAAGGACAGGGTCCGGCATACTAGAGAAATGGAACCATACAAAAAGACATCATGTGTATGGCACTGGTTTTGTTATGAACAGACGTTTTCATCAACTTATTTTGGACTTTAAGCCTATTAGCTCGAGAATCAGCATAATAAGAGTGCATGGCACATTCCATAACTATTCAATTGTATTTGCCCATGCCCGTACTGAAAATGCATAGGAAACCGAAAAGGACGAATTCCACAATTTACTCGAGAGATCTCTACATCAGTATCCTAATCATGACATGCAAATTGTTGCTGGTGATCAAAGCCAAAGCCAGACGTGAACAATATTACTACCCCACGATTGGTCTGACAGTTGGAGGAACGCTATTCCCCAACCGAAATATTTATAATGGAACATGGAAGTCACCGGATGGAGAGACCACTAACCAAATCGACCACATCCTCATATTAGCGAAGAAACTCCACCTGAAGAATCCCCACCTTGTCTTGCTCCAATTGAAGATTTACATCCTTCTGACGAGGAAGAAATTATGACTGCCCTAATCAGGCTTAAAAATAATAAGGCACCAGATTATGACGGCCTTGCAGCAGAGCTCTTTAAACATGCTGGACTGGAACTGATCAAGACGCTTCAGGGCCTTCTAATGACTATTTAGGCTAACGAAACGATGCCACGGAGCTGGTACAAGACAATAATTTGTCCTATTCACAAGAAGAGAGACCAGCTTGGGTGTAGGAACAATCGCGGGATATCACTGCTACCAGTGGCATATAAGGTTTTTTCTCTTGTGCTCTTTGATTGTCTTCTTCCATTGGCTGAAAGAATTGTGGGGCCATATCAGTGCGGCTTTTGTAAGTCAAAGTCAACTGTGGATCAGGTCTTCACTCTGCGACAGGTGCTGAAGAAGAGCAGAGAATTCAACATCCGTACGCAACATTTATTCATTGATAGTATCGACTAAAAAGAACTCTATATTGCTCTAGAAGAACTCGGGATACCCAAAAAGCTTTTGAGGATGTGTCTGGTTATAATGGAGGGCGTAGTAGAGTGTTATGTAAGGGTCCAATAACACTCTACAGAGCCACTTTTCTCGGGTAAAGGTGTCCGCCAAGGAGATGCATTAGCCTGCCTTCTCTTAATCATCGGCCTGGAGAAAGTAATTAGGAGCTAGAAAATTCAAATGAGTGGAACGATATTTAATTGATCAGTTCAGCTGCTCGGATATGCCGATGATATTGATATCATGGGAAGGCCATTTCAGACTTTCTCTGACGCATTCATTGTCCTTGCTGAGGCTGCTAGGAGAATGGCCTTAGTGATAAATGAGGGGAAAACAAAGTACATGGCTTCAGGAGAATAAGCAGTACATGGCGAGGAAGTCCGAATTGGGGACTACAAATTTGAGAAAGTAAACGAATTTGTATACCTTGGCTGTCAAGTGGATGTGGAAAACGATGTCTCCACGTATCGGCAAGTTCAGTAGATGCTTTTACAGCTTTTGTAATCATTTCCATAGCTACCTGCTTCCGAGAGCAACAAAAGTAAAGCTCTGAGACATGGACACTGAGCAAGTCAGATGAATCTGCTTTATTAATTCATGAAAGGAAGATCCTCCAATTGATCTATGGTGGAATCATGGAGGGTCAAGAATGGCTTAGAAGGACCAATAATGAATTTTATGCCCTCTTCAAGGAATATACCAGGTTGATTCGACTTGGAAGGTTTAGGTGGGCTGGACATATGGCGAGGATGGATGAATATTCCATCTCAAAGAGGGCTTTTGTAGAAGAATCCATGCGACCAGGCGTAGAGGAAAACCTAGGATGCGATGGCGAGATTGAATCGCCTATGATGCTCGGACGTAGCTTGGAGTGCGGAATTATATTGTGACCACACAGGACCAGGACACATGGCGAAGGCTGTTATATGAGGCCTTAACTCAGCAATGAGCTGTTGCGCCACTGATAGATAGATAGAATATGAATATGAAAAAAATGTAGTGAAAAGATATTTCAAACTATTTATTTAAACACAAAAGCAAATCTATATTCATATATTAGAACATAAATTTGATACATAGGTATACTGGACATGGACACTATGAAGTTATTATTTACACTGAAGTAATTATAAGAATGAAAAGAAAATTAACAAAAGAGGTTTCCAAGAGCATCTGTAACCGATAACAGATAGTACCACCAATCCACATGAAAAATGCAATAAACTGAGCACCTACTGTATAATATAATACATGCACACAACCCATGAAGGGTTCGTTGGTCTTGGGACCAGTACTTGACGATGAAGTACTCAACCACAAAGTTTATCCCCCAATCTGAAGAAGGGTCAGCTTACAGAGACTAGGTCAGCAAACCTTAAAGTTGATCTACAATAAAACAGAAAATAAAATTTCAATTACAGCCAACTCAAACCTGAACCTGAGGAGAGTTGGGAGTCTAGTGCCTTAACTACTTCAACATCTGCTCTGCTCTTTATTTAAAAAATATTATTTTACTGTTGATTAAAAAATATATTTTTTTCATTCCCTGCTTATGTTATAAACTAAAGATATAGTAGGATTATGCTACGCAAAATGTAATTTCAATAATGTATTAGAAAAAGATTAACAAAGATGAACAAACCTTTGGTTCCCACTTTAAAATTTTTCTGGCTATAGTTATGTCGGGCTTTCTTCTTTGTGGATCATCTTCCACTGCTTCTGTACTCCCAATAGGGTTGTTTCTTCCTACTAGTTTTTTTATATATACTGCGAATTCTAAATAAATATAAAATTAAAAGGAATTTCCACATTGAGGTTTGCTACTTAATTATTAATTTCTATTACATTAAAAGAGTGATAACGTTACCCATTATGGAGTATTCAACAGGATTACCCAAATTCACTGGATGGGTATAATTAGAAGCCATTAAAGCTACCAACCCATCAATGAGATCGGTAACATATTGGAAAGATCGTGTTTGATTTCCATGCCCGTAAACCTGCAACCGTCAGCATATGCTAAAGTTGTTCTCGGCTTTACATAATAAAAACACTATTTGTCACATTGAAATCTAACATTCAATTAAATCAATTATTTTCATCAATTAAAAAAAAAAGTATCTATTTTACAAATCAAATGTGACACCTCCACACTTTTTATTTTAATGCTATGAACTTTTTCTTTCTCAGTTATTATACAGGATTGACTGTATATAATTATTAAATATTTTATTTTTATTACAACCAATTCTATTTATTTTGTAGTATCTACCAATAATCAGAGAATGTTAATCAAATAAAGGTATAAAATGTGTTATGACTCAGCAAATAAATATAGTTGTATAAGAAAATGCATTATTTTTCAAAGAAAAAAAAAGTTACAATAAGAGACCAATCAACAAATGCTCAAAAGGAGAGGGTGTAGATGGGACTGCCAAAATTGTCTTATGGGTTTTGTTTGGACTAGTTAAGAGGTAAACATACTAAAAGTTCTGGGATCTAGGAGCAGAGGCAAAGATTGCAGTGGGAAAGGTCGTGCTTTCTGGTTTTTCGTTTATACCTCTAAAATGGTTTGTCCTAGCTAATTTAATATTTGAAGAGCATTAAGTTTCCTACAAGAATGTTCCTATTAACAATTAATTAAGACGATAAAAGGAAAAGTATAGTCCAGGTCCAGCACAGTATTGTCAAATATATATATATTTTTTTTTAATTTGTTACTTTATATTATAGGTATAACATACCAAAAAAATGAATAGGAACATTTTGTAGAAAATTAATGCTCTTCAATTTTTTTAATAAAATGTTTTAAGCTATGACCAGCTGTTTTCGAGATATAAATGAAAAACCTGATCTTCCCACCCTATCTCTCTTTGCCTCTACTTTTAGTATGTTTACCTCATGATTAGTCCAAAACAAAGTCCTGAAGTCAATTTAGGTCGGCCTGCCATTTCCGTCTACAACCTCTTCATTGACTAGCTTAAAAATAAATTTCTGAATTTGTATCGTATATGTAACTATTTTATCCAGAAGTATATTTTATTCAGGAACATTATCTTCACTGGATATTAAAATGCATTATTAACATAAGAAGCAGCAGGAAAAAAAAGTAGATAAGTAGAACAATAAATAAATAAGTTATTGTCATCATATTATGGTTTTGAAAACTAAATGTAATAACAATCACAGCAATTTAAGAATAAAATTATCTATTTCCTTCAATATTATTTAACGGATCTCTGGTAAAATGAGGATAATTTATAACAATCTCAAGTGTAGAAAATTAAATTCAAAATGGCTGGTAATTAAATCAAACAACTGAATATATATCATGGGACAAAAACGATTCTAAACCAATAAACTCACTAAAATATTATGAAAGTAACCTATTCATATATTTAAAGAATGCTAATATTCAAAAAGAAATAAGTGGGTCAGTTTTAAGTTAAAATTAAGCCTAATTATAAGTCATAAAATTCAATACCGTTATAGTCTTATTTCTAAGAGCTTGTAAAATGAAGTTAGACACCACTCTTCCATCATCCATATGCATTCTTGGACCATAAGTATTGAAGATACGGGCTATTCTGACAGATACATGATAGTGCTTGGCATATGCAAAAGCTAATGATTCAGATACCCTCTTACCTTCATCGTAACAGGAGCGTGGTCCTAAAAACATCAGAGAAATACATATAATAAATATTATGTTTTTTAAATTAAAGCTTTATTTAAAAATAAAACTTCATATACATGATAAGATAATATATATGATACGGTAAATGTGATAAATTATTGAATATTCATCAAACTAACCGGTGAGTTAATATAATTCCTAACTTGTAATGGCGAATGTGATAAAAATACATAGCTTAACTAAAATTGGCCCAGTTTGCGCAACTGCTTAGCTTTGCACAATTAACACATAGGAGTTATATTGTTTTGCAAGAGATCATGCAAGTCTGATAAATGGAAATGTAAAAAATCTTGCAAACTTTTTGATTCTAAATACCATAACAGTTTAATAAATAAACTTAAAATATTTATTTAATAATTTGCAATAATGGCAGCAATATAACGTAATTTTAATTTTTTTTTTCTAGTATATGGATTTAGTTTTTTTTTTTTTTTTTTTATGTAACTGTTTTATATAAGTTCTAATGATTATATTCTAAACTTATGTCTTTCACTCGACAAGATATGTCAATCCCTTATTCAAATTTTGTTCAGGCTATATCAATGTGAAAATTATTTATAATTGCAAATTATAAAAAATTGTTATTCGCAGCATCTCATGCCATAGTGTTCACTGAAAAACTATCCTTCTGACTAGTAACTACCCATAAAACTGCGCTGTATTCTGCTGGCTCAATCAATCAAGATACTCATTATATAATTTGATTTGATGAATATTCAAATACTTATTACCAAATTTAATGATGACTATATATATAATTATCGGCAGTTGGCCTAAATCACCAGTTTATTACATTTATAGTAACATAAATACATGATAATTTCCTAAATAATGATTATTTGAAACCATCACTTCTAATAATAAATCTATATATGATGATGCATCAATGAATGAAAACAAAACTTGCTCTAAAAAATTAGGGTAATTAATAACATCAATAAAGAACTTAGTATTTTTTTGGTAACCAAAAATAATTTAGTGTTTAATTAACAAAATAAATTAAATACATTACCTATTGGATTTACATGACCCCAATAAGACTCAGGTTGTGGATGAATTTCAGGATCTCCATATACTTCTGAAGTACTAGCAATAAGTATTTTTGCTCCAACGCGCTTGGCCAAAGCTAAATAATAGAAGGAAATTCAATAAATGTCATACAACACATAAAATCACTTTGAGATTATAGGAAAACATACCAAGCATATTAATGGTACCAATTGTATTGGTCTTTATTGTTTTGACAGGATTATACATATAGTGCGGTGGAGAAGCTGGTGAAGCAAGATGATATATTTCATCTACCTCGATATACAAGGCGTTAACGATGTCTTGATGAATAATTTCGAAATTTTCATGTCCTACCCAGTGGTCTACGTTCCTCTTACTACCAGTGAAAAAATTATCAACTACTATTACCTCATGTCCTTGAATCATTAATCTATCAACTAAATGTGATCCAACAAAACCAGCACCACCAGTCACCTGAAAAATGGCCAATGCTTAGACAAAATTTTAAAAGAGAAAAATGAAAGAAAAAATAATTAAAAATTATTACATGAGCTCATGAGGGAAAAAAATTGGGAAAAGGAGAAAAGCTATTAATTATTAACTATAGTTGGTAGTAACTAAAAAGAAAACATTTACTTACAGATTGAGTATAGTGCAAGTCTCCTATGAACATTTGTAAAATAGGACAATAGCAAATCTAAGAGTGTAAGACATGTGGAGAAAAATTATTTAAACAATTGAGTACCATAACCATTTTTACTGCTAAATTATATCATATAAAGTTTATTTCCATGATCAAATTTAAATAAAATAATTTTATTGAGATTTAATTATTACTGTGATATTACAGAATTGCACTGTAATCAGAACTATCTTATCACTTTTGTATAAACTAATATTTGAGAAGTGGAAGCATTATTCCAGATATGCTCTAAAAAGCATGGCTAAAAATCAACAATAATTACAAAATCTAATTTAGACTCAATATGAAGTAATTCAAAACGTAAATCAATGCAAAAAGTAGACCGAAATTGTCTCAAACATATTATAGTAATTTTAAATAACAGTATTTAAATAAAATGTTTAAAATTAACTAACAACTTAATCTTAGACATAAGTGAAGGCATACCTACCAAAATTCGCTTCTTAACACGATAACTCAAGAATTTGACATGAGGGTATGGTTTAGGTAGTTTTGCTTCCAGACTTTTAACTTTTTGTTCTAAAAGATAAATTCTACGCTTAGCTTCTATAAGTTCTTTTTTGTCAATTTTCCACCTCAAATGAGCTTTAGAAATGTCATCATTATTTTGTTCAGAACCATCAACGGAGGCTTTTATTTCTTTAACAGGTTCTTGTGAAATTTCCTTTCCCCGAAATTCCCCATTGGCAAGAAAAACTATTGCTATAAAAATTGAAAAAATATATTTCTATTTAAAAAATTAATGTACAGCTTTAAATTAATAAAATATTTAATTATAACAATTACCAATTAAAACTAAGGAAAAACATGATAACTGAAAAACGACTCTACGTCTCCATATTAAAACCATCTTACAAAAATATTACAGAAATAACACAATTATGTCAACAATGAACTATCAAATTCTCCTTTCTATTTCTGTTGTGACACATCAATTTGCATTTACTAATAGACGCCCTGTTTATAAATGGATATTTGTAGCTTAAGTTGTTCATTTTTAAATCATTTACACAATGAAAAACATGGAATGTATTTTTGACATTACATCATCAACAATCCATATTAATAGATGGTTTATAAAAAAATAAGCTTATCTACGCATTAATTTGCGGAAAAAAAATTTAGAAGCAATTAGAATCATGGTAAGTGTTTAATCAAATATCAAACAAGCCAAGTGTCACCAGATTAAACTGACATAAACCAACATTAATTGTGCCCACTTGGGTTATTAGCATGTAAGGTTGCAACGTAGTTACAAAGAGGTTGAAGTTCGACTAACTAAAACTAAATTAGGAATTAAATGTAATACATCCAATGTTATTAGTGGTTATATGGAACCAAAGGATAAAAAGATCCGGGGATAATAGAACTAGGAATCAACATGATTATAAATAGAACAAATAGGGTTCTATTTTATCATAAATAAGAATGGAAGTATATCAGAGGACCATTAAAACAACCACCATTTGGGACCGTAATACAAAAATAAAAATCCCTCTACATATAAGCAGTATTTCCTGACTTCATTTGGAACATTCTTGCCAAATTTGAAAAAAATCGAACGACGTGTTACCTCGTATTCGCCTAACAAATATACAAATAGACAAAATGCAAAGATTGAGTTGAAGCAGGTTACGGGTAAATAAATTTTATGGAAAACTATTACTTTCATGTAATCAATAATTATCGAATATCATTTGTGGTTTTACAAAAAGAAAATGCCTGAAAGGAATATTCATGTCAAATTTTAAGAAAATTGAACAAAGCATTTGGCCATGACCACGAAACAAACAGACTTTTAATGATGGAGCAATTAAAACGACTAACATCTTGCAAAGGAACCAAAAAAGAAAAATCGCTACACATACATCGTTTTTCCTGACTTCATGGAATAATAGATGGGCCAGACCCCTTATCATGCACCCCCTCCCCCAGATCCATATAAATTGCACATCTTTGTGTTCCCTGTGACTAATGATTAAAAAAAGAAAATGTTTCCAGAAAAAAAAAGTGGCCGCATCTTTCCAAAATGGCGTCCAAAGACGATGGACTATCGATAGAGAGACTCGCGTTGATACAGATTGGCAGGTGATGCGTATCTAATACATAAGTATCAGATACAAAAAAGTATCCGTATCAATTGTATTCAATTGAAGAAAGAAATTCTTATATCAACCCATCCCTAGTTCCAACCATTCCTGAACCGATGTGGTAGATTTGCGTTCACCACACCCCTATGGTGGCAGTATGAGCCTGGATTAAGATTTATTGCTATAAATGTACGAGTATATATGTTTACGAGAGGGTCCGTCTTATAAGTCCTCAGGACAGAATAAAAAATGTAAAATATATATGTATATATTTAATTGTTACTGGTACTTAAATTATTGGGCAAATGTAAGGCAGCGGTTATATGTGTAAGCTAATTTTTCGTGGAAAATGCTGTAACCTGTCCAAAATTGAAATCTCTCAAATGAAAAATATAAAGCAATGGAGTTGCAGCATTTGTGAGAGCTCGGGCAAGCCTGGTAATAGACAGTATAGTGCTATTCCAAGCAAAAATATGGGAGAAAATGTTGAATACTCACTCAAATCGGGAAGATGAGGGACTACATTAAAAACTATGAAGTAGCAGTCTGACGCCATTTACGAAAACTTAAAAAAATTTAGAAGGAGCTAAAAGACAAGATGATCTTATTGAAAAATTACTTATTGAAAATAATAACTTAAAAAGTAAAATAAAAACACTAAAGGTAAGATTAAATCATAAATTTCAATTTTTTCCCAATATGCTTTTCTTTTTTTATTAATTGCTTATCTTAGTTCACAAGGCCTCTTCTTTTCTTTATTTTTCTTTTTATTTGTAGCAAATTTTAATTTTCATGTTTAAAGTAATGGCTTCTTTTCTTTCCTTTTCCTTTTCTCATGTTTTTCTTATGCTATTCTTTTACAAATATCAACTATTGCCTTTCTGCTCCAACCCCAACTCTCCTTCACTTTTCACTGATAAACATCCTTCATTTATCTTATTTGACTAACATCCTATTGTCCTGCCATGTTAACTACTAATCCCTCCTAGCCCATTTTGATGTATTCCTTGACTATTTCCTCCACAATTCTACCACATTATTGCCGTCTCAGAAACCTGGCTCAAACCTAATATTCCCTCCTCCTCTATATCCATCCCCAATTACAAACTCATTCGTCAATCGGGAGGACTGAATCGGTGGAGGTGTTGGTATCTATGTTCATGATAGTTTAAGGATAAAAATCCATTTCAAATCCTCTTCTCCCAACACTCCTAATTTAGAATATCTTTTCATGGAAATTTCCTTTAATTCATCTTCCCTCCTCAATGGGGCAGTATAATGCCTTCCTCATGTCCGATTTGATCCTACGTTCCCTCATCATCTGCATTCCTTTATACAACAAAGTGAGAATAGCCGGTGACTTCAATACTAATCTTTCCTCCAACTCTCCTGACAAATCATACCTTATAGACCTTATCCACACCGCAGATCTCTTCATAGTACATTCAACCCACCCACCACACTCAGTTTACAAGTACATGGCTGAACCTTTTTGTAATAGATCCCTCCCAAAACTTATTTATCTTCCTCACATTATTCAATATCCTTCCTTCCATATCATGATTTTATCAAGATCTCCTATAATATTCCAACTCCTAAGCTCATTCCCAAACAAATTTCCTGGCAGGACCTTGACTCATTAATCTCTCAAAAACTAAAACCTTTCCTCAATTCACTTTCCCTATCCCTAAAACCCATCTATTCATTTCATGACTAGATGGAGCATTAATTAAATGGTAAAATGCCTTTCCTCAAATCTCTCTATTTACCTAAACCACCACGCACCCCTAAAGACCCACACTTTCAGATATACTGCTGCTCCCTGGATTAATAGAGAAATTAGAGAGTTGATGAGGAGAAGAGATGCTGTCAGGAGACTGCTGATAATTACTCCTCTTTTAACTCCCTACGAAACCTCACCCAATCTTCCATACGCCGTGCCAAGGCACATTTCCACATTACCTTATCATAAGTCCCTGATGGAAAATCCTGAAAAATCTATCCGTAGAAAACTCCAAAGCCAGCACTTATTACTCGATTTCTCCTGATGAACTAAATTCCTATTTTGCTGATCCTCTTCCTATATCGTACTCTTCTCCATAATAATAATAATAATAATAAATTCCTTATTTATTCCGGCATATGTCCCTTTAGAATAATATTACATGTAAAATCATTAGAGCTTTAGAACCTTAGAGTAGAACAAAAAATAATATGATATTGAGTAAATAATAGCATAAATAAACAAATAAGAAAAAAAAAATGAAATCATAATAAATAATAATGACATAACTTTATAAACCTTTAAGGAAAAATAAACTCTTAGAGTTTAGAATAAAAATAAACTTAGTAAAAGAGATTTATTTTTATTTATAAAAATAAATACAGTAAAAGAGAATAAATTTATATTAATAATAAAAGTCAAAATAATGCATTAATACATAATTGGGTGCAAATTTTAGTTGAAAATAAGGAGTACCTATTTACAAATCTTTTGGAGCTGCATGGACATGAAGTGACTGAATAGACGGGATTTAAAGGTGGGAAGAGTATTGGAGCAATGGATGGAAGAAGGAATGAAATTCCATAGGGATAAGGATCGGATAAGAAAAGATATATCAAAACCTGCGGATCGGTGGGCCGTTATATATAAATCTGAAGACCGAGAACGGGTATGGCGGGAATGAACAGAGGATTTGAATTGAAGGAGATTGAAGATGTATGATGGATGGTGGGATTGGATGACTTGGTAGAGGAAGGATGCCAGGAAGTACTTACGACGGTAGGAAGGGTACAGCCACTTCAACTCTTCATAGAATCGGGAGACAGAGGCGTCCCTCGGGATTCCGAAGATAAATCGTACAAAGCGGTTTATCAATCGTTTTATTTTTGCCTCGAGGTCTCCAGAGATGCCCCCTACACCGTAGTCAAAATAACAGTAGTCAAAGTGGGGGAGCATTAAGGAAGTAACTAGGAGTTTTCGGGTTTCAAATGGGAATAGGTTACGAAGGTAATTTACTGCATACTGCATTCCACAAACATCCTTTGATTCTGAAAATTTCTACTTTAAAAATATTTCCCCTGAAGATTTACTCTCCTCAGTTCTCAAGTCCAGAACTAACGACTTTGGCCCTGACCACATTCCTGCGAAAATCATCAAACTATGTTTCCCTGTCATTTTCTCCTTCGTTTTACGTATTTATAATTTTTCCCTTCAAAATTCCATATTCCAAAAATTAAAAACATAAATTGTCTGTTCCCATATGCATACTGCCTTTATAAGCTAAAAAGCTCTAACTTCAAATTATTTTTCTAAATAGATTATTGCGGTGCACCAGGATTGATCTAAATATTACAATTTTTTATGACATAAGAAAATCCTAAATACAATGGTTACAGCCAATTAATTGGTTTTAGGGCTTTCTTAATAATGTCATTATTAATCATAATAATGTTTTAATATACATATATTAATA
Source organism: Rhaphigaster nebulosa (assembly GCA_948150685.1). Lineage (NCBI taxonomy): Eukaryota > Metazoa > Arthropoda > Insecta > Hemiptera > Pentatomidae > Rhaphigaster > Rhaphigaster nebulosa. The sequence continues at coordinate 75,701,821 of OX411309.1, read as the reverse complement.
GTGTTTTAATTTATATACCTATATAAAAATGTGATCATTTTAAAAGTAGTTATAGGTGCTTAATAATGTGTCACGTTTTATTACTAAAATAAAGATTATCGGATAGTCATAAATTATTTATCAGATTTAAATATAACATTTTTAAATCTAGTAATATATAAAAGATAAAGTTTTAACGCAAATTTATGTTAATTGTGTGAATGGTTGGTAAATGTAAGTGGTGTCTTATAGTGTGCAGCACTGCTGGTGGCCATCCCGTATAAACTCAAGGAGTCGTCATCACACTTTTTATTTGGACTTCTTATGATTTTATAACTAGGTGTTCTTGTCCAATAATCACTTCTAGATCATAATCAATTTTGATACTTGGTATTAAATTATTTGAAAAAAAAACCTATGTCAGAAAAAAATATATATTTACAAGATAAAATTTATTATTTTAACTATACAAATCAAATCAGGAACTGAAATGGACTAAGAGGATAACAAAGAAAAAAACATCATCTCTCAATTTTTTATTAAATGCCATATTTATAAATGTTTACCGTATAAATTAAACTACATAAATCAATCTCAAATATTTCATGGGCAGTTTACATGGCAGTATCTTCATAACTATAAAAAAGGTTATGCACAAAGGCATGATTATAATGTTCCCTGATTTGTTTTTTCAAACATTTTGTGCATGCATATATAAATATCAGAGGACACATGTAACAAAAATGGTGTACACACTGAAATATTAATGTATATCAAACATCTACAATGAAAGGGGACAACTCAAAAAATGTGTGTTTGTTAAAACAAACATTAGACACAAGTTAAGTTATAAGTATAAGCCCCTAGGGTGTTTTCTCTAACACATATTGCAGGTAGATCATCCATTGTGTCTATTGTTTTGGTCTGATATTTGAGGGCTGACTGCTCTGTGGGATGATAGGGATCCAATTATTAAAATTTCTGATGTAAGAAATTTTGAGTTGTGCCTCTTTCATTCTGAATGTGCGATACAAAGTAAAAAAGTACATATCTCCTACATTAATTAATTTGAAATTTTGTTACATAGTATATCTTGATGAGAAAAAATGATAAGAACTAAAAAGTAACAATTTGTTTACCTACAGTAAGAGTAATAAAATGATATGTTTATTTAGCTTTTGTACCAGGACTGGACTTAGTTTTTTATATAACTCAAAAACTGTCTGAATTCAACAAATAAATAATGACTACCTAAAAGATAGTTAAAATATATTTAATAACAAAAAAATATGAGGACTGAAAAGTTACAAAATTTGTTTTACTTTTTTTTTAAACAAAAGCAAATTTTGGTGTTTTAAAGATGGATTGTCAAATTAATTAAATAAATATATATGTTTATTTTTAATAAATCAAGTTTTAAAAGAATTTACTTGTTTTTTCACTTTTTATTGTTCACGCTAATACATTGCACATAAAAAAAAAAGGTACTAAACATAGTTATTGAACTAATAATTCATAAAATTTAAGTGCTTATAAGATTGTTAAAAATGACCTGATGATTAATAGATTAATAATTTAAATAAAGTTTTTATACCAATTGTAACATTTAAAAACCTATTTCCTAATTAAAACAAAAGATACAGATAATAATAGAAAAAAGAAAAATTTAAAAATCAAAGTACTTTTCAGAACCTCATAAAATTATTAATAAACTAAAAATTTTTTTTATAAACAAACAAGAAAAAAACTTAACAAACTTAAAAATATATCACTAAGTCCCTGTACTTATAGCTTTATAAATCAATAAGACATCTCTCAAATGACTTTCATTAAAAATAAAGTACAAACTTTATTTACCATCAATCATAGACACTGTTGCTTTTCAAGCGCAACAACGATATTGATGGTCTGGAAATAAATAAAAAAAATATTTAAAACAATAGAAAGATATTAAATGAAAAGGATTGCTAAAGTTCATAATATAAACATTCTTTAAATGATATAAATTATAACTGTACAATTAACCAATGATACAAAGTCATAACAAAATAATGAAGAACCAATATTAACACTAGAATTAAGACAAAATCGCATAAACCTTTTTTCCTGAAACCTGTCATATTGGCTGATATATTGTATGTGAAATTTTGGTAAAATTGATTATTAAAACATATTTTTTACAAAAACGATTTTTAATTTAAACTTAGCATCTGATGAAAAGTTACGAAATTCAGAATTCAAAATCTATTGAATTGACAGATTCTGTTAATCTAGATTTACATTAATTGCATTACAAATTATAAAATTGAAATAATACTACTACTGTTTGGCTTAACGTTTAGCATGAAAATGGAAAATATTGATTCCTAGTTGCTCATTAGAAATATTAGCCAATTACGAGCAAAGACTGGATTCATGTTAACTGTTTGCGGGTCACAGAATGAAATTACATCTTTAAAGTGTTTTTTTTTTCGCATTTCAGTAACTTTAAAAAAGCCATTGTTCAGGACAATATATTATTTAATATTTAATTATACTAGCTATTTAACCTTTAATTTGTTTTATTTTTTTGAATTTGTAAAAACTAAGACAAAGAAAAAACAAAACAAAATTGTGAGTCAATTGACAAAATTATCATAATGTTTAAACTATGTGAGAACCACTGAAATAAGAAATATAAAATGTTTGAAAATGGAATTACTTAAAAATTCCCAGTTCAAACTTTCATCATTCCAATTAAAATATTTTGAGTATAAAATATATGAGAAGAAGACTAAGAAAAAACATGGAAACATTTGCTTTGAATTAATATTGTTCATATATTAATATTAATATTATATTATTATTATATTATAATTATATATTATTATTATATTATATTATTATATTATAATATTATATTATATCATATATTAATATTATAATAATATTAATATTGTTAAAATTGTTCATATCTGTCTATTCTTTGATATTTTAATAAAGATGTACTGAGCATGTCAGAAGCACCACTCCTTTACTATCGAACCAAAAAAGGAAACAGGTTTTATTTTGGACTGTGTGGATTGACGGTATTTTGTGTGGCCCTTATATTATGAGCAAAGGTTTATACCTTGAACTATCCAATCTGGCTAAAAAAAGTTGGTAACCCGTGGGATAACCCACTCTTTCAGCATAGTTGTAGTGCCTAGGGGCATTAAACACAATAATACATTAATAAAATATATGGGTAAGAGGAATTCTAAACAATTTTTCATGCATGCTTTGAGGTTTCTATTATTGTCTTTCTATACTCTTTAATTCTGATACAAATAGTTCTTCATATAAATATTTTAGATAAAACAGGTTTCATATAAATCAGAATATTGATTGATTGATAAACCACCTGTTAAAAAAGTTATCTTTATTTAAATATGTTTAAAGATTGTCATAATTTTCTAGACTGAAAGTAAGATACAGACAATTAATATTTGAAATTTAACTTATTATTAGATGATAAAGATTGTAGACTATAACATAATTAAATCAAGGAATCTGTGTTTGAAAATAAATAATTCAATGACTAAGAAACCAATGTAACCCAAACAACTAGCTCTGCTTCTGAATTAATTCTTCAAATGATTAATATTTTTTAATGATTTATATTAATATTCAAGTGCTAACTAGATTCGTTTCTCTCGAAATAGTTTCATAATACTGTTCACCTACTACAGTTACACAACACTGACACGCTCTAACCACTATCAATTGATATAAAAATGCCACATATTACCAAATGACTAGATCTAAATCTATAGAATACTATACTTTGTACTATGCTCCCTTCAGGCCATAGAAGTACATGGACGGAATAAAGGCACATTGTGCTGGAGGTATATATCTCTCCCTTTACTCTCGAAAACAAAAAGCATATATGTCTGATAATGTAGAAACAATATCTGCGATGGAATATATAATTTAAATAAACAAATGATAAGGATTGATCTCATTGAGACAAACACCTTTTTCAGAAATGTAGACAATTATTCCCATAGAAATTAAATAAAAGATGAAAAAAGAAATATAATAGCAAAGGATATCAGTCCCTTTTTTTTCTTTCAAAAATGAATATTTTATGAACTATACTGTTTTTATTCTATGCAACAGTAACATGATTTATTCAAATTATTCTGATACAATTATAAAATATTTAATAATTAATAATTATAAAATATTTAAGAGCCAAACTGAAGTCTTTTGATTTTTCTGAAAACTGATATGTTTATAGATATAGACATATTCATGTTTATGGACAAACAACAAATTAAATATTGTTAGTAAAGCAACCAAATTGCAACAAGGAAATTAGTTGATCAAATTAGATTTTTATAGGTATGAATCATTGAATTCCAAACACTTCATTTATTGTTTTGAAACATTTTCTTTATTGTTGGCTATATGTGGCCCTCATTTTAATAAAGAAAATTACTTGAATTAAGTGTTTGGGATTCAATATCTCTCAAAAAATGAAGAAGTAATACATCGAAAAAATATTTATAAATTACTTAAAATGTAATTAACTTACTTAAAAGTAATTAAACTATATTGGTAAATATTTAACAACAATGAAATTCAACATAAGTTTTTTCTTAAATTTTCTAAATACCAAATACATAATACTGCAATAAAAAAAATTAACTTGAACAATACATGACAAAGAAATTCAACTTTTCAGTTAGCAGGAATTCTTTCAATTACACTTCTAATCAGTTACAAAGGCAGAAATATATAACAAGTAAAATGATATTAATAGGAATGTAGGTATTTTACAGTAATTATTAAGCCAAAATCAATGTCTGATAGTTGTAGACTGACACCCTTTCTTCATTGAGTGATTCATATAATATTACAAAATGAGAGTAGAAAAATATACTGTGAGAGGGGATGTGCATACACATACATATATAGATGCACAACAATATACTCCATATATTACAATTTATATAATCAACACATTAATTGATTACCATTTAATCCTATAATTAATTGAAGGAATTTCAGGAGGAGGTCCCTCAACATTTAACAATTTAACTTTAGACTTAAGAATAAAATGCAAGGAGTACAACTGATCAAGTTTAGCTGTTCCAAAGGGAGCTTGCTACATTGGAAGCTCTTGAAATGCTTCATTAGCTTCCAGGATAACGTCCAAACTTGCACAGTTTATTATAAATTTGAGGACCAACTTAACATTTAACAATAATGTTCCCATTTTTCAATTATTGTTTCATCTAAGATGAGTTTTATTTAGATTTATTATGAACATTTATGTAATAGAAAAAATAAAATTGTATAACAGAAAGAGTATGAATATAAATCATAAATTTGACAATATGATCACATTTAATTAGTTTATAACTAAATTAAACTTCTTAATCTTCAGTTCATTTTAAAATATAAAAGTTATAAGATTTTTTAAAAATAATTTTTATAAATATTTTTCATATAAAAGATGGAATTCCTTGATATGTTTTAAATTAATAAAAAAAAAGTCATAAAAAAGAAATTACCTAAACCTCTAAATTCTGTTTTTCAAGTAGTTAAAAATAAAGAGAACCAATGTTTCAGTTATCACATCATGGAATGAACAATTCGCAATTATTATACTTATTTTCGCTGTGGTGGAGGTAACGCAAGTGGGGCTATACTTGCATCCAGACGCCTGGCCTCTTTCTCTAATAAATACGGGTCAACTGAAGTATCCTGAGATACATTTCTGAGTGAATTACCGAGCACTCGATGAAGCTGTTGGACTTCTCGTCCAGCTCTAGAAGTTTTCATAACAAATAATTGCCTTCTTTTAACCTCCTCATTCAGCTGTTCTTTTAAGAATCGAATCTGAAAAACAAAGAACAATATTTAGAGTGAACTATTAATTCAACCACTTAAATCATTTATTAGTGTCGTAAAACTGCTGTAAAAAAGAGGAGAAAAATTAGAATGGTTTAAAAAACATTATGTAGCAACAAATAATATCTATACCTAGATTTATAAATTAAAAAGAAAAAACTTTGTTTTCACAGATAAGTCTTAACTTGGACTTTAGATTAATGACAATGGTATATCACTGTTGGAATTAACTATTCTAAAACTATAAATAAACTACTATACAACTAACTTTTTGACTAGCACTCACTCAAAAAATTATCTTTTTGATATTATATTCGTTTGAATATTATATACATTTTTATTGACATATCTCCACCAACAAAAGAAGTTCCTTCCAAATGTCAAAAATGTAACAATGTATTAACAATATCTCACATTTTAAAAGATTGCCTTTCTACATCAGAAAGTTAAAGGAATGAAGAATAACTTTGAAGGTATCCTTACCTCTAAGTAACGAGGAGGAAACAGTTACTAAGATTATCAACTTCCTATCTAAAGTAGGTTTATTGATAAAAATTCCTAATCTTACATATATCGCTTTATTTATTGCTACCACTTGCTTATTTTTATTTATTTAATTTCATTTTCTTAACCCCTTTTATTTATTATTTAATATTTTGTAGGACCAATAGGTTTTAGACCCTAATCTCCAAATAACTAACTAACATTTTATTCTTAAAGTCCTTAGTGAAATGATATTTTTGAAGTCATAACAATATTGCTTGTGGCATTTGATAGCAACATTTAGGAGATCAATAGTTTGAATCTCACTGATTTAATCTGTTTCCATATTAAAAAGAATTTGAAAAATGTATTTAAATTTTACTGTGGAATTATTTTATGTTTCAACATTTTTGTAAATTGATACAGCTTTTTGCCCATACTGGAGTAAAATTTACAAAACTATATTAAAAAAAAAGACAAATTTACATAAATTTATAATTACCTGATTTTCAAGTCGGAGGACTTGCTGACGATGAGATGACTCTCTTGCTTCCAATAATCTCTCTGCTTGCTGCTTTGCAGTCTTATACCTGTCCGCTTCACTACTCCAATCTTTTGTAGGCCTTAAAAAATCACTTCTATAAATAACATTAATGGAAGGTAATAAAAGATTTTACAAAATTGTTTTTGATAATTGTAATCTTAAGTTTATAATTATATACAATAGTCAAACTTTTTTAAGGGTCAAGCACGAACTGATAAGGCTCCTTCGGGAAAAAGACTTCACCTGCTTCGACGAGGTATACTGTAGAGATATTGTAGAATTCTCTAAGACTGGAAAGACAGCACTGTTCGTGGATCTGACAGTGAGGCTTGAAAATAACGACCTTGATGAGGTATGTGGGGTAGAAAGAAAAAAAAAATTGGAAAAGAAGGAAATTTATGAGAAGTGCATCCCTTTCCTAAAAGAGAAATTCTGTGAGAACCTTCGGAGAGAGAGAGTTCACTGTGAGAGGCCTCTGGTTTTTATCTCGCGGAACAATCCCAAACAGAACAAGGAACTTTCTGGAAGACCTAAGTGTTAGCAATAGGGATGTTGCGATATTGGCCGAGAATATTATACTTGACTACCTGGGGATTATCCACCATCACTTGCATGGTGGTTAATTGAGTCGATATTCGTTATTTATTTATTATGATTAATGTTTATTTTTTTTCCTCTTTAAGTATATCTGTTGCCATTGGTATTTATCCATATCTCTTTATTTATTTATTATTTTTTGTACTAATTTGATGCTTAGGTGTCCGTGTTTAAAATGTGAACGTTTGATTAATTTTTAAATAGTTTATTTTATTAGCTATTGGTATTTGTCTTAATTTTTATTTATAAAAAAAAAAAAAAGCGTTTTTTCAAGTAATAGGTGAGGTCGCTGGAAAAGAGAAGTAAGGGAAAGAAGCAAACAAAAGGGGGGGAAAAGAATAGATATAAGGTGGTAATGTAGCGATTAGAATAATGTCTTTAAAGTTAAAATGAAACAAAAAAAAAAAATTGTTATACATATTACGTCTAGACATTGGATTGATGAGTATGCTGTGTATGTAGCAACCCAAGATATTTGGGCAGCATTGCTGTTAATAAAGCATTTTTCTCTCTCGTCTCATGATGGATTAGTATATCATAGACTTCTTATTGAAGTTATCTGATAGTCTCATTTTTAATATTAGTTATAATAATAATAAAAACAATAATTAATAAGGGATTTATTTTGGTCATTAGAATCAGATAGTTACCACCAACCCTTACAGGATATATATATATATATATATATATATATATATCCAGAAGAAATCAGTGACCAATATCGCCCATGCAAGAGTGTAATTGAGTCTATCCTGCATATACCATGAAGATGTCAAGCATTGGCAGGCAAAGGGTACCTAATGAGGCTCAATAACCTGGCCAAGATTATCCACCAAGCACTGGCCTTATTATACAGCATGATGGCAGACCAGGTTCCTTATTATCGGAGCAAGCTGAAACAGGAACTATCTGGTGAAAACAAAACAATGTATTGTGATTGTTCTATAATTACAGACCACACAATAGCAAATAATAAACTGGACATAATCTTTATAGATCAAATTGCTAAGAGTGGCTACACCATCAATATTGCTGCTCCAACCGATAACTAAATTGACAAAAAAGTGTCTGAAAAGATCAGAAAGTATCAATATTTGTGCGAGGAGTTTTGGAAATTTTACAGAGTGGACCACTTATAGACTACTGGAAGGTATATCCAGTAGTAATATCCTGAAATGGCCTCATCCCAGATGATTCAAAATGCTCAGTTGAGAATTTGAAGTGCCTAAAACTATATTGGAAGAAGGGCAAAAAAAGGCACAGTTCTCCTCAATACTAAGTATCGTTAGCAAGTTTTTAAATATAGTTTAAAATTTGAGCCTAATTATTGACTTTGGTTCAGGTTAGTGAATATTTTAAGCAATAATTAAGAAAGTGAGAAATTCGAAAATAACTATAATAAGTTGACATCCGCATGATGGTATAGGAGGATCAATCTAATTAGGGATTGATAAATTATTTGCCACTTCTATAAATTTGTTTTATTGAAAACTAGTTTCGAACGTTATACATTCATCCTCAGTTCTAAAAACACACAACAAATTCAAAAATAAGCAATTCAAAATATAGTTGGTATTATTATACATATTAAATTAGATGCAATATAAATCAGTATTATAAAACATTTATGAATTATGAATTTAATTAAAACAGATTAATTGAAATCAAATACATGTTGGTACTCACCAAGGTTTAAATGGATTATATCAAACAGAAAAGTTTTTACGGATTCCTTCTTGCATTGCACTAACACTGAAACAAAGGTAGGTAGGACTTGTATAGGTCAACGGTTTAAGGGTCGGGGTTTTTCCAGTAATGCCGGTGAGTAATTGATTTTTCTGTTGTAGATGGGAATAAATTTAAGATTGGACTATTGGAGATATTTATTTGGTAATTTAAGCAAAAATGTGAATTGGATTTGAAGGATTTTATTATTTCAAGTGCTTCATATATATTTAATTTGAGGCGGTTTTCAACGTGATATATTAATTTAACTCCTGAATCTTTGATGAATTTATGTTTTTTTTTCATTTAAATCATACGGATGTCAACTAATTATAGAAGTGACAAATAATTTATCAATCCTTAATTATAATTATAATAATTATGGATTAGTATACCATGGACTTCTTTTTGAAACTATCACACCATCTCATTTTTAATATTAGTTTTAATAATAATAGAAGGTTTAGCGAACCTGAAGGCTTGACGGCAATACTACCAATTGCTGTCAACACACCTCTGCTCTGTCCACCAAACACCATCCAAACGAAAATCTGAAAGATCAGGTTCAACACAATCCTTCTGCCTACATTTCGGTCTCACCCTTGGACATTTACCAGTCAGCTTAGTGATTATTAACTTTTCAGGGATTTGTTTGTAACTAAGCCTAAAAACTTTACACGCTTATTTTATTTGCCGCATTCGTCAATAAATATATCACTGATATTTACAGAGTACAGTTCATGCTATTTGGCACTCATTCTTCTTCTGAATATTCGACCCAATATTTTATTTTCAAAAACCTCAAGGTACTGTTGTTCCTTTAATGTAAGCGGCCTGGTTCTGCATCAGTAAACAAAATTGGAAGGATAATGGTATTTTCATTAGATTATTTACAAACAAGATTTGTATAAATAACTAAAATATTTAAGAAAAAATAAACAGTTTTAATAATGCAAACAATTAAAAAACTACAATAATGAAAAATTGAATACCTTTCAAATTCCAAATTTCTAAGCCTCTGTAATTCAGCTTCTTTTTCAAGAAGTTCATTTTCTAATCTTCTAATTTTTGATTTGAGTTCCAAGTTTTCTTGTTCTAAAAGATGCTGTGCAGATCCAAGTAAACTTTCCTCTCCCCATTCTCTAGAGCTAATCTTGTCACCTCTCTCATAGGATTTGCTTCTACTAGAGTGAAGCTTTCTTTCAAGCGTTCGTTTGTCTCCTTCAAGTTGTCGAATCTATACATAAAATGGTAATACTAATAAGTATACTTTTTTAAAGTTATGCATACATATTTTTAAAATTACTAATACTTTAATTTTTTTTTTAAAGATGAATAGGTGATAATAAGAAACAAAAGATCCTAAAACATTTTTCAATAAAATAAACATAACAGATATTTTATTAGCATAGAATAGTTGAATTGCCTTATAAGGACAAACATCAGTCGGTTGTTTACTAAGAAAAAATAATAGACTGAGATCTTCACGGAAATAAAATTGTCAGAATTTCATCAAGTTTACATTTAATTTAATAATAAATAAAAGATGTTTCAAGCATCCTTCTGCATTTAAAACAAAGCAAAGTATTCAGTTATACTAACCCTATCTTGCAATGTTTCAAGCTTCATGGTCAGTTCTGCAACCTGCCTTCTGGATTCTTCTTTCTCCTCACTCGGCCACTGAGCTATTCTTACCTGAGATTCGAGAGCAGAACGTTCTACTTCACTTGATGCTAATTCGGACTGAAGTCTTGAATGTGCATCCTTTAACACCTAAAAAAATAAAATTGAATAAGGGCTTCTATAATTAATTAAATTGTGAAAATATTATTTGTACACTGTTTTTTTTATTATTATTTTTTTTTTAACTGTTTTTATTGTCAAAAATACTTGACATCTGCCACAATTGACTTACCTGTAAACTTCTTCTTGCTTCAGAAAGTGCAGCTTGTGATGCCTCTAATCTTTCAGAAGTGATCCTTTTTTCATTTTCTGCATTGTAAACAGTTTTCTGTAGATTTTTCAGTTTATCTGCATTGGCATGTGAGCTAGCTGACACTTCAACAAGAGATCTTTGTAATGAATCAATCTCGCTCTGCAACTCCCTTTCAATATCAGCTGACTTTTCTAAAGAAATAGTTAATTGTTCTATTGTGGCTTTAAGGGATCCACATCGCTCTTCAAGTTCTGCTACTGTACTGCTTTCAACTTCCAATCTTTCTTGTAATTTCTGAAAACAAGTAGCAATTCATTACATAATTAGATATTTTATTTATTTATTAGATTGTTATAGACAATCCGCAGATATAATAAAAATAATAAAATATTAGATATTTTAGTACGGATGAATTATAGGCTTACTTCATTAAGGAGGTATATTGCATAAAATTATTTTTTACCTGAATAGTAGATTCCTTCTCCTGTAACATGATCTGTAGCCTTTGAATGTCACCTTCCATACCCAAACGCTGCAACTCTAATTTTGTTGCCCTGCCTTCTGTTTTATTTAATTCTTCTTGTAGGCTTTTTCTCTCAGTATCACATTTTGATAGCGATTGTTTCATCTTTTCAAGTTTTTCTTCATACTGAGATTTTTCTTCATTCGCGGTTTTAAGAGCTATTTCAAGAATGTTTAATTTCTCTTGTACTTGATGAATTTCACCAGATGCTCGATGACTGGCTTCTGATTGTGCCTTAAAACAGAAATAACCATATATTCAAATTTATGTTGATCTTATAGGAGACAGCTGTTTGGGTTGTAACATGGCTAAGGTTAATTTTTATATGCTCTTTTATTTTAGTTAAAACTGTGAAATAAAGTGTTTTACAGTCATTAATAAAAATTCTGACGATCCTTATTATATCTCAATTTATATATTTTATGTATTAATAAGTTGAGATATAATAAGGATCATCAGTTTTTATTAATGAAGAATACCTAATCTCAAAAAAAATAAAAAAATTTATATATATATATATATATATATATATATATATATATATATATATATATATAATAATAATAATAATTGTATTTTTAGAAATCTTTTGTAGCTTCTGAATAGTTAGAAGAAGAAAAAAATAGTTATCACTGCTGAAGATGGTTGAACCCTCGTCCTCTCAGCAGCAGATTATATAGGGAGATGGAAATAGCGATGAAATTGTGACAAATAGCTATACTTGGGAGCTCATAATGAAACAGAAATGGATTCCAGGAAAGTAAAGAAGACAAATAACAACATAACCATTACTCGCAAAAGCTTCAAAGTTTTGCCACAAACAAGAGATAATGAAGCACACTCAATAAATAGTCATCATGTTAATGATAAGGCCACCATCTATTTATATAAACGCAACAAAAAATTACACTGGTTCATATTTCTTCAAAATGAAGCCGGTCCTATTTCTATTAAATTGTTAGGATATAAATGGATGATTCCAAATACAAACAAAAAATTGAGTCTATAAAATACTCGCAAACAACTAACTAGTCAGTGTTTTGCCAATTCAGGCACCATCAGGAAAGAAAAAACTAGATCACATTTATACAGGACATCTCACATCTAGTCTAAACAGTCTTAAAAAAAAGACATTAACTAGAGACTGCATCACTCCTAAACATCCAAACACATACTGAATGAAATTAGAACTCACCAGGGGCCAGCAGCCGTCCAACAAGTCACAATGGCAGGTCTAAAAGAGTTTCCACAATTTTTACAGCTTAGTGCTCTCAACCTGATCAACCAAAAGTAGGAGAACAACAGCAAATGCAGCCTGAACTTTCAACATTAACTCCAGCACCACATCAACAGTCAAATATGAGGAGGGGCATTGCACAGCTAGCATCTCTGATTGATATGGTTCCCCTCAGAATTTAAATTAATTAACAATGTTAACACTCTCATTTAGCTCCTATACGGTCTTCTTCAACAAATTTCACACATGGCTCAAGCCTTATGCCCTCAATAAGTCCCTTAGACCACAAACTGTAAGCTTCCTATCCATCATTCCATGTTTCCATGCAAACAGAGAATGTCAACATAAGTCTGAGCTGGACATACACCTATTTCTTACATACGAAACGGATTGACATCCTATTGATAACTGAAATCTACTTAACACCACAATAATAATTTTACATTTCAGTCAACAAAACTTATAGAACAGACAACCAAAGTTCGTGGCAGCACTGCAATTCAAATAAAAGCATCATTCATGGATTGGCATACCAACAGGAATAACCTAAATTCTGTACCAGTGCCTACTAGGAAAGGAAGAATTGGAAGAAGCAGTAGACCTCTTCACGAAGAGTGCCCAAAATGCAGGTTGGTCATCGACAGTACTTAAGCCTCAAAAATCAGAAAACCTGGCTAATTATCCACATAAATGATTTGGTCAAAGCCAAGAATAAAATTCGAAAAGTAGGGCAGGCTAATAGACTCCCATCGTACAGGACATTTCACACACCACAACAAATTGAAATGACAAATATAAAAATTATGGAACCCCGAGAACTCTAAATTCAAAACGATACTTCCTTTCACTAACTATCTCATAAAGCGATCATTCCTCTTCGATAGATTTTTCTATGTCTAACAGGGATTGGTAATCTCTCTATTAGACCAGTCATGGACGGATTGCCCCAAGGATCAATTCTTGCACTACTATAGTAAATAAAATACACAAATGACATACCAGCCACCAGGGACACTTTGATAGCCACTTATGCATATGATGATAAAATTATTAAGCAACTTAATATAGCTCTATGTAACATAACTCTACACAAAGATTTACAAATGCCGACCATCAAAAAATACACATGGACTTACTACAACAAGTTTCACAACAAGCTTCAAATTTATCCTGACCAAGAAAAACATACCAGATAACATCCAAAGAAGGCTGAAAAGAAACTGTGTGAGAGATCTCCTTGAGTAACAAAAAACAGGATCAAAGAAGGTGCCTCTGGTTAATTCTCTTCCTCATGCCTGTCATGTCCTGTTTTTTTATAGTATATGTTTATTATAATCACATTCATTGGTTGTCAGTGTACACAGTCAGTTAACGCTCACCGAACGCGCCATTCCAGAGTCAACAGGTTCAAAAATAAAATAAATCAATAGTTGCAGAATTAACAGAAAACAAAATTAAACAATGTTTTATAAAATAAATAAATAAAAAATACATATTAAAAAATAAAAAATTAAGCAACTTGATAACAAAAAATAAATAAATCCTAATAACTATAAAAAATAAAAATTAAAAAAAATAAAGATAGGTTCATTGATTGATTGACAAATAGACACTGCCAGCCGGCTACAAATTTAATTGAGTTCATAAAATAAAAAATTCCTCACAGTTCGGAGCTCCTGGAGTCTACAAAATCGAGTCTGACTCGACGAACTGATTATGGCGAGAAGGAAGAGAGAGAAGAGAAGGCGAGATAGAGAGAGGGAGACAGGTCTGCCCTGCTAGGACTTTGTCTTGAGACTGACTGGGCTAATCCCATTAGGTTGGTAGCAGGGTGGTACTGTCTACGTACTTTAATACACAATGTATAAACTGTATACTTATGCATATACAAATATATTTTATTATTGGTTGGCCGCAACACTGACAGTTGTGAATTAAACAATAAAGAGAAGAAAAAAATCTTGTAGGTGAGGGAGGTCAGGTCTTTTACAGACACCAGGACAAGATAAAATGCAGCTGGGATTGGCTGAATTTATTAATATTAAACAAACTGAACAATTGAATAACTTGATAGTTACTGAAATTGATATTGTACATAATTATATTCAATTAATTTCAAATTAGCTGGGAAAAACATTGAAAAAAATCTTATTTAAAAATTTTGACTAGAAAGCCTGTTTTACATGGGCAAATTGGTAATTAACCTAATACAGTTTTATCCCAATTCAACTTAAATTTTGAACTTTTGAGGGTCACTAGCCAAGACTGATTGTTAACAATTTTATTGGAGAAGGTAATAGGTAAATGTAAAACTGACTATAGAAATAAATACTTATGAATAAATCGAATAAGTAAATACTTATAAATGTTCAAATAGTTTTACGAACAAAATTTCATAATACCTGAAGTGCAGCTTCTTTCTGGCCAAGACGTGCTTCAAGACTTCCTTTCTCTTCTTGGACTTGGCGTAGAGCTCCCATTGTAGAAGCCAATCTGGCTTCACTGCGGGATAGTTCCTCATTCTGTGATCTCAAGTGCTTTTTGGTTTCAGAAAGCGCAACTTTAAAATCATCTCTTTCCCTTTCTACTTGTGCCACTCCTTGCATGAGTGCTCGAACCCCTCTCCTCACAGCTTCAGGATCCAAATCGCCTCCTCCTCTTTCTTCCCCTCTAACTGGGCTCCATCTGAAATTCAATGAAAATGTCTATTGGTAACATTTTAATCCAAAGATATATTTTTATCAATATAAACAAAAAAATTACCATTCCAAGTTCAAAAATAAAATGAGATTTGTATGATAATAATAAAATAGGACATAAATAACAACACAAATTCAGAATGAAGTGTAGTAGTTTATACCTCCTAGTAGGAGAACTGAGCTTGTAAGGAAGGGAAATGCTGCCATCCATTTGTATTCCAGCAATTCTCCTTAAAGTAGAGCCAACAGAACTCAATTTGCTTTCTACTTCCCTTTTTGAAGTTTCAACTTGTATTAGCTGGGCCTCTAGTGCCCTAACTCGGCCTTCTGAACCTCCCAATCTTGCCTTAAAAGTGCATATTTAATTAAAAGATTATGATAATAAAACAAATCAATATTATACTAAGGTATAAGCATTCATTTGCTTTTGGCATTAAATCATACAGAGTTGGTATTGGCATAAAAATAGTAAAATTATGTGATATATTTATAAATGTAAACCTGATGACAAAAAATCTTCACCAAGTATTCTCACAAGCTTATAGTCAGCAATTCAGAGTAGATTACAACAAAACATGGGAATAAGTGAGTAAATACTCAAGAAGACATTTAAGTAGCTATTCACTAATTCTCAGGTGAATAGAATATATTTGATTCTAGTTAGTAAAACCAATAAAACTTTCCACTAAAACAGGAATTGGACATAAAATATTTTTTTATTTACTTAGTAATAAGAAGTATTTGGTCTCTGAAGAAAGTATTCAGTCAATAACTTTAATAGTAAACTGTTTAATTTTCTAAAATGCCAAAGTATTATCTTGGTGGCCAAGTTACTTTTGTTTGATAACAGTGGATAATCAACTTACCTTGAGTTCTTGTATTTGCTGCGTAGCATCAGCTAGACAAACTTCTAAATTATGAGCTGTGTCTTGCAACTTTCTTTCACCCGCTCGACTGTCTTCGAGTCTTAACAGGAGTTCTTCTTCTCTTTGACGCCATCTTCTATCTTCCTCATCTCCCTTACTTCTGCTCTTGGCAACCTCTTCTCTCATATTTTCAAGTGCATTCTCTAGTTCTTGAATCTGAATATTGAAAACATAGTAATTTTATAATCTGCTGTAGTACAAGATGGGTTATCAAATGGAATTTCAGTTTCAGGTTTACCATAATATAAATTAAGCAAGCATGAATAATTTATTGATTGACCAAATTCACTCTATTACTAACTATATTTGCACCCAAGATATTTAACAGACCTGTCCCTGTCTGGTCATTACTTTATTGTGCTTCAGACTATTTTTAAAGACCCAAGTGTTTAATAATGATGATAAATCGAAAATCCCTTAAAAGAATTTATTTCTTCTTGAACAATAAGCTTTTATGATGAGAAGATAACTCATAAGTTTCTTGGACGTTAGAAATATATAGAAACTAATAGAACATATTTTTATTGATTCAATTAAAAAAAAAAAAAAATGTATTAATAAAACACAAAAAAAAATTAAATTTCATAGGATACAACTAAATATATTTCAAAAACTTACTTGTTTTGAAAGTTGGTGCTGATGTTGTTGAGCCCTATCACGTTCCTCCATAACACTTGCAATTCTGGCTTCAAGTTGTCTTGATTCGCTACGCTTAGTTTCTATTTCTGTTCTTGCCTTCTCCAATTCACCAGATAGCCCTCCACTCTCTTGTTTAGCTTCCATTAAACTTCTATCCATGTCCCTCATTACAGCTTGCAAGCGAGATCTCTCCATATCTAAGGCTCTTTTAGCTTCCTCAAGTCCTAAATTGAATTAAAATGCATAGTTAAAGAAGCAAGTTATTTTGAAAACTAAATTTACTTTATAAGGAATGAGATGGTCCGGGAGGTGGTCAAAAAATGGAACACAAATAGTGAAAACTATTTATTAAGAATCCGACGTTTCGACCCACTTTGCAGGTCTTCTTCAGGGCTGAATAAACAAGATACAAAAATAAGAATAAAACAATGGTATATACAGTGAATGAATTAATAAATAAAAAAGATTTAGTGAGAAAAAAAAGAAAATTTTTTTGAATTCATTTCATATTTACAATATTTCAAATTTCAAAACAAATTAACAATTGTCAAGGTGACTCTGTCTTGAGATAAAAATAAAAAATACTACAGACAAAAAGAGAAAATAATCTCCTGTTTCTTTTATGTCCTATCATGCTTCAACAATAAATAATATTGTATAAATAAAATTTATGTTTAAAATGTGCTTTGAATAAATAAGTAAATCAAATTCTACTTGTGACCTTTTTCCTTTTTTACTCCAAGTGTTCTATGCATACGGGCCATAAAATTCTCATTTTTCCATTTTAATAACAATGCATCTTAAAAATTTTTGGAATCCATACCTTAGAGTAAACAAGTCAGTGTCTCTTTTAGGAAGCTTCAAATGAAAACCCCAAACATTATAATATATTCTGATTTTGTCTTATGCCAACATGCATTACCTGTTATTTTTTGAAGAGCTTCTTCTAATGATCTTGCCTGTTCACGCTTTTGACCTTCTACCCTCTTCACATGCTCTCTAAGCTCTTTGTTGGAACTACTATACTTCTCTCTTTCAAAAGAAGCATCTGCTAATTGCCGCTTCACATCGGTCAACTCTTTAATTAGAGATTCCCGATGATTTTCAACTGAAATTATTTGAATAAAAACACTGATAAAGATAATTAAAGAGTAGATTTTTCTCTAAATGCATAGAAATCATGTAATGGAGCACAGCTTTTATTTTTACTTATTTGTTTATTACTCAGTTTGGAATGGATTGACGTGGCCTAGAGGGATTCTATTTGGGGAGCTATATTAATTTTTTTTAGGCCTCTGAAGGCATACTTAATAAAGACAATAACTTATCATTATAGTTAATATAAAGTAACAATCTATAAAACCCAATATACCATGGCACAACTAAAGGTTAAATTGAATCTGACTAAATTAACATATTGAAAAAAAAAAAAAAATTGAGCTCTTTAAACTATTAAATACATCATATTGCATAAAGATGGTAACAGTTTCTACAATCAATTAGCAAATATATGTTGAAAACCCAAATTTATGTTGCCAAGCTAACAGAATCAAAGTTATTACCATCTTTAAGTCGCCGAGCAGTGTCATTAAGTTGAGTCTGACATGAATCAATTCTGTCTTCAGCAAAATGCAGTTGAAGTTTCAAATCTTCACACTGTTGAACTTCAGCATCACGTTCTTTTACAAGCTCAGCTATGCGATTTTCCAAAGATAATTTTTCTTCCTCACATTTTGTTCTGAAATAAAAGTTTTTAAAGAAAGTATTATCTGAATTCTATAGTTGCAACTGAATAGTAATAACACAGCAGCTGAATCGAATTTTATTTAATTAATCTGGGGGATATAAAAAATACATACATTTTGCAAAGAAGTTATATTATAAATGTAAATAAAAACTAACTATATTAATAAAGTAATAAAGGAGACTGAGGTTCTACGGCCACATGGTCAGAATGAACAATAAGAGGCTGAACAAAAAAATTTTTGACAGAGTCTTAAGCTATAAGAGTACAGCTGGGTATGCGAAACAAATAAAAGAGGAGCTGAATAGGCTAAAAATCAAGGATAAGAACTGTTTGGATAGAGAGCTTTTCGGAAAAAAAAATAAAAGAAGTTGGGATTCTTGCAGGAAAGAAGAAGAGACGAGGGAGAAAATGGACTAAGGAAGAGCGAGAGGAACAGTCCAGGAAGATGAGAGAGTATTGGAATAGAAGGAAGGCGGAGAGTGTGAAGAAGATAATTAAATGATATTCGCGTGGTCCTTGCTGGCCGATTCATGTAAACAAAACAAAAAGAAAAAAAAAAAGTAAAATATTTATGAATAGATCAATTATTATTTATCTTATAAATAATATGTAAATTGTTATCTCTCTATTACGCATTATAGGCTGGCTTTCACGAACAAATGCTGAAATGATTATGACAATATTTTTTCCATTGCTATATAGAGCTGTAAGAAGGTTTTCAACAATATCAATCTGCCATCAATCCCCTTAAAACAAAATGGCAGAGGATCAAAAACTTAGATGTTTTGTCCCATTTTCATAGAAAAACAGCTAAACCAATTTTGACAAAGCTTTAAATTTTTTTATATTTCAGGGACTAAAAAGGTGTTCAGCAAAATTAAACTGATATCTGCAATTTTGAGACAAAATGACAGAGGCACTAAAATTCTATTTTATTTTATTTTTTAATTTAATCTATCAAAAAATCAGATCAATAGACCCAATATAAATTTGTGGTTTTTCGTTAAATAGTTACAACTATCCTATACCTGCTACAGCCAGTCATCGGTTGGACTGGATTAATTTAACTTAGCTTAACTTAAGTTAAATTAAAATTAATTTAATTTAGCAGGAGAGAATGATTTTGTAGAATGTGGCCTACTCCAGAGCCAGGGGATCCAACAGTTTGTAACTAATACCAACAGTAATGCCCCAAGAGAATGCCCAACATAGTTTATCAAAATGCTCTCTGGTAAAACCTTAAAAAAGGTTTTAAGTATAATAATAAAAGTATATATATACATAAAAAAATGTATGAGTAATAGTACATATGATTAATATAAGCTATATTTCAGATGGAAGGCTTTTGCAAGCATTAAAAATATTTACTAGTTAATTACTAATTAAATCATGTATTATTAAATAAAAGAGAAAACTAAATAAAGCTTACTTAAATATATCATATTTGGCACTGGCTGATGTGAGGCTTTCTCTAAGGGAAACAATAGTTGACCTATCCTGATCACAACGAGTTGCTGCTTCTCTTCTGTTTCGCTCATGAGATGTACGTTCTACCTCGATCTCTCTCCTTGCATCTTCTAATCGTTCAGCAATAGCTTGTTGATCTTGCTGAGCTAGAAGTTAAACATATCTCCCTTATATTGAATGATCTACTATTTTTTAATATTAAAAATGGAATAACTTTTTTATACTATAAGAATAATATCAACCTAATAATAATGCTTGCTGTTTTTCACTTTCCGCACGAAGAAGTACTTCCTCATGCTGCTGAACTACATTTTCTATCTGCTGTTGAAGAGCAGATATCCTCTGTTGAAGTTGTTGAATTTCTAGATCTTTTTCTGCTTCTAAAGATGACACAGTACTATGCAGTTTTTTTTCCAACATGGCTCTAACTTGTTCCTGAAATCAAAGTTGAAAATCATTGAATTGTTATTACTAGGAGGACATATATATTTAACATGTTTTGATGGAAACATAATGCAACAATACATATATCTTCATCCTATAATAAAACAATTAAATCCCATTGGTTATTTTGATTTGCCACAAGTTAAAGCAACAATAAATCTCATTAGAATATGTCACATACAAGAGAAAGTAATATCCATTAGATAAGTTTATTTTAATTTGAGAATCTGGAGGTATAATTTTTCCAATTTTGAATTTGTACAATGTTTGGGGCTTTTTACTTCTGATAGTTCTAGATTTCTGATTATTTTAAGATACATATATATATATATATATATATATATATATATATATATATATATATATATATATATATATATATATGTGTGTGTGTATGTATCTTCTGAATATGGTCGAAGTGAGATAATCGTCTTCACCATTTGATGTTCTTATAGACAGTATAATGTATGATTCATGGAAAGCTCCTAATGGAATTATTACTTAGATAGACCATGAACTAGTTGATAAGCCTCATACCTCATCAATTATTGATGTTAAAACTACCATTGGACCAAACTGTGACTCAGACCATAATATCATCAAAGCGAAGCTAAGAGAGGGTATATCATGTGTTAAGCTTGGTCAAAGAAATGGCAGGAAGAAATGGGCTGGATAGATTCAAGGATATATACAAGATAACGAGATTTAGAGAAACTAGTTGGATGGAAAGAAAAAAAAAGGTGGATAGAAAGCTAATAGAGAATTTAAGAGATGGTGTTGATGGTGGAGTTGATAAGAAGTGAAGCAGAATCAGAGAAGCTATATCTAAGTATGCAGAGGAAGTAATAAGAGAAAAGAAGAATTTAAGATATAAGGAATGGTTCGATGAGGAGTGTTTAGAGGCCTTAAGAAGAAGAAATGAACTGAGAATAGTTGAACTGCAGCAATTTACTAAACAGAATGACAGAGCATACAAAGAAAGCCATAGAAAAGCCAAAAAAAACTAAGAAAAAATAAGAAAAAAATTTTAAAAGAAAAAGTTGCGCAGATTGAAGAATTATGCTCAAGCAATGAAACTATAAAATTCTATGTTGCAATAAGATACATGAACAGAGGTTTTCAATCCAAAATAGACACATGTATGAATAAGGATGGAAAAATATTAGATAGCATGCATGTGACAGCGAGATGGAGAGAATATTGTAGAGATCTGTTAAATGAAACTAAAGTGGAATGTGAATCTAAAGTGATTTATCCTGATGAACAAGTTGTTGATGATTTGGAACCACTATCTATAGAAGAAGTAAACGATTTGGTAGAAAAATTGAAGAACGGGAAAGCTTCGGGTGAAGGTGGCCTTAGTGCAGAAATCTTAAAGCATAGTGGAAAGGAACTATTAAATCAGTTGTATCAGCTAATAGAAGAAATATGGGGAAAAAGAATGTATGCCTAATGACTGGAGTGCCAGCCTTAATTTTTTGTAATGAGGCAAACTTTAGAAAAATGCTGGGAGCACAGAACTGAACTCCATCTACTATTTATTGATTATTGCCGGGCGTTTGATAGCATAATTAGAGAAAAGTTGATGCGTTGCGGGATTTTCACATTCCAAACAAATTAATAAGATTGATAAAAGTGACTATGAATAACAGCAACGCCAAAGTTCTCTTCAATGGTTTTGTCAGTGATGCCTTTCCGATCTCAATTGGGGTAAGACAGGGAGATAAATTATCTGCCACACTCTTCAACATGGCGCTCAATAGTATAGTGAACAAACTCAATGTTAGAGGCATCATACTATAATTTACTCCTCAAATATAATCTGCACTTATACAGACGATATGTCTTGTAGCAAAAAATATTCGATCACTGTGAGAGACATTTCAAGCATTAAAAGCTGAAGGAGAAAAAATTGACCTCACTGTCAATGAATGTAAGACCAATACGTATGTCAGTCCAAATGGCAATTCAACGATAGACAGGAACATAGAAATGGAAGGCTATTGCTTTGAAAGAGTGAAAACGTTTACTTACCAAGGGACGGAGATTAATCAAGAAAATAAAATAACTACGAGATCGATAAAAGAATTGTGGCCAGTAACCGCGCCTAGTAAGCCAATATTAAACTTTTCCGTTCTTTCTTAATGCCACGAAAAACAAAAATAAATTTGTACAAAACGTTAGTGAGACTGGTTGTGACGTACACTTCAGAAACATGGACCATATGGATTGTCACTATTAAAATGTTAAAAATATTTGAAAGCACAGTGCTCAATAGATGGGCCTGTTCTTGATAAGGGGGAATGGAAAAAACATCGAGCTATATGAGCTCGTTGAATTTGACATCATTAACTTTATAAAGACGAGGCAAAGAGAATGGTTAGACCATACAATGAGAATGCCAAAGATCTTGTTCACCCATATGCAAGGCAGAAGAGGTAGAGGTCGCCCAAGACAACAATGGTTGCATGACGTAGAAGGAGGATTTGCTTACGCTGGGAATAACAAACTGGAATTGAAAGGCATTGTGCAAAGAGCAGTGGTCTGATGTCGTAAGGGGAGCCAAGACCCACCCAGGCTGTAGTGCTGTCCAGTAAATAAGTAAGTGCAGACCACAGTATAATGTAAGATTAGGGGTCTGCTCTTTCTCCCTTTTTTTGGGGGATAATGCTGATAAGTTAACCATTAAAAATATGTAATAATAAGATGTGAACGTGAAGACATCTGCTGCTGCAAAACTTAAACTCCAGATGTCTTCTTCAGATTAAAGTTGTGGAAACCCAAGACCTCCAGTGAAGGAGAAATATCTATCATTGATTATAGTGACTGTCACCTATCCTGAAATTATTGCAAAGTAAAAAGAAAAACTTGCAGGACCTCATTTGCTATATAGATGCAGAAAGTAAACAGGTTTGGTAAGTAAACAGATAGTGTGGATTGAACAGGATTTGCACTACTGCACAGTGATTTAGAGAATGTGCAAGAGGAGTGTTACTCAGGTTATGAGAAAATCGAAGATAAAGACTTTGTTTTAGTTTTTAGAACTTTTTTAAATTAATTTTTTTTTAATATAGAATTTCACCTATTTTTACCCTCCTACGGCCCCAAGGAAGGTAATGTGTAGGTATGTAACAATTTTTACATACAAGCGAACGGCTCAACTAATTTTCAATTTTGATGACTCAAATTATTCAGTGAATTCCCGTGAATGTGTTGAAACAATTTGAACTCAATATACTGAAAAAATATTTTATTATATTTTAACTATTCTCGACTTTTTGTTGATTTTGATATCACATCATGTGTAAAATGATCATATGTAATAAAATATAAATTGCTAGTACTTGAAAAACTAAAAATATTGAAATCTAAAAATAAAAAACCCGACTACGAAAATAATCCTATCCATCGTAAGGGATGGAAAGTACTTGCAAATCTACGACTATGAATATTGAAACTTGGTGTAGTAGTTTTACGACATGTTACGGGCCCTAGCAAGTACATTCCAATCCATGCCTCTGTACATGTCAAATGATATAAACATGCAGAAAGGAAATTAATTTATTATGCCAGAAGAGTTTTGAGTTTCGTTTGGGTATAGAAGGTACCCAATTACTACACCAAGTTTCAATATTTATAATAGATAGTTAAGCTACAATATTCATAGGCAATATGCATTAACAACCGACCAATATGCTTAAGTAGGTTTGCAAGTACTTTCCGTCCCTTAGGACAGGTAGGGTTATTTATGAAGTGTGGTTTTTGTTTTTAATTAAATTATTTTAACATAACATGCAATATGCAATTTGTCCACCAATAAAATATTATTTGTTTTAAAAAATATCCTTGCTCTAAGTATTGACAATCGCTCTCTGCAAAAAGGGCATCATAAATTATTTTTTGATATTGCATTTCTAACAATAAAATCCCAGATTACAGCTACATGTTGTTACGAGATTATTAAAGATAATCATTTTGATAGTGGCTTGGATGTACATCTCAAACCCAAAAAACGGTAATAGAAAAAAAAAAATTCAAATTCCTTTTATTCAGAATGCATTTTTTACTTAGGCGTCCTTTTTGCAACTATTGCCTCAACTATTAACAAAATGTTTTAAATTTTTTTTCAGAAACCTTTCGGATAAACTTGTAGATTTTAAGTACAGATATCTGGTATAAATAAAAATCATGCCTACCTTTTCTTCCGTTAGCTTATTAATAGTTTCTTCACTTTTCTTTTGTAAATTAGTGATGGTCTGCTTGTATTCGGCCTCCTTTGAACCAGACTGCTGGAGAAGAGATGCTTTTATCTCCTGACTTTTTCTTTCTGTATTTTCTAGATCTGTCTTCAGCCTTGTTACTTCACCCTTCAGCGATTCCTATAATAAATTTAAAGTTGTAAAATAAGAATATTGTAAAACTATACAGAGAATTTACATTATTGATATAATTTAAGATTTGTTTAACAGTTCAATAAATAAGAAGCTAAAAAATTTTCATGAAATTTACCTGTTGAACAAGAAGTTCCTGCAAGTCTTTATCTAATTGGTTTTTATGCGAGTTAACATCTTCTAAATTAGCCTGTGTATCAAACAATGTTGCTTCAAGAGCTTCTTTGTCCGCACGCATAGATGCAATTTGCTCTTGTAACCTTTGCATTTCTTTTTCATTTCCTTCGAGCATAACCTGTGCATAATGAAAAATGTCTAAATAGACATATATACAGATACATATCAGATTAATCCAGCTTTCATAAATAAAAATCTGTTTTCACCTGTTTATTTTCACAATCCTTGACAAGATCTTCAAGACTTCTATTTATTCTAGAGTTTGTTTCATTTGCTTGCTCTAATCTCTGTTTGATTCTACTGACTTCTTCAGCGAGAGCTTCCCTTTTTCTGCCTGCAACGGCTAGCTGGTTGCTTAATTCACTCCTTTCTCTAACAACTTGAGCGAGCTCCAACTCGACCTAGATTTTAAATAATTTATGATACTTAACAGAAATAATACTGTATATACATTACCACCAAAATTGTCAAAAATATACTTTTTGCAATAAATTTGACTAAAATTGAGGCATTCGGTCATAAAACATAGTGTTTAACAAATATTGTGAATTGAAGTTTTAGACAATACCGAATTCCTTACAGCTAATTTTGTAGGCCATTGAAAGAATCCAGAGGAAATTTGTTTGTTCTTAAAGAATAATGTTGGTATTAAATTATGTTAAGGTATTGGTACTAAGGTATTAAGTGACTACTTCTTGAAGGCAAACTAACAAACATTTAAACATTGTAAAAGTTTTAATTTTGTTAGTTATTCTGTTTTGGGACTGAGTGCCTCAATTTATTAAATACTGCTTACCGTATTGGGTTTTAAGCTTTTTCATATTTAGTTAAGCTTTTTCATGTTTCTTTTTTTTTTTAAGTTTTCCAAATATTTTTTCAAATTAGTGCTTTTAGACACATTAAAACAAATTTTTATTTTGGATAAAAACATAAATTTAGATTTTTTGAAAAAAGAACTTTTTTTATTAAAAATATATTTTTATTTAAGAATAAATAATACATTAAACACAACAAATTTTAACTTTTCTTGTTCCTTAACTTAACATTCAATATTTATTGAAGTTTTAGAAGAGAAATACTTTATTTATTTTGCTAATAGAGCTTTTTGATAATTAAACTAGATAATATAAAAATAATTGCATACTTGAAATACTTCAATACCATTTTTATTATTACTTTTTTTTTTGATGTCATATAAACTTAATATTTCTTTTCAACAATTTAGAAATATGTTAATAAGGATATGATTAACATTATAAATAAAATACACTGAATTAGTGATCAACAAATAAGGGAACAGACAAGGACTTGAAGAATGAAAAATAAAATTTCACAACAGAAGTTTTTTTGAATAGAAGGCACAATTATTCACACACCAGCAATCTGAAGTCCAATAAGTCTTTAGATACTTAAGAAAAGACACTGGAATAAACTAATGCAGTGATTGGCCATTATTTACAAATACTCATTACTTTGGAAGACCAAAAAAGAACAATGAAGGAGCAATTTAGAGTAAAGTGTTGGCTCAAATGCTTAGTTTTTAATTAGACAATCCGGCCAAACGAATGATCTAATAAAAAAATGCTAGAGGTGCAGCTATTTAAAAACGCCAATTTTTTAATACGCTCATTTATAGTCATTAAAAAATTATGAAAGATGCCACAAATCGCACTGTAAAAGAACCTGGACAGAAAGCAGGAATCAGGGGCTATAGTCAGACTGATGCAAGATGGTGACTTCTTTCATTTCTTCTAATTTTGCCAGGACCGAACGTGAACAATAAGGAGAGGAATTACTTTTTGCTTTATCCCAATTGGTCAAGATAGGTTAGTTAATGGGCTTTTAAAACTTGATTGCTCAGTCAGTAGCACTACTATCTGGAAACAAGCTCAAAATACAAAACTTTCCTTTGTTCTTAATTCCACCAAACCTAAAGCATAACGTTTTGAAACAATTAAAACCTATGCTATGTTTAAACCAAAGCACTAGTTTAAATTTAGTACCATTTCACCTTCCACTGCAAATTTTTCTTTGGCCGCTGCTTTTGTACTCAATTCTTTTTTCCAAAAATATCCTAAAATAGACTCCAAACCACTATTTTCCTTAAAAATTATCATTGCTTACATAACAGCAAATTAAATGCAAAGACAATGAAAGATAAGTCAGTACAAACTATAATATGAATTATATATAAACAAAAGTCAAATAATGATTTAATTAGTGATTTCATGACTTTTGTAACAACTGACAATATAAGAATTTATTTTTCTCAAAAATTCAATACTTTTTTGTGTGCATATGTGATTAATAGGACAGCCTTACTATTACAAACACAGCTAGCTACCTTTTCTTTTTCCATTTCTAAAAATTTGCATTTTTCTTGTAGTGATACTTTCTCTGAATCCAAATCAAGTCTTGTTTGTTCTCCGTTAAGGATTTCTTTTCTCATTGAAGCTAAGTCACTATCTTGATCCAATACTTGATTTTGAAGCATAACTTTTTCATCCTGCAACTGAAGGAATTCAAATATTAAATTCAATGAAAAAAAATAATAAAAGTGCAGTAAAATGTTTCCATAAGGATTATTCACTATTCGTAAATTTATCAATGACATCTCATGTTTTAACAATATCTGAAGTTAGAACTTGAGCAATTGCAAATAAGATTGGTGAAGGCCAGATGAGAAGGATGTACTGAGTGATGGCTGAGAGAGTGCTTTTAAAGCAAGGGTTCCAGAGTGCCTGGTTTGGAGTGGTATGGGTTTGATTCACAACTGGATCTGTACATATTTATTTTGTGGTAGTTCTTCAAAACGATTCTTGATAATCTCATTCTGGTTAGGAAAGGACAGCAATCTATAAGCAGCCACCTGGTGTTGGCAAATAGTTTCACTTGCAGGACTAATTCTTCCTCCCATTCCCTACCACAACACTAATTTCTGTACCTGCAAACTTGACCATGGTAACAATTGTTCTGAATATAATAACTAAGTATGGCTAAGCATCCATACCTTTTTGATTTCCTCAAGAAGTTTCTTTTTTTCTGCTTCTAACTGAGAAGCAAGCGTTTCAGCCTTTGCCATAGATTCATGCATATCAGACTTTTCTAGCAATACTTGTTCCAACTCCAACTCAACTTCACCTTGACCAAAAAAGAAAAGAAAGGACTTTAAATTAAAATAAAAAATTAACTTGTTTCTTAATACTATTTTTATGAAAACCGTAAGGCTCAATAGTTGGACGGAGATAAGACTTCAAATCACATACCAAAAAGCCAAGCTCTCTCTATAAGAAAAATATGCTGACTGTTTAGTATGAAATGAGAGATTTAGTCAATTATAAATTTTCAAACTCTAGGGAAACAATTATCATAATATTTTTTTAAAAACCAATAATCAGTGAATAGAAAGAAGCCAATATTCAGTAGGCCTATCTCTGATCAGTTACAACTTCTTTTAGGCCTTGGTATATTTTTTTAAAAACCTTTATTTATTCTAAAACTCAAAGTTTTCAACAAAAGGGAATTAATAAAAATCTTGTTGTATAATGGAAGAAGTATATGTAAGCCAATGGAGTATGTTTAGATTAATTAATATATTCTTTTTCATAATATAAATTGTTCTATTATATTTTTAGTAATATAAATTATATTCCTAATATTAATTGTTATATTTAGTTCTCTAAAGGTAAATTATATGGTAATAAGAACCTCCTTGCACAACTGTTGGCTTAGAAACAGTACATCCTTACCAAACACTGAAACCAACCCTTCATGGGTTGTAGTGGTAAAGGTTTTTTTAAATTTTATTTTAAATATTTATTCTTACTTCATAAATGCCATTCTAAAACTGATGGTTCATACAATGTAACCGTATGATATTAAGTAAAAATTCATAGCAACATTCGTAGAATACATGCCTCTTGATTTATCAATATGCATTAGGAGGCTATCAGTTTCATTCTTCTGCTGTTCGAGTAAATCTCTTGCCAACTGTGCTTTGGCCAATTCTTCTCTTAGGGTTAACGTTTCTTCTTTTAATCTACTACATTTTTCTTCTTCAGTTCTTAAATTCATTTCCCTACAAACCACAGTTCAAAAAAATCACTACAACAGGACTAATTACAGATAACAAAATAAATTCAAGTTACCATAAAAAAATTAATGATTAACAAGTTAATTAAAATTAACTTTTTCAAATTAAAATGATTTGTAGTACCATAAAATTTGCCAAAAATATTAATGATTAGTTTTGTGTAATAATCATGGCTGTACAGCATAATTATATAGTTCTACTGCATAGTTAAGAGTTGTTTATTCAAGTTTTTTGTTGGAATATGCAAGTATAAATCTTGCAAATCTTAACTTACACAGTAAAAATATAGGTACAAATTATAACTTCCAAACTCACTTTGTCTGAACATAATAAGTACTAAAATATTGTTTTTGCTATTGTTTATTAAGTTTTAATTTCTACTCAATCATTTTCCATATTCACCATATAAGAGTGAGACTACATCAGGCAAAGAGAAAATTATTTTTTTAAAATTGTGTTATTACTAAATAATAAATTAAATAGATCAACAGTAAACTGGTCTCCTCATGTTAAGAGATTTTCTCAAAAACATGGAACTTGTTGAAGATTCAGCAGAAATGATCAAAATGGACAAAATCTCTAGACCGTGGAGGCGGTATAGTAAAGACAAGCCAAGGCTGCAAGGCGCACGGCAGCGTTTATTTAACAATATACTGCCTAACCAACTGCAGGACAGTGCAAGAAAATATTACTTGCAATCTTCTGAATTCCCGCCTCTGACTGCCTCATGGACCTGTTTGATACATCTTCAATAGGATATCTAGGTCTATAGAAAAGGCTGAAGAGTCTTAGAGGTTATCACATCAGCTAAGTCTAAAGCAGTATAGTTTCGACTGCTCAGGACAAGGAGGACACAGGAACAAGACATGGAATGGAAAGAAGACAATTAACCTCTATGGTCCCATGGTTACTTCAGGGAAGAAACCCAGGAATTGGAAGGTGCATCTTAGTACTCAAAGTTTTCAACTTATAAGTGATTGGGCGATCCCAAGCTTTGGAAATCAATCTCACGTTATTTACATTCATAATGTTTTTCAGCCTGAAATGGCAGGGTTTTGGATGACACATAATAGGTGATTAAAGGTCACTGCTTCTATGGAAAGAAAAAAAAAAGCATTTGTTGGAAGTGAAATCACGTTATTATGTTCCTAAAATAAAACAGCTACACAAACTTACTGAACATGTTTTTTCTCAATAAGCATGCTTTTGGAAGTTTAAGAGATACAAAATAAACAAATATGATCCAAGGGCCCAAGAAAATCCAGAGCAGAAATCAATCAACTATTTACATGCTTTAGATACAATTCAAAAACTTGAAAATTGAGAGCCTCCATTTTTTCAGATATTACTCTTTAGATCAACATTTGTTTCAGTCTATGCAGCCAATAATTTTTTTAGCAGCACATTAATTTTTTTTTTACCATATTTAAAAACAGCTTCAATGAATTACTTCAAAGAGATCAAATTATTTTTTTATTGCACAAATACTTTGCCTTAGAGATGTATATCAAGGTTGGAGATTCTGAGAATAGTTTCATGAACATAAAAAAAAAAAGAATAAATAATACACATTTTTTTGCCAGAAATGTAACTGGACCAAATCAAATCACAGTATTTTTCATGAAAATTAAATTTCAGTGTATATGAGAAATTTTAGGTTTGAAGAACACAGAAATATTTTTTTACTCATTTCAATACTTTATTTACTACACATACTAAACATAGTGGTAGACTCTCTTGGTGGTTTTAGATATGTAGAAGCTGTACTAAAAAAAAAATTCTATTTCTTTTTTATTTTTCCAAAGTTAAGGGCGGTGTAACTTATTTACTACTAGGTCTATAAAAACCTTTATCTAAGGTATATTTTTTGCAAATACTAGTAAGGCAATTATTGACAAAAACTGAAGGAAAAAAGTATAACTTTATCTTTGGCTAATTCTTTCTGTATTACCAGAACTTGAGAACAATTTAGTTCTTTTATTAATAGGCATAGAAAAAAAATATGTAGGAATGGATTTTTTGAAAATTGTATTCTCTACAAAATTTAAAATAGCATTTAACCATTAAATATACTGGAAAGAAGTAAGTAATTGTAAAATAAAATCAAAAACAGTTTTGTGTTTTTTTTGTGGAGGATGGAGATGAGAAAAGTTTTACAATGTTATCATAGCCCAAAATCATCTGATAAAATTGCAAGATAAAGTTACTTTATTTGCAGGATTATCAGTAATATATAGAACGATTTCAGAATTGTATATGTTTACTTTAACAGTGATATAAATATAAAACACGAGAAAATTAAAAACTTTTTTGGTTAAGCATCATTTGTAATATTGAGGACATCTGAAGTAATTTCTAATCAGATGATGGAACAAACAGTATTTAGTTGATTTTTGTAAAACAAATAACAACTAGCCATAAATGAATGAAAAAAATTAAATGAATAAGTAATTTTATTTAAAAATTATTCTGTTTTTTCTTCTTCTTCATTCGCTAATCGAATTGAACGGAAACCATTTTGAGAAGAAAGATTGCATGGCTCACCAGTTTCTTGGCCTTGGAGATTTATTTTCATATCCGCATCTGCAATTCTATAAATACTATGTTTTTTTATCTTATCATAATTAACTTCTGAGAAGAATGTATTATAATGTAATACTTTCAAAGTCTTATCATATAGAAATAGAAAAAAAAAAAAACTTTGATATATGACAAATGAGACGACTAAGACACAGTGAGAAATACTGAGTTCACAAATTAGCAAAAATACACGTAAAACAGTTTTTCTTCTAAGCTTTCTTAGCTATCTTTTCATACCTAGATCCTTTGAATCTATTTTAGAACCAACATTGTTGTTATTTTTTAATTGGACAGGAGAAATTACAATGCTAAGGATTAATTTAAATTTATAATCCTTAAAAATAACTTAAAGAAGGGCAGCTCAGTGGAAAAGGCATTTCTATATCTAGCTAGATTCAGACCTGATTATGATAAAACATTTATTTTATCAGCTATAGATCAACTCTGAGTTTGCGACACCCTCCCGGGACACCCAAGGGAAAAGGCATAAGTGCGATCCTAATGAGATTACCACCTTGCTTGCTTGCTTGCTTGCAAGAAAAAGTACTAATCAAGGACTGAACACTTCAATGTGGGCTGTAATGGTACACACACTTTTTTTATTCTCTCAGATTATACTTATTATTATTATTGTGGTGCAACAACCCGGTGATGGGTCTTGCCAATCGTCACGATCCTGTGCAGTTGTCATCCAATTCCTGACACCAAGGATGTCCCTCGAGTCAGCGAGCCGTCCCATGGAGCGGCTCTGTAAGCATCCTCTTCGGTATTTCATTTTCTTCCCTCCGTGCCAGATGACCCACCCATGCCAATCTGCCTAATCTAATCAAATTTTAAAATCTGGACGACGTCAGGCTCTATAAACTCTTGGTATACTTCCTGCTTAGTCCGTCTTCTCCAAATCCTATCCATGAACACTCCACCAAACATCCTTTGGAGGATCTTTCTTTCAAAGATAAGGTCTTGTTTCTGAACCATATAGTAGAACAGGACGAATCACGGTTCTATACAGATGGAGTTTAGTCTGTCTAGAGAGAATGTGGCCAATGAATTGTTTTATTAGCCCAAAGCAACATCGGTTGGCAGAAACTATTCTCCTCTTCATCTCAGTTCTCCCGCCATTATCTTGGGTCACCAAGGAGCCCAGGTACACAAAATTTTGGATCTTTTCAAAGCTGTACTCTCCAAAGGCTACACTCTTATTACCAGACACTTCCCCTGTCATAAGATACTTCGTTTTCGCCTGGTTTACTTCAAGCCCGAGATTCATGGCCGGTCTCACTTATGGTAAAAAAGCCTCCTTAACTGCTTGAAAGGAGTGTCCAGCTAGGTATATGTCATCGGCGTAGGCTAAGGGTTGAACTAGCTGATTAAAAATGGCCGACCTGAATACCGGAGTCCCTTACTGCTTTTTCTATGGCGATATTAAAGACGCTAAGGTATCCCTTTGCCTTAACCCTCTTGAAACATCGAACTCTCTGATATATCTCTACCAACACGGACTGAGCACATGATTGTTTTCATCGTTAGCTTTATCAGTCGTATAAGCTTCCCTAAAATCTGCAACTCTTCCATGGCTTGATAAAGTTCTTCCCTATTGACACTATCATATGCCGACTTAGAGTCGGCGAAGAGATGATATGTCTTGATGGTGTATTCGTGACCTCTCTCCAAGATGGTCCTGAGGCTGAAAATTTGGTCAGTAGTGGATTTACCACGTCTAAAGCCGGTCTGGTATGGTCATATAACTCTATCAGCATATGGTAGGAGGTACTGGAGTAAGATTTTATAACAAGTAGGCAATAAGGATATTCCTTTATAGGTCTTGCATTCTAGGTGGTCACCCTTTTTATGTACAGGGTGAATTATAGACGAACTCCATCCAAAGGACATCACCTCTTCTGTCCATATAATCCAGAGTAGATTCTGAAGGTCCTTCACCACCTCACTTCCTCCATATTTAAGTAGCTCTGCAGAAATTCCATCATGGCCAAGGGCCTTATTGTTCTTGAGCTTATCAAGGGCATCTATTATTTCTTCTCCATAAGGTGTTGCTGCCTCAACTTCTGTTGATGATCCTTCACATCTTTGAAAAGAATCATCTTTTGTCAGAAGCTCAGAAAAGTGGCTTCTCCACTGACCCAACATCTCTGTCAAAGTTGCTAGGAGATTGCCTCTCCATTATTTCTCCATTGATTTAATTTACAGAAGAAATTCCTCAGCTCTTTAACACCACGTTTTTCTTAAGTTCTTCTTTTTCTTTATTTCTCTTTTTCTGTTGGTGGAGTTTCTTTTCTTCCCTACGAAGTCTTCTGTATTCATTGATCTTCTGCCTTGTACCCTGCTGAGTCATTGTTCAGCAGACCTCATTCTTTTTACGGGTTGCATTTTCATAATCGTTATCAAACCAATGAGAGCAAGGCTCCTTCTGCTTAAGCCCAAGGATATTGTTTACTGTCTCTTTTATTGCTTGTGAGAAAGTTTACCATTCTTCCTCAACTGTGTTTTCTCCCTAATTACATGTCCGGAGTTTAAGGTCCAG
Organism: Rhaphigaster nebulosa; assembly: GCA_948150685.1. NCBI lineage: Eukaryota > Metazoa > Arthropoda > Insecta > Hemiptera > Pentatomidae > Rhaphigaster > Rhaphigaster nebulosa. The sequence goes on along the minus strand of OX411309.1, from coordinate 75,667,209 downwards.
CGCTGACGAATATTGGCTTAACACATTTGGATCCTTTAGTTTCTGGAATTTAAATCTCTTTCTGGGATTTTTTGGGGGGATTTCCAGATCTCAGAAGTGAGATCATTTCTTTGAGATGCGCTTCTTTAGACTCTTACATCTAGAAGACTTGTCCTGTGTTTCTACCAATTAATATGTGGTCTATTTGATTAACCACAGTCCTGTTGGGAGTGATCCATGTCCCTTCATGGATATCCCTGTGGGAAAAGAGAGTTGAACCAACAACAAAGTCTCGTGAAGCTGCAAAATTTACCAATCTCGTACCATTATTATTACACGTGTGATGCAGGCTATGTTTTCCTATTCTTGGTTTGAAACCATTCTCTCTTCCAATCTTAGCATTGAGGTCTTAAGTACTTCTTGGATGGCAAATAGGTCCAGTTTAAATCTTTCAATCTGATCTAAGAGCAGTTTGAGTGCTCTGGGTCTATATAGAGATAAATTGTTCCAAAATCCAAAATTAGTCCTATGGGGATAGCGGGTCTATTACCTTTATATTTGTTCATAGCCAAGGCATCAGTTTGTGGTTTCATGTTAATTATACTTTGGATAGCGGGGCTATCAACCCTCACTGCGTACCCTAGTCTGCTGGTAGGGCTGTCACCATTGTGCTTGCAGACCAGCACCCACATCCCTGGCAGCTACATAGGGAAGGTGACCCTAGGGTGTGTACTGTAGATGACATTTGTCTGTAGTGAGGGTGTGAATGCAGTTTACTGATAGGGTGTACTGTATGCACGTATCAGTATAGATGTTCCACCAACCTGGTGGGCCAGAGGCAGTTTGCGGTCAGTAGTACGGCACCACATAGGTTGTTCTCATATTATACAGAGAAAATAATTTTTATTCATAAATGATGCCAAAACATGGGACACAATTTGTAGATTATAGACTAACAATACAAGCAGCTCCAAAAGAAGATAATTTAAAAATAAATAAATTTCCTCAGACAGTACAATAAAATGAAAAACAAATATTGAAATTACATTGTTCATTAGTGACAGGTATGGAAGGTTGGAAATTTCCAATGCTCTATAGAGAAACTACTTTTCAATGTTCTAATAAGAAAATACTTTTCAATGCTCTATAGAGAAACTACTTTTCATGTTAATATGCAGGGTGTTTACTTTAAGAAGACTCGAATGTAATTTATAGAAAGACAGTTGCTCTGAGAGAAAACTACAAGAGGAAAAAATTGTAGAGCATAACGTTTTCTTCTGGAATACACCCATTATTTGACACTTTCACACCGTGTAAGCGCCTCTAAACTGTGAAGTTCGTAGATTACCTCTATGTTTATTCACATCATTTTAACTCTTTAACGGGTAGTGGCCATATCTGTCCCACCTATCAAAAAGCAAGAATTATATTTCCAAAATAGTTTGGTTACATTCCACTAGATGTAAGAAGCTAAAGAAAAAAAAATGCTTGAAGGCTTAGAATTGTTTGCTTGCTCTAACCAAAATTCGTTTTTGGTGGGACAAATATGGCCAGTGCTCATTTGTACCGGCATAGATAGCATAAGTTTAAAGTAGTTGAAACTTTTTTTCAATTTTTTCATTTACTGGCAGATATATCCACAGTACAACGGGAAGCTCTTTTTAATATTATTATTTGAGATAATATTAGTGCAACTTTTAATTTATTTTACATTCCTCCTAAGATAATATCAGTAATTTTGTGAACAATAAAAAAATTTGCTGAATTTTTTTTTTTGTTTTTGTTTATTATCTAGTGTATAAATTTACTGTTGTATTTTAATATAATATTTATAATTATTTGAATGAATTAAAAAAATAATGTATTTTTACAGATATAACCGTCTTTTAATTTATCATACTTTCATCTAAACTGCTAAAATTGTCCCAGCCTGAAGAAGCTTTTATTTCTTATTGATATTTGTATTCATTGAAGTTTTTAGTCTATAAAATTATTTGCAAGTGTATTGAGTTTTTATATTATGTCATATTCTGATCATGAAACATATTTTTTAATTTTTTTTTTTTTTTTTTAATAGTAAATGAATAAAAGAAAGTACTGTCTTTGTAGGTGACGATATAAACACATTATATCTAACTAAAAAAAATATATAAAAAAATGTAAATTAAATTTGATGTGCCTAACTGGGCACTAGCCAAATATGCCCTACCCAGGTTTTTGAGGGAGAGAATTTTTTTTACATTTTTCAAGTGTCATTCCTGATTGCTATGACCAATATACCCATTGATCGATAAACAAAAATTTTCATCCTGCATTATAGGGCTTATGCCCTTTAAAGGGTTAAAGAGTATTGAAGTTAAAATGGATGGTACAAACCGCATTTTGATATCTTTAATTATCTTAAATTAATTAATTTGCATTTTTTAGGAAAAATACTGTCACAGTTGGCTTGATTATTTTTACATAAAAAGGGAGTAAAAAAATAAATTAGAATCATGTATTATGTTCTTGTATTTCACATCAGTTGGATGCATGTCAGGCATATAAATGACGTCAAAGTATCAAACAATGGACATATTCTGAAAGAAAACGTTAAGCAATACAATTTTTCCCTGTAGTATTTTCCAATCAGACCAATCATTTTTCAGTAAAAATGTGTTTGAGGCGTCTTAAAATAAACACCCTGTACATATAGTCAGAGGAATGGAGGGGTAAAAGCCCAAATGAGGTAGGAAAGGAAGGAAAGAGACCGTGAGGAAAACCTAGAAATATATGGGGCAAAGGAGTCAAGGAAGCTTTTAAACAGGAGAGAAATAGACTGGAGGAAGAGAAGAGAGCTGGACCAGAAAAGGGGCACTTGGCTCAGGCTCTACAACATGGGAGCTCCACACGGTAGAGAGGATGAATTGAAAAGGAAAGAAAGAAAAAATATTCTAAAATATTAAATAAGTGATACAAAAGTTTTAAAACAATACTCTATCATTGTGCATTACAAATACTAAAGTGAATAGATACAATTAATCAACTTATATTTCTATATAACATATAGAATCAAAATACTTGAGTTCTTACCGAAATTCAGCATCTTGCTTCAATCGATCAATTTCATCAAATAAGTACTTTTTTTCTTCTTCCATTGAATCAATTGTTTTTTGAAGCTTTATATTTGCTTTTCTTGTTTTCTCCAAATCCTTTCCAACATCATCCAACTGGAACAATAAATTATTTCAATTAAAATCATGGAAGTCAAAGTAACTGAAACATTAATAACTAAAATAAATAATATTTATTGTCTAAATAGAAAAAGCAAAAAATACCATTTCATTAAGTTCCGCTTTATTCTTTTCAAGAATTGAGCGTTCAGTACGAATGGCCTCTAAAGATCTTGTAAGATTATCTTTTTCCTGTGATAGCTGATGCGTCAAGGATTTGGTGCGATCCAGGTCAGAAGTCAAATCACCAATCTTCACTTCAAAGGCTTTATTAGCTTCTTCAAAGGCTTCCAGCTGACGTTTTGTAATAACTGCTTGTTCTCGACTGTTTTCTAGTTTAACCTAAAAATATAGATATCATATGTGTTACTAAATACATACTTATATTTATGCACCTAGTTCCACATTTAAGCTTATGAAATTTACTTTGAAAAGAGTTATAAATAATAAAAAAATTAGTCCTGGAACAACCCATTTAGGCATCAACCTTAGGACAGGCACTAGTTGAAGTGTCCAATTCTCAACTGTACAGTATTCTTGGGAAAAAGCCCAATCCTCCAGCCATCTGATTTATCTCTTAACTATTGATAGATATTTCGTTTTTGAGTTGAGTAGACCATGGTTCCTATATTGTTAAAGTCCAATAATTTTCTATCAAGAGAACTCTGAGGTATTTAAAGATTCACATATTTTTCTATTCTAATATTTGTAATAATTCAGACCACAGGAGAGTTAGTATCTCTTATCCAACCTATTCTGAATAGATTAATCAACATTTGTTTTAAACTAATTGAGATAATTAGATTAAGATACCTTTAAATTCTATAAAGTACAGCTCAGACTTGCAATATCATAAGGACACTTTAACCAATATGATGGATCACAATCATATTAAAATAGTTTTAAAACCTATGAGGAGAACATGGTTTATACAAGTAAAATCATTCACATTAACATTCCTACAAAAATGGATTACTGGATGAGATGCTTTAAATTGAAAAAAAAAAAACAAGATAGGTACGACACATAAAGGATAAGTTCAGAAAGGCCACCAATTATATTATTAACGATTCCTCATATCTCTTATAGACTTACTAACAATTACTAAGGAGTAAATCAGCTGTACCTATTAGGGAGGACTCATCAGCATTAAATAATGACTTGGCCAATTTCGATATGGTTTTCAATTAAAAAACAAACAAAAACTTGTTGCTTAATTTTTTCCCGTCTATACATTTTTTTTCTACCCATTTTTCTTTCCTTTTTTTTTTAATTTAAGATTAAAAAATTCATGTACAGAAAAGTAAAAAAAGGTTAAATAAAAAATCTTCAAATGATTATACAATGATTTATTATTTCCAAATAGCTATATTTCAAAAATATGGGGTATGTCCATTCACAGGACTTTCCTTATTGCTTTAGGTTAGAGTCTAGACAATTAAATTATCGTTCAAATGAGAATCTGGAATTTTCTGAGAGATGTTTAGACTTATCAAATAACTAAACAAAGGTTAATTGGTTTCCATAGGAACATGTGCCATTTACTTTGTAAAATATGTCTACCAAGTTCAGCAAAGAAATTAATGACAGAATAATAGTGGGTGATAGAGCCTCCTAGGCAAACCTGAAACTTCTCAAGTCTTAACTGTTGCCTGAAGCAATATTAAAATAAAAATAAAATTAAAATTATAAAATTTCTTATAAGATCTGTGGCCAATCTCCAATCACCTATGAAGCGGAAACTTGGGATTTGTCCCAAGATAGTTGCCGTAAACTGTGAATGTTCAAAAGAAACTGTATCAAAGCAAGTAACCAAATATGGGTTGGACATCAGAATGGAGAGTGAAATGGTACAAAGGAAAATGTTGAGGGGACCTTTAGATGGAAAAGGAAAAGACAAGAAACCGGTGGAAGTGGAGGATAGATGGATGAAAGAGAGAGGTCTGAGGAAGCTGGGAGTCTGCAATTGATAACCAAGGGTCATGATGACCATTAGTGCGGGGGAGTTAGTCTACAAAGTTCAATACGCTATATCTTTTATAATAATGGTCCGATTTTGATTATTTTCTTTTTGATTTTTTAAGGAATTTTAATGACTCACGATTGACTATAATCAAAATAGGCTGATTCCAAAACACTTTTCATTTTTCCTCATCAGTTCAGTAGTCTCTCGGAGAAAAGCTGGACGGTGTACAGCATACGATATTTGGATTATAAGTGTCTAGAAACGCAAAACCTCAAATTTTGAAAGGATTTAAATTTTTTTTTCTTGGTCGATTACAAAGGTTCATCATTGAAAATAATAAACGAGAAGCTTTTATATAGAATTTTTTTTATAATGCCTTGGTATGCTGATTCCAAAAAATTTAACATTTTTACTCAATCTTCATAAATGGCCGAGTTATGGTCTTTTAAAATCTCTGATCGGCCACCATTTTGAAACAAAATGACGGATTTTATTTTATTCGATATTTGGATTCTTTTTAACTTGAAACATAAAATCTCAAATTTCGAGGGGGCTAAACAGTTTTTTTTCTTGGTCAATTACAAAGGTTCATTATTGAAAATAATAAACCAAAAAGAAAATCAAAATTTATAAATAACAAGGCTTACATCAAATTACCTGCAATTCATGAATATGCAACTGGTACTTATGAAGAGAAGCTTGTACTGCTGAAATTGTGCTCTCAACAAATGCAGCAGATGTTGGGGGCCGTCCTCTCTTTGGCGATCTGTGAGAAATAGAGATAAACAAAATTGAAAAACCGTATAATATAAATCATAAGTTTAGATTAATTGTATTAATAATTAAATGAAAGCTTTTATTTATCCTGTGACAATTAAACAAATAATTAAAATAAGACAACAATTGAAAAAAATAATACCATAAAATTAGAAAGAGCAATGATATTAAAATAACTTTACACTTTTTAAATGTATCTGTAAGGCCAAACTGCAGAAGGCTTATACAGGCAAATCCAAAAATATTGTAACTGTTATATATAATTAGATTTTTAACAAATAAACATAAAAATATATTGCTAAACCTTGGAGGAATCGGTTGCTGAGGTGTCAGGTGAACATGGGAATCTCTTGTTTCAGCATCTTGAAGAACAGCATGAGCTATGTCCCTTAAGGCTGTTTGCAAAAGTTCCAGTTCAGTTTGCAATTTGCCCATCTCCCCAACCCCTACCTCAGCACGATTACACCTTTCCTCCTACAAAAACAAATACCATACCAATAATTAAAAATATATTTAATGAGGTTTTATAAAGGATTATATATAACTGGGTACTGCACCACTGCTCGCAATTCTTTCATCAACATCTGTACTTTATCATCTTTAGCTCTCAGCTGAAGGGCAGTGGCATCATTTTCTGCTTTGAGAATGGCAAGAGCTTCCTTCAGCATATTAACTTCTCCAGCAGAACTAGTTCTGTGTTCCTCCTATAATAATAAATATTGTATTCAATGGATTTATTTCATATCAAGGGTAAAAATAATTAATAACATAATATTTTTTTAAATATGCTATTTATCTAAAATGTAATAACCAATTTATAAAATTAGAAGCTGACTAAATAAATTAACTAATTACAGCTATATATGAAATCACAATAAATTTTTTTAGGAGTCCTGGCAATGGAACCCATCTCCAGGCTCATAAGTGATACCACTATCTAATTAATACACCATAGAGATGGTCTGGAATTGATGGAAGATCTGTTGATATATTGATATTGATATAGATTCTTTGATTTACTGGGGATAAAAGTAGGTTTTAAAGGATTTTTTCGGGATCCTCCATAATGATTTCATTTGTTTTCATCATCTCATAATATACTACATCCAGCTGTTCCTCCTAAAATAATTTATAACAGATAATGTTTTTTATTAAAACTTAAATAACTAAAATTTAATAACCAATTTATAAAGTTAGACGCTGAATAAATAAATTAATTATTCAGTTGATTAGTTCCTTAACATTCCTTATCCTCCGTGTCAATATCACCAATTTTGAACCGTGTAAGACCCCATAAGTCTCACACAGGATGGATGACGTTCAGCTGATTTTTTTTTCTCAAATGGAAATAGAAAAGCAAAGTTTCTTACAAATTGTTTTTCGTTGGCATTAAAGTCGATATATTTGGAGTTAAAAAAAAAAACTTGTTTACATTCAGGTAAAAATGATCTATTGACAACTAAAGCCTAATGATGATGCTTTAACATGAAGGTGGTTAGGTTATGGACCCTTACGACATAACCCCTCTCTTATAAACCCTTTAAAACTTACTTGTACCCCTGATGTATGAGTGATATCAAAATTCAACATTCACCAATTCAAGAAAACAACACACAGTTCAATCATCATACTGAATCCAAGCCATCATAAATAATTTGTCAATGCCATAATGATGGACATTGCTGAGAAATAAAAACTAATTAATCACATTTATTGTTAATCATAATACCTCTAATGATGCTGAGAAAGCTTGTCGAGCGTATACACCAGAAGCTGAATCGAGAATATCCCTAGATGCTGTGGATAGATCCGATTTCATCTTAATTAAATCTCTGCTGGTAGCATTCTGAAGCTCAGTGAAATGACGCTTTAAATTTACAACATCTCTCCACAATGTCAGGAGTCTAGCATGCTCAGCAGAATAGTAGTCATTAAAGCTCTAGAAATTAAATTAAACTTTAAAATTTTAATGCAATTTCTATAAATAAATCATGAATGCCAACATAAAACTGACATATCATAAATAATTAAACGTGTATTTCCGTTGAAAACTTGAATTCAAAATTGTTCAATATTTCCCCTTACTATCTATTTTATACATAGTGTAAAGATAAAATTGGAGTCTATATAATTTTCTTCTTCTTAATCTAATCCTCTTCTACCATAGTTCAGTGTTGAGGATTTCTAATATTTAATTTTATAATATTAAAATGCAAAAATAGGATTCAGAGTGGAAGTTTATCTGGTTGATTTAGTTATTGGAAATGTGTTTGAAACATTCATTAGAATTTTAATCTTTTGTTTGGAGAGCCATCGGGTATAGACCTAGTTTTCATTTTAGCGCTGCCAGAGGCTCAATTACCAGTTTGACTACTGTGATTTGTTTGAAGACAATGAAGAATATAAAAGAATACAGAAAAGACTATGAAGAAAGAAATATTTCAAAAACTTGTCAACTTTAAATTTTTAAATGAATAATTTATTATTTTAGTTAGTTTAATTATGTTTATAGCTTTTAAGGAGTTCAGACATTTCATAAACATTGATCAAATCCACTTTTTTTTATTTGTAGTGAAAATAAATTTTTAAATTTTCAATATATAAATTTTGTCACTAGTATAAAACCTTTTAGCAGTAAATTGTATTTTGAACCTTGAAGTTTTTATTTTTACTCACCATACCCAATTATTAAGAATAATTAATCTTTTAAAATAAAAGTCAAGAAATAAAAATATACATAAAGAATAATAATTTTTAATTTTATTTAAACATAAAAATACTAACATTTTAATAGCCAAGTGAAAGTGAATATTATCTGAAGCATATGAGCCAGCATTAACTTGTGTATTCATTGAAAAAAATTATGTGATAAATACTTTTTAACAAGGCAACATTTTTTTTTTTTTTTAACCTTAAATTAAACATATTGTTAAATGCGACTGTGCCAACTAAACTTTTAAAATATAAATATATTTTTTTATAATGGTCTGCTTTCAATATTTTCTTGTTTTTAATTTCTTTTCTTTATTTTTATACTAATTTAGTCATGGCTACTGTTTTCTTTTTTTCAAAGTTAGAAATATAATTTTCAAATGTGCATTGCATGGAAACTCTTTTTTTAATTTTAATTTTATAAATACAACATATATATTAATGTATAATTTTTTTATTAGCATCTAAGATAAAGTAAAGCCAACAGAACAATGAAACCATAACATACATAGCAGATTTGAAATAATAAATTATTATAGATAATCTGAATATTTAATATAAGAGAAAGCAATTGGTTTATTGTTTATTAGAACCATCCTCACTGAAAATTTTTTTCAGTAAATAATTATAGCTGATAGTCATGGTACGCTTATTATTTTATATATATATATATATATATATATATATATATATTTTTTTTTTTTTGTAATGATAAAATTAATTATAGTTAAAATTTTTTTAACTAATATACAATATATATATTAAAATTTTATATTATAAGTTACCTGGACATACGCTTTTGTGTCTAACTATTTCCGGTACTATTTTGGTAGATTCACCTTTTTTTTAAATACATAAAAATAATGCTTTAGATATTTTTGGGACACAAAATTAAATAAAACGAAATTAGTAAAAATGTTCTTTATTAAAAGTAGATTAGGTCGAAAAATATATCACATTCATTATGCTGTAAGTAATAATACTGAATAATCAGTCATCAATATAGCCGGGAACTTATTTATTTAATAGAGAAATTAATAACATCAGTCTCAAACATTAGGCACAATATAATAATGTTATTAATAACACTGTATAGATAGATAGATATAAAAAAAAAACGCACTCTTGAAAAACAAAAAATAAAAGAAGTAAAACTAAATAATTAAATTTTCTTTTTGCTAAGTTTTGTTCAAAATACCGTCTACATCTTATTCAGGCACTTCATCTTGCAGGTTCCCACTTGAGCAAAGTGAAAAATATTCTCCATGATATTCCCCAGGGATTACTAGTTTTCAGCACATTTGGGTCAGGTCGTTTAGTTTTGGGCGGCTCAGATGAGTATAAAACTGGCAGTTCCTACAAACAGAGGAAGCGCTGAATGCAGCTGGAGTTATTTCTTAACTCTTGACCATTCTTCTAGAAGTGGTGGAGTTAGTGCACTTTCTCATGACTTTAATAATCTTGATGTAACCGTTTATAAAAATTGGTTTTTCAACTTTAGTTTTAGAACTACAAAACAACAAGAAAATTGTCTGTCTTTCTTCTTCGCTGAAATCTCTGCAGTTTACACAATCCAAATAAGTATGTATTTGGTTTTACACAATGTGCTTGCACATTTTCTCCTTTATAATTGACGTGACATTTCCTAAATTGCTTTAGTTCTTTGTTTTTTTTCAAGCATAGTGCTTTTACTTGCTTGACGTTTTTTCTTCTATTATCATATCACGCTTACTATCTGACGATGAACTATCAGTAGCTGTGACGGTTTCAGCTTTTTTGTCATCAAATCATCACCATAGTTGTTTCAGTTGATTACAGATTCCTGTTGAAATTGATCCCCATCAATTTCATTGTTTTCGTTTATGATTTGACCACAATCGTTGTCTACAGGAGAGAGGCTTTCCCCAATTTCAAATTCTAATGTTTGGTCAAAACCATTGTATAACAGACCTTCAATTTTTGAATTTTCATTAGCTTTGACAACGTTGTAATTTTGGATATCACCATGAGTTTTGATTTCTCGAATTTCATGTTGGACATTATTTTGAACAAGGCTAGAATTATGGTTTTTTTTAATGCATTCTCTTCATTAAAACTAGACTCCATTATATTATTATTATCAATAAAAATATTATCATCAAGAATATCATTATATCTTAAATAAGTCTTTTCAGTAGCAGATACGGAAATAGCATCACTATCTTTAAAGGCATGAGTGACATCGCTTAGCAACGTTATTTCGATTCCATCACAGGTGGAATCTTCGTCTAAAAAACTAAAACAAAAAATTAAGTTGAAAGGATTATCTAGATAATTAAAAATGGCTGGCACTTGATAGAGTGATCCTTTACTTACTAGACATTATTAAAATATCATGGGCCAACGCCTCTTTCAGTTCTTGGGTTTTGGTGCACAACTCCACCATTTTACGCCCCCTTCTCATTATGTTCATAGTTTTAAATTCAATCTGAAATCAACATTAATAAATTCATGAGTACAATAAAAAATATTACTAAGTAGTGGATAAAAACCAAGATTCCTAAAACAAGATTAATAATGATTTTTATGTTTAGCGAGAGCCTTACAGACACTTTTTTGAAGAAGTAATTTATTTCGTTAATTTTTTTCTAAAAAATTACTAAAACTATATAATTCTGGTTAAAAAAAACTACAATATTAATGCAGATTACAAATATTACCATCAATTTGAGACTAGGTATTTAGGATGTAAGGGATATTATTATACCGAAGATTTAAACTAAAATTACAGAATACTCACTCGATAATATTCTTTAAGCGGATCATAAGATTAATAAAAAATGTAAACGACTTAAGCCAATCAAGATTTTAATGAAAATTTGGTCCAAAAAGATAAAAATATAGTTTCCAAAAATTAATATGACGTTTATAGATAAACATGGTGGTTACGTCCCACTAACCTAATACAACATTAGAAGGTGTAACCGACTTGACTTTTAAACCATGATTTATGTTTAGTTATTTCAAAATTAAAATTGAATAACTAACACAAAACACTTTTTGTGTGCTATTTATATCATAATTAACCAAAATAAATAAACTTACCTTATTAATTAAGGATGTTTTCGTCGTATGGGCATAAGCGACCAATGGGAAGGCTTCTAGCACTGGTCAAGGCATGAGTGACAATTGAGAGTCGTTAGTGTTTGGTGCTTACATCATCAATTGTCGATTTTAAGACTATTTCCAATTTTCTTTTCGAAATATCGTGAGCGACAATCGATAGAGGTGGTATTCAAGTCCCATAATAAATTGAAACCTAAATTTTGATTTTTTGGCGCTTAAGCCTTTTTCAAAAAACGATGTTGAAATGCATTCTACAAGCATAAAAATATGTTTGTTTTTAAACTAAGAAATATAATATAAATATGGACATTTAAAAGAAATGAAAAAAAAATAATATCAGCACACCATGCACAGATGTCGCCTACTTAATTAGCAAGTCATTGTTTGGTGGAGATGTACTGGCTGGGACAGGCAATAGTCTTTTTGAGCAAAACCGCACTAGGGTGAAAGATCTGTCTTTAATCATGAAATGCCGGAGAAGACAGATGTTACATGAACACCTTATGCATGTCAAGTCTAAGATAAAATGAAGTAGAGTCAGAGTTTGAATTTAAAAAGTAAAACTTAATTACAGGTCAGTGAGTAAAGACCTAATTAAATTTCAACCTCTACTAGCTAGGAAACATCGTTAATTGTCATTAAGAAAAAAAAAAGTGAAAAATCAAACAGGAGTTAAAAATATGTCGAATGAATTATGCAAATAGCATTTCTTATTTTTTATATAAAATATTTTGTTTTTAGAGTTAATATATGTTTGAAATTCTTTTTATTATTTTTCAAATATTCCACATTATTAAATTGATCCTCCTTTTTTTGCAAAAATATAAAAATTTATAATTTTAATTTTTTTTTGTTCATATATAAGTTTCTGATTACCTATTAAATTTTCATAAGATTTTAAATTTTAAATGCATATTTTTGCTTATTGAATAAATGATTTTTTGTCTTATAGAATGATCTGGCTGTCAATTCATAACCAATGACCTACAAAATTAATTTTTATTTAAATATTTTTTTATTCATTTAATACTTTCATTGGATACAATTAATAATAATTAAAAAAATGATCAAATCTTAAGAAATAATTATATTAGCATAATAAATTAATTAATATAATTGTGATATAATTAATATTATTAATAAATAAATGTTTTAGCATTGACGACAATGTCAGGGTAGGGACGTTTCAATATTAAAGCCATATTAATAAAACATTATACATTTAGAATCTTTAAGAAAAAGTAATCATTGACTATATATATAATATTTTTTTTTTTTTTTTTTTTTACAAACCTGTTCTTCTTCTTTCCATTCATTTTCTTTGATAATCATTTCATCTCTCATATCTGCCCAATCACTGCTCAATTTTTGCAAATCATTGGCTAATGCTTCGTTGGTTTCATGAGCATCTTCAAGCTGTTCACGTAAAGCAGTGTTAACTTGAACTAACTTCTCGTATCTAAAAGGCAATAAGAGTCATTAAATACTGTAATAGAATATAATTAAAATATCTCTTTATTTAATAATGCAAACGAAATTATAATAGAACATTTTAAAGTTAATGATGCAGCCTAAATCTTTTAGAGACAAAGCCCAGAAATAGGTTACAGTCATAAATAGTGGATTATGAGGCAGCTAAAATGGGGTATTACTATGATTGGCAATCCACTATGAACTGATTATTCACAGAGGAAGCGATTGGCTACTACGAAAAACAGGGTGGTAGCTCAATTCTGACCTATTTCTTTAATAGATTATCTTGACTTTTTCCATAGGATTTCTTTTTTTTTCTTTTTTTTTTTTTGAGAATTCACTGAAAAAATTTATGAAATTTTGTAGGATGTAAAGACCATTTTATGCTAATGGTTAGTGGTGATTTTTTAAAAAAGAGCTAGCTCATTCCAGTAAGAGAGATTCCCACCCTAATCTCTGAAAATTGGGGTCAGGTGAAAAACACCTCTAGAGAGAGCAATAGTATTGAAAGAGGGTTCTACCGAAACAGGGAGCTAAATGTTATATTAACTAGAGTTCCATCATTTGTTTAGTGGAATTCATACATTTTGGTATTGACGATCCAAAAATTAGTATATCTCTGTATCCATTAAATATGTGATGATTCACAAAGGCTATTGAAATGCTATAGATCAGCTTACTGGAGAATAGCAGAGTGCAGAATAGGCCTCTCTTGGCCACAATGCAATCCCGTGCCAGTAAATTAATAAGATAAAAATCATAGTTCTTTCAAGTAGCAAATAAAAATACTCAATTTTGAGGTATATTAGAATTTCAAGAAACAATAGCAGCAGATTTTGTTAAGGTACAAATGACATCATTTTAATCATAAAAAAAAATACACTCAAGAATTAATTAAAACACCTACTTTTTTCGCTCCTCGAGTAATAATCTGTGAGTGGTTTCAAGGTCCAGTACCCTTTCCTCTTTTATTTCCCTCAGCTGGGCTTGTGCAGCCTCCAGAGCCGAAGAGCCACTTGGTGCTCTCCTTTCTGGCTCCATTACTTCCTCCATTCGACCCTCCAACTCTTTGCATCTTTGTTTATATTGTAATAACTGTATTTTAAACAAAATTAAATGGAATTATGATCCTTCTTAATAAAATATTTTTATGTTAATAAGAATTTCTTTGATAATAATTAGGGTTAATATATTTTTTCTGATAAACTTAATGGTAATCAGTTATACGCTTGAATTTGTTCGTCTATAAGCTTTTAATGATAAGACTCACAAATTGAAACAAGGATTTTTCTAGAAGCAGTATAATTGAAGGATGTTAAATAAATTCTGATCCAATTTTTTCAGTTCAGCATAATAGCAATGATACCGATCGATTTACTAAAATGGATGCAAGAAAATAAATTGATAGTAACATATAAAGCATTAACTTTCACTAAACAAAAGATTTTGGACTTATACACTCAAGAAATTTAAAAAAATAAAAATATTGAATCTGTATTAAAAAAAAGAGTGAATTAAATATAAATAACATTGACATTGCTGCTATCATTGGAGAGCAACATCACAAAATAGAGAAGACTGACAGATCCAGGTGTGGGAGGCCTTGACTCTTCATGATTAGTAGCACCATTGAAGAAGAACTAAATGCATATAAGAATTTGCATTTAATTTGAGCAATAGGAGAAAAGATTAAAAATTTTTAATCTTGAGGAGGGAAGGGTGGCAGATATTAGAGGGGCGATGCAAACTCAGACAGATTAAATGAAGGTTGTGCCAGAGTTAATAATTTTTATAATTTCATAATATTCCAAGCAGATCAGCTTGATTTTAGATAATATATATTTAGCCAGACATATTTAGCAGTAAACATCAGGCACTTATTACAACAATTAGGCTATCTATGTTTCATTTTTACTATTATTGTATTTATTTTCTGATACATTAAAAGCTGCTTAATTGTTTATGTAGGCCTTTACAAACTAACAGGGAAGGTGGTCACTCAAAGGAAATAAGCATTTAATAGACTAAAAATCTTTCTGTAATAGATAAATTGATGCTGTAAATATAGCATTCACTACAAATAAAAAAATTCTTACATAAGCGATGGACAATTTCAATTCGTAATTGAAAAATTGTATAGTATTTTATTACACTATTTTCTTAAATGTTATTTACTGGCCTTTGCTTGAAGCTTGCTGACAAGAGCAGCCTGGTGTTGCTGGGCTTGCTTATATGTTTCTATTCTTCTCCTACAACTAGCAGCTTCGTCTTCAAGCATTCTTCTCAACTCAGAGCTGTGTCGGTAATCTGAAGGTGGTGGGTCATCTCCCATGCCACTGCCTGCTGAGCTCCTACCACCTTCAGCCCTCGATCGTTGAGGCTATGAAGGCAAAGCAAAGTTAATGAGGATTAAATACTAAAACGTCTTAAGAGGATATTAACAGTTTTCTTATTAATAAAGGCAGACATTGCAATGTCCATTAAAAAAAAAAAGATAATAAAAGTGAAAATCATATTAATAGAAAAACTGTAATAGGTTTTAGATACAACTTACAAAGGAATATTTTAAAATGACCAAGTCTTTTTATGAAGAGATAAATAACTAGTTTATTAGATGCAAGAAATTGACATCCTATAAGTAAGATAACAATAAACATCAGATGATGATAAGCATACATGCATACATATATGTCAGCTAATATTTATTAGAACTTAAATATAACATATTACAATAATTTACAAAGTTTAAAATTTACAAGAAAATAATAGCTGTACTGCATCCTTTATGGTACTTTATTTCAAAAATCGTAATAGTGTTAATTAGACAAGAGTTGAAATAAAAAAATTTTCATCTTCCATTTCATAACGACAGGAATTGAAAATTGGGCCAGTATAAAATTAATAACAAAATATCTAAACAAACATATTCTAATATCTCACAGTCCAACAACACAAATTTTCAGAATTTTGTAATTTTCTTATAATTATTATCAAAAAATTATCAGGATAACACAAAGTAAAACAAAAAAAACACATGTCAATTATGAAAACAGCATTTTAATAATGTGATTTTTTCTTACCGTATACCAAAACGCATACTGCATCTCACTTTAAAGACACAGTGGGAAAAACTTGTTTTTAAACTTTGTTTTAACATTGACAACTCCTAGGTTATGTTTCTATTTATCTGTTGCCAAGAAACCTCTTTATTTTGACAAGAGATAATAAGCAGTAGTGCTATCTAGTTGTGAATTGCTTAACTATTTTCTAAAACGAAATTAATTTGCTCAGTGTAGTCCAAAAATATTTAGATAAAGTGATTTATATAAATTTATATTATTAAAAACTACCAAATTGTTTTTATTTACTTCTCTATTTTTGGTAAAGGATGGTCTGAGAAAAGATAAAGGTCTCTTCCTTTCAAGTGTGTGTCCTTCTGAAGTGGTTCCATCCTTCCTTGTAAACTGAAACAAACAAAATCCAAATTATAAACGATATAATCGACTTTCTTCGCAGGATTGGAATGGATGAGGGAATTATTTCCAATAATAAAACTTTAAAAAATCTTAGTTTTGCATCAGAGAGTGGTTTTATTTCTTCACAATTCATGGAGGGTCCAGATTGCAGGTACAGGTAGAGATGTCTACTTAAAAGACAGCAGGGTTAGCATTATACTCAAATCTCCTATTTCATTATCAAATTAATGAAATGTACTCATCAATGGATCCAAGAATCACTGTCAAACTATACTCTCCCTTCCCAACAGTATTTATTTTAAATGTCAGCTGAAAATATTTAACTCCGTGATATTTATTGGTTACAAGATAAATCCTTTTTTATTATTTAAATTAAAATATCAATATCTGTAAATAGTTAAAAGTTTGTTACGTTAACATAAAATGCACTGCAAATGAAGATGTGTTACGCTTGACTGGTAAATAATTATTGTAAAGAATAAATATAAATGAACTAATTATATTTTTTGTGACAACAAACCCAAAAATAAATTAAAATAGACTAGTAATATAGTAT
This sequence comes from Rhaphigaster nebulosa, assembly GCA_948150685.1. Classification (NCBI taxonomy): domain Eukaryota; kingdom Metazoa; phylum Arthropoda; class Insecta; order Hemiptera; family Pentatomidae; genus Rhaphigaster; species Rhaphigaster nebulosa. Next base: position 75,649,953 of record OX411309.1, on the reverse strand, counting down.
AATAAATACAAAATAATTCACCCCCCTCTCCAACAAGGTCCCATGGTGTAATGGTTAGCACTCTGGACTCTGAATCCAGCGATCCGAGTTCAAATCTCGGTGGGACCTAGGAGGTGAATTTTTTTGGTTTGGTGAATCGTTAAAATTTGTGTTTTTTGCTTGTTCAAGCGCCAATAATTATTTTTTCCAATAAAAAAGGTCGAATAATTTTAATAATTGCCTCGCAATAGTTTTTATCATAATAAACGGTAATTGTCTATTTAAGGATTTTGTTTTTCTTATTACCCATATTACCTGGCTTTTTGATTATTCGGATTGCATGAGGTCACAGTTAGTTCGGAATTTCGAGTTTTTAATGTACTTTCATCATACAGAATATAACGAAGCCAAACAACCTTTAAATTCATAAATTTATTTTATATTTTACCATTGGTTTATATTTATTGTGTTTCTTTGATGTCTATTTTTACTTCATTGTAACCAGTAAAGGAAGTATTGTCATCGCGAAAATTTTCTGTTTTCAAATTTCAACGGAAATATCCATTTTGACCATCCCTGAATCCATTTTGACAAGTTTCGTCGTGACGTTTGTACGTACGTTCGTTCTTTCGTACGTATCTCGCATAATTCAAAAACGGTTAGCCGTAGAAAGTTAAAATTTTGTATTTAGGATTACTGTAAAATGTAGTTGTGAACATCCCTTTTTTGTCACTGCATGATCACCGGAATTAGTACTTTACTTGAAGGTCATTACTGATTTTCATCAAAAATTATATTAAAATATAATGCAAAACTTCTCAAATTTGGTATTTAAGACTTGAATACTAATATAAATAAAATAATAAATTTTGTTTAAAATTGGCAAACTGGAAATAGTACTTCACTTGAACATCATATCAGACTTACATCAAAAATTATATTAAAGGAAAATATACTCAAATTTGGTGTATAAGAATTTAATGTCAATATAAATAACATACTAAATAACCGGAAGTGGTACTTTACTTGAAGTTCATAATAGATTTTTTAAATACTTCTCTATCAATTTTCTAAATAAAAGCGTCAAGTAAAAGCTTTAGAAAATAAAATTCTGTGTTTGGCTCATCCAGAGGGCACCATCAAAAGTAACCGACGATAATGGACGTCTCGACGCCGAGTGTCGTTTTTGAGGCACTGCTATCTTCGGAATATAGTAACCAAATAGTGATTCAGAATCACTTTTTGAGCCACTTATTTATAGTTTAATAGGCGTACAAGGATTTCTACGATTATGCTTAAAGTTATTTAACTCTAAATCATTTGGGAATTCGTGAATTGCTCCATATGTAGGCCAGTGCAATTAGTGATCTGCGATCGTAATAATTCCGATAGTTCTAGTTTTTTAATATGTTCTGTGAACTGGTCCCCTCGTGTAAAATCCGTTTTTGACATTGCAGCGCCTGAGCACGCGCCGTCATCTTGAAATAACCAGCCAGAATCACGGAAAAATCATCTAGCTCATTACAATATCGAGATATAAAATCTTGAACATGCGTAGAAGTTCGTAAAAATCACTAAAATGCACTACAAAGTTTGATTTTTTCTGAGCAACCTGTTTCTAGAACAGTTTTGAAAAAAATTAACTATCAATAATGTAGCGGAGCATAAAATTTCATACAACACACATTTGCTCTTATCATGTCTATTGTGCTAACCCACCGAAAATTGAATAGTATTTTGAACTTTTCATTTCTAGATTTCTTCCTTTTTTAACATATTTTATTTGTAGTTTTTAATACTATTAAAAAGTACACATAGACAAGATTCGATACGACTTCAGCGTAATTGCAACATAAAATTAAGATCAGTGACTGAGGAAGTACTTAGGAATAGTAATGAATTAAAATATTCGGTTTTTCAAAAAATTATCATTTATTGACAACAATGAAGTAATAAATAAAAAAAAAAAAAAAAAATCAATTTTATTAATTCATAATTATATTAGAGTGCATATTAAACTCATTCACACTTTTGAAAAGATAATAATCAATCAGGGGTGATTCTAACCCTATATATTTGTAAAAGTCAGTAAAATTCACAGCAAGGCTATACAGTTTTTATTATTACTTTCTAATTAAAAATCCTATATGTTTTAATCAATATTAGGTATCGAGGTTCCACCATGTCAAAAATTGAAAAAGCGGTGAAGTGTTTTTTAAATTTATTTTATTTACAATTGCTGGTACAGTTAGAACATAAACATAAAAAATCTGGTGCGGTGCGCGCATCACACAACTTTCCCTTACCGCCCTATAATAATTATCTTTTTAATATAATTCTAAAGGGTTCACATAAACAATACTTGAAATAAACTCAGCAGCATTCAATTCTTCTCCCACTTAAGTACAATAAAATAGTATTTAAAACAATTTTAGTACAACAATTCTGTACACTATCTATATATTTTAACTTTGTCAAGTTGCAAATATATTTTAAAAGTTGCTGGTTAAGTTTCTATGGAAACATTTTCTTTCCATTAAATAATGTGAAAGTAGAAATTATTAAGTTAATTTCCGTTTTTGTATTCTTAAATTACTTTATTACAGAGCGTATTGTTTACAACAGATTGGCGGATTGGTGGGAGAAGATTCGGTGGCATCTATCTCCTTTCGGATGCGCTCGGTTATCCATCTATTTTATACTCCTCATAAAATGCACTGTATCGTTGCTAATACTTCTCCGATTTTGATGATTTTTTTTTTTAGATAATTTAATAACCTTTCATATAATTCTGTACATAATTTACTATAAATTGCATACTTTTTAAGCCATGCGAAAATAAAATATTCTTTTCTTCATAACTTTTTTTCCTGCATTTTCTCCGTGATTTACTACATTAATGAAAAGTTAAAGGCCTTTATGAAGAATAATTTTGGCAAGTTTAATCAAAATCGTTAGAGCCGTTTTCGAGAAAATTGTAAAAATGTGTAATATCCATAATATAATTGGGATTTCCGGTTAGTCCGATGCGCTGTATCTTTGCTAATACTGGTCCGATTTTGATGATTCTTTTATTTTTTTTTAGATGATTTAATTACCTTTTATAAAAGTCTACACATGATTTACCATAAATTGCATGCTTTTGAAGTTATGCGTAAATAAAATATTCTTTTCATCATAACTCTTTTCTCTGCAATTCCTCGGTGATTTACTTCATAAATGAAAAGTTAAAGATCTTTATGGAGAATAATTTAGGCAAGTTTCATCAAAATCGTTAGAGCCGTTTTCGAGAAAATTGTAAAAATGTGTAATATCCATAATATAATTGGGATTTCCGGTTAGTCCGATGCGCTGTATCTTTGCTAATACTGGTCCGATTTTGATGATTCTTTTATTGTTTTTTAGATAATTTAATTATCTTTCATACAAGTGTATACATGATTTACCATAAATTGCACGCTTTTTATGCTATGCGCAAATAAAATATTCTTTTCATCACAACTCTTTTCCCTGCAATTCCTCGGTGATTTACTACATAAATGAAAAGTTAAAGGTCTTTATGAAGAATAATTTAGGCAAGTTTAATCAAAATCGTTAGAGCCGTTTTCGAGAAAATTGTAAAAATGTGTAATATCCATAATATAATTGGGATTTCCGGTTAGTCCGATGCGCTGTATCTTTGCTAATACTGGTCCGATTTTGATGATTCTTTTATTGTTTTTTAGATAATTTAATTATCTTTCATACAAGTGCATACATGATTTACCATAAATTGCACGCTTTTTATGCTATGCGCAAATAAAATATTCTTTTCATCACAACTCTTTTCCCTGCAATTCCTCGGTGATTTACTACATAAATGAAAAGTTAAAGGTCTTTATGAAGAATAATTTAGGCAAGTTTAATCAAAATCGTTAGAGCCGTTTTCGAGAAAATTGGAAAAATGTGTAAAATCGATTATATAAAGTGGCACTTCCGGTTAGTCGATTTTGACGAAAATGTTGCTGTAACATCACATGCATGTGCTAATCTTAATTATGTAATTTCAGTATCGTACAGCTTTCCGTTTTTGAGCTAGAGTGATCACATACACACAGACCATTTTGCGAGACTTGGTCATTTGGACTCAGGAGACCTTAAAACATGTATTTCCGTTGAAAACTCGAATTCGAAAATTTTCACGATCGCAATACTTCCCCTTACTACATACTTCGTATATAGGTAAGGGAAAGTAAAATAAGTGATGTAGTATATAGCAGGCGTATGGTGGGAGTTTAATTTTTGTTCGAGGGAGTGATTTAATGTGAAGGCAAGTAATCATTAAATGTCTATAATCAACAAATAAGGCGTAAGTTTTAAGGATAAGAATAAAAATTGGATCAAAAATTATTACTTAAAATACAAAACTTACATATAACTTATAGAGGGGATATATCACCCTGATCCCTGTCCCCTTGGTTCACCACTGGTACATAGGAATGGTAAAAAATTGAAACATTGGAATTTTCGAAAATTAACATTTATTGACAACAATTAAGTCATGAATACAACAACAAAAATCTTTTTTAATAACTCCTAATATTATATTTAACTCATTTACATTTTTGAAAGTACAATAATCAATTTGGGGTGATCCTGGTCCCTTAATTACATTTTCAGGCTTCCTTAATTTTCTTCCTCAGTCTCATCAGCCAATTCTGTGGCAACTGGATCTCCAAATTCATTGTCTTCACCATCTAAGGTTTCAGTAGAATTCTTGCACGAGTTGCCGATGCAGTGAATGCAGAGTAGTGCACGCTCCGGTGCAACCTCTTTTGCTTTGGTAGGACATAAAGTTCAGCAAGGCCAGAGGTGCACCTTCCTTCAACATTGGTATTGAAGTTAGTAAGCCAAGACCATCCTTCTTCCACCCCCATTCAGTTGGATTTTCATCGTAACAAAGCCAAATCTGAACTTGCAAAGTATGCTCTTGAAGCGTAATGTCGGACGGCATATTTGTGTGGTAGCTTGAATAAATTTAATTAAGGGGTCAGGATCACCTCAGATTGATTATTGTATTTTCAAAAATGTGAATGAGTTAAATATAATTATATTATAATATTAAGAAAAAAAAAAAAACTTCACCGCTTTTTCAATTTTTGACATGGTGGAATGAAAAGTACAAAACATTATTCAATTTTCGGGCTGTTTTCGGTGGGTTAGCACAATAGACATAATAAGAACATACACATGTTTTTAATGAAATATTATGCTACGGTACATTATTATTAGTTAATTTTTCTCAAAACTGTACTAGAAACAGGGTGATCATAAAAAATCAAACTTGTGCATTTTACTGGTTTTTACGTACTTCTACGCATTTTCTTTTATATCTCGAGATTGTATTGAGCTAGAATATAATTATAAATATAAGTTTGAGGAAATTTTATGCTCTTCAAAACTTATTCAAGGTATTCTAATCGAAATTTGGATCGGAAAGGAGATATATCGGGGAGAAACGATTTACCGTTATATGGCTGGCTATTTCATTATGGCGGCGCGAGCTCAAGCACTGCAAGATCCAAAACTCGGATTTTACATGAGGGGACAAGTTCATAGAACATATTAAAAAAATGGAACTACCTAAATTATTACGATCGCAGATCACTAATTGCACTGGCCTAATGTCCAAGTCTATAAATATAGACAAGGTTTCCACAATTCAAGTTTCAATTCCTATAAAGGGTTTCAGATGAGAGCATCTAATGTACTTTTGCGAAAATCATTTTTTTTTTCTTATTATTTTATATAAAATCTGAATTAAAGCTAGCCATACATAAATTATTATTATTTATGTTTCAAACTTGAAGAATTTTTTTAAAAATTGTTTAAATGTGCAGTATTATGCCAAATATCTGATGTGGACAACACATGACTTCCTTGTACGCTTATTAAACTATAAATCGGTGGCTCAAAAAGTGATCCTGAATTTGGTTACTACTTTCCGAAGATTGCAGTATCTCATAAACGACACACGGCGTCGCGACATCCATCTATTGACACACACACACACACACAAATGGGGAGGAAAACCAGTATTTTACACTCAATTTTAACACTTAAAACAAGTAATAAAAATGTTTAATTGGATTGGAAACCAAAATGCGTTTGTAACCTTTATTACCGAAACATATGATTTATGCATTTAATTTAAACTAGTATACCCGAGCGAGAAGTCTCACTCCTAATCCCTATTTATTAGAAGTACTAGCGATATTAGGGAAAGATATTTATTCGTATAAACAATATAATATTATTAAGAAAGTTTATTTAACACACACATTTGGTGAAGCTACATAGTTTGTAATGACTATGTTGAAGTTACAGTTCATACTTAATAAGTATCAAGCTTACCCCACAGGAAATCATCTCTTCAATTTAGCAGTTAGGCAATTAGATTCAGCTATAGTAGAGTTTGTATTCATACATAGCAGTACCCTTCAGGGTTAGACATGGGAAACAATATATAATTTCCCACTCATTAAAAGTTTTTGTAAACAAACATAAATTGATATAAAGTTGCCATGACAACGGCACGTACGCAAGATGGCATAGGGCCCGTGCGGACCTATATCATGCGTTATCTCGAAAACGGTAGGTTTTTAAGCTTTAAAACGCTGGACCAATACGCTCCACAGGAGCGTATATGATCTTGATGCCCGCGTCAAGATCTTTAAAACCCAACTTATCCCGCTCGATCCGCCGACTCTCAGTCGTCAAAGTTTTGAAACCTTCCAGTTTTTTCATCACTTTTATTTAAGCCCTTGTAAGATTTTAAGAATCAAAATAAGGATTCGTCACTTCTCCGTGAAATTTCCTGTCTTTTGATACCTCATTCATCAAAATCCATCGTTCCTGAGAGCCGGAAAAGGGATCTATACTACCGTAATAATATATAGTAGTGATATAATTTTTGATGTAAGCTTATTACGACCTTCAAGTAAAGTACCTTTTTCGGCTCACCAATTTTAACCAAAATAAAGTAAATACATGCATATCGATATAAAAGATCTATTTACCAAATTTGAGATGTTTTACATTATATTTTAATATAATTTTTGGTGAAAGTTTAATATGACCTTCAAGTAAAGTACCGCTTCCGGTTTTCCAATTTAGACCAAAATCTAGTATGTTATTTAAATCTATATATAAGCTATAAACACTAAATTTGAGAAGTTTTGCGTAGTATTTTAATATAATTTTTGATGGAAATCAATTATGACCTTCAAGTAAAGTACCACTTCTGGTGATCAAGCAGTGACCAAAAAGGGGGGTTCACAACTAGATTTTAAAGCAATCCTAAATAGAAAATTTCAACTTTCTACGGCTAACCGTTTTTTAGTTATGCGAGATACGGACGTACGTACAGACGCCACGACGAAACTAGTCAAAATGGATGGTCAAAATGGATATTTCCGTTGAAATCTGAAAACCGAAAATTTTCGCAAGGAAGTAAAAAGGAATATACATAGTCATACACAAAGTTAGTCATATGTAAATTAATTTACACCTTTACTCATGCATCTTACCTTTTTGTTCATAATATGACTATAACTTCAATGATCTAATTTCAATAGTATTTGATTATTTGTAATAACACATCGAAATATATTTGATAAAAATACTGTATCTATCAATAAAAAATGATTCAACCTAAAGATGGACTAAATATACAAAAGGTAGTTAAAATTAAAATAACTTTTTAACAAAATAAATATATTACATTTTTGTAACTAACTTCAAATACAGATGTTTAAATGATAATGCATGACAGAAATGCACTTTCAGATTTCAAAGATAACTGGTATTAGTTTTTAAACGATTAATACATCTTTTTCTTAACTATCATTAAATTGACAAAACATTAGAAAATGTAAGATCAAATTTATAACAGAACATTTGTTACTCGTAAAAGAAAAAAAAGAAATAGTTAAAACATTAATTTTAAAACTTTGCTGGAAGAAAATAACAATCTATTATCAGGCAACATATTTATTATGTGAGAGAAAAATAAAATGTAAGATATCGTTTGACTGGAAACATAGCTCTTTAAATAGCTATCCATCGAATAAAAGGAGATGTGAAGATGTCATGCCACTGTTTTTGAACACGATATCTGGAATGCTTGATAAATCGTCCCTTTGGGCGGTACTTACTAAGTTTTGAAGTTTGTGAAGCCACTCAAAACTTATTGTTTATAATTTTTAGAGAAACGTTCCCTTCTTTTATGTTCCCTAATGAAAAATACTCTAATTTCTTCTAACAACTTCTGCTACTTAACATGTCGAATTTCAAAACGAAGCTGTGATTTTCAAAGACTTCATAGTGCTTGAAAAATAAAGAAATAAATAATTGAAAAATAAAGAATGCATTTTATTTCGAAACATTTAAAGCGTTACTAATCGGAATTAATTTCGGCGTTTTTTGGACTACTACTTTATGATATTTTTGTTTACTCTTCTTTCTTTTCTGGGACATATCGCAGTATGATTAAATATAATTTGATCAATGAATATTCTTATAAAAAAAATCTAATTAATTTGAGATATTTAGAGGAAAAAAACAAAACAATCTTGTTAATGAATTTAAATAAGCTGAGAAATTATAAGGCAAGTTCCAGCTTCTAGACTTAGCGGTAACATCAGATACAGAGACATGCACAAAATAGAACAATAATATTAAATACACTATTATAAAAGTGAGAAAGTAAAATCAGCATTTTCATTAGTTATTTAGATAATAATACACATCGTAAAATTATAGAATTTGCCCCTATTTTATTTTTCATTTGAAATGTTTTCAGACCAGAACTACCATTTAATGTTATAATGTAAGCCACAATTTTTTTTCCTTTTTGGGTCCAGCACTACCATCTCAATATTTAACACACAATTTGATTTAACAAAAACTCGATAAACTAGTTTAAATAAATGAGTTTTAAGGTAATTTATTAATGAAATAAAGCAGAAAAGGCGTTGATTACTCACAATTAGTTTGGTACGTCGGCATGTTTAGGAAGGAACTGGAGTCTAGCGGTGCCTTGCAGTGCCCCAACGCCACATCGATCGAACAACATAAGTGACAATCAAACATTTTTCACCGCACTTGTAATTTCTTCTCAATCTTTCGAAGATGTTAAATGCATTATGATATGGTCTAACTATAATTCTTGGATGTGGGCTAGGTCAATTTATAAAGTTCTTGCTCACTGTTCTTCGGTATGGTTAAGTTCAAAATTGATAAGAGTTTATGATGTTCAAGTAGGAGCAGCGGTTTTAAAAACATGAAAACATTTCTGAGAAGATACGATTTGTGAAGAATATTTCGCTGTATTCGAAAAAACTAGACACCTATAATTAAGCAGGTATTTTTAATAAAGGATTAAAGTTGAAAGCATTACCAACAATACTTAGAATATTAAATGAAAGTTCATTTTGTTGTACACTGTTTATTTACTGCCATCTTTAGAATTGTTTTAATGGAAAAAATATACATGGGTGATTCTCCCAAAACTAGGAATTTTGAATGTTGGAATTTCATAAAATAAAATGTTATTGATTCAGCGGTTTTGTCACTAAAATCATTTCTTAGCATGTTCACAAACACATAGCTTCTAAATTCCATTCATACAAGTTTTTCATTTTTACGTTATTAATTAAACAATACATTAATAATATACAGGAATGAGCTGATGAGGTGAAAACTCTCAAAAATAGTTGATTTTGGATCACTTCCTCTGTCTAAAACCTGTTTACCAGTTATTTTTCAAATAAACTACTTTTAAAATAAGTAAGGCTCCCTATTAGTGTATATCTGCAGGGGTGGTTGTTATAACTCCGTGGATTTAAATACCATTTAAAGTAGAATTCCCGATTTAAATTATTTGAATTTAAATTCCAAAAGTAGAAAATCTCATGTTTTTGACAGGTACCTGATTATTATTTTAACAGTCGACAGAGGAATGAGGATTTAGGCTTCAACAGGCGATAGCTGAGTTATCTTTTACTTTAAAAACAAAGAAGCTTTGTCTCTAAATTACAAGGTCATCCATTAGAAAAAGATAAAATAATAACATATTTGAAACATACGAACATACTACAAAGGAATAAGAACTGGGTAGTTTATGATCAATTGAAAATAATGACGTTTAGCGAATGCGAAATTTAAAAATTAATAAAGACGATATTGTTTGGCCATTGTTGTTGGCAAAGGAATGAAAAGAATGACCACAAGTTACTTTTCGAAATACGGTTCTAAGTTTACTGGTTAATCAAATCAATATATATAGTAGGGACCAGAATTTTTTTTCAGGGGAATTTAAATTTTGTTAGGGGGAGGGATTTAATGGGAAGACAAGTAATCATTAATTGTTTATAATCGCTAAACAGAGCGTAAGTTTTAAGGGTAAGAATCAAATTGGTTAAAATATTATTATTCAAATACAAAACATATAAGAAAATCATATTTTTTTTTAAATTTTGGGAGGAAGGGGATATATCGCCCTGACTCTCCCCTGTGTACGCCACAGGCGGAGACACTTTAGGCGGGATTTGCCAGTATTACCAGGTTAGGAACAATAATAAACTTACAAGGATAAGATTCTGGCGGGAAATTCTAACTTTGATAAATAAATGAGAATCGGACTTGCATTAGTGATTTTTCTTTTCCTTACCTTAAAAGGTTTGAAAACTTGTGCAAATATCATAAAGAAAAATCTAGTCTTGACGTGTCATTGCCCTTACACAGGCTGTTGAAAGTAAAAAAAATCGAGATCTCTGCCAGGCCAAATGTATAAGAATGGGTGAATCATGATCAATTAAAATAATGATGTTTAGTGATAGCAAGATTTAAAAATTAATAAAGTAGTAGGAAGTCTATGACGCATATATTAAGCTATAAAAATTAATTCGGCTAAAAAATGGTGATGTGACGCTAGGAATGTTGGACCAAGTAGGCGTGCGCAGCATCCTTTATTAGGGGTGCACAAACCATATCACTGGAGAGAGTCCTTACTTACTTCCCAGTCGGGCTAGGGAGGAGGTCCGGTGATAATCATTACTCCAATGGAATTTTTTAAAAATAATATGCTGTCTAAAACCTATTTTAAACATTTTTTTTTTTGTTAAAATCAAACCAAAAATTTAAGGAACCGTACTAAAATTCATCTATCGAGATTTTTTTCTTTAGTAATAATAGCTATTATTTTTTATATATTTTGCTACATTCTGCATGCAAAATTTAATTTTCTAAAACTAATATTTAAAGTACCAATTTATTTCTAAAATTAAGTAACTCGTGACGAAAGTCGATTATAACCTTCAAATAAAGTACCACTTCCGATTAGCCAATTTTAACCAAAATATAGTATGTTATTTATATTAATATATAAGTCTTTTATACCAAATTTGAGAAAGTTTGCAATATATTTTAATCTAATTTTCGATGAAATTCTATTATGACCAAGAAGTAAAGTATAACTTCCGATGATCACGTAGAGACCAAAAAGAAAGGTGCACAACTAGATGTTACAACAATACCAAATCCAAAATTTCAACTTTCTACCGCTAACCACTTTTGAGTTATGCGAGATACGAACGTACGTTTAGGTGTCACGACGAAACTAGTAAAAATGGATTCAGGGATGGTCAAAATGGATATTTTCGTTGAAATCTGAATACCGAACATTTTCGCGATTACAATACCTACTTCCTTTACTGCGTAAAAGGAAGTATTAATAGTTCAAAATGTACTGGAGCGATCAAAAATTCGATTAAAAAAATGGAATCAGAATCCTCGAATAAATTATAACCTATCCCTCTATCGATTAAAACTTCAACAATAACAGTATATCTAAATGCCCATGCGAGATCCATTGCATCAGTCAGTAGGTACCTACATTTATTTTTCTTTCCTTCTGAGTAAGGCAAATCGACCTAGATTATAACAAATTTAATGTCATTTCTATGGTTAGTTACTACATTTTTTTTTTAAACGTGTTTTCCTAATATGGAGTAAATTTTCTCTGTAAGTAGCAGCTCATATGCTGTAATTTCAATAGAAAATTTTAAAAGGGATGGTTCATGAATTTTAGACACCATTTTTTTCAGAGAACCATTCACTCTCGAAATTATGGTAACGTTTTTTCGGGTTACTATCCATGACAAAATCACTTAATGCAGAAAAATGTTGCGAAAATGTAATAAATAAATAACTGATATAATTAGCCAAAATTCGGATAAATTGTCAGTACTACAAATTTTAAGATATTTTATCAAAATTGCCTTTATCAAAATTCAATTTAAAAATACATAAAAAAAAAGCAAAGGTTCAAATAACAACAACCAGTGCAAAGTTACACAAGTTTCACTACAATTTAACAAAAATGGTACAATATTTTTTTAAATTATCATTTTTTAAGGGGTTTAAAATGTATTTCACCACCACCATCCTGAAGGATATATAGTCCTGAAGACAATGACGTTTGCTTCATTTTCCGCACATTCAGCACGTTTGTATGGCCTAGGGCAGATTTTTGTTCCAAAAAAGTCGGGTTTGAACCAGTGTGCTTTGTCTGCGGCTTTTCTTGGAGAGTACTGAACCGTATTTTTTTGTAGATTTGGCACCGTAGTCACAGGGCACCCCAGAATGATCCTAAGTACTCGACATTACCATTCGCTATTTCATTTCAAAATGGGAGCCGATTAAAGTTTTCAGATCCCAGACATTTATGAAGAAAGAGGAAAAATATGAAGTGTTTTGGAACCATTATTTTACGGCTGCTCTTTTTTTTGCTCCCGGGATATTTTTGAACGGGGTTGTTTTTACTTCCTTGTACGAAGTAAAGGAAGTATTGTAATCGCGAAAATTTTCGGTTTTCAGATTTCAACGGAAATATCCATTTTGACCATCCCTGAATCCATTTTGACTAGGTTCGTTGTGGCTTCTGTACGTTCGTATCTCGCATAACTCAAAAACGGTTAGCCGTTTAAAGTTGGAATTTTGTATTTAGGATTGTCGTAAAATCTAGTTGTGAACTTCTCTTTTTGGTCACTGCGATATCACCGGAAGTGGCACTTTACTTGAAGGTCATAATTGATTTTCATAAAAAATTATATTAAAATACTAAACAAAACTTCTCAAATTTTGTATTTGTTACTTATATATTGATTTAAATAACATACTAGATTTTGGTTTAAATTGGAAAACCGGAAGCGATACTTTACTTTACTTGAAGGTCGTATTAGACTTTCATTAAAAAATATATTAAAATATAATGTATAACATCTCAAATTTGGTAAATAGGACTTTTATATCGATATGAATGTATTTACTATATTTTTGTTAAAATTTGTGAGCCGAAAAGGGTACTTTACTTGAAGGCCATAATAAACATACATAAAAAATTATATTTAAATTAAATTCAGAAATCATATGTTTCGGTAATAAAGGTTACAAACGCAATTTGGTTTCCAATCCAATTAAACATTTTTATTACTTGTTTTAAGTGCTAAAATTGTGTGTAAAATACTGGTTTTCCTCCCCATTTGTGTGAATGTGTGTGTGTCAATAGATGGATGTCGCGACACCGAGATACTGCGATCTTCGGAAACAAGTAACCAAATTCAGGATCACTTTTTGAGCCACCGATTTATAGTTTAATAGGCGTACAAGGAAGTCATGTGTTGTCCACATCAGATATATTTGGTGAATATTACTTATTTTTGCAGTTTTGTTCAATTATGTAAATCGGCAAACATTAAAGATACTAGTGAATTATTTTCACCTGTGATTTGTTCCAGAAGTCACGCATTGACTCTAATTAAATTACGAATGAGAAGAAGAGGGTCTATAGGACAGTTTTAATTACAAGGAAAAATATGCAAAACATGATATTTATTTATTTATTGTACTTCGTTTCAGTAAAAAACATGGGAAACATTGTAAGATGGAATACATTATACCAATACAGATTTCAATAACCGTATATTTTAAGGCTATTCATCCACTAAATTACAAAATAACCTATGAAATGTTGTTCAGTCTCATTTATTTCAGACATATTCTAAAAACAAGGGCAGAATGATAACTTTGTTTATACGGCAATGAAGTTTCAAGTGTTCACACTTGAAACACTTTTTCCTTTACCTCCGATTTTATAAATAACAAATAACGTTTTCACACATTAATATCACTCTTATAATATGCCTTTATAGAGAACTTGCTTCCACTATAAAGGAGCTTGCTCCACTATATGTGTGTGGAGTTGTCATAACAACAATTATAGACAAGTATCAGCATTATGTACGGGGAAAAATCAGATTTCTAAAACTTTTTTAGTAAGTCAAATGACCAAAAATATCTTAAAACACTCGGAAAAAAATACGCATGCTAAATTTCATCGAAATTGGTTCATAAATAAATTTTTTTAGGTCGAAACGTGAAAAAATATTTGTTATGCTTAAAATTTATGCAAATGAAACAAAAGGCACTAAAAAACCTAAAAATATACATGTTTGCAAATTTTCAAGTAATTTAGTTCAGCCGTTTAGATCGTGAAAGGCAAACAAAATTCTGACCGCGAAAAATGGCATTTTTGAAGTGTTAAATCTCGGTTCCCTTACGTCCGATTGCAATGAAAATTTATACAGTTTTTCTTCTGGTATAAAAGTATATTTTCGTAAATTGTCAAGCTCCAAGGCATATTTCAGGAGATCCAAATATCCAAATCCCTTACTTATTACATCGGCAAAATATTGTCACGCGGCGTCTGTCGTTTTTCAATTATTTTGCTTGCGGATATTTTGGTTTGGTTGGGCGGAGCGTTACCGTGTTCCTAGATTATATCATATGTGAACTAGTTTTTCATATGAGATTTTTTTTAAAAGTTGAATGATACAATTTTCATTTGTACTTAATAAAAAAAAAGTTTTATTTTCCAATAATTAAGAAATGTCTATCGGAACGAAGATTCGTCCCTTGATTAATTTCTGTAGTCGAAACTATGCTGTGCCATGGAAACCTTTGAAGTATGAAAGAAAAGAAAGAAAGCCTGAGAAATACGGTGGCAAGTATAATGTGCGTCATAATAAACGTAATTGGTGAATCTGGGGCTAAATAAATACTTAAAAATTAAAGTGAAATACTAACTCAGTTATTATATTCCTTACGAGGTTGCTTAATTCAACTGAATTGGTTTACTGCTTTTGGAAAGAGCGGTAAATCTCTTAATGTCTGAATTTCTAGTTAAGTACTAAGCTACCAAATTTTTTTTTTGTTTTCTTTCATTGATCACTAGCTTTGTAAATTGTCGATTATGTGATTAATCTAGAAATCAGATCAGAGGACCAATATCAGTACCAGTAGAACTCAGAGCGCAAGTTCATTAATTAAAGATATTGCTAAAAAAAACATATTGATAAAACGAAAGCAGGTAATATAAATATTTCCATTTTAAAAAGTTTGCTCCTCAATTCATATTTCATTGTAAAACAAATTTACTAATTGAAAATGAATAGTTATCTAAAAATCAATTTATATTAGAATTTTTTTGCTTCCTCACTACCGAAGGTATGGAAGCCTTGTGATCGTTACAAAATCTTTTAATAGTAATTAAATTTTCTAAAATAAGAAAAAAAAATATCCAAATCCGACCAATATTAGCGGAGACATGGGGTTTTGTACTATGCACACATACGTATTCTACACAGGTTCCTATTGAAACTAGTTCATCTTAGTTTAGTTTTATGATAACCTGAAAACTATACTTCTGCACATTACAGATGCTCATTTGAAAGATAATTTAAATGTCTACTAAGTTTAATATATTAAACAAACAAAAAATCTGGCGGGGTGGGCGCATCCTACACTTTCTCTTACCATTCTATAATAATAATCTTTTTAACATAATTTTAAAGAGTTCAGATAAACACTACTTTAAATAAACTCAGCAGAATGCACTCCTTCAAGTCTTCTCTCACAAAAGTATAATAAATTAGTTTTTAATTAATTTAAGCATGACAATAATTGTCATTACAGAATTATTCTGTACACTAATGTATTTTTGGCTTACAAGCAGAATTTATATTTTAAAAGTTTGGGATTAGTTTCCATGGAAACATTTTGTTTTCATTAAATAATTTAAAAGTAGAAATTATTAAGTTAATTTCTACTTATATATTATTATTACAGAGCGTATTGTAGACAGACTTGGCAGAAGAGAAACTTATTTAACAATCTTCATATTTTATTGGAGATGTTAGATGTACACTGAAGCTTATCAAGATACATAAAAACCCAGAAATTTTATATTTCTACATTAGTATATATACTTTTGTAAGTGTATCTGCATTTTATGTTTTTAGCTCGCCATCATTTTTGGGATCGGCAAGTCCCGGGATTTGATGAAAGCATTAGAAGATCTTCTGAAGTGTTGTGGAGCACCTTTGGCCTGGGAAATATTACCTGAGGAAATCAACGACGATGATGCATTTAATAACATGATTATGGCCATAAAAAGAAACGGTTTAGCAATTAAAGGTAAATAGTGATGTTTATTGGATCAATTATGATATCAAATTATCAAAAGTATAGGTTTATAAAATAAGTAAAATTTTATGAAATTAAGTTTATTTAAGATCTAACTAACACAAATAACTAATATATTTTTAAAATCGTCGTATTTATTTTAGGAAATTTAGACAAAGAAACAGCCACCGATGAAAACTTTCTTCCAGAAATATCGAAAAACATGGCTGTTAAGAGAGTTTTGGACCTGAATTCTATTATCACAGAATTTAAATCATTCAAAGGTTTAGGAGTTAAGGTTAGCTCTTATGATTCATGTCAAATATTTCTGTCATTCAGCTCACACACGCACACTTATATAAAATCACATAATTATACCTTAAATAAGATGTATAAAAGTAAAACAATAAAATTTTAAAGGCAATTAAAACTTTAAATTTTCAAGATATTCCATAGGAAATTAAAAATTTAGTAGGATATATTAAGGTTGAAAACTGGATCCAAATTTCACACTAATCAAATAACAAGATGACTGAATTATCGGAGATTTCAAAATGCCAATGAATATTTTTAAATTTGAATTAGTAAATCCTTCAAGATGACCTTCAAGTAAAGTACCGCTTCCGGTTTTTCAATTTAAACCAAAATCTAGTATTTTATTTAAATCAATATATAAGTCATAAATACTAAATTTGGGAAGTTTTGCATAGTGTTTTAATATGATTTTTAATGGAAATCAATTATGACCTTGAAGCAAAGTACCACTTCCGGTGATCAAGCAATGACAAAAAAGGAAGATTCACAACTAGATTTCACAACAATCAATGGAATTTCAACTTCCTGCGGCTAACGGTTTTTGAGTTATGCGAAATACGAACGAACTTACTTACGAACGTACGTACAGACGCCACGACGAAACTAGTCAAAATGGAGTCAGGGATGGTCAAAATGGATATTTCCGTTGAAATCTGAAAACCGAAAATTTTCGTGATTACAATACTTCCCTTACTTCGTACAAGGAAGTAAACATATTGTAAAGTTCGATATTTATTACCTGGATTTACCACCAAAAGATGCGTACACACTGAGCAAACAAATGAAAATCAATGTTTTTGGGGAACATTGGTCGTCACGCATTGGCGTTCTTCAGGTGCGCATACACTGGACCAACGAAGGCCAAGAATGACAAACAAGGTACTGGGGCGAAAGTTGGTCGTTTGGCGTTCGGCCTCTAATCCATAACCGCTTTGTTAACCGAGATTCGGTTAATAAGCTAGAGCAAATAAGAACCAACTAACCAGTTGGCTTTGGTTGAGGTAGGACTTCTGGTGTTAAACATCAGAGGGCCAACGAATGACGACTAATGTATTCACATGAATGCCCAACCAATGACATCCACATCAAACCAAGGAGTCGGTGCCAAGAAATTCTGTCTACACTAGGAGTGGGGCTCAATGCCAACCCAACACCAACCCTTTGATATTTACCGTTTACAATCGGTTGGTTTGTTGGCTCTGATTTGCCTCCAGTACATACTACTAGCCGAATCTCGGTCAAGGTAATGGTTGATTGTCGTACGTTGGCCAAAATCTGCTTAGTATGTACGCGCCTTAAGGCCATCCGGTACGTTGGCTCTGATTTACCCTCAGTACATACGAACCGAATCTCTGCCAAAGAAGCTGTTAGTTGTTGTTTGTTGACTGAGGTTTGCTAAGTGTGTATGCGCCTATATAAAATGATACTCTACAACAGGATTGTGCTAGCTCTCATCTTGTCGATTTGGGTTTTGACGGGGATCAGTGGAGGTGTGCATTTTGGCAATGACTGGGTGGTGTCGGCGTCGGTCACGTAGGATTCCTTAATAATATTATTATAACTCTTGTCTGTAATAGATTTCTATACTTCTCAACGCTTTCTGAGGCTTCGACTGAGACTTTAATGTTCGTTTCAGATGAAAATACATCAAGAAATCGACCTCGTCATTGTCCGCCAGAACACCGAGGGAGACTATATGATGCTTGAGCACTCACCGACCAAGTCGATCACTGAACACTTAAGAGTAATTACATTAAACAACTCGGAAAGGGTAGCAACGTGAGTTAAAATATTAATTATGAATGTTCCTGTTTCAATAATTTCATTCAATATTAGAGTGTAACATGGTTTTACTCAATACTTCAGTAAAAAAGTGTCCGAAATGATAATGGGATTGAAAATCTTTCAATTTTTATTTCTTTATTAAAATTACATGATAATGGAAATCAATAAAGTGTATTGCCTATTAGCATTTCGTAAAATATTTTAATTTTTTCTTGCCTTGTAAAACAATGTGATAACCCATATCTATCAAAATTATCTTCGCTACTGATTTAACTTCCGCCCAATTCCGCTGAGCATATCCAAGCTCATTTCATCCGGTCTTTAATAAGATTCCAATAAATATAAGAAATAGGCATGAAACTGGCTTTGGTGTTTTTCTGAAGAGGCACAGAGGTTGCAAAACAACAAGAACTGTTCAGCATATCCTCCTGGATTGCTTTACCCTTCCTTCTGCGAGGCAGAAATTATAGATGGACCAAAATGGGAAGGAAGTGTAGTATCCCGCGAAGTGTAGTATCTCCATGCTAAAAAGTGAGAAAAGGAGAACTGTCATTTCGAGTTTGTAAAAATATTCAGATACGACTGTTTGGTATTAACAACATCTCTGTTAAACAACTAAATGGACTGTATATTGCGGATGCCTTGTGAAATGGAACTATGCACAAATATAGTATAGTATAAGGTAATGGTACAATTAACCTAATGGTACAAACAAACACTTCTGGTATTATTAATATGAATGGAATTAAATGATGTTCATTAATGAATTAAATATATTTATAAGCATAAATATAACAAGTGAACAATGTCCGTGCGAACCATCAACGTAATAGTCGCTGGGGCCCCGTGTCTCTGCCGGCCGGAAATGGCTAAGCGAAGCCGTGTCGTAGACAGTAAAGTCTGTTCTGGCGTGAAGCTTGTCTGACATACGATCTGTTGGAGGTATGTCTGGAGCTCGTCTGAAAGTAGTGAGTGGTTTTTCCACATCTGGTGGCTTCCGCATGGGATCGGCATGGCATTGGCCAAACGTCCAGTTGTCATCAATATTGTAAATATTTGGTCCGCAATGAACATAATCGCGGCTGTATCTAATAATAATAAATCTTACTGATAGGTGCATTACGCATAATAGCTGCATAATGCAATAAATGGTTCCGAACAGCGAAAGAAGACAAAATTGTCTTATACATCTGTGACCAATGCAACGAATAAGGCTAGGTCTTCATTCGATCCGTATTTCTCCAGATCCAATCCAATCCGATAGCTCTCGATCTTCGGACGAAATCGGCAGAAAAATAAACACATGATATCTGTGTTATCATGTTATATACGCCATTTGTGTTATCGTGCTATATACGCCTGCGTGGCATCTGATAGCTCGGAACCGATCACGCCCGACAGTAAAAAACTGACGGAGGACGGCACTGGCTAACTACACTACCCGCAGTGCACAACCACCTTTTCATCTGTCTATATTGTCACATTATCATTATCACTACTATATATTATTACGGTAGTATAGATCCCTTTTCCGATGGATTTTGACGAGTGAGGTATCAAAAGAAAGGGAATTTCACGGAGATGTGACGAATTCCAATTTTGTTTCTTAAAATCTTACAAGGGCTTAAATAAAAGTGATGAAAAAACTGGAAGGTTTCAAAACTTTGACCACTGAGAGTCGGCGGATCGAGACGGGATAAATGGGGTTTTAAAGATTTTGACGCGGGCATCAAGATCATATACGCTCCTGTGGAGCGTATTGGTCCAGCGTTTTAAAGCTTAAAAATCTACCATTTTTGAGATAACGCATGATATAGGTCCGCACGGGTCTCATGCCATCTTGCGTGAGTGCCGTTGTCATGGCAACTGTATACCTTTTAAAGCCAGTTGAGACTGTTAACAAAAACGTATTAATAACTGTGAAAACGTTTTGTAAATAAAATATTGTTTTTATGTTTCCATGATTGATAGAATACTACTAACAGAAAGTGGTATAGCTGAGTCTTATTGCTTAACTGTTAAACTGATGGGATACTTTCCAGTAGGGCAAGTTAATTACTTATTAAGTATTAACTATTACTTGAACATAGTCATTATAAACTATTACAAAGATTCACCAAATGTGTGTGTAAAATAAACTTTCTTGATAATATTATATTGTTTATTGCTTATACTTCGATTCCATTAAGGATTCATTAAGATATGAAATGCGAGAGTTCTCGCTCGGGTATACTAGTAATATTAAATACCCCTAACCACATTGAATAAATAAAACAATAATCTGGAGAAATAATTCATTTGTTACAAAATATAAAAGAAATTACAAAAGTTATAGTAAATTAAAATATAGGCAATCAAAAAATATAATGTACACCCTACAATCTTGTTGTTTCTCACTCTGTCTTCTTCATGGGATAGCCTACATTATAGGTAGCTTTTTTATAATTTAAATTTACTATTTTACTTTCCAAATCTTCAAAACTTCACGTCGTGAGTGCCTTCACAAGTCCCGATCCGGACCCGGTCCGTTTTAGTGATAATATACAAAGATTTATACACAGGCTCTAGTTAAAAACAAAATGTTGATTAAGTTTAATTCAATGAATATGTGATCAGTTCAGTTTAATAAAGTCAATTTAATTCAGTTTTACATTATTCTTTATAAGAGGAGGGTTCCCAGACTTGATGCCACTGCGAACTCCTCCTCTTTTCAGCTAAAGCAGCGTACCACTCACATGCTATCAGTATTTAAGATTCATTTTCATCAAAAAAGATGATTTAACAAACAAAACATTATATATTACAGTAAATTTACTTAAGAAAATAATAAATAGAAAATAAATAGCTTATCAATTTCATAAGCTATTTACTTTATTCATTTATTTAGTTTTTCTTCACCTCACAAGCGTCACACAGAGGTCAAAGCGAGTGAATCAAAACAGTATAATCAGATAAATTAAAGTAAATTTCACACTGCAAAACGTCGCTCTCAGTTAAAATATTAAGCGTCTCTAGGTTAATAAATGAAAAACTAAAATAGCAATCAAAATGGGGTGCTGAGGAGCTAACCTGGAAACATCCCTGTCCAATACCTATCCAATAAGACCTATATAATATAAAATAAGATATACAACATAAATATATCCATTAATTAAAATATCTGGATGTATCTGATAATATGAGATTTAGTGACAAGATAAACCGCAGTTAATTTTTTTGCAAATATATTTTAGTGAATTCATTAAATATTTTTTTGATAGTTTCAAACCCGCTATCTCTCTTTTATACTTAAAGGATTAAATAAAACGTATTTGTTCGCCAAAATTAAAATTTCCAATTTTTAAATTTGATATCATAGCTACTTTATATAAATGTTGATTAAATAAGTATTTTTAATCAAGTTATGAAGGTTTTGAAACAGTTCAGGAGTTTTGCGATCCTAATTTCCCCATTTCCTCCACCGAGGAAATTCCAATGTTCCCATTTCCAGCCCCGATATCGGACTGAAAATAAACAAATTTGATCGGTTTATATCGGATTTGATCAGGCTTTGCGTAAGATCCTAAGTGTTTGTTTTTCTTTCGATATTATCCGAAGATCGGGAGTTATCGGATCGGATCGGAAGAAATATGAATCCAATATAGGCGTAGCCTCTAATGTACGCTTAACCTATTGTCAGTATAGCTCTCGTGAGCTCACACACGATTCCGTGGTGAGTTCAGTCAGTGAAATTTACCCACAACTGCTATGCAATTTCATGGCCATGCAACGTCAACCTTTTGGTAGTAACTAACATATAAAAGATTTTTAAAGATATAATGTAACTAACATTACTTAAATTACATAACTAATATTACTTCTTCCTCTCTCCTCCACAGAACAGCTTTCCAATATGCAGAGAAGAAGAATCGGGCCAAAATATTTTGCCTCCACAAGCGCCATATTTTACCGCTGTCTGAGCAGGTTTTTATAAATGGTTTTCTTCTGGCAGCTTCCAGGTACGAAATGTTTTATAGTTGTAAAACTATATATATTATATTGTACTCGAGAGCCTTTTGGGATTATATCACGTCAAATGTGAATTTATTAAAATGTGACAATTGCCTGGAATGGATTTAATCAGGACCTTTGTTGTTGGGTTTTAAGCCCTTATGCAAACCAACTTGGGCTGTAAGGGGGATTGTCCTACAGTTTACAAATCTATTCTAGCCAGAGTAGGAAGATTGAGGAAATGTATAACGTATATTCTATATAACATATAATATAATACAATACATAACGAATAGAACACTATTTATCCGGCTCCTAAATATCTGAAACCCTGTTCGTCCGGAAGGTGGTTTTTTGTTCCCTCCTTTTCTTGTAGGTACTTCTGTTTTAGTTTACAATCAATTGATATGGAATTATACTATATAATGCTAACATAAATTCGTCATTTTATTTATGTACATTTCAAAAGGTAAAATTTTGGTTAATTTTAAATAAATATGAATGCAAATTGGATCGTTTCTTACATCAAATTTTACTTTTTAAAAGCATATAGGATGATGTATGGTAAAGCGTTTTCGGGGTAAGGTCCTAATTTTCTCGTTAAATCCAAACCTGTTTAAGAGCTGTCCTTAAAGGAGGATGAAACCTGATGTATCAGAAATCAGCCACGAAAGTTCTCTAATGTGGGATATAATGTGTTATAAAAATATTAATTCCATCCTGTTGATAAAATTGTGTCTTTCGAATTGTGCCGTATAGTTGTGTTTATATAACAGTAGGCTCTTTTTTTATTTATTTATTTAGTTTTTTTTTGCAGTGAGCGGAATCTACAAAAGCTGTTTCTCAAAATATCTTGTGATTTACATTTCTCCTTGACATTTTTTTTGGTTTATTTTTAAGTGCTTGTTCGTAGTCACCAAGCAAAATTAGATAGTAGGGGCAAGTGGAGACCTCTTTTGTGTGACATGTGTGCGTGGTTTACACTTACCCTTACTATCATTTTTGTCGAGGCATCTACGGGATAGCGAATTACTGGTACTGGGTACTGGTATATAGAACTAGTCCGGCAAGTGGACCTTGTTTTACCAACCCTGATGGCTGCTTTTACCTCGCCGTCGCGTTGTAACCAGAGTGGGAGTATCAAGATTTATTTCGTGGGATCGCCACGAAATAAATATTAACTAAAGGTGGGAATCGAACCCACAACGTTCCGAACAGAGCTCTCTGGGATCCTCGCCCCGACATACTAGGTCACGTCATCAAGGACTAGCGAATTAAAACTTTTTTTTTTTGTTTAATACATTTATTCAATTATATTCCTCATCCCATTTGCATAAATCAATAAATATTTACAATGTGAATCTCAGAAAAGCTTTAACTTTTTTCGATGATTACACCAGCGTAATTATCCTTCGGAAACCGAACTATTTTACACTCTCCCCAAAACCGCTCTTGTTTTAATGATGAGTCTTACTAAGTTGTAGATACCTTGTACGCACTTACTCCTAAAGGCAAGGCCAAGTGCGTACTATGTACTGTTATCAATTAAATTACCAATCTCATCAAAATGGACATAGTTGAAACATAGGCTGGAATTTAATATTTACCCATAATCTTCTAAGAAACATTTTTCAAAAAAGAGGAAAAACCTAATTTCAAAAATACCACACCACCCTGCATAATTCGTCTATGAAAAAAATTGTGAAATTATTAAAAGTGAAGAAGCCCTGATAGGCTAGTTACAATTGTGAAAAAAAGGGATTGAAATTTTTCATAGAAACCTTTCCTCTATTCTGTTTTATTTCTCATGCGTGTTTAAACTAAAGATGGGCTAGGACACACGAGCAAAAGTGTGCAGAGGGCGTATCGGTCTAGTGTTGGTTTTTGGATAGAAATCAAAAGAAGAATGCGGCAAGCGCCACATAAGTGCTGATGTATGTATCATCACATTTGTGTATTTATGTATTCTTATTTTATATTTTTAGTTATTCCTTTGTAAACAAAAATAGTAGCCGAAAATAATAGCCAGAAAAAGTTCGACGTCCGCCATCCTTTTTTTTTTATCGGTAAAACAATCGTGTAGATAACACGTTTGTTGGATTGTTTGTTAGCCAAGCGTTTGTAGATGTTTGAGACTTGCGGGAAGTATCAAGGATGTAAATCCACCATAAGAATCCAGTTCATTATTGTATCTTCTACTGTTAAATACTAAGTTTTTAAATTAAATTTCTAGTTTACTGTAATTCAACAAATTGTATTTTGTAGGAGCTTCGCTCGATTTATAAAGTTAAAAGTAACGATATGTCTGGTACAAAGGAAATGGCTAGTATTCTCTATACAACAAATTCTTTTTTTTTTTGCACGTTACTTAAATAAATTTAATTAATATCAAGATTTTTTTTTTTTATTGATCACACCATCTCTTGTTTTCAATTTCGCGTTATTCGGAATAGCTCTGGCCCTATTATTCAGGATAAAAGGAGTTCAAATATATATATATATATATATATATATATATATATATATATATATATATATATATATATATAATTATATATATATATATATATATATATATATATATATATATATATATATATATAATTACATATACATTCCACATACCTATAGGTGCATTTCAATGTAAATAAAAATTGGTTTAAAATAATTAAAATGTCCATTTCAAGATACCCTAATATTCCATATGAAATAATGGATGTCAGCAAAGGATTTCGAGCATTTCTGAATAATCCAAAAGCTTTGGACGTCGTCGTTACTAATAGCTTGGACGGAACGATGCTAAAATCAGCCGTTTTAGGAATGTTCGGTAAGCTTAATTATTAAATTTTTAAATAATTCTTATTAGTTTCTAAAGACTGTACATTATAAAAAAATAATATATCTAAATCGGACCAATATTACCAAAGATACAGCGTATCTTACATAACGTCTGATGGATAGCCGAGTCTGGAAGCAGACTGATGCGATCGAATCTCCTGCCACTATGCCCTTATTCTGTTCTGAGCAATGCACTCTGTTATAACGTAATGTGATAATATAAAAGTAGATATTATTAACTTAATTATCTCTACTTTTATATTAATTAATGGAACTTTTAAAATTCTTTTTCAGTTTGACAAACAAAAAAAGTATAGTGTAGAGAATGGTCATACAGCAATTGCTTAAAAAAATATTTTATTCTAATTATGTGAAAGAATGCGTTAAGTGCATGCTGTTGAGAATATTTACTGTAGTGTTTATGTGGACTATTTGAAATTATTTTTAAAAATAGATTATCATTATAGGTTGGTAAGGGAAATTGTGCGATGCGCGCACAGTACCAGGTTTTGTCCATGCTATATAAA
Source organism: Rhaphigaster nebulosa (assembly GCA_948150685.1). Taxonomy (NCBI): domain Eukaryota; kingdom Metazoa; phylum Arthropoda; class Insecta; order Hemiptera; family Pentatomidae; genus Rhaphigaster; species Rhaphigaster nebulosa. The sequence continues at coordinate 75,623,956 of OX411309.1, read as the reverse complement.
ACCCGAAGAAGCTTTAAGCATTGTCGCGATTCTTCATTTTAAAACGAAATAGCTAAGGATCAAATATTTTAAATGAATATTATATAAACAAATGTTATATTTTGTCTTCTTTTCATAGAAAAACAGCTAAATCAATTTAGACAAATCTTTTTAATGTTTTTAATGTAAGAAAAAAGTTGTTAACCATCATTAAACTGTTATGAGCGATTTGGAAAAAAATAGATGTATTTACTACAATTTTATTTTATTAGATTTATTTAAAAAAAAAAAAAAAAAAAAAAAAAAGGATCAATAGCCGCGATATCTATTGCGAAATATCTGTGGTTTAATAGCCACATCCTTCCTAACCTTATGACCGGCTCTGGCAAGGTCATCAAGATGAGCGACAAGTAAGGAGAGAGACTAGCTACGATACACATGAGAGGATCTGGATGCTCTTACTGTACGTGCTTCAGGGTCAGGAGATCCAACAGTTTGTTTCTCAATCCCTCGGAGGAAGGGATACCCTATAATGTTTATAGGGGGGTTCTCCGGTAAAACCGCACTTAAGCACCTTTTACCCAATACATTTTAAAGCATAACTTAGTAATATTATAATTAATACATTATTTTTTTTTTTTTTTTTGACACCAAACGGCCTTACAGACCACGCGAATATCACTTTTCCCTAACTTTCCCCACACTCCCCTCTCCTCCTCTCTTCCCACATCTTCTTCATTCTTTCAGACTGCATTTTTCTTTCTTCCTCGCTCCATATTCTCCCCTTTCTCACCTCTTTGGCACCCACAAGGATCTTTATTTTCATTAATTTTTCTCTATACTCATCCCTATCGAAACAGTCTTGACTTGAGATCCCCAATTTCCCCCTTTCTTCCTTTATCTGCTTGATGTACCCCCCCTCCCTCTCCTCTTAGCCCCTTTATATCCCCACATTTTCCCAAAGATCTCCCTATTTATTCTGTTCGGGTTCATCCTGACCATATGACCGTAGAAACGCAGCCTCCTTAACCTAATGTCCGTTTCCAGGTTTCCATTTCCGTTTCCATTTCTCTGTATAATTATACAGAGAATTGGAGAACATAATTCTCTGCTAGGCCTCAGTCTATATCCTTACGGTAATTTTATTGGTCCATAAATTTTCCTCAAGATCATCCTCTCTATTCCCAAAAATTTCTTTAAGCTAGGAAGAGAAGCGGTCTCCATTCCATACAGAATAGCCGTAATGTAGTGTCTTATTTTTGCTCTTATTGAAAGACCCTTTTTACAGTATAGGCTACTGTTGACAAAGCTGAGTCTTTCAATCTTGACCAACCTCTCCTGCATACCCTTTCTCTCGGACCCATTACTACTAATAATTTCCCCTAAATACTTGAAGCTATTTGTGACCCTGATTTTCCCATACTTTGTTTTAACTGCTTTTTCCCGAAAGTTTCGATCCGTAGTCATCACTCCGTTTTTTCGAACGATATTTGCAAACCCACACTTTCCGCTACTTCTATTAGGGTGTCCAACTGCCCTATTGCTTCATCCACAGATTCCGTCAGGAGGGCCAGATCACCAGCATACGCTAGACAACTTACTCTAACGTTATTCATTTTAGTTCCCAATTTTGCCCCCGCGCTATTTTTGACCCATAACTCCTTCATTATTCTATCTAGCACTATATTGAAGAGTACCGGAGACAGACAATCCCCCTGCCTGAACCCCGTCCTGACCAGAAAGGGCCCACTGATGACTCCTTGGAATTTCACCTTCGAGGTCGTGTTGGTCAGCGTTTGCTCAGCCAACCTCCTTGTCTTTCCATCTACTCCATATTCTTCCAGAATCCCCAGTAAAGCCCTTCTATCCACAGAATCGTAAAGCCTTCTTAAAGTCCACAAAGGAGATATAAAGATTCTTGTTCGCCCTAGAATTGTAGTAATTTATTAGTAGTTTCAGACTCAGAATTTGTTCCTTTCCTGAAACCTCCCTGATATTCCCCAATCATCGGATCCACTTGCAGATTTAACCAACTCAAGAGCGCCCTAGAAAAGATCTTGTAACTTACGGACAACAGGGAGATCTCCCTGTAGTAGTTGACGTCCGTTCTTGGACCTTTCTTGTGCAAAGGGTGTATAATTGCAGTCCTCCACTCATCCGGAATTCTCAACTCCAGCCAAATATCCATCATCAGCACCGTGACCCTCTTCCTGAATACATTATTTATACAGGGAATACATTATTTATTAGGAGCTACCAATAATTAAAAAGCAACATTCTACTAAATAAAAAATATTATAAAGTAAAGAACGATAAAACCCCCAATTTTGAGAGGGGTTAAAGACAGATTTTCTTGAACGATTGCAAAGGATAATTATTGAATAATATCTGATGTGGACAACACATGACTTCCTTGTACGCCTATTAAACTATAAATCAAAAAGTGATCCTGAATTTGGATACTAGTTTCCCAAGATCTCAAAAACGACACTCAGCGTCGCGACATCCATCTATTAGATAGGAAAACCAGTATTTTAGTATTTTATACTTAATTGTAACACTTAAAACAAGTAATAAAAATGTTTAATTGGATTGGAAACCAAATTGCGTTTGTAACCATTACTACCGAAACATATGATTTCTGTATTTAATTTTAATATAATTTTTGATGTAAGTTTATTATGACCTTCAAATAAAGTACCCTTTTTGGCTCACCAATTTTAATCAAAATCTATTAAATACATTCATATCGATATAAAAGTCCTATTTACCAAATTTGAGATGTTTTACATTATATTTTATTATAATTTTTGATGAAAGTCTAATATGACCTTCAAGCAAAGTACCACTTCAAGTCTGCCAATGTTAACCAAAATTTATTATATTATTTATATTAATATATGAGTCTTATATACCTAATTTGAGAAGTTTTGCATTATATCTTAATATAATGTTTGATGAAAATCAATAATGATCTTCAAGTAAATTACCCCTTTCAGTAATCATGTAGTGACCAAAAAGGGAGGTTCACAACTAGATTTTTTAATAATTCTAAATACAAAATTTTAACTTTCTTCGGCGAACCGTTTTTGAGTTATGCGAGATACGTACGTACGAACGTAGTCAAACTAAAAATGGATTCAGACATGGCCTAAATGGATATTTCTGTTGAAATCTGAAAACCGAAAATTTTCGCAATTACAATACTTCCTTTACTTCATACAAGGAAGTAAAAACTACAAAATAAGTTTCACTCTAATTGTAACATACTTGCCGCTAGGTAAAGTTCTGTACAATTGACGTTTGACTAAAATAAGAGAAAAAAAACTACAACACCTAAGATTTCTCAAAAATTACTATTACCCTCCTAAAGTAAAGAAAGCCTCTTCATATTGCGTATAGCATAGGCAACGTAGTTCAAAAACTTTTCTAATAAGTTTATTATTATTAATTTTTTTTTTTTTTATAAAAAACCAAACCAATTTTTTACAGAGAGATAAGAGAGTCATGATTAATTTTTTTTCATTGGCCGGTAGGCAGTCCATCTTTGGTGGCTGGTTCCAACATTGGAGATAACGCCGTAGTCTTCGAACCAACGATCAGGTACAGGGATCTGCAATTCGAAAACCCTACGGCCCATTTCCTTTCGGGAGTCTTATTGCTAGAACATTTGGGCCTAAACGTAAGTAACTGAATAACATTCAAAATCCACAGACAGTAACACAACTAAAAGTTTTGATCCAGTTTTAATAAAATACCTAAATGAAAGTGTAGTGATCCCATTGATAAAATTCAATGATATCATGCAGCAATAAAAAAGTACTGAGGTTATAGGCTTCAATCTCGGAAAGTTTTACAGATTTACTGTGCGTTATATGAAATGTATATACATGAATGTATATATCAATAAATAATATTATTCAAGGAAGGGTTGGTTATGGGTTGCAGTTAAAGAAGAAAACACCCAGATTAGTCTGAAACTTATTTTACATTTATCTCTGTGCTTTCTTCTTGGACGCTATTCGCCAACCAACGTCTCCTTAAATTACATCAACAGTCAACAATATCTCCGCCATTAAAAATGATTGTCAATATTTATAATTTTAATCAATTATTGCAAATATTATTGTATGGTAATCTAAAGAACTAAATAATACAATTTAAATAATACAATAAAGAATACAATGGCGCACAGTGTTTGAAAGGTATTGGAATTTTTTTTTTTCAAGATTAATAAAGAGATTAGTTACCTGAAACATTTTACCAATTTAATATTTCAATATTAAATAATTCAATAATTCAATTTTTGCACTTGTAACGAGCCTCCAAATCCAATAACGAAATAATATCAAAGTTTAAAAAAAAAAAATTGTCGACATTATAATTATTATAGCCATTCAAATTTTTTTTTCGTCGTGCAATTTTCCTTTGTAATCAATAAAGCTAGACCAGACAATATAATGGAGAAAAAAAAATTTTCTTTGTTATTTAAGCCAATAATAATATTCCGAATAAGTACCGAAATAAACACAATAAAAAAAATGTTGTTAGTATATATCTTCCGAACGCAGCCGGTCTAAAATCTATATTTTTCAATTAAAACAAGGTCTTATTAAAATATTAGAAAAGATGCAGCTCCGTCCGACTGCGACAATGAGCACAATAAGATTTTGAAAATGAAATTACTCTTGTTATTTGTTTATTGCTTCCTCTCTACTGAAACTGTCAACTTTATATGATTTGATATATGGGCCTAATCCGATTTTGAAGAAATTTTCAGTGATTTTGCATATGGTATGGTACCTCAGTGATGGTACCTAGATAATCCCGCATTAATTTTATCAGATTCAATCCACTAGTTTCGCAAACGTATTTTTCTTGGCTCGCCTATATTTCAATGACGGCTCGTCCGATTGGGACCAAATTTGGAGAAAAGTTGTGAAATAGTGTACAAATGATCAAAATCTGTGTATTATATTTTAATTTATAATGTTGGCCATAAGAAAAAATTAGTTGTTTAAAAAAAAAATTGTTTAGCTCGCATCTATTTCATCGTATTCAGATTCTGATTGATTGAAAGTTGATTTTCAACCACTGTGCTTCGTTTAGTCAAGTGCGGCTCCTATCAAAATCATAGTTTTTCCCATTAATTTTTATTACTCATTAATTAATTTTTTTCCCATAACCGTTTGTAGTGTGCATGTGCCCAACCGAATTAGACAGTCCGCAGAAGGGGTAGTAGCAATTCAATAGTTCTTGAATCTCGAAAAGATGAAAGAATTACAAGCAAATTTCAAACATAGGTTTGAAGATTTGAAAAGTTTGAATTTTACATTTGCATATTTTGTGGACTCATTTATTTCTGACACTATTGAAAATGGATTTCCAATTCCTGAAATAATACTAATTGTAAAAGCGGGTAGGAAATTAGAAAATAGAATATGGGAAATATTCTTAGAAATTGGAAGTTATTAGAGGTTAAAGAGGATTGCAAATGCTGCACAAAGCTTCTCCAATCACTAAATTTTGGAAATTCGTGCAAGAGTCAAAATATCCAATCTCAAAGAAAGTACCATCTATTTTCGCCGTTTGATAGAACATATTACTGTGAATCTTTTTACTCCACAATGAAGTTCTTGAAATCGAAACATCATTCACAGTTGACTAATCAACATCTTGCAGAATTACAGCGGGCATCTTTTTAACTAATTTTAAAAATTGTCGTTAGATGTTATTATACTTTTCAGTACATTTTAAAGCATGCCTTAGTAATATTATAATTAATACATTATTAATAAAAATATTAAGAACTAAAGAACGATAAAACCTCCAATTTTGAGAGGGGTTAAAGACAGATTTTCTTGATCGATTGCAAAGGATAATTATTGAATAATATCTGATGTGGACAACACATGACTTCCTTCTACGCCTATTAAACTATAAATCAAAAAGTGATCCTGAATTTGGATACTAGTTTCCGAAGATCTCAAAAACGACACTCAGCGTCGCGACATCCATCTATTGACACACACACACTTACATACTCTTGTTTCTGGATGTTTCGTTCTGTTATTATATGTCGTTTATTTCAGTAGGTAACTAGTTTCCACAAAACATATAATCGGCTAATTCTCCTTAATGCCTCAGAAACGTGGACTATCTCCAAAACTGGTGAGCAGAATTTGATGGTCTTTGAGAGAAAGATTCTGCGTAAAATCTTTGGAGCTGTGAAGATTGACCAGGTATGGAGACGTCAAACAAACCATCAGCTCAAAGATTTATTTAAGGAACCAGACGTGATGCAGTGTTTGAGGCTCAGTAGATTGAGATGTGCCGGACATGTTGCTCGGATGGCTGAGAATAATCTTCCAAAGAAAATAATGACTGAAGTGAAACATGGAACAAGGCGAAGATGAAGAACTCGTCTTCGATGGAGTGGCTAGATCCATGCTGGTTGTGATGAGCTGCATGGCAGCACCACAGGATCGGAACAATTGGTAGAGGCTGGTGCAGCAGACCAAGACTCGACATCGAGTTGTAGTGCCGATTGAATGAATGGACTAGTTTCCAAGAGATTTCTTCGTGTTCCGTGACAACATTAGAATTGTCAATATCACCAGAAAAAGCATTGGAAATCGACAGTTTCGACATTTTAAGCGGAAGAACCCTCTTAACTTATATCTTATTCTCCTGCTGCAGACTTGTTCATCTCACAAATGGGGAGGAAAACCAGTACTTTACACTAAATTTTAACACTTAAAGCAAGTAATAAAAATATTTAATTGGAGTGGAAACAAAATCGCTTTTGTTTATGATTTCTGTATTAAATTTTAATATAATTTTTGATGTAAGTTTATTACGGCCTTCAAGTTAAGTACCCTTTCCGCCTTGCCAATTTTAACCAAAATCTATTAAATACATTCATATTGATATATAAGTCCTATTTACCAAATTTGAGATGTTTTACATTACATTTTAATATAATTTTTGATTATATAAATTTTTGAAAGTCTGATATGACCTTCAAGTAAAGTACCACTTCCGGTCAGCCAATGTTAACTAAAATTTATTATATTATCTATATTAATATTTAAATATTACATAACTAATTTGAGAAGTTTTGCATTGTATTTTAATATAATTTTTGATGAAAATCTTATACGACCTTCAAGTAAAGTGCCACTTCCGGTCTGCCAATGTCAACCAAAATTTATTATATTATTTATATTAATATGTAAATATTATATAACTAATTTGAGAAGTTTCGCATTATATTTTAATATAATTTTTAATGAAAATCATTAATGACCTTCAAGTAAAGTTCCACTTCTGGTAATCAAGTAGTGACCAAAAAATGAGGTCCACAAATAGATTTTACAGCAATCCTAAATGCAAAATTTTAACGTTCTACAGCTAACCGTTTTTGAGTTATGCGAGATACGCACGTACGAACGTACGTACAGACGCCACGAAATCTTTCAAAATGGATTCAGGGATGGCCAAAAAGGATATTTTCGTCGATATCTGAAAACCGAAACTTTTCGCGATTACAATACTTACTCTACTCCGTAATATATTACAACTGAATTTTATTAGTTAAATTTTGAAATAATTATTTTATTTTTCATAATTGTATTTTTTATACGTGTTCTTATGCTCCTATATATGACTTGTGAAAATATGCAATTAAATTAAGAAAAAGAAAAAAAAAATCAATTTGTGTATCTATGTGTGACTCTTTATAAAATATAAAAAAACGAATTGTAACTCTCTTCAGCCTTTACCCACCTCTGAAATATTCATTGATAAATAATTTTTAATTTTGATTTAAATATATATATATATATATATATATATATATATATATATATATATATATATATATATATATATATATATATATATATATATATATATATATATATATATATTATAACTTCAGAAGTTTTATTTATTATAACTTATATATATATATATATATATATATATATATATATATATATATATATATATATATATATATATATATATATATATATACACAACAAAAAAATGCAACAATTAATTTTGTTGTGTTTCAGCTTTTTGCGGACGCCATCAGGGAATCATTGGAAGAGGTTTTCATGGATGGTGTGTTCCCTCCAGATCTGGGAGGAAATGCAACATTGCTCTCGTTCACAAAGGAAGTGATAACAAAACTTCAGAAGAAAGTACCCTATACTCTCTGTGCCTACAACCAGATACCCACCATTCCTTGCTCGCATAAGCCAATCGATCCTTACCAGACTATCAAGTTATAATTAGTTGCTAGAATAAAAATCCATCGTATTTTCATATTCCCAATTATTTTTTATAATGATTATAACTGTTTTCATTAAAAACAATTATAAGAATTTTACTAAGGAAATTAGGCAAAAACAGTACAACAAACATGGATATTTTTATGTAAACTTAAGGAACAGACGAGAGCAAGGTGATATTACAAAACAACAATTGAAAGCCTTTTGAAAAGCTTTTAAAGATTTCGAAATGGAGATTGGAGATCTGACTTCTGCACACCTAATCTTTGTGACATCAATGACACAGGAAAAATATAATCTTAGAAGGACTCTGGAAGATGTTCTTATTAAATGCTCAATTTTAGAAAAGAATAAAATCGATGAATGAAATGATATTTGATTCAGGAGATAAATATGATTTACCATAGATATTTCAGATATTATCTTACAGATATTTTTATACATATTATCTTATTTCAGGACATAAATATGATCGACCATAATTATTATAGTTTCGGTTAGTGTAATATCATTACAATTAAATAATTTACTAACCCAGTTGGAAAATGTTGAAAAGAACATGGAAAAAACAAGGAATGCGTAAAAAAAAACAATCGATTCGAAGGAGAAAGATAAGAAATATTTTTTTGGTGAATTCGAATTCGAATAATTTGGTTGGAGCAGAATAATGCAATAAGATAAAAACTTGATGCATTGTTGTTGATATACTCATTCACTTGAGTTTATTTATTCATTAGTACAAAATGTCTTGTGCCAATGATATAATATTATAAAATCTTACTTCTTACATGAGTGATTCTCGGGAAAAGGACAATTTTCAGTGACAAATTTTCCAAAAAGTAGAAGTCTCCAAAAATTTTTTTTAAAAATGTGGGAATGTTCTTTGGTTCATGATTAAGGAAATAAACCATATTTCTGAGAACAAAATCACTTTTTATAGTAATTATAAATAATAAATCTGAACTAACAGAATTAAAGAAAAAACTTAACAAAAATTGAAAAAAAAAGGAAGAGGATTTCAAATGTCTTAATGTTATTTGGGGAATTTTATAATCAGTAACCACCTTAGTTTTTAGTTTCATGGACCAATTAGCCACCCCATGGAATTATCCTATTTTCTTGGGATAGACAACAACAGACCCATCGTACGGACAACTCAAACTTTGAAGTCGAAGAATTAATATCTAAAATACCTAAGGAAAACAGAAATACCACACTCTTTTTAAGTCCAAAGAATAGAACTGCAACGCTGGCTGGAAACTGAGACCTAGGAATCATCAAAGAAGGGTTATTACAAGACAACAGGGCGGTCACAACAAAATGATACACTAAAATTTCCCGTCCGTCCCACTGAAGGATGAGGAGAGAGCATTTTTCATTCAACCACGGAATAGACTTATTTCTTATATAAAAAGTTCATGGAGCTCATATGTAAACATGATTTTGTTATTATAGCTATTATGTTATAGTTATTATTATAGTTATTATATATTATATTATAGTTATTATATATTATATTATAGTTATTATATTATAGTTATTGTTATTATATTGTTATTGTAGCCTATATCTGGAACAGAAACCTTTTATAAATTGTAGTATATTTGAAGCCATGAATTGGGTTTGGAAATTTGAAAGCAGTAGTGCGGAACCTGATTAATATAAATCACCCAAAATAGTGGCCAATTTGAAGACCTCAACATATATACATATATTTATAGAGAGAGAGAGAGAGGGAAAATTATTTTAAAAATCCTCTAAAAAAAAAAAAAAAAAAAAAAAAAAGGTATCAACCTCAAATATGATATCTGTATAAAAATTGCTCTTTTCTTGTGAATCACCCATATGTGCTTACAGAGTATTGGCGATTTCTTACCTGAACGCTACGTATAATTAATTTGGAAAATCGTTTTAGGACCATTTTCCAGAACATCTGTTTTTACATTTTTAAAAGTTACCTCTGAAACAAGTTTCTATGACTATCACAAGGCCTGTAATTAAATGTTCCAAAATTGCTATATGTCGTGGTTTTTATTTTTTTTTGCGAAAAGTTGTTTACCGATCACAATTGTCCAAAGCTCATTTTCCTTCTTTTTAAGCGCTATTATGTCCGACAATTTGTTTTGAAAAAAAATGTCATCTTATCGTGAAAAAAATATTATTCATCACGTTCATGAATTTTTTTCAGCAGGAGCTACATACTGATTTTTTAAAATAAAATACATTCAATTTGTTTTTCAACTATTTTTCTCCTAATTATAAGGTTGAGAAAGTTTGGAATTTATTTTTAAAAAAATAAACAATCGCATCTGGACTATAAGAGTATGTCAAACGATTACAGACACGTATGTAAGGTTTTTTTATATAGAACTCTTACATTAATGTATAGCAAATATTTTAACTTGTTTATCAAATAACAACTACTTATTCCTTATTATATCTAATTCTGACTTATATCTGTTAATACAGAATTGCACAATTCGTTATAAATCGATATTGCAAACGATGATTCAGGAAAAACTATTTTTTCATGATTTAAATTTACATCACTGCCTTAAAAGAGAATGAGTTTATGACAGATATTAGATATTAGTAGTCTGCAACTGTAAATTACGGCATTTTCATTCCACTCGAAATCCTCCAGCAGCTATTCCCTCCTTCACATTTTTGTAAAAAAGAAAAACTTTATAAAACCGACGAATTCGGAATCAAATTTGTTCAGAAATGTAAAACAGGATTAAACAGCGACGTAGAACTTGATTTGAAAATCATGTCAACTCCGACAATTCACTAATGATCAGTGGCGTAGCCAGAGGGAAGGCCCAGGAGATTATCCCTCCCGCGAAATTACAAAATATTTTTACTTATAATGTAAAATTTCTCAAATTAGGTATATAAAACTGAAATATTAATATAAATAATATATCTAGTGCTATTGACGGTTCTAATATTGTCACGGAACACGAAGAAATTTCTTGGAAACTAGTTAAAGAAAAATCTACTGAACGAAAAACGACTTATAATAACGGAATGAAACCTCCAAAAACAAGAGTACGTGCGCTTGTGTGTGTGTCAATAGATGGATGTAGCGACGCCGAGTGTCGTTTTTGAGATACTGCAATATTCGGAAACAAGTAACCAAATTCAAGATCACTTTTCGAGCCACCGATTTATAGTTTAATAGGCTTACAAGAAAGTCATGTGTTGTCTACTTCAGATATTTTAATATTAAACAAATTAACTGCACCGTCGGATTTCTTGGGTGTTTTTACCTAGGAATAGAAACATCTCGATTAATGTTCACTTGGATAGAAATAAGTGATTCATATTATAACTTTATCTAAATTATCGCCTTTGAATCTCGTTTACTATATTCGCTCAAAACGTTAAAAAATAGTGTTTAGAGTGATGACTACTCTTATTCGATCATCCTATCTCCTTGGGTTTTCTGAAACACACATATCGACAGAAACTCATAAATATAACCAAGTTAAAAAAAATTGTTTTAGGAAAACCGAGAACGCCATAAATCCTGAAAATATTCTCGTCAAATTAGTTATAAATCTCATTAAAAAGATTAAACTAATGCCAAAGTCCAATCAAATAATATATAATTATCTCAAAATAAATTCTATCAAATCTATAGACAACTAAATAGAGTCAAATAGTCGCCAGAAAAAAAAGTTTTATCGATAAATAATTATCTTCTTGACGCAATTAGCGCTCTGTGAAGTGCCCTCTCCATCGAAAGGAAGCAAGTGCATTCATACTTCAAGTACTGTTTATTGCGTTCTAGGCCAGAATTTTTCGACCTTACAGTTCTGCAGCTAAGACTACTAAATGTAAGGTTAATCATACATGAAGCGGTGCAGAAGCTAACGGAGACCATACCTCCCGAACTTCCCTTACAAAAAGAGGTGACAAACATGAACATACGGTCAAATGCAAATGAGCTCAAGTGACAAATTGAAAATGAGTAAAAATAGAAAATCTTTTTTTTATCAATAAACAAGGTCGCTCGAAAAAAGATGCCGTTGCCGCTCTAGGTAATAGCAGTTTTATAATAGAGGATTTTATATATTTTGTAACTTTTCTCGACCTAAAATTCGGTTTTAGAAACAGGATACCATTCTGTATCCCAGTGATGAATTTCTCAAAACAACCATATACAGTTTACCTTGACAGGTAGAGTGGTCAACGACCCTAGCAAACACGAAATGTTAAAAATATGCATTGGGAATTGGAGCCCCTGTATTACTACCATAGGTATGACCTTCACCTCCATTTTCTTTGTCTAGTTTCCTAATCTTTGATCTAACGAAGTTTCTATGTTTGTACAACATAACCCATCAGTTCTGATGCACTCTTCTTACTTAGAATCTTTACAGCGCACAAGCGAAAGTGACAAACAAAACTATGAGGCAATAAACAAAATCTAAAAATAAATCCAGGACGAGGCGAATTTTGTCACGTATTCGGAACGAGATCGGCTGGATTAGGAAAATTCCTCTGTCTGCTGCCTGTCTGGGTGATCCTCTACGTCATCTGTTTGCCCATCTGCCATCTATATTTGACTCATCCTTAAGGCCGAACAAAGACAAACAAAAACCAATTAACGTGACCTAGATCTTAATTCTTATTAATTTTGTTATCAAAATATATGACACTTTTGGTGTCATGGATAAAATGAAATAAACATATCAATAAATTTATTAATTATAGAATTATTGCAATTTTCATAAGCTCAACTGCTAATACAATTTCAGAGCTAATAAATATCACGATTACACGAAATAAATAATTGACTTTATTAATCTTAATTTTCTTATGAAAATCTCAGAAACAGCTGTAGTCCAATGATTTATTTTTTAAATTTATCAGTTATTGAGATTTATCATTGCTAAAGAGTACATAACATTTTTAATAGTTTAATGGATCAGACTGATTTCGGTGAGTCAACAATTTCATATATATTTAATCAGTGGCGGTTCCTGGTGGAAACGGGGGTTCACACAAATAATCTTCTTAATAAGACATAAAATATCTACAAGTAGAGACGCCTTCAATTGTGTGGTTATACTACACCGGCTGTCAGTGTAAAGCAGGCAGCTACCAAAAAAACCAGAAGGCGTTGAAATGGCTAATTGTATACATTCATTTTTATTTGAAAAATAAAGAGTAATTTGTAATTTTTTGTTTTCAAGTTTGTTATTTATACAGTGAAAATAAATAACATATACATTCTTCCAAAATATTTCAAAACCTCACTCACTGTCAAGTTTTCAGAATGGTAAATAGGACTTTTAAAATTATTAAATTTCAGGAAAAATAAAAATTAATTATACATGGAAATGAAATTAATATTTGGACGCTAAATTAGCTGTTACAAAAGTAGAGTTGCCGATAGTTCGATAGTTGAAGCTAGTTTAGTAACTTGAAGTTTAACATCTCAATCCCTGATTATTATGCACCAACATGAAATAAGAAAAGAGAAAAATACCATAATAAATTTGAGAAACATAATAAAAGAAAGACAATTCAAACCTCGAAAATTACAGAAATTTTTTATATCCAAGAAAAATTAACAAAACAAACAAAAATTATACATTTGATAACTACAAAAATGTAATTTTATCTAGCAATAAAAGCTAAAATAAATACTAAAATTATTCTCCCAACACCCACAAATTCGATTTTATAAAAATTTGCATATTTGTTTTAAGCGGAGACAGCCTACTTCTAAGCTCTCATACTGTTTCGCCAGCCAAGGAAAAAACTCTTTCGTAAGGTACTGATGAGCCAGGTACACAAAGGTACTTTTTGGCAATTGAATCAAGCGGCTAATAAAATCAATTATATTTTTATCTATTGTAAAACCTAAGTATTTATTTATGGCTATAAATAAATTTTATTTCTACAAACAAATTTAGTTTCTAAAAAATTATTTGTAATTAAAACCGCGAAAGTGAATAATAATTTTGGAGAGATGATTTTCAACCGTATTATTTATTTACTATTAATTTAATTTTGGGAAAATAAATGAAGCTCCTGGAATCTCCACCACAACATTTTTATCTTCATAGTCGCTTACAATAATTCTAAGAAGCTTAACTTAATCCATCGCCCTTGTATTAGATGTTATTTAAATTCAGCCATGTAAATTCCAGTATAATTTTATTAATTTTAAGTAAAGTATTTTTAAATAAAATCTTTAAGCAACATAATATTAAATATAATTTTACTTTTTAATTAAAAAAAAAAAATGTAAAGGTTTTCTTGAACTCCCAAGAAATTATAATATCCATATTCAATATACTCCATAGAACGGCCAAAGTAACAGAAAAACATTTCAAAAGAGGAGTAGAGAGGGGCAGTAGAGCAGAGAGAGGAGAGAGAATAGAGGGAGAAAGAAATGCCGAAAAGGAGGGGAACGGGAAATCCACACTGACTTCTTTCCCCTCTGTTATTATCGATAATATCGTTCTATCTATCGGCAAGCCTATAAAAAAGTCCTTGCATCCCAGCGCTGAACTGGTTGGTTCACATTAGTGTGCACAACACTGGATCATAGCAGACCGTACCCCCTCCAACGCAAAACGGGGCACTAATAGAGGTAACCCCTTCTCCGCCTCAAAGCTCAATCTAGTGGGAGCACCGCTCAAGGTGTGCGGGTCGAGTCTGTCAGAATGAATTCAATCTTAAATAAATATTTTCTATTTCTTTTTGCTACAATAAAGTAATTGTATTTTTCTTTTATAAAGTTAGGTAATCAAGTGCTCATGTCCAAACATGGAACCACCCAAATTGCCTTGAATCAAATACAAACTTCAAGAACGAAACCTCAAAAAAAGATCAAGAGGAGAATAATATCTTACAACAGATGTTATCATAGATTAATCAAGTAGTTCATCAACAAATATATTTCAAGAGAGCTAAAGATCGCTCTATACAAAACGAATGCACTTCCTCGTTTAAACTAGGGTTTGGAGTGTTTGGAATTTTTCAATAATGATTATAGGAAACTGTAATTGTTTTAGATGTCAGTTCTGAGAATAATCCATGGTCCTCTCGGGCGAATCACGGAGAAGGAAAAACGCGCAGGTTTATGAATAATATTCTAATAAGAATATTGAAGTTTACAAAGCCCAGAGGACTTCAGTAGACGATAGTTGAAGTGAAGTTGCTTCAAACCGATATCTCGTGAAGATTATTAGTTGAGAAATAATGTAGAAGAAAGATCGGAAGACTGAGATGGTACGATAGAGTGGATGCTGATCTAAACAATGTTAATAAATTAGGGAGAGGTGAGACTTTGGATCGAGCCAACCGGAAGCAGTTCTTGAAGGCCCAGATTCGGAGAAACTTTAAAGACAAATGAAAGTGAATGAGCAAAAAAAATTAGGACCTACAACTAAAGAACTGGTTAAAAATATTTTGTTTTTAAATCTGAAGGGAATGAAACGGTTAAATAAATGAGATCATTTATCAGAGAATTTAACAGAGCTGAATCACTATCAATAACTTATTTTAGAGTCTACGAGTGTTGCTAGCGTGCCGTTCTTGTGCTCAATGGCTAGTTTTATACGCATAAAACTATAAAAAAATATTATTTTCCAAAATGCCTAATATTGGACATTCACTGTTTTCATTTTCACCGATTCATTTAGATTCCACATTACTTGCGTCATTTTAGATTATTACATTTTTACTTGATGTGAATATTTTTAAAAATAATTATCATTTCAATTAAGCCTAGAACGAAAATAGACAGCAATAAAAAATGAAACGTCGGAGTGCTGAGAGGAAAGATAAGACAGGTGGCTCTAAGTACCGTGAGAGGTGAGGCCTGGCCACGAAGATAGCGAGCGGTGCACTTTCACCAGGCCGTTGGGATTGCAAGGGGGTCGTTTCATTTTCGAAAATTGTTTAAAAGTAACAATGCACAGAGCATTATTTTTGCATTATAAATTTAATCATAGTACAAAAATTCTTTTGGAAAAAGTAATTCAAGTTTCGAGAATGATTAAAATTTTCTCAGATTATAAAATAGAAATAAAATTTTGTTGTGGCAATGAACTTTTACTTCCTCAGGTACACTAAAGTAAGTACAATAAATAGCCATCACTTGATTTGCAAATTTTAGAAGAAATTGAATAAAAAAAATTACTTAAGGTTTTAGGCCTTTATTTTAGGGACCTTAGGCGATTACGTGGACCCAAACCTGAAAAGTAATGGGAACGTTGTAAAGTTCCTCAGGACCTAGCGCTACTGCTGCTACCTGTTGTAGAGATTATGAATCATGCCTATATTTTCATTGCTAAAAACCTATGCGTGATTTAAAACCTTTTTTTTCGTTTAGGTCCAAGTAGCACCATTTTAAGGTGCTGTTGTAATTGTCCCTAACCTACTTTTCGAAGAAAATTTTATATGTAACTATTAGTTTAGAGTCATGGACAATCAGAGTTTCTAGTAACAATATCATGGATTTGCAGGTGGTCAAATCATAAACCGTTGTGAAACGGTAAAGTTAGTTAAGTCGGTCTTAAGTGGCATTCCTTGTCCTGTTGTGAAATGCAGAACAGCTATATAATCAATTCTTCTAAATGGAAGATTCTAATTTGATGAGTGATTAAATTGTGAAAAAAATGAGCATTCCTTGTTAATTTTTATTTTTATATTCCTTCGACGTTTTGGTGATTCTGCTCCATTATCAGGACCATTCATATCATATGAGAAGTTCCTTTCCAAAGTGAACGCTAAATATTTTATTTCGGAAATCGCGATACTATTAAAATTTAAATTCTGTCTAATTAATATTGATAAAATCAACGATTTTTGGAAATATTTGCTAGAAATGCAGATTTTTCTAATATAATAAAAAAAAAAGGTTTTGATTTCACAATTGAAATAGAAAATATAGTTTTTCGCGTTACGTGGAAATTTGTTAATGATGATTAGGGTTCACTTTGGAAAGAAACGATTCACATAATATAACTTTAAGTTAGTCATATGTTTAAAAAACTCTTTCTTCATTCTTCATTCTTTTGTCATGTTAAAGCCATACATCACTACTATATATTATTACGGTAGTATAGATCTCTTTTTCGGCTCTCAGGAGCGATGGATTTTGACGAGTGAGGTATCAAAAGAAAGAGAATTTCACGGAGATGTGACGAATTCCAATTTTGTTTTTAAAATCTTACAAGGGCTTAAATAAAAGTGATGAAAAAACTGGAAGGTTTCAAAACTTTGACGACTGAGAGTCGGCGGATCGAGACGGGATAAGTTAGGTTTTAAAGATTTTGACGGGGGCGTCAAGCTCATATACGCTCCAGTGTTTTAAAGCTTAAAACCTACCGTTTTCGAGATAACGCACGATATAGGTCCGCACGGATCCTATGCTATCTTGTGTACGTGCCGTTGTCATGGCAACTTAATATCAATTTGAGTCTGTTTACAAAAACTTTTAATGAGTGGGAAATTATATACTGTTTCCCATTTCCAACCCTAAAGGGCACTGATATGAATGAATACTACACATAGAAAACGGTATAGCTGGATCTAATTGCCTAACTGCTAAATTAATGAGATGTTTTCAAATGGGGTAAGCTAATTACTTATTAAGTATGAACTTTAACTTCAACATAGTCATTACAAACTATGTAGCTTCACCAAATCTGTATGTTAAATAAACTTTTTTGGTAATATTATATTGTTTACACGAATAAATATGTTCCCCTAATATCATCGCTTATACTTCTAATGCATTAAGGATAGATATCTAATGCGAGAGTTCTCGCTGGAGTATACTAGTATATCATATAATTAGGGTTGATAAATTATTTGCCACTTCTATAAATTTGTAAACAATAATATTATAAATTTGTTTTTATTAATAATTTATCAATCCCTAATTAGATTGATCCTTCTATACCATCATGCGAATGTCAACTGATATATCATGTAATTTGCCATTAATAATTATATAAAATTTCTTTTATAAAAACATACAGTAACTGAACTAGTTCAATGTTATAACTGGCCTCTGTAGAGGATTAGCAGAACAACTGTGTTAATTTTATTTGTTCTCAGCCAGAGGACCATCTAAAATTTCTTTCCTATTGACGACACGCATTAACTCTAGAATGATCCATGGTATGGATAAACCTTAAATTAAGCGTATATTTATAAATTCCATAAAAATTAAGATTAAAATTCTTTATACCATTAGTCAATATTGTGAAATTAATGGTGTGTATAAGTACACTAAACTTTAATATTACTTTACTTTATATATTTAATATAATTTTATATTCCTTGTGGACTAACTATACCTGACAAGAGCTATTCATTAAATGATTGAATAGATCGGCCTATAATTTAAAGAAAGGTAATTAATGTTTCAAGTACATATTATTATAATACCTGCAAATTTTTCTATTTCTAACAGAATGCTATCTTATCAGAAAGGCACATGGATTACCCAAACTACTTTAGACAGGATGTTTTAAAACAGTTATAAATAGCTCTGTAAATATGCATGCACATAAATAAAGTGTAATCTAGGAGTGTGGATTATATTATTTACAATTATGTATTTATGACATAATGATAAGTGACAACGCTATACTGAACTATTCAACAGCTACTAAAACGTTTTTCATTTTTTTCTATTATAAAGAAGGTTTGTCAATTATTAAAAATGTTATTCGCCTCTAATAGAGGCATAGATGGGAGGATATAAATAATTTGCATCTTGTAGATTTGGGTTTCGACAGGGAGAAGTACTTATATCAGGGAAATATCACTAGTGGTAACGGCATTGAACCTTCAGTTCCCTAGGTTTTATTAATATTAAGTGTCTTAAATATTTTCATTAGATTTTATTTATGTCTGCACTTATATTTCAGTTAGATATTTTCTTTAAAAATCCATCATAATAAAATTTAAAGCATTTTAAAAGATCATTAGGGTCTGTGATTTATGTGATGATCACTAGTTTAACATATGATGCTAAAGTTTAGATTATTAATAATGTATGCAGTGACTAATAAAAATTTTTATTTACATTGTTAAACCATAAAATAAATATGCAATATAAAAAGATTTATACATCCAAATCTTCAGGTTTAACTTCTTTTCGTACCACTTAATTGTAGAATACTCGTTTGCCCAAGAATATATAGACCATAGTGACCTCTTAAATGGTAACTTACAGCCTTGAAACTACTTTCCAGTTCATAGAGGGAACATAACATGTTCTTCTTCTATACCTCCAAATTGCAGACGAAACTCTCTTGATGGAGAGGCTCTATATCGTGACCATTTGGACACAGTTTTCTATGAGGTATGACACCCTGATCTGTATAATAACGAACACAACTATCCTCGGCATTAAAATCAGTAACAAGTGTAGAGAAATTTATATTACCCGAACTTAGAACTTGTAGTGTAAACAAAACAGATAACGAGGTTAGTTTATAATAACAGATGTTTTAAAATTAAGAATGCAAAATATAGTATATATATATATATATATAATTTATAGTTCAAATTTCTAAAGAATGTTAAGAATAATTGTTTATTTCAATTTTTTATTTCGAAAACCGAATTCACTGATTATGTATCTAAATACGCACAAACAAATTTGTACATATGTAATCACATTATTTATAACTAACAGAAACGTGTTTTGTATAAGGACAAGTATTAAATACTAAGGACAAGTATTCTAATCGTACTGAGGTACTTAACTTTTCCTTATCTGATAACACCTATCCATGACCTACAGTCAAAGAACAGATGTCTCAACGCAATATAAAAAATAGATATTATATTATTTTTGTCAAAAAACAATAAAAAAAGATATATACATATATATATATATATATATATATATATATATATATATATATATATATATATATACATACATATAATATCTGCTAAGTTAGTATATTTTATATGTCATAGTATATTAAAATAAATTACGATATAGTATATATTATATACTATTATATATATTATTTAATATATGTTAAATACCATACAATAATAACTCATATATGAGGCGAGGAAAAGCAAAAAGGAATAAATTCACATTTGAAAATTTTTCATAAAAACCAAAAATATGCATAATTAAGTTAATTGTTTTTTGAAACAATTATCATTGGATTAGAATTTTTTAAACTGCACCAGAAATATGTTTGTAAAATATTATTTAGTTTTTCCGAATTACAAATTTTTGAAAAATATAAATAAATTGGATTTATCCCATTCTGCTAGGGGAAATGAAAATAAAAATCAATAAACAAGGAAAAAAACACTCATGACAATTAAAATATATTACTTTTTTAATAATTTAAAAGGTTAAATAGTATATATTTAATATATATATATTAAATAGTTAAATAGTATTAAGGAATACTAAAGAATAATGCGAAAAGAAAATTTAAAAACAAACTATATATAATTTTTCAAGATATTTCTTTTTAGAACAAGTGCCAAAAAGTGCTGTAACTGTCGTGATTTCGGAACAGGTAATTTATGATTAAAACACCTTACATGAGCTAAAATCAAAAATAAATTAAAATGTAAATTTATTGAAGCAAAATAATCGATAGTGAAAAGGTCCAAACCTAATCTATATATATACACAACAAAAAAATGCAACAATTAATTTTGTTGTGTTTCAGCTTTTTGCGGACGCCATCAGGGAATCATTGGAAGAGGTTTTCATGGATGGTGTGTTCCCTCCAGATCTGGGAGGAAATGCAACATTGCTCTCGTTCACAAAGGAAGTGATAACAAAACTTCAGAAGAAAGTACCCTATACTCTCTGTGCCTACTACCAGATACCCACCATTCCTTGCTCGCATAAGCCAATCGATCCTTACCAGACTATCAAGTTATAATTAGTTGCTAGAATAAAAATCCATCGTATTTTCATATTCCCAATTATTTTTTATAATGATTATAACTGTTTTCATTAAAAACAATTATAAGAATTTTACTAAGGAAATTAGGCAAAAACAGTACAACAAACATGGATATTTTTATGTAAACTTAAGGAACAGACGAGAGCAAGGTGATATTACAAAACAACAATTGAAAGCCTTTTGAAAAGCTTTTAAAGATTTCGAAATGGAGATTGGAGATCTGACTTCTGCACACCTAATCTTTGTGACATCAATGACACAGGAAAAATATAATCTTAGAAGGACTCTGGAAGATGTTCTTATTAAATGCTCAATTTTAGAAAAGAATAAAATCGATGAATGAAATGATATTTGATTCAGGAGATAAATATGATTTACCATAGATATTTCAGATATTATCTTACAGATATTTTTATACATATTATCTTATTTCAGGACATAAATATGATCGACCATAATTATTATAGTTTCGGTTAGTGTAATATCATTACAATTAAATAATTTACTAACCCAGTTGGAAAATGTTGAAAAGAACATGGAAAAAACAAGGAATGCGTAAAAAAAAACAATCGATTCGAAGGAGAAAGATAAGAAATATTTTTTTGGTGAATTCGAATTCGAATAATTTGGTTGGAGCAGAATAATGCAATAAGATAAAAACTTGATGCATTGTTGTTGATATACTCATTCACTTGAGTTTATTTATTCATTAGTACAAAATGTCTTGTGCCAATGATATAATATTATAAAATCTTACTTCTTACATGAGTGATTCTCGGGAAAAGGACAATTTTCAGTGACAAATTTTCCAAAAAGTAGAAGTCTCCAAAAATTTTTTTTAAAAATGTGGGAATGTTCTTTGGTTCATGATTAAGGAAATAAACCATATTTCTGAGAACAAAATCACTTTTTATAGTAATTATAAATAATAAATCTGAACTAACAGAATTAAAGAAAAAACTTAACAAAAATTGAAAAAAAAAGGAAGAGGATTTCAAATGTCTTAATGTTATTTGGGGAATTTTATAATCAGTAACCACCTTAGTTTTTAGTTTCATGGACCAATTAGCCACCCCATGGAATTATCCTATTTTCTTGGGATAGACAACAACAGACCCATCGTACGGACAACTCAAACTTTGAAGTCGAAGAATTAATATCTAAAATACCTAAGGAAAACAGAAATACCACACTCTTTTTAAGTCCAAAGAATAGAACTGCAACGCTGGCTGGAAACTGAGACCTAGGAATCATCAAAGAAGGGTTATTACAAGACAACAGGGCGGTCACAACAAAATGATACACTAAAATTTCCCGTCCGTCCCACTGAAGGATGAGGAGAGAGCATTTTTCATTCAACCACGGAATAGACTTATTTCTTATATAAAAAGTTCATGGAGCTCATATGTAAACATGATTTTGTTATTATAGCTATTATGTTATAGTTATTATTATAGTTATTATATATTATATTATAGTTATTATATATTATATTATAGTTATTATATTATAGTTATTGTTATTATATTGTTATTGTAGCCTATATCTGGAACAGAAACCTTTTATAAATTGTAGTATATTTGAAGCCATGAATTGGGTTTGGAAATTTGAAAGCAGTAGTGCGGAACCTGATTAATATAAATCACCCAAAATAGTGGCCAATTTGAAGACCTCAACATATATACATATATTTATAGAGAGAGAGAGAGAGGGAAAATTATTTTAAAAATCCTCTAAAAAAAAAAAAAAAAAAAAAAAAAAGGTATCAACCTCAAATATGATATCTGTATAAAAATTGCTCTTTTCTTGTGAATCACCCATATGTGCTTACAGAGTATTGGCGATTTCTTACCTGAACGCTACGTATAATTAATTTGGAAAATCGTTTTAGGACCATTTTCCAGAACATCTGTTTTTACATTTTTAAAAGTTACCTCTGAAACAAGTTTCTATGACTATCACAAGGCCTGTAATTAAATGTTCCAAAATTGCTATATGTCGTGGTTTTTATTTTTTTTTGCGAAAAGTTGTTTACCGATCACAATTGTCCAAAGCTCATTTTCCTTCTTTTTAAGCGCTATTATGTCCGACAATTTGTTTTGAAAAAAAATGTCATCTTATCGTGAAAAAAATATTATTCATCACGTTCATGAATTTTTTTCAGCAGGAGCTACATACTGATTTTTTAAAATAAAATACATTCAATTTGTTTTTCAACTATTTTTCTCCTAATTATAAGGTTGAGAAAGTTTGGAATTTATTTTTAAAAAAATAAACAATCGCATCTGGACTATAAGAGTATGTCAAACGATTACAGACACGTATGTAAGGTTTTTTTATATAGAACTCTTACATTAATGTATAGCAAATATTTTAACTTGTTTATCAAATAACAACTACTTATTCCTTATTATATCTAATTCTGACTTATATCTGTTAATACAGAATTGCACAATTCGTTATAAATCGATATTGCAAACGATGATTCAGGAAAAACTATTTTTTCATGATTTAAATTTACATCACTGCCTTAAAAGAGAATGAGTTTATGACAGATATTAGATATTAGTAGTCTGCAACTGTAAATTACGGCATTTTCATTCCACTCGAAAT
Organism: Rhaphigaster nebulosa; assembly: GCA_948150685.1. Classification (NCBI taxonomy): domain Eukaryota; kingdom Metazoa; phylum Arthropoda; class Insecta; order Hemiptera; family Pentatomidae; genus Rhaphigaster; species Rhaphigaster nebulosa. Next base: position 75,600,126 of record OX411309.1, on the reverse strand, counting down.
CCTCCAGCAGCTATTCCCTCCTTCACATTTTTGTAAAAAAGAAAAACTTTATAAAACCGACGAATTCGGAATCAAATTTGTTCAGAAATGTAAAACAGGATTAAACAGCGACGTAGAACTTGATTTGAAAATCATGTCAACTCCGACAATTCACTAATGATCAGTGGCGTAGCCAGAGGGAAGGCCCAGGAGATTATCCCTCCCGCGAAATTACAAAATATTTTTACTTATAATGTAAAATTTCTCAAATTAGGTATATAAAACTGAAATATTAATATAAATAATATATCTAGTGCTATTGACGGTTCTAATATTGTCACGGAACACGAAGAAATTTCTTGGAAACTAGTTAAAGAAAAATCTACTGAACGAAAAACGACTTATAATAACGGAATGAAACCTCCAAAAACAAGAGTACGTGCGCTTGTGTGTGTGTCAATAGATGGATGTAGCGACGCCGAGTGTCGTTTTTGAGATACTGCAATATTCGGAAACAAGTAACCAAATTCAAGATCACTTTTCGAGCCACCGATTTATAGTTTAATAGGCTTACAAGAAAGTCATGTGTTGTCTACTTCAGATATTTTAATATTAAACAAATTAACTGCACCGTCGGATTTCTTGGGTGTTTTTACCTAGGAATAGAAACATCTCGATTAATGTTCACTTGGATAGAAATAAGTGATTCATATTATAACTTTATCTAAATTATCGCCTTTGAATCTCGTTTACTATATTCGCTCAAAACGTTAAAAAATAGTGTTTAGAGTGATGACTACTCTTATTCGATCATCCTATCTCCTTGGGTTTTCTGAAACACACATATCGACAGAAACTCATAAATATAACCAAGTTAAAAAAAATTGTTTTAGGAAAACCGAGAACGCCATAAATCCTGAAAATATTCTCGTCAAATTAGTTATAAATCTCATTAAAAAGATTAAACTAATGCCAAAGTCCAATCAAATAATATATAATTATCTCAAAATAAATTCTATCAAATCTATAGACAACTAAATAGAGTCAAATAGTCGCCAGAAAAAAAAGTTTTATCGATAAATAATTATCTTCTTGACGCAATTAGCGCTCTGTGAAGTGCCCTCTCCATCGAAAGGAAGCAAGTGCATTCATACTTCAAGTACTGTTTATTGCGTTCTAGGCCAGAATTTTTCGACCTTACAGTTCTGCAGCTAAGACTACTAAATGTAAGGTTAATCATACATGAAGCGGTGCAGAAGCTAACGGAGACCATACCTCCCGAACTTCCCTTACAAAAAGAGGTGACAAACATGAACATACGGTCAAATGCAAATGAGCTCAAGTGACAAATTGAAAATGAGTAAAAATAGAAAATCTTTTTTTTATCAATAAACAAGGTCGCTCGAAAAAAGATGCCGTTGCCGCTCTAGGTAATAGCAGTTTTATAATAGAGGATTTTATATATTTTGTAACTTTTCTCGACCTAAAATTCGGTTTTAGAAACAGGATACCATTCTGTATCCCAGTGATGAATTTCTCAAAACAACCATATACAGTTTACCTTGACAGGTAGAGTGGTCAACGACCCTAGCAAACACGAAATGTTAAAAATATGCATTGGGAATTGGAGCCCCTGTATTACTACCATAGGTATGACCTTCACCTCCATTTTCTTTGTCTAGTTTCCTAATCTTTGATCTAACGAAGTTTCTATGTTTGTACAACATAACCCATCAGTTCTGATGCACTCTTCTTACTTAGAATCTTTACAGCGCACAAGCGAAAGTGACAAACAAAACTATGAGGCAATAAACAAAATCTAAAAATAAATCCAGGACGAGGCGAATTTTGTCACGTATTCGGAACGAGATCGGCTGGATTAGGAAAATTCCTCTGTCTGCTGCCTGTCTGGGTGATCCTCTACGTCATCTGTTTGCCCATCTGCCATCTATATTTGACTCATCCTTAAGGCCGAACAAAGACAAACAAAAACCAATTAACGTGACCTAGATCTTAATTCTTATTAATTTTGTTATCAAAATATATGACACTTTTGGTGTCATGGATAAAATGAAATAAACATATCAATAAATTTATTAATTATAGAATTATTGCAATTTTCATAAGCTCAACTGCTAATACAATTTCAGAGCTAATAAATATCACGATTACACGAAATAAATAATTGACTTTATTAATCTTAATTTTCTTATGAAAATCTCAGAAACAGCTGTAGTCCAATGATTTATTTTTTAAATTTATCAGTTATTGAGATTTATCATTGCTAAAGAGTACATAACATTTTTAATAGTTTAATGGATCAGACTGATTTCGGTGAGTCAACAATTTCATATATATTTAATCAGTGGCGGTTCCTGGTGGAAACGGGGGTTCACACAAATAATCTTCTTAATAAGACATAAAATATCTACAAGTAGAGACGCCTTCAATTGTGTGGTTATACTACACCGGCTGTCAGTGTAAAGCAGGCAGCTACCAAAAAAACCAGAAGGCGTTGAAATGGCTAATTGTATACATTCATTTTTATTTGAAAAATAAAGAGTAATTTGTAATTTTTTGTTTTCAAGTTTGTTATTTATACAGTGAAAATAAATAACATATACATTCTTCCAAAATATTTCAAAACCTCACTCACTGTCAAGTTTTCAGAATGGTAAATAGGACTTTTAAAATTATTAAATTTCAGGAAAAATAAAAATTAATTATACATGGAAATGAAATTAATATTTGGACGCTAAATTAGCTGTTACAAAAGTAGAGTTGCCGATAGTTCGATAGTTGAAGCTAGTTTAGTAACTTGAAGTTTAACATCTCAATCCCTGATTATTATGCACCAACATGAAATAAGAAAAGAGAAAAATACCATAATAAATTTGAGAAACATAATAAAAGAAAGACAATTCAAACCTCGAAAATTACAGAAATTTTTTATATCCAAGAAAAATTAACAAAACAAACAAAAATTATACATTTGATAACTACAAAAATGTAATTTTATCTAGCAATAAAAGCTAAAATAAATACTAAAATTATTCTCCCAACACCCACAAATTCGATTTTATAAAAATTTGCATATTTGTTTTAAGCGGAGACAGCCTACTTCTAAGCTCTCATACTGTTTCGCCAGCCAAGGAAAAAACTCTTTCGTAAGGTACTGATGAGCCAGGTACACAAAGGTACTTTTTGGCAATTGAATCAAGCGGCTAATAAAATCAATTATATTTTTATCTATTGTAAAACCTAAGTATTTATTTATGGCTATAAATAAATTTTATTTCTACAAACAAATTTAGTTTCTAAAAAATTATTTGTAATTAAAACCGCGAAAGTGAATAATAATTTTGGAGAGATGATTTTCAACCGTATTATTTATTTACTATTAATTTAATTTTGGGAAAATAAATGAAGCTCCTGGAATCTCCACCACAACATTTTTATCTTCATAGTCGCTTACAATAATTCTAAGAAGCTTAACTTAATCCATCGCCCTTGTATTAGATGTTATTTAAATTCAGCCATGTAAATTCCAGTATAATTTTATTAATTTTAAGTAAAGTATTTTTAAATAAAATCTTTAAGCAACATAATATTAAATATAATTTTACTTTTTAATTAAAAAAAAAAAATGTAAAGGTTTTCTTGAACTCCCAAGAAATTATAATATCCATATTCAATATACTCCATAGAACGGCCAAAGTAACAGAAAAACATTTCAAAAGAGGAGTAGAGAGGGGCAGTAGAGCAGAGAGAGGAGAGAGAATAGAGGGAGAAAGAAATGCCGAAAAGGAGGGGAACGGGAAATCCACACTGACTTCTTTCCCCTCTGTTATTATCGATAATATCGTTCTATCTATCGGCAAGCCTATAAAAAAGTCCTTGCATCCCAGCGCTGAACTGGTTGGTTCACATTAGTGTGCACAACACTGGATCATAGCAGACCGTACCCCCTCCAACGCAAAACGGGGCACTAATAGAGGTAACCCCTTCTCCGCCTCAAAGCTCAATCTAGTGGGAGCACCGCTCAAGGTGTGCGGGTCGAGTCTGTCAGAATGAATTCAATCTTAAATAAATATTTTCTATTTCTTTTTGCTACAATAAAGTAATTGTATTTTTCTTTTATAAAGTTAGGTAATCAAGTGCTCATGTCCAAACATGGAACCACCCAAATTGCCTTGAATCAAATACAAACTTCAAGAACGAAACCTCAAAAAAAGATCAAGAGGAGAATAATATCTTACAACAGATGTTATCATAGATTAATCAAGTAGTTCATCAACAAATATATTTCAAGAGAGCTAAAGATCGCTCTATACAAAACGAATGCACTTCCTCGTTTAAACTAGGGTTTGGAGTGTTTGGAATTTTTCAATAATGATTATAGGAAACTGTAATTGTTTTAGATGTCAGTTCTGAGAATAATCCATGGTCCTCTCGGGCGAATCACGGAGAAGGAAAAACGCGCAGGTTTATGAATAATATTCTAATAAGAATATTGAAGTTTACAAAGCCCAGAGGACTTCAGTAGACGATAGTTGAAGTGAAGTTGCTTCAAACCGATATCTCGTGAAGATTATTAGTTGAGAAATAATGTAGAAGAAAGATCGGAAGACTGAGATGGTACGATAGAGTGGATGCTGATCTAAACAATGTTAATAAATTAGGGAGAGGTGAGACTTTGGATCGAGCCAACCGGAAGCAGTTCTTGAAGGCCCAGATTCGGAGAAACTTTAAAGACAAATGAAAGTGAATGAGCAAAAAAAATTAGGACCTACAACTAAAGAACTGGTTAAAAATATTTTGTTTTTAAATCTGAAGGGAATGAAACGGTTAAATAAATGAGATCATTTATCAGAGAATTTAACAGAGCTGAATCACTATCAATAACTTATTTTAGAGTCTACGAGTGTTGCTAGCGTGCCGTTCTTGTGCTCAATGGCTAGTTTTATACGCATAAAACTATAAAAAAATATTATTTTCCAAAATGCCTAATATTGGACATTCACTGTTTTCATTTTCACCGATTCATTTAGATTCCACATTACTTGCGTCATTTTAGATTATTACATTTTTACTTGATGTGAATATTTTTAAAAATAATTATCATTTCAATTAAGCCTAGAACGAAAATAGACAGCAATAAAAAATGAAACGTCGGAGTGCTGAGAGGAAAGATAAGACAGGTGGCTCTAAGTACCGTGAGAGGTGAGGCCTGGCCACGAAGATAGCGAGCGGTGCACTTTCACCAGGCCGTTGGGATTGCAAGGGGGTCGTTTCATTTTCGAAAATTGTTTAAAAGTAACAATGCACAGAGCATTATTTTTGCATTATAAATTTAATCATAGTACAAAAATTCTTTTGGAAAAAGTAATTCAAGTTTCGAGAATGATTAAAATTTTCTCAGATTATAAAATAGAAATAAAATTTTGTTGTGGCAATGAACTTTTACTTCCTCAGGTACACTAAAGTAAGTACAATAAATAGCCATCACTTGATTTGCAAATTTTAGAAGAAATTGAATAAAAAAAATTACTTAAGGTTTTAGGCCTTTATTTTAGGGACCTTAGGCGATTACGTGGACCCAAACCTGAAAAGTAATGGGAACGTTGTAAAGTTCCTCAGGACCTAGCGCTACTGCTGCTACCTGTTGTAGAGATTATGAATCATGCCTATATTTTCATTGCTAAAAACCTATGCGTGATTTAAAACCTTTTTTTTCGTTTAGGTCCAAGTAGCACCATTTTAAGGTGCTGTTGTAATTGTCCCTAACCTACTTTTCGAAGAAAATTTTATATGTAACTATTAGTTTAGAGTCATGGACAATCAGAGTTTCTAGTAACAATATCATGGATTTGCAGGTGGTCAAATCATAAACCGTTGTGAAACGGTAAAGTTAGTTAAGTCGGTCTTAAGTGGCATTCCTTGTCCTGTTGTGAAATGCAGAACAGCTATATAATCAATTCTTCTAAATGGAAGATTCTAATTTGATGAGTGATTAAATTGTGAAAAAAATGAGCATTCCTTGTTAATTTTTATTTTTATATTCCTTCGACGTTTTGGTGATTCTGCTCCATTATCAGGACCATTCATATCATATGAGAAGTTCCTTTCCAAAGTGAACGCTAAATATTTTATTTCGGAAATCGCGATACTATTAAAATTTAAATTCTGTCTAATTAATATTGATAAAATCAACGATTTTTGGAAATATTTGCTAGAAATGCAGATTTTTCTAATATAATAAAAAAAAAAGGTTTTGATTTCACAATTGAAATAGAAAATATAGTTTTTCGCGTTACGTGGAAATTTGTTAATGATGATTAGGGTTCACTTTGGAAAGAAACGATTCACATAATATAACTTTAAGTTAGTCATATGTTTAAAAAACTCTTTCTTCATTCTTCATTCTTTTGTCATGTTAAAGCCATACATCACTACTATATATTATTACGGTAGTATAGATCTCTTTTTCGGCTCTCAGGAGCGATGGATTTTGACGAGTGAGGTATCAAAAGAAAGAGAATTTCACGGAGATGTGACGAATTCCAATTTTGTTTTTAAAATCTTACAAGGGCTTAAATAAAAGTGATGAAAAAACTGGAAGGTTTCAAAACTTTGACGACTGAGAGTCGGCGGATCGAGACGGGATAAGTTAGGTTTTAAAGATTTTGACGGGGGCGTCAAGCTCATATACGCTCCAGTGTTTTAAAGCTTAAAACCTACCGTTTTCGAGATAACGCACGATATAGGTCCGCACGGATCCTATGCTATCTTGTGTACGTGCCGTTGTCATGGCAACTTAATATCAATTTGAGTCTGTTTACAAAAACTTTTAATGAGTGGGAAATTATATACTGTTTCCCATTTCCAACCCTAAAGGGCACTGATATGAATGAATACTACACATAGAAAACGGTATAGCTGGATCTAATTGCCTAACTGCTAAATTAATGAGATGTTTTCAAATGGGGTAAGCTAATTACTTATTAAGTATGAACTTTAACTTCAACATAGTCATTACAAACTATGTAGCTTCACCAAATCTGTATGTTAAATAAACTTTTTTGGTAATATTATATTGTTTACACGAATAAATATGTTCCCCTAATATCATCGCTTATACTTCTAATGCATTAAGGATAGATATCTAATGCGAGAGTTCTCGCTGGAGTATACTAGTATATCATATAATTAGGGTTGATAAATTATTTGCCACTTCTATAAATTTGTAAACAATAATATTATAAATTTGTTTTTATTAATAATTTATCAATCCCTAATTAGATTGATCCTTCTATACCATCATGCGAATGTCAACTGATATATCATGTAATTTGCCATTAATAATTATATAAAATTTCTTTTATAAAAACATACAGTAACTGAACTAGTTCAATGTTATAACTGGCCTCTGTAGAGGATTAGCAGAACAACTGTGTTAATTTTATTTGTTCTCAGCCAGAGGACCATCTAAAATTTCTTTCCTATTGACGACACGCATTAACTCTAGAATGATCCATGGTATGGATAAACCTTAAATTAAGCGTATATTTATAAATTCCATAAAAATTAAGATTAAAATTCTTTATACCATTAGTCAATATTGTGAAATTAATGGTGTGTATAAGTACACTAAACTTTAATATTACTTTACTTTATATATTTAATATAATTTTATATTCCTTGTGGACTAACTATACCTGACAAGAGCTATTCATTAAATGATTGAATAGATCGGCCTATAATTTAAAGAAAGGTAATTAATGTTTCAAGTACATATTATTATAATACCTGCAAATTTTTCTATTTCTAACAGAATGCTATCTTATCAGAAAGGCACATGGATTACCCAAACTACTTTAGACAGGATGTTTTAAAACAGTTATAAATAGCTCTGTAAATATGCATGCACATAAATAAAGTGTAATCTAGGAGTGTGGATTATATTATTTACAATTATGTATTTATGACATAATGATAAGTGACAACGCTATACTGAACTATTCAACAGCTACTAAAACGTTTTTCATTTTTTTCTATTATAAAGAAGGTTTGTCAATTATTAAAAATGTTATTCGCCTCTAATAGAGGCATAGATGGGAGGATATAAATAATTTGCATCTTGTAGATTTGGGTTTCGACAGGGAGAAGTACTTATATCAGGGAAATATCACTAGTGGTAACGGCATTGAACCTTCAGTTCCCTAGGTTTTATTAATATTAAGTGTCTTAAATATTTTCATTAGATTTTATTTATGTCTGCACTTATATTTCAGTTAGATATTTTCTTTAAAAATCCATCATAATAAAATTTAAAGCATTTTAAAAGATCATTAGGGTCTGTGATTTATGTGATGATCACTAGTTTAACATATGATGCTAAAGTTTAGATTATTAATAATGTATGCAGTGACTAATAAAAATTTTTATTTACATTGTTAAACCATAAAATAAATATGCAATATAAAAAGATTTATACATCCAAATCTTCAGGTTTAACTTCTTTTCGTACCACTTAATTGTAGAATACTCGTTTGCCCAAGAATATATAGACCATAGTGACCTCTTAAATGGTAACTTACAGCCTTGAAACTACTTTCCAGTTCATAGAGGGAACATAACATGTTCTTCTTCTATACCTCCAAATTGCAGACGAAACTCTCTTGATGGAGAGGCTCTATATCGTGACCATTTGGACACAGTTTTCTATGAGGTATGACACCCTGATCTGTATAATAACGAACACAACTATCCTCGGCATTAAAATCAGTAACAAGTGTAGAGAAATTTATATTACCCGAACTTAGAACTTGTAGTGTAAACAAAACAGATAACGAGGTTAGTTTATAATAACAGATGTTTTAAAATTAAGAATGCAAAATATAGTATATATATATATATATATATAATTTATAGTTCAAATTTCTAAAGAATGTTAAGAATAATTGTTTATTTCAATTTTTTATTTCGAAAACCGAATTCACTGATTATGTATCTAAATACGCACAAACAAATTTGTACATATGTAATCACATTATTTATAACTAACAGAAACGTGTTTTGTATAAGGACAAGTATTAAATACTAAGGACAAGTATTCTAATCGTACTGAGGTACTTAACTTTTCCTTATCTGATAACACCTATCCATGACCTACAGTCAAAGAACAGATGTCTCAACGCAATATAAAAAATAGATATTATATTATTTTTGTCAAAAAACAATAAAAAAAGATATATACATATATATATATATATATATATATATATATATATATATATATATATATATATATATATATATACATACATATAATATCTGCTAAGTTAGTATATTTTATATGTCATAGTATATTAAAATAAATTACGATATAGTATATATTATATACTATTATATATATTATTTAATATATGTTAAATACCATACAATAATAACTCATATATGAGGCGAGGAAAAGCAAAAAGGAATAAATTCACATTTGAAAATTTTTCATAAAAACCAAAAATATGCATAATTAAGTTAATTGTTTTTTGAAACAATTATCATTGGATTAGAATTTTTTAAACTGCACCAGAAATATGTTTGTAAAATATTATTTAGTTTTTCCGAATTACAAATTTTTGAAAAATATAAATAAATTGGATTTATCCCATTCTGCTAGGGGAAATGAAAATAAAAATCAATAAACAAGGAAAAAAACACTCATGACAATTAAAATATATTACTTTTTTAATAATTTAAAAGGTTAAATAGTATATATTTAATATATATATATTAAATAGTTAAATAGTATTAAGGAATACTAAAGAATAATGCGAAAAGAAAATTTAAAAACAAACTATATATAATTTTTCAAGATATTTCTTTTTAGAACAAGTGCCAAAAAGTGCTGTAACTGTCGTGATTTCGGAACAGGTAATTTATGATTAAAACACCTTACATGAGCTAAAATCAAAAATAAATTAAAATGTAAATTTATTGAAGCAAAATAATCGATAGTGAAAAGGTCCAAACCTAATCAGAAGTAGATTAAAACTTAAAAAAAAAACTGAAAAAACTTATATGATAATGGCCGACAATGGAACATTTTAATTGTTTTTATTTGAGATGTTTGCATTCCAACATCCTGTTCAAGCTCCAGAAACGGTAAAATTGAATTTTAATTCAAATTTATTAATTATATTGGAATTAGTAAATGTTAAAACATTAAAAAAATTGTAAATCGAGATTGTATAATCCTCTGACGTTTTAACAACTTCCGTTTCTAATTTGTTTCATCCCGAGGCTTTTGTCTCAGTGCTGTCGTATTTACTTCAGTATATTTCTTCACGATTAAAAAAAAACAGATTAAACACAATAACATAGCGTTAGCTTTGTTTTGAGAAACAGAGATTTATCCTCTCATGTAAAAAATCCCAAACATTAAAGGTAATATTAGATAGGATTTTGAACGTTTTGGAGGGTTAAAGATGTCCCACCTTACAGAGGACGACTAACAGAGTTGAAAACATAAAAAATATAACATGATAAAAAAAATACCCTTTTGCATTTCCACGCCTTATTAAAATTAGAAAAAATAATTTATTTTGAAAAAAAAAAACCGACTACGGAAATAATCCTGTCTGATCTAAGGGACGGCGTGTACTTTCATATTTACTTAACACATAACATAACACATTTGTGTGCTGTTAGTGAAGTTGTATTATGTGTTGTGTGAGTGGCATATAGACAATGGCAAAAGACAGGGGACCGGTCTGGACTCCGGCAAGAGTGTATCGCATAATAAATAAACAATCGGATATTGAAGTACCTGCAAATAGACTAAAAAGTTATGAAACAGAGTGCGATTAACAAAGATGCGACAGATTACCTGCAGCATCAGGTGTTAGAGTCCGGATAACATCGTTCCTTAAAGGATTAACCTTTATTTCAGCTTACAATTGTAGTTTATATATTTCTATCTATAATACCAATGGAGCTCAGAATATTTACATTTGGGATTACTTGTTTCAGAGATAAATATAGCATGGGTTGAATCTTGATTCATTGATAAACAAATTTAATCTCCATTAAATTTGTTCGTCCGGAAGAGGTTTATATTAGGATAGAGAGTTAAATACTTCAATAGTTAAAAGCTTTTTACAAAGTTGCTATTGCATTCCAACCGTATTATTTAAAATATTGACTAAGCTTACGAATTTCCATTTACATGCATTTTTAAACATAGCAATAAATTTATAATTAAATGCTTAGTAAAGCCCGAATATAAAATAATTATCATTTGTGAAAAAATGCAATGTTACTTAGAAAGGCAGTTTTGAATTTTGATAGTTTGTCGCTAAATGGATCTATGACGATAAAAAAAAGTTGGGAGAAAAGGATTAAATTTATTTATACAATTTGAAAATTATTTATTTAATTTAAGTTGCATATGTTTCCTTCTCATGCATTTTATCAACACGTCCGCAATATCATGTTTATTATAAACAACATGAACGTAATAAAATTGTATGTCATAGTAAATATACAAAATACTTCTACAGGATAGTTATTATGATAGCTTTAAAAACTAAAGTATATGCTTTGTGAACACTTAAGCACGATTACGGTAAAACTTTCATTATTCATCAGTAAAATATCGATAAATGAATAAGCAATATATTTTTTTACATTAATTGAAATTTTCAAACATAATTTACCGATCTACAGTATCATTTACTGGAAGTTGCCGATGATCTGAAAATATCATTCGTGTGATCAAATATCACCGAATGAAAACGAACAGTTGAGCACGTAACGGAAGGTGACATAATAACGCAGGGTTCTAATATCGGTATAACAGAAAAGATTATACTTCAATTATCCTAATAAAAATTCATCATAAATCAACGCAACAAATTTTTTTTTTTTAAATATTCTTAGTAATATTAATCTGAATAAAAGAAAAAATTATAAATAGTTTCAATTTTAAATAAATTGAATTAATTATAATATTAAATAAATAAGAAACCACGATAAGAGAAGATAAGCCTGACAGATGAATTTTTAAAGAAATACATCCATTTTCAGTTATAATTTGGAAAAATAATAGTTTTAATAGTATCATGTAACTCACACTCATTTTTCATTTGCTCTTCTTTCTATGCAGATAATTTAATACACGGATGGATTTATTAACAAAAACAAATCTTTGAAATCCCCTATACGGTGTACTCTTGAAGCGCTAACACTATTTATTGTATAAGAATCATCTACTGGGGTTCCTTGGGCTGCGCCACGATCTGCAGTAGCACTCTCTTGGACCGCCGATCTGGCACCTCCACTTGGATGGACAGCTCCTCCAGCAGCTGGAGCTTGCACCGCACCTGGACGGTTATCCTCATCGCTATACCCTACAGCTCTACACTATACAGCTACCTCTACACAGCTACACTACTCAAGTGTGACACTTACCCTCGGCATGGCTGGGAGAGACTCCGCCAGGAAGGGAGCCAGCTCTGGCGGCAGCGGCGCCCTGCACCGCCCCTCGCCGCCCCACCCCGCCTCCTAGGCCACCGTACATGTTACTCTTACTTACAGCTACTATCGTACTGACAAATAAGTTAAAAACATTTTAATTATATGCATAATACATCTATTTATTTTTTTCTTTAACTAATAATTCAATCATAACATATATTTAGTTGATTCTAAACTAAGTTCGCCATAGAATATGTTATCAATTGTAATCAATTTTCGTTTAACGATAAAATGCAGTTAGTAATTTCTCTAGTCACAGTCAATGAACTAATAATTACAAATGTATACGTGAATTTCTCAATGTAGATGTCTTCTGAAATTTTTGAAGGATAAAAATGGAAAACGAACAAGTAGAAGAGGCCGAAGACAGACGCCAGATCCTAAAGAAACAGACTATAGTTCCATAACCAGAGAAGATACGCCTTAATGTCTATTTTTATTAGAAAAAGTAAGTTAGGGAAGGCAGCAAGACATGACTTCACGCCTGAAATCCTGAAGTTTGAGGGAAATGTCGGAGAAGTTCTTGCAGTGTTTCTAGGTGCTCACTGAAAGCAACCCTCCTAAGGAAAAGAAGAGAACTACCCGTACATCGAAGAATTCGTGTGTGGGCGAAAGGTGGAAACCAACCGACGGAAGAATCCTAGCTGGAAGGGATAAAATATAAAGGAAACATCCTAATCTGAATTATGACCTTGTTTATTGGAAGAGAAAGCATAATAGGTGCATCTATGATCTGCCGAAATACAAGATAGGATGTTAATGCATAAATAAATAAAAGTGCAGTAAAGCTTGGAACTTGTCATTATAATTACCAATAATTAATAAGTAAGGGGATAACAGTATTTGCTGTAGCCACAAGGGTATCTAACTTTTAAGTGTACTCGGAAAGATTCATGAGCGTATTTTACAAAGTAAACTTTTTCTTCTTTTAAGAATGCCTTCAATATGAAGGTCTCCTCAACCAAACTCCTGTCCGAGCAGGTCCCCCATTTCAAAATAAACTGTATTTAAAAAAAAAAAAAAAAAAAATATATATATATGTATATATATATATATATATATATATATATATATATATATATATATATATATATATATATATATTATATTACATCTATCGGTTGGAGAAGGTAAGAGAAAGAAGAAGAAAGCCATTTTACTAAGACAATGAAAGAGAGATGAGATACTATGTAAGAACTTCAAGAGATCAGATATCAGCGAACGGAAGGCTACAAAGGAATTATGTGAGAAAAATAATGGTGCTTAAAGTAAAGTGGAAGATGTAATAACTGAAGAAATGAAATCAGGATATTTAATTCATATTTACGAGAAATATGGCAAAAAGTTGTGAACAAATTACAGAGGGTTATGGGAAATTTTTTTAAAGAACAGGACGGTAGATATATGAATGGCCTGGTTCAGAACGTCAAAGTGGTTTTACAGCAGGAAGTTCATATCAAGATAAAATCCTTACCCTGAGACAAATAGAAAAATACACATGAGAAATCAAAAGATGCTGAATACCAGTTTATATATATATATATATATATATATATATATATATATATATATATATATATATATATATATATATATATATATATATATATATTTCCATAATGATTCAGTTCAGAGGAACAACTTAGAGATCTCTTAATGGGAAGCAAATATTGCTCTGTGTAAAATTAATATAAAAAAGAAATGTATCAAAATAATGCCTGTCACATTACAATATAACAGTAGAAAGACAATCCGAATAACCCCAAATCATATCATCAACTATACATCAACTATCTTTGTTTATTATCTCCTTTCATGGAATAACAGCACGACTCGGAACCTGAGAAAAAGGTAATTGCTATTTGAATCGATTTAATGATGCGAGGCGCTCGGTCGTAAAACATAGTAAGTGACAAAATGAAGGCTAAGTAAAAGTATACTTTTAAAAAACAAAGTCTCTACAGATTCTTTGAATAATATTTGGAATAAAATAGAATGAATCCGGTGTTGCCAAAAACTTCAGTAAAAAAAAAAATTTAGATGCCACGTTTTACGATCGAATATCTCATTTAGTGAATTTTCTGAGCCAGGGGTTATCTAAATGAACTTTGAAAAGGATAGCGAGGGCAATCGAGGAGCCAGGGCAGATGATTAGCTGTATACATCGCTGACAAGGTTTTTAATATCGCCTCTAATTATCTTACTTTTAATATCGTAATTAGTTCAATTAGGATTGATAAATTATTTGCTATTTCTATAATTTTGTTTTTATTTAAAAATAGTTTCGAATGTTATACATTCATCTTCAGTTTGTACCGTACAAACATTTCTGTTTGATAAAATCTACTTAAACCTTGAACTGAAGATGAATGTATAACATTCGAAACTAGTTTTCAATAAAAACAAAATTATAGAAGTGGTAAATAATTTATCAATCTTTAATTACATTGATCCTTCTATAGCATCATAAGGATGTCAATTGGTAATCAATTCAGTTGTGAAAATACCACCAACATTGCTCACTTATACTTCAACACTCTTGCATTGTCAATTGAGTCATCATTATTCACAGCTTGAAGTAACAACTGCCAAAAAGTATAGTTGAGTAGTTTGTTGTGGGGAACAATTTGTATTATTTGAGACATTTAGTATTTCAGTGACAGTGTACAGGGAGATGACTTTCTGCCGAACTTCTAAGATGCTTCATTTGGCGCCTACGTATTACGTCCAAGGTTTGGCTTCACGTGACCGATTGTTACAGCGTATCGTGGGATCACGAGTTGCATAGCTTGTTACGAATTGTACGCTGTTGATTTTTTTATTTTTTAAGATCAGTTATATAAAATATAATATTTCGATTGAGTACGAGATTCTAGAATAGGCATAATCAGCCGTAAACAGCACAACGTAGTTCTGAACGGTCTCTAAAATTCGGAGATAATCCATCTCCTTTTAAGAAAGAATGAGAGTAAATCCTTTCTCTACCTTTCGAATATTTCTAAATATTCGAACGAAGATGTCTGTCGATATTTCTGTAAAAATTCGATAACATTATTTAATGATTGCGATATGAAAGGCTTAGGACTCTAACATTTAAGGACAATACTCATTACTGAACTTGCTCAAAAAGAATTATGTACTGACTTAATGGTATTGGGTTCTCTACATGGTATTAGATTTAAGCTGTTTAATATAAGGATAGATATAAGGATTCCCAAAAAAACAACTCCGTAGTAAAAATGTTCCCGCAACATAAAATGAGTTAATATTACCAGAAGATATTTATTTCGAAATATAAAAAACTGTAATAAAACAGTTGACTTTTATAGGAGAGGGAGAAGATGAAAGAAGGGTTACAAACATTAAACTTGCCCCTTTTCAAAAATCCTAGTTCCGACCCTGATCAGAAAATCCTAGTTCATTTGAAGATCCGGAAGTTAAATATCAGGGTGTCTGTGCAAGAGTGCATTTCTTTTTAAAAAAACCTACATTAGCAGAAGATTTTGGTATAAGGAAAGTATGCCATTATTTTATAAACATTAGATACACGACACGACATTCGATTTTGAAAGAGAAAAACTTTAAGGCCTAGGCTAATCTGGTAAGAAATCTGGTTAGTGTTAGAGTTGGAAATATCGTAGGGAAGATTTCGAAATAAAAGACCAAAATCCAATATATCTAAATTTCTGAATAGAGAACAATTAACTTGTTTGTCGAGGTAAGTGAATACTTGGAGTAAGCACATATATGGGGATTTATTTCAAGTCTCTTTTGTTTGGAGAGCTGCCATCCATGGGAATTTGAAGTAAATAGGAATTTAATAGTAATATCCCCATGGATGCTGTATCAACAGAATTGCTTTGAAATCCTCGAATTTGCACTTGTAGAAGAAACTTCTATATTTTTTTATTTTAATAATTTATTTTAATTCCAATTCAGAACTCCTCATTCATTAGCATTAACATGTTTTCTAAGAGCATGGCCGTCCGTTTTAATTTTCGGTCTCTGAATTAGTCATTTAATCCGAAAGAGCTCATAATCATCATATGCCCAGCAAATAACTTTCAATAGTAACGCTTGGCGAACTTTCGTACTATTCTAATGGCTGATCATGTAACTCATGATGATTCTTCAACCCCTGATTTCTAAGGTATCTTCTAATTCTCGTTTTTCGATGTATAGTGCATCCGAAACCGTAGAATTTGTTAGAATTTCCTTGATGTTGTTTAAATTCCAGGATAAAAAGAAAATTTGAAATAATTTTTCATTTTTAAAAATGTCTCATTTCTCAATTGCAATTCATTATTTTCAATATGAATGTGTAGACTAATTATTTAAATCGTAAAAAAATCTTATAGATATAGGGCTCAATGCCAGTATTTTTTGATAAATTAATCGGTACTCGAAGTTGACATTTGACCTATATATGACGAATTCAACATTCCAGGCAGATTAAAAGAAATTTTACTTATCACAAGCAGACATCAGAAATCAATAATTGATAATTTTGTAGTTAATTACGATGACCTATGTTATTATCAAAAACAATTACGAAGCATAAAAAATAGTTCAAAATTATATTCTCCTGATCATCGTTGCATGGAATGCCAGCCAGTAAGGATCCTAGGGATCTACAGGGGCGTAACTAGGCATTTAGGGGCCCCAAGGCAAGGACGTAAACTGGGCCCCCTGGGTAAATAATTAAAAATATTTTTTGGAGCTCCCCTTCCACGCTCCATAAATTTGTAATTTTGTTTGTAAGAAAATTTGTAAGAAGAAATAAAAAGATTCTATTTAATACACACTAAAAATTTATCCAAGACATTTTATATTTTTGGCTGTAAAGTCGATATGACTATTAATTAGTACAGTTACAATAATAAATTGAAATAAGCATTTAAAATGTTAAATATCAGAATCACAATCTTTTACCTAATAAGGCCATGAAAATTATAAGAATAGTGAAATAAACAGAAATCGAATAGTTATTTTATATAAGTATTAACTCCATCAATTCCATAAATTTACGAAGACAATTGACAAACACGTTCTCATTCCTCAAAAAACTGTGCAGCTGCTCTGGTTAGATGATAATAAAGAGAAAATACAAAAAAAAATACTTGCAACGTGTATGGAGCACGTGCTCCACAAATATGAACTGATTATTAATTCGGAGCACCTGCTCACGTTTCTAAGTGAATAATACGTTTGAACACTCTAATATGTTAGCAGATACTCAGTAAAATGCCGATCTACTCTTTCGTAGACTCGGCATATTACTGACAAGAGGAATGCACGGTGTGTCCGCCGATTTTGATCAAAATGTTTTGGGTGATTGTACATTGAAAAAAACTTGATCCATATCCTTCCGTTTCATCCAATGTGCCTTAGGATATGAGAAAAAAAAAATATAACATGCTGAAAATGATTTATTTTATATCTCGTGCTTGGAGAATGATATCGACATGATTTATCAGCAAAACATTTGTTTTTTTAGAGTATATTAAAGGAAAAAAATAAAAAAATGATTGATTTTTGATCAAATAAATTTAAAAATGTGTTTAAATTATAAGGTAAACTAGCCTCAGATTTTTTCACACCAAAAATGATTGCAGATTTGAATTCAGCACATCAATAAACCTTAATGTTGAAAAAATCATCGAAAACAAAAAACATTCTTTTTTTCAGTGCCGAGTGTGCTCAATTAAAGCCACAAAATTACGTTTGGAAAAAAATAATATTTTTAGATTCGCTCGAAAATTCAATTATTTCGTTTTAAAAAATTGGATCACTAAAATTTACTATTTCTGGATCACGAATAATGTTTTTATATTACACATAAATACGGCCTAAAAGGTTCTTATCCATGTAAATATTATAATATAAAAACAATATTTGTGATCAAGAAATAGTAAATATTACAATTTTATAACACTGCTATAAATATTATCGTAGACAAAAAAAAAAGTAATATTAAATATGCAAGATATGTCCGAGCAAGGTTGGGTTCGTAACCATGTACATATCATAATATAAAAGCATTATTTGTGATCAAGAAATAGTAAATATAACACTTTTACAACACCGCTATAAACATTATCGTAATGAAAAAATATATGAAAAACTCTATTGTAATACTGATCTACATTACAAATATCTCAATAGACCTGCCAGAAAGCTCCAAAATTTAATTATTTAATTTTTAAAAAATTGGTCTCTCTGATATTTAATATTACTTTTCCTTATTTTTTTTTTTTTTTGCCTACGATAAAATTTATATCAGTGCTATAAAAGTGTAATATTTACTATTTTTTGATCACAAATATTGTTTTTATATTATAGTATATATATGGATAAGAACCTTTTAGGCCAAATATATGCGTAATATAAAAACATTATTCGTGATCCAGAAATAGTAAATTTTAGTGATCCAATGTTTTAAAACGAAATAGTTGAATTTTAGAGCGACCTGAAGGTATAATAAATAACAATTTTTGGCCTAAAAAATTCACTCTTCAATTTTTTTTTAAGATTTAAATAATCGCTCATAAATCAGGAACAATTAAATCCAAATTAGGGTCATATGCAAAAGTTCTTAAATGACGCAATTTGCTTTAACAGTGATGTTCCTACGTGCTTTAGAACAAACTTTATCCGAAAAAACTTCAATTTTATTTTTATATGGTAATCACATTTTTTACCCAGACCATCTACGATATTGAAATAGTTTTTATATGAATGGAAAGAAGAAACTTCCCTCTTTTTAACAAGTCTAAGAACGTCGATATCGGGTAAACTGAAGAAAAGATACACAGCTTCAAATCCATAAGTAATTTTGTGGCTTTAAAAATTTTGAGCACACTCGGGACTGAAAAAGGAAGTTTTTTGTTTTCGATGATTTTTTCTGTTTATTGATGTGCTGAATCCAAATCTGCAATAATTTTTAATTTGAAAAAATCTATGATGCTAGTTTAGTTAATAATGATTTAAACACATTTTTAAATTTATTTGACCATAAATCAATTATTTTTTAATGATTACATTTTTCTTTAATATACTATAAAAAACAAATGTTATGTAAAATACTATGAAAAAATCATGTCGATGCCATTCTCCAAACACGAGATATAAAATAAAGCATTTTCAGCTCCTAAGGCCCATTCGATGAAACGGAAGAATATTTTTTCAACATAGAATAAAAAAAAAATGTTGATCAAAATCGGCGAAGGACACACCATGCACTCCCCTTGTGAGTACTTGCTCACATACTGGAGCGTTCTCACGATTTATTCACTCACAAAGGTGAACAGGTGGTACACCGAATCAAATACTTGGAGCAAGTGGTTCATACGTGCAAGTATTCTATTGTATAACCTCTCTTTTTTCAAATCTAACCGGAGCATCAGCTCAGTTTTAGAGGAATGAGCTCGTGTTCAGTTTTACTCACATCACCTAATGCAAGCATTATGTTGCTTGTATTGATTGATTACACGAACTTGCAGAGTACTATAAAACTTCTGATATTGCAAATAGTCCAGTCAACTGTGGAACAGAAAGTACATGGACCGGAAATTTAAAAAAAAAAGTGCAAAAACCCTAAAAAAGTAATATTTTTTAGACTTTTTTCCCATAGCATGAGTCTTTTTTTTAGAAACATCTATCTATTCTAAATTTAAAAAATGCAAATTCATTAAATGGAGGACCATAAAGTTATCTCGGTGAAAAATTTTGGAAAAGTTTCTCATTTATGTTTTTGAGCGTGCTTCTCAATTTTTTGCATGAAGTATAAAAAAACAATATTTTTTTTTGCTTCTAATTGAAAAACGATTTATTATTCGGAAAAATTCTAATATTAATTATATACTTAATCAAAGTAGAGTAAATTAACTACAATTTTGGTTCTAATGATTTTTCTGTTTAGCTGCTCGGTTTTTAAGAGAGCGCGGGTCGAAATCAAGTCGGAATGTCAAAATTTTTCGAGCTTGAGTTCTCGGTGCAAAGTGTTTCTGAAAATTTGCTGATTTATGTTTTTGGTATAGTGATGACGAATTTCAACATGGTTTCCTGGAAACAAAAAAAAAATGCAAAAAATTAATTTCAATATTTGGTCTCACAATTTCGACTCATAATTTGCGCTCTCTTCAAAACGATGCGTGCAAACAAAAAAAAAATCATTGGAGTCAAAATTTTATGTAATTTACTCTATCAATATATCATGAAACGAATATTAGAATTTATACGAATAACACAAGGATATAAAGCTAAAATTCAAAAAGAAAAAAAAAATACTTTTTTTTTTATATTTTTGGAAAAATTAACGGTAACAAAGTTGAAATTCGTAATCAGCACAGTAAAAGACACAAATGAGCTATTTTTCAGAACTTCTTCAAAACTTTCCAGCGAGATTCCTCACGGCAACCATTTGACTAGATATAGTAGATAATCCTGAACGATGTCCAGGACGAAAACATTATGGAGTACACAAATTTACTCTTTTTTAATATAGTGTTGATATTGCTAAAAATATTATGGGAGAAAAAAATATTAATTTTTGAGCGGTTTTGCATTTTTTAAAAATATTTCCGGGAAAAATTCGCTAACAAAATTGAAATTCGTAATCATTACCCCATATTAATTACATAAATTAGTAAATTTTAAAACATAAAGATCAACTCAATGCAATATATTATACTTTTGGAACTGTTTAATACAATTTTTTACAAATTGTAATTTTTTACTTTTAATACTGTTTAATACAAACAAAAAGTAAATCAATAAATGAAATAAAATTCAAAAAGATAAATAATAATAATAATAATGATTGCAAAACATTAATTTTCATTGGCATAAATAGTAAAAAAAAGTCCTACTACGAGCACTTATTTTTAGAGCTGATCACCAAAAAGATTAACCGCTGGCTTAGAGAGTAAACACAATACACCTTAAAATATTAGCTTGGTAAATAGAAAAAAAATTGAATAACTATAATTTCAATATAAGTTATTGCAAAGTATTCGTTTTTTTGTTTTAGTTTAAATTTTTGTTATATTATATTATACCTTAGAGTAAGGTAGGTTGTCTTCAATTCTCAAATTGAAAAAAATGCGCCCTATCAGTTCTGTCCTTCAGGAGATTGAGGTTCTTGGCAAGTCATTCACGTCTCTAACACCACTTCGCTGTGAAATTAAGGGTTTCTTAGGCTCTTCTTTGGCATTAGATCTGCTAACAGAGGTCATCACACAACTGTTGGGTGTGGCAAAGCACCACTTTTCTCCTAGCTCTTGCAGAAACTTGCAGAAAACCATCTTCCATAGGGTGGGACCAACGACTGATCTCTTTCAGTTGAAGCTTCTAATCTGCAAAGACTGTCATTAATATGAAGGGATACTAGCAACGATTTTCCGAAACGGAAATCATTAGGATTTATCTCAAGTATAGATTAAATATCTAATTGTATGTGAAAAGTAACTCCTTTATTCAAACTTTTCTGAATTGTTGGAGATAAATCGCTATTTCCGTCTTGGGTCAGGATGAAACTCCTTTGAATGAAAATATTTCCGACACGAAAGAACAATCCGTTCATCTGTAGTCAACAAATGATTTATGTCGTTATAACTAAATCTTTACGATGGTAAATTAAGGACCTGCTTTGCTGCTAAAATATTGCGAATTGAGCTTGCACTTAAAGAGGCTTTTACATTGAGTAAAAGGCCCTGGCTCGTACTGTTTGCAATTTCCTTTTCTCGTTCCCTTTAATTTACCCTTTCAGCGCGATAAGGTTCGAAGCACGCGAATCCCGATGCAGCCATTGGTCGGGGCGCACAATAATGGGAACAAATGACGTTATTAAGGAAACAAACGAGTCACTCTCCGTGTTTGGAAACTTCATTAATGCTTCCTCTACCTCCCTCTCCCCTCTACTGGCTTCATCTCTTTCAACCTGACCTCAAATCATAATTAAAAATCAAATAAACTATTCCCCACGAGTGGTCTAAGACTTTTACTGGTGTTTTATTTTTTTTTCTTTCGGTTAATCTTTTATGTCATGTGATAATTTTTTAAAAACTAATGACATTTATCTTAGAATTGCGAGGAAGTACAGATCGTATAGATCAAAAATCTTTAGTGAGCCTACCACATCCTTAAAAATATTAAATTTATTTTTAATGCCAACATTTATAACTTTATTTTTAAAACACAAGTACCTAATCTTTTAATTATAGACACCTAGGATGATTATCTGTAATTCAATGAAAAACTGGACTGGAGAAATTGTGTCATGCAAAATCACAAAATATGAAATCTGATATGAAGATTATGCTGAATAATTTTAAGATTTTTTTTTTTCATATTTTTAAGTTAAGATCTCCAACTTCATAGATGTAACATAAGAATAGATGCCGTGAAGGCAGAGCGTTTTGGTACCTTAACATTCTCGAGTCATGATCCCGCAGGGTTCAAATCGGGTCTGGGAGAGTAGACTTTTATTTCGTAGCGGGCTCACGCAATAAATATAAATCTCTTTCTGGCTAGAAACGATCTGCAGGCGTTCAATCCAACGAATAAAAAGACATACTAGTGACTTTACTAAGATGAAATAATAATCTGACATGGAAATGACTTGTGAAGTTCCTAAACCCAAGGCAGTAATATGTTAAAAGATTGCAGAGCCATGTTCTATTTAGACGCATCGGAGAATTATCTGGAATTAATAGAAAAGGAAGGCATCTAGTAGGCCTGATTTTTTAAAATGGAAATGTATTTATTTCAGACAAGAACTGGACTAAAATATACCATGGAGAGATATCATAAGGATCATGACAAGATTTTATGAAGGACTCCGAATGGCATGAATTTGATACAGAAAGACTTTGTTAGTTTTGTCAAAATACAATTCCGTGCACCCAAAGAGAGACCTGATTATAATCATTGTATCCGAGGACCGAACTCTACTCGAAAATGAGTTTATCTTATCAGTTAACGGAAGAAAAAAAGTTATATGTTGTGCAATCATTTACTTCAGAAAAATGTAAGTTCTTTATTAAACACATGATAATGCCAATAAAATAAAGATGTCAAAATATAACACATTTCGACAGTAGAACGAGAAAATATTGTAGATTAATAATACCAATCGGGGGCAGCGGACTCCTGTGGATCTGTGTTTAAAATATTAAGTCATTCGGTTTTCTTGTTATCCCTCCAGTAGCCATGGAAACAACTCGTAAATATCGCTTTATAACATAATATGTTATTATTACTATGTTACTCTTATATTATAACAGTCTTATGAAGATAAACACGATTTATTTATCAGAACATATCGACGTCGTTTTTTGAAAAAGACTTGAGCGCCAAAAATTCGAAAATTAGAATTTATCATGAGACGTAAACACCACCTCTATCGATTTCCGCTCACGATATATTGAAAAAAATTGGAAATGGTCTAAAAATCTTCGATTGATGACGGAAGCACCAAATACAAACGACTCTCAGTCGTCACTCTGGCCTTAGCTAGTGCTAGAAGTCTTAAAAATATATTATAATTATAAAGGTTTTGCCGCCTTAATAAACTCCTACTGTATACAATAAAGAATAAAATAAAAAAAAAATAATATTGTATTTGGGGAAATATCGTTTCATGGTTTCCTGTAAAGCTTGTTAAATGGCGCTTAAGCCTTTTTCAAATAACGACGTCGAAATGTTTCTTGTTTTCATTCCGATGGCGCTATGGTCCGAGAAGAACCCTGGTTTCCCCTTCTTGAATCCATCCTGTCCTTGGCCACACTCCTCCATCTCCGAACTCCAAGCATCCACTGATCTGCTTCCACATATTCCAGCCAGTGTTACCTTGGTTTTCCTCTCTTACTCTTTCCACCAGGCTATCCCTCCATAATCATTTTGGGGATTCTATGCTCCTTCAATCTCTTCACATGTCACACCATCTTATCCTTCCTTTCTTAATGGTGGACACAACATCAGGTGAATCATACAGGTACAACTCTTGCTTTGTTCTCAGCCTCCCTCTGTAGCCGGGATATACAGCTATCCTGCGTAGAATCTTACTTTTCTATATTTTTAATAATCACTCATTTCTTAAGGTTTGGATCCAGGTTTCATTTAAGCCCATACACTCTTATTCTTAAAGTTTAAGCAAAATCCTTTCGTGGGATTTTGAGATCCATTTTGCAGACAAACAGAAATTGTTCGTACTAGAGTATAGAGCAATAAACTACAAATTTGGGTAGTTGTTTAGTAAATGTTTTTTTTTAGTCGGAAATAACTAGTTTCAGCTTTCTATAAAGATTTTATACTTGTCACATGCCCAGATGGAATCCCGAGTTGCTATTATGTTCTTCAGGTATAAGTGGGATACTATTAAAGGATTCCTATAGAGTAGTATGATAAAACAGAAATATCATAAATCTTAAAAACTCTACAATGAGTTAAATATAAATTGAATAGACAGACAGACACATGGATTGTTCAGATGTTTATTTAGAGACACAGCTCTACTTTAATTTTCATGGAGAATGCTGTCGTTTTATCAAATATAAAATTGTTTTGAGATTACCCAATAATCAACTACCTTCCAGGTAAACATGAGAACGCGAGAGGAGATTCGAGTATAAAAATAAGGAAGAAGAGGCTAGAGGGGTTCGTTGGCACGACCAGGACCGACAAGCAGCAGCCATTACCAAACACGCGACATACAGCACGCCCATGTAACTCATGACTCCTGTAATCAAATATCACTTAGCTCTTCCCCTTTCTCTGCTTGTCCCTTTCGTCATTTTTAATTTTCAATGAAATATTAATAGGTTAAGGATTGGCTACTACCAAATATGAAATATAAAACCACCACAGATTGAAATGACAGATTACATTTCAATCCTCGACGATAAACTTTAAAATGTGAAACTAAAGAAGAGGATATCAAATCAATGTCCTTGTCAAACGAATTTAGGTTGAAATTCTTTTTAATTTGAACGTTCACACTTTCAGGCCAAGCGCATACAATCAAGTCTATTGAAGACTAGTTTTATTCGAGCATGGCAGGTTTCGCAAATTCACCAAACCTATTTAGAACTTTTTTTAACTTCAATTTCTAAATTACTTATTGATGGTACTAGATTCTTTAATATATTTCGAGAGTATCCACTTCTGCTTGTATACCGTCTTATCTATGCCAATACCAACAACACAAGAATGAGCCTTGCAGTACGCAAGTATAAAAGCTACACTTCTGCGAACGCCTTAGAAAGAACATACCAAAGCAGTTAAAAGTTTCATTTATATTCAGCTCTAATTCTGGCATATTGTGGCTACCAAAATAATATTCAAGTTCTTCAACCGGTCACGCAAATTTCAATTAGGTAAAATAAAATAATGAAAACCTATTTATG
This sequence comes from Rhaphigaster nebulosa, assembly GCA_948150685.1. NCBI lineage: Eukaryota > Metazoa > Arthropoda > Insecta > Hemiptera > Pentatomidae > Rhaphigaster > Rhaphigaster nebulosa. The sequence continues at coordinate 75,574,204 of OX411309.1, read as the reverse complement.
GCTCTTAATAACAACAATATAAAATGTGATCTAAATTGGCTGAGGCGTTTTCTATGAAAAGTGACAAATTTCTCGATTTTTGAATCTCCACAATTTTTTTTTCTTTTAATGTGGCGGATGGCAGACTGATATTATTTAAAACCTTCTTACGGTTCTATATAACAATGATAAAGATTCAGTCGAAATCAGTTCAGTAGTTTTCTTGTGAAAAGCAGAAAAAAAACCCTAACAAACTGATAAAAATTTACTGGTTTTATACACGTATTTTACCAGATGAAATTAACAGGAAAAAAACATTATAACTCCTTTCTTTTTAGAACGAAATTAAACTATTAAATCATATCGCAGAAATTATAAATTGTTGGAAAATCATATATAAAGTTGTTTTTGTATACCCTTTTGAACACTTCATTAAAACTCTCGAAACATTCGTAATGAAATAAAAACTTTAAATAAGATTTTCAAACAATTTATAATTTTGAGTTGTATGCATCCCACGATAGGTGCGATATGTATTTCCTCTCACCAGCTATTCTTTTATGTGCTAGGCATTTATATTTTTTTCTCCGGAACATTTTATTCGACTAGTTTATTCGTCTCGGCTTTCTTAAAGATAAAATATTGCGCCAAAATCGAAAAAAATGGAGTTTCATTGTTTTTCCTTCTATGTTTCATGTGTTTTAAAAAGGTCCTTTTTTTCTTTTTAACAAACAAATTTTCTTCAACGATTAAATAATAAGCTCTTGGTAATAGCCAATAACTCAATATTATTATTCTTACTTATCATTAATTTTTATATTAAATGTTACCTCACGACTGGAGGCTGATGAAGGATTAACATAGTACGAGGGCAGATCCGTTAGATGAACGTTTTCTTTTGCTCCTCAGTGAGCTGGCCCAGTTAATGGACAAATACTGGATAAGTGGAAGCTCCCTGATCTTTCTTATCTCGGGTCTTGACCTTGTCTGCACAGCCAATTACCAGCCCATGGATATCTCCATATTGGGACTAATTTATTGAACTCTCATCTATAAATTCATAGAATCGTTTATGACGGTGTTATTGAATATAAAAAAGTTTTTCCTTATTTGTCTGCCTATTCAAGCCATTCCAGATCTAGAATCTCGTTGCATTATTAACGTCGTTATTAATCGAATATACCCGAACTTGAACCCTCTCCCTCCCCCACCCTGAACCATTATTATTATTATTGTACCGAGGATTGGGAAGCCCTTCCTCATCAGGGCATGCTTTTGTGAGATACCACTCTGCACTTTAGAGATTCTATAGGAATCGTATGCTTCTTATGATACATTGAGTTCCTTAGGGTTAGTGATGTCCAGATTTATAGTCCAGAAGTATTGTTTGGTTTAAGAACTGCAGTCTATAGAAGGCTTAATGTGCTCTGCCTATCTTTATCTTCTAGGTACATCCGGCAAACAAAAATCTAACAATCTATATTTTTATACTCATTTTAATGCCCACAAATATATGTTAAGTAAACAACTTTACAAAGCCAATCAAATCGTTGAGTGGATTTGAAAAGTTTGTTTCTACAAGAAATACCTGAACTTCATCTCAGAGCTCGGGAAAAAATCTCTCAACAACCTTTTCTCGGGAGGACCATCGAATCTCAGTATGCAACAAGAGCTGAATATGATCACTCTGCAGGTATATTCTTGCATTAGGCTTGAAACAGCCTGGATTGTTACTGCGTAGTTTATTATTTTGACAACTTCATCAAAGTATTTTAAACTTTACAGGCTTATTTTTTGTGTTGTGAGACAGCATTCAACGTAACTAATAATCCAGCTTTATAACCGGATATAGCCCCAGCACCATCGATTGCAACTCCAACAAATAAATCCAATTTAATACTAAGTTCTGAAACAGGGTCGGAACTTGGATATTTCTCTGCTTTTGTACATTTCCAGATCAATGCGGCAGAAGATAGGCAAATAAGATATTTTCCGCATATAGGATAGGCACATAGGATATTTTTCATGGCATTTCTTTAATGCCCCGCTGGTGGCGAATTAAATTGAACCTAGTTATTTGAATCGCCTCGCCACAACAGGATCATTGGCATTAAAGTAAATATTATATAATACACTCACTGTTTGTTTTTAATAAAATGATAAAGTTTAATATGTTCGAATGAAGAATGCTTGCTTTAAATTGCTTGTGTGTTCTTGTTTAGGATCTTGAAGCTTTCTGGGTCAGGACAAAACTTAAAGAAGTTAGGATTTGTTGTAGGTCAATTATTACGTTGAATCGAGTTTTATTTTATGAATATATTTTAAAAATTTATTATCCCTTTTAAGAAATATTATTATGTTCATTTTCTGGATTTTTGTGTGGTGATTTTGTTCTTTTTGATTTATACTTTTTTCTTGATTCTATAGTTTCTTTTTATTATTTTTAATTAATAACATACTAGCTACTTAATTTAATAAACCTTTAAATGTTCAATAAATTTTTCATCCATCCACCACAATACTATGGAGTGTAAAAACAATTTTTCTTGAATTTGTTGGAATTATGCACGGAATTAATACACACCCGAATCTCCTTATATATGATGAATAGGAAACTTATTTAAAAATAAAGACTCTTACAAATGTTCTGAAACTTCAAAATAATGAATAAAATTCCTAATTGATTTATTTTGATTTGATATTTGTTTGTAATTATTCATTATGCCACTATAATATATATTATGTCACTGATGCTCTCTCAAAATTGATATAGATCACATGAAAATGGTTTTCCGATTTACTACATTGTAAAAGCTCTTCAAATAATTTATTAGCTGATAATATAATTATAGTAAGATCTGTTAAGTAATTTATTATGTCACCATCAGTTGCGATTACAACTTTTCAAGAAGTTTTGTTTATCGACGGACCAAGATCGTTCTATATATAAGAAACTTATTCGCTCAGTTCTCATATATGAGATCAGAAACTTGGACAACTTAAGCTAGCCTTACACGGTCAATATTATTGACTCAATATCGGATTTCGTCAAAAAATTGACCGTCTGAGGGTATATTGTAACAATTATATTGACACGTATGATTAGGGCACGCTAAATAATATGGCTTCAATATTGACCATGTAAGGCTGGCTTAAGAAACTGACCTCCAAATATTTTAGAGGAAAGTTTTAATTTTAAATTAGTTTTAATAGTTATACCCCTCTGTCGTTCAAATATTTATTAGGAATCGTATACTTCTTATGAAGCACATCAAGTCCTTTAGGAATAGATCTAGTAATATCTGCAGGTTTAATTATTGTCTGTTTTAAATATTGCAGTCTGCGGAAGGCTAGTGCTTCACATTCACACAGAAAGTGTTCAACCTTTTCTTCATCCTCTAGCTCCTGCCGTCTGTGGGGCAGGTGGAATCTTGAACTAACTGCATCTTCATGAGATGATATTTTAGCGATTGGAAGCTCTTTTCAACATCAAATTTTCTTTGTAAATAATGCCTTCGTGAACTAATCCACTCTCTTCCCTTCGGCTTCTTAAGGGCCGAAAGGATTTTTAAATGATCTTAATAGTTTCCTGGTTTATAATTCCAGTTACGCTGTAGTCCGAGTACTCTTGCTAGAAACTCTTTTTTCATTAAATGTGCAGTAATGTGGTAAGCTTAACCTCTTTGGCTGCTGCGTGGCATTTTCTAAATGCTTTTGTCGCGTCTGGGCATACCATCCTTTGAACTCCCTCAAGCCTTGTTTGTACGGTTCTTTTCGTTGTTTTCGGCCATATTGTGATTGATGTATAGGTTATCTGAGGCCGAATGATCCTGGGTGTTATAATTATAATACTTTGTGTCTGATTCCCCATATTCACGAGTTGTTCGGAGAGCCTGATGTTAATTCATGAAACGGAACGGTCATATGCCGAAAAAGAAGCTATTGACAGAAGCCATATATGGAAGACAGAGCAGGAAGTATTATTTCATTATTTCTACGGTATATTTACTATTTTCAATTATTATTCACTGATTATCAGTCAATACTTTGGAACCCTAATCAATGAATCAATGATATAGGAGAAAAGAATGGTAAGTTCTGCAGTGAATCACAATGACTTCAACATTTCCTAATGAAATAATTTTGTGAAAAATGAGTATCTAACTTTCGACACTAAACCCTTCCTGCCATACGATTCCCAAAATTCTGAAATAAGATGTCTGAGATGAAAGTGGCCCCGTGACCTAACATAGTTCGTTCATCGTGAGTACTAACAATGGATTACTTCTCCAAATGTCAGATATTATGATATTTTATATTATAATTGATGTAAAGTGTGTACAATTGTAAATATGAAATATAAATCGGAAAAAAAACACATTTTTTTATTGCAATACTTTAAAAAAATATGATATATGACCAATGCGGCTTGTCTCCCCATCTTGATGTATCTATTTTATATTATAATACATCTATTTCTTCTCTAGCGCCATTACAATCCAAATCCATGTTAGTGTCTAAGATCGTGATATTTAAATGAAAGTAATTTAGAGAAGAGAGAACCCGAAATCGACCGGGACGGGTTCCGATATAGCTCAGTCAACACCACGCACTCGGTGGCACAAATACTGCGTGCCGTCCTGCAATATTCCCACGACAGCTCTCTCGTGTTTACTTCCTCTTATTTTATATAGATCTGTCTGCCGTCGAACCTTCCGTCTCCTCTGTTTATCTGTACATCCTGGCTTGAAACATGAGAATGTTTTCTAAGCAAGGAAAGCGAATTACCTCTCTTAGATCTTCAAATCACTAACAACTTGCCAATAGGCCATTATTACATAAAGCTACAACTCACATCACAATTATCACTTTCTAATGAAAACAAAATAATTACAGAAGAGGAATATCCTACTCTATGCTTTTATAAGGAGCGGGATTCAATGTTTATCTGAAAATTGTCTATTAACTTCTTATCTACTTGAGTCAAAAGAAGTAGATGGATTTGAGCCTAATTCGTCTCAAAGTAAGATATCTTGGTCTCTTTTTTTTCTTTTCTTTTTTTTTTTTAAATACAATTCCATAAGAGAAAAAACCCATAACTTTTCGGCCCAATATAACAATGGTAATGGGTTTCCTGTTATTCGTTTTACGTCAAAGGGAATTCGAAGTTATGTCAAAGTAATGGAAAAATGTTAGATTCGATGTTATAACAAATCTAATTATCTTTAATTCAAGCACAGACTGACGCATGTAAACCCAATGATTTACTCATTATTTGCAAAAAAGAAACAACTACAAAATGAGAAAATTGGATTTTCTCATTTGGTATGATTTGAAAACCTAGAATAGCTACTTCACCATTTCTACAGGGTACATAATTACTTAGATTTCATGGCCATTGGTTTGTCATTTGATTTAAATCTACGATTTTTAAAATATAGGCTTGTCAAACAAAATACGTTGTCATGCGTATGCAAAAGTAGTGGATGGAATTTTATAAAATTAATACAGAGCCATTATCATAATAGTCCTCAACTTCCCTCCATTTTTGGGCCAAGTTGGACGAGCTGTTTTCAAAATATAGCTGTGCCAAGGAAAATATGTTTGCCCATAAGTAAACAAAAGTAGGTACCAACCGATTTAATCACTAAAAATTTCATCAAAATCGGATTACCGGTAGTAGATGTTATGCCCGTCACATGGAAGGGAATCTTGGTGCTACGGAACCAATGGAGTGGGGATGAACCTGGCGCTATGGAGCCAGGGTTCCTTAGCCTATCCGGCTTGAATGCCGCTTCTACTCTCTTTACGTATTCTGTGGTTGAACCCATGCCTGTATTTACATGATTAGGTACATACGTACAAGGAGACTTAAATGTGTTTAAAGTACTATATTGCTATACTTAGAATGATCGACGTTGTTATTGACTTAGCCCTTTTCAAAAACGAAACCATTTCGATGATTTCCAATCAATGCGATTAGTGATCAAACTAAACCTAGTGTGGTGGAATTATCCAGCAGGAACAGATGGCTCAAAGTGTTTGTTGCTTCAAGATCACTACAGATGATGCGCTGTTGATCAGCATTGAAAAAATACAGATTGCTACAACGGATAATGATAAAACACCGATAATCATATTCTTGTAATTACTTGTGAATAACCGCAAGATACGTAATAAATTCCTCAACTATTTCAAATGGAATAGCTTAATTTGATAACTATTTATCTAGTTTCAGTCGCAGTAGAATTTGAGATAAAAAATGGCTATTCGATGTATCTAATAGCATTTTTTTATCGGTATGTTTACCTATACCTAATTTGTTCGATGTTAATATCAACTTACTGTCTAATTTAGTATAATATAATTATTTAGATTTACATTCTTTATTTTAGATTATGTTTACTTTACCATATTTGTGTTTATAATTAAAAATCTGATTCGGAAAAGGACAGATTCATCCATACCTTATAATGTGATAAATTATAAGAAAGAAATATTTCTAGCTAAGCAATCAGGTAAGACACAAAATATGACACTGATTTTCGAAACTAATATATGTTTATTTTATTTATTTATTATTTATAACGTGCAATCCTTTAAGACGTCATTTACTAGAGTTCATGCATTGTATGATTCTATTGTGCCATGCGATTGGTAAATGGCCTGGTTCCATTGACAATGTGCTACTTGACAAGCAGCATCCTCTTCAGAATTGCGCGCCATCTATCATTTTATTTTTTCAGTTTTTACAGGTAGTTAGGGTTGTGAAAAGGTTTTCGAGGATATTTTGTTACTAATCAAATAAAAAGAGTATTTATTTATATGGATTGAAAAATATAAAAAAATGTATTTATCAGTAAATTTCAAATTTCGATTCAACAATGTTTGAAATATCTAATCTGAAATAATACTAATGCAAAAGGACTTTTGTAACAACCTAGTAAATCATCGGCAAATAGTAGTGTAATGGCGTGATTTGAATCCCTTCTAAGCCTTGAGATCTTAAAAAATGTTCCATGTCGCTGAGAAAGAGACTGAACAGGAACGGGCTAGTCACCTTTTTCTGAAGAAGACCGCAGGTGACGTCAATTTTCAGCAAGAAATTATTGTAGTCACGTTTAACTTTCATTTGCACACTTCCGTATAGATTTTTGAATAATCGAATCATTTTATTACTAACAATGAGTTCAAACATCTTTAAGAAAAGGTTATTCTGGTATACTGAGTCAAATGCTCGTTTATAATGTACGAAAACTAGGAAAAGGTTGTTCGATCTTTTTACATCCTAGGATATAAAAAGGATATAAAAAACTACATAATAGCATTTAGTGTAAACAGATTATAAGCATAGCTTAGATTTCTATCATAATCTATCATAATAACGGAATTTTTTAAGGCGTTCCTTTAAGTTAAACAAATATAATATTTACAATTTAAGCAGATATCTGTCTTTATATTTGATGTAAATTATTATATTTTGTATTCGTTAGTTTATAATGCATATATTTATTTACTCTAATATAAAATCACAATGTACTTTTAATTTCTGCAATCCAGTAGAAACCGTGTAGACAACACAAGCATTGGTCAATAATGCCCAAAAACAGTCACTTTTGATAATTGGTATTCCTAGAATAGAACATCATAAGCACGGTGCAAGTTTATGAAAGAATTAAAGGTAATTCATATCAGTTATATGATAACAAAAATCAAAACAGAAAAAAAAATGTATATTCCCAGTCAATGCTCAATGCTCTGAATGATCAGACGTTGAATCATCGGTAACATTCATAACGATTTACTATCAATCACTCAACAAATATGATAACGAATTGCAGTAAACGAGGAAAAACAGAACCCTGACGTAAAAATATATGTTATGTAATATACGTAGTTATATTATAAATTAAAATAAAACGGATTGGGTATATGTAAACACATGTAACTCATGCCATAAATTCATTAATATTCACCAAAAATAACTGAATCATAGAAATATTTTTCACAAAAAAATCATAAAATCATTAAGATACATTATTGGAAAATATAAGAATTTTAGACTGTATCTGACTAGAAATTTATCAAACACATGCATTAATCTGTTTATATCAGGGACGGATCTAGGGAGGGAGCAAAGGAGGCACACATGCCACGGCGACAGAATTTAGGATTTTTTGTTTTATTTCATTTTTTTACTTTTCCCTCTTGTAATGTTTTACATTAGATTGCTTATATTTTAGATTCCATTGTAGTGCTGATGTAGAGAGTATATAAGCTCTTAAGGCTTGAGAGGTTGAAGTTGAAGACTTTTGTATTTCTAATACTCAATAAAATAAAAATAAAAAAAATGGCGGCAGATTTCGAGCGAAATTTTATTTTTAGGTTAAGGCCCTTTACCTAAGTCTTAACCTTTTAGGTTAAGACCCTTTATTGTTATAACTTTTCCAGGGTCATCTTTATAAAGGGGCCAGGTCATATTCCAGGGGCCATTAGCTACGACTGCTCTTTTTAAATTGTTTCGATGAAGTTTAAAGCATTTAGATAGTTTATTGCGTTTTTGATTCCATTATTTTCTTTATATGGAAAAGAACCGTCAATATTCATCGTTTGCCTTTCTCTGAAATATTTCTGAGAGGGAGAAGGATGTTCTTCGGAAGTAGGTAAAATTCTTTTCAGTATTTATTGATGGAATTGTCAACGGTGGTGAATCTCTTATCATCTGGTATACAATATTCACCGGTAGAGCTATTTCAAAGTGATTTAAGCTATTCATTATGAACAAGACCGAGATAACGTTGGATTTCGGTGTAACTAAGAGATGTGTAAACAAAGAGATTAAAATTAAAAGTATATCGTTTAAATATAATAGAGTTCGTGGACCACAAAACTGTTCACTTCCATTTTTTTCACATTGTAATTAAGTATGTGTAAATAGTTTTACAGTGCATCAGTTGCTGGATCAAGAGAGGTTATCAGCAACTACTGATTTTTACTCAATTGACAAGCAACGGAGGAGGGTCGTTGCAAGTTTAACGCACGAATTAGCCTGATGAAGGTCGAAAGACAGAAACGGGTCGCGAACAGGAAGACGTATATTTATTCTTATTATAGATAATCCTGTAATATTGGGATATAATTCAAGAACTAGATATTGATTTTTAAACGCAAAAAAAAAAATAAAATAAAGTAAGGGATCAGTTTAGACTCTTCATTCTCGATTATAATAAATAATGGAAGTAACGAGTTTTGCAATTCACGTCGTTAATGAAAAGCTTAATTTCAAATAATTAACCTCGGGGAGCCGAAGTGCACCATAAAGTCAACTTATGAAAGTTAAAACTTACTGGTGAGCTACATGATACTAAATCCTACAAGAACAGGTTTTTGTTGAAGCATGTTACCCAGCAATTAGCAGCAAATCACTATGATGTCATCTTCAGATCGTCTGGCAGGCATTTTGCTCCGTTTGATTTGTAGGACAAATGATCCATTTTAAAAGAGTCGATTTTCGTTGTGAATGCCAAAATTAGCCTGGCATCATTAATCAAGCAATTATAAAAAATATAGAAAGCAATTTTGCGAATATGACTTCGATCTGGTTTGAAGGATTATTTGAGGACAGTTGCAAGTAAGATAGAATAATTATTTCTAATAAATTCACAAAATAAAAAAGTTTGAAATTTTACGGATGTGAAACAGTTAGCTTCTTCTTCTTCATCTTCATTCTTTGTGCCTGGTGAAACAGTTGGTTCCGAGTCGTAAAGAACGCAAAAGGTTCAGAGAAAACTTTTTCTTTGCATTGGTCGTATTGTATTGCGTATTGCCCTCAGATGGGCAGTGCTCGATTACTTTTCATTATACTGTGTATTTCATTATATTGTGTATTGCCCTAAGCCCATATGGGCAGATGAGCAGTACTCGATTAATTTTCATTATTATTGAGTTCCTACTTTTCAAGGGAAAAAAAAGCACCGGTAACTTCCGATACTCCAACCATTCTGAGTACTTTTTAAAACTTAACACATACTTTAGTCAGGCACAAAATGTGATCGTGATTTATAACTGATTACAAAAAGTACTTACTCGGCCAAAATCACCCGAGTACTTTTCCATTGTTTAACTACTCAATCATTTTTAAGAGGAACATTTCGAATTTCTTCGACATTTATGTCCATTATCTGGTTATTGGGGGCATAGCTTTTAAAAATAATATCGAATTTAAGATTGCGCGCTCACGTCTAGATTTATTTAAACTTCCAGAATTTCTAGAATATTTAGGCCCATTCTAATGTTATCGATGGCGTAGCTTTTGATAATACCATCTATATTAAGATCAAGTGTCGATTTCTTTTAATAATTCGGATTTTTTCGATATTATGTTATATTATTATGTTATCGTTGGGGTATTTTTTGTAAACACTAATTTAAGACCGCGAGCTCGCGTATCGATTTATTTATATCAGTTTAATCAACTGAAGTACTGACTGCTTGGTACACGAACAGTGCGAATATTTGAGTAAATGCTCGGTACTCGTTACATTTTACTCGGAGTACTTTTTGCCCATCTCTAGCCAACAGCTCAAATCATTTTAGAAGAACCACTTAATTGGCATGATTGAAACATAAACGCAAATTGATTTTTTTTTTTTTCCTGCTACATTCATTTAAGAAAATAAATTAAATCATTTGAAAATACAAGAAATTTAAACATTGTAAAATAAATGAAAATAAAAAATTACGTAGTCTAAACTGCTAGTGGTACGTTTTTAAAAATTAGAGAATACATATGTAAGTTGTCTTATGGTTAGATTAGAGAACTTCAAATCAAGTTTCACTGAAATAATGAATCTTTATTAATATAAAATAATTCTCTTTGATACAAAAGGTTATTACAATTAAAACAGACATACCTGAAATAATGAAATCGATTTTTAAAGTCTCCAACTAGCAAAAACATATCTAGTGAATATTCACTACTAGCTGACTCTCAGTAAAATGAACAACTGGATTATAACCTCTTTAAATAATTATCAATTGAGGTAGGCTCCGAATAGGTTGATATTTTCAGTTATTACCTACTACACAAATTTACATATATACACGTGCTTTCTGAATTAATTGTTAGTACCAATGATAACTCATTTAAATCTATTTTTTTAAATCAAGTTTAAAATTTTATATTTAAACAAAAGCATTTAAATTTTCAAAAGCACCAACAAATAAAAAAAATCTTCAATAAGCTTCATTCTAAAGTTTTTAGTAAACATTTTTATATTTTTATAACACTGTAATTTTCTGACCTATATAATCGTTTTTATAGTATATTGAGGCTAAGAAATAAAAAAAGTCAGCACTTGAAATATCAGTGTCTTCTGATGTAATGTCTTATAATTGAATGTTTTTAAAATAAATTTTAAAAGTAAACAAAAGCATTTTATAATTTTCAAAAGCACCAACGAATTCTTCAATAAGCTTCATCCCAAAGTTTTTAGTAAACATTTTTATATTTTTGAACACTATTAATTATTTAGAATTATTTCCGGAATTTTCTAAAACAAAAAAAAGAGATAATGATAAATAATAACCTATGCTTTGAGACTTTTGTACAAAGAATAAAAAATTAAGAAAAGAAAATACTAAATCATAAATGAGACAATACTTCACTAAGTCTGAAAATCTTAAAATATTCTATATATTTAATTTTTCAAACTATAATCGTATTTTATTTAGCAGTAGAATGTAACGGGAAAAAAATATTTAAAAATATGTCGTTCCTTTAATAATCTTAAAATTTTAAAAAGAACAACAATTAAATTTAACAGATTTGTAAAAAAAAAAAAAAAAAAAAAAAAATCGTTTATCGTGACCTTATATAGTCCTTATATTTATTTATATAACCAAATTTTATTATTAATTTATTCTTATTTTTTAACCTAAGGTTATAAGAGTATGCTAAAACTTGACACTATAGAACACTATAAAGAAAGGTGACTTTTAAATATGAGCTTAAGCATTGCATATTATAAAAAAGCTTTTTTATTTTCATACAAAAATTTCTCTCTTCAAGATCCAAAATGATTCTGTGGTTTAACTTAGGTATTATTCAAAACTTTTTAAACAAACATTTCCTTTAAAAGATACAAGTTGGAACTAAAATGGAAATATTTACGAGGAAAAACAGATGACGCTAGTTATGTTGGTAAAATAAATGTCTAGCCACATTTGCATAAACGAATACAAACTGCACATTTTTCAAAACAACCTAGTGACAATGCAAACAGAAAAAACTAGTTAAATCTAACTACGTGACCAAATTATCTCTTTTATCAGAGCTAGTTGATCGATAACAATGTCTGTCGGGATATCTAGAGTCCAATTCCCCAGCCTCTTAAACTTTAAACTTTTACGAATTAGTTGTTTATGTTCTCAGTTATCAGGGCGGCGCTACAACACATACCCCGTCACGTAGACGGTGATGAATGGTTTCATTTGAATCGTTAATGATTGTGCATTTTCACTATGCATAATAAAAATTTATATAATTGGCCTACATAATCGTTTTTATAGTAAATTGAGGCTAAGGAAGAAAAAAGCCAGCACTTGATATATCAGCAATTTTCTGATGCAATCTCTTGTAATAATTGAATGCTCATATTCGATACAATATTGAAAATATATATATATTTTTAAATTTTGCATTCAAAAATTAAAAATATTATTATGCGAAACCATCTTGCCCAGAAGACGTTCACGTGTCGTGCCGATATGTCGGCTGTCAGGATAAAAAAACAAACCAAAACTTGTTTTTCTTCTTACCATTCCATTGACTGATCCCAATCAATAATCATCATATTACGTATTATGTATTTTTTTTTTAGATAAAAGTTTTTATTGAAAAATAATACAAGCTGCTACACTCTAGGGCAATAGGTATTAGGGCTTTGAGAATCTATTCATACCTTATATACAAGGTAAAAAAAAAGAAGTAAATAAGTAGAAATAAAATAAAATAAAAATAATAAAATACAAAAAGTACATACAAGAGGAGTTTATTTACAAAAAGTACATATTCCATGCGAAACCGTATAATATATAAATTGGAAGTTCAATTTACATTTTTTTAGTCATTGTAATGAATTATACTATACACTATAATATTGTAGTGCAAAATTTAGATAAACACTAAAAAAGAAAGGAAACATAACAAAAAAGTAATAATAAAAAATGAAAATAACAGAGCAAATGCTGAACATCCAACTAGAAATATTGGGAGAGTGTAAATTGAGTCCCAAATGACAAAAAAGTTACCAACTGAGTCCCAGTAAGTTTTCGATGCAGGGTAAATTGAGTCCCGGACCCAATACTTTTTTCAGGTACCGGGTCCGGCTTATCAGCGTTACCCAGAGATACCATGAAGCTTGCTGGGTAGTTTTAGATGCATCCGAAATATTCATAGGCACGCACATAATAGAGAATTAAGAAACAGACGAAATACTAAACTTAAATAAATAGATCATTAGGTTTCTAGAATTATATTTAAAAAATAAAAGAATACAATACAAAAAAATAAGAATACAAGGTCGTTCAACGGTCACATCAGATGGCGAGATAACACTGATTCAACCGTCAACAAATTTTCCGGACCCCACTGTTTCGAAACCGATATGAATATTACACTGCGCTGGAGTTGGATATTTTAAAAGACATCAATAGCCAAAAAAGTTATTTCTCTAGCATGGCGTTCACTCTTTCACAGCTTGAAAGATAGAACTCATTTGTATGGCTCTGAAGTAACAATTGTTACCTATGAAGTCTATATTTAAATATTTTTTTTTTAAGAATTTTAAAATGTAAAGACTTGAAAGTCCCAACATAGCAAGAAGGCATGATTACTAAAATTTCTAATAAGTATCTTCTTCTTCTTTTCTTGGCACTACAACCCGCTAGCGAGTGATGGCCTCCGCCAACAGCAACCGCCAGGTGTCCCTATTTTTTGCTGCCACCATCCAGTCTCTCACTCCAAACTTCTTTGCATCGGTGTCCTTCGCAGCTTGGGTCTTCCGACGCATCGTCCACCATGAAGGATCTCAGTCAGAAGCTTCCTTGGTATCATATCATCTCCCATCCTGGCAATATGGCCTGCCCATCTGAGTCGGGCTGCTTTTATAAATTTAACGATATCAGGGGCATCAAACTTCTTGTAGATATCCTGGTTCTTCCTCCGTTTCCATTCTCCATCTACACGTACTGGACCACAAATTCCTCTTAATATCTTGCGTTCCAATACTAGAAGCTCGTGCTCCACAGCCTTTGCTGTTGTCCATGTCTCGGATCCATAAGTCAAAACCGGTCGGATGAGAGTCTTATACAGGATGAACTTGGTACGCTGGGTTACTAAGTGAATTTTCAAGTGCTGTTTCAATCCATAGTAATAACGGTTAGCCATTAAAATCCTTTTCCTTACCTCTACCTCCATCCGGTTATCGCTGGTTATCTGCGAACCTAGGTAAGAAAATTCTTGAACCTGATCAAACTTGTAGGGGCCAAAAACCTACTTTATCACAATCCTGCCGAGGGATCTCCTGGGTTACCATGTATTTTGTTTTTTCCTTATTGATAATCAAACCCAGATTTCTTGCTGCAGCCTCCAGTTTCAAGAAGGATTCAGTAACCGCCTGCCGAGAGCGTCCAATTATGTCAATGTCGTCAGCAAAAGCGAGAATCTGGACCATCCTGTTAAATATCGTACCCGACGTTTGAATGTTGAAGTCTCGAACAGCCCTTTCCAGTACTATTAGGAAGAGGAGGCACGTTAAAGGATCACCCTATCTCACTCTCCTTTTTGTTGAAAATTCTTCTGAGATGTTGCTCCGAATTTTCACAACACAAACAATGTCTTCCATCGTTATCCTTATCAATCTTATAAGCTATCTGGGGATTCCGAAATGAGTTAATGCTTCGTATACCTTTGCGTGATCTACTGTGTCGTAGGCTGATTTAAAGTCGACAAACAAATGATGGGTTTTAAGTTTGTATTCACGCCCTCTTTCCAGAATAGTTCTCAGACAGAAAATTTGGTCTATTGTCGATCGGCCACATCTAAATCCGCACTGATATTGGCCCAGTTCTCGCTCTGCATACGGTAAGAGTCTTTGAAACAGAATGTTGGACAGTATTTTATATGCGCAAGGGAGCAAAGCGACACCACGGTAGTTCGAACATTTCAGTAGCTCACCCTTTTTGTGTATTGGGAATATAACAGTCTTCTTCCAATCCGTTGGTATAATCTCCTCAGTCCAGATGCTTATCAGTAAATTGTGAAGGAGCTTGGTGAGTTCGTTTCCTCCATGGTTGAACAATTCGGAAGGGAGGCCATCAATTCCTGGCGCTTTGTTGTTTTTCAGCTTGTTGAGAGCATCTGTCACTTCCTCTTCATCTGGTGGTTCATCAATTTGGGATTCCAGGATTTGGGGCTCTATCTGTCTTTCTACATTTGGGTCATTCAGAAGCCTCTCGAAAAATCTTCTCCATTCTGCTAGGCAGGCCTGCTCTTCAGATAGGAGAGCTCCTTGCTCATCCACACACATCGAAGGGATTTGCTTAAATGGTTTTCGGGTTTTATTAACATTTGTGTAGAACTTCCTGGTGTCCCCAATGGTCCAATACTCTTCTAACTCCTTTAACTCCCTGTTCTTATTTTCCCTTTTCTTCCTGCGATGTAAGCACTTTTCTTCCCTTCGTTTCCTTCTATATTCTTCCACGTGTGCGCCTGTTAATCATCATCTTATAGGCTCCATTTTTAGCTTCAGTGCCAGTCCGACAATCTTCATCGAACCAACAATGCCTAGCCTCTTTTTCAGCTGGTCCCAGAACGGCTTCAGCAGTCTCTTCAATAGTTTTCCTATTGAGAGAGATATCTCCTATGCTATCATCTGTAGTATGCATGCACCTTAACCGTAAGTCCAATGATTCTCCATATCTCGCCTTAATCTGTGAGTCTTTAAGCTTTACAATATTAAATTTTTTCGCTCTTTCCCGTGCCCTAGGTGGATTAATAGCAATCGTTGATGTAACATGGGCGATACTCAGGAAATGGTTGGAATCGATATTGGCTCCTCTGAATACTCGGACATCGGTGATCCAACTAAGATGTCTGTCACTGACCAGTATGTGGTCGATCTGGTTGACAGTGAGTCCATTAGGTGATGTCCACGTGCCCTTATGGATATTCTTATGAGGGAATAATGTGCTGGCAATTTTAAGGCTTTTGGATGCAGCAAAGTTGGTCAGTCGTCGGCCATTATCATTACTTATTTCATGTAGGCTGTGTTTACCAATAGTAGGGATATAGATATCTTCCTGGCCTACTTTAGCGTTTAGGTCACCTGCAATGATTTTCATATCATAGTGAGGTAATGAATCCAGCGTGTTCTCAAGCAGAATAAGTATCACCTACCAAATAAAAATACGAAATAAAAATGTTCTTATATTAAAGCTGTGAGGATCTGACGCTAAAGAATTTTCAGGTCCATAAAAAAAACAGTTAAAAAGAATGGCTATAAATATATATATATAGATAAATATATATATATATATATATATATATATATATATATATATATATATATATATATATATATATTGTAAGATCCTAAAAAAGGGCCCATTTCTTTTATTGTATAATACCTTTAAAAAAAGGCCCTTCTGCTATGTCATTAACAATTAATACGTGATATCTCTTAAAAGAACACGTTAGTTTAATTAGATGCTAAAAATTAATGTAATTCAAAGATTTATTGTAACACGCGGAACAGCTGTTAATCAAGCCGGCAGAACCTCCTTGATCGAAGGCCGGTATAGAAATGACAAGGGCTGTGGACTGCTGCGGGAGATGGTTGGCAGCGCGATCTCCTGGCCGCCAGGTGAACTAGGCCGCACTGTAGCAGCTAACGAGGTCCTTCTTGGTCAAGGGCTGGCATAGAAATGACAAGAACTGTATACTGCGAGAGTAGGTGGATAGCGCTATCTGTCCACCACCAAGTGAACTAACTCACTGTACTTTTAGTAGGCTTGGTTTCTATCAACAATTAAGTTATATGTAAGATAGTTATTAACTTTTAATGTATTTTAAAATGTACTGTGATAAATATTGTACTTATAAAAATAAAAATAAGACCAAAAGGTGTGCTGATATGGCCAAGAAAAATATATATATGTTAGACTTCTCAAAATAGAGATTACCCAGCAGTCATTGCACACTGGTATAAATAGAGCTCCGATTTACTGGCTGAATCATGAGGAGGCCCCTCACCTCCGACTCATTAGAGAAATCCTAATAGGAAAAGATAATCCATGGTATGTATATAGATGATCCACCTTCAAATACTCACAGGTAGAATAAGGTAATGTATGTATTCTGAATCATAGTTTTATTTGCATGATGTTATAATGTTACTAATTTTATGTTTTTTCTTTTGTTTGAGGGATCGGGAAAAAAAAAAAAAAAAAAGGCTGAATCATCGTTACCTTAAAATACCTTCGGGTAATAAAAGGAACATTGTAGGTTGTATATATATTTATGTTTTTGTCATTGTATATATTGTATTCTATATAAATAAATAAAAATCTCGGAGGGAGAGAAAAAAAAAAAAAAAAAAAAATGGCTGAATCATCGAGCGTCTCGAGGAGGCCCCTCACCTCCGATTCATTAGAGAAATCCTAATAGGAAAAGATAATCCATGGTATGTATATTGATGATCCACCTTCAAATACTGACAGGTAGAATAAGGTAATGTTTGTATTCTGAATCATAGTTTTTATTTGCATGATGTTATAATGTTACTAATTTTATGTTTTTTCTTTTGTTTGAGGGATCTGGAAAAAAAAAAAAAAAAAAAAAAAAAGGCTGAATCATTTTAACACACAACAAGAAGAGGACCCTCACCTCTAAATAATGAGAAAATTCCCTGACTGGGAAATAGCACTCCAATTGTATATAGTCATCAGACCTTCAAATACCAACAGGTAGTAAAAGGTAAAGTACATCAAGTTCATAATTTATCTAATTATTTGTTTTATTAATGTTCTTTTTTGTTTCAGGGATTGGAAAAAAAAAAAAAAAAAAAAAGGCTGAATCAGACACATCACAAGGCGACACGTCAAATTCTTTGACAACCTCCCCGCTTCCTTCAACCCACTCTTCCCAGCCATCACTCCATCCCCCCTTCCTGCCAGGTGGCAGGGTCGTAAAGGCCCAATCAACCCTATCAACATCATCCAACAACCCACTTAAATAGTCTTCTCCCCCTCCCTTTCTCTCACCTACCCCAACTCCCACAGTCTCCCCTCCCACATCCCATCCTCTCCTATCCACCACCTATTTTTATTATTAATTTTTATGTTTTGCACTATTACGAGTCACGAGGAGGCCCCTCACCTCCGATTCATTAGAGAAATCCTAATAGGAAAAGATGATCCCAGGTATGTATATAGATGATCCACCTTCAAATACTCACAGGTAAAATAAGGTAATGTATGTATTCTGAGTCATAGTTTTTACTTGCAAGATGTTATAATGTTACTAATTTTATGTTTTTTCTTTTGTTTGAGGGATCCGGAAAAAAAAGGAAAAAAAAAAAAAAAGGCTGAATCAGAACCCTTTCGGGTCAAAGCTTAGCAAGACCTAGTGTGGCTGACCGCCAGTGTTCTCTTTTCCACCCTTACCTCTCTCTCTCCCTCCCCTCTCTATCCCACCAGTTCTCCTCCTCAAGTCCCCTGCCGGCCATCTCCTCCTCCATGCAGTCCTTCCACCGGGTTCGGGGTTTTCCTCTCTT
Source organism: Rhaphigaster nebulosa (assembly GCA_948150685.1). Classification (NCBI taxonomy): domain Eukaryota; kingdom Metazoa; phylum Arthropoda; class Insecta; order Hemiptera; family Pentatomidae; genus Rhaphigaster; species Rhaphigaster nebulosa. Next base: position 75,555,389 of record OX411309.1, on the reverse strand, counting down.
CAGTCTCCCTGGCTGTTACCATAGCAGAAGTCTCTTCGGCCACCTACGTTCTGGCATCCGCTAGCAGTGCCCATACCATCCCAGCCCTGTTCCTTCCAATCCTCTCCCGAACTCCCTCGGTCACTCCTAGCCTGCCTCTAATCTCCTCATTCCTGACTCTATCCAGCCGGGCGATCCTCAGGTATCTCCTCCAGAAATCCATCTCTGCCGCTTGTAATTTGGAGTAGAGTCCTGGGTTAAGTGTCCAGGTCTCTGCGGCGTAGCTGAGGGAAGGCTCCGCCTTTTGTTGTCAGTTGAGATGACCGTGTTCCAAAGAACTGAGTGCAAGGAATCTTACCCGCTTGCATATGTTCCCGTTAACCTGAAGGCCCAGGGCCTCTTTGCAGTTTACTACCAGGTATTCGGTCTTATCAAAATTTATTTGTAAACCCCACAGGCTGTATTCTTTTTCTGAATGATTATATATAATATATATAATAATGCAATTAAGGAATTGTTAACTAATAAAGAAGTATTAGTATATTTTAAAAAAAATGCATTATTTTCTCATCACAAGGTGAAGAAATATCAAGAAAACGGATTTTTTCCAGTTATTTTTTATAAATAAATCAAATAATGACAATTGATAATTATAATGAGTCATTCATTGACTTAACACTTAATTAAGACATGAAATTTATAAATGTTCATGTACAAACTGAAATTCTGGAGCGTATAAAGAAGATGTAACTAGAAAAGAAAAAAAGAGATGCTGGCAATGAGAAACTGATTCGAAGAAAACTGAATGAATCAAAAAACAAATAATGTTAATTAAAATGAGTCATTTATTATTGTGGCCCTTTAAAAAAAAATGAAAACGAAAATTTTGAAGTATAAATTAATACAGATGGCAAAAGTAGCCATCTGAAAAAACTAAGAAAACTGGAAATAACTACTTACGAGATACTCTAGATGCCAGTGAGACAAAACGTTGATTCGAAAATTATAAATATTATCATCCGAGCTCTTATCAGAAGATAAATATAAATGCAAAAACTTAGCAGATTGGAGGGGTTTTAATAATCTGTGAATCATAGTTGTTTTATTATATAAGCTTTATGGTAATTTGTGGAATCCTTAATATAAAAATATTAATGAATGATATCCTCAAAATCAAGAAACGCTTAGCCAAAAAATTCGAATTAAGTTTATCTGTGAGTATTAAAATCCAATTTCCAAACAATATGAAGAATGATAAATCACTTGATTTAAATTCGTTTATAAAAAGTAAATTAATGCAGTTTCAGAAGAGTCTTAATTTCCGTTGGAGTATTGAAGACACCCGATTACTACATTAAGTTCCAGTAGCGAGTCAAGGCTTTGCGGGATTCCCTTTGGCTAGAGCTGAGGGCTGCCGGGGGTTTGAGAGGTATGGAATTTATTTGACAAGGATTTTAGTGGCATTATGAATGGGCAATATAAAGGATTTGAGTGATAGAACAGGACACCCAATTCGGCAAAAAAAATCATAAAAGCAATTTTCAACTCCCTCCTATTGCTGAGCAATATGAGTTTGGTTATCTTACATAATTATTTTTATCATACGCATAATTAAATAGTCATTAATTAACTAGCGCTATCCAAAATTGGACCATTCCATTAGCATGATTATTCTATATGTTAAAGTTTGTGTAACTTTTAATGGTTTGATTTTAGTTTTGAGTTCCAGCAATTTATACACTGAAAAAAAAAATGTGTAGAATGAGCTGCCGAAATTTCATCAATCATAACTTTTATACTCAATAAATCGAAAAAATGTCAGAACTAAAATTTGTCCGTTTTGAGTAGCATCAGCACAATTTAGACACACTATAAGCCTTAACCATAACAATGAGTCATAAATATTCTTCGACATCAGGCAATATAAAACAAAAAAAAAAGACTTTTTTATTGCATAATTTAATAAATCTTAAAAGATTATTTCATATAGATAGCAACAGCTTCATATATCGGTATCAATGAACGTATTGTTTCAGTAAGGATTCGCTGCTGAATAATGTTTTACTTAATTATACTTCATTTTTTTTATTACTCTACTAATATTTAATTAGATTTTTAATATTAGTCTAAGATGTTTGGTATCATAAAAACAATTAAAACTTTCCATTGTGATTTATCAAAATTGAGAGGGAGAAGGACAGCGTGATGTTGAAATTCGAGAACGCATGAAACCCACGTGCCTTCGCAGGTGATAACGTTGATAATTAAATAATTGGTGACAAACGCCAATGTCAAGATCATCAAACGACTGAAGCAAATGAATATTGCTCATGTAATACTTAATTGCTTAATATGGGAATGAGTTTTGTTTGACCGCAGATAACTTAAGGAAGAAGTCGGTGGGGGGGAACGGGTACGGTCAAAAACTAACACTTTAATTATATTGCTATTTATTATAATTATTTATTTATTTATTATAATTATTTGCTATATATTGCTATTTTATATAATATTTCTGTTAGCCTTCACGAAAATAGCAAAATATTTCTTTAGATTATAAATATTTCATAAAGACGGATAAAAAAATATATATGATATTATAATAACTATAATATTATATATATATATATATATATATATATATATATATATATATATATATTTATATATATTGTTTATCTATATATTATCTATATGTTATTTATCTATATATTACATATATATAAATATATATATATATATATATATATATATATATATATATATATATCTTTTAAATAAAGTTTACCTGTCCATATTGTGTTAGTGCTATTTTTTTTTTAAATAATAGTTTATAGCAAATTATAACTTTGTAACGTTACTTGTTGAAACATATTCTGAAAATTAACGATTTGTTAGAATTTTACCGAATGTCTAATTTACAATAAACCTATATTAATTTATTAAGCACCTATACGGCATGTTAAGCTATTACTTTTTAGTATTTTGAATTAGCAAAGCTTATTAATATCTTACAGATTTTCTTTTTAAATTTTCTTAATCCAGTTTATACATTTTTAATTTCACTTCAAGATTATGTATAATACTATAACCAATAGTAATTAATAGTGCTGGTTTTAGTATAAACCTGCAAGTATCTTGTTTTTCCATTATTGTGGACTTAGTTTGTCGACTTTGTTGGTCCGCTTCACCGAATTATGCCAAGATTTTTCTCCTAATCTTAAAATTAAAAAAAAACGAATAAAAAACCACACAAACGCATACGCACACATATACTGATGATGTGAACCTGAAGTAGCTGCCACAGTAAAATTCGAAACTGAAAGAGGCTCGTCTCGATCCAACGTAACAACTGACTCATCGTATAAACAAATAAATTAAATAACATGTTACATGCTGTAAAAATGCCCTTGGGTGGGCAATTCGTACATATCATTGTTATCTGTTTTGCGAAATCAGAGAACCCAAATACGAGCCTCCAAAACATTGTGGGTATGAAAAACGGCATACGATTGTTCTCCAAAGATTTAATTCTAACTAAATTCTCCGACTTTGGCCCAATTGAACCGATTTCAATTGCATTGCGACTATTTTAATTTTTTTTTATATGGAGTAAATGATGGTGTTATTAAAATTTGGGTTGAATATTTAAAAATAGTATATAGAAATTAACCTTTTTAAAAATTATTTTAATTAATAATTAATTAAATATATGTATATGAATTCAATAGATGTGTATTAATATAAATATATAAATTGAATTGTAAATATATCCAGGGTGTCTCATATATACGGGCCACAATTGAAATATCTTAGAAACCATTAGAGATATCGCAAAATTGCAAAGGACCAAAATTATTGCTCTCATCCAGATCTTTTAGATGACGTAATTATTAATTCCGAAAATCTAGTTTTAAGGCTTAAACGCTCGCTCAAAAGTTGGTATTTCCTCTTTATCCCAAATTTTAATACATTTTTGAAAACATGTATTTTAATTTTTACTTCCTTGTACGCAGTAAAGGAAGTATTGTAATCGCGAAAATTTTCGGTTTTCAAATTTCAACGGAAATATCCATATTGACCATTCCTGAATCCATTTTCACTAGTTTCGTCGTGACGTGTGTACGTGCGTTCGGACGCATAATTCAAAAACGGTTTTCCGCAGAAAGTTAATTTCGTATCTAGGATTATAGCAGAATCTAGTTGTGAACCTCCTCTTTTGGCCACTACATGATTACCGGAAGTGATACTTTACTTGAAGGTCATTACTGATTTTCATCAAAAATTATATTAAAATATGATGCAAAACTTCTCAAATTAGGTATTTAAGATGCATACTAATACAAATAACATAATAAATTTTGGTCAAAATTGACAAACCGGAAGTGGTAGTTTACTTCTTCATATTAGACTTTCATAAAAAATTATAGTAAAATATAAAGTAAAACATCTCAAATTTGGTAAATTAGACTTTTATATCAATATAAGTTATAAGATAGATTTTGGTAAAGGGGTAAGATCTTGAAAGGGGTACTTACATAAAAAGATATATCGACATTTATTACAGAGATGGTATTGTTCGGAGATGAAGGTTGTAAGCGCAATTTGTTTTCCAATGTAATTAAATAATTTTATTACTCGTTTTAAGTGTTAAAATTGATTGTAAAATACTTTTTTTCCTCCCCATTTGTGAGCTAAACAAATCTGCAGTAGAAGGATAAGATATAAGTTAAGCGATTTCTACCGCTTAAATGATGAAACCGTCGATTTCCAATGCTTTATCCAGTGACATAGACAGTTCTAATGTTGTCAAGGAACACGAAGAAATCTCGTGGGAACTTGTTACCTTTTGAAAGAAAACGTCAATTATTAACGGAATAAGACCTCAATAAACAGTGTGTGAGTGTGTGTCTGTCTGTATACGTCAATAGATGGACGTCGCGAACCCGAGTGTCGTTTTTGAGATACTGCTATGTTCGGATACTAGTAACCAAATTCAGGATCACTTTTTGAGCCACCGATTTAAAGTTTCATAGGCGTACAAGGAAGTCATGAGGTGTTCACATGAGATATTTTTGTTTTGCTTAGTATTTCGCGTAAAATGGCGGTCAAAATTTTACCTTTTTTCAATGCCACAAATGGAAAATTGAAGTCTACAAACCTAATTTAAAATACGACTTTTTAAAATAATTTTTTCAACATATTCAATTAACAATTAGTCCCAAGTGATCAGGGCACTCTAGCAACTATTTCTAGCTACAATCTTTAGATATTCCGCCAATATTTTAATGTAAATTTTCAGATTTTTGGAGTAATTTGTTGTTTTGCGGTTACATTTCTATTAGTCAAAACCAAGAAAATAATTTTCATGCCCCGTTATTTCAATAAGAATTGAACATGAAGAAATTCGAATTATGAGGTGTTTTGTGTTTTGTGCAGGTAATGTAAGGACGGTTTTGACACCAAAAAAAGTTCCTTTAATATTATCTACTTATAATTACACAATATGTAAATTTAAATATGTACATTCATGAAAGTTTTAAATAACATGTTCGAAAACTCCTCCATTGTTTACGAGATATAATCCTAATCTTCGCTCTATCAAAGACGTTGCTCTTTGAACGATTTCTGGACTCACTCCCTGACAAAGTTGAACCAGGTAATTGATCGCTCGTAATTGACCTGGCGAATTTGGTCGCTGGGTATAGATCCTTTCCTTTAAATATCCCCACAAAAAAAAAAAAGCCAAAGAATTTAAATCGTGCGATCTCGCCGACCATGAGACAGGATCTCCTCGTCCTATCCAGCGGAGAGGGAGGGAGGGGAGGAGGGGAGGGAAAGGCTTCGTCCATTTCATTTCTTGCCGCTACCGAGAAATATGCGGATGATGTTGGAACCACATACTACGCCATACTTCTAACGGTACGTATTCCAACTGTATGGGAAGAATATTCCCAATAAAGTTGGCATACATTTCTCCTGCCAACCTATACGGAATGAAATGAGGACCTATGATATGGGTTCCGATAATGCCAGACCATACATTTAGCGTTTGTCTGTTTTCTTCACCCCAAAAGGATTTGTCGGGCCCAATAATATAAATTATGGCGGTTTAATATTCCATCACTGCAGAACGTAGATTCATCACTGAAAAATATTCTGTGAAAGAAGTCGTGCATACGTTCAATTTTATTTAACCCCCAGTTACAAAGTTACATTCTACCTTCTTTGTCACTGGGCAATAAGCTCTGGTGCAGTGAAATGCAGTTCGGATGGTACCTATGACTTCTTAAGTACCTCTGAGTTAAACTTTTAGCAACACCACATAACCTAGCCAAATGTGAAGATTGGTCTGAAGAAAATTTCTGATCCTTCTTTTCTACTGCACGGAAAAATTCCCAGCACTCAAATTCGCCACAATCCTTTTAAGAACTATTCGGCTTGGGCGAATCCGATGCGAATATTTTTCAGAATAACACGTGGCTGCCGCCTTTTAATTTTCATTATACATCCCAAGGACTAACACCATATCTACCATTTCACTCGGAGTATAAATGATAGTAATCTCTTACATAGTTGCTGGCATTCAACTACTAGAAGTACTTCTATCTTCCTTATCACATAATATTGGATATTTCCAATTCTTATTAATAATGCTCTCCGACCAAAATAAACCGATGTCTCTATTTTTCCAAATTAACAGATGAACAAATATGTTTAAACGATGAAATTCAATTCTTATTAAAATTATGGAAACATTTTCTTGGTTTTGACTAATAGAAATGTATGTAAACGCAAAATAACGAATTAGTCTAGATTTTTTGGGATTAATAGTTACACATCTGAAAGATCTCTATGAGAGCAATAATTTTGGTCCTTTTCAATTTTGCGATATCTGTAACGATTTCTAAGAGACTAAGAGATTTCATTTGAGGCCCCGTATATATGGACACCCTGTATATATATATATATATATATATATATATATAATATATATATATATATATATATAAATATATAAATATATATATATATTAATATATATATATATATATATATATATATATATATATATATTAATAATATATATATATAATATATATATATATATATATATATATATATATATATATATATATATATATATATATATGTATGTATGTAAATATAAATTTATAATTATAATTTATAATTATAAATATAAATATATTAGAATATTAAATCTTTTAATTATATGGTAACCCGAGATTCAGGCCGTTTATTAAAAATACATCATACTCCATAGCTTTAAGACATACAGTAGGTAAACAACTTAAGGAAGAAAATTTTAGCACGCATGTGCCACAAAATAACATTTACTTATTGAAGTCACATTAAACATACGAATTAGTGCACGCGATTGAATGAATAAAATTAATTTTTGACTTATGACCATTGTTCTATCTTAAATTTCCTAGCAAAATAAAATTTAAAAAAAATACACAAAAGAAATTAAATAAAAAAAAACACTAAGGGGTTCCATATTATCAGCACTTCAAAACAGAGACACCAATTTGATTATTTTTTCTAGATCTGAATTTTGGTCATTTGGAGGAAGGAAAGCAACTTTGAAGTGGATAGTGTATGATTGATCCATGAAGTTAGTAATTGCCATAGAGGACAATACAATTTCATGAAATTTCTAGCACTGGTAAGTCAAAAACAAAGTGAGGTTCCATTTTACTATCTCTTCCTAAATAATTTCCGAGCATGACTCTAAGTGAATGTAAACGAATAAGTTTTAAATTGAGAAAACAAATTTCGTTCAGTCACAGGTCATGTTCCATTTTTGAGAAATGTACTTTTTATTAAATTAAATGTATATCTGTCAAATAATTTACGGTCATATAGTATAAGTATACATTTTTGGTTTTCTCCATCTTTATTGCCTAAGTCTGTTTGCAGAATACCCTTTTATACAGGGTCCGGCAGTCAAAATTAAATTAAATTAAATAATTTAATTTTTTAATTTATTAAAATTTAATTAATAAATTTAATTTATTAATTAATTAAAGGATTAATTTTTTTATTAATTTCTTATGTTTAAATATAAAGTACAGGACTAGCCAACAATAAAAACTATACATAAAAAAAGAAAAGGAGTGAAAAACACACTTTTTCAATGAGGCGAGGCAACAAACGACACTGCAAGTATTCCCACGAATGCTGTGAATGCTTTGTTCCCGGGCTACGTCATTTCTCGAAACTAGAACATCCCCTCTCGCTGGACCTATTTAACGGCTTGCGTCTTTTTTTATGGGGCTACATAAAAACAAAAGTGTTTGTGTGCCAATCCACCAAGAACAACCAATCCAAGCCCTCAAACAACGCATTCGGGACAAGATTGAAACAATATCCGTCAATATACTACAAGAGGTCTCGCAAAAGCTCCAGGTACGACTCCAATAATTCGTAAATACCATTGGAGGATATTATTTGGTAAACGTAGTTTGGAAAATAGTACTTTTTTTTTTTTTACTTTTTTTTATGCATTGTACTCCAAATGGCTCTTCTTTTAGTTTACATGTAAAAATGAAAAATAATTTTTTTAATAAATAATTTAATTTTGAAATCATCACATTTCACTGCCAGACCTTATATATGGTTTTGTGATACAATGTTCTGTTAATATTTATTACTAGGTATATACCTGTATTGTATTGTATATATATATGTATATATATATGTATATATATATATATATATATATATATATATATATATATATATATATATATATATATTATATAACCCCCTCCAGGGTGTCTGTTCTCCCGCAAGCGATATGTCTGTATGAATACCACATCGCGCGGCCAAAGATCTTCACGGTCAATAGTCTATCTTTTATCTATCTTTTATATTAATATAGTCTATTATCTACGGTCTATCTTTATGGTCTATAGTGCCAACCGAAATATATATATATATATATATATATATATATATATATATATATATATATATATATATATATATATATACACACACACATACACATTATTGTTTTAGTTAGGTTTTGCACAAAACGTCCTTAATCTCTTATAATTCAATACAATTATTAAAACAGAAAGAAAGGAAAAAAAAATAAAATTAACAATCATATTTCAGTTCTTCATTGTTATAGATCATTTATTATATAGATTATAGATGCGAAGGGCATCAATGGCTCGTCCGCCATGATGAAGGTTTTTTGTAGCAAAAGTGAAAATGAAATGAGCATGAACTATCAAAATGATCATAAGAGAAGGCTGAAATAAACTAAATTTAAATTCTGTTGACAGTTCTAGAGATCACGCCCGGAGTGACTGACAGAGTTATTAAAACGACTCTCTGATAAAGACTGATTAATAATTTTCCGAACAAGATAAGACAATTTGTATCAAGTTGGCATTAATGACATTATAATCTTGTGTAACATTAGTTATGTGAGTACACTTTGTACTAGATAGCGATAGTGGGACCTCTGTCCAACACCAGATTGCCAATTTTAAGGTTATCGTTAAATGCCTCTGATCTGGAAATTGTTATTTCTCCTTCTTATCTATCCGTATTGTCAAGAGTGCTTTCAGACGGTTTCGTAGTTTAATAAAGTTTTTATCTATTTTTAGAAAGACAAATATTGTGTACATATTTGCATTTGCGTTCCATATAAACATATTTAAAGAGTGACGGTTTTTATCTTTATAGTAATTTTTATTAAATAAATAAAAAAAGATGAGTAACTCCTTTTGTAGCATATCGTAGGGTACTAGTGACCTTAAAAACGTTTTAGAAAGTTTCCAACAATTCGAATTATACTCAGATACCTCAATTAACACAGCGTCAATTAACATATCCATGTCGTTTTTTCAAAAAGGCTTAAGGGTCAAAAATTCGAAATTTAGGTTTCAATTTATTATGGTACGTAAGCACCAGCCCTATCGATTTCCGTTCACTATATATCGAAAAAAATTGGTAATGGTCTAAAAATCGACTATTGATGACGTTAACAACAAATACTGACGACTCTCAGACTTGACTCTTTTACAACACTTAGAGAGAGCTTCAAACCCTGATGAAGATCTGATGAAGGGTCTGACTCAAGCACCAAACACTAACAACTCTCAGTCGTCGCTCTGGCCTAAACCAGTGCTAAAAGCCTTAAAAATATATTCTAATTATACAGGTTTTGCCACCTTAAAGAAATCCTGCTGTATGCAATAAAGAATAAAATTAAAAAAATATATATTTTTATTTTGAGAAAAATCGTTGCATGTGTTTCCTATAAAAATTTGCTAAACGGCGCTGGCGCCTTTTTCAAAAAACGACGTCGATATGCGTGACGATACAGATTTTTGTTGATATAATATGAATGGATCAAAAGCCAAAGGGTGCAATCGAGATTTTTTCAAAATTGGGTTAAGTGCAGAAATGTTCACTAGATATATAAATGTACATGCAATCATTGGCAAAGAGATACAGCTATAAAATAAATTCTAAAACCGCCAAATGTAATTCAAATATTTCAAGTAAACAAGTATTCTTTAAAATTATTTTTAAGTACGGCCCTGAAAAAAAGAGAAAAAAATTCTTAGAAAATTTTAGATTTAATGCTAAGGCATAAACAAGACTAATGTTCTGAATTTAATCTCATAAAAAACAAAAATAAGTTTTACATTACTGGAGTTTTGGGAGTAAAAATACTCTAAATAAATATAGTTTTAAATTAAATTTAAATTTTATTAGTAGGAAATCTTGGTTTCTGACTCCCAGATTACTATTTTATATAATATTTCTGTTAGCCTTCACGAAAATTGCAAAATATTTCATATTTATTAGATTATAAATATACGACAAAGATGGATAAAAAAAAATGTATATGGGCCATTTTCACAGTACAATGGTGATTATCTTTTTTCTTAACCCTCTCTCAAAACTTGAGGTTTTACGTTTCAAGATATGTAGAATCCAAGTATCGAGTAAATCCGACCGTCCAAATTTTGGGGTTTTGATGTCGCCAATCGAAATGTAGTAAAATTCCAATGTAGAACAATTTCTACTGCACGGAAAAATTCCTTAATCATTAATTCACAATGGATATCATGTATAACGAACGAATCACTAAAGGGATAACCTTCGCACATTAGTCGGCCAAGCGTCCTAGTGGTCGAACGAAACGTAGAGGGGAGGTTTAGTTTTTGATGGAAAACAGTGGGGTTGTTTGTAAGCAAGAACTGTTTTTTTTTTTTTTATCGGCATCAAGCATTTGGGTTCGCTGAGCCTTTTGGTTTATTATTTTCAATAATGAAATTTTGTGATCGACCATGAAATTTTTTTTTGTTAACGATCCCTCAAAATTTGAGGTTTTGTGTTTCTTTCGAATAAAAGAAAATCCGTCCTACAGCCGTACGCGGCTTTTCTCCGAGACTACTGGACCGATTTTCTCGAGATATGGAAACAAAGTCACGTGTCACCCCAGGATGATCCGCGGAACTCGACATTACCATCCGTCATTTCGTTTCAAAATGGTGGTCGATTAGAGATTAAATAAGCCCTTAACTCGACTGTTTATTAAGATAGAGGAAACACGCAGTGTTTTGGAATAAGCATACGAAAGAATTTTAAAAAAATCTGGTGTGGTGCGCGCATCACACAACTTTCCCTTACCGCCCTATAATAATTATCTTTTTAATATATTCATACATTTAATAATCTTTTTAATACATTCACTTCTTCACATCTTCTTCCACTTCAGTACAATAAAACAATTTTAATACAACAATTCTGTACACTACCTATATATTTTAACTTCGTCAAGTTGCAAATATATTTTAAAAGTTTCGGTTTAGTTTTCATGGAAATATTTTCTTTCTGTTAAATAATATGAAAGTAGAAATTATTAAGTTAATTTCCGCTTTTGTATTCTTAAATTACTTTATTACAGAGTATATTGTTTATAACAGATTGGTGAGAGAAGGTTCGGCCGCATCCGTCTCCTTTCAGATGCGCTCGGTTATCCATCTAGGGGTCTTGTGCTCCTCTTAAAATATGCTGTATCTTTGCTAATACTGGTCCGATTTTGATGATCCTTTTTTTGTTTTTTAGATAATTTAATAAACTTTCATACAATTCTATACACAATTTACTTTAAATTGCATGCTTTTTAAGTTAAGCACAAATAAAATATTCTTTTCATCATAACTTTTTTCGCTGCATTTCCTCGGTGATGTACTACATAAATGAAAAGTTAAAGGACTGTAAAGAGAAGACATTAGGCAAGTTTCATCAAAATCGTTAGAGCCGTTTTAGAGAAAATTGTAAAAACGTGTAAAATTGATTATATAAAGTGGCACTTCCGGTAAGTCGATTTTGACGAAATTGTTGCTGTAACATCGCATGCATGTGCCAACCTTAAGTACGTAATTTCAGTATCGTACAACTTTTCGTTTTTGAGCTAGAATGTTCACATACACACAGACCATTTTGCGAGATTTGGTCATTTGGACTCAGGTGACCTTAAAGCGTGTATTTCTGTCGAAAACTCGAATTCGAAAATTTTCAGGATCGCAATACTTCCCCTTACTATATACTTCGTATATAGGCAAGGGAAAGTAAAAAAAAAAACATCTGTATGAAAGCTTTTAGTTTATTATTTTCAATAACGAATCTTTGTACTCGATCATGAAATTTTTTTCTTAACCCCCTCTCAAAACTTGAGGTTTTACGTTTTACGTTACGTAGAATCCAAGTACGGGAAAAATCCGACCGTCCAAATTTTGGGGGTTTTGATGTCGCCAATCGAAATGTAATAAAATTCCAATGTAGACCAATTTCACGCCGCTCTTGACCCTTAGTCTCTTGAATTATCCTTTTCCATATCTTCCTGTTCCTCCCGTTTATCTTTCAACTGTGGTCTCCCAGCTTCCTCGCTTCTCTCTCCACTTCATTTTTCCTTGAATCCATCCTCTACTTGAACTTGCTTCTTGATCTTTTTTTTTTCCTTTTCTCACTGAAGTATGCCTCCAACATTTTCCTCACTACCCTTTCATCCTCTGTTTTGATCATCTTAGCCTACTGACTATTAGAAAAGTTGTGTAAATGGAGACACCAAATATTTTGGAAAAATAATAGAAAATAAAGAAAATAATAATAAAACATTTGTTATAATTTACAGCGTTTTTAGTGATTCATATCGTTGCGGCTATTATAATATATTAAAATCTAGTAAACAAACCAAAAATTACAAGAAAAACATTTTTAATTTCAGTCTTATAAAAGCATTCACTTATCTTTTACCAAAAGTTTTCCCAAGCAATAAAAAATAAGGGGCGGTAGCTGGTTTAGAGGTTAGGTATAGTTCTAGACTACCTACACCCTAACCTGACCGTCAGTTTCGGAATAAACTGACAGAAAAAAATAAATAAATAACGATAAGAATAGTTAAAGAAATACATTCAGAACTAGTTTACTCCGATTAAAAACGGGAAACGGTTATACATTTTTTTTTTTATATCGAGATACTCCAGTCCTGGAGTAGGATGGGTTAGCCTAAATCCAAGGTTAAATTAACACTTTACTAAGCAACCGTTTGTCATAAATGAGTGTAGATTCCGGATATTATCATTCAACAGTTCTAAAGGGTGGCATCACTCTTTTGTCTCTTGAACATCTTTAGCACTCGAAAATTTCATTATGTCGTTGTCGTTTTCTCTATTTCTAAAGAACCCTCGTTCTTCTAAACTCAAGGTTCTTTAAACTTTACGATTAAGTCGTAAAGAACTCAGTAAATAAAAAAAAAATCTAGAGAAAATCAAAGCGCAATCCATTGTCTAACAATAATTTGAATAAATTGAAACCAATCTTAATCTAATTTGGAGAATATTTATATTTTAATTATTTGAATATAAATTGATTGTGTAATTTTGTAGGCTTTTGGTTATGTCCTCGCCGAGATACCATAAAATAACAAAGTTTTGATTTATTTTACGTGAGCCGTGCCATAATTTCGTCCCAAAATCTCAAACCACATATTTATACTGATTATTATACTTCGAAAATAAAATACTGCGTTAGATATGGGGCCCGAAGAAGAATGAGAATTTAGGAGGTTGTCCATTGCGGAATTACGTGCTAGGCATGTGAAGTAATCGAAACAGTTGAAATGGATATCTATAGTTGTTGGGCTGGATAATGAACAATCCTTGAAGAAGTAACTAATTTTAGTGCTAACAAAGAACCGAAGAGTAAACGTCGGGAATGAAGACCGAGACATAGGCGGGATGATCATGTTAGGTTGAACTTGTAGTTTACTATTATATTGCGGCTCAATGTCAATAGAGGAAGGTATGTAGACAACGATTCGGTTCGCTGCGCCTATAAATTGTATTATTAAATGTGAGGTTACAAATATAAAAACGTTTAAAACCACATTTTTCGATATCTCTAAAATTAATTTAATTTTAATAAATTTATCTTAACAAATTCAAAATAATTATTTAACAATCAACACGACTATCGCCGTTTCCTAACTAGATCAGGCGAAGAAGGACCAAGTTGTCGCGTCATGGCATGAGGTTTCGATACAGCTAATGACAGTCTTATCCCATGCAAACTGATAACCATTATTTGTGCTTGTAATCAGGATGACATCAGCCAATGATTCCGTCGTCAATCTCTTAATCATTTCTCCATAGGATGAAAACTGGGTCTGCATTGGATGATAAAAGATACATGAGCTGATGGGAAGCGGATAAAAAAAAATCTGACAAATATAAAATTGATAAAAAAAAATGGACGCAAGTCCTAGATTAACGTATGTGACTGTCTGGAGGAAGTTTGAAGAAAGCATCTAAAAATAAAAATCGGAGATAGATATTGGAAATTTCGTCACTCCATTAGTCGATGAAAACAACGGCACTCCAGTAGCAAGCACAAAAAAAATATGATGTGTAACCTCTGGCGATCATATACCTCTAATCTATTAATAACTAGGCTTGTTCTAGTTAGTCAAAACTATATATTCGTATAGGAACTAAATCACTTTATAATTTTTTTTAAAGCATTTACATATTTGTTTCTCCTGTAAAATTTGTCAAACTGAAGTTAAGAGGTTTTCATTGTCTTCCGTCGATGCATAAGCTAATGGGATATGAGCGTAGCGAGAATTAGTCGTCTGGCATAATAAGCAACATAGGCGACGTTCCTGCATAAGCCTATGGTAACCTTTGGACTCGCTTTTCCATTTCTTGATTGATGCATTAACTGGTGTAAGTGATAGATAATAAAAATAAAATTTAAAGTTACATGAGTATTATAATCATACACTACAAATACGTTAGATTATATCTCAAAGTTTTAAGTACCCATAGAACTTGAAAAAGAAAGTCCAATGCCTCATTTTGGGAAGTCTTCTCCTCTGTGATCAGCTGCTCTACGTTGCGTCTCATCTGGAGATTGGATTTCACTAAGCATAACGTCGAGCTGCACACCCCACATCGATCTGATCCAAAGGAACCAAAACGTCGCCTGCGGAGGCCAGCACTATTCTGAAGAAGTGGAGTACTGTGCCTCATGGAATAGAACCAGTCGATATCTCCAACAATGGACAAGCGACAGGTATTAATGTTTCAGCGCAAGACAACGGCCACGTGGAAGAGTATTGTTGAGCCTCAAGGTCGGCAAAACTTCTACAAATGATTTACAAAACGTTCTCTGGCTAATCACTATCACTATTAGAAACAATTCGACAAAAGTTTAATTATGTAATAAGATACCACTTTAAGATATTAAAATTTAATTCATGTGGTACATAAAATCAGAGGGACAATCAACAACATATGAAGTCTACTACATTCAACAACTATTTGCGTTCGTTAAAGGTAATCGATTGAAAGCGACACTAGAGTAAAAATTACCTAAACATCTTTATTTCAATCACTGCTTGTGACATATATAAGAAGAGTCTAAGGGAGAAAGGGGGAGAGTAACTCGTAAAGTATGTCGAGAAAATCAAGTTTTAAAGTTTGCATCATCGCCGTTCTCCAGTCAATGGGCATTCTTTAAACGCTTCTAGCAAGCCGATCATCCACATTTCCAGTTGTTCCTTTCTAGCATCTTATGTTACTGAATGATATGAACATAATGATGTGTATAAGGAAACAAAATGTGACTCTCTCCTATCCTTACGTGGACTCTTCATATATTTTAAACGATTCACTAAAATAACTTAGCTGTTCATATCAGAGCCGAGGAGAGAAGGATCCTATGTCAAATTTTTGCGAGACTCCGTCAAAAATAATATTTATCACTGAAACCCAGCCTCGTCCTTTATAATACTTGCAAAAAAATATATGAAAATATTACATAATTCTTATATAATACGTGTAATGTTATGTAAAATGGTAAAAATAAATCTGGTGGAGGGCCGGGACCCGAGGCTGTAGCCCCTCTCGTCAGGCCTGGTTCAAATTACAGCTATTCTTATTCTAGCGGAATAATAAAAAAAAATATAAGATAAAACGTAATAAGTTTTATTTAGATAAATGTGAATTTAAAAAAAATATATTTGACTTTATTCACCTCTTTACTACCTTATAACCATAATGGTGGAAGAAGTATTTTGTAAAACCCATTGGCGACTCGTAGATAAAATAAGTGGGGGTGCTATTCCAGAAAATTTTTAACATTTGTTTTAAAATTGTGAAAAACGAAACAAACGTGTATAAAAAGAAAATTTATTTAGAAAATTGTTAAAATCCTAAAAGAAAAAAAAACAAAACATTGTATAAACTACTTATTAGAAACCGATGTTTCGACCCATTTTGCAGGTCTTCATTCAAGCTCTAGATGTGCTCTAAGAGTCAAGTCTGAGAGTCGTCAGTATTTGGTGTTAACGTCATCAATAGTCGATTTTTAGACCATTTCCAATTTTTTTTTATACATCGTGAGGGGAAGTTAGACTAGAGGTAGTGTTTACGTCACATAATAAATTGAAACCTGAAATTCGAATTTTCGGCGCTTAGGCCTTTTTCAAAAAAACACGTCGAAGTATAAAAATACCTCCCGGGCGAAAATTAAAAAAAAAATTGAATTAAATAAACCGTTTTTTTCATGGCAAATCATTCTAGTAACTTTACATTTAACCTACAGTTCAATGATCCAAGATAGATAAAGTATAATCATAGCAAAAGTTTCATATTAAGTCGATCTATTTTAAATTGTGATAGATTACGGTGGGAGATAAATGAAGGTGATAAAATTGTTTTTAACAAGCCATTAACAGTTCATTGCCTTTTGATTTTTTATCCAAAGAGGGCGATAAGAAATTACATGTTTCGCTCAAACCTCTCGAAATTTGCCTTAACATTCAAGGAAAACAGGGAAATTGAGAGTTTGAACATCCTCTTTCATTAAACTAAATTCTTAAATAATCCAGCCTTTATTAAAATTTAAATAAAATACAAACAAACAAAGGAAAAAAATTAATGTTCAAGGATTGATTATATTAAACACCTCATTATTAAGTGCCTGATTTATTTTTTTCAAGCTGGTACGATAGCTATATTAAAATTACAACAGCCAATCAAGTTATAAAATAGGTAGCTGTACCAATAACCAAACCGAAAATATGCTGTATTCAAAGTTACGAAACAACTTATCTTCGAACATACAAAGGTACAAAGACTTAATGCATAGGGGCAAGAAATACACTCTGTACTGTATCCTAACATACATAATTGATGAAATCATAGAAGGAATCAGGGATAAATTTCTGTAACTAGGTTATGAAATAAAAATAGAATGGGTAGTAAGTCTCTCAGTCAATGAACTGACCGACGAGCAGAGGAGAGGAAGGCACTATGAATAAAACAGTGGATACACGGCTATTCCACAAAATACACTAATATTACACTAATACTCAACAAAGCGGCATCAAATAATTGTTACGGTATAAATGGTACATTCCACAGCCGAAGCCGAGAGTCTCTAAAATAAACCAACCAACCTGTCGATATATGTGTGGATATCTTGGAGTGGGGTGATGTCTATGGTTGTTTTTTTTCTCCTTCTGTCCTGATAATGCCTGAATTGGCAAAATATCAACAGGTTGCTTGTTTTCCGTTGAGAATCCAGACTTCGATCTTCCAGTTATATCGTAATAATAATTTTACGTATCTTTTTGAGGTTTTGCTTTTCTTTATTATAATACATTATTTCCTTTTTTAGGTCGGCCTCAGATACCAGTTTATGGCATACTGAAAGGGGATACTTGACAAATTGAACAGATTCTCAATTCGTATTATGTTTGTACTTAATATACCTACACAAGGAGAGAACTAAATAATTAACAAACTGTCTTTCCAAAGAATTACTATAGAGAGAGAAAAAAAAAGACACAACCACAAAATCAAAATTAAATCCATATGAATTATCGACTACCAATGGGCTGTTGAACCACTGGATAACACATTTAATTTCAGGCAAATATTACAAAATGTACTTGAAATCTAAATTTAAAATGAATCCGCTTTTCTATTACTCCATATGGTTCGTGGTGTTGTAATTAGTACAGGAACTTTAAAAAGATGATACATTGAAATGGGTTTACGCCATAAATCATCTCAAAGATCATCTTCCAGTGATATTAAAATTTGGGTAATGCCCCCTCATACTTCTTGGAACACCCTTAGTTGCTCCCCACCCGACCAATGAAACAACACATCACATGAATCAATACATTATTATAAAAATTATTAAGATTATAAAATCTTCTTTTTGTATTAATTCACGTTATATGCCATAGGCTCAAATTGTTACTGGATCTGGTTCTCTCCTAAAAATCCTTTACTAGCTTATTTAAACAACAATCCACTTCAATACTGTTCCTCCATCATAAGTCTTGACTCCTGTTCCACCAAACCCTTTCCTGTTAAAATCACATATCTCATACATCCTGCAGTTCAATCTCCATCCTTAGACAGTTCTACAGCTCCCATTATCTCCTTGTCTCCTCCCTCATTTCTCTCACTACGGCAAAGATTTTTTTTTTAAATGATGTCTCTGGTAAAAAAAAAAAAAAAAAAAAAAAAGGAATGAAAATATAAATGATTTTTTTCTATTCAATTATTTTCGGGATCCCCAATCTATCCAGGAAATATATACTGATTTCAACAGAAAATTTTTCAAAAACTTTATTAGAAAATAAAATGTATATCGATAGAGAGTAAAACAAAAAAGAAATTACTCAAAATGTCCCCCTTTTGCCTTGACACGGGCATTTAATCTCCGTGGCCAGTCATCAATAGCAGCACGCAGCACTTCTTGAGGAAAGTGCTCAACTGCTCGGACCAGAGATTGTTTGAGGCTTTCCAAATTAGGGTGTGCTCTGTGGCATGTCATGCTCTCCAGTTCAGACCAAAGCCGGTAATCTAGTGGGTTGAGATCAGGGCTTCCTGAGGCCCAATCCGAGGCAGAGATGAACTCTGGAATGTTCTTTTGCGCGCAACTGCTGAGTTGACCTTGTGAGCTGGAGCGGAATCCTGCTGGAAAACCCAATGACTTCTAAAAAACAGAGTATCATTTAGAGGCTTGACAACAGGTTCCAAAATATCGTCCTGATAGATTTTAGCCACTGTTTTAACTCCTTTTCCACAAAAATGGAGATTTGTGGTGCCATCAAAGCAAACTCTCCACCAAACCATCACTGAGGAAGGGTGATGACCTCTTTCCATTCTTCCAATGACTTCCTGGGCTTCTTTAGAGCTGTGTGCGATCATTTTGGCGATTAAATTTTTCTTCAATTGTAAAAATTTTCTTTTCGTTAGACAAAATCTTTCGATGAAGACCATTGGTTTAACGGCACTTTGCACTTTGCATCTGTCCAATCTAATTTTTTTTAGAGAAGTGGTTAGCCTTTGTCCTGTCAATCTTCGAAATGCACCCATCCTAAGGTCACTTTTTATTATGCGAGACATTGATCTGACAGAGATTCCCATTTCCCAAAACATGAATTGTTGTTTTCGAACGGGATTTCTTCTGATTCGAGCATTCACTGCTCTCACTCCATTTGCCGTTCTCACAGTGCGGGGACGACCCGGTCGAGGTCTGTCACATACAGATAGGGTCTCATTATATCTATTTATAGTGCTGCACACGAACATACCCAAAGGTTTCAAAGTGTTGAAAATCTCTGACCTACATTTTCCAACTTTGTATAAGGCGATCACAGCTATTCGGTTTTCTTTATCACCCCACTCCATGTTAACTGACCGAAAGAAAAGTACAAACTAATTGGGATTATTATCCTGACATGTAAAGAAAATAACCTGATAGAGGTAAGGATTATCTAAATAATACCCAAGGATGTAAACAAAGTTCAACTTTTGTAACAGTATTTATAGTAGAACTAGGTACAAACCAAGGTGGGTCTTGGCCCCCTCAATGAGCCTCCACCATTCGGCTCTGTCTGGTGCTTGTCATCTTCCAGTTTCTAATCCCTAAGAGTCTTCTTGCGTTCGCTGCCACTCCAACATCTTAGTCTTGGTTCTCTTTCTTCCAACACACTCCTCGTGGTCGCTTCTCCACTCATTCTGGCAACGTGACCAGCCCAACTGAGCCTCTCAAGCTTGATAAACTTGACCACATATAGCATATAGAAGTGCCATTTTATATCTTCGATTTTACAATTTTCTAGTTTTAACTAAAATGGATCTAACGATTTTGATAACCTTGCCTAAAGTCGTCTCCTCAAGGCCCTTTATCTTTTCATGTACGTAGTACACCACCGAGTAAATGCAGAGAAAAAAGCCATGACGAAAAGAAAATCTTATTTGTGAACAACTCAAAAACTCTATACAATACACTTTGTAATCATTTAATGTAATTATATAAGTAGAAATTATTATTAATTTAATTATTGTTACTTTTATATTAGACTAGACGTTTCCATGGAAACTTTTAAAATTTATTTTCAGCTTGAAAAACCAAAAATATATATATTACAGAATATATATACAGAATTGTCATACTTTAATATTCTATAATCTATATAATAATCAAAATGTCGAACTATTTGATCCACTCCTCTTTAAGGCCTTTATTTAAATGGGACATTAATCCCAAAATAAATAAATTTATTTCCATCTTTCCTAAACTAAAATTTCCAGACGTGCTTTCCAACGATAAAATTGATATTTTACTATTATTTAATTTTTATCATATTTGCCAATGTAAAATTATTTCACAGGAAAACTATATACAAATAAAATTTTATATGAGCCTTGCTTTTTTTTTTTTGTAGAATTTCAGTAGCCTACCTGAATTTAAACTATCTCCAACTAACAGGTAGATGAATTATGCAGATGAATCAATAAACGAATAACAAACTTTTTTTTTTAAACTACAAAATAATTTATAACCTGAAAAAAATTAATTTGTTTTATTTGAATTTCGAAATCTGCTCATTATTAATGAGATAACTAATTAGGCTGGAGGTCAAGATTTATCCACTCGTTGAGACAGACATAGGTCACCCATTGTTTGAGACAATTAATTAATGATGAGTATTTAATCTATCTTACTTAATAACTGATAACTTGAGGAGATATTGAGTTAAATAAAAGGTCAGGATTGCAGGCTCTGTGCCTTTTTTTGGTCAGCATTGTATACGTGCAGCAAAACAACCTCACATTTGGAATGCACTACGAATGAGAAGAAATAAGGAATTGTATGTTTATGATACTTACCGATATCAAGTTTTGTCAGAGTCCATGTTCATGCTAATGAACATGAATGAAGTGCAGATATTATGAAGTGCAACGAAAAACTGAATGAATTCTCAGAAAACAACTTTGAATATCTAAAACAACATTATATTTATTTTACATATAATAAAAGTTACAAAAAAGGTTTTATTTCATATTGAAATATCAATAATACACACATGTAGAAATAGAATAATCGATTCATAGACATATTAGTTATCAAGATATAACAACTTCTCCACGTTTATTTCGATGGTTCTCTCCTGAGACCATCCACGTGACGTCGAATTGTAATCCCATCATCAGTCTCGACAAAGCCCATCTTTTCCTTCACTGGATCGGCAATCTCAAACTTCCTCAGCTTCTTCTTCTCTATGTTCTCCTCCCCACCACATATCTTATCTCTGAATTTTGCAAGGTTTCAGTTTTCTTCTGAATACAAGCTCTGCCGGTGATCTGAGAATCACGGTATATAGTGCTCTTCTCAAAGCCGTAAGGAACTCATTCAATTTGTCGTAGAGTTTTTTAGGTTCCTCAATCATTTTCTTCAATCTCTTACGGGTCTGCACGCACCCTTCCGCCTGGCCATTCAACGACGGATGGTATGGTGCAATTGTCCGGTGTACGATCCCATGGCCTTGTAAGAATCTCTTAAACTCACCAGTGGTAAAGGGACCAGCTTTGTCACTCACCAATGTCATTGGAAGTCCAAGTTCAAAAACTGGCTGTGTTCCTTATTTGAACTGAATGTTTCCTCTAATCCCAGAAATTTCAACAAATACTATAGTAAAATCCATTTAAAGTTTATCTAAGATTTGATATTTCTACTTTTCTTCTGCAATTTGCGTCACTATCATTGAATGTCCAATACCATCCATCTTTATTAAAGCCAGCCATTCCCGTCCAAATATCGAGTGTACCTTCCCTAGCAGTACATATATATTCACTCGAGCTATCTAGTTGCAATACTTCATTGTTACCGGAGGAAATCCTCTCGGTTTTATAACTTCCTCCGTATAAGTTGTTAAAATTAATTTTGTACTTTTCAACTCTAATTTATTTATGATTTTTCGAAAATCCTCCTCTCATATTTTTGAGACTGTCGACTCCGTTTCATATTCAAAAGTGGCTGGTTTTTCATCAATAAGGCATTTAACAAGAATTCGCTTCGATTTTCGAGACACCTCAGGAAGCTATTCGGATTTCAATTGGCCTATGAACACCCTATCAACTTCGCACTCCGAGCGCCTGCTCTCACATTCCTCGTTCCCGGAGTCTCTCTCAGATCTCTGCTCCTTGCCCTCTATCTGGTCTAAACATTCCTTGCCCTGAATGAGGTCTGCCTCCTCGTTAGCTTTTTCAATCGCCTGTGCAAGATCCACACATTCGGACAAGATCATCATGACTTTTCAATAATTCCTTCAAAATGCCTTTATTCCTGAGGCCAGCTATAAACTGTTGCCTAATGTGTGCATCCTAAATGGAAGCTTTACATCAGTCGCACTTAAAATTACAGTACTTGGCTATTTATTTTGTAAACTCATTTAAGCATTTGTTTAACATACTCGCCATCTCTCTGTTTCCTGGAGGTAAAGGCCAGTTGTTCGGCGATGACGCTCAGCCTCGGGTTCAGTAAGGTCTCAACAGTTTCAATCAGCCCCGAGTAGCTCTTAGAACTAGGCTTTTCAGGGCTCAAGTGATCAGATAGCTGCTGGTAGGAGGTGATGCCCATTGTGTAAATTAGGACTTGAGATCTGCTGCTGTCCAGCCAACTCACAAACGGCTGTTAAGTCATCATTCATTCGTATAAATCAACCAATCAATTGTTGTAGGAATCCGGGTCTATATAAAGTAAACATACCATTCCAAACCAAAATATAATTTTTTTTTATTAGAACCTTTTCCTTATTTACACGCAAAACACAAAATGTATTTGTCTAAACTGGCGATCAGCGAGAGCATCGCCGTGGTCTGCGGCGGGGCCCGTCAACACACTCTTGTTTCTTCTTGTGGAGCTTCATTGTTAGAACTTTTTTTGTTTACATATTGTTATTGGTATTGGTTACTTATATCTTCCTGAGAATAGAGTGTTAGCTGAAATGTTTTAAGAGGTACTGGAGCCTCAAATGCACTTTTAAGCATCCTAATCCCCAAGTCGGGGATGGTAAGCTACGGATTAAGAACCAGTGGTTTATTACTTATCTGTTTCTGTAATACGTTGAAATGCAAACACAAAAACAATTTGAAATTTTTATTTTATAAAAAAAAAAAACTGTACAACTACAAGAGTTTTGGGCAGCGTTCTTAATGAACAAATACTGTTTTTCGACCTACGTTTATACAAAGTGATGATACGATCAATATCGTGCTGAACCGTCAGCTTATTCTCCTAATCCAAAGAAGAGGGTGGGTTTCCCCAGGATGCCCAAAGTGTCTCCCAGATTCTTAAGTCCACGCACAGTTCATTCGGATTCGTGCTCATGTAGTGAAACGGCAGAAATCGAGTTTTTGAGATTTCATGAATTTGAGATGCCTTTGGCATCACACGTAAAAAAAATTATAAATCTTTTCGTTCTAGGAAGAGATAGGGGGACAACATGGGTACCTCCAATCCTCATTAAGATAACACGAAATAACTCTTAAAACAATCAACCCTTATTAAATAAAATGGTAAAAACAGAGCAATAAATAGCGTAGGAGTCATTGTCAAATTAATTACATTAAATTATCACCTTTTTTTTTTAATTAGAATCCAAAACATTAGTTTCTTCAAATGTCTGTAATTCTAAATGAATCTGTCTTTTCATAAATTCACCAAGAATGGGCTGTCTCAACAAAAAGTAGAAAACATAATTTTAACTTAGAGAAAAGTCATGAGCGTAATGTTCATTTAGTAACTCTCCTCCTACCGAAAAGATGCAATGATTCTTTAGTTTATGGAATATTTGATGGCGATTCCTAATTATCTGACAAAATTTAGATGAAATCAGATAACATTTTGGAAGGCATTTGTCTGCGGTAGCAAAGAATTCAGAGATGTTATATCAAATTGATTGTATTTTGAACGAAACTGAACGTAGTATAAGTTTAACCACACTAGACAGTCAATAGAAAAACCTATTTAAAAATAACATTATTTTCAAGGATAAATTTAGAGATAGTAACAAACAAATACCATATCTCAAGTGTTTCACTTGAATTTGTTATTAGTCTATTCAACGTAGACTAAGGAAACCAGCTAAATTAAAGTTATAAGTAAAAACCTTGTGCAAACATAAAATCTGAAATATTTAGCTACGAAAAGTATATTTGACTGTTTTGAATGTTTGTAAAATTTTTGATGATATTTTTCACGCGAATAAGTATTACAACATTTAAATTCTAAAATGAAACAAAGTAAACTTAGGAACTTAACTAATTCAGTCACTAATTTTCAGTGTTTTTTTTTCCTTTAATATTTTCCCTCTCATAGCTACCTATGAAAATGCCTATTTGAATTTACATCACATTTCTTGCATAAATAAATCCAGTCATAATAAATGACTGGATTTATTTATGACTGGAAGACCTGTTGCTCTACAGTATAATTCGGGGAATAAAAATATCTTGAAAATGGTTAAATGTGATCATACCATTGATTTTACCTTTCTCCAACCGATTTAAATCATCTAAGTTTTCGCTAGACAATTTAAAAATATTGCCAGTTAAATAAATAAATTAAAAATTTAGTTAAATTTAACTTTGCAGCCTAATTAGCCTTTTCAATAAGTAAACCACATATACAACATTATCATAACCTGCCTTTTTATACAATCATGGGATTCAAGAAAAATAAACCAGGTAAATATTCGACTGGGTATTTTTATGCTAGGTTAAGTTATTTTTATACACTCATGTGTGGATTGGTGCTGAAACAGTTAATTGTTAATGTGTGATGAAAATGAGATTGGTCGGTCGATATGTATGAAAATCCTATATATCTATATATTAATAGGCAAGCACTTTTTTTGTCGCACCGATTACTCCGCCGGTATGCATAGTATGGGCAAAATAGAAATATTATTGGACAGCAATTGTCAAGTAGATGTGCATAATATAAACATTTTTCACATATTTTCAGTAAATCTCTGTGCACTTGTTTTTCTCTGTCCCATGATTATCTCTTAAACAGATAGACCGATTTTCAGTAAATCTTTGTGTATTTGTTTTTCTCTGTCCCATGATTATCTCTTAAACGGGTGGACCGATTTTGTTGCTTTCTTTTTTGTTTTGTAGGGTTTGGGCCCGTTGTACCCGTGTACCGAATCGAACAACCTGTGCTCAATAGCCGAAAAACCTGTTCTTCCATAGACTGTAGCGCCAAAACGGTTTAGAAATTTTTTATGAAACTTGTCTAAAGTCTTCTCCTTAAATACCTTTAACTATTTATGCATTTAGTACATCCTCAAGAAAAAGAAAGAAAAAATTTGACGTCTAGAATATTTTATTTGCGCATTACTCGAAAAGAACCCTATTTTGTGTTGATTGTATTTTTGATAATTTGTAAGGTGATTAAATTTTCTAAAAATAAAATAAATCATCGAAATCGGACCATTATTAACAAAGATACAGCGCATTGAAGACAGTACCCATGCGTTTTCAATTTTCCTAATGCTGCTAAGAAAGTATTATAATCTGGACCAAATTTTCGTTATGCGGTTTTCAACGAATGCGTTTCCGAGTTCTCTGAGTACAAAAAAAAAAATTTTTTGGCCATTGATCCTGTCCATGCCACGATTATCTCTTGAAAGGGTGAACTGATTCCATTTTGAAATTTAATTAAGTCGATTTTTAAATTTCAATTAGCATTCCAACCAATAAAAAGCAAAATAATCTCTTCGGCTCAT
Organism: Rhaphigaster nebulosa; assembly: GCA_948150685.1. NCBI lineage: Eukaryota > Metazoa > Arthropoda > Insecta > Hemiptera > Pentatomidae > Rhaphigaster > Rhaphigaster nebulosa. The sequence goes on along the minus strand of OX411309.1, from coordinate 75,528,745 downwards.
TTTAATTGTATAAATAAATCACATAACTGATACAACATTGTATTTTAGATTGAATTTTGAACACTCGGCGATCCCTAGTTTAAATAAAATGACGACCAAAACCTAGAAATAAAACGTTTTGTCATTACTCTTTACGAAAAAAATGTTTTTTTGGATACCTTTTATTGATTTTCAATTAATAACTTACCGAAGGAGAGGAATTTTGATATTAGTCCTTCTTGTACCAAATCTATTAACCTAGACATTACTTAGTATGTGTTTTTTACTCATAAAAATGGAAACAATAAAACTACGAGATTGGATAAAATGAATAACCTCAGTTCGAAAAAAAAAAAAAAAAACTGCCACTCTATAAATAAAAAAATCTTAGAGAAATGACAAAAAAAAAATCAAGATAGTTTTCTTACAGACATGCAATATCATAAGAAAATATGTAATTAATATAAACTTCGCCAATAATTTTTTTCTTTTTTTTATAAATTAAAACATAGCATTTGGGTAAAACATATCGTCATGAGGCTCGAAACGCATTTATAACAAGGCATTGAAAAAAAAAAAAAAATCTGTAATAAAATGCCGATTAAAGATCTTATAAGCCCATAAATCGGCCATTTATAAACATAGAGGGGAAATGTAATGTGTTTGGAATCAGCGTAACAAGGCATTAAAAAAAAATAATAATAATCTATATTCATAAATACTTTTGGTTTATTATTTTAAGCAATAGACCTTGCAATCGACCAAGGCAAAACATTTTGTACCCTCTCCCCCTCAAAATTTGAGGTTTTACGTTTCAAGATACGTAGAATCCAAATATCGAATAAAAAAAAATCCGTCCGTCCACCGTAAGCCGTACGCCGTCCGAGGCTTTTCTCCGAGACTACTGGACCAATTTTCTTGAGATTTGGCACCAATGTCACAGGTCATCCCAGGACGATCCTCGGAACTCGACATTACCATCCGTACATTACCATTGTTTCAAAATGGTGGCCGATTAGAGATCTTATAAGTCCATAACTCAAAGTGTGCGTATTAAATTTAGAAAATACATGTTTGTTCTTTTTATTCAAGTTGGATGTTGCATTCTCGCGTGTCGGACAGCCAACACATTTATTTGTCTTCGCTGAAGACAGGAAAACCAAAAATATTGTCTACCCTGGAGCATTTGAGTAATAAAGTCAAAAAAATAAAATGAATATCATTAAAACCTCTTCTTTATATATAGTTCTATTTCAATGAATATATTCCTTATCGATAAGAAGATAAATATCATTATTTTTTTCTATTCATTTCGATTTCCTTTTCATTCCATTATTTCTTAATTTCTTCTGCGGCAGCTACGGGCCGGGTAGCAGCTAGTTATATTTATAAAATTTAAGAATAAAAACATTTTTGTTAAAATGTCTATTTATAATTTCCTGTAGATAGAAGGTCGTTGTGCATACAGCTTGTTTTTTGCCCAATTGAACTTATTTCCTATACCTTCTAGATCTTTAAAAAAAAATTACTCACGCGGTCCATATCGCATTTTTGAAAATTTTAAATTTCCATCGAAAAAAAGCACTTTTGATATTGGTCATTTGTTAAGAGAAGCTGAGCATCAATAGAAGGTACAGATAGAAGGTGCTTAAATTTTTTTATTTAAACAAAATATACAGTCAAAATTATTAAAAATTTTATCATGAAAACATGAAAAAAAATATTCGTCTTTGCTTAATTCACATATGCATCCACACCTCTCTAATACGTAATCGACAATAAGCAGATTGATCTGCCAATTGAGGATTTGTTCCGGGTTCGTTCAGTACAGGAACCCAGGCTCTACTTGCCTGCTTAACCTCTCTCATCATTGTGCCACATATACAATTGTCCTAAACGGCCTACACCTGTCGGTCATGAAAGAATTCTTCTTTATCGAGCACCGAGCTCAAGACATCAAATTTTGTGTGACAGTATTTTCATTTGTATTAGTCATATTCAGCAACTTCATTTGTTGCATTTCGTTAAATAAAGTTGTAAATACAGACTGTTGCTACGAATTAAATGTCTTTTCCGTCAGAGGTCAGAGAACTAAACGTTTGGAGAAGATAGATAGAACTGTTAGGGAAGAGTTCCGTGTCCCAGGACGTTAATTCCAGAGGGGCTGGAAGATAGGAGGTGAAGAGGAGTTACTCTATCGACAAGTGCGTACCAGGCGATGCAAGTCACAGTCCATGCACTCAATAAGACCCGTGTATTCCTCCGCCAGTGTCTTTTTCCGAGATTTTAGTTATTTGGAGCCAATGTTTGAGAAGATAAGAGTTCAGCAGATTATATAAATGTACATATCGTGGTACATATATCATAGGTATCTATAAATAAAAACGTTGTGATCATATAAAGTCCATAATCTATTATCTGTGGTTGTTGAACCCTTGGTCAAGAAACAGAACTTCCTTATCAATAATCTAACCTAAAACCTGTCATAAGTAACAGGGGTATTTTTTTTTTCCTTCATACAGTCCTTTATATACAACCAAATACTTTACTACCTCTTAGTTGTCAATCATTACTTCTAAAAAAGGCCAGATAATTTAATCTGCACTATTATGTTGGTCTAAAAAAAAAAAAAAATAGGTTCCAGGAGAATAATTATTTTTCATTCATGCTTAGTAAATATGCTTTGCTTGCCTTCCATGTAAGATTTCAAGCCTTCCAGCATGGCTTCGGCATCCTCTTTTTCCAAGAAATACTTTCCGATTCGGCAGAAGTTTATCCGTTCCTGAAAAGTTGGTAGACATAATATATATCCTGAATACCGTGCCTTGATACATAATGAGTTTTCAGTGATCATAACATCTCTCAATCCTTTACACCCGTTAATAACGAATTGATTAAATAAAAGATTTATTTAAGTCAAAAACAATGTTTGATCCACGATTGACAAGCGTTTCCTTGTAAATTAATACAGTCTAATCAATCTGTGAAGTTATGCTATTCTCAAGAAACTATCTATGAAAGAATTAAATTAATTTTTATTCCATAATTTACTCAATAAGATTGATTTTTTTTTTTTGTTAATGATATAAAACAAAATGATTATAAAACAAAATATTACTGTGTATTTTATTTTAGATTTTTTTTTTAGAATTGGAACGTTTTTATTCATTAAAATTTACATATTGTCACTAGGCAAATACATATATTTACAAGTCTTGGTATAATTAGCTTTTGCATGTTACAATAAGGTGATTTGATTCTAACAGTTTCTAATCTATATACAGTTTTAAACAGTAAGAAAAGTTTTTTAAAAAACTACACAATATAAAGAAAAAATAAATATATATATATATATATACATATATATACACGCACACATACATCTATAAATAACATACAAAACGAGTAAAGTATGTAGAAAAATAGTAAATAATGAACAAATACATAATTATCACTTTTCATTAAAATAATTTATATACACTATAGAAATCTTTATTTTATTAATTTTTTTAATTTATTTTTACAGATCAAGAATGATAATCACATTTTGTCTATCAGTACATGCTTTGTACGTTTGTGGGTGGATCTTTTTAGTGCTGTCTTGCGTATTTTATTCATATTATGTATTTGTTTATTCTTTTGTTTTATTTTTTAAAAATATTTATTTTATTATCACTATAAATGTTTAAAAACTAATATATATGTTAGTTATACCTCACAGATATTTGTACATAGTATAAATATATCAATAATGTTACTATTGGTGTATTAATTTTAATGTCGCCGTTTCAGAAAGTACATTTTAATTACGAAAATTAAATTTTACAGTTTTTTTTTTTTTACTTTTCGTTTTTTCGTTTCATGATATGAATATTTAAACCAAATTTTTGATTTTCTAGTTTAGCCCTATACTTGGCAGGATATTTTCGTGGTTTTTGTAAATTTTTTAAAAAATATTCTTCAATAAGTAAATTATTTCATATTTTTTACAAAAAAATATTCAAAAAATATTTATCCCTAAATTTGGCATAAAATTTGAATACTCATGAGAATAAGTGAATAAAATAAATATGTCATGTGTGGTCACATTGCCAAGTTTAGGGTTAAGTATTTTAAATAGAGATTGGCTACTTCTATATCAAACCCGCAGAAGTCTACTAACTATCTTAAGTGATAAATAACAGAAAAAGCCAAATTTGGAGATAGCGGCGATATGTCATGCAGCGAGTCCATGTGCTCCCGCAATTGGGAGGACAGGCGCGGGCGCAGAATTTTTTTTTTCGGGGAGATTTAATAAGAAGACAAGTAATCACTTAAGTGTCTATAATTGCCAAATTATCGGCGTAGGTTTTAAGAATAAGAACGAAAATTGGATCAAAAATTATTGTAAAAAAAAAAAACTTAGGTTGTTAGGTATGAAAATCATATTTTTTTCAAAAATTTCGCGGGAGAGGATATTTATTTATGGTAACTCGATAAACGGCTCTCTCACGAGGAGATAAGAAAAACAAAATGATTGATTCCGAGTATTTGAGTGTTAAAGATAAAGCATTTAGGTATGGCATCAATCCTCTGAAAAACTGATAGTATAGTGGATTTCTTCATCAGATTATGAGACTGGAAACGGCCAGCCTTGGCCCTCTATTTTCACCATTAGATGTTACACAACAATTGTAGTGTAATATTGCACAGATATAGAATTTATAATTAGTGGGAGGGAAAGGTTCTAAGGATGGGCGACATTGTACGGCACGTGATCCACTGATGAAACATTATCGAAAACGGCTAATCAATTGATTCATTAGCTAATTAATGCCAGTTTCGGTTCATTTAGTCATTACTGACCAGTATCAGGCGCCGTCGTTTTAATCTTATTCCATTTGCATAATTCATTAGATTGACATCTTTCTACATAATTATGCTCCTAAATAGCTTTTATAACCCAATTTCAAAACTTACATAGCAGTTGAAACGTAGTATGATTTAAACGAAATTTGGTAGAACTTGGCGTCCTAGTAATAGTGTATTAATAGTGAATGTGTAAATCAGTCCCCACCCCACCAACCCTTATAGGTATGGGAAATGGGGATCAGCTCTACTATCGAACGAGTGGGCCGATTTTAATAAAACTAGGTACACAAGTTTTACTAGCCGACTAAAAATACTTGATAGATAAATCTTCCCAACGTTGGCCGCTTTTGAGAGAGTCTGAACAACTTTCAACCTATTGGATTATTTTTTATGAAACTAGGTACACAGGTTCCTCATTGCCTGACAAAACACACATTATGGGCAAATCAGCCTCTCGCTTAGGGAGGGAACACCACATTGAAATAACTAGATACATTTTACTCAGTATGGTACTCACCGATGTGATATGGGTAAAACAACTCCAAGCCTCGCTTGGGGAAGATGGGGGAGAGGGGGGTGGAGGGAGAGGGTTTCTAGCATAATTTAAGTATAGCCGATTCTATTTGATGCACCGTAAGCAATAGAACAGCTAATATATTGATCTCGAAAAAAAAAAAAATGGAGATACTCTATCGATATTTTTTTCTAAGAAAATCCGATCATTTCATGATGTGTGTCCCTGAAAAAAAATTATTAGATGCATTTCTAATAGAGCCAATTTGAGGTACCAATCTTTACACTGATTAATTATAATATACTGGAGTTATTCAAATCGGGGGAACTCTTCAACTAATCCTTCTCATTTTATTTTCATAGCTGAGTTTTAGAAGCAGGTAAATTTTGCTCCTTGTTCTACTACCTGCTCTGGAGTAGAAAGCTAACTCGGGAACACAAGGGGAATTTGTGCTAGATGCTTCTGTTATACCTTGATATATTTAATTTATCTTTAATAGCAGATCGCTGATGTGTCGAAATGTCTTCTGTACTTTTTGAAGGAAATAAAGTTGGTTTCCACATCGCTTACCTCAGGTTTTTCGCACATTTTCATCTTGTACAGCCAACATTTGTACAGCAAAAAAAATAATGGCTGAATGAGATTTCTGCGAAGCTGTGTATACATTATTCAGTGCCAGCGTACTCCAACACAATTGGTGCGTATTACTCAGGCTATTCATGCTGCTCGAGATAGATAAGAAGTGATCTTGACGTAAATGATTCATTGACTTCCGTGTTTGACGCATTTTTAATCGGACATTAAAATGTTTTATGAGTATGAACGTTTCCATTGGGTTATATTAAAAATATCTAGATCACTAGTTTTAGTACATAAATCAGGGTCGGAACTAGGACTTTTACCAGGGAGGATAAGCTTAATTTTGCTACCCATTCCTTTCACCTTCCCTTCCTCCAATAAAAGCCAAATTTTTATGACTGTATTTTAGGTTATATATTTCGAAGTAAACATCATCTTCTTATAACATTAAATCATTTTATTGGCTGATTAGAGGTCAAAACAATGAAAAAGCAGAAACAAATACTTTTTACTTAACCTAAAAATAAAATTTCGCTCAAATTTGTCCTCCTAGTTCCGGTTCCAACATAAATACACACACACACACACGCATATGTAATTTTGATTTAAACATCTAAAAATGTAATGCATGAAATACATGACCGTAGTTACATTACAGAACTCTGGTTCTCTTTTCTGTCTTGCACACTGAATTCAATGAACTCTGCGGCACGAATTCATAGGACCCATATTATTATTATTATTCGATAAATGAAATTATAAAAACATAAAAGTAAATAAAATATAAACGTAAAAAACAAAGAATAGTTATGTGAAAAATAAATATATTAATTTTTTAATAATTGAATTAAATTATTTATTTTGTTTAAAATTTTAATTTTTTAAAACTTTATTATTTAAAAATTTCGCGGTGCCCTTGTGGCTTGTTTGCGGTACCCATACTCGTATATGATATATATATATATATATATATATAATTTAATCTAAAATTTAAATTTCATAATTAGAAAACATCATTTTGAAAAGAAAGAAGGTGTTTGAAAAGGAGATATATATATTTATATATATCCTTCTATCTCCTTTTCAAACACCTTCTTATGTGTACCATGTTCTTACATATATATATATATATATATATATATATATATATATATATATATATATATATATATATATATATATACATATATACTGGAATTCCTTTCCTTCTAATATTCGCCATGCTTTTTCTCTATCCTCATTCAAATCCCTCCTTTTCAAACACCTTCTTTCTTTTCAAAATGATGTTCTCTAATTATGAAATTTAAATTTTAGATTAAATCTAGATCAGAAGTAAATAACATTTTTTAAAGCACTAGTTTCAACTTTGCTAATCAGCCCATTATTTTTGTATTTTTTAGTTTCTCTTTCTTTTTTTTTTTTTTTGTTCACATTAATTATTCTTTTCAAGACAAGAATTTATATTGTATGTTTAAAATTTTATTGAAAATGTTGTAAAAATTAATTGATCTTTATTTTGAAATCTTAAGGGCAGGTGTTGTTTCTGTTTTATTTGATCTTTTCTGTTATTCTTAAGGAACCTAGTCCCAAAAGAAAGTTCTTCTATCTATCTATCTATCTATATATGAGAACCACTGATCTAGGGCATAACGGAGAAGGTCGGTGAAAAAAACAAAAAATACAAAGAGAGGTGCACCATTCAATTACTAGTAATTAGTAATTAATAATAATTAAATAGTACGTGAATTAATTATGTACTATTTAATAGAACACCTCCACTGTTTTTTGTAATTTAAAAATTGAAAATACCAAAATTTGATTAATTTTGCTTGTCACTATATATTACCACTTTAATGTACTATATGAAATATCATGAGGATGCAAATCTATCAAAACTAGGTGCAGTGATTAAAAAAATAAATAAATCACAGTAGAAGTGTATTGTTAGATAATTTATTTATTCTGTTTTATAAGCCTTAAGTGGGCATCTTCATCGGGTTGGAGAATAAGCCTGACAGTTGAGTGTGGACGATTACATCACCTTCTTTCATAATTAATAACTGTTTTATGCACCATTTATGTATTACAAAATAGAACTACCTTTACGTTACAATTAAAAATGATATAATTTGATTAATTTCGCTTATCATTAGTCATATCGAAAGTAAAAAGGCCAATGGCCGTAACTCTCAAATTGAAAACTTTTCAAGGGACGCAAACAAAATTTTAAACTGCTTTCTTGGGATTTGCATAAAATAATTTTAAGTTTTTTAAATTAAAAAACATTGATGACAACCACCCAAAATGTACGCTCATTTGCTATTTGACGAAGAAAATCGAGAGTAGCCATTTCAACAAAAATATCTGATGTGGACAACACATGACTTCCTTGTATGCCTATTAAACTATAAATCGGTGGCTCAAAAAGTGATCCTGAATTTGGTTACTAGTTTCCGAAAATTACAGTATCTCAAAACGAAACTCGGCGTCGCGAAATCCATCTACTGACACGCTTATTTCTGGAAGTCTCATTCCGTTATTATATGTCGTTTTCCTTCAGAAGGTTATTAGTTTCCAAGAGATTTCTTTATGTTCCGTGACCACATTAAAACTGTCAGTATTATTAGATAAAGCATTGGAAATCAACAGTTTCGACATTTTAAGCGGAAAAACCCACTTAATTAATATCTAATTCTGCTGCTGCAGACTTGTTGATCTCACAAATGTGGAGGACGAAGTATATAGTAAGGGGAAGTAATGCGATCATGAAAATTTTCGAATTCGAGTTTTCGACGGAATACATGTTTTAAGGTCCCCTGAGTCCAAATGACCAAGTCTCGCAAAATGGTCTGTGTGTATGTGATCACTCAAGCTCAAAAACGGAAAGCTGTACGATACTGGAATTACGTATTTAAGGCACATGCATGTGATGTTACAGCAACATTTTCGTCAAAATCGACTAACCGGAAGTGCCACTTTATATAATCGATTTTACACATTTTTACAATTTTCTCGAAAACGGCTCTAATGATTTTGATGAAACTTGGCTAAATTATTCTTCATAAAGGTCTTTAACTTTTCATTTATGTAGTAAATCACCGAGGAATTGCAGAGAAAAACGTTATGATGAAAAGAATATTTTATTTGTGCATAGCTTAAAAAGTATGCAATTTATAGTAAATTATGTACAGAATTATATGGAAGGTAATTAAATCATCTAAAAAAAAATCATCAAAATCGGACAACTATTAGCAAAGATACAGTGTATTTTATGAGGAGCATAAAATAGATGGCTAACCGAGCACATCCGAAAGGAGACAGATGCGACCGAACCTCCTCCCACCAATCCGCCAATCTTTTGTAAATAATACGCTCTGTAACAAAGTAATTTTAGAATACAAAAAAATTAACTTAATAATTTCTACTTTCACATTATTTAATGGAAAGAAAATGTTTCCATGGAAACTAAACCAGAAACTTTTAAAAAATATTTGCAACTTGACAAAGTTAAAATATATAGGTAGTGTACAGGAATTGTACTAAAATTGTTTTAAAAACTCATTTAACCATCCCACTCTCACTTAAGTGGGAGAAGAAGTGAATGCTGCTGAGTTTATTTCAAGTATTGTTTATGTGAACTCTTTAAAATTATATTAAAAAGATAATTATTAAAGGACGGTAAGGGAAAGTTGTGTGATCTGCGCACCGCACCAGATTTTGTTTTAGTAGGTAACTGGTTTCCAAGAGATTTCTTCGTGTTTCGTGACAACATTAAAACTGTCAGTATCACTAGATAAAGCATTGGAAATCGACAGTTTCGACATTTTAAGCGGAAAAACCCACTCAACTTATATCTTATTTTCCTGCTGTAGACTTGTTGATCTCACAAATGGGGTGTGAAATCAGTATTTTACACTCAATTTTAACACTTAAGTAATAAAAACGTTTAATTGGATTGGAAACCAAATTGCGTTTGTAACTTTTATTACCGAAATATTTGATTTCTCTTTCAATTTAAATATAATTTAAAGCTTAAATTTGAGAAGTTTTGCATAATATTTTAATATCATCTGATGGAAATCAATTATGACCTTCAAGTAAAGTACCACTACCGGAGATCAAGCAATACCCAAAAAGGGAGGTTCACAACTAGTTTTTACAGCAATCCTAAATAAAATATTTCAACTTCCTACGGCTAACCGTTTTTGAATTAAGCGAGATACGAAAGTATGTACGTACGTACGTACAGACGATACGACGAAACTAGTCAAAATGGATTCAGGGATGGTCAAAATTGATATTTCCGTCGAAATCTGAAAACCAAAATTTTCCGCGATTACAATACTTCCTTTACTCCGTACAAGGAAGTAAAAATCATTTTAGATTTTTTTGAGGTTTATGCACATAGAACTTTTTATCTTCAATATATTTCCACCTTATTATACTGTATGAAAAGTCACAAGGTTGCAGACCACAAAAATAATAATCATGAATGAATGAGAAAAAAATATAAAAACTCAGCAAATAAAATGCCAACTGAACTTCGGACTGACTGACAAATTAAAATTGCAATGGATAAGCCTTATCAACTAATTGCCCAATTAATATCAAACAAAATTAATAGTTAGAAGATGATGAAATTCGTGTCCAGACATTTATTTATTTTTTTGCAAATGAACATCCAATGACATGGGATGTCCATGTGACTGATATTAAATTATTCATGGAAAATAATATTTTTAAATTTCTGTGGCGATCATATCATAACTTACCTCTTTATTTTAAATAAATTTTAAAAGTTTCTATTCAGTTTCTGTGGAAACATTTCGTTTCCATAAAATATATATATATATATATATATATATATATATATATATATATATATATATATATATATATATATATATATATATATTAATTCATTTAGTTTGGCATTTATTTGATGTGCCATCTAGAAATTATTTTGGCAACAAGCAAATCTGAGCTCATCCTGATATAGCGGTCAACTTAACAAGTCTTTAGGCCATCGCCTCGAAAGCCATCTGGTTGAATTGCATGGGCTCGTGGCGGATGCAAGTGTTTGTGCTAAAGGGTTCATGTTGCAGTCTGTTGTGGAAATTTTTGTAGTATTTTGTGGCAGTATCTGAAACTGTTTGGATGCCCAAGTCCTTGTGTAGCAAGTCATTTGTCACATAGAATGGCGCGATCACTATTTTTCACAATGCTTTTGACTGGAACGACTGAATTCTTTGGATGTTGAAGTTTTGGCAGAGCCCCATAGCTCTATCCTGTATGTTCATAAAGGTTTAATTAGTACATTGTAAATCTGTTAGTTAAGGATAATTTGAAGGGTCTGTCAAGTAACCTGGGTAATGGTCGAAAAAGTTTGTTCAGTTGTGTTCTTTTCAGTCTGATGTGGGTCCGCCATGCCAGTCTCTTGTCCAGATGAAGTGCCAAATATCGCACTTCCTCAGATGTTGGAATTGCCACATTGTTAAAATACACCTGAGAACATGGGCCTTGATTAAGTGTGAACACACTCTTTATTTCGTTCATCTTTATTTTCCACCTAACAGCCCAACTACAAATCTCATCAAGCTTTCATACTAAATTTCTTAGTATGAAAGACGTTAATATAGAGTTTTTGCGGGATATATGGAGTGCTGTGTCATCAGCAAATGCAGCCATTAAAGTATGATCATGTTCGGTCAAGTGCGATGTGAAGATATTGAATAGCAATGGTCGCAGTACACTGCCCTGTGGAACTCCTACTCTGACACGTTCCATGCCTGATTAATCGTTACCTAATATTATTATAAAACGTCTGTCTGTGAAGTACGAAAGTAATATTAAGTAGTAAGTAGGAGGAAGAAACATTTTGAGCTTGGAAAGTAATTCTTCGCGCCACATCTTAACAAAAGCTTGACTAATATCGAGGAAAACGCCAGGACAATAATTTTTTTACTCTAAAGTACTAGAAATGTAGTCTATCAATCAATGACATTGTGGTATGGTTGAATGATGTTTTCTGAAACCGAACTGATGATTTGGAATTGTTTTAAATATATCAAGAGAATGTAGATGAAGAAGATTTTATTAAATCATTTGGGAAAGAAAGGAAGAAGGCTAATAGGACGATAGTAATTTAGACAGTCTGAAGGTTTATTGGCTTTTAATAATAACATTTCGGAATATTTCCATACAACTGGAAAATATGTTATTTCAAAAATAGAGTTGTAAGTATGATTTAAAAAGAGAATTTCTTTCAAAGATAAGTTCTTCAGGATAAAATTTGAAATTAAATCATCATCCGGGGCTTTGCTAATTTGTAAATTCACAATAAAATTATGAACTTCTTGTGGATGAATTGCTTTTGGCGGTAGTGCCATTGGTGAGGGTATATTAATTTGGTGTAAAACAACTTCATTGATGAGATGGTCGTTGAGGTCAGCGTATCTTATATATGGCAAACAAATATTTCAGCTTTTTGACTGACCGGTTTTACCCAAGAACCATCAGACACGGCGAACTGGATGCGTGACATCATGGTGTTGAAGTATTCGTTTAGTCATGTAATATTATAAAATTATAAATTATTATTAACAACAATAATTTTTGTTTCTGCGTTTTTCATTACTCTCTCCTACCTTTTTCGACTTTATAAATTATATTTTAATTTTTTAATACAATACTTTTCCTTACTATATTTTTTAAGTGAAAGTAAAAATTATAGTAGAATTTAACTACTTAGTTACTGAGAGCCCATTCTATGGCAATTCAAGCTGATCAAATGAAAATAATTTTCTATTGTGAAATTTGTATTGTTCAACTAATCTTTTAAAAGCAACAGTCAGGTTTATTTCTCTAAAAAATAAAAAAAGAGCGCTGGGTAGTTTGGGAGAGGTCAGGGAAGCGATTAGTGATTTTAAAAATAGAAGATTAAACGACCAAATTCAGGGCATTTGATAAACCTGCAAAAGATTCCATTAACACAAAATCCTCTCGACGTCTTAATATAACTTGCTAATCAGGGTTGGAACTTTAGACGTGTCAATATTGGTGGTTATACAAGAGAGCATTTGTTTCCTCAGCAAATGTTTGGTCACTAATAACGGCCTGTTTGTTCAACAGCACTGAGTGATGTTCGGCGAGTCAAACGAGTTCGAAGTTCAATCCTGGATGGAAAATTCTGTGGGCGAGTAAGGGTTCCGAGTTTATCGTATTAAATCAAGGTCCACATTAAATAATTTGATTGTAGCAAATTAAAAATCAATTTAAAGACTGACATTAACACTATTTCTACAACTTTGCGTATAGTTGTTTTGACCGAGAAATGTCTTTTGGCATTTTTACGTTTGAATGCAAATAGCATTCGAAAGGGTTCCATTTCATAAGTTAAAAATGAGGATAATTAATACATAGTTACGTAAGGATCATTAAACAAGTTTTACTCCAGTTGAAACAATAATTTAGAGGCTTTTGCTCAAAAATAAAAATTTAATTCTTGAGTCATTTCTGAAAATATATTATGAGTTCCGGAAAAATAAAGGGTCAAAAAATATATAAACTTAAGTAAAATCGATATTTTGAGATCATTGTGCAAGCGAAATTCATTTTCAGGGAAAAAGTAAATAAATTCATATCTATATTATAAATTTTGTACGTTGTAGGCGGTATTCACTATAACCAATATATCGCTTATAGTGAACAGTTCGTCATATCTGAACATCACATCCAATGCACACATAAACTCAGTGTCAAAAGTATTCGGAATTTAATTTTTTTTCCATTTAATAAATATTTTTTTACAACTGTTTTTATATTTCTTTAAAAAAATAATAACTCTTTTAAAGAGATCCCCAAGAAGTAGAATAACTAGCCAGATAAGTGAATAGTATATTGTTTTTAGGCAATGTAAGGTTTAAAAGTAAAAATTATGAGAATATTCGGCGTCAAATGTATTCGGAAATCAAAATATATTATTTTTTACTTGTATCAGATGTTTAAATTCTCACAAATCCTCAACGTAATTTTATGTTCCAAACATTTATTCTCCAGTATGTACCTGATATCCAACCTGAAAAGGAGAGTTTCTTCAAATGGGACGTAAAAGTAAAAATTCAACTATTCAAAGCGTTTTTCCAGCTAATTTTTAACATCAAACAATGGGTAACATTTCTTTCAAAATGGATAAATAAATAAAAAATGTCAGTAAATTCTGAATACATGTGACACTCAGTCTATTTGTGTAAATACACAGTGAAGTTTTCATAGTGCCTAAGTAATTTAAAAATGATTTTGAAAAATTCAAAATTTTAAACTGTACAAAATCATTTATCTAAATATCAGGTAGATGATTTTGTACACCAATTCATAAGGAAAGCCCATCTTGACTGAACGTATAATTCCTTAATCCATTGGTTGTAGGACAGATGTTGAGTTTTGTTTTCAAAAATAAGAGTTTTATTTGTTTGAATTTGTTAACTACTGGGCAATTATCGGTCAATAGAAGGGTCTTTTCTTTCTTGACTTTAAATTCATTGTCTCCTTTTCTAATCACATTTTCGAAAATGGCGGAAGTCATCCATGCTTTACGATTGAACTCGTAATCTACAAGAAGTGTTTTCGCACTCTTGAATCATTGAGGCATTTTAAACTTGCTTATAACCAGAAGCTTTCGTTCTTTTAAAATATTAATGCCTGAAATTTTTTCCCCTTTTAATTTGAAGTACTGATCGGGAGTGAGACGGAAAAACAGACCCATCTTGCCCGCATTTAATTTTTGATGTTCAATGTAACCTTCTTTAATTTTAGGCCAGATATTTTCAAGCCAGTCTCCAGTCAAACTCTTATTAACACTGACTCAACTGTGATTTTTCCGAAGACTATGTCATAACGAGCCCGAAATCTTTGTATCCATAATGTGTTCCATGAGAAATTTTCTTTTCTTAAAAGAGAAGCTAGCTCACACACTTCGATGAGAAGGATTGGACCATCAATGGATATACCGTTCGCTCGACAGGACTCGAAAATAAGAGGACTCGAAACTGACGAGCGATTGTTATTCTTTTACAATATCATACTCAAAGTCAAGTGTTTATTGCACAAGATTGCTGATTTCAAAAATGGGAAATTCATAGAATTAATTTGGTGTTTGGTGTGGTAATACCTGTGTTTACACTCACTTTCAGTTCACAATGAGCAATAGCAAATAGCTCAAAGGAGTCTGGAATATGTTCCTTATAACCGATTTGTACTTTATAAACAGTTCCATATGCATTGTGTGTCAGTGACATTTAATGTATGCAGATATACCGGTTGTTCCTTATACACGGTGTAGTATAAACGATGTCTACGGTAATTAGGGAATGATCCTTCTATACTATAATGCGGATGCCAACTGATTTTTATTGTATTTTGTTTCTAATATTTTATTATTGTAAATTATATTTGTGAATACCTCTAGACTTCAGATTTAATAAAAATATCTTTATTTTAACACATTTCTGCTTCGTTAGTAGGTTCATTGGGATTCTTCTCATTTTTGTATTCAATAGAAAAATATCAATTCCCAAAAGTCATATTTTTTGTTATTTAGGTATATTTTTTTCGAAAAATATATATCTAAATTAATCGAATGTTTTTCCATATGTTTAGAACATCAATCTCATTATTTAAACCGGTTTGTGAATCTAAGGCCTCGTACGCACTTGTAACAAACTGCCGTTCCGTTTCTCCGTGCCGTACCTCCGATCCGAGCATTGTTTCGAAGAACAAGACAGCATACCGAACATCGTTCCGTACGAATTGGATAATAGAGGGCAATCGGGAGAATCGAGCGTTCTTCTGAAGTTGTGGTCGAGTTTTCGCCACAGTATCAATCATGACATATTAGTAGCAAGTGTCAGCAGCCGTGTACATTTTGATTGATTACCTTTAGAAAAAGAGGAAGAAAAAAACGCGTTGATGTGCGGCGAACTTAAATTCAAATCGGGAACAATTTGGTGGGAGCAGCCTGTTGGCTGAGTTGAAGTTCCATGAGGTCAGCGGCCTGTACAAAAATTTTACCCGAATGCATCCGACGGATTTTGAATTCTTGCTACAGAAAGTAAGTCCGAAAATCGCGAAACAGGACACGACCTTTCGAAGAGCAATTTCCGTGCAGGAAAGGCTCGCGGTGAGCCTGCGGTTTTTGGCCACGGGTGACTCCTTTACAAGCTTACAATACCTTTTCAGGATGTCAAAACAGCCAATAAGTGAAATCGTCCCGGAAGTATGTCAAGTGATAGTGGAGGAGTTACTTTAAGACTGCATGCCGGTATATTTTTATTAGCATTCTAGCATGTTGTTTGACATTAAATCTTTAAATTTAGCATTCAAGTTTTATTTATTTTTCTTAAAACTACTGCTCTGAATCCCAAGTTAATTTGTTTCGCCATTTTAATAACAGAGGAATATCAAAATCGTATAAAGTTTGTTGTAAAAGTTATTTGTAACATAAAAATATTAATAGTTATTTTAAAATGTTTACTAAATACTGAAATGATGATCATTGCACATTTTTAGATTTTACGGATGTATTGAAAACTTTAATATTTTTCTTCAAATAAAAAAAAATAGATAAAAATAAATCTTATTAAAATGAATCATTACAGAAGTTACTCAACAAGCCGTTGGGAAATCACGTACCTATTTTACAGGAATCTAAGTTTTTTTATTCATTGAAGAGATTAATATTTATCATATTATTATGCATTGATCGTATGTTATTATTATTTTTAAGTTTCCAATAAATGTTATTAATTGTTTTGCTATTTAAGGAATTCGAAGAACGGAGGAACGGAACGGTGCTACCTTCGATCCCGTCCACACTAGTCTCACACCGTTTCGAGCATTTTTTTGATGCGACGGTAAAAACCCGCCAGCGGAGCGATCGGCTCTGATCCGTTCTTCCGAACATTATTTATTTGAAGTTTGATCCTAGATTTGTTCGGTTCGGAGGAACGGGACGGCAGTTTGTTACAAGTGCGTACGAGGCCTAACGGCGCACAAGGACAGAAGCCTAATTAAAAAAAACAAACGAAAAAAGATGATGCTATTGTTGAGACCATCAAACATTTTCCGAAGAATTCCGCTTCTTCTTCTTCTTCATAGGCGCGACAGACGCACAAGGCGGTCCTTGGCCTGCTCAATCACTCTTGCCCAGTCTTGTCGGTCCGTAGCAAGTCTCAGAGACACGTTAAGATTTCGAAGGTCCTCTGAGACGCTGTCCTTCCATCTGCCTCATGGCCTCCCTCGAGCTCTCACTCCTTCTGGACAATCCTTATATAGCTCTTTGACGGTTCTGCCATCATCCATTCTATAACCACTTTGTATTCTGACATAGTCGGAAAGCTTCACATCGTCATATAGGGAATATACTTCTCTATTCTTTCTAAGACGGTATACCCCATTTTCTTTCACAGGTCCCAGAATGCGCCTTAATATTTTGCGCTCAAAGATGTCGATCTTTTCAGCTGCTGATTTTTTTAGTACCCATGTCTCACTTGCATATGCTGCCACTGGTCTGATGAGGGTCTTATATAGCCTTAACTTGGTTAAGCGGTTAACAAATCTACTTCTCATAAGATGAGCTATAGAGAAAAAAGCTTTATTGGCCGAGATAATGCGTGCCTGGATCTCCTCCTCCTCCTCCAATGCTTCATTAAACTGTGCACCAAGATACTTAAAACTAGTAACACATTGGAATGTGTAGTTTCCAATTGTATAGCACATCTGGGGTCGCATGGGTTTCTTTTTCCTCGAGATCATAATTTTTGTCTTCTCTTCATTAATTTCTAGTCCAAATCTCCTGGCCTCCCTTTCCAGCTTCCCAAAAGCCTCTTGGACATTAAGAAGAGATCTTCCAGCTATCATCACACCATCGGCATATGCTAATAATTGGGCCCCTTTGTAGAAGATATTACCTCCCTCATCCAGATAGGCTCTTGCTACTATAGTTTGAAGAATGATGTTGAAAAGTAGCGGGGCTAGAGTATCACCCTGCCTGAGTCCATCGTTTACCTGAAATGCGCTGGTTAACTTGCCATTGACTCTAACTTTGCAGCTGGTATCGTTCATTGTGCATATTACGAGTCTGATAATTTTTAAGGGAATATTCATCTCCTTCATTGCCTGGAACAATTCCTCTCTCAAAACCGAATCATATGCCGCCTTATAATCAATGAACAGTAGCCACATAGTGTTTTGAAATTCTTTCATTTTCTCACACATCAGTCGCAAGGAGAAGATTTGATCGATGGTTGATCTGTTAGGCCTGAAACCTCCTTGGTAATTTCCCAGCTTACGCTCCACATATGGCAGTAGGCGGTTGCAGAGAGCTAAAGAGAAAATTTTGTACGCTGTGTTCAGCAGGCTTATGCCTCTATAGTTCTTCCAGTCCGTCCTATCCCCCTTGTTTTTATAGAGTGGAACGACTGTTGCTTCTGACTACTCTTTCGGCATCCTCTCTACTTGCCAAATGTGTGAAATTAGTCCATGCATCTCACTAGCTAATGACCCATTTGCCACTTTTAAGAATTCTGCATGTATTCCATCTGGACCAGGAGCCTTATTACTTTTTAACTTTTCCACAATAGCCTCGATATCCTCTTTATCTGGTGGAATATCTTCGTCGTCATCTGCAACACTCGCATAATTTACTGTTCTCGTGGCTTCAGCCTCATGCTCAGATCTCAGGAGTGATTGAAAGTATTTCTTCCAATGTTCTTGCAGCTCTACGTCTGCGACCAATAGGCGTCCATTTTCACCCCTTATAACCAGGTTGTTATTTCTAGTGCATGTTTTCTGCTGCTGGACCTCCTTGTAGAATTTTCTAGCCTCATTGTTGCTTCTGGCTTCTTCTATTTCTCTGACCTTGTCATTCATCCAGTTTCTCTTCTTAGACCTGATGATTCTTTTAGCGTGGACCCTAGCGTCATTAAAATCTTTTCTACTCTGCCGAGTGTCCTTACCCAGCCACTTGGTTCTTAGTATATTGCGAGCCTTGATGGCTTCATCGCATTCTGTATCAAACCAAGATCTATTTGGAGGCTTCCTCTCTATTCGGCAATATTGCTTTGCTGCTCTAGTGATTGACTCCTTCAACTCCTTCCACTGAGTTTTTACCTCTATGTTATTCTGGTCACAGTCTTTGCTATAACAAGGAAATGATCAGAGTTCACATCTGCCCTTCGGTATGATCTAACATCATTGACCTCATTAAAATGCCTACTAGAGACTAGCACATGGTCGATTTGGGTGAATATTCCGTTTGGGAGTGCCACGTTTGTTTATGCTTATCTTTGTGGGGGAAAATTGTACTCATCACTACCAAGCTTTTGGATGCAGCAAAATTTATCATTAGCGCTCCATTTTCATTTGTTTTAGCATGCAAACTATTTTCCCCTGTGGTAGGTATAAAAATTCTTTCTTTCCCAACCTGAGCATTGAAGTCTCCCAGCACTATTTTCATATCAGAGGAAGGGCTGGCTGCTAGTGCTCTGTCCAGCTCATCATAGAAAATGTCTTTTTCTTCCTCACTCTTCTCCTCCGTAGGTGCGTGTACATTTATGAGGGTCACATGGCATTTCTTCCCTCTTATCCTTAATTTGCAAAGCCTCTCATTGATGGGCTGGAAATCCATGACAGCTGATTTAAATCTTGAAGGTACTACAAAGGCTGTTCCAAATGCATGCTTTTCAGTACTACCACTGTAAAAGATGGCATAGTTTCGACCTTGCACATTCCCACTTCCCTTCCACCTGATTTCCTGTATGGCTGCTATGTCTACCCTCATCCTGATTAGCTCATCGGTTAACTCTTTGAGTGCTCCTGCTCGATTTAAGGTCCTCACATTCCATGTTCCAAATCTGTAAACCTTTTCCGTTGAGTAATCCGAGGCCTGGTTCTTGAGCTTGTTTAAAGGTGAAAGTTTTTACAGAGGTTGGGTTGTCGGCCCTACCTCTAACCCTCCTCTTTTATCCGGGCTTGGGACCGGCAGTGCAGTCTAGCTAACTACTCTGGCACAGTTCGAAGAATTCCGCTAAAGATTCTAAATAAGAATCATTTTAATGTTGTTTCCAACAAAATTTAGATGATCGGTAATATTTAATTGTAATTGGAAAATTCCTTTCCAAATTTTGAGACACAAATAAGAAAAACAATTCATTAATTTTGAAGTATTATTTTTTAAAATATAATTACGATTATTCTACATTTTTTTTTAAGAAAAAAACTGTTTGGCAACATTATTAATTTTTTATGGTAAACTATTTTTTAATGACGAACTACCCATATTCTAAAATACAAAATCTAAAATTTCACATTTTTTTTTTTTACTGGACTTTTCATCTATATTATGATAAATATTGCAATTATCGCAACTATTTGATGAAATATTTTAATTTTTCCAATTTTTTTGTATTTGAACGTTCCCGAACCTGTTGCAACAATGTTGAAACTTGACGACAATAATTTTTTTTTATTCTAACACAGCATGATGGATTAAGCACCGATTTCTTAACTTGGAAGCTATTAATTTTAAATTTTAATAAAACTTCGAGTGAAATGTTTTACCACAATTTTCACAGTTTTAAATAGGTTCTCAAATCTCAAATTACCCAACTTTTTTTTTTCAGATTATTGGGAATGAGGTTACACGCCTTCCTACATCCCCTATTACGACATCTCTGGCGAATATTAAAAAAAAAACAACTAAAAACCACTGAAACTTACATATCGTAAAGAGGATTGATTTTGAACTTAACTCTAGATTTTGAACTTTTTTTTAAATTCTGCGTTTTTGACTTGCTTAAAGGAGTTAGAAAAGTGTGAAATTTATATCTCAGCTTCCATAGAGTATAGATGACATTAAAAGCCTCTAGTTTACACTTGGATTGATATTTATTTATTTGGTTTTATTTATCAAAAAGTATAGCAAAGTTAATGGATAGGTTGTGAGAATTCGCACCACTTTCTAAACACATGAGAATCAATAACTAGTGAAATTTATGGCTGTCACCATCAATGAGAAAAAAGTATTAACAACTTAAAGTTAAGATTAAAAAATAAATATATTGTTTGAAAATTCAATGAAAAATACTTGTTTTGTTTTTTCAAACTTAATATATCTTTTCAAAGTATCAACAATGCCTAGTGCAAAGTTGCCCACAGTCAACATTTTCGGAAATTACGACTAAGGAAGAGATTAATAACTGAAACTGGTATTTGCTTCTTAATCACGAATAAGTTTTGAACTTAGAAATCACAATCATCTTTATACTACAAGAAGATTGTGAAAGCAATCCAGTAATATAAGTTTGAGACAAGTTGTTTAGCGGAGAATAACAGGAGGAGGAAGAAAAATACCAGGTAATCTAAGCTTATCCTTCCACTAAACATTGCACCTATCATTTGGAAGCTGTACTTCTCCGCTTTCCCTCCAAGCCCTTTTGCGCATTTTACAACCACTGATGGGTAACACTCAACAGCACAAAAATTCTGATGCCATCGGAGCAAAGTAGCCCATTCTTAAAATACTATATCTACTTATTAAAACAATTAAAACTAAAAAAGCCGGCGGTTACAACTGAATTTAATTTTCTCATATTGTCGCAATACAATGAATTATATATTGACTACCAAATCATCACCACTGCATAGTCATTTAAGTTTCATCGAAGACAATTCAGTAGTTGAATGGAACGAGGAGTCCTTAGAAACAGGCAAAGAAAGACGACGATAGAACAACTTCTTCTTTTAATAACTTTTTGGACTCATGGGACCAAAAGGAGGATAAGCGATAGTTAAGTGAGATCTCAAAAAGTTTTCATTGAACCGATCATCCAAGGCTGTTGGGGATAATAAAATTTGACATCTCATCAAACACTCTACCAGATTGCAAGTTTATTTATGTAGATTACGAAATGCTACAAAAATTTCAAATAGTTTAGACCTGGAATAAAGAAAGAAACATTACCAGTAATAAGAGAACTGATAATGCAGAGAATGACAAAATGGGAGTCAGTAATAAATCCAGGTTCGTGCAGAGATCCTTTTCGTGCACTGACGGAATAATTTAGTGCGTTCCAATACTCCTAGGAAATGGGATATTCCCCTCCTACCGTTACAGGTTCCGTGATATCTGGAATTGTTTGTAGGTTATGGGTTCTTCGAGGGAGACTGGGGATTTTTTAACTGACACTACAGTCCTGAAAATTGTCTTCTAATTTTCGCCAAGTTTTTTTTGAGAATAAGCATCAACGAAAGGAAACCGGGGTGCTATTTTCCCAATACAAATAATAAATAATAAACATTAGGAATATGTATTGGTTAATTACGGATCATTAGTCTGCTGCGGCAAGCTAGTAATTAAATAAGTAAATAATAATAATCATTAAAAACAAAACTGCTTGTTTGTAAGTGGTTTAGCAACAAAATACAATATAATATATATATATATATTTTTTTTTTTTTGCTTATTCATCATTCTTTATGATTTCTCTTAATAAAAATATTTTAATTGATCTGATTAGATCATAAAAGGATGTAAACCTATTTTCCCAAACTATAAATTTGTTTTTTATTCTTTGTTTAGATATAGTAGATAGGCCAATTTTCAAATATGATGTATATATTTTGATAATTATAATTCGTTTATAATAAAATATTTATACTAGGAAAATTATTCGTTTAACATTTTTCTTATTTTTAATTAAAGAAAGGTGGGGTATTTATAGGTAAACGGTTCAGGGGTCGGGGTTTTTCCAGTAATTCCGGTGAGTAATTGTTTTTTCTGTTATAGATGGGAATAAATTTAATAGTCCAATCTTAAATTTATTCCTATAACACCCCACCTTTCTTCCATTGCTACTTCAGTGCGAGAACAAACCAATACAAACTTTTCTGTTTGATATAATATACTTAAACCTTGGTGGGTACCAACATGTATTTCATTTCTTCTCTTAATTAAATTCATAATTCATAAATGTTTCATAATACTAATTTATATTACATTTAATTTAATATGCATAATAATACCAAACTGTATTTTGAATTGCTTATTTTTGAATTTTTGTGTGTTTTTAGAACTGAAGATGAATGTATAACATTCGAAAATAGTTTTCTATAAAAATAAAATTATAGAAGTGGCAAATAATTTATCAATCCCTAATTATTCCAACAAGGTATTGGAAATAAGTTTAATCTCTTCGATAGCTAAACTATTCGAAACTACAATCAACAATAAATACGTACACTAATGAACTGCACAAAATAAAATTAAATGAAGGCATAAACATTAAAAATTAACTCACCATAAACATTTTCTTCGTTATTTAAACGATTTTTTTTAGTGTGCGCCCATGGGCAAGGGTCTAGTTGGTCGTGCCAAGGGCAGAGAAAATGTATTCACTCCATGATTTTATTTTATTTTTCTCAGAAAGGTAAACTAGGATTCCACTAGGCAGTGAAGTGTTGAGAAGAACAGAAGAAAAAAATATCTGATGTGGACAAGACATGACTTCCTTGTATGCCTATTAAACTATAAAAAGTGATCCACAATTTGGTTACTAGTTTCCGAAGATTGCAGTATCTCAAAAACGACACTCGGCGTCGCGACATCCATCTATTGATACACACACAGAGACATACTCTTGTTTCTGGAGGTCTCATTCCGTTATTATATGTCATTTTCTTTCAGTAGGTAACAAGAGATTTATTTGTGTTCCCTGACAACATTAGAACTGTCTATGCTACTTGATAAAGCATTGGAAATCGACAGTTTCGATATTTTAAGCGGAAGAACCCACTCAACTTATATCTTATTCTGCTGTAGACTTATTCATCTAACAAATTGGGAGGAAAACCAGTATTTTACACTCAATTTTAACACTTAAGTAATAATAACGTTTAATTGCATTGGAAACCAAATTGCGTTTGTAACTTTTATTACCGAAATATATGATTTCTCTTTTAATTTAAATATAATTTAAAACTTATTGTGACCTTCAAACAAAGTATCCTTTTCGGCTCACGAATTTTAACCAAAATCTAGTAAATACATTTATATCGATATAAAAATCCTATTTACCAAATTTGAGATGTTTTACATTATATTTTAATATAATTTTTGATGAAAGTCTAATATGACCTTCAACTAAAGTACCACTTCCGGTCTGCCAATGTTAACGAAAGTTTATTATATTATTTAAATCAATATATAAGTCATAAATACTAAATTTGAGAAGTTTTGCATAGTATTTTAATATAATTTTTGATGGAAATCAATTATGACCTTCAAATAAAGTACCACTTCCGGCGATGAAGTAATGACCAAAAAGGGAGGTTCACAACTAGATTTTTCAACAATCCTAAATACAAAATTTTAACTTCCTACGGCTATCCGTTTTTGAGTTATGCGAGATACGAACATACATACGAACGTACATACATACAGACACCACAACGAAACTAGTCAACATGGATTCAGGGATGGTCAAAATGGATATTTCCGCTGAAATCTGAAAACCGAAAATTTTCGCGATTACAATACTTCCTTTACTTCGTACAAGGAAGTAACAAGAAAACATCGGTTCAGAATTGTAACGTGAACATTCAGCTTTGGTGAAACAAGCCGAACATACATAACACCAACTGAGATGTTTTCATTAGAGTTTTAGAATAGAACTCAATTCTATGTTCTGAGGGGGCTTTGGACTTGTGAGAATGCATAAAGGACATGTGTCGAGGATCACCAATAAACACGGTGATTTTTCGAATTCCCCAGGACAGTCCCGGCCGGATTTCAGCACTGAGTCCCGAAGCAACACATTTCTGTACCGAATTTTCACCAAATTAATTCATTTCTGACAAAAACAATCATAGTACCTATAGTTTTCTTAAGCCCAAGATTAATTTTGATGTGAGTCTGCTTAAAGTTTTGCCTGAGAAGTTCCCCGACAGTTTTTATTAAAATGAAAATATAAGTATGTGATTTAAACATAACATTGATTTTACTGGTTTTCACATTAGTTTATAGTTTTACGCAATGTTTCTCAAGACCATAATCTCATGCAGCTTATTGGGGTGTGCGACCCGTGGTTTTTTCAAATGTCTATATGCAAATTAGGCTATATTTTTTATGTATTCACAAATTTAATTTTGAGTCGAGGTGGCTTTATCAAGTTTTCCGATCCTTCAGTACCAAACAATCGTAGTTTGTTCACCTCTTGTTCTTCTGCCCATTTTCTAAATACTAAACCCCAGTCCTTAAATCTGTATATCCCTTATCGCAGACTACTTCCTTTAAAAAATCCTTAGCCATTCGAGCCACCTCCTTTTGCAATTCCTTTCCCATTACCATTCGTAAATCCTCATCCCTCACTTCATTTAAAAAACAATTATTTCTCCACCTTCTAAATCATCAATCTTCCACGAACATGTAAAACTAATAATGAATGTATGTCTGTCGGTATAGGGGACTAGGTGACCAAGAATAGAAATTCATTTTAATTTCACTTCATTTGAAACACCGCAACTATGACCTCTAATAAGAGAAATAAAATAAATTTAATGCCTAACTATGTATAAAAAAAAGTACCTTTATTTTAAAAAATATCAAGTACCTTCTAATCCTTGAAATTTACCTATCCTGCTCTCCCTCGCTTCCATGAATGGAATAAACTGTTATACGACTCAGGAAATATGGTTAGCGAGCTAGAAAAACAATTCTGGAATGAAGAAAAACTTTTAATAGATGGAGGAATGTGCCAAAATTTATGACCACAATAAACATTTCCTCCTTTCACTGTTTTAGTTTGATTTGACCACAACTTATTTAATTTTAGTTTCTACATACATTTTTTCAATTTCTTCTTCAAACAACCGCCCCTAATCCTAAACTAAAAAATGCCACTTTTTGCATATCCCTCCCACAAAAAAAAATTTAACGACGGAGTTTGCGTCGTAACATCCACCCTTCTGTGGACACGCCTGGGTAGATGTGGCAAAAAATGTAAAGAAGAGATATGATGGCTAAACATTTAAATAAAGGTAAATGTGACGTATGATGTCTTTCACACATTAGATGCCATTGTTTAATTTATCTGAAAGACCCGAGTAAACTGAATTCAACAGATCAAGAATCGATGCCTCCTCACAATGCGCACAGGTGAAAAATGAAGTAATTAAGGCAATTTAGTAATAGAGATATTTTGATTTTCATTATATCGTAAAAAGCTGCAATATTATTATTTTTTATTTATTTTTTTTAAACCATCCATTCAATATTTTGTAATTATCAGACTCATTCACATCTTATTTTTACAATTAAAAAGAGAGATAATTTAAGTGAACTCCAAAGTCGAACAAAAATGTTCTAAGCACGAAAACCTTTAGAGCTAAAAAGAAATAATATTACCTGATTCGTAGAATTTAGAAATATTATAACCGAATAATTTTCAATTTAGTATAAACAGGAAGTGATTTGGTAAGTGTAGTCAAACCTGGAATGGTTAAAAAATAACTATAGTAAAACAAATTTAATAAGTATAAACATCAATAAAAAAAATATTAGTAATGTACCTCTGTCTGTTGGGTTTTTAAGCTACTTAAAATATTAGTATATAATATTTTATGTATGTATATGCCAAGAGTTATTATTTCACAGTGTTTTTAATTAAGCTAAATGGTAATTAAAAGTTTATTAAAAAACTTCATATGGAGATCGGACTAGAATGCTTAAGTTTTTATTCCTTTTCAACCTTTAAAAATATAACGGCCGTAATAAAGCAAATAAACACTCATCCTGGAGTGCTTCTTCTGACTTTCTAAACTGAAAAACGTCTACCTCTCCAATATGATAATATTGCTAAAACCACAAATCAATAATGATATAATTAAAATTGTTTAAATTTAAACGACTAATTTAATGAAATATTTTCAAATAATAAAAAATAAAACTAATAATGTTGTATCGCAGTATATGCAAGGCAAATTTCGATGGTTTAAAGCTAAATAATTAGTTATGAATATTGTCCAAGAAATAAATATTGTTCTACATTAATTTAAGACATGTACACCACTTCCAGATTATTAAGTGTACATTACATGTACACAACTTCCAGATTATTAAACGTGCAATACATGTACACAATAATGGCAGTTTAAAAACAATAAGCAATAGTTTCTGAACTAATTAGATATTCTTGATAAAGAGGAAAAATATTAAATGAGTAAAAATACTCAGTCTGATTAAAAGTTTCATATCTATTATCTGATTCGTGTGCCATTCTGACCTGTTAGATAAAAAGGTTATGTTCAAAACATGGTATCAAAATAAAAATAAAAAAAGACATCTTTATTCCTTAAAAATTCATACAAAAACTACAATATATCACAAATCGCTTAATATTAAAGACTTAGTTAAGTATAAGGCACAAAATATAAATATTTTCCCAAATAATAACAGTTAAATAGATTATTAAAAACACTAATCAGTCTTATTTGTTGTTATGAAAATAATGAGATACACATCATCCTAATGACCTAGTTCCGGTATCCTGCGCACCAACTTGTTAATTTTGCTGAAAGGTAACTGAACGTGGTAATATACACAGTAAGGTATCGGATCCCAGTAGGAGAATATCGCCTCCCGCCGGTCGAAGACTGTCCTGACCAGCTCGGTCATCTTCTTGACGGAGGGACGCCGGATAGCGCCGATGATGGCCTCAGAGATCCAGTACCTGCCCTGAGGGGCAACCAAGGGGCCTGAGACCTGCCGTGAGAAGTGCCTGCATGGCTTCCATACCAGCCGTGCGTGGACGCTCGTATGACAGATGTAGGGCATGGAGACTCCAACCCTGCAACCCAGGGGAACCACGCTTCCTGAGTTAGTACACTCAACGAACCTGAAGCTCATGTGCCCTGATACAGGGCGGAGGAACTTCATCTTGGAAAAGAGTTGATTCAGCCACAAGTCTATCTCTTTGTGCTCCACAGGTACCAGCCTACCCTCTGAGCCTTCCACTTTACATGTAACATTAGCCAACACTTTAGATTCTTTCACCGTCGTACAGGTGATAAAGTGGTCTCCAGGATAGTCTTTCACTATCACCCATGGTCTCTGAATAGAGATGTAGTGTATTCCTTTGAAATCTCTTTTGGTGCTGGGTAAAAGCACTTTCATCCTGTCCCTGCAGCCCAAAGGACCCGCACTGAACATAATGTGTCTTCCGGTCTGTAAAGTTCCGTCATCATACAATCTATGCACTTCTTCCTTGCACATGACTGGAAAGTATTCTGGGGTAGACATACCTTCGATGTGGCACCGTCTCAGCAGTTCCATAACGTCATCCAGCTGAAGGACTTCTTTGAGTCCAGGAGAGAAAACAGAGACTCCCATCAATTCTAAGTGGGGTTTCGCTAGTGCTTCGTAATATGCTGTGGTAGTAACACATGTAGGAATATAGTACGTAACCTTTTCGGTAGCCGCAATTTCTTTCAAGGCATTGATGTATTCTTCAGCTCTATCGCCGCGTGGGGGAGGAACACTGTAAAACTTATCGACTGCCGTAGAAAAGCGTGTTAGGCCGAATGTACCTTCGACTTCGAATACTACAACACGAGCCCCGGCACTGAAGAAATTCCTCGCTAAATGTAAGGATTGTATTGAGCTACCTCCACTGATCATGACGGTGCGTTTTTTCCTTACCAATTCGGTAGCGGGTGTAAACATAAGAGTTATGATCCACTTGGCGAAGAACAATGGATACGAAACGCACTTCCAGAACACCCAAAGCCAAAGAGATACCCAAAGAGCAGGACCCATCAGGAAAAACTGATTCCATGTCAAGTAGATGAAGGTGGCCAGAAGGTTCCTACTGAAGCGGAGAACGAAGGCTGGATACCATCCGATGAATGAAGGCAGAAGGCCGAAGTCGGGTTCAGGGGGCGGGCTGGGTGTGAGGTAGCGGCGATCGAGCAAAGTGAAGGTAGAAGAAGACTTCCTGGAGAGGTACCTCGGGGGTGGAGGCGGCGAACAGCTGAGGGGAGTAGTCGGAGATGGCGGCGTTGACGCTCCGCTCCCACACACCTTACCCACACTCTCGTCCGTACAGACCGGCATCACGGCAACTGGTTGAGTTCCTTCTCGGTGGCTCGGCTATATCTTATCGTTCCCACTCCCGCCCCTGACCCCTCCCTGCTTCTCAGCAGGGTCCAGCGGATTCGTTACCGCATATGTATCATTCGCTAATATCTCTACTTATATACAATATAATAATTCATTTTGAAATAAATAAACTAATTGAATATGAAAATACAATATCCACAACCCGAATCAGCAGAAATCACGTTCAGTTTCCTAGAATTATCGCATTCAACCATGAATGCCAAAATAACCTATTGTTAATACATGTACAATCAATAAAAACGGTTGTCTAATTTAATAAATAATGCTCTTAATTTATGTTTAACATTTAAACAAATATTTATTTTTTTAGGTATTTATAAAAGGTCTAGATTTTAAATAGTAACAGAAAATGGATTATTTTTTCTCGAATAAAATAACTAACTAGACGTTTATAAAATTTTATAGACAGAGGTGGATACTTGGTCCGGGACATTTCATTGCTTATTATTTGGTATACATTTATTACCATATATACAGTAATAATTAATTATAAGAAACGGATTCACTGACAATATCGTAGTCATTCCTATAATGGATTCATAACAGCTGCTTTGAACGGATAATTATTTAAATGTTTTTAATCAATATGTATTAGTCATCCACAAATATAAATTATTTAATCACAAACAGGAAAAAGTGATTGTTCGTGGAAGAAGCGACTTGTTTTCGGCCCATTTTGGCCCAGCTCACCGAATTTAACGAATGAAATAAATTTAGTTAACAAAAATTTCGCTAACAGGATTTTTTGAACTAAAGACAATTTGAATATAGTCGATAAAATTTTGGTTGTTAGTGATGATTGCTAGGTTATTTTTCTTCTTAATTAAAGCTTTTTGAACCAAGGTGTCACTATTGTCAACAAATTTAATTAACGGTTTGCAAACGTAATGTAAGGTTTGTCATATTTGTAAAAAAAAATATGAAATATCATATTTAATATTCAAAGACCGTTTAAAATAAAAATCTGTGAGCAGGAGAACTCCGTCAATAAAGTCGTATTTTCACTAAAATAAAAATATTATAAAAACGGGGGAGTGAGAAAAAAGTTGAGAACCACAAAAGACAGTTCCGTAACATAACGAAAGTTGAGTCTATTTTTTCAGACAGGTTTAATTTATTCTTAAATTAATCCTTTAAGCAGAGGATGTGTGGTGTACTGGGCCATGTTTTTTTTTGATTTAGACATTTTATGGTTCCCCAAGTAAAAAAAAATCTTTTTGAAAAGTGTACTTCTCGGACGTTTGTGGAACTTGAATATTCATTTAAGCGGATTAGCTTTCGTTTTGTTTCTTTTCTAGCCCAACTTTATCCCCATTTCCATCGCCACCATATTGTAATAGAATAACTATAAATTTAAAATTTAAAACGAAAATTTTTCAACTTGATAAGCTTCAATAATACAGGAATTGAACTACTTCTGTTTCAAAATTAGAGCATTGAAGAAGTTGGTATTAATCTATACATACAGAGCCGTCGCGTGGGCGCCAAGGCCAGGACGCTACGGATCGAGAAGAAAAATTAAGATTCATGTAATATTGCTTCTTAATGATTAAAATTACAAGTCGGCTAGAGATTCCAAAAATATCGTCTATTGGTAGACGGGCAAAGATATAAAATTCGCATAAATGAGAAAATAGACTACGTGCCGATTTTGAGGAGGTGCCTAACAAAATCTCGCCTTGGGCGTCTACAACCCACGCTACGGCTCGAAGTACTATAATGATTTATTATAATGAAATATAATAAATAAATTTAAGAACCTATCAATATTTAATTTTATTTCATTATTGATCAATTCTTTAATCATTCATTTAACTTTAATTACTCATTAAAGTTCATATATTTAACAACATTAATTCCAATATGCGTAATATTAAGCATGTATATATTGTAGATTATCCATTAATCGAAAATACAAATTAAAACAAACAAAAATAAGTGAGTAAAAACTTGTCTTTGTTATAAAGACATATCTTATTAATAATTCATTACATTCAGCTGGATACTGTAAAAATAGACCAAATATGATGATAAAATTATTTATATCAATAATTCTAGAACGGAATTCTTGACAAAAAAGAAGTGAAAAGCCTTTATTTTAAAACTTACATTTTTACTTTAGCAGAATCCATCCTTCTTTGTTACTTTTGCGCGGATTACTGAAATAACCTACAAAAAAAAAATTAGAATCAAATTTTTAAAAAATAAAAACTATGTCAGCAAAACATAGATTTATTACTGTAAGAAAATAAAAGGTTTTAATTGTAACCAAAAATATTATATTTTAACATATTTACACTATAAACCTTTTATCGTCAGCAGTTGATTACTTTTGGAGGGAATTAAATGTTCATTAAAGAGGTATAATATGATGCAAGCTTTGTAAATATGAAACAAAGTTTCGCCGGCCAACTTTTGTTTAAAATGGTCATTAACATTAATCTACATGGGTGAAAACAGCTGTAAAGCCAATTAAGGGTATAAAAGCCCATTACTTTAGATGAAATATTAGACAAGGAACTGAATTAAATGAATACTTTTAGACCTTTTTTTTGGGTAAGACATCTTAATATAATGTTGTTATTAATTGAACATTAGATATCGATACTATATAGAAGCAATATTTAAATTAATTTATTCAATATTTAGATTGGCTTATATTATGTGCTGTTGACATGTAATATTCAACTAAGTAGGTATTTTGAATGTTTATAATTGCCCTTAGGAAATCGCCTAAAATATTAACTAGTTAATTAAGATCCTGTTTTGTGATAGCTGAAAGTGTTAATAAATACTAATGGATTTAATTTAATGATTTTATTTTCACAATATTCTATTCGTCGTTTAAAATTTACAATTTACACCAAATTTTCAATATAATATAATTATGAGCAAAAATGTAATTTACAATATTACTATTTAAATAATATAACTCAATATTACTTCGGCCATGTAAACAGACAAGCGTTGTTTTCCTTGGCCGGCGGGAGGTTATAATTTCAGTGTTTTAAATATTAAGGATTTTTTTTCATTATTTGAAAAGAGTAAGCCAATGTAAATTAGTTTCCGATGAATATTACGTTTTAAAAGTTATTTCTGAGGCGGTTAACTTATTTCACGTGCTTCTCTACTAGACCTTTTAATGGTAAGCACATTTATCTGATATATGCGGTGCAGTGTTATTCTTAGTATAGGTTACTCCTGTAATTTTACAATCAGTATTTATTAATTTGATGTTGAAACTACGAATTTTTTATATTTTTTTTTTTTGACAGATTTTAACTATAAAATTTTAGTATTTTAGACCAACCATATTTTTTGTTGGCGTTATTAAATGTTAGTGTTTGTTGACTACTAGTTATTTTAAGTTGTTTTTTTTCTGGGGTAAAAATACTTATATGCAAAGAAAGCTATTTACTAGTAGCAATGATTATGATACTTCATTTATTGTGAATAACCTGTTAAAATAATTTAAGGTTTGTTAATGCCTAGTGTTTGCTATTCAATTTATATTTACTTTCTTGTATCTAGCAGCACTGATTACTGAATATTGTAACAGTGCTGCTTGTTTTAGTGAACTGGAAAATTATTAGCTCTATAATCTGTTAGTGAATCCATATTACTATTGCTCTACCTCTTAATTTTGAGATGGAGATTTTTTGTATTTGGTGTTTGATATCCACTAATTTTTTAAAGCTGTCAAATTTTTTTATTCTAAATGTGTTCTAAACATGTTATGAATGACTTAAACTATCCATGGTATTGGTAATATTTTTATGACATTTAAAATGAGGCATTTGAGAATATATATTTTGTTATGTATACCCTTTCCCAGGAGTAAAAATTGGTTTTTAATTTTTATAGGTTTAGTATCTTATTTTTTTTAGATAAAACAATGGAATCATATACCAGCTGCCTGAGGATTCATTTTCACTAATTTATGACGTGTAATTTCGATGAATTATAATAACTACATGACTATCAATCTGCTTAATGTATTATATTTGCAAGATTTTTATATCAATTTGCGAAAAAGTGATTGTACGACTTCACTTGTGTCATATCTCATGATGGGAGGCAAGAGGGGAAGGCCTAGATTACATGTACCCAAAAGTAGATATTCCTTTGAATTTTGTCAAAGGAAAATATTGAGCTAACAATTTAGATTTAGATTTATTATGGGACGTAAAGACCATTTCTATCGATTCCCACTTCCTATATATCGGAAAAAAAAATTGGAAATGGTCTGAAAATCGATTAATGATGTAAGCACCAAATACTAACAAATCTCAGTCATTACTCTGGCCTTGACTAGTGCTAGAAATCTTTAAAATATATTCTATAAGGTTGTTACAAAAGGCCTTGTGCATAAACACAACCCTTAATTCCAATTCTCATAATTAATCCTATAAGAATGTTTTTGCTCCTACTATTTATGTCAATGTTTACTTTGATTAATCCTTTAATTCCTTTTGACTTGAGTTGGCTTTATGGGGTCATTTTCGTTAAAAAATAAAATAAAATAAAAAAAATTATCACAAGTGAAGAAAACTGAGTATTTAACAAAAAAACCTAGTAAAAATAAGCATTCGGTATAGCCAGGTGAAGCTGTACAACTGGAGGTTCGCTAAGATCGGTTAGGGAGAAAAGTGACCCTTTGTGTTTGGTGGAACTTCGAAGGCGTTTTGCATTTTGAGCTTGTTCCTGATGGTTGGTCAGTGGACTCAAACCCTGACTGTGAACAGCTAGAAACATTTAATGCAGTTTTGAGTGCAAAGTACCCCGCTTAGGTCAACAGGAACCGAACCATTTTGCAACACGACAATGCCCCTGCACATCATTCTCGTTTGACCAAGGAAAAATTATAGGAAAGCTATACTAATGCACAAGGACTTTTGTAACAACCTAGTAATCATAAAAGTTTTGCCACCTGAATAAACTCCGGCTGTACACAATAAAGAGTAAAATTTAAAAAATATATATATTGTTGATTGGGAAAAAAACGTTTCCTGTAAAGCTTGCTATATGGTGCTTAGGCCTTTTTCAAAAAATTATTTCAATATATATATATTACATATTACATAATAATAATAATAAATAGCCTTGGAACATATTTATGACTATTTTACAGTGCTAATCTGCAATGGAGAAAAAACATTTTGTTGTTCTGATAACTACAATTTATCTGTTTGTTTATTATTAATGCATTTTATTATTTTACTATGATTGTATTCAATATTTACAAATTTAATCTTACTAGTGATTTTTGTTTGCTTAGAACCCTAATGAACGTGGTCCACCACCATTCCCACCAGGTGGCTTCCCTATGCCACCAATGGCTGGGTTCCCAGGTGGTCCTCCGCCAGGTTTCATACCACCCCCTATAATGCCTCCTGGACCACCGATGGCACCACCTTTTGGGATGCCTCCACCTGGTTTTGCATTTCCACCGGGACCCAATCCAGGTAAATATATTATTAAAACATAATCAACAACTCAGTACTTTAATAAGTTTTTCACGTTTTTATTTGTTCAATGTTATTAAAAGTTAATGTCATTACCAATATAATTAGAATGATAAGGAAAAATAATAATAGTAGCAACCTTTTAGAAGCATATTAAACTGTTTATAGTATTATATATTTTTAGTTATATATTAGGTTGTGTCATTTTTTAAAGCAATGTATATCTCACATTGCTTTTCATAGTTCTTAGTTGAAATGATTCCATAAATGATCCCTTCATTTCCTCTATTTATGTCATTCTCTTCCTTTTCCTATTCTGTTCCATATTCATCTAACTCTAACCATTGGCAATGGTTCTCTTAACCAATAATAGCTAAAATGATGCATATGCTCTTACATTCATACAAAGTCATTAGATCTTGGTATTAAAATTTAATTTATTTGATATGTATGTATACTTGGTGATCCATGTGATGATTAACATACATCATTCTACAGGAGAATGATGTATGTTAAAGTGAAAGTTACATAAAACTTCCATGTTAACATATATTCTAGTACTAACATACATAGCATAGATTTCAGCTGCATTTCTATTGTATAGTTTTAATGATTTTAAAACTTTTATTCAGTGAATTCCTCTACACTATTCATATCACCAATTAATTATTGAGAATTTTTTTATTATTTTTGTCTCACTTAATTTACACGTTTTTGATCATTCACTCGGGGTATAGGATATCAACTGAACTTGTTGGGATAAATTTAATATACTTAATACACCCAAAATAAAAAATTTATTTTCATAAATTATGTTATCATGCGATCAAATTTAAATTTTCATCAGAAAGATTTTTTTTTTTTTTTGAGGAAAATTGCCGAACCGATCGCTTCTCCCCCTCCAATGGTTTAAAGAGGGGTTGGCAAAAACTTCTGGACCCAGATTACTTAATCATTAATTAACATGAGCCAATGATATTTAATTAAAAATATATCAGTTCTTTTCACCGATTAAATATTTCTTGTTATTGTCTTATGATTTTCAATAATCGACCCAAGAAAAATATTTAGCACCCTCAAAATTTAAGCTTTTACGTTTCAAGAAAAATCCAAAATTTGAATTAAAAAAATATCCTTCCGTGGCTTTTCTTAGGAACTACTGGACCGATTTTTGTCACAGGTCACCCCAGGATGATCCTCAGAACTTGGCATTACTTTTCAAAATCCATTTCTTTTCAAAATAGTAGCCTATTAAAGGTTTGATACATTCCTATGGCCCTCGTATCCTGGCCATTTATGAAGATAGAGGAAAAATATAAAGTAAATTATATTTAAATTTTGAAAAAAAATTATATTTAACTATTTGTAATTAATAAACAGGGTGTCCAGCAGTCTTGAATTCCTTGAAGATTGGGAATGCTGCTTGAATTTTTCGTGTCGGGAAAAATCGGGACTTTGCTTGAAAAACAGTTAGTCGTAAGGAATTTTTAGTTTTTAGTCTAATGATTCCATTTTTTCATCAGTACTAACCAACAGTGTATAGACGAAGGTTGATGTGGTTATTCCTCTTAGTATCTCTAATTCCATGAGAATTAGAAAACCCTCCTTCCACTAACTTCCTGTATTAGTACTTCTCTCTTAAACACGTAGTCATCAATGTTCTGTCTCACCTTACCGGCTCGCTCTACCTGTCAACGTGAACTAGTTATATTTTAGACGTTTCTATCTCAATCGATTTGCACTCCTCTTCTTATATCTTCAACCTTTCGCCTCACCTCCTTGAGGCCGAGGATGGAGTGGCAAGGATAGGGGTTGGCAGGATTTATTTTATTATTATATGATATTTTATGTAATAATATTATATTATTCATGATTATTTTATTTTATGTTAAATAAGTTGATGTATAAAATTATATTGAAATTTATTCTATCATGTGAATTTTATTTATTTACTCTTGAAATTGTTTTTATACTGTATTATCTATTTGTTTTTATTTTTAGCGAGGCTAACGCATAAAACAGTTGCTAACGCATAAACAAGTTCTTACACTGAGGGCTGTTCAGTGTAAGAAGTTATGTAACAATTTTTCATAATCAAACAGGAATACAACCTGTAAAATTATTCAAATTCATTCTAAAGTCCGAATTATGTAGTTATCATAAGCCGACCAAATACAACATTTTATGATTCCAATTTTGTTTTATATTTAATCTAATAGATTAACGAAAAACGTCTTGAATTTCAAGGGGGTCACTGGGGATCACTCCAATCCAATCACTCCACACCAAATGGAACATGAAACAACCGTAAGTGTGAAATCCTATGGAAGTGATTGGAGTAAAGGGGAGCAGCTGGAATTCCAACAGCCTTAAAGTCCACAGTGTTATAATCAAATCTAATCACTCCAACTGATCGTGAGTGTGGAAAAGGGATGGAATGGAACAGTTACCTGCACAGTTTTTAGACTATGATATACTAATAATAATAAAAATTGTTTGCAGTAAATACAGTGTTGTTAAAATTTACGATATTGGTTGTATATAGTATGTTTAAATAACATTGATATGAATAACTTATAATTTTTCATATTTTTTACAATTAATTATGTTAAAAATATATATAAATATTAATTAAAAATAAATAAACATTTATAGTAGAGCAGGCATCTGCAGAACGAATAGATCGTTTTGAAAGAAAATTCCTTAGACAAATATTAGGGCCTGAACTCGAGGAAGGAGCTCCATGCCGAAGAACAAACAAGGAAATATACTCAATGTAGGATGACCTATCTATCTCCTAGTTCGCTCGAGTTCAACTTATGAAATGGTTGGGGCATGTCCTGAGAATGGATGAAGCGAGAACTGCAAGCAGACTTTATCTTGAGAAGCCAGAAGGAGTTAGGTCTAGAGGAAGACCGAAGTCTAGATGGATAGATAGTGTAAGAGAAGATTTAAGGAAGAATGGGATATCCATCAGGTGCGCTGCCAACAGGGACAACTGGTCAAAAAAAAAAAGGCTACTGAGCAGGCCAAGGACCGCTATATGCGTCTGCCACGCCAATAATGAATGAATAGTAGATTTTTAATTTCCAATAATATTAAAATATCCACTATTTTTTATATATATATTTTGTTTTTTTGGGGGAAGGGGAATAAATTTAATTATTGAATGAAGGTAGAATCTTTAGAACAAATGTATCAATAAATCTACGGGAGGGTAGATTTATCAATAAAAATTCTTCGGAAATATAATTGATTTAACACACATGCGATTTTAAGTCATGTTTTTGCCCCTATATGTTCCAATATCTCAGAAATTGAAATATTAACAGAATTAAAGTTTTCATAATTTACGCTTAATGATATTTGGACGAAATCGACACAAGGAAAATCAATTTGATGGAATAGAAATTAATTTCCCATGAAAAAATTAAAAGAAAAAAAATTGGTGTAAATTGAAAGATTCAAAATTGTTTTTCTTGATTTGTAATTTAAAATTCTTAAAAAAGCATTTTGTTTGTTTCTTTCTCAAACTCTCTCTGATAAATATATAAATTTTCAAGTCAATTGTTTTTAAAAAAAGAAGGAACATTTCAATGAAAAAATGTAGTTATTCAACAGAACCAAAAAATTGTTTTTATTCAATACATTGTATAATAAATTATTAAAAACTATTGGTATTCTCAAGTATATTTAACTTTGTTCTAATTCTCATTAACATATAACCAAATGTTAAGTAAGACTTGTAGTTTAAGAAAAATAAAAAGAGATTCAATTTTTCATCATTTTTGAGTGTTAGTGATGACACAGATCGATATAGGCAGCGCTGAAAAAAATAGAACAATGGAGTGGAGTGATCATCAATGGGACTCTTGAATTCGTCTCAACTCCAAGTACTCCAGCTGTTCCAATTCAGTGTTCCATGTTCCATTTGGAGTGATCATCAGTGGCAGCCTACAGTTCATAGCCTTGAAATCCTTGAGTTTTTTCATACTGTATCGCTGGATTCCCTGAATAAACCATAGTGTAATAATTTGCAGTGTTTTTTTTTTTTTTTTCTGTTTAATTCGCTCATGTTAAATAATAATAATTAGTGAATAAGGATGCATTTGAGAATAATTATTATCTTTTTAACTCCTAAAATTGAAAAATAAAGTAAGTAAAAATTTAAGCTCACTAAACTAATTTGAGTCATTATTTTTAGTTGTTCCGGAAATTCCTAAAGATTCTGGGAAGCCACCTCCTGTTGAAAATGATAAGTCTAATAAGTGAGTATAATTTTAAACAGTTATATTTTATTATAATTAATTATGTATAGTAAATATTAAGAGGTATAAGAAGTAATTAAATGTTTTGTGTTTTTTTTTAATTACTTTTTTATCTTTCTAATGTATATATTTTTCTGATTTTTGTTTAAATGAATAATAATATAAATTTCATATATAAAACTAGAGTAATGATTAATTAAACAAATACTTATTGGTTTAGACAAAGTAGCGAAAAGTTGATTAAGTGTATGTATGGTGTTTGGTGATTTCCCAATTAACTTAAATTTTTCAGGAATTTTAATGGCTGTTATAATGTTTTCAGACCTCGTCCCGGTTAATATTAATTAGCACTATTTATTGAAAACTATTACACTGTAGTAAGTAAAGTATTCCAAATGAAAAATGTCTTGCTATATTAATTAAAGTTTCCTTTGAAGTAAAATAAATGTTTTCTATTTATTTTTTTTTCTCTTTTCCCTACTCTGCAGGGTGTGAAACTTTATTTTTACTTTTAAGATTTGATGTTAATTCTAATATAACTGTGTTCATATTTGTGTGTTTGTATATATTATAAATACTTACCTCAATTTTCATTTCAGTGCAGATGAAAGCAAAGAAAAGAAAGTTGAATGGACTGAACATAAATCACCTGATGGAAGGACTTATTACTATAACACTGTAACAAAAAAAAGTTATTGGGACAAGCCTGATGAACTAAAATCACCAGCTGAGGTATGGTGTTAAAATCAAAAAGTTTTTTTTTTCATTCTGAGTGGAGCAGTTGATTTGTAGTAAATAATTTTACTTGGTCAACTTATACTCATTATGTTTGCTTAAGAGATTAATAAAACCCTAATAGTTCCTATGTAGTGGGGGACCCATTGGGATCCTTGTCAGCTGAGGTGAGATTGATATGTGTAAAGTCTGGCACGAGGCGTCAAGTACCTAATTTTCTTCAAAACCAAGGAATTATACAAATAATAATTTTGTATATATTTTGATGCAACAAGAAAGTCAACATTTAGTAAATTCATTAAACCATTATTTATTTAACAGTAATCTTTGTTAGCAAATATTCACTAGATATTATTGATATAAATGTCGAACTCATTGATGTCAACAGCCATGCAAGTATAAAGTATACTTGTTCCATATTTGTTTTCTATTCTGTTGAAATGTTGAATAAACTTCATTCCAAAGTTTTAAACTTTAAAATTTTAATATATTTTAGCATGCATTATTTTTTAATTGGATATTTCTGTTTTATTAAAAATGGCCCCACTGATTTTCATAATTTTTTTTTTGGTGGGAGAACTTTTTTAGACAGTTCCTGTAATATTGTAAAATAATACATAATAATGTTCATCAAAAGCAGTTAAATAATTTAGGATAAAGAGAAATATCTAGAAATAGGGGATGGAGGAAGGGACGGAACATTTTTTACTGATAGCTTTTTGGACTTGAGTGGACCTAAAACGTCAACATGAAGTTATATCTAAAAAAAAAAAAATCAACTGATTCCATTCTTCCTCTATCTTACATGAGAATTTTATTTATTTTATATATATGCTCAATGTTATGCATTAAAACAATATTTGTTCTTTTATTGTTTAATATTTTAATTACCCAATTTTAATTTATAGAGAAAATTATCACAGTGTCCATGGAAGGAATATAAATCTGACTCAGGAAAGGTTTACTATCATAATGTTGTTACTAAAGAATCTCGGTGGACAATTCCCAAAGAACTTGAAGAACTTAAAGCTAAAATTGCTGAAGAAGATGATACTGAGTAAGTAATCTAAGTAAATCTGAATATATGGATATATATTTTAAATAAATTATTTGACAAGTATATTTTTAAAACCCTATATCGTAAATCTGATTACGATAAGACTTCTGATTCACATAAAAAGTGAGTATATTAAAAGACATTTTTTATCACTAGTATTCTGTGTTATTCTGTGCATATTAATTTTAAATGTGTATAAGAAGTTTTTGTTTGTTATTTAAGCAAAGAGAAGCCAGAAGAAGCAAGAAGCACGACACCTGCTCTTCCAGCTGAACAAAATTCAGCAACCATACCCATGCCTACAAGTAAGTACCTACAATTATAAATATCTGGTGTGTCCACTATCTTGATTTTTCATACCGCTTTGGATGCAAAATCCAATTCAAAAATTGTTTGCTCTTTCTTCGTTTATAACCTGATATTGAACCTATAGAATAGCCTATTCTCTTAAACATCACACAATTTTCTGATATCTGGTTAGACGTTCACATTACTGATTCTCCCATGAAAATCCTTTGCTCTTCCCAGCATCCTGTTCCTTTTCTTTCTTCACACGACTTTATCCAGATTTCAGACGACCTACGCATCAAATCCTTTACTCTAAAAGTTGTTTCATATCGCAGTTTGTATCTCCTGTCCTCTGAATCCCTCCAACCTGACCTAGATACTTTCCACTGGGACATCATATATTCCTATAATTCTACAGATCCCATGGTTTCCAGTCTTACCTCAAGCCTTCACTCTGTATTAGACATTCATGCTCCCCTTAAAACCCGAATCTTACGCCGCCCCACTGTCTCTTAGCTAACCTCCGAAATAAAGGAAATGATAAGAAGA
The DNA here is from genome assembly GCA_948150685.1 of Rhaphigaster nebulosa. Taxonomy (NCBI): domain Eukaryota; kingdom Metazoa; phylum Arthropoda; class Insecta; order Hemiptera; family Pentatomidae; genus Rhaphigaster; species Rhaphigaster nebulosa. The sequence continues at coordinate 75,487,230 of OX411309.1, read as the reverse complement.
ATAAAAGCAGCAAGACGCAAATTTCATCACACTCGTTTTCCAGCTGATTTTGCCTCTTTCAAACAACTTCGCAATGAAGCCCAATCTGCAGTCCGATGTGCCAAATCACTCCACATCCATTCTGCCCTTTCCAATAATCTGAATTCTTTCCTAGTCACCCCAGACGATCTCAATGACCATTTCTTATCCTCTGCTTCTAGTCCTTCACCTACTGCTGATATTGAACTTCAATCCAGAAAACTTCTTTTTCTCCCATGTGTCATATGACGAATTACTTTCCACTATCCTAAATCCCACACCAATGATTATGATCTTGACAATATCTCAGTAAAGCTAATAAAATCCTGTCTCCCTATCCCCTAAATACCCCTTCTCTATCATATTTATAACTTTTCTCTACAAAATTCGATATTCCTCTCTTTTTGGAAAACTGACCTAGTCCGACCGTTAAATAAAATTACATATCCTTCCTCGCACCATGACTTCCGTACTGTTTCTCTTCTCTTTAACCTCTCAAAACAAACAAATTCAACTTTCAAACTTCCTAGAAGAATGTTCCCTCATAAACCCTCTCTAATCTGGCTTTCGACCTTGCTACTCTGCACAATCCGCTCTCCTGAAAAGAACCCACGACCTTGAAACCGCCATTGAACACCAAAACCTAACTATCCTCATCCTTTTAGATTTCTCCAAAGCTTTTGACACAGTTGACCATAACATCCTCCTTAACAAACTACAAAGTCTTCCTTTATCCAACAGTGTTATGTGCTTCTTCCAATCCTTCCTCTCAGATCGGACGCAGTACGTAGTTGTTCCAGGTCAATCTCCAACCAAGACACTATCACTCTCCTCTTTAGTGTTAGTCTTTGTCTCCTACTCTATTTGCTATTTATATTAATGACCCTTATACATTACCCCTTATCAATACCTCCTTCTTATCCATCACTCCCAATACCATATCTATGCTGACGATTTCCAAATATACCTGTCCTTCCCGCCTTCTGACCTATTACTAGCCACAAAATGAGTTGAATGCAGAGACAGTCAAAGACAAAGGCAATTGTAATAGGTTCCCATCACCTCCTTAAAACTTTTTCTCATATCCCAACCTTGTTCCTGAATAATAATCCCATAAAGTTCCATCCAACTATAAAAAACCTTGGGATCACCTTTGACCAAACTCTTTCGGGGAAAAAACATGTTTCCGATATCTCCAGTCATACCTTTTCCATTTTAAAGTGTCTAAATTACCTCCATCATCTATTTCCACTTGAGACCCGTAGATTCCTAGTTACCTCCTTAATATTCCTCTACTTTGATTACTGTTGTGCGGTGTACAGTGGCGTCTCTGGATACCTCGAGGCAAAAATAAAACGTTTGATAAATAGCTTTGTACGATTCATCTTCAGGATCCCGAGGGGACGCCTCTGTCTCCCATTATTACGAAGAGTTGAAGTGGCTTTACCATTCCTACCATCGTTAGTACATCCTGGCATACTTCCTCTACCTATATTTTATGCTAGAAGTTATTGCATTATGACTTGTTAAATTTTCATTTGTATTTATTTATTGACTTTTCTTTCATCTTTTTTTATTATCTGTTAACTCATATGTTCCTATTTCATCTAATCGAAGCCCACCTATCATTGCCTGTAATTGTTATTCTAAAGGGACTTATCCCGGAATTAATAAAGAGTTTATTATTATTATCGCAATGGAATCAGTAAATAAAAGTTCAAAGGAAACTCAAAACTCAAGAGGCCAACAAAATCGGAACAGTCAATATTTTGATCTAATTAAGTGGAAATTTATTCGTAGCAAACTGTTCCTGTGAATCAGCTCCCTCGGTGGGAAAGTATGTCGGGAATTATACTTAAGCCTGAAAAATTTAGTTGTTGCTTTTTCACAAAACTGGGTGGGTACACATGTAGTTTATGCCCTTGGATAAATTTTCCTAACATTATGGTTGTAGAATCAATTATTTTGGCCTTATATACTAATAATTATCCCAATTTCTACTGTAAAATATTTTTTTCATTACATACAGTTATTCCCTTATAAATTTATTTGTTTATTTAATGATTTTGTAATTTTTATAATTCATGTTTTGCTGTTGTATTATTAAGCAAACCATTTGCATCATTTTATTTTTTAATAAATTATTATTTTTTTTAAGTCATGTACAGGAAGCTTAAGAAAAAATTTGTTTAGGTGCAGCTGAAGTAACAAAATCAACAACCCCTCCACCTGTTACAAACACCAAATCAGCTTTGGATCAAGCTATGGCAGCAACTCTTGCTGCAATAAGTGTAGCAACCCCTCCTCCTCGAGCAGGTTTATTTTATTTTCAAATGCATTTCTTTAATTGTCTTCATAAATTAATTTAAATATTATATTATTATGAATTCTAACTGTTATATTACCATGAATTCTATATTATATTATGAATTCTAACTTATGTGGCCAATGCAAATGTTTAGATGAAGATAGCAATTCGAATCTGTCTGTTCCGAGTAGAACTGCTACTCCTGATCCAAAAATATCTTATAAAGATAAAAAAGAAATGGCAGAAGCATTTAGAAATCTTCTCAAGGACAAGGTATGATAGCGATTAGTTTTTATTTTATTAATGATACTGCTATTAGAAAATGTTACTTTTCGAATAATCCCAGTTTGAATTATTTTTTTAATGCTCATTGGTGTGGGTTTTGGTGGTAAAAAAGTTGTATTTATTAGTGCAATTTATCTGAAGTTTCTCGTTGGAAAAATGTTTGTTCACTTGCTAATGTATAACAATACAACTTTTTCCAATCATTTTGATGAACTAATTGTGGGATAGTTTAAAATATTACTTTCAATAACTAAGTAGCATTGTTTGAATCTATGAAAAAAATCTAATGTAGGAAAGATGACTATTTAATTCACACGATGTTGATACTTGATGTGGAATTAATAACACTTTTTTTTTAATTCACTGCTAAAAACTCCTAATTATTTTTGAAATATTACATAAATATATTTTACACGGACATTGTTTTCAATAATTTTTTTTTTTTTTTTCTGAAACTGATTTTGAGATGTGGAATGATTGTGTTATTTTTCACTCGCTGGCAAAGTAACTAGTATTTTCTCTGATTCTTTCCAGTATTATGCTCTCCCTTCCTTTTACGATCAGCCCTCTCAACAGTTTCTAATGTAAGTTATTCTATTTTATGATTTGGGTAGATGTTAAGCTACTATTCTATTAAAATAGATATTAATAAATCCTAATAATATCTCTTGAAGCATTGTTTGGTTTGAATACGTTTGTTTCTCAGTTGAACTAAGATTGGTTGTCACATCATGTTGCACACTAGTTTTAAGATACAAAAGACAGGTGGATATGACAGGATGGATGATGTTAGGATCATTGATTAGTGTTTCGCAATTAGGAGTTAAAATGGTTCAAATTAAGATTATGATAATTTACTGAAAAGTAATGATAATGAGTCCTTAGGATTTGATAAAAGGTGAACCTGAATGTTATGAAATGAAAGTGTCCACATCTATGTATAACCATATCCTCTCACATATATACACTCATATATGTATATATATATATATATATATATATATATATATATATATATATATATATATATATATATATGTATATATATACACTCAAATATATATAGATTTGAATGACGTAGTGGCCTTAGAAGCCAGAAACTTACTTGGTAAGAGACATTGGATGGATTGAGATAATATGCAACTGGATAATAATAATTACAGTTTTGTTTTTATTCTAAAGTTGAACTGATATGATTCCTTATGCTATAAGATAACTTTTATTTTGAAATAAAACAAATAGTTTATCTTACTCATATTTCTAGGATATTCCGAGCAATGCGTCGTGGGAACAAGCTGTCAAACTAATTGTAAATGATCCGCGTTATCCTCAGTTAAAACATTTTAGTGACAAGAAACAAGTTTTTAATGCTTACAAAACTCAAAGGAGAAAAGAAGAAGCGGAAGAGCAGAGGCTGCGAGCGAAGAAGGCAAAAGAAGACCTAGAACATTTTCTCATGACCACTGATAAAATGCACTCTACTATGAGGTGATTATTTAACTAATTGAAAGTTAATTCTAAAGAATAAGTTAAGTTGATGATGCAAATTGGCTTCTGTTCTTTGAACTTCATAAAAATTTATTTACCATTTTAGTAGGGGTTTCAACCTCTACAATTGCCAACAAATATTGAATAAATATATTATTAAAAAATACAAAAAAAAAAGTTATTCAATAATTAATTTATTGAACATCAGATTTACTTTTTTTTTTTTTTTATTATTAATTTTGCTTATCCTTGAGGAATGCAGATGATCAGTAACAAAATCTTTACATTCACAATTTTTAGAAATTTTTTGGTTCAAACTTTTTTATAAATTTTAATGCATATCTAGTAGTGCATGAAAATTCACTGGATACACTTTAATCTTTTAATCTTTAAAGTTTTTAAATGTTCCAAAACCAACTATTTAATTTATTTCTTGAGTTTTTTTGTTTTTCACTAGATAGTTAATGAAGTGACTTTAATATCACCTGTGACTTGATTTAATATCATATATTGTTATAGTTTTGAGTTAATTAATATATGTTGGCTTTTCTCAGGTATTATCGATGTCAAGAAACCTTTGGCCATCTTGATGTTTGGAAAAATGTTCATGATTCAGACCGTCGTGAAATATATGAGGATTGTGTATTTAATCTTGCCAAAAGGGAAAAAGAAGAGGGAAAAGCCAGGAAAAAAAGGAATATGAAGCAGTTAGCCACTATCCTTGATTCAATGACTCAAATTGATCATCGGACTACTTGGCAAGAAGCGCAACAAATGCTTCTTGATAATCCAAATTTTGTTAATGATGCTGATTTACTAGGTAGCTGATTTACTTTTGTTTATGGATATTTAGAATTATAGTTTATCAGATTAATCTGGTTTTATTAATGCTTATATGTACTCTCATATATATAATAATAATAATAATAATTTGTCAGCGATCAGTCAGATAAAATTACAATAAATGAAAAATAAAATAAACAATTTGCTGTTGTTTATTAATTCTGTTGCTTTGTTGACTTGTTTACTTTGTTGTTGTTTTTACTTCCTTGTTCGATGTGAAGGAAGTATTGTAATCGCCAAAATTTTTGGTTTTCAGATTTCAACGGAAATATCCATTTTGACTAGTTTCGTCGTGGCGTACGTTCTCACTTACATTTGTATCTCGCACAACTCAAAAACAGTTAGCCGTAGAAAGTTGAAATTTTGTATTTAGGATTGTTGTAAAATCTAGTTTTGAGCCTCCCTTTTTGGTCACTGCTTGATCACCGGAAGTGGTACTTTACCTGAAGATCATAATTGATTTTCATCAAAAATTATATTAAAATATAATGCAAAACTTCTCAAATGTGGTAAATAGGACTTTTATATCGATATGAATGTATTTACTAGATTTTGGTTAAAATTGGTGAGACGAAAAGAGTACTTTACTTGAAGGTCATAATTACATCAAAAATTATATTTTAATTAAATACAGAAATCATATGTTTCGGTAATAAAGGTTACAAACGCAATTTGGTTTCCAATCCAATTAAACATTTTTATTACTTGTTTTAAGTGTTAAAATTTAGTGTGAAATACTGGTTTTCCTCCCCATTTGCGAGATCAAAAAGTTTGTAGCAGGAAAATAAGATATTAGTTAAGTGGGTTTTTCCGCTTAAAATGTCGAAACTGTCGATTTCCAATGACTGCAATTCCAGTGATATTGACAGTTTTAATGTTGTCACGAAACATGAAGAAATCTCTTGGAAACTAGTTACCTACTGAAGGAAAACAACATATAATAACGGAAGAGAATTCCAGAAACAAGAGTGTGTTTGTGTGTGTGTCAATAGATGGATGTCGCGACGCTGAGTGTCGTTTTTGAGATACTGCAATCTTCGGAAACTAGTAACCAAATTCAGGATCACTTTGGAGCCACCGATTTATAGTTTAATAGGCGTACAAGGAAGTCATGTGTTGTGTAACACATCAGATATTTTTATTGTAATCTCCTCTGAATGATCTTCGACAACTTATTATTTTGGAATTACCATCATAGTTAATATATATCATATATTTATATTGGATATAAAAAATAAAACAGAAACAATAAAGCGTACACACTCTTTTATCTTGTCTATAGCAATGCTGCTATTTTGACATGAAGGTAACAATCCCCGATATTGTTGTATTTGTTTTAGGCCGATTCCTTTGGGTGGGACCCATTAGTAGTAGTGGGTTTAGTTATATGATAGATAGTGTCTTGGAAAATTAAGAAAATGAAATCCTTCATTAGGACTATCGGTAAAACAGAGTTTTTTTTTTTAATTCTTATGATCATCTATATAAATTATCAATATAAAGGAATATATATAAGGAATAATTTTTTTTTTTTTTTTGAACCAAGCCTTTCTGCTTAAAGTGTTGAATAGCTCTTGTCAGCCCACTCCATTTTTCAATTTAATACATTTTATTGCATAGTTAAAAATAGAGATACAATGAAGTAAAGCAAAAAATTAATATCTCATTAAAAAATGTGAATCCATAAAAGATAAATCCATCACCCTGATCCTGTTCAGTTTAATAGTCCATGAGCTTAGGACAAAAATGTGTCTGATTACAAGAAAATTTTTGATCCTCTAGGTCCAAAGTATTCTCATAATAAATATACTGGAAATATGAACGTCTGCCACCCTAGCAATTCCAATCAAATTTTATAGGTCAATGAATTCGCCACTTTTTTTTCAGATTTTCCTCAGCTCCCAGTTTTAGGTGAAACTTTGACAATAACAATTTTAAAGAACATTAAATTTCCTGTCAGTTTTATCTTTAGTATTTTTTAAAATTTGGAGCAGCTGCTGAGATACGGGGCTTAAAAATCTTAAAATGTCTATAAATGCAAAAAGTTAGATATTCAGTGGTTTCCCCTTAATAACTATTTTTCAGTGCACTTTAGTGCAAAATGCATAATAACCAATCTTGTAGAGGATTAAATTTCCTCATTCATACAATTCATACAAAAAAAGATTCATACAAAATATTTGTAATTACTCTCAACAGACGCCAAGAAATATTGTAATAAAAATTCTAGAGTAAGTGGACTTTTTTTAGGTTTACTTCAGCAACTTGCTTCCAGTGCATTTTAGAGAAATATTGAGCATAACCAATTTTAAAGAACATTAAATTTCCTGCAAGTTTAATATATATGTAATATATTTTGAAATTTGGAACAGCTGCCAAGATGCGCGACCGTAAACATCTGTAAAATGTCAAGAAAATGCAAAAAGTTGGATATTCAGAGGTTTCGCCTTAGTAACTATTTTTTAGTGCAAAATGGATAATAACCAATCTTGTTGCGGATTAAATTTCCTACAATATCTATTCAAAATATTTGCAATTACTATCAACAGACGCCAAGAAATATTGAAATAACAATTTCCCTTTCTCTAATTTTTTTTTTCTTATCCTCCGTTTATTTAAAATCTCTTTTACATACATAAATGAACAATATGTATACAATATATCAATACAATATAATATATATCAAGTACTTACATTGATAAGACTTTCTTTTTTTTTCCAATCTCCATTTTTGCCTTTTTCTTGATAAATTTTTCGCTAATAGCTAATTTCTGGTCTTTGATCCTTCTTCTGTACCTAGGATACATTTTAAGGTAGGATTGATATGCCTAAATATTATTAATATTCTATAAAAATGTCATCATACCTGTGACGGGGCTCACTTCGTTTGTGAAAGTACCTTATAATTATGCCTTAATTCTAACTTAAAGTATTTTATCTATTAGAGGCTACAGCATCTTGCCATCGTTTCTGAGCAGGTGGAGGTATAATGCTATCAAATAGTGGATTGTCGATATGAGTTAACGAATCGAAAAACTTGATATGGCGTCGCGTTAGGAATTGCTTCACTGTTGGTATTTCCAGAGTACTATGAACGGTAGTAGCTTTTTGTCTCCAAAGGGAAGTATGCTTGCATATTCTTCTGATTACCCCGTTCTGAAATTGTTTCAGCACTTTCGCTGTATGTATAAATTTTGCCCATTTGGGGAAGCAGGATACAGGTTGGTCTCCATTTTTTGCTGGTTTTAGTAAAGGAATGAGGATTGCATTTTTCCATACATCTGTATAATACCTCAAACGAAGACAGGAGTTGTATAAATTTGTCATGTGAATGATACTTTTCTTAGGTAATTTTTTTTTAACAAGATTGTTTGAATCCCAATTCCTGGCACTCTGTTACCCTTTGATTTGCGGAGTATCATTTTTAGTTTTTTGGGAGAAATAAACCTACAAGTTCTCGTGTGTTGTTTGGCTGCTAAAGCCCTCTGCATAGTAATCAGCCAGTATGTCAGCCTGTTTATCGTTATGCATGATGTCCCCATCATTAATTCTCACTGAATTTTATTTTTTCGTGGTTATGCGTATAAGTCTCCAAAATTTTCGGTAATCACTGTGGGTCGCATTTAGTTTATTCTGCCATATTGTTGATTTCCAATTTTTCATGAGACTACGAATTTGAGTAGTTAATGCGTTAACAGTGCGCTTGACATCAGAATTTTTAGTACGATACTATTTGTTTTTCCACTTGTTTCGTAGTACAATTAGTTTTAGAATGTGATCGGGAGATGATTGCAAGGAAGGAGGGAGTGATGCATATTTCGGAATAGCGGAGTTCGCAGCGGTTACTACTATATTTGAGAAATCAAATATGTAAGTCTACTTCTTCCTTCGTGGTCAGTGTTGGGACACAATTAACTGGGTTTGGACTATGTTTCGGTACATGTCCCAATCCGTCATGTGGCAACTGTAATTTTTCGGCTTCACAATTTTACCCATTAAATCATAAAGTACAGGATGATGGTCCGAAGAAATAAAATCGAGAGCTGCGCATCCAGTAATTTTGTGATTTTGTGGGGTTGTCGAGTGAGAAGTAGATCAATAGTTGAAGTCATAGAAGGATTAGCTGAATGCCTGAAAGTGTGAGTTGAAGGGTGTATCACAGTAAAGGGCATTTTGAGAATGAATTGGCCCGCCTTATTGTTTTTGGTATTGTGCCATTGGGAATGACGTGCATTTAAATCTCCAATAATCCAATGTTTGGATTTTTTGCTGCAGTCAATCATTATTCGATTGAATTCTATTAGCGAGCTGCGTGAACGCCTGTATAGTCCAGTGATAAATAAAGGTTGTCCTAGACGTACCTGCACAGTGACATGGATGGTTTTTTCTAACTAAAGTAATTGGAGATACTTTTTTCCATACTGCTTTCAGCAGAAGGCACTGGAGATCTCTTATGGAACTCTTATCAGTTGCTATTATAGCGGACTTGCTTCATCCTTGGATGCTCTTGTTGATGGTATTTTTCCTCTTGTTGTTGAGCTGCATTAACATCTCTTGTCTTTTTGGGCATTGGCGTAATGAGGCTACATGCTCTTCTTCACAGTTCGTATATCTAACCTTATTAACCTGCCGCTGGCATTCTTTGACATCATACGGCTCTGAGCATCAGATGCAGACTGGTAACCGATAGCAGTGGTTCTTTGTGTGACTCAGTTTTTGGCATCGGTAACACTGTGGGATTCCTTTCTGTTCCTTGTATGGGACTACTTTAAACAAAACTTTATTTATATCCCTAATGACACTAATATCTTCAATTTTCGTATCAGCTATAGTGGTGACGAGAACAGAAGGTGTTTCATGGTTGGTTCCAGTGGGATCTGTTTTTTGCATTCTTCGAACATCTAAGATGCCATTTACTAGCTTCAGAGCCTCCCTGATTTCAGATATGTCCGTATCCATATCCATATTAAGAACTTTAAATTTAAGGTATGGCTTAGTAACACCACGAAGAGCATAAATATGAAATTGACTTTGCATAAATAAGAATACTTTTGGCTTTGCTGTAGATTTCAGCAGTATTTATATATATATATATATATATATATATATATATATATATTGAATATTTTGACGTTGTCTCTGGATTTCTGTACACAGTATTCTGTTATATGGTTTATTGCCATCAAACTTCGGATGACAGAAAGTTTTGTTTTGGCATTAAGAACTATAGAAGCTGCTCTTTTAGGCACTGAAACCGAATCGTTTTTTGATTCCTCGTTTGGTTGGAGGGCAGCAAAAAAAGAGTTGGAGACAGTGATTTTTTCTGAAGATGGGACAATTGGTTTTTGACATTTTCTTTAGGAACCCATACCCATCGCTATCCTGGCCCTTTTTCCTTTTGTCAGACTTTCTAAAATTAGACAAACAGTTTTATTATAATAAATCAAATTTAGTAGCTGGGTAGGTAACATTTAATTAAATTTTATACTAACACCATATTCCAATATTTTGGTACTAATCTATATCATTTATTAAAACAAAATCATAGGTCATTATTATGATTATAATGTAATGCAATTTAAGCAATATTGATTAATAAAGAAAATAAACTAAAGCCATATCAATGATTTATTTCTTGATTAACTTAATTGTTAAAGTATTTCATACAATATGGAAGGATGATATTGTTATCTAGTTAGTATATGCATATATTTTAACTAATTGGGGGATGAGGAAATAAAAAAGATTAACTTAACTGTTAAAAAATCATCATCAGTCAGAAAATTGTATGAACAAATATTGAAATATTATATCATGTTTTCGAAACATTAACTGTCCTGTAATTAAGATATCACTCCAGTTTTCTTCATTTTTCTGCATCTTTACTACTTAGGCCAGTCGATTTTATCAAAGCACTTTTCTGCGCAATCTATCTATAAAACTGTTGCACTCTTTTCTAAGTTTGACACACTGTAAAACTTTCAACAAACTTCACGTCATCGGCAGTAGAAATGATTGAGAAATGAACGAATAAAAATATAATACAAAAATAAATTGTCCATGATTCAACGTATTCTTTTTAATGTGAAACTAAGAGCAAGCAATCAGTGCAGAGTAATGCTGAGAGAGGTAGGGACAGGACAGTTGTCTGAATCGGTCAGTGTAGTTTAGTTTTATTTTAGAGAAAAAAATTAGTATGTACCTTATAAGCTTATTTTGTAAAACTATTATACCCGAGCGAGAACTCTTGCATTAGGTATCAGTTCTGCTTCTAATCTCTAATACATTAGAAGTATAAGGATGCATATTTATTCATATAAACAATTAATATAATATTACTAAAAAAGTTTATTTAACTCACACATTTGGTGAAGCTACATAGTTTATAATGACTATGTTGAGGTTACAGTTCATACTTACTAAGTAATTAGCTTACCCCATTACTGGAAAACATCTCTTCAATTTAGCAGTTAGGCGATTATATTCAGCTATACCATTTTCTATACATAGTATTCATATTTAACTGTGCCCTTTATGGTTGGGCATTGGAAACAATATATAATTTCCCACTCATTATAAGTTTTTGGAAACAGATTCAAATTGGTATAAAGTTGCTATGATAGCGGAATGTATGCAAGATAACATTTATAATTTATTTATAAATTAATATATAATTTATTTATTATAACATTTATAATGAGGTTTGTGGGCCCTGCGGACCTATACCGTGAGTTATCTCGAAAACAGTAGGTTTGTGGGCTTTAAAATGCTGGACCAATATGTTCCAAAGGAATATAAACGATTTTGATGCCTGCGTCGATATCTTTAAAACACGACCCGCCCTGTCTCTATCCATAGACTCATCACCTTCATTATTTTGAAACCTTTCAGTTTTTTCATCACTTTTATTTAAGCCCTAGTAAGAATTTGAGAATGGAAATTAGGATTTGTCACTTCTCCATAAAATTCCCTTTCTTTTGATGCCTCGTTTATCAAAATCCATCGCTCCTGAGAGCCGGAAAAGGGATCTATAGTCCCGTAATAATATATAGTAGCGATTGTCCTTAAAAAATAAATCGAAAATCTTTGTACAGTAAATTAAAACTACTTCACCTTATTTGTCTCATATGCCACGGAACCCTTAGGCAATTGCCTATATGGATAATCCAGAACTGCCTTGAATCAGAGATTTTTTTTTTGTTAAAAATTAAAAAAAGAGTGGCGTCATTGGTTTTTATTGTATTTTAAGATGAAGTGCCAGAACTGAGTTGAAAGTTAAAACAATCAGTCGTAGTTTATGCAAAGTGACTAATTACTATGGTATATGATTTTCTTGTTGGGCTAATGATATAAAAATTTAATATTTCCGATTCCTTTATTTTAATTTTCTAGTGGAATTTTTTATTTCATCAGGTATGGATAAAGAAGATGCTCTAATAGTATTTGAAGATCATATAAGAGAACTTGAAAAAGAAGAGGAGGAGGAAAAAGAAAAAGAAAAAAAACGTAGGAAAAGGCAGCAACGCAAAAACCGAGATGCTTTTGGTGTAATTATTTTATTTCAAACTTAATAATATTTTATGAAAGAATAATATGGTCCAGGAGGCGGTCAAAAAAATGGATCAGAAATTGTATAAACTATTTACATGTGATCCATTCTTTTTGACTGCCTTCTGGACCATCTCATTACTTCATATAATTTTTATGGTCAACTATTAATTATTCAATAATAATATTTTACTTTTAGAACTTTTATTAGTATAAAAAATTCATGAAATATTTGTGCCTTTAGATGCTATTGAATGAATTACACGAAGAAGGAAAACTTACATCTATGTCATTATGGGTAGAATTATATCCAATTATTAGTGCTGATTTGCGATTTTCAGCAATGCTGGGACAATCAGGTAATGCTAATAAAAAATGTATGTACTATAAGTGAGAACAGACATATATGTATATAAAAACTAAAGCTTTTTTATTTGTTAATATTTAAAAATTCAGCCCTATGATATATATATACACAATTCAGTATTAAGTGCAGTGGCCATTGAGCATGTTATGTATGGAGTAGTTTAACAACCTGTGAACTATGGACCATTAGGTTCGATTACTATGGCCGCTAAGTAATTTGTAAAGCGTATGCTATTAAATGAGTATTAAATTATTCAATTAGGGATTGATAAATTATTTGCCACTTCTATAAATTTGTTTTATTGAAAATTAGTTTCGAATGTTATACATTCATCCTCAGTTCTAAAAACACACAAAAAATTCAAAAATAAGCAATTCAAAATATAGTTGGTATTATTATACATATTAATTTATATAAATCAGTATTATACAAGATTTATGAATTATGAATTTAATTAAGACAAGAAATCAAATGCATATCTTAATTAAATTCATAATAATATGTATAATAATACCAACTATATTTTTAATTGCTTATTTTTGAATTTTTGGTGTGTTTTTAGAACTGAGGATGAATGTATAACATTCGAAACTAATTTTCAATAAAACAAATTTATAGAAGTGGCAAATAATTTATCAATCTCTAGTTAGATTGATCCTTCTATACCATGATGCGGATGTCAACTGTAAATTATTCACTTCATCTTATGCCTATAACTGCCATTACTGGAATTAAAAAGTTGCATTGCCTAGTATTAAATGTCTAATTTAGGGTTGTGGGAAGTTGCATATAGAAGTGATCACTTTTCACCTGTTTCCTTCTACTATCAAGGCCGTATGCTATGCACTGATTCCATGGGGACTATCTCATTCTTTAATGTTTCGCTCACGTCTCTTGTTTGCAATTTAATTTTTTGTATTAATCTGTTTATATATAAGTAAAGTGACATTTTTTTTTTTTTGGTTTAATTTAGGTTCTACACCTTTGGATCTATTTAAATTTTATGTTGAAGATTTGAAATCAAGGTTCCATGACGAAAGAAAAATTATAAAAGAAATTTTGAAGGAAAAAGGTTTTGAGGTTGAGGTAAGTTTAGGCTTTTATTCTGATATATTATAATTTAGTTTTCTGTTTAATTTTTTTTATTTAAGGCGGGTTGGTTGGGTTGTAGGTTTTAGAATTTTGGAGAGTTTCGATTGATGATTTATGTTAACAAAAATGGTAATGTGGAAGGGGAATGAAGGAAACAAAAATAAAATACTGATAGAATTTAATTTAATTTATTTAGTTATAGAAGAGAAAATATAAGTTATAGTTATAACATGATACTTCATCATGTAAAGAAATATGGTGAGAGAGATGGCCAATCCCGCCCCTTTAAGTTATAGATTAGTTCATACTTGTTTCTCAACCAGACTACCAGACATATTAATTCTTAAATAATCTTAAATTGAATTATGTTGATTAATTGTTTTTTCAGAGGCCAACAAAAATTTATTTACAATACTTTTAAGTAGATAAAGACTTTATTTTTCTTCCCCATTAGCCTCTAAATTATTTTAGTATGTTGACTTCTTATATTAGGAATAGCTAGTTTCTTGGTTTAAATTGTTTTATAATTTAGCTCTTGTGATATTTGATTATATTTTTTTTTTCATGATTTATTCTTAACTTTTAGGTTTCTACAACTTTTGAAGAATTTGCAACTGTGGTGTGCGAAGATAGGAGGTCTGCCACACTTGATGCTGGAAATGTCAAGCTTACTTACAATGCTCTCCTAGAAAAGGTTAAAAATGTTTCTGAATTATTGCAATCTGACTTATGATTCTAGTCTAAAGTTTTAATAATTGTTATTTATCTTGTTAACTATGATTAATCTAAATGCTATTGTAGAGCAAAAGAAGCAATTGATCGATAAATTTTAAATAACAGTTAAATAATGTTGAGAAACCCCTGTACCCAATGTAGTTAATTATTTTCAAAACTATTCTGAACTGATAAATACTACAATTCCAGGCATTAATAAGAAACATTATCTTAGAATATTATGAAAATTATATTAACAGCCAGAAGAGTGGAATTAGCAACTTTACTAGGCACTATACCTATTTGATGATTTTCGTCACACCTTTTTCAATGAAATGGAAATAGTTGGTGAACATGATATAATATTCACAGTCTATAAATATTTCTATGTACAGATTAAAATAACTCTTGAGAATTAATGGAATATAAATAGTGCCTCTTCAATATCAAGAGTATTAAATACATTAATCTTTGCTCAAAAAACAGTGCAAATTTTAAGCATATAAATCCACTAAAAATGTTAATTTCTCTTTAAATAATATTTATATTTTTAACTTAATTAATAATAAACAAATAAATGAAATTGTAAGTTATTCATATAATTATTTTTTGAAACACACCTTTTTTATGCAATCAACATCGTAAATTTTAGCAATAATGTATTTGGTATTTTTGAAATAACCAAAAATTTTTGATCTTGTTAATATATTGCATGTTGTAGTAAACATTAATAAGATTAATTATTATATCAAAAAATTACTTATAAAAAAATTGCTTCTGAGCAACTAGTACTACAATTACTAAGCCTTGACCTTCCGTGATTAATTATTGTCAAAATTATTTCTAAATCTTTTCCACATTTTTAATTGTAATAGTACTGGAGTCAATTTCAATATTTTAAAAGAATGCTATATTATAATGAATTTTTCATCAATTATTTACTGATATTTACTAATTATATATTTAATTATTAAACTGGCCATTGATGATTGTTCCACTCCATCAGGTTTCCATACTCACGGTCAGTCAGAGTGATTGGATTTTGGAGTGGTTCTATTAGTTTTGTAATTCCAGCTATTCCACATAGCTCCTAAATATCCACACAGGTTTTCATACTCATGATCATTCCACTTTCTATTAGACATGTAGTTGGAGTGGAATGTTGGTCAGTGGCCAGCCTTAGATTTCTATTTTTTCAGCATTTACAATTACTGTTTAATAATATTTGTTAAAAAAGGAATGTGCTTTGAAAAGTTAAATTAGTCATATTAAAGCGTTAATTAATAAATTAATAGACTAGTCTGTGCTTTATTTTAATAGGCTGAATCAAGAGAAAAAGAACGTGTCAAAGAAGACCAAAGGAGACAGAGGAAAGTCGAGTCAGCATTTAGGAGCCTTTTAAAAGAGTATGACGTTGATTATACTACAGATTGGTCTGAAATTAGGGACAAAATACAAGGTGAAGAAGCGTTTAGAACTCTTTCAATAGAAGCTGATAGACTGAGAGTATTTAAGGTATAAAATTAATTTTATTTTTATTTTTTTACTATTTTTATGTTTTTTCTTAATTTTTGATAATTATTTATATATAGGAATATCAACAAGAAATTGAAGAAGCCTGTAGCCACCACCATACAAGGTCAAAGAAAGCGAAAAAAAATAAAAAGAATAAGAAACGTTCTCGTTCTAGATCACCTGTAAGTAATTTTTAATATTCTACAGTGTTGAATAGATATCTAAATAGAAAATTGAATTCCATCTGTTTCTAATAATAACTGGAATTATTTTAGTTGAATAATTTGATCATTTAAGAGTTATAAATTAATATCTGTGTATTAGTTCTTTTCATTGTTAAGTGGTGCAATTAATGAATCTTATTTAGATAGTTGTTTTTTAAGTATATAATATACAGAATAGTAGGGAAGAGGAAATTAGAATAGAATTGTTAATTGTTCTTAGTCTGAATTTTTTTAAAATCAAATTTTCAAGTGGTTATTGTTGAGTTTGCACAAAATGGTGATGCTATTGTAGTGAGAACTTTTTTTAATAATTTTGTAAAAATGTTCTGGGAAGGCGATTTGTGCATGAATTATTAATCTAATTATGAACAACTTTTTGATAAGAAATTTAAAATTGTTCTTTTATATAAATGGATTCGTTTCATGGAATATTTTATGTTTGAGATGGGTAGTTTTAAGGTCGCTAAAGAGGTTGACTAGTGTATGTAACTATTGAATACTTTTTCTTTTGATGTTGCATCTCATGAAGGTTTTCTTGTTGGCAAGACAAAACAAGACCTTTTCTTGATCCCATGATGTGTTATCCTTGTGATCAATTCTGCTAAGACATCAAAACTTATTAAGGAACGAATAAATCTCAAGCTGTGTCACACAAATGGCAGTACAGCTATGTTTGTTTTTTTCCTGTTAATTTATCTTTATCTTCATTATCATCATCTTGGTCATCTGGATCAAGAAAGACAACCTATAGCCTTGATTGGTGTGGTAATCAGTTACAATTAATTCTTTGTCATATTTTTTAATTATTGACTATTATTATTGACCACTATTATTTCTAGGGTTTTATTCCCTCATTTATTTGATTTTATGAAAAAAGTTGTTCTCATTTCCATCGGTATTTGTTTATTCTATATATTTTGGTTTTTGTTATATTCTTCATACTTTTCTTGTATTAAACCAGCTTTACTAAAACAGTTTCTTATTAGGTATGACTTCAGATGCTTTACTTTATCTATCACACTCATAATCTGTGGGTCAGACCTTCCCCCTCCTCATATCCCTATAAATTGCACATCATTGTGTTCCTTGTGACTAATGATTAAAAAAAAAACCCATGTTCCCAGAAAAAAAAGAATGGTAGTGTAATGTCTAATAGTTCCCAAGATAAAATCTTTCAAAAAATAATTATATTTTTTTAGAAGAACAAAAAATCACCATTTTGTAATTTTATTTTGCTGAATATCATGGAAACCGCCCTTGCTATGAAGATGATGATTTTAAACTACTTTATGGTTCATTTAATTAGCTCTAATTTGAGGGTTAATAGATATGTACGCCAAATAGTTATCGAGATATCTAACTTTACTAAATGTGACTTTATCTTGGGAACTATAAGACGTAAATATGTATATTAATTAGAGATAGTTAAATGTACCATAAAATAGTTTATATTGATTATCTTCTTAGGAAGAGCAGACTGCATGATATTTATCAATATGAATTAACAAAACTGTTATTTCTCATTATTATTTTTAACCTGTTTTTTTTTAAACATTATTCCGAGAACTAGCAAACATCTTGAGAGCTCAAATTTTAGCAAATTTAATTTCCTTTATAAAAGGTCATTACAATACTTTTCACGGGGTTGGTAGTTTTCATGATAATGAACACGGAACGAAAAATAAGTGAAAATTTTGGATGTTTTCTTGAATAAAATGCCGCCATTATTGAAGGTAACGGCTTTAGAATGGCAGACAAGGCTTATTTTATTTATAATGTCCTACACTTTCATTATTCACAATCAAATCTTCTCCTAAAATGAGTACTTAATTTCAGCCCTGGCTCAAGGGCTATATCGATGTTTAATTAGGATGTTGTGAAAGTGCTAGTCTGGATTAAGATTTATTACTATAATTATTAAAACTTGTGAACATTTTATTTCATTTATCTTCCATCACAACCCCTTCGACCCTCTTCTACATTATTCCAGCTTCAACCTTTCGGGGTATTGTCCAATCTTCAAGAATATAGCAAAGTTGACTCCTACATTGTCCATAAGTAATCCACAACCACTATTATTTTGTCTAATTATAAAATAATCATTATTTTGTATTCAGTAAATTAAGTACGTAGGAATAAGTAAGTAGGAGCATATCATTTTAATTTATTGAATACAAAATAATGATTATTTTATTATTAGACAAAATAACAGTGGCTATGGATTAATTATGGACAATGTAGGAATCAATTTTGTTATATTCTTGAAGATTAGGCAATACCCTGAAACGTTGAAGCTGGAATAATGTAGGAGAAAGTCAGTGGAGTTGTGATGGAAGATAAATGAATTAAAATGTTCACAAGTTTTAATAATTATTAATTTAAAAGTCTTCCAGTTTATAATTTGTTTCTTTGATTACTCTAATTGTATATTTGTTTACAAGAGGACCCGTCTTATAAATCCTCAGGAAAGAATAAAGAATATTAAAAAAAATTGTTAAGGGCACTTAAATTATTGCACTAATATAAGCCCTCTAATATAATTAAACTAAATTATATCAATAATAACTATGCGATAATAGCTAATAACTATTGCATTTATGAGTGCTCATTGACGTGGAAGAGGGCTGAAAGCGCTTATGTCCTAACCTTCACCACTAATTAAGTGCATTTTCTAAGGAACCATTTCGAATATTTTAAAAAGTGCTCTAAATGTTTTATTTGAAGACTTTTTCGTTATTTATGGCCGTTTAATTGCCACTGCTCTTCAAATTTTAACTTTGTGTGAATGACCTTAAAAACTTGACTTTACTGGTGTTTTTTTAGAGTCTAAGCCAATTATTTATTTTTATTATTTTATATCATATGATTCTCTGATTATTCTGCTTTGAAACGAAATCAATTATGGCAAAATTAAGCGAACTGCTGAATGAGAATGGCCAAAAAACTAAATCAAGTCAAAGCTGGTAATCTTCCATCTTTGGACGCCATTTTGGTAAGGTGTAGGAACTTTTTTTTCTGGGAACATTGGCTTTTTTTAATCATTAGTCGCAAGAAACACAACAAAGTACAATTTATAGGGATGTGGGGGAGGGAGATGCACAGTTGGAGGATCTAGCCCACAGACTATCATACAAAATCATAGAATTGCATTTTTTCTGAAGGCTCATTTTCAAATGTACAGATCAAGTGCTTCTTAAGTATTTATATTTGAAACACAGTCTTTTCTAATTTGAATCCAAGGTTCCTAAAAAAAATTCAATATATCATTCTTTTGATATGGAAGTTCAGTGAAGTAGGGTCTGAACTTTATATCTATTTTCTGTTTTATTAATTTTCAGATGTTGAAATCATGTCGTTTCTATTCATTAACATTTACTAATCCTTTTCCTTATCAAACTTTTCAGACTCCTTTATCTCCCAGAACTCTCCGGTTCCTTGCCAGTTTACTTCCTGATCTGAATACTAAAGAGTAATCAAGACTCAAGTTATTCTGGAACTAACCCATTCGGTGGCTTCCAAGCTATATGAAAGTTCTCCCATTTTAACTTTTCCTGATAGATATTTTATGTTTTTTACCTGTTGTAAATATATACTATAATCTCTTTATTTACTTTTTTTTTTTAGTGTTAGTCTATGTAATAATTCAAATACATTGATTTTGTCAGTTCTATATTGCAGTTATAACTTTTTTTTTTTACTTTATCGGATATTATTTTTTGCTGGTTGTTAATTTTTTTTTTGTTATTTTGGTGATAAATTTTTCTCGAATTAAAAAAAAAAAATTATGCATAAAAAATTAACTACAAAGTAAATTGTTATTGGATCTTTTAGTTAAATATTCAAATTGAAAAAAATTATAATTTTAAAATGATATATATAAAATTTATGAAAAGCTGGTATCGCTCAACAACTAAAATATTAAAATTTCTTTTTATAACAGGATGGGAGCTTCCTAACTTGCTCACCAATCATGATATTAATGAGAAATCTTTGTTCATGAAAATCAAGTGTTATAAATAATTTTCATTAATTATCTAAATATTAATGTGTGGTTTTAATAATTAATTTTGTTATGGTAACGATAAATGTTTGAATCATAAAAATAATGATAGCAATATTTTGCGTACTGAAATATGCCGGTCTGTTTTAGTATTATTAATTGTTTAATTTTTATATTTATATTTTTTCTTTTATTGTGGTGTTCAAAAATATTTGGCATTTGGGGTTAGTAATCTACTCATGAAGAGGGAAAGATGAAATAAATAAAACTAGTCTATTTTATCTACGTACTTCTTAACCCACTTGTTCACTCAAAAGATGGATTATTCATTTTAATTTGATTTTTTTTTTTAATCTAAAAGAAATTTATTTAAATTTTCCAACCTTAGTTTTCAAGTTAATTTAAGTACAAATATGTCTAGATATATGTTTGAAATTGTATGTTTTAATAATCAATTCATGAGCAATTACACAATTTATAGTTGATGATAAAATTAGAATGTTTTCCTAAACTTACATATGAATAATATTGATTAACGTATTAGTGTCCAGAACTTTTTTCATATTTTTTTTTTCTATTTTATGCGTATAAAAGATGCTATATTTAAAAAAAAAAAAATGCAAAAAGAAAAATTATGCCTATCCAACTGAAGTTGCTTCTGGAGATGTGCTTGCACTTTTTTTCATAGCTCTATCCTAATGCAAATTTAGTTAGGAATGGTAAAACTAATAAATAAAATCATTTTTACAAGATATAACTTTCAGTTACTTAATATACTAGGTGTGTAAATATGAAACCGCAATTCGTCCATAGATGGTTCTATAGTTGGGTTCACAAAATTAGATACTTGGAATGAAGGCATTATTTGGGCGAAGTGTTGCCAGATGCAGGCGACAGGGGATTCCCTGAGCCGACTCTCATCGAGAGAGTTGGCAATGGGGCATTTCCAGTGTTGCCAGCTCTCTCTCTCTCTCCCGCTCCTACTATCTCTGCGTATGAATAGAGATAATTGAAAGCTGGCCACTATCAATAATTCAGTAAGTTCTCGCCACTGACTGCAGGAGAAATAGACATTTTTATTTTATTACTTAACTTCTTTAATTATTTATTTACTTTAAATATTATGGACACTTCATCACAATAACTAATTTTTGTTAGATGAATAAAGGTGTTGGAAGCATTCTGGAAAATTCATGGTATAAGTGCTAAGAAGCAAACAATATGGAATTGAAAATCATTGTTGACAGGGAAATAAATAAGCATCAAAACATATAATTATACGTTAGAATACTTTTTTGAATTAGCTTTATCAACAAACTAGCTGCGGTTTTAACTGCTTTGAATTTGTATTGATCCCAAAAATAACTTTACTATATTAAATAATTTCCAATTATTATGGAAGATCAATATATTATGATTTAATTATTTGTGAAAAACAACTTCTCATGACAATTATCTTTATTATTAAGAAAACATTTTTATAATACTGCCATCGACATAAACCTCTGCCATTATGGATGGTTCGAACAAAAATTCAACATTATATTGCTATTGGTATTTTTTTTGGTCCATTTTGATGTTATCTTGTTTTTTTTACCATGATATTCATGTCCAAAATGTCGACACAACTGCTGGTGTAAAAATATTTTTAAGAAAGTAATTTGAGATTAATTTGTCTCCAAGAAGGATAGAGGTGCACACTTTCGATAGGCAATAGGACTAATTATATTGTGGTTAACAAACCAATATTAAATAATGATCGATTACTAATTTTCTTGATGATTGACATTATCAAAGTAAAATTCCTAAGAGGTTAGAAGAGAAGTTGTGCACAGAGCGGCAACAGCCCTTCCCATGCATTGCAGGTGTCATGTATCGAATTCTGTGAATCCACCTATAGTTGCTAATGTAGTTATAGGTAAACCGCATTGTTGGCGCCATTTTATTTATTCGACAGTTGGCAAAGATTTTCAACTAACAACAGTTGTTCATTTTAATAATATTGAATATGTCGAATTTTGTGCAAACTATGATTTGCAGACAGTATTAGTTTTCTGTTACCATTTAAAGAAAACTGCTGCAGAATCGCATCGAATGCTTGTTAAAGCTTACGGTGAGCATGCTCTTGGTAAATCACAGTGCTTTGAGTGGTTTAAAAAATTCAAAAGTGGCGATTTTGGTGTGAGAAATTAAGAACGTGGAAGACCACCAAAAAAGTTTGAGCTGTTTTGGTGTGAGAAATTAAGAACGTGGAAGACCACCAAAAAAGTTTGAGCTGCTAAAACCTGGCAAAACCGTTTATACCAAACCTATCAACAACAAATGATCGATTTGAATCTAGTATTGCTTGAAAAACGCCCAGTATATCAAAAAAGACAACACAAAGTGATTTTGCTTCATGATAGTGCACCCCATCACATACTGCAAAACGAGTGAAAGAAGCAATTGAGGCGTTCAATTAGGAAATATTAGCGTATGTAGCTTACTCACCAGACTGGGCTCCGTCCGACCACTATTTATTTGCATCGATGGGGCACTATTCACTCATACTCTGATTGATTGCCTTGGCACCTTCATTTCTTTCCTCATCCAAAATATTAAAAATTTCAGGCCATTATTTCTTCCACGATGCTTGGGTGAACTTTGGCTTGACGGAATCTCATGCTTCTGAAAGATTTAACATTCCATCCTTCAAGTAGATTTTTTTAAATATTGTGATAAGATTGCTCTCTTCAGATACTTGATGTAAAAGCTTTTTGTAATAAAGTAATTTTACAGCTTGTGTAAAATTTTGTTCCACTTTTGAAGTTTGAAGAAAATTTCATCTGGAGAGCTTTTGGGCTAATGATCAGATTGGGCAATTTCTTTTAAATCGATTACATAAAGCAAGAAAAAAACCAATCAGTGAATAAAAAGTCTCATCAACCCATGCTATGCCCTTTTTTGGGATTTATACTTTACAGGGAGAGTGCATGCCGTAAATGCTCTTGTTTTTTTTATTTGCCTATGACCAACAAATCTAATTTATAACTGCCTGTTGCATTTTTTGTGCCATAAACGACACAGAACTATCCGTACTACAAGAATTTTGTGTATGGGTGGAAAACAGCAGTTGACCCAGTCTACTTCAATCTGAAATGTAGAAGACTTTCTATTGGGAAGCACTGAACAGAGGAAATGTAGAAGCAGACGGAGGCTAACCTCAAAACTGAACGTGTTTATGCTATAAAAGTTATAAATTGTTTAACTTGCAGCAGTGAGATGTTACGCATACATGGGTAACATCCAGCTGCTGCATCTGTACTATTCAAAATGCAGGGTTGGATGGAAATAAATAAACATGGCATAAAAGTCACGTATGTGTCCTGAGACTGTACGCTCTTTGCTGTGAGCTAAATTTTTGTCTGTCAGAATTCTCCCAAACAGGCTGTCTCATCCGTTTTATAAACCTAATGAGGGTTTAAATTAAGGTATTCAACCAAATGAAATTTTTTTTTTTTTGAAGAATTCAACTGCTGCCAACTATCTGGATAACTTTTCTGTAGAAAAGACAGTTGCCGTTTCTCGAACCTGTCATTCATTAAAATAAACCATTTTTTTTTTCAGCAATATTTTTTCTGAAATTGAAGGACCTTTTGATGATTCTTTAACAATCCATGTGAGTTGAGCTGAAGTTTTCCTCTTATCTGGACTAGTTTTTGTGGAAGAGACAAATTGAATTATATACCCCCATTTCTCTTTTATGTCAGTCACAGTTGATTTGCGACTCTCATCCTCTAGTAGTTGGCGTAGATTGACATACCAGTCCAATTTCAGTTTTATCAGAAAGGATCAGCATTTTGTGTTTTTGTTTGTTTCCTGACATTTTCACTCTATATGCCTCAGATGTCACAGGTAAACAGAAGAGTTAATATGAAGTCCAGCTAGGAATGGGGGAGGATTGCCGTGAAACCTATCGACTCACAACAGCCTGCCACCTATCCGAGTCAAGATTTTTGTTTGTTTCCTTTCAAATACATAATAAGCAATTTTGTTTTTATTAAAAATGTGATGATCTGAAAATGATTTATGTATTGTTGGTATCTTATCCTGAGAAATAAATAAATTAGGGCATGTGTGGGGACTTGATTCACCTCACGGGATTCCAAGGGCCCAATACTTGTTTATTTTATTACAAATTAATCTTGCAGAATATGGAATCAGTTCCAAAAATTTAATTAAAAGCATTCATATTTATCTCTGATTATTGATTTTTTTTTTTAAGTCCTAATCATCAGTTATTTTATTGGCCTGTGTTTGCATGAATAGTTGTTTTATGGTTTGAAAAAATAAAGATAATTTATTCCTTTACGCCTCTGCATGTCAGCTATAATGTGGTGGGAACTGATTCGTTAGCCCTTGTTTCTTTTATTATTTTATTTTACCAGGCATAAAAATATATTGTGCATGAGGTTGTTGCCCGTCGATTTACTCTAGTAGTTTTGCCCTGATGAAGCTTTGTATTTCAGGTTGAACATAAAATACATAACGATGATGTTTTTCTTTATAATTGTCCAGAAATGCCATTTCTTTGATATACAGAAAAATATTTATTGAAATTAGATTTAATGAACCTTGGATTTTTTATAGCGGTAGCTCTCTACTAAATGCTATGGAAACCCTAATGTATGAGATCACAGCGATCTATTCTCGGTTTAGCATCTTTTATTTATCTATTTGTTTGTAATGATTTGCTCATTAGCCACAACACTGTAATATCAAATATATCAGCCAGGCACAGATTATACATTTCATTACAGTATAGCCATATAATTCAAACAATAAAAAGTAAAAGTTGTCTTGAGTTCTTCCTTTGAGATTTTGATGCAGTCAGTCCAAAATTATTAATTTTATTGAAAAATAGCTTATAATTTTCAGGTTTTAACTAACCTTTTATTTCCTCTTCAACTTTGATACTTTTAAGATTATTGAGGTGCCACATACGTAAACTTCTTATTTCCTTATACATCGTTATTTAAACTTTGAAGGAACTGATTTTGTTTTTACTTTCTGTTCATGTAGTTTGTTTTAATGCATTTTGAAAATTATACAAGCCAAATTATTTCTTTGTATACAGGTTTCTGACAGTGACTCTGATAGGGCTTATAAAGAACGGTCTAAGAGATCAAGGAGGCATAAATCAAGATCAGCTTCTGAGTCCTCAGACTCAGAACACCGAAGGAAAGCCAAAAGGAAGAAATCAAAGAAGAAAAGAGCCCACTCGCACAGTCCCAGGGTAGTAAGGAATTGATTTATTTTATTTTTATTTTTTTTTTTTTTGTAAATATTAGTTGTTCCTAATCTTTGTTTATGTATTTTCAAAAAAATGAATCAAAAGCTCGCTTGTTAATATTTAAAAAATAAAATATTGCATGCAAATTTTTTCATTTTTTATTTTGTTTAAGTAAATGTTTATTTATATTACTAACTAAACATATACTTAGTTGTTAAACATTTTGTTTAATTCAGTAGAAATAAAATTTGTACTGACTAAATTTCTCTTCAGTTATTTTGGTATTTTAATTTCATTACACACTTATTTACATTATTTTGATACTTGAATATTAGTAATAGATTGATTAATTTTATTTGTTAAATGTCTATTATTTTTTGTATAGTCAAAGATTCTAGTTCTTTCTGTTCTTAGTAATTCCATTAACCTAGCTTCTCAAAACAGAAATAGCTAATGATTCTGTAATTTATTAGCCAGGGTTCAATTCCTATGGTACAATCCTATGAATATTTTTTAATAATTTCAGTTTGCTGCCAGACAAAACATTTTGAGAACCACTGAATTATACCATGCACTTTGACACTATATAGATCAGGGGTTCCCAGACTATGCTACGCTTACCACTGGTGGTATGCAAGGATGTTCCAGGTGGTAAGCGAACAAACAAAAAAAAATCATGGATAACATTATTTTTTTAGCACTTTCAATGAGGAATAACAATTGTTTAAAAATTATTATTGAATGTATCAATTATGAGATGAATAAACATGATATACAATTAATAAATAATCTACGATTGTTGCCGTAGCAAAAGAAGGCACTCAAGTATTTAAGAGGACTTAAGAATCGAGTTGATATCCATCAAACCTACTATTGATTGCAAATAAACAACATGCTTCCAACTGAAAAATATTGATGCTTTTCTTAATTTTTCCAAATTTCTTAGTTTTGATGCATAAACTTTTATTAGCAAAAGCTTTGGTTTATTTTCAGTTTTCTTGCTGTTGCTGTTATGTGAAATTAATAACTTTTGTTTTTGGATTTTTGAACTTTATTCTTAAATGTTTACGTACCTAAGCAAATTTATTGCAAGGTATAACGTTTTATTGTTTAAATAAGCTTTTGTGAATCAGTTTGTATTTTTTTGTGAATACGAATTTTTAGAAACGGATACTAATATCATAAGACTAGGTGGTCTACTGATACTCCCAGTCATCTGAAAACTGGAAGTGGTACACAGTGGCATAAAGTCTGGAAACCCCTGATATAGGTAATCTGTTGATTGAATTTGAATTGCAGAAAATAAAATTTGTTGCATGTTATTTTGAATTTATTTAACTTATGTTCATTAAAAATATCTCAAACTAAAGGGGCTTTTACATCCCTGTCCAATTATTGATATTGAAGAAAAAGAACTATTGTGTAATTAGAGTTATAAGTTATATTAATAATTTTTGTTATTTTAGTAGGTGTAATTAAGTTTTTGATTGAATGGTTAAAAAAAAATTCCTATTATGTATTTTTTTCTTCAAGCTTTTCAAGTGACCATAACTTAGGTATAAAAGAAAAAAATTGACATTTATTGACTTTGGCGCCAAACATTT
The DNA here is from genome assembly GCA_948150685.1 of Rhaphigaster nebulosa. Classification (NCBI taxonomy): domain Eukaryota; kingdom Metazoa; phylum Arthropoda; class Insecta; order Hemiptera; family Pentatomidae; genus Rhaphigaster; species Rhaphigaster nebulosa. The sequence continues at coordinate 75,459,952 of OX411309.1, read as the reverse complement.
TGTTCATATCCAAAAATTCAAGAATATATGGTGACTGGCAGAAATGAAGATATAACTACTCACAATGACTAAAATATAAATCAATAAATGCTCAGACTTTTTAAAAACTATATTTATCTTTATCTACATATCAATTTTGACATTTTTATTTTAAATATGAACACCACGACATGATAATAAACTCACGACTTTAATAAAAACGAGTTAAAGGATGTGGTTTAATAAGCTCAGCCCCAGTGCTGTTCCTCGAATCGCAAGTTAACCTGTACAAGGGACTGTTGTGGGCCCTAGGACCTTTCTTTTCTACTTTTACCTTCTCTCTACCACGTTTCTGTTTTTATTTCTACAGCAAGGGACCGAATTGATCCCGATGAATAGCATAATACTCTTGGTCCGTGGATATATTTAGTTGTATGTATTATATTAGGGTAAAAATAAATTTTTTTGGTACGATAATATTTATAGCTATGATGTAAAAGTGTAATATTTAATATTTCTTGATCAAAAATAATGTTTTTATATTATGATATGTGCATGGTTAACAACCCTGTCTTGCTTGGGATGTCATAGTAAATTAAATGCAATTTGAATATTTAAGGTCTTATTCAAAGTGTCATAAGTAATATAAAAACATTATTCGTGGTCCAGAAATAGTAAATTTTAGTGATCCAATGTTTGAAAACAAAGTAATTGAATTTTTGAATGATCTGAAGGGTATATTGACATATACTTAATGATAACAGAGTTATTTAATTCTTTATGGAGGGAGTATATTATCAGATTTTTTATTCAAACCTGGCATCAAATTTGGTTTTATCACTGAAAACCCTTAAATTCAAATTTTTGAGCAAATAAAAAATAAAAAATTTTGCCGTCTTCTTCCCTTCAATTTTTTTTTTAAGATTTAAATTATTGCTCATAAATCAGGAACCCTTTGTTTGAACAATTCAAACAAAATTTAGGGCATTGGTAAAAGATCTTAAACTACGCGATTTGTTTAACCGTTATGTTCCTACATGTTTTAGAGCCAATGTTATCAGCAAAAAACTTCAATTTTGTTTTTATATGGTAATCACCTTTTTTTACACAGACCTTCTAAGATAATGCAATAGTTTTTTATATGTATGGAAAGAAGAAACTGTTTTTAACGAGGCCAAGAATGTGTATATTGGGTCAACTGAAGATAAGGGATAGAGCTTCAAACCCAAATGTAATTTTGTGGCTTTAAAAATTTTGAGCACACTCGGAAGTTAAATTTTTTTTTTTTTCGTTGATTTTTACATTTATGTTTTTTGATGTGCTGAATCCAAATCATCCATCATTTTTGACATGAAAAAATCTTTAAGGCTAGTTTTCTTAATAATTTAAACACTTTTTAAATTAATTTGACCAAAAATCAAATATTTAGCATAAAAAACCACGTCAATATCACTTTTCAAACTCAAAATATAAAATAAATCATTTTCAGCATGTTTTATTTGTTTTTCTTAGCTGCTAGAGCCCATTGGATAAAATGGTAGGACACGGGTCGACTTTTTTCAATTTAGAATCACCAACAAAAATTTGGTCAAAATCGGTGACGGACACATTGTGCACTTCCCTTTGTTAGTTAGTTATACTACTATAGCAGTTTATTTGTGTTTTCCAATTAGTTTAAGTTTTATTTTTATGAATTGAAAAAAAGTCATTTTCCAGCAGACCAACGTGGTCCCAGAGACCGCAAAGAAAAAAGTTTAAATAAATCAAATTTTTTAAAAATTATAGATCTAAAAGTGCTAAATATTTGAATAAAAAACCAAATGGTCTCACCGATAAAATATCAAAAAACTCTTGGGACTGAACGTGCTAGAAGGAAATTTGTTTGTAACTGTATATGATTTGATGGCTATTTAAAATGTATTTATGACAGTTTCATAGTTTTGCTATTAAAGCAATTTTAACACTTATGGCCTTGCTACGGTGCTTTTCTCTTTAGTCATTATTTATAGATTTATGGAAAAATTGCACACCATTTTTTGAAAGGCGAATATAATTTCAACATTATTTATTTTTTAATTATTTTAAATTTTATTTATTTAATTAATAAAAAATTTTAAATCCATCAAATATACGGATTTCATAAATCTTGCGTTAATTTTGGGTTGCTAAAGATAAGGCCATTGATTTCAGAATCCATTGCATGGCAGTTTAAGAGCATTGAAATAATTCTTCAATCTCTACACTCTGTGATTGGCCATTACCTTCTATTTCACTGTGACTACCTTTGGCTCATAATTGCTATACATGATCGTGGGTCATACTTATGGAGGAACTAGGTCATGCGATATATCATGTATGACATTACATCCTCTGGCATAAACATCTGCCCCTGCAAGACCTATTCTTAAATCTATTTCTTTAGCATAAAAATTCACTAGTTATAAATTTTTCATCTGATTTAAAATTTCTGTGTCAAAGAAAGATGAATTAACAATTTAATGTTGCAAAAGATTAGTAATACTCTCTAAAAACAACTTCTGTTTTTATTTAAATCTACTGTATATTTGTTATAGTTATATGAGAAAAATATCTGATGTGGACAACACTTGATTTCCTTGTAAGCCTATTAAACTATAAATCGGTGGCTCAAAAACTTATCCTGAATTTGGTTACTATTTTCCAAAGATTGCAATATCAAAAACGACACTCGGCATCGCGACATCTATCTATTGACACACACACATACTTTTGTTTCTGGAGGTCTCATTCCGTTATTATATGTCGTTTTATTTCAGTAGGTAACTAGTTTCCAAGAGATTTCCTCGTGTTCCATGACAACATTAGAACTGCCAATATCACTAGATAAAGCATTGTAAATCAACAGTTTTGATATATTAAGCGGAAGAACCCACTTAACTTATATCTTATTCTCCTGCTGCAGACTTGTTCATCTCACAAATGGGAAGGAAAATCAGTATTTTAAACTCAATTTTAACACTTAAGTAATAAAAATGTTTAATTGGAGTGGAAACAAAATCGCGTTCGTAACCTTTAACACCGAACCATATGATTTCTGTATTTAATTTTAATATAATTATTGATGTAAGTTTATTATGAACTTCAAGTAAAGTACCCTTTTCAGCTCACCAATTTTAAGCAAATTCTAGTAAACACATTCATATTGATATAAAAATCCTATTTACCAAATTTGAGATGTTTTTATTTTATATATTATATTTTAATATAATTTTTGATGAAAATCTGATTTGACCTTCTGATCAAAAAGGGAGGTTCACAAATAGATTTTTCAGCAATCCTGAATACAAAATTTTAACTTTCTACGGCTAACCGTTTTTTATTAATGCAAGATACGAACGAACGTATGTACAGACGTCACAACGAAACTAGTCAAAATGGAAAACAGTTGAAATATGAAAACCGAAAATGTTTGCGATTACAATACTTCCTTTACTTCGTACAAGGAGGTAAAAAATGATTAGTTTTCTTTGTTGTTGATTGATTGATTTTGTTTAATTTCTCAGAGACTTGTCTATTCAAAAATCTATGTGACTATTTAAACAAAGCTATTTCTGATTTGTTTGTTTATTAGAATTTAGATGTTTTATATTCTTTCCTCTTTTTCAGAACCCAGTATATCAAGTTTCATATTTTAACAATTTAATATTTAACCAAAGGAAGATAGTTTATTCAAATGCATTTTATAATATTGTTAGCTCTGTTCTTTGTTTCAAGTAGTTCATTACTTTTTCTTCATTAGGGAGAGTCCGATGAAAAAAGAGAAACAGAAAGCAAAAAGAGCGGCACGCCTACTAGTCCCTCTTACGATACGAAACCTGACAGGTCGGAAGATCTCTCAGACAGCGAACTTGAGAAGAGGAGGATAGCACTTCTTCAGCAGTTGCATGAAGAAGTGGAGTAGGCTGTACAGTTTTTACAAATGTATTTAAAGACAATGGTGAATTTTATTTTATTTTTTAAATTCTTGGTAAAATAAATTATCAATTTATATGTACAATATTATTTATCATTATTGAGTTAGGGTATATAATAAATTTCACGAGAAAATGTTGCTTTTGTTTCCTATTCCAATTTAATTATTGACATAAAGATTATTGTATGTTACATGTGCCATTTATTAATGCAGTTCAGAGTGAAATAAAATTAATCTAAATATTTACCTAATTTCAATCAAGGACCAAGAAAAATTATCCTGAACTTTCTAGCAGTTAAAATAATATCCTTTCTCTGCTAATCAAATGCTATATAACTTAAAATGAATAATTATAAAATTGTTTCTCAATTATTTTTTATGTGGTGACTAGGGAAACAATAAATATACCAAGGTAATATCTATTTAGCTCTCAACATACTCTTAATTTTTCTTAAAAATCGAATCTTATTAAGTTACACTTAATTTTATTTAAATAAGTATATAATATTAATTCAGAAAAGCAACTGTAAAATGTTGGCAAAATATTTGGAAAGATTTCGTTTCACATCTAGACCAATTACATACATTAAAAAAAAAAGTGGCCCAATTGACAATACCCTCCATGCGATATTGCATATTACTCTGTTATAGAAAGAAACTGTTTAAATTTACATATATAATCGGCTTACTATCATAACCTCTTAAGTCCTAATTTTATACTTCAAATATTTTTTTGATTATAGATATAAGGTTGGAAGTCTGTTAAAACGTATAACAGTTTTCAGACATTTGGATTAGAGGTATGTCGGAATTCCATTAAAATCTCCTTTTTTTTATCATGGTTTTAGTTTGTCAAAATATATTGTTCATGCCAATATTGTATGAATTGTAACAAAAAGCCACTGTTTTAACAATCTCCAAGTTCATACCAGTTGAAGCGAGTTGGCCCTGAAAGCCTATTAGGAATCGTGTAAGGAAGGGTGGGTCGGGTAAGAGGAAAGAGAAAGGAAGATACAATGTATACATATTTTGTAACGTTCTAAAAATAATATTAGCTTTGGCGAGGATAGAGGTCCTTATTTCAAAAATATTCTATTTTAATATTGATAAAGGCTTAGATAGATCCTGGCTAGTTATTAAATCGGAACGGACTAAACTATTTTCTATCTATCATATCATAGTTATACTCTAATTTTCGACATCAAAAAACCTGAAGTAGCAAAACATCCATGATTTTAATGGAAAATATAGATTTTTCAAAAACGTCGTTTTCTCTTTGCCATCCGATTGGTAATTGGTAATTGATGGGTAAGAGGGGAGGGGGAGAAAATTTATACATATATTGTAACAATCTACAAATAATACTAGCTTTGACGAGGATGGAGGTCCTTATTTAAAAAATCTGGTACTTATAAACAAATGTATAAGAAAATTATGAGCTATTCAAATTTAAATATTATATAGCCGTGGAAGGTCTCCAATAATTAATTATATTTCTTATAATCCTTTAGGTAAGCGTAGTCATGATATTGAGGCAGTTTCACCACTCATTGGGAATCTTCAAATGTATGAAATTTGCAAAAATTTGAAAACCATATCTTTAGGAAAAAAACTTTATAACATTGTAGTAATGCCTTATGGTTACCATGTGGTCCATAATGTGTGTCATTATCCATAATTATTTCTAGAATCCTGTAGACCGTGCTAGGAATCATCTCTGATCTCTGTCCATTAGCCCAGGATTCTTTTGTCAGATATGGAGAGAGGCCAGAGATGATTTCTAGCATGGTCTAGAAATAATTATCGATGATGACATTTCTGAACCATGGTAATGGACCGCATGGTCACGATAAGGCATTATTACAATGTTATAATTTTTTTTCCTGGAGATATGGTTTTTCCATTTTTGCAAATTTCATCCATTTGAAGGTGCCCAGTGAATGACGAAACTGTCTCAATATCATGGCTATTATTTTTAGATTCTGTAAAAATAATTTGAATATACTGAGTCTCCCTCTACCTCAACAATTATTCTACATAATTTCAGAGATATGACAAATGACCTTTTATCTCACCTTTTATATTACATTGATATTAAAAGTATTAATAAAAATAGTCTGTAAATTTTCATCCTATATTTAGTTACTAATATGCATTTGTCTTGTTTTTCTTAAGAAGTAATAAGTATAGCAGAAGTGAGAACCCTATCACTTTATTTATAATTATTTATTGAAAAATTAACAATATTTTCATTAGGATTAAATTATGGATACCAGTTTACTCCAAATTTTTATATTCCTGTTTATACCACTGTATGTACTACATTATATTACCTATTGTCCTGATAGGATTGATCAGAATGCTGTGTTGCAAGTCAGCAACACAACAATTTTGAGCAGCCACTTTTAATGTTAATCAAAGTTTTGTTTGTTAAAAAGCTTTAGAGAGAAAAACCTAATAATAAGATAAAATGTTTCACCCCACAGACGGATCTATTCATGAAAGTCTTGAAGATAGACAAATATATAGAGAAAGCGATTTTGTCATACTCATGTTTCACTATTAAATTCTGTGTTTAAATCAATATTATTATTTGTAAGGATATAAATATTATAAAAAAACCAACAAACATCAGTCTGTTACTTTCAAGATATGTGCTAAAGGAGGCAAGAAATGTAAGTATTGGCAGTTAAAATTATAACAAAGAACTTATTTCTTGAGTGAACTACATACTTGCCCAGGATAATATAGATGACTAACAGTAGCGTTCACTTTAACAGAATAATATGTCATGGAAAATGAAGCATGTGCTGGCAGTTAAGAGAATATTCAATTTTTAAAATCATGTCACAGAGGTGGGGTTAACTTAAGAGCAAACATTTATGAAATAATTTTATAGCTTTGTGCTGATAAAAGAAATTTCTTTATAGTAATCATGAAATGATCTATCTGTTATTTAAGATTTTTTTTCTATTTTATAAAACCAGGATTAATTATAACAGAGCAGAGATGAGAATCACAAGCATTTCAAGGGTTTCCAATCAAAATAAAATTATTAATAACCTTTATTAATACAAATGAAAAAACAACTTTTGAATATATATATATAAATTTCAAATTATTAATAGGAATCCAAAATTGACAGTTTTTGTAAATTTACCCGTACATATCCATACACATATACATCTTTTAAGTTGAAAGATTATTAATAAGATAAATTATAAATGCAGGAAAAATAACAGTACTTGGATAGAAAAACATTCAATGAGACAATACCTTAAAAAGTAATCTTTTATTCTGAAGTAAAAAATTACAACTCAGAAATACTATTTGGCCAGTTTTTTCAAAATGTTGGAAACATTTTGATAGTGTTGCTTCCTCCATTTAATATTATTTTTAATTGACTCAACAGCTTTCTTCCTTCCTGTCACCCCTGCTCCAGCATCAGGATACTTTTTAATAAAATCTTCAACCTTTTTTTAACAAATAGCAATTAATAAGATGCCTAAAATGAATTGTTTTAATGATTTCAATATAACTTTTTAGTTGTACCTCTTTTAATCGTTCTTCTGTAGCGAAGTATGCAGTACACTTTGGCAATACACGACCTAAAGATCTATCATTCAAAGTAAATCTTTTCACGAAATAATCCCAATTATTCCTGCAAATATGAATAAGCAGTTTATATTGAATAATTAATAGTTGACCATAAAAATTATTATGAAAGAATAAGATGGTAAATAGGAGATAAAAAAAAAATATATCACAAATAGTATAAACTATTTATTAGAAACCCAATATAAACAATTTCTAATATGGTTTCCAAATATAAATGGTTTCTAATAAATAATTTATACAATTTGTAAATAATTTTTTTGACCACCTCCCGGGCCATCTTATTCCTTCATAAACAATTTACAGTTCAAATATAATATAAGAGTACTTTAACTATTATTTATAAATTAATAGAATTCCTTGCTTTTCCTGGTTCTAAAAATTTGAAAAACAACATTCATTTAAAACATAAAAAAGGTGGGAGTAAGCAAAATTTTATAAGTTTTAAGCAATATATTGATTTTGTTGATAATCAAGAAACAAAAGTTATGGTTACGTTTTTGAAAAGAATAACCACGAGACACATTCCTAACACAATATCTTGTTTTCCATTTTCCAATAACTGCTTAAAAATAATTTTATTTTTAAATAATCATTCCATGAAATGACTATAGTGATTTTAAATTTTATACTTTACAAATTATTATTTTTCTTAATATAGGATGTAAAGCAAGAGGTAAACAGGCATGAAATCATGTTTAAAAACATAATAAAATAAAATGATAAGAAATAATCGTTATAATAATAATTCAACATCATTAAATGTAGTTGTTACACATTAACCCTTTATAGAACTGAGGTACGCATGTTGTACCAGAGCCAAATTAGAATTTTGTAAATAGTTTCATTGGGATATAATAGATGGCAGAAAAACTAGAAAAATACGTTAAGGACTCTACCACCACTGAAATAGTCTGTAGAGAACGATTGGTACAACGTCTGTACCAGTGAACGTCAAGCATTTGTCTTCAAACTACGATTGCCTGCATTGTTGCTCTCATTAAATTAAAACTCTTAAGCATAAATTCATTTTGATTCTTTTACTTTATTAAAAAAACATGTAGCAATATTACTCTAAGCCATTGTTTCTCATCAGTTGACAGGATAATATTTATTATTATCGGAAAAATTGACAACATTTGATGAAAACAACTTGGGTGAATCTTGGTAATTTTTTTTTTATTTCAATAATTTTCTTTTTTATTGTCATTCCAAAGTACTCTAATGTAACTAAAATTATCATTAATTAATTATCTAATTTCAATCTAGATATACTTTACTTAGAATTAAGTTCAAAGATGTCCAAAATATTATTAGAATTATAAACCATGAAAAAAATATTAGATACCCATTTTCTTTGCAATGATCAATAAATTTGCCCTATAAAAGCTTAAATAGTAAATTTCACGGCTGTGTGTTTTATTTATGATCATACCCTCAACCAACTATATCTACATTGTATTTCTTTTATGAAAGTATTCAGTAAAATGATAAGACCAATAACCACTTTTTGTCCAAGAATAAAATCACTTTTTTCTGACCACAGTTTGTGCTTGATTTCAAGAAGTAGTAGAATAAAAAAGAGGACCCCCCTCTCCATGTGGTCAGGGATATTTACACATTTTCAGCTAATTGAAAGCATACTAAAGTGTACAGTGTGGTTGGATTTACTCCCATGAGGATCTAGTAGGTTACAACTTAGGAGTTGTAGATATTTTAATGTAAGTGAATGTAAATAAATACCTGATGTATTCCCAAATAAATTCGCCACCAGCTGGAGAAGTCAAGCATATGTAGTCAAGGAAAATAAAATAATCCTGTGACCGAACATTGTCTTCATTTTTTATGAGCTCAAGCAATCTATATCAACAGAAATATATGTAGAAATTGATATTTTATACAATTAGAGAACATTTCTATTCAACAAAGAGAATAACATAATACCAATAACGAATGTAACTCAATTTTTAGGCACCGTAATATTCAGTCATATCAAATCAAAACTCATTTTTTTATAGTAACATTAATATTGAAAAAATGAAAAAAAATAACCATTTATTAATCAAAATATGTTACATCAAGTTGAATGCATTTACTCTAACAATCAATCAACTTTTTATTTCCTTCCGGGTAAAAGCTTAAAGATAAAGAAGAAATGAAATTTTTGATAGCATCAACAGTATAGAACAATGTTTTTTAAGAAACAAAAAAGTGGTAATCAGTTTTAGTAATAAGTCTAAAACGAAATATTATGGAGGTAGTAGAGCTTCAATTTCCAAGTCAATGAAAAGTATTTACAGAATGGTTAATCTTGAAATAATGATCCATGCAGGAGTATTGAGCATTTTCAATTGACTAAAACTGTAAGTTGGGCTTCAAGCTTTTCATGAAAAAACATCCAGCCCTTAACAATTATTTTTTGTTGTGTTAGTTTCTTCAGGACTTAAGAGCATAACATGGATAAAACCAAACATTCCATATAAAACAATCAATATAATTTTTGTTTTCAGGTTCTAAGCTTAGTTTTGGTGAGTGCTTCAGGGCATATTCATCTAACCATAGATCTTTCTTTTCAGGTTGTCATTCTATTTTTCATTCGGCCCAAAAATGTTCGATGTATTTCCAGAACAAAAGAGAAAAAAAAATTGGCATCATCAATTCTTCTGTTATTCAGTGAACTCATTTTTTTTGTACTTGCTTACTTTCTTTAAATGACTAGAATGTACTTATTCAAAGTTCTTGTCCATTTCCCCCACTATTTTTAGCAACATGGCCACAACTTAAGAATCCAGATGGCCATTATTCAGTTTAGGATCAGGCCTACCTTGCTTCTTGCATTAAAGTTAAAAATTTCCTGATTAAAATTTTTCACACCACCAATACGTAGTTATATTCTCAGTGTCAGAGTAGTGCTTCAACATTCCTCATGAGGTTAGGTTTAAACTCATAACAGATAACGAAACAAATTTCTGCATAAATCATAGTTTTAAAAGAACAAAATTTCATTGGTTTGTACATAAACAATTTACGGTTGACACTGAGCAAATAGCAGTAATAAAATGGCTGTAATATGGCATATAATACTATAATTGTCAACATTGAGAGGATAAAGGAGATGGAGAGAATAAGTATAGATAACTATGGTTCTAGACCAATTGTAAGGGGAATCACATGCTTTTAAAAGAAAACTAGTGTAAGACCACATTTATTCTAAGGGAAACATCTGTTCAAACTGCTCTCCCGTAAAGATATGGAAATTTGACGTAGTGTCCTATACTTTCGAGGTACAGATATATCATCGAATATTTATGAATATATATCATTATTTTGAAGATTTATGCTAACCTTGAAATAATTTGAGGATTTGATACAGAAGCTATTGCTGCCATGTAATCACTTTTGTCAATGGGGTCCAACTCCTTCAGATATAGTTCCCATAATTTTTGTCGATTAGCTTCTTCATTTGCTCCTCTAACACCTGAAAGTAGTCATATAATAAATAGGATTATTTTGTCGGAGTTACATTTTCATATCTCTTGATATGAACAACTCCCAGGGAGGAGTTACATATCTAATAAAGTGAATATTGATAAGCTTTCATATGAAGGAGCTAATACTTTGTAGATGAATATTTGGATACTTGATTCCTTTTTGCTTCCTCACTACTGAAGTTAGAAAAGGCTTGTGGTTCATGCAGAAAGTGAAAAAAAATTTGTAGTACACAGAATCAAAAATTTCCACTTGCATTGTACGTTTCAGACATCAAGGAAGAAATGTGGTCTCCTGTTTGTCTATCTATCAGAAGCCAAATCCATGTGATGGCATAACACCTACTACAGTTAATCCGATTTTGAAGAAATTTTCAGGGATTGTGCAGACTGGTCCTACCTAATCTAGATGGTGCCATATCAATCAAATTTATTTATCAAATTTCATTCAGCACTTTCGCTTAAGCATGTGCAAATGTTTTTTTCTTGACACATCTATATTTCGTAAACGGCTCGTCTGTTTTGGTCTAAAGTTGGAGGAAAATTGAGGATTAGTACAACAATGGTTATTATAAATTTTGGGAGTTTGGCTCGGGCCGGTGACAGAGGCACATTGGGACCACGCTTGCCTTTTCTATAGGTGGTTTGTTATCATCTGATTTTTCTCAATATTAGTGTGGACCAAGAAACTAGGGATCTATTTATGGAGAAATCTATCGAAGATTTTGGACAGAAATAGAAGGTACGTAGGAGTAAAGAGCTGCAGTCAACGAAGCTCTCCCCCCTAGAGAATGGAGATGCCATCCAATCATCACAGGCAGGAGATACCACCAAATATTTAGGATGCACATTCTCGGGGCATTGCCAACTAATAATTGTTCCCAGGACTTATGTACCCTCTCCAGACCGCGCCCTTTACAAAAATACATCCTGTGGTATCAGAAGGTATAGATATAAATATCCGCAGGACTGTCAAGGCCATTATCGGGTTACCAGCTAACACCTCCACGGCGATGTTATACCCACTGAGGAGGTATCGAGGATTGGGACTGATCCGCTGTCAATGAGAGGCTCCATAAAAGCATTGGTCCATTGCTCAGCGACTGTCGAATGTATCGGATGCCCTGTTCCAGTCCACATTCGATTATACAGTGGAAATAGCTGAATGTGCTGAAAGACTGGGTGTTGATCAGGGCCACTGTGAAAGCTCTACGACAGTCGCTACGAGAAAACGCTTTTGAGGACGGGGCTAATTGCAGGTGGCAAGGCATTGGCATTCGTCATTTCAAAGAGACCCCGAAAGCCAACAGATACATATGTGAGAAGCAAGTTCTTTCTGGGTCTGAATGGTCCAACGCCCTAAAGCTGAATATTAACTATGCACCACTATATGGAGTACCAGGAGCCTGCGGATAACAGAGAAGTTGGGTCCCCCTCTCGCAAATGCGGCAGAGTCTGAAACACCAGCCCATGTACTGGGAAAATGCCCCAATTACTCCCTCTCCATAACACTCCGGCACCATAGGATCAAGCACAAACTGATAAGATGCCTTTGGAAAAAGGACTTCATCTGCTTCGACGTCGTATACTGCATCAAAGCTGACGGATCCGCGAGATATGCAGATATTGTCGGATTCTTGAAAGTAATGACCTTGATCAGGCAGGTAGGGTGGAAAGAAATTTATGAGAAGTGCACCTCTTTCCTAAAAGAAAAATTCTGAGACCTTCGGAGAGTTCACTGTAAGAGGTCTCTGGTTTGGATCTCACGGAACAATGCCAAACAGAACAAGGAGCTTTCTGGAAGACCTAGGTGTTAGCAATAGAGATGTTGTGATATTGGCCAAGAATATTATGCTTGACTCCCTGGGGATTATCCACCATCACTTCTATGGTGGTTAATTGAGTCGATATTCGTTATTTATTATTATGATTATTGTTTATTTATTTTTTCTTTAAGTATATTTGTTGCCATTGGTATTTATCCATATCTTTTTATTTATTTATTATTTCTTATACTAATTTTGATGCTTAGGTGTACGTGTCTAAAATGTGAACATTTGATTAATTTTTAATTAATTAATTTTATTAGCTATTTGTTTTTTTATATAAAAAAAAGCAAAAAAAAAAAGTTATTTCAAGTAATAGTTGAGGATCACTGGAAAAGAGAAAGTAAGGGATAGATTAGAGAGTGAAAGAAGGTTTACAGCAAACAAAAGGGGAAAAAAGAATAGATATAATGTGGTAATCTAGCGATGAGAATAATGTATTTAGAGTTAAAATGAAACAAAAAAAAATGTTATAGATATTATGTCTAGCATTAGATTGATGAGTATGCTATGTATGTAGCAACCCAAGGTATTTGGGTAGCATTGTTGTTTATAAAGCATTTCTCTCTCTCTCCATCAACTACTTTCACTTATACATGCACAAATGTATTTTCTTAGAAAAATCTATATTTTAAAAGAGGCTTGTCCGATTTGGCCCTAAGCTGACTGAAAATTAGGGATTAGTGAGCAAATGGTCCAGAGTATCAATTTCGTCAAATTTTACATAACAATTGAAATTAATGTAGTTGTAGTAGAATTAATTTATAAATATTATATTTTATTTAAAAATAATTATTTTAGGTTCAATAATGACTTTGGAATATTCTTCCAATTTTTTTGTTTATTAAATACTTTATAAAAACTAATGACAACTAGTTATAAAAATTTTAAAAAAATTATTTATTTTTAAATATTTATTATTATATTTTTTATTATTTACTTTTTTGGACTTGGGTGATGTGCATTTTATCGATTTAGAGATCGTCCATTAGGTTTTCGATATTGCTAATTTCTATTCAAATCGAAATTTTTTTCAAGCACGAACATTCCAAATTAATTATTAATTTTGCAGAATTCATCAGCATAAGGATCATTTATAAGGTGTTAAGGGATGCTAATTCTGAATCTAATAACGGATTTTTCATCACGCATGCGCAGTTCGATTTACTGTTACTGTTAAAGTTTTCTTCCATGTAGAGATCGTTTATAAAGTAATCTAGTTCTAATTACATTTTTTGAGTCAGATTTTTGGTCAATACAAGTATGTTTATAGTTGTATTTAAGAAAATATTCCAACTTTAACTCATAATCCATACTTAAAAGAAAACCTATATAAACAAAGAAAATAATTTGCTAGAACTTAAAACAAAGTATAGTTCAAATTTTTCAACATACCATATTTGTAAATAAGACTTCGAATGAGATGGTGAGGTTTTCCTGTTTCTCCATTCAACCAGGCCGTAAAGATTTCATTACCTTTAACCATCACTTCAGGGATTTCAAGTCTGCATGCAAATGATAATAAAGTTATCTTGAACTGCCTGAAAAACAAATAATAAGCATCAGTCAAGCACAGAACTCTTTATCCATTTTTTTATCCTCTATTATTAAGGGCTCAATTTGTTTTTGATGGAATTTCCTCCACTGCCAAGCTTAGACAGCAAAGAATGTAAGGCAGTCTAAGATAAGCCCCACTGTTCTAATAAATTAGGGATTGATAAATTATTTGCCACTTCTATAATTTTGGTTTTATTAAAAACTAGTTTAGAATGTTAAAACATTTATCTTCAGTTCCAGAAACACACAAAAATTCAAAAATAAGCAATTCAAAATATAGTTTGGTATTATTATACACATTAAATTAAATGTAATATAAATTAGTATTATAAAACATTCATGGATTATTAATTTAATTAAGACAAGAAATGAAATACATGTTGGTGCTTACCAACGTTTAAGTAGATTATATCAAACAGGAAAGTTTGAATTGCTTTGTTCTTGCACTGAACTAGCAATGAAAGAAAGGTGGGGTGTTTATAGGTAAATGGTTTAAGGGTCAGGTTTTTTTCAGTAATTCTGGGGAGTAATTGTTTTTTCTGTTATAGATGGGAATAAATTTAATATTGGACTATAGGAGATATTTATTTGGTCATTTAAGCAAAAATCTGGATTGGATTGAAGGATTTTATTATTTCAAGTGTTTCATATATATTTAACTTGAGGCTGTTTTCAATATGATGCTTTAATTTAAGAAGTGGCAAATAATTTATCAATCCCTAATTAGATTGATCCTTCTATAACATCATGCGGATCTCAACTGGTTCTAATAAATATTTGAGAATTGCATGAGCAATACTTAAGTTGCTCTATATAAATAGCTTTGGTTCTGTCAAGGTGACCACTGACAATCACTCCAATTCGAACAATGAAATGAAAAAACTGAAGTGCTTGGAGACAATTTTTTACTAGAAATGCCACTTAATATCATTGATTTTATACATTTTTCTCGAAAAAGGCTCCAACGATTTTGATCAAACTCACTATATCAATGTACAATTAAATGCTCTTTAATATCAACTAGTTCTTATCCTCATTAAAATAGTCTGGCAGGGCTTAAATGTTGAATTTTCAAAATGGCTGCCTCTAATTAACTTTAATTTTGTTTATCTGAAATAATTAACCATTTCTCATTGTTACAAGTAAGAAAAAAGGGATAAATATAAACTATGAAGGAATTTGATAAATAATTAAAGGAGAAATATTTTCCCATGCTGAAAACAAATTTCCGGAAATTTCAGCTAAAGATTTTAGAAAAAATAATATCTAGCATATAAAGCCTTAGAAAGTAATGCAGAATAATTTAAAAAAACATAAATTTAAGTCATAGTAGTTAATAATTTCTACTTTTACATTATTTAATGAAAAATAAATGTTTCCATGGAAACTAAATGGAAAATTTTAAAATTTATTTTCAGTTGCGTAGCAAGTGAAAATTCTGTAATGCACACACCACACCCACCATTTATTATTATTATAGCACAGCATAAAAACTGCGCAGTTCATTGTTCCACTTCTTCAGTTTTACTCACTCATGATTGGTTACAGAGATTGGATTTCAGGCATAGCGTGATGGAGTTTAGGGCTGATGAAATTCCAGCAGCTCCTCATTACTCTAAAAAATCCACACAGAATTTCACACTGACGGTTGTTCAATATTCCATTTGGCATGGAGCAGTTGGAGTACTGTCAATGACCCCCATTAGATAAAAATACAAAGGCACCACCTTCCTGTCACTTCTAAAATGTCCTACAGCTTTCACTCTACAAAATCAAGGGATTTTTATTTAAATCAACAGGAGTCTTTCGGCAAATTAAAGGAATATAATGGCCACTTCATTATGTTATTGAGCAAAACCAATAAACAAATTATGTAGAGTGATTAATCTTACCATGTTCTGTGAAGTAGCCCTTTTTAAAACAGGTTTCCAACTCAGATTTGAATCGGAATAATGAATTCATATCAATAATAGAATATTTTTATTAAAATCTGAACTGCTATGGAGCAATTTTTTTTTTCTTTCCATGAGATTGAAAAGTATAATAGAACCACCGATATTGAGCAGAAGTTCTTTAGGGTGAATGTTTTTTAAACTGTACAATTAAAAAGGTTGTCTGTAAGTATAAAAAAATGCTGGCAATAGGAGGTTTACAATCATATCATATATTTTTTTTCCATTGGATGGAGCTTCCAAAGTTAATATGTATATATAACTAAGAATTAGATTTTGCTAATAAATTAAACGAAAATTAATCAATACATAAACTTTTCACTTACTTTTCCAAGTTCGATGCTGTACTTTTAACTTCCCAAATGTCTGTCAGTAAAAATGACGGAATCAAAGAAGTTCCGAATTTCTATGAATTAAAAAGTAATCAATAGAATATAATACTACATTTTAATGATATGTGATAATTTTTAATTTAAAAAAAAATTACCATTAAATCTGTGTGAGCAGGGGTACTATGTAATATATTTTTGTATCTGTAAAAATGCTTTGAAGCTACAGCCCATGGGACGTAATGAGATTCTGATCCATTTTTTAAGTAGCTGACAAGATGAAAAGGCACTTCGTAACTTAGATAACCTGCTTTAGCAAGGCTGAAAGAGTCATCTAACAGATTAGCACGATCGATAGGGTGGCTAAGGACCTACAATAGTAACAAAATTATGAATAGGTATATAGCTATATATAGTTAAACAACTTAAAGAAGAACCTTTAAATGCGCATGGCGCCTAACAATAACATTTTGTTATTGAAATAACAATCAGTTTACAAAAATTCAAGATGGTGGCTATTTGGCAATGTAGCTGTCTGAAGTTATGCGATGGGAAAAGGCTTTCCCCGCCCTGAGCATAAACTCTCAGCCTATGCTCCGTCCACTTCTTTAAGTTGTTAGCCAATATATATTGTTGACCATGGAGAAAATCTAGATGATGGTTGGGATTGTGTTTAGAAATAAAAGTCATAGTAAATAATTTTTTACATTTTGATTTGTGCCAAATGACATTCAGGGTGTACATTTCTGAAAGATGCTGTCTAAATGAGCAAGCTTCAGAGTCAAAACAGCACCTGACTTTAGGCTATACTGAATTGAATGCCTCAGAATACCTCTGTCGACAAAACCGTACAAATAATCCAATCAATGTCACTTTAATAAAACCATGATTGAGAACGAGGTCCTAATATAATAAGTATATTCTTTGAGTGTACTGATAGCTGGAAAATATAGATTGCATTTGGATAAACAATGATGACAGAAAAAGCTTTGAATAAACAGATGTTAATAAAAATATCTGATGTGGACAAAACATGACTTCCTTCTACGCCTATTAAACTATAAATGGATGACTCAAAAAGTGATCCTGAAATTGGTTAATAGTTTCCGAAGATTGCAGTATTTCAAAAACGACACTCGCCGTTGAGACATCCATCTATTGAGACACACACACACAGACATAATCTTGTTTCTGGAGGTCTCATTCTGTTATTATATGTCATTTTCTTTCAGTAGGTAACTAGTTACCAAGAGATTTCTTCGTGTTCTGTGACAACATTAGATCTGTCAACATCACTAGATAAAGCATTGAAAATCGACAGTTTCGACATTTTAAATGGAAGAACCCACTTAACTTATATCTTATTTTCCTGCTGCAGACTTGTTCATCTCACAAATGGGGAGGAAAACCAGTATTTTCCACTCAATTTTAACACTTGAAACAAGTAATAAAAATGTTTAATTGGATTGAAAACCAAATTGCGTTTGTAATCTTTATTACCGAAACATATGATTTATGAATTTAATTTAAATATAATTTTTGATTTAAGCTTATTATGACCTTCAAGTAAAGTACCCTTTTCGGCTCATCAATTTTGACCAAAATATAGTAAATGCATTCATATCGATATAAAAGTCCTATTTACCAAATTTGAGATGTTTTAGATTAAATTTTAATATAAATTTTGATGAAAGTCTAATATGACATTCAAGTAAAATGCCACTTCCAGTCTGCCAATGTTAACCAAAATTTATTATATTATTTATATTAACATGTAAGTTTTATATACCAAATTTGAGAAGTTTTGCATTATATTTTAGTATAATTTTTGATGAAAATCAATAATGACCTTCAAGTAAAATACCACTTCCGGTAATTATGTAGTGACCAAAAAGGGAGGTTCACAACTAGATTTTTCAATAATCCTAAATACAAAATTTTAACTTTCTACGGCTAACCGTTTTTGAGTTATGCAAGATACGCACGAACGTCCGTACAGATGCCACAACAAAACTAGTCAAAATAGATTCAGGGATGGATATTTCCGCTAAAATCTGAAAACCAAAAATTTTCGCGATTACAATACTTCCTTTAGTTTGTACAAGAAAGTAAAAGCTATCCCCCTCCCCTCAACAAAGCAGATATCCTATTGACATGAATAAAATAGAAGCTAAGATATTTGAAGTAGCAGTACCAGTGGATGACAATATTCAAAGGCTGTCACTATAAAAATATCCAGATATCAAGATCTAGCAGGACAATTTATAGACTAGAAAAGATAAAAATTTTACCTGTCATAATCTCAAGCAATGGTTTCATTCCAGAAGTGAGGTTCATTATTTTAAATTAGAAGGAATATCAATGAAGAAATTGTAGAAAGCAAATGTGGCAGTTCTTCCAGATACAGTTACAACATTAAGCAAAATATTGAACTTGAAGGATTTTTGTTAGTAATAATCTCTAAAAGCTTTTGGTTACTACTCTCTGAGTTGTAAATGAAGGCAAATTTTATCAGGGTTGGACGAAATGTAATTTCAATTACAATTACTTACCAATTACTGTTATTTGGAATTGCAGAAATAAAATTACAATTACAGGTAATTGCAATTACTTAATGAACCACTGTAATTGTGGGCTGCAATTTCAATTGCTCGTTGAACTAAAGCAATTGCAATTACAATTATTTGTAATTGTAATTTTATTTCTGCAATTCTAACTAATTGTAATTGAAATTACTTAACACCAGAATGGTACTAAAAAAGGTATTTCCAAAAATTTGCTAAGAGATACGTTTCAAATTGGTGAGTTTCAATGAATCGAAGGAAAATTTAGGACAAATAATATTATAAATATTTTATAAAAATACAACAAAATTAAATATAAAAAGGAGTGATATCAAAAAGACTGCCCCACCAGAAAAGGATTCTCAGCGTTTCCCATTTTCGTTTAGGAGTATTTGCTTTGCACCAGGATGTTATCCTCGGTTTAGTATGGAACACATTATACCTGAGGAATAACGACCGTTAATGATTCCAACCAGAATGCATCCCTCAGAGCTTTGCGCCTCGGTTTAGGAGGAATCATTAACGGTCGTTATTCCTCAGGTAAAAGTATTTCCTACTAAACCGAGGAAAGAAGTGCTAAGAATCTTTTTCTGGCAGGGCAGCTTTTTTGATATCACTCCATTTTACAACTGTGAAGTTGTCTCTCCCAAGTCAAAACTTTTTTAGAGTTCTGATAGCCTCCCTAAGGGTTCTAGAGTTCTCTTTCATTTTTTGAAATAGTACTGTTGTTTAAACTACAAAAAGTAGCAGCTAAAGAAACGGGAGGAACTTTGAAGCCCTGTAATTTGTTGCTATCAACTGCGGCATTTTGGTTAGTGGGAATAATTGTTACAACTACCAGAACTCTCAGTAAAACAACCGTTTACCGACACAAATTTTTACTAAAAATATTCCGGGCTCCATAAGGGTGAAAATATTTCTCGGTATTCAACAACTTTGTCCAGAGTTCTGGTTTATAATTTTAATTTTAATAATAAATAAATAAATTTAATAATTTATAATGGTTTATAAGTATTAACACTTCTTGTGCTACGAAGCGAAACAAAAAAATTCTCGCACCTCCAATTTTCAAAGATACATTTTTTGCAATTTTGAAGCTCTATAATTATTTTGCTATCAATTGTAGCACTTTGGTCAACAAGAATAATTTTTAGAACTCTTAGGGGGACTAACCGAACTTTCAACGAAACAACCCGACAACCAACAAACATTTTGACTGAAAATATTCCAGTCAAATGGATGAAAACTATGTACAATATAGCATAGTAAAGTTTTTATAATTAGAACTCCTCGGGAGACAACCAGAACTCTAAACCAAGTTGTTGATTTCTAAGAACAATTTTTACCCCTTTGATCCTCTGAATATTTTGAGATAAATTTTGGGCGATAACCGGTTGTTTCATTGAGAGTTGCCTCTCCTAATAGTTCTAGCAATTATCCTTACTAAACGAAGTTCTACAGTTGGTAGCAAAAAAGTAAAAGGGCTTTAAAGTTGCAAGAAATGTAATCTTTAAATATTCAAGGCACAGAACTATTTTGTTTCACTTTGTATCACAAAAACTGTTTATAATTATCAATAGAGCCAACTTCACAGTGGTATTCTTATTACATAGCATGTGAAAGAGGGATTCCCAAGGACAAATTTAATCACTAAGAAAGAAATACAAAAACATAATATTTATTTATTAATTGCACTTTGTTTCAGTAAAAAACATAAGAAATAGACTGCAGCAAACAATAGCTGTGCAAACATAATTAAAACCAATGACTATACAGATTGTAATAACTCATATTTTTTATTGTTATTACCCCACTATAATACAAAATAACATTTAAAATGATAATCTATCAAATGTTATTTGGTCTCATTTCTTTTAGATGCTTTGTGCTGGAATGTGTAATTAAAACATGTTTTTTATTTCTAAAACTAAAGGACACAAAAGGCACTAAACCAGCTCAAAATACATATGTAAGCAAATTTTGGAGTCATTTTGTTCTGACATTTAGGCTGTAGGCCTGTTAAAAGAGAACAAGAACAACAAGAAGAAGAAAAAAGAAGAAAAATGCTTCTTTTGAAGTATTATACCTCAGCTCACTTAAGTCCGATTTAGAGACTTTCTGTTCTCGTATTAAAGTATATGTGCATGAAATTTAAAGCTCCAAGACGTTATATTTCTGGAGATCCAGATACCCGAAAAACCATTCTTGTTACATCAGCATAACAATATTCGGATGTCTTTCGTCGTTTTTCAAAAATTTTTATGCTGATTTTTTTTATTGGCGGGAAGGAATACGACCATATTTCTATAATGACTTTCAGTTAAATAGAAGCACATGCATACGTATTAATACAAAATTTGCTAGAAATTAATTTTGGTAAATTAAAAGCATAATATGACACTTATGTACCTACAAACAAAAAGTTATTACGAAACTATTATTGAAAAAGTTTGAGATAAATTTCTTGCTTTCACACAGTGGAAAATGCAGAAAGCAATTCATAAGATATAGGGATTGGCTGACAAGAATGGTTTAAAATATAGACTAAGACAAGCATGGCTCTTGTCCATGGCCATGCACATTTGTCGTAAAAGATGTTTCCAAAATCGAAAATTATTATTAAAATGTACTGAAGTAATATTTTCAAATAATAACTTACATTTAAGATTGAAATTAGATCAAAAATTAAACTGGACATATCACCACATGAATATCTTAGGAAAATCATCTACCAGTGAATGATAGCCTACTAAATAGTCAAATACCTGCGAGTCCAGTAAAGGAAGAAATTTCAACCATTCATCTGCATAATTGACTCGATAAAAGCCAAATTGTTCTGAATTGATTTTGTACCACTCTACTCCTGAACCAAGATTAATAGTTACTAAAAAAAATGAAATAAAAAAATAAGAAGAAATACTTTTAATATTGCAAACAAATATCAATAACAAACTTTATTTAAACTTACAGGATTCATTTTCTTTAGGAAAGACAACTTTTTTTGCTTCTACAGGATTCTGAGATGTAATATATGTAACAGGGACATCCCATTTGTAACTAAAATAATAAGAGGAAAATAAAATTAAATCACTTGTGACTGACCAAAGAATAGCTTTATATCTAGGTAGATGAATCAACTCAGGAAGATGTTCGTGGTAAATAAGAATAGTATCAAGAGTACTGCTTTTTAAACCCGTCTATTAAGTTATATTGTTAATGGTGCTGTTACAAGGGTAGACTGATTATGAAGTGGGGTTTGCTACACATAAATGAATATAACAGAACGTACTTGTTAATTTGAAACAATCAGATAATTAGCATCTTTAAAACAGTAAAGAACTATATGAGTCATAAAACTACAATTCAGTATGTTAGAGGCAGTGGCGTAAATAGCAGGTAGAAAATGCTAATTTAGCTTATTTATGATACTGTACACTTTACACTTTGGAGAATATGGCCAGAATAATACAAATATTATAATAAAATCAAAATCAGCAAAATTAGACTTTGAATAGTTTACCTATGACGTACAGAATTGACCATTGTAGCATATACATTTATTGTATTCATAAAGTTATTAATACCTTCAATTTGCCCTTGAAAATAAAAAAAAAGACCAAGGTAACATACTTAAAGCATATAAATATTTAAGAAACTCACCCATATGGTGATTGTTTGGGATCATAAGTTGCTTCTGCGTTTGACAAAAATCTGCTTTGAGTCAGGATAATATTATCTCCATTCCTCTTAACATTAATAAGAGGATAACCCATTTGTTTGGTCCAGGTATTCAGCATAGATCTCATATTGTCGATATTATACTCTTTTTCCAACTCTTCCCAAAGGTCATCTGTTATGGCATTCTTATATGTGAATTTTTTCAAATACTTTGAAACTGCTGTTTGGAAAGCTTTTGGTGAATAGCTTTCAAACATACGAAGAACTGAAGATCCCTGGAAAAGAATAAAGGAAATCACAATTTTTTCAGAACACAGATTAAAGTAAATAGTAATCCATCCTAACAGGCATTTATAAAAATAAATAGTCATATACATTTAAAAACTGTAAAAGGGCATTAGCACTAATAGTTGTACAATAATGGGAGAAGAGAAAAAAAAAAAAAGAAACAGAAAACCAAATGCATTTTGTTTTAATACTCCACAAAAATTTATAATGGCAAAAATTATTTGAAGACAAAAGACAGACTTAATAGTTGAGAACAGAAGATATTTGAATATGAGAGTGGTTTGATCCAATAGGAGAGCGGTTTGATCCAATAACAACTGATTTCAAGATTTCTCACTTTAGCTAAAGTTATTTAAAAATATATAGAAAACTTTCAATGTTAATAATTACAAAAATTATTTGGGCTTTGTGAAGGTTAATATCATTATGTTCCATTGCTAGACTCAGCTGGTTCTCGCATAAACAGGTTTTTTAAATTTATTAAACAAAAAATATCATTTTGATTCAAAACTGGCATTGATAAAGAACTAATTGATAGTATAATGTGCTTCAGTCTTTTTAAACTACGTAAATAGTAATAATTGTATTCTTATAAATCTAATTTTATCTGCTGTGTAAATACAATAAAAATATCTTAAGAAAACTGTAAAGCAAATAATTGGAAATTTCCACACTTTTTTTCAAAACACGAATTTCTGCATAACAACGTCACATTCAGCATTCATTATTCGAGATAACTTATGTTACTGTGCTTGTAAGGAATTTATCATACAACTTAATCTTAAGATAAAAAATAAGTTTTACCAGAGGATCAAATGAATTAAGAGGAGTATTATCTATTAAAAAGTTTGCATTACAAACAATGAATAAATGTATTGATTATAAGAATAAGCGTACCTTACTGTAAGAAATTATATCAAATATTTCCGTAATCTGGTCAGGATGATTAACTGGCTGAATAATGGGATGAGATGAAAGTGCAGCATCATCTTCCAACACAGATTGTACATGATTGATCACAAATTTTATTGGCTGAAAATTTAATTAAATTACAGATAAGTTTATTTAATAAAAAGATTTAAAAAAGTATATTGAAATTGATACTTACTGAAAAAAGGTTTTCTTTCACTATTCCAACGAATTTTTGGCTCAAAAATGTAGCAAATCCCTCATTTAGCCACAGATCATCCCACCAAGCCATTGTAACTAGAAAGAAATCATAAACAAAAATACTGATCAATTAAAAACTTTGATAGACAATGTCACTAAGGCTCATAGTAAAGATTTGCGGCACAGGAAATGGGTAAATTTCATTTTCAATAGAACGTTGACCACTTCAGATCAACATTTACAAAATATCAGAATCCTGAATTTACAAGCAATGGAATAACTAAATAAAAATAATAATAAATCTATACAAGAAAACTAATATTAGCTTTTTGACAAGAGCTGCTTTAAAATATTACATGTGTATAATATATATATATACATCTCAGGCATTCAGTAAAAATGATTTCTTTCTCTCTCAAACATTAAAAATAAGCATATTATCAAGACAAAAAAAAAATCTGACATTGAGTAAAAATGGCTCCCTTTTCTCTCAAATTTCAATGAAAAACTAAATACACATGTATATTCATTTAATGGCATGGTAATTATTTCCATGTATACATACCTAAATCACCAAACCACATATGTGCTAGTTCGTGTGTGACAGTATCTGCACAAACCTGTTGATTTGAAATACTATCATCAGGAGCAACAAGTACACTTGTTTCGCGAAAAGTAATTAATCCCCAATTCTCCATTGCACCAGAAACAAAATCAGGAATCGCTATTAAGTCTGTAAAATAGAAATTTTTTTTACCGCACGGGTTAGGAAATTAAATATAAAGCTAGTAAATCCCTCATTTAGCCACAGATCAATATCAAATCAGAAAATATATAAATGACAAAACAATTTTATAAATATTAATAATAATAAATCACTACAAAATATTCTATTGGTTTAGACTGGCCATTATTGCTTAACATTTTTACAATTTTAGCACAAGAAAAATATAAGTGATTTGTGCATTATCACATCATGTTTTGTAAATAAAATGACAACATGACAGTGACTCGACACCTCTTGAAAGAGACAAAGTGGTATAATGAACTGACCCCAAGATGGTCTTCTAAAATGGTTTGTAATTTGAATCCCCTAAACATTAATTTTGATTCTTTATACCACATAAATTTTTACTATATTTAATTTATACTACAACATTTAATTTATAAGTATCATCAACAGGATCAATGATAACAAGAAAATTAAATTGCATAAACTTTGTCTAAAAAATCAACAATATCTTTGTTAAAATCAGAAATCTCAAGAAAAATAACTGCAATAATTTATAAAATATCTTCCAAAGTACTAAGGGCCAAGATTTTTTTTTTTTTTCTCCAGCAAATAAATGATTGGCTTGAATGAAGATTTTATCATGAAACAGAAAACTGTTCACATTAGAGTACAATTATCTAGTTTAATATTAATTTTGATAAAAGAATCATTGCCGGTTGATGTTGCCCCCAATAAGTATAACTAGGGCTGACTTTTGGTTTGTAGCATACCGGCAAAATAAATTTCAACCACCTCACACAAAGTAATCTGCAGGATAGCCTGCCTTTCCTGTCCTAATCTGCAGGATAACCTGCCTTTCCTGTCCTAATTTGAGTACATAAGAATGTTAAGCACAATAAACAATAAAGAAAAATAACAGATATTCTAAAACAACAAAAAATTTACATAATTCAAATTTTTACCTCAGAGCTTGTTAGACAATATCAGCAGTAGATATTATCAGATAACATGAACAAACTAAATAGAAACCAAATATCTTACCAATTTTTGGGAGAGGATATTCAATGTCGAAATATTTAACAAAGTGATTCATGACTTTTTGGGCTATATCTCTCGAAAATTTCGTGTTATTTAGTTGACTTGCACGAGCATACAAAGTTATAGGAATTCCTTGGTCAGTGTGGGCAGGTTCTAAATGTTCAAAATCGCAGACAATGAAACAGGCTAGATAAGTTGACATTGGAGGTGAAGGTGCAAAAGAAACTTTAGTAAGACCAACAGCTGGCACATCAGGCTCCTCATTCTGAAAAAAATAATATCAAAATGTATAAAAAAATTTCAAAAAGTTCTATTAATCCTTTGATTAATAGCATTGGTCTATAAGATCATTAGGGCACATCAACTACACTGAGGACACTATCTCAAGAGTGAATGAGTTGAAACTAATAGTAATCCTCAGTTTAATCTTGGAACATAATATGTTTAATTGATAGAGTTCTGTTTAACAATAAAAATAAAAAAAAACTGTTGAACAGTCAGTCTGGCACGCCTACATCTTCAATAGCTGTTCAGTTTATTGCTTCTCTCTCAGGCAACTTATTTTCCATTTTCTACAAATTCTGAATGGAACACGTAAAACTTAATTTTGTACATATAATATTATATTGCGTATAATGTTATTGTATCTTTTATAATGTTAATACTTATTCGAAATAATACCTTTCATGAATTATGTCAGAAAACCCCCATTAAAATAGAATATTTAATTACATGAGCTATATATAGGTTTTTTTTGCAAATTATGCAGTACAGTAACATACGATGGAATTTAAAAAACAAAAACAAAATAAATAAACAAACAATTCGTCTATATTTGTTCCATTACTAGAGAAAGGGAGCATCCAGAGACTGGACAAAGATTCTGTCCCAGTGAACTATCTGCCTTCTCAAGGTCTCTGTCCCAGTGAACTATCTGCCTTCTCAAGGTCTCTGTTCCAGTGAACTAGCTCCCTTCTTAAGGTCTCTGTTCCAGTGACCTATCTGCCTTCTCAAGGTCTCTGTTCCAGTGAACTAGCTCCCTTCTCAAGGTCTCTGTTCCAGTGACCTATCTGCCTTCTCAAAGTTTCTGTTCCAGTGACTATCTGCCTTCTCAAGGTCTCTGTTCCAGTGAACTATCTGCCTTCTCAAGGTCTCTGTCCCAGTGAACTATCTGCCTTCTCAAGGTCTCTGTCCCAGTGAACTATCTGCCTTCTCAAGGTCTCTGTTCCAGTGAACTATCTGCCTTCTCAAGGTCTCTGTTCCAGTGAACTATCTGCCTTCTCAAGGTCTCTGTTCCAGTGAACTATCTGCCTTCTCAAGGTCTCTGTTCCAGTGAACTAGCTCCCTTCTCAAGGTCTCTGTTCCAGTGACCTATCTGCCTTCTCAAAGTTTCTGTTCCAGTGAACTATCTGCCTTCTCAAGGTCTCTGTTCCAGTGAACTATCTGCCTTATCAAGGTCTCTGTTCCAGTATCCGTCATCAAAGGTATAATTTGAAAACAAATAACTGAGATATAGGAATGTAAATTCAGATGATATTACAAAAACAATCTAAATAACTATCATAATATCCTTGAAACAAACACATTGACACTTGTGTGACTATGTATTTTCTATAGAATGAATCAGTATTAGTAAGTAACATCATTTATACAATCAGCCTTGCCAACAGAAATTCAAAAACAAATAGGTTGTTAAAATTGTGACATTGTTATTAAATAATCTAGTTCTTTACAAAATCGAAATTGAGTACACAGGTCCGAAATAAAAGGTAAAACAGAGTTTCAAGGCAAGGTAGTCTATGAGACTGAGTCCCATTTTAACATGAAATGAACAATGCTCCAGACAAAGGGTTAAATTAAATCATAATAATGGTTAATTTTTTTTAACATTAGCAGGAAGTCATTTTTTATAATGAAACAATTAAAGATTGAATAACAGAATCTTTCACTTTGTTATATTAGTAGATAATACCTGTATAACATTAGATGACTAAAAACAAAAATGCATAAATAGTCCAGGGGAAATAAACATGAAAATAGGTGTTACCTCGGGTAAACGATTTATTTTTTCTAACTTGTATATATTGAGGCCATCTTGGGAAAACCGAGTTTTCAGGACTTTTTTCTTTTTCTCTCCTGTACCATGAAAACAATGTATTTTTTTAGCAACTTCAACCTATACTAAATTAAACAAGAGTAAATTCCTTAATTTTTGTGCTCTATAATTCTTTTTATCCGGGGCATCGTTTAGGAGCATCCGCTTGTAGTCTAATGGAGACCAGAAAGGGATTTCGATGGAAAGTTTTAGAGAAGCTTTGAAAATTTTTGCTTCTAACTTGAAAATCATGTATTATTCCAATAAATTATAATATTTATTTTATAAATTATGATATTTATTTTATACTAAATTAAAGATGAGTGAATTACCAACAATTTTGATTCTTATGGTTTTGCTGTTTGGAAATTGTGCCCAGCAGCAGTAATAATTTAAATTACGGTAAGGGCCCAACTTCAACTGAAAAGGATCTTTTGGGTTTTTCTATATCTCTTGAGTGATCTAATTAAAGCAGTAATAATTTATATTTCAGTAAGAACTTGACCTCAACCGAAAAGGATCCGTTGAGGTTTCGTTTATCTGTTGAGCAAATGTAGTAAGCGGAAGTCGACAGTACTAATAATTTTAAATAATATCTAATTAAAGCAGTAGTAATTTTAATAATTCCAATTAAAACTTAGGTTACAATTGAATACAAAGCAGTTAGCACAAATGGCGCTAGAGAATGCTAGTGTGGCGATCTTTGGGTTCAGGCACTAATTATGATCCGATTGTAAAGTTGTACTGTCCCTAAATAGCAATGGATGGATCATTTCAGCCTTAAAACTAGTAGTTAGCAACGTCGACCGTTTCTTTCTGCCAAGCACTCCCATTACCAGACAAAATTAATTTTAATTTTCAACTTGTTTATTGTTGAAAGAATAGATAATATCAATTTAATTGATATAAGGTTTTATTAAAAAATAGTTTAGGCAATAAAATAATTGGTTTGGAAAATCTTTATTTTTAGGAACTGTGAAACATCAGGCTAAGGATTCCAAACCTTTCGTCAATGAATGGTAAGTTAGGTTGTAAAGCAAGAGATTGCAACACTGCAAATTTCTCAGACCTCCCCAATGCTAAGTCGGCTACTATAGACCAGTTAAAAGCATTATTGAAAGTTTGAAGTTAAAAATTTTAAATTATGACTAGGTAAAAGTTAAAAAAAGAAAAATGGAAATAATAATAAACTTTTAGAAACTGTCAAACTATCTGGTGAGGGCAAGGTTTGGTACAACTACAGAGGAGCGGCGCACTTTCAGAAGAGTCTAGAGACTGAATCGAGTGTCGTCTCACTAGCGATCTCTGGGTCCATTCTTGTTAACTACGTGCCTCCTTTTTCAGCACTTTCTTATAAATTGGTTTTATGCTCACCGCTTAAAGCTGTTTAACAGTTTGCAAATTGATTCTTATTTGTATATAACTGTTTGTTTGTTTTTTTAAAGAAAAAAGTTACTTTTTATTTTAATGTACTTAACATCTTCCCCTTTTTCACATAAGAATATAAGTATTTCACTTATTTTTATACAATTAAATAATAATTAATCAAGTAATGTTTTTTTAAATGATCTTCATAATTCAAGGCCATGATTAATAAACATTTGTAATAATTAATTTCATTAATTTAGTTCTAATTTAATTATCTAAAAATAAGGTAAATAAATATGTTCACAATTAAAAACCATAAAATTACCACTTTACAATCGCAATTGAATTTTTATATAATTAATTTAATTTTCTACAAAAATAAATACTGTTAATATTATTCATTATGATTATAAACGATTAAATTCATAATTAAAAAACATGAAATTACACATTAACTATCATAAATAGGTGCAAACTAGAATCTAATAAAATTAAATCACAATGGGTGTAGCAACTCGGAATAAAATTCGTGCGACGTAACAAAGCGGGGTAAAATATTTTTTTTAGGGAGATACAAAATTGATATTCGTTTTTTACACCCTCCAAAACTACTAAATACGAATTTTTATAGCAATCGAAAAATTGCTTGTAAAAAAAACAGCTTTAAGCGGTGAGCATAAATCCAAATTTATAAGAAAGTGTGGAAAAAGGAGGCACGTAGTTAACAAGAATGGACCCAGAGATCGCTAGTGAGACGACACTCGATTCAGTCTCTAGACTCTTCTGATAGTGCGCCGCTCCTCTGTAGTTGTACCCAAGGTTTTATAAGTCCTGATGATATATGATAAACTACAAGAATAATTATTAAGTTTACTGAATATACTTACAACTTGATTCATATTTGATAAAGCAAAATATTTATCATTTGATGGCCTTGTAATGTGGACAGTAAATGCTGCTTTATATCTAGGTTCATCAAAGCAGGGAAATGCCTTTCTAGCATAGGTAGGTTCAAACTTGGTTGTAGCAATATATCTAAAATATGAACAACTTTGTTTAAATCAAATAAAGCAGTAGAAATAATACCTCTAAGATAGCTATGTTATAGCACACAGACTTCATTACTTTTATGGTTATGGTTACCTCTTACTTCCATCTTGAGCAGTATATGTACTTCTATAGAAGCCAACTATTTTACCAGTTAAAGACCCGTTAAAATGAATCTTGATGCCATACTTTTCAGGAATAATATTTTCTTTCAGAAGAATTACCCAATACTGGTTTTTAGGATAGCTGAATGCATTATATACTTCAATTTCAGCTCCAGCTTCATTGTAAACTGAAGTCTTAATTATTTCCAATTCATGTATATGCAACAGTAAATAATTTCTTTGTTTATTGACATTAATACTAATGTCAACTTCTCCACTAAATGTTCCATTTTTTAAGTCAGGATTCAAAAATAAATTATAATGATAAGGGATAGTATCATCTGGTAAAATTGCATTCTTTTCCCATAGTTTATCATACTAAAACAAAATCATAAAATATTTATGGGCATAATTATTATTTCCAAAACATCAAAATGCAATATTTACTTAATTTTTTTATTATAGAACGATTTAAATAATAAAACAACACTATTTCATTAATTAAACCCTATACAAAGCGTTTAAACAAAATTAAATTGGACCAACTCACATTAACAAGTGTAGGTGAACTACTGTTATCCATGTTTGGCTGTTGATAAGCTTGGGCAGGTGTTTGAGAGCGCTCTAGCAGATAAAAAACGATTCCTATCTTAAACACTAAAAAAATGTATTTACTTAATGATATCATCTTGGCCGCGAAATTTAAAATGTTGAAACAATATCTGAAAAATAAAACTGAAAGTAAAACATTTGAGTGAGGTTACTTAATAAAATAAAGAGTTCAGGAAGTAATTCAATTAAGACTAAAGTGGACACAACCCAGAAAGAATTCATTCTGTATTATGAAATTACATTATTAATCCGTTTGGTAAATTACATTTTGTAATTCAGGAAGGTATTGAATTATAATTTCTATATGAAATGAGATGGTGACAATTTTATCATGGCTATACCAAGTAGCATTTGCAAAATTCAAACCAGTATTTCAGGTTTCCTGCATTAACAGGTTTCACCTTTAGACCTAGGGGAGCTTAACACCCCATATCATATGAATTATTTTTCAAGCTGTGCCATAAATGATATATAAAGAAAAGTTTAAAAAGTGAAACCAAATTGATATGGGATGAAATAATGTTATTCCTTGTAGTAGAGTTTACAATATTATTTGCAAGCAATCTTTAATGAAACTTTTTTATTACCAAGTATTGTTATAATATCTGAAAATTTTCTTAGGTAAAAAGTATTTTGTTTTATGTCTATATTCTACAATAATGTAATTATTTAAACTTAAATGTTATCAGAAGAATAAATGTGCCAAAAGTTTTGTATGAATTACTTTTTACTTTTCCTTACCCACATACGAAGTATATAGTAAGGGGAAATATTGCGATCGTGAAAATTTTCGAATTCGAGTTTTACAGCGGAAATACACGTTTTAAGGTCCCTCAAGTCGTATCGCACGAGCCAAGTCTCGCAAAATGGTCTCTATCTGTGAACAGCCTAGCTCAAAATCGAAAAGTTGTACGATACTGAAATTACATAATTTGTACTATGTTACAGCAACTTTTTCGTCAAAATCGACTAACCGGAAGTGCTACTTTCTATAATCGATTTTACACTTTTTACAATTTTATCGAAAACGGCTCTAATGATTTTGATGAAACTTGCCTAAATTATTCTTCGTCAAGGCCTTTAACTTTTCATTTATGTAGTACATCACCAAGGAAATGCAGGGGAAAAAGTTATGATGATAATAATATTTTATTTGCGCATAACTTAAAAAGTATGCATTTTATGGTAAATTATGTATAGAATTGTATAAAAAATAATTAAATTATCTAAAAAAAAAAAAGAATTATCAAAATCGGACCAGTATTAGCAAAGATAAAGTATATTTAATGAGGAGTACAAGACCGTAGACGGATAACCGAGCTCATCAGAAGGAGACAGATGCGACCGAATCTCCTCTTACCAATCCGCCGATCTGTTATCAACAGTACAGTCTGTAATAATGTAATTTAATAATACAAAAGCGGAAATTAACTTAATAATAACCTATAATAATCCTGTTTTTGTTTTTTTTCTATAGATTTTTACCTGATGGAACAACAAAAAAAATCCAATTTTTCACCTTATGTTAATTTGGTGAAATGGTTCATACTTAAACCATTTTGTCATATGCTGACAATAAAAACTAGGTTGTTAGATCATTATTACTGTCAAATGCAAAAAACTTTGATACTAAATGAACAGTTAATTAATCCTGTTTTGTTTTTTCTCTAGATTTTTACTTGATATGACGAAAAAATGCCAATTTTTCACCTTACGTTAATTTGGTGAAATGGCTCACATTTAAGCCATTTTGTTATTTTTTTATTTACTGGCCGATAAAAACTAGCTTCAGTACAGAACTCTGGTCCTAGCCTTCACAGGTCTTTAGATGAGAAGCATGCTACAATTCATGACAAAAGTGGGAGGGGGAAGGGATGATACAGGCTTTTAGGGGAATGTGAAAATTAAGTAATTTTAATATATCCTATTTCTTTACAGGCTTAATGTAGCATTAAAAGATGATATGAAACAACTAAAAGGTATTAAAGGGGCTAATTGTATACAGCATAATTTTTATTTGGGAAATAAAGAATAATTTATTTCTTTTTAACAAGTTTATTCAAAGCCGGCTATAGATCCTAGCCTGGATAAGGCCTGGCCCCTGCAATTGTGACGCCACATTAGAGGCTCCCTTCTTTGCCATAAATGAACCGCAATACTTCTCATTATTTTTTCACTCAATCATTATTCTTGGTTTTTAAATGAGTTACAGATACATATTCATTTGCCTACCTCGATTAGCTGATACTTATTTCTCTTCTTCTTAATCGAGTCCTCTTCTACCATGTGTTTAGTGTTGAAGATCCTGTTTATATAGCCTGATTTATGCATTACGATCTTGTATCAGAAGACTGCATCTCTTCCAGCCCATTGCTCTCCTAAAGAAAGCTTCTATGACTACACTATCCCATGTTTCTGGGTCTTCCTCCTTCCACTCTCGCATCATAAATGATTTTGGACGTTCTTTCCTTCTGCTTACTTGTTTATCATTCTACTAAAAAAAATCTAACTTATTCCTACCATTTAAAAACAATTTTATATTACTGATGATGCCCTAAATATTCACCAATGCAACTAATTTAATTTAATGAGAGGATTTGTTGGAATAAGTCCTTATTCATGAAGCCAAGTAAAAAAAAAATTAAATAATACTAGGGACATTATAATATTGAATATATTCTTCAGTAACTGGTAAGAATCAATTAGAAAATAATTAATACCTACATCTTTTAATAAATAATTTTAATGAAAGAAACTTCCAAATTTTTCAATAACTATTTCACAAACTTGTTAAGTTTTTTACTTTGTGGTGAAGTTATAATGCCATATTTTTTCAATTTAGAGTAATTGTTTATTTAATATATTAGTGAAATACCCAACGGACAATGTTCTTGTTATACTTGATATCATGTTCAAATTTTTTAAAATTATTGTAATTAAGCATCATGAAAAAGTATTTTGAAAAAGCTAATGCCAAAAAATTCCATTTATTAACAGTTCTTTAGCAGCCATATCAGCTTCAGTCACTTATTGTAACAATGAGGACAGGAAATTTGATTGTAAGGCAGAGCAAATAGATGTTATCAATTAAATAATTAAAATTTTCAGAAACATATTACTAAACAATTACTCTAAATTAAAAAGAGATGGCATTGTCACATCATCTACAATAAAAAAAAATTATAAATTTGCAAAATGTTTATTGTAATAATTGGATGTTTCTATTTTTTTTTTAATTATTTACTAAAGATGTATTTAATTGTTTTCAAAATATTCAGTTTTTCTTCGTAGGAAATAACCGTAAAATATTTAATTTGATGTTTCTTTTTTTTTCATTTAATAGATCTTAACTCATTAAATTCAATTAGTTTTGTTGGTGAACATTTACAGAATTGTCAGTAATATAAAAGAGGTTTTAAATAGTAGAAATATTTTTTTTTATAGAATAAGAAATAAGTAGCAACTGTTTGACACAGACAAATGAATGTGTATCTAAAACTTATTTATAGCCATACAGAAACCAAGAATAATGATTGTTTGAGAGTAAAAATAACGAGAAGTGCTGCAAGTAGATTTAAAACAAAAGTGGAAACCTAGCAAGTAAAATTATCTATAGAGTAAAAAGGTTGCCCACTAAAATAGGGTGAGAGGGGATGAGCTGTCATATTGCTTGCCTTAGGATGACGGGTTTTAAACAAGCAAAGGCCTGTCAGTGGAAAAAAACTGCAGAATTCATGAAAAAAAAGTGGCATTTTTAAATATGCCAATGAAACTAATTATTTCATTCTGCAAATTGAAAGTTTTTATTTGAATAAAGATGCTAAATTAAAAAAAAAATATTGTTTTTAGAATGTGGAAAAAGAAAAGTTGCTGAAGATTCTTAATAAAGTAATAAGCTGAAGGAGCTGAGATGGAGCACAAGAAAATTGTGCACATGAGGTGATCATAGCAGATACTATCTCCTCTCCAGCTCTCGGGCTATCATAGTGAGCTTACTTCTCAAGCTGTGCAAGTTGCTTTTGTCAGAATGAAAGTATTCCGTTTCTGTCAACAACTCAATCTCAAATGTTTTCTGTTTCTTTTTACTAATATAAAGTAATTGTATTTTTCTTTTATAAAGCTAGATCATGTAAGCAGTTCCGGCCGTGGGGCTGGGCAAGCCGGACTCATGCTGGGGAGCGTCACCACCACTTGTTGGGAATTATAGATTACAAAGTTTATTATAAATAAATGTTAGCATATTAGGGCTAGCTGTGGTATATTTTAAATATAAGTATATATTTCACATGTGTTTTATTTTCTCCTCCTAAATTACTTTTTTCGGGGGAGGGGGTTGGAAAGGGGGCTCATGGTGTAATAGCCTGGGGGCACCAAATGTCTTGGGCCAGCGCTGCATGTGATCATGTGCACAAATCTAATAACCACCACTACTCCAGTATTAACGTTTAACTTAGATCCCATATTTAATAATTATAGATGATCCAAAGTATTGATCTAAATTATAAAAAGGAGGGGATTAAAATTGGATCGATCTCAATTAGTTCCATTCATTTCCAATTTATATTAAATGTATATAGAAATTATTGTCTGATTCAAGTATTCTTTTTTTAATTGTAAGTATTTTAGGAAAATATATCACAGGCAATTAAAAATGGATCCCTTCGTACTCCTAAAAGCAAAACATAAATTTAAAAACTTTCAACAATGCTCGGAAACCATTATGAAAAAAATGAATCATAACAATATTATAATCAGTGGGTTTTATTAGCTCAGAATTGAACCGACCTCCTCTATAATGAACTTCAATACATTGAAAAATATTTTGTACTTATTGTTGATTTTTTTCAGAAATTTCAATTTTTTATTAGGAAAATTTAAAATGTATCTTAAAGATATTTCTATAAAACAAACAAAAAAGTCTCTATTTTAAAAGATAATGTGTGCACAAAAATTTGCAATAATGGAAATAAGAAAAAGTATTAGAATCTTTACCTCAAAAAAATCGTAACAAATTCATTTTTATGCACATATAAACTGCATACTGTATTATTAGTCTTTATGATCTGAAATATTATGAATGTACACATTTTATAACTAATGAAATCAGCAACATTTCGTTATTCGTAAATAATTTAAAACCGAATTTCATCAATTAATTTTTTAACATTACCTTTAAAAAAATCCTTCATTCCTAAAAAAATTAGTGATTAATATTTTTAAAAGTATATGTATAAATCTTTCATACAACAGTTTTCATTTTCAAGAAACCCACAAGTTTGGTATATAGAACTTCAACTTCATTTGATCTTTTTAAAAAGATAGATTTCCAGTGATATTAGTATCAGAATTATTTATTTTGTTCATTAAATTTACTAAATGGGAAGTATTAGAGTATAGAGACAAAAACTTTTTTTTCCCCAAAGATCTAAAAAAATACATTGCCAATATTACCAATATACCCGATAATCTAATAAAAAAATTATGAAAGTTTTTAAAATATGGTCAGAATAAATGTAACTTACAGTTATAGAATGTTACATAAAATAACATTATAGTTCATTCGCTATCAGTAAATGATCCTACTAAAAAAGAAAGCTAGATTGATTGGGAATCAGAGGCTGATTGACTATATAACCATGGTCTGAAGTGAAAGCTTACCATTGCCAATGACAAAGATTTGTTTTCACACCACTGTTCTTATAATTTATAATAGAGGTCAAGGAAATAAATGGTATCTTGTTCCAAACTCCTTATCACCAGATTATTGAACCAATTCTTTAATCATAAATTATAAAGGTTATAAATTAATATTACTGAATTAATTCAGTAATGTTTATTTCATTCCATTTTTTATTCTACTAGAACATACATTAATATAATTCCTAACTCTATTAAAAAGTAGTGTTTAGTGCATTATTTCATGCAAAGGATTACAATTATGAAAAGTTTAGTTAGATCTTGCTATAATAATTTAATAAAAAATTAATGAACATGCAAACAATTTTATTTATATTCAATACAGATTACTGCAAGAACCAAAATGTAATTGAAGCTTCAAAAAATTTTAAAATATGTTTATTAAATATCTTTTTAATCTTATGAACTTTATATTGTTTGCCTCATAATAACTTAATATTTATTATGGGGTTAATTAATTACACTCATAAAATAATCTAATTTTTTCCTAAACTACTGTTGTTCATATTTTAATTGAAATTTCTGATCTCAATAAATATCAATGGGTAGTTTTATTATAATTTAAAATGAGTGAATGACAGTTTTATAATATTATATTTGATTCTTGACATAGGTAAAGAAGTAATATAAATATTCATTACAAACTGAAAAAGGACAGGATATGAAGAAAGGAATACATATTACATATACGTCTGACTTCTCTACAAGCTTCCCTGCTCTTCTTATAGCCAATACAAACTTCATCTTTGTCTCTCAAGAAATCAGTAAAACCATCTAACATTAGCAATGCCTAACAACATAATATTCAATTTTAAATCAACGTATTCACTGTGGTAAGGACCTTTAATATATTATGAAAATGTAATGAATGAGATATTAGCAATATATAATATAATATAATATAATTGTTTTTAACATATTTTTATAGCATATTTGATAGGCGAAGTATAAACTAAACTATTACAAATATTTGAACATAAACATTTAAATAGACATGAGAAATTGATAAATTATTCTACATAATTGTAGTATTTTATAGAATTATTAAATGAATTTCACACTATTCATAACTTCAATAACAACATTTATACCAAGAAATCAATTAATATCACAATTTGATTGATTGAGTAATGAATAATTAAATTTTACAGCTAAAAAATTAACTCTACTCATAACAGTCCCTCACAGCAACATTTCTTCAATTTCCGCAATACATCTTATGTAGTTTTTTTTTCAAAAGACCTATTTGGTTAGCACCAAACACTTCTACCATGAAAGCTAAAAAGATTTAACTTAATCTTTTCAAAAAAATTATGTTGTTTAAAAAATCTTGGATAAATTTACAAACAAAATCAAGTCTTTTCTTTCTATTTACCTCCAATAAGAAAGGTTTTCTACTTTACTCTGGTGTCCTTAACCATGCACAGTTTAGGAATGAACAGCTATTCTTGTAGTTCAGTTGTTCCAGAAATAATCGTTTGGCCAGCTAACCAGTCCTTATTCATGGAATTCAATTTTATATAATTTATGACTCTTCAGTATTTTATATATTTGGAGATATTTCTCTATATTTCAGTTATTTGTGTACCTTCGTAAGATGGTAGGCATAATTCTTGGTTTCTGTAGCCTTGTATGTTTCTAATCCTAATTCTTCGTTAGATGGTTCCATAGCTTCAAGAATATACAATAGACCACATGATTTTAGAGCATGTACTAACACACGATTGATTTGTATTAGTTCTTGTAACAAAATGTCATAATTTGATGTTTCTTTTGAATCCATATTTAAATAAAGAATCCGAAAAAGCATTTGATTTATAAAAAACATATTATTTTCATTCGGTATTATAAATTCAATATAACAATAAAGTATTTTAGAAAAATGGTATAATCAGAGCTAATTTTCGAAGTTAAATCTATCAGATTACTGATCACGTTTATCGCAAACAGTGAACAACTATCTTTTGGCCTTGACTTCATACAGATAAGAAAACATACAGAAAAATAGATAAGAAAAAAATATAACAGATACATTCTAAATAAATACTAATTAAAAAAAATCAATGATTGAAGATTTATAATTAGTAAACAAAACATTTGAACTTCATATAAATATTCATTTCTTCATAATTCATATATAATGGAAAAAACATTTAACATTTTTTTTCCAACATAACTTTATTATTTTATCAAATTATTTAAAATATTTCTGTTTTTAGAAATTTGTATGCACCTACTTATACTTCCTTGATAAGATAAAAGGCCCTAACTCCAAATTATTTTTTTAAATTCATTTTTAGGATACCGTCAATGCGGACTACTTTGGCCCACTTTTTGGAACTTTTTAAATTGTCTCTAATTATTTTTCTAAATATTTTATAGTGTACCAAAATTTATCTAAAAAATACACCTTTTTATGTAATTATAAAGCCCTAAAATCAATAATTTGTATCAAACCATTTGATCTAGATCTTTCTGTCATAAAAAGGTGTAATTTTTAAACCATTTGGTGTACCGTTAACGCGGACTACTTTGGCCCATGCGTCCATGGCTCAAAGTAAGAAAATAACAACACAATGTCTATTCATCTTCAGGAACCAGATTTTAAACATCCTAAGATAGTTTTAGCTAGGGTGCAGCTCCAACCAGGTAACAATGGACACCAATGGTTCATTAGTTGCTCACAAGTTTCAGTACCTGTTAATTAGCTAATGCTGTTTATACAAGTGATTTTTCAACCTCTCATACTTTCAACTGTTGAAACTGTCATATATCTGTTACACCTTTAAGAAGTAGTTTTTTAACTACACCATTCAATACTTTAATCAGTGGTATAGTTGTATTTTAGATTAACATATATGTTTCTATTATAAAATTCAACTTTATTAAAATATTTTGATAACCTCATATCACTGCCCTAAGCCCAGTGGCAGACCTCGATTTTGTGGGGCCTCGGGCGGTACAATTTTGTGAGACCCTAGATGGTATGATATTGTGGAGCCCCCTATTAGTTAGGGAGTTTTGGAGAGTACTAATACCAATATCGGAGCTAGGATTTTTGCAAGGAGGGCAAGCTTAATTTTTCATCCCCTCAATAAACGTCAACAACAGTACTTTGTATGCAATTATATATATCATCACATCATAACATTAACTCATTTTACTGACTGAATTAAGGTTAAAACATTTGAAAACTGAAGCTAACATTTTTTTGCTTAACCTAAAAATTTGGTGCCCTCCAAATTCTGCCATCTGAGGCAAGTTTCAAATATACTTTCCATTCAAAATTGGTGAAATCACTATGGGCCAAAGTAACTCTAGCACAAGGTTAACATTAGCCTAGCTAAAAAAAAAAAAAAAAAAAAAAAAAAAAAAAAAAAAAAAAAAAAAAAAAAAAAAAAAAAAAAAAAAAAAAAAAAGTAATACCCTCTTAAAAAAAATAAAAGCTATTTATAAATTGCATTTATGATAGTCTAGTTGAGTAAAAAAGATTACCATAGCTTCAAAATAGAAACACAATCAGAATTATTGAGACAATTTAAAAAGTTCCAAAAAGTGGGCCAAAGTAATCCTCATTGACGGTATCCTAAAAATGAATTTTAAAAAATAATTTGGAGTTATGGCTTTTTATCTTATCAGGGCAGTACAAGTAGATACATACAAAACATAAATATTTTAAATAATTTGATAAAATAATAAAGTTATGTTGGAAAAAAAATGTTAAATGTTTTTTCCATTATATATGAATTATGAAGAAATGAATATTTATATGAAGTTCAAATG
The DNA here is from genome assembly GCA_948150685.1 of Rhaphigaster nebulosa. Classification (NCBI taxonomy): domain Eukaryota; kingdom Metazoa; phylum Arthropoda; class Insecta; order Hemiptera; family Pentatomidae; genus Rhaphigaster; species Rhaphigaster nebulosa. Next base: position 75,419,137 of record OX411309.1, on the reverse strand, counting down.
TTTTGTTTACTAATTATAAATCTTCAATCATTAATTTTTTTTTTAAATTTGTATACATTAGTATGTATTTAGAATGCATTTGCCATATTTTTTTCTTATCTATGTTTCTGTATGTTTTCTTATCTCTATGAAGTCAAGGACAAAAAATAGTTGTTCACTGTTTGCGATAAACGTGGTCAGTAATCTGATAGATTTAACTTCAAAAATTAGCTCTGATTAAACTATTTTTCTTAATTACTGTATTTTTATATTGAATTTATAATACCGAATGAAAATAATGTTTTTTATATATCGAATACTTTTTCGGATTCTTTATTTAAATATGGATTCAAAAAAACATCAAGTTATGACATTTTGTTACAAGAACTAATACAAATCAATCGTGTGTTAATACATGCTCTAAAAGCATGTGGTCTACTGTATATTCTTGAAGGTATGGAACCATCTAACGAAGAAATAGGATTAGAATCCGAAAAGGATATTTTGTGGATACATACAATAAATTTTGACCTTCGAACTCAAGCTAGAAAAGGTTGGCAATCTGCAGGATAATCTGTCCTTCCTGCCATGGCTGGATTAAATAAGGAAGTTAAATCCAAATAAACAAACAATATGGCAACAAACAATTTGATTGTCTCGTCTCTTTCAAGGAATGTTAGGCAGCTTTTTTTTCAAACGGCTAATATTTCTCACTAGAGCAACATTTCTATATTGCCTTATTCCTATAGTTTTTATCATAGAATTACCTAATAAAAAATAGATTTTATTTGTTTTCAGAGTTAGCTTAATTGACCCATAAGATTTTTTTACAATTTTGTGAGACCCTAGGTGGTATGATATTGTGGAGCCCCCTATTAGTTAGGGAGTTTGGGAGAGTACTAATACCAATATCGGAACTAGGATTTTTTCAAGAAGGGCAAGCTTAATTTTGCATCCCCTTAATTCACTCCCCTCAATAAACATCAACAACAGTACTTTGTATGTAATTATATATCATAACATTAACTCATTTTACTGACTGAATCAAGGTTAAAACATTTGAAAACTGATTTTATTTAATTTCAGAATACATTGAAGTTAGCTTAATTGACCCATATGATTTTTTTAAGTAATGCTCTAAGCAAAAAAAAAAGATCATCTGGGCAGATGAAAATATTTTTAAAAATTTTCAGTCATTCAAAAAATTCCAGTTTTTCAGTTGGAATGCATAAGGCTAGTTTTTATATAAATGCAAGTTTTACATGCCATTTTATTGTATGAAATGAGGTATTCAGTCGTAAATCATGACAAAATGAAAACTTTACAATATTTAATTGTTTGTTGGTTATACTGCTTTATCTTCAACCAGCAGTCACTTACCATAACTTAATAACAACATTATACTTTAAAGAAACAAATTTTCTACAGGTTCTTTCAACAACCTATGAAATCAGTTGTATGGAATCTGGTGTTGCCAAAAACTTCAACTTATAAAAAATGTTAGATACCATTTTTTATGACCAAGTACCTCATTTATTTCATTGTTTTTTGTTAACTAAAAATATAAATATTAAATTAACAGAGTTTAATAATAATGTAATTATACTGTAAATTAACAGACCGAACTTCATCGACATATGGGAGAAGACAACTATCTTCCTGAAAAAGGACCCACTATGGTAGTAAAAATTTATATCAAACTATATTTTTTTATCATATTGGCATAGTATAATTAATTTATAATCTTATACATTTCTACCCTTGTTGAATTCTATAACAATACATTATACAAATTATATTGTATTTATTGTAATAAACATATGTTTTTTTTCCTCAGTTATCATCTAATTTTGGTGCTGTAAATTAAATAAATTTATGATCTATAAGATGTTTTATTACAACCATGTGACCCATCAAAATCTTTGATATATGTCTCGGAGTATATAGTATGTGTGACTCTGTGTATCGTAAGATCACAGAGGCTTATGAACATTTTGACCTAAACACAGAAAAGACAATCATTAAGGGGTTTAAACTGTGTTTCATAGATTTGGTAAAAAACCAAATAAACAGGCTTAGAAATGAAAGAACTGATTGGAGGTTAGACTTAATTCAAATAATACTAAATAACATAATGAAATTGCAATTTAGTCAGTAAAGACAAACTGATTATATGATTTGAAGCATCATTAAAACTTACTTGAAAAATTCATGTTATACATCTCCTATTTATTTGAGGTGTTGCAATTCCTTTCAGCGTTATATGTTCAGGTATTTTATTACTTAAGAATTCCTAAAACCATGTTAAATTTGTTTTAATTACAGAAATGTTTTGAACATAATCTACTGAATATAGAACACAGTGATTTTTGATAAAACACAAACACTGTATTAAATTTTTTTATTTTCATGCATCTAAATGTGATGATCAAAACTACTCATTAATTCCTCAATTAATGTTTATTTTTAAAATATAACCTCCTTCAGCCACAAAAGTTAATTTGTAACAAGAAATCATTATGTAACGTTGGTTAAAGCAAAATTATTTTAAGATTATACGTCCAACTCGATTATTATAAAAAGAAACCAATACCCTGAAAACCACTTCTTTCTTCATGAAATATATAAAAGAAATCTCTATTTTCAAATCTCTTGTAAAGACTGGTATATTTTGATTGGTATAACATATAGATTTAATGAGTAAAAATAGATGACTATTTTGTGAAACTATGATTTTTTTGTTAACTGGGATTAATACAATTGTGTAGAAGAGTGTATTTCGTGTTTATTTGGACTCCAGTTTGCTCTTTTAATAATTAAGGTCACCAGAACATTTTTCCATTCTATTTGCTTACTAATATAAGAATTTAATCATATACAACTGACTAGCTTGAATTAAAAAAGTATAATACTTTATATTGAAAATCATTGAGACTATAAAAATCATTTTTCCAGCCGAGACCATGCTGATGCATGGTATATGCATAGGATGATTCCTAGTTTTATATACCAAGTAGGTTGAGAAACTCCTCACTAAAAAATTTTCATAATTTGTATGCTCTTATCATGTGATTAATGTTGAGATTTATAAAAATAATGAAGGATTTACAAACTAATATATTGGTGATGGGATTTTTTGGAGAATAATATATTTTTCTTCTACAATAAGTTCTCATTTTCTTTGTAGTTTTTGATTAGTTGTAATTTACATAGAGATGAAAATCAAAATTTAGAAAGGGAGAATCAATCAGCTGGGCATTATAAGAATATACAGTTATAATTATGGATTTTGACTAAAAAGACAATAATTAATTTTTTTTTAAATGAGTTGAAATAATAGTTTACATGGTATTAAGGCAACTAACATGGAAATATATGTTATAAAATTGATTTTTCATGCACTATCAATCATAAACAAAAAACTTTTATAAAATAATTAGAATTGTTTCAATGTTTAAATATTTTAATACATGTTGAATGATTTCAGATCTGGAATAGATACAGATGAGTGTGCCCAAAGAAGAATTCTGTGTAATGAGGCTTTGTTGGCTGGAAACACAAATGAATTACTAGGAGTTGGTGGTGGAACTAGCTCTCCGCAGCAAAGGATCGGATTCTCATGGACAAATATATCTACTTGGATAATTTTCGCAATTGCTGCAGTTCTTTTTGCAGGAACTTGTTACAGTCCATCCCTTTGTGATTGTTTACCAAGGTTTTTCTCCTCCAGTCCTAGTAAAAGAAATGTGCCTTTTTAACCAACAATTTCATGAGCAGGGTTTAGAAGCTTTGACTATGCCCCCAGTAGAGGTGGGTTTACATTGCTGAGAGGAAGAACAATTTAAAAAAATAGTATTAATTAAAATAATTAAAATGAGTTTTACTATTTTTTTCTAAATTTTAATTTAACCAATGTTATTCTGTAAAATAATAATTATTAAACTAAGAAAAGAAGAATTAGTTTAAAGTAAAACATATTATACCTGTTAGGAACCGGAAGTAATATTTGAGTATAGGTTATAATGCATTCGGAAAAAGATGCAGTACAAACGATTTTCTTTGGTATATATTGAATTGGTTGATAAGGTTTGAATAAATGGCGGGAATAGGAGAGAGTTGAATGAGCGGATAATTTCCAGAGGTTGCCAACAGATAGGTCTGGCCGTTTGTTACTGTGCGAATGTTTCTGCTGAGAGCAAATTCTGGCTGCTAGTTAGCCGTGGGGTTTGTAATCGTATACTAGTTTGTTTACTCGCGGGTTATACTCTTCTCCTCTCTTCATATATCTGACAATTTCGAACGTATATTGTGTTTCCCCAGAGGTAGATGAAGGTTAGTAATTGAACATATGTCTAATTCTTTCGGCTATTTTCGTTATTAGGGTTACTTTATGTTTAGACAGTTTTTTGGGATGCCTTTTTATCTCTATTTTTCATACTCGTTTTCTTTAGTATTTTTGTACACATCACGTTATTTGGTTGCATTATTCAATGAACTATTATTTTGACTTTCTGTTATTTTGAAATGCCGTGAATTGATTGTAATCAGTTTTTATCAGTGAAGTGTTGTTTGATTTCATTTTGGATAGCTCAGATTTTTTTATGAACACAGGAATGATGTATATCATGGTATATTGGCACGTTTATTATAATTTTTGAATGTTTCTTAACCAGCATGACCAGAGTAACCTGCATTTATAATTTACTTTGTCAAGTGTGTTTATTCCAACTTTACTTGAAAAATTGATAATCAAGAAATGTGGATAATTATGTTGTTTGTCTAAATGATATTTCATACACCAGTGGTATTTTTAAAAATTTCTTTAGAGGAAATTTGTGTCATTTGTTATCAAACATATTTATGAAGAGGTTTCTTATGAAAATGCTTGTGATTTTTGAAAAAATTTTGGTTCCTTTGTCTCATTTCATAGGTATGTAATCTAGATAGAAAGATAGTTTATAAACGAATCATTAAACTTTACTGTGTGTAAACATTATTTGTTTGTTTGAAAAATTGTTTCACTGAGAACAACTATCTACCAATCCACTTTGATATTAATGGTTTAGTTTCAATATAGTTCAGTACCTATTAATGTTCGAAACATAACATATTAGATTGTTTTAATATATTTAATGTTGCTATTTCGTCTAATTAACAACTACCCTTCGAACATTGCTAATGCGGCACTGATATAAATATTAAATTACCCTATTAGAAGTTTTTTAGTGGATCATTGTATTCTTCATTTCTAAATATAATTAGCTGGTGTAAACTATAGTGAAACTTATGGAGAAATTTAAATTAAATTTGTGTTGATAGCTGATGTTTTCATTCAGCATTTATTTTTACTTTTTTATTGTGTAAAGATTATTTGTTTTTAGTTTTTACTATGTCACGGATGCAAAAAAAGGAAGTGGAAAATGTTAATCCTAGACGAAAGCATACAATTATGTCACCCGAAGAGGCAGGAACTGGGAAAAAGTCTAATTGGACTGAAATGGAGATAACAGGTATACAACAAATTACAATTTGCTGGCATTGACCGTGAAGTCTTATTTTTTTTTTTCGAAATAAATGTATTATGTTTTGATTTACAGTACTAAGGATACTGCTTAATTAATTTAACCAGAGGAACTAGTGGGTTTTTTTTTGCAAATAGTTTTTGAATTAATAAGAAGTTTTTGGCTTTGTTTACCCAATTCGAAATGTATAAATGGTCATGGTGTCTTCAATGGGACTGTTATAGAACACTTGATTTCCGTAGATTGCATTAGTCGGTGTTGTTTTTTCTGCAGGCTTCTCATGTACAGAGTTTTCATGTTTATGGACAATAAATGTTTTGTTTTTTTATGCATACTTTTCATTTGAGAGGATCTTTGGAGATATATATTAAGCCCTGGAACTGAATGTGGCATAAATAGCTAGATTAATCTAGTTACTGTGAAATTTGGAAACCTAGCTCCTTGATTTTTTTTACTATTACTATTTAAATACAAAGAATAAATTAATTTTGTTATTCTATAAAATATGACCATTTCAGAATCATTTGTTTTTTTATTTGAAGGGCCAAGGAAAAAAATTATGAATGTCTATCAAGACAATTGTGTTAAAAAACAAAGATTTTTAGTCATATTTACCAAGCTATATATTTCTACAACTGTATTTTTATTTGTTTGCTATTGTTTATTCTAATAGACATTCACATCAAGAAGCAATGTAGCTTAGAAAGTTATATCCAAAATAAAGTTAGCCTGTTTATTATTGAAAAATTAAGATCAAACTTTTTTCCATTTAATGCTTTATTTGTCCTTAGCTAATGTGTGTTATTGTTAAGATTATTTATTAGTCTAAATACAAAATTTTTATCGACACTATATTCAATATTTTATATTGAATTTATTTGCATGTTTATAATTCCTAATAAAATTGAAAATAGGAATCTGGTTTCCAAAAAGCAATCCTGTATATTTTAATAAAATTCAATTATTGATGTTGCTTGATTGACTGTGATGTTATTATGATGAAATAAATAATCTGGATGCAGTCAACTTAACATATTTTTTATTGTACAAGCTGACGTTTCGGCTCAATCATGTGAGCCATCATCAGAGCTATTTTTATTCGAAGTGGTGACAGAACCGCTAGTTGTCATGAAATGCCCTTTTCATAGGTACTTCTGTCACCACTTTTAAATAAAATAGCCCTGATGATGGCTCACATGATTGAGCCCAAATGTCGACTTGCACATTAAAAATATACTATGTTGACTGCATCCCGATTATTTATTTCTTCATAAAACTAAAATCTAAAGTGTTGCCAGCATGGACCGAAACAAATAGTAATTAGAAGGATCAAAGTCTAGAGTTTACAGCAAGGTATAAAGGAACTTTCCAGTTAACTCTTTGGAAGTATTCAACATGAAATTTTTATTTTATAAATTTATACTTAATTTTATTTTTTTAATTTCAGGTACTATTCGTAATCTGAGCTCACGTTTGTGGGATTGGACTCATTTGACCAGTTTGTACCTGAATGAAAATTGTCTGAGTCGGCTACCTCCAGACATAGGAAAACTTGTCAATCTTCGTGTACTTGATTTGTCTTGTAATAAACTTCGTTCCCTACCAGCTGAACTTGGGGAACTCATCTACCTCAGGTAACAATATTTATCTACTATAAGTTTAGTTATACCTTATAAACGTTTTCTTTCCCTTTTCCTGTTTTTATTTTCTAAAGTTGATCCTGTTAGATTTTTTTTGGGAATGATTAAACTTATAAATTTTAGTTAAAGCAGGCTATGCCAATTTTATTTCAGAAAAATGTTTAAAACAATCGAATAACATGAAAATTGGGAAATTTTAATGCCTGAGGTCTCTTTATTTTCACTTCTTTTGCAATTTGATTTATTTTACTCTTTGACTTGATGCATTGGTAATTTTCTTTTATACTAAGACAGTGATGATTCTACTCCATCACTATACCTCCTGTCACTGATATTTTGATGTACTTAATTTTGATATGCATCATGTTTGTAAACAATTATTATCCTTTTATGAATTGGATAAAGCGTTTGATTTTAAATTTAAACCATTTTAAAAAGTCAAGTTTTTCTTTCCGAAGAAGTGATGTTATAATATTTCTTGTTTTAAAAAAAAATGGGAGTGCAGACCTAATGTTGAAAAACTATAATGAAAATGTTTCTTATCGAGAACCTTGAAACACATGGAAATTTATAAATAATGATTTGTCATGGATCAGTCAGGTGAGATTATATATAAGAAAAACATGAAAATAAACTAGTTGCTTTTGCTTATTTTAATGGCCAGATTGTTGGGCTAGAGCAGTTTTTGAAAGCTAATGTGGTTAGAGGTAGTTCCTGTTGAATACTTCCAAAGAGTTAACTGGAAAATTCTTTTACAGCTTGCTGTATTCCCTAGATATTGCTCCTTCTAATTACTATTTGTTCCGGTCCATGCTGGCAGCACTTTAAATTGTATTATGATATACAGGATTGCTTTTTGGGAACCAGATTCCTATTGCTGGATCTATTATTTGGTATAATATAGAGACAAAAATTGTAGATTCCAATGGAGCATATTTTGATTAGAAAAACAAAGAGAACAATCTCTTCAATAGTTCAACAATCTCTTCAAGGATGTTAAGGAAACCGATCTTGGGCAGCTAAGATGGGCAGGCCATGTGGCAAGAATGGAGGACATGCTGATTGAAGGAAGAAAAAGAATCTCAAGAAGATTCTCACCAAGGAAATCCCTGGCACAAGTAGAGTGGGGTGACCGTACATGAAGTGGATTGGAGACTGTAGCGGGAGATGTCAGAACCCTGCTCAATATATCAATGCTGCGCAGGATTGAGCCAACTGGGGTAGAGGCTGTTGGAGATAGCCCAGACTCGGTGATGAGTTGTTGAGCCAAATAATAATAATTTTAATTTCAAGAAGATGTTGGTTGGGGGATGAGGCCAATGAAGAACACACTAATAAGTTACATTCATCAGTGTGCCCTTCATTGACCGCCCCCTCTCCCTCCTCCCCGACCAATTTCTTATAATTTTAACTTTTAAAAATCTTTAATGTTAATTTTGATGATCTAGGCAATATTCTTCCAGTGTTTTGGGATAAATTATTTGTTAGAAGTTCATTGGAATTTTGGCCGCTTTTATTTAAAACTAAATTTTGTTAAAATATATTAGAAATCAATAACTATAGGCCTATCCATCTTGAGAAGCAAGGTGTTACAATTGGTGTTACAAATTAAACACTTAATGAGCTTAAATCACAATAACTGAACATTAGCAGCATAACCTGGCGAAAGAACAAGAAAAGAAGCCTAAGCTTCACAACAGCCCTTTTAACAAAAAAGAAAGAATTATTGCAGGTTTAGATTTGTAGATATGGCTGATTTACAAATCCCAATGGATCCTTAAGCTATGTTGTAGAGGCCACCATAGCAAGTATGGTAGGTACTTATCAGTGGATATCAGAATAAAACGACTCTGAAGTATGATCAGAGGTCTGGGAATAGGCCAGAATGTAGTCTGTCTAAATTGAGATCACTAGTATGCAAGCTCTCTTCCCTTATCGGTATTCTTAACTTAGACAGACTAACAGATTATAAATGTTGAGGCTGTTGGAACCTAGGACTAGCAACTTTATCTGGTGGTAGAATAAGTAAACAAACCTAACCCTTAGTATGGACCAGTACCAAAAAAATATTTACTTCTGATTAATTACATATAGACTTCTATTATTCTTTTTCAATTTTTAATTGAGTCATATCCACATTTAAGAATAATAACTGAATTGTTATTTCAGTAATTTGTTTTCTGTACTGCTTATTGAGTGTTGAACTCTACAAGTAATGCAGACAACGTTATTCCAATCTACAAAGAAAAAGAAAAAAAACAGTGTCAGATTGATTGAAAATAGCTTTGTAATACTATGTTTTAATAGATCACATAATTCTGGAAATAATGAATCATTTTCTTCTTCCTAAGAAGGGAATAGACAAAGCTTCTCTTTTACTAATGTTCAAAATGGTATAAGCTAGAATGGATTGTTATAATGGAAAGAATGAACTATGATAGTCGCTCAATCTTAGGTTTTTGTGGGAAATAATTTGTGAAGTTTTGCCCTTCACAGGAGTTTCTTTTTTTTTGTTTATGGTTGAGAACAGTTTAAAGCGCCAAGCTAAAAATTGCTCTTGTTTGGCTTTTCATGGCAAAATCTGAAAATTCGTTGGTTATAGGATACAAGTGAAAAAAAAATGTAGAGTGTAATGTTTTCTTCAAGAAACATGATTTGAGATTCCAAATTATTCATGCACTCTTGTCCTTGGCAGTTAAAGCATATAGTCTAGCAGCAAAGTCTAACTTTAACATTGCCATATTTTTTTCCAAAATTCCCTGTTTTACAATGGAAGGATATTAGATTGAGGATAGAAGTTTGGGTTGATGCTTCGGTGGTATAAACTGGTGATAAAATGGTTTTAAGTTTTTTCTAACCCTACTGTGTGGGGGCCAATCTCTCCCCTTTCCAAATCTGAATTTAGTGAAACAAACAGCAAGAATACTGCTGTGAGGTGTAGCGGATGTTGGTGGCAGCCTCGATAAAATCATGGCATGATTCGATTGCCCAACAAATTTGCTGAATGCAATGCACCTGTAGTTATTTAAAGAATTTTGGAACTTTTTATAAGGCAACTGTCAATTGCTCTCCAGAAATCACAATTTCTGGTTTCGTTGATTGCTGATTATTCAATAAACAGTGCCCAGCAGCATTGAATTCCTTGAAAACCGGGAATTCTGCTTGAATTTTTGCATCAGGAAAAAATCTATAATTATGCTTGAAAAACAGCCAGTCATTAAGAGTTTTTAGTTTAATAATTCCATTTTTCTACCATTGATAAGCAATAAGTATATAAAATATTGAGAAGGCTGATGTAGTTCTTCCCTTTCCATATCTAATTCTATGAAAGCTAGAAAAACTCTCCTTCCACTAACTTTGTTCATCATTCCCTCTCTCTCAAACCTGCACTCTTTCTGTGTTCTGTCTTTACATGTCATTAAGTAAATTAGGGATGCTAAGGGATGGCAAAATAATATATTAGTTCCAAACAGCTCCAAGTCGCAATTTCAACAGATTTGCACTTGTTTTCTTATAATATGTTGGGGTGACAGGATTAAGGGGTTGCCAGGATTCATTTTATTCCTATAATTATTATTATTTTGTTATATATATATATATATATATATATATATATATATATATATATATATATATATATATATATATATATAACAAAATAATAATAATTATAGGAATAAAATGAATCCTGGCAACCCCTTAATCCTGTCACCCCAACATATATATGTGTATATATATATATTATTGGTTTGGTTGTATAAAATAAGTTTTTGAATACAATTATGATGAAATTTATTACAATACATGAGTTGTATTTATTTACACTTGAAATTGTTATTGCAGTATATTTTCTATTTGTTTTTATTTTTGGCAATGTGCTGAGCCCTCTAAGAAGTTGAGTAACAATTTTTCATTATCTAACAGGAATACAACCTTTATAATTATTCAAATTCATTATCAAATCCATATTGTACATTTTATCATTAAACCACCAAATACAACATCTTATGGTTCCAATTTTGTTTTAAATTTAATCCAATGAAGTGATGAAAAGCGCTTGCAGTTCAGGACCTTGAAATTCTTGAATTATGCTTTAATTTTTTCATACTTTATCGCTGGACACCTTGAATAAAGGTTGTGATACCACTTCTGCTTTTTTTGGCATAAGGAAAGATTTGGAAGACATTGCACCTTTATTCAATAATCTGTAATCAACGAAACTAGAAATAGTGATTTACAATTGCCATTTACAAAGCTTTGAAACCTAACTGAAGGCACAATGCATTCAACAAGTTTGTTGGGCAATCGAATTATGCCGTGATCTGAACGAGACTGCCTCCAATATCCACTACCTCACAGCAGTATTTGTTATCGTTTGTTTCACCAAATTCAGATTTGGATAGAGAAGAGATTACATCCATCACAGTGGGTTTGGAAAACATTTAAACACATTTTATCATTATATCAGGGAAGCATCAACTCCAAGTTTTATCCATGCGCCAGATGGGAACTCTTTTGAATCTTATTATTGACTCTAAAAAGAAACACTCCTGTGAAGGGCAAAACTTTATAAATTATTTCTGATCTAATGTTAGGCGACTAGTAAAGAGTGGGAAACCGAAAGGTGTGAGTTACTAAAGCCTACAACCTTTGTCAACTGAAATTAAAATCATTGGTCCATAAAGCATTTTACAATTTGACTTAATTAAACATACCTGGTTTAGGTTTTCAAAGTCTTAGCCTGATAAACTGATCATTCTCTTTTTTATCTTAGTTTATTTCCAATTTGGATTATGTTGCCTTTTTTTCAAATTAATTTTTAAAGTAGCATTTTATCTTTTCGTATTTCTGATTATAAAGAGGCTTATAAAAGCTGTTTTTTTTCTGTGTAGATCTTTGTTGACGAATCAACCTGTTTGGTTGCGTTTTAATGGTTAATAAGTATTGATAATTTTTATATATTTTTTAATTTTTAGTGGGTAATTATTAAGTTTTATTTTTTTTAGATATTGTTGGTTATCTAACAAAGCTTTCTATGTAATTCCTTTCTTGTTCCCCTTATTTTTGATAATTAGAATCAGTAACTAGAATGATGTTCTATTTGAAAAAGTATTTGACATGATTAATTGATAATTGATTTTTAATTTTTATTTATTTATGTAAAATAAAATAAAATTATTTTTTTATATAATATTAAGCTCCTTTATATAATTTTTTAAATGATGGTTTCTTATAATGTGATGTATGGTATGAGTGATGTAAGTGTTTAAAATAATATCTTCAGTGTTTAGAAATATCAATAGCTGAATTTTCATGGATAATTGATGACAGCAGTCTTAATAGAGATTATTAATTTATTCAAATTTAAAAATATCAAGTAAAGCTCAGTTGCTTCTTATGTTTTCCTAAATGCACTTTTCTTCAGTTGACTGGGCTCTGAAACAACATTCATTAGAGCACACAACATCCCAGTAATTTCATGATTTCAAGAATTGGTGGTCCACTTTACTAGTAATTTCTCCTTAGGGCTTTCATGGATTCTTTTAGTCCTAATTTATTATATTTATATTCTTCTCGTCTCTCGGTCACATATGACCATACATAACATTTTTTGGCTCTTCTGAATCTCCAGTATTTCTTCATTCTTTTAGAAAGTATAATTGTTTATATGAATGGCATTATATTAACAGCTATTTATGTGTTTTGCATGGCATGAAAATTTATGTGATATTATTGTTCTTATCGAAAAACAACAATATCTGTCCTCTTTCCAGTTATGGATTATATAAGCATGCACACAGAATGCTTGAAAACAAATTGAAGGTCTGTATTTTTCAGAAGACTAAGTTAACCTCTTAGATATTATTTATTGAAAAATCTATTTAAAAATATTTCATAACGTATGTTACTTCATTTTAAGAGGCAAACAAGTAGACCATCAATACCTTTTTCTTATGCTAGAAGTTACTGCATTATGACTTGTTATAATTTTCATTTGTATTTTTTTTTTTACTTTTCTTTTTTATTATCTGTTGACTCATATGTTCCTATTTCATCTCCTCTAAGATTGCTACTTTATTATTGCTTGCAAATGTTATTCTAAAGGGACTTGTTCTGGAATAAATAAAGAGTTTATTATTAAAAAAAAAAAAGAATATTTATCAAATCATGTTATTGATAGTTGATATTTAATTTCATGTCAAGCTCTTACTATTGAAGTTGGAAATTTGATTTATTACAAATGATTGTAGATTTGTAAATTTGTATTTTAAGTTAATTTTTTTTACCCCCTACCATATCTTAGTATTTTTATTCTTTAAGGTATTCTTTCTTCAATAATGTTGTTTGAAACTTTAGACTTTTTATTTCCTTATAATTAATTTATTTATTTTGTTTTTTCCTAAAATTCCTATTTACTTGATTAATATAAATCAATTTTCCAATTTATGTTTGATTCAGTTTTTAATATTTCAACATTTTTGTTGCCTCATAAATTGTATTTTATATTATTTGTTTTGTTTTTTCCTAGCCTAAGTTCTGTTGAGTGTATCTCATTAATAAATATTTTATTGTTTTGTGAATACTTTAGCTTTATATGTTCTAAAAGTTATTGTTTGAGCCTAAAATAATTATTGTATTATTTTATGTTTCCAAACAAGACTTCTGTGTATTAAACTTGCCGAATATTGTGTAACATCATTATTTTCAGATGTTTATTGGTATTTTTGGCTTGAGAATTTTATAAGTATTTTTTGTAATATGAAGTATTTTAAAAAAAAAGTAAAAAGAAATAGTACTGCTGAATCCATAAAACAACAATCCTACCATTGCTGACATGGCTTTGTTCCACTTATTGTTGTGTAATGCAACAATGCTTTATATTGAATTGTGTTGATCAAATAGATATTAAAATGGCAAAAAATTGGAGTTGATTATTAAAAGTTTCAACATTTGTGTTATTGTTTATACAGTACAGTTAATAAAATTATTGCTATGTTAATATATTTTATCATTATTTTAAAGATTAAATAAACAATTGAATCAGTGACATATTTATTCTATTATATTTTTATTTTCATAGTAACCAGTCCATATTTTATCAGTTTATTTCTTATATTCGAGAAAATCTAATGACCAGAAAATAATTATTCTTAAATTCTTAACTAATTATAATGCTTTAATGGTTTAAGTAATTTGTTTCAAATTTAATGATTAGATTTTCTGTAATGAATAAGTTATTGATTGTTTTAACAATATGATTTTTAAATATTTAATGACAAAATTATTTTTCATAAAAGGCATTTGATTTCTTAATTTATTGTTGTTGTTTTGTTTTTTTCATTAACTTAATTCAATGCCTGATAAATTCCAATGCTTGGAATATTAACCTTTTGAACACAACAAAGGTAAGAGTTTTTGGTGGTTTATTAAATCTTTACTTTTTATTTATCTTATAATTTCCGTAGTCCTACAATACCAAGTAATCTTCTGACAGTATAACTATTTACGTTTAGTTACCTCACAATAAAACAACTTATATAATATTTTTCTTTAAATTTAGAAAAGAAAAAAAAACGAGTTGGGGATGCCCATGGCCATTCCTTCATTGGAGTTAGTTTCAATTAAATGTTTTGTTATTGTTTCTTTGTTGTATAAATTAAAAATATAATTTTTTTTATTTATTATACTACTGTGTGGAAAAATTAAATTTTGGGTGGGACTAATAATAATTCAATGCAACATAGACCAGGTACACAGGACTATGCACCTGGACTATACTTCATAGACTCCTGTCCTTTATTGGCTAGGTGGTTACCCATCTAACTGATCACTAAGCTAAGCTGTGCTTAACTTCAGCATTCATAGGTACTATATACTAGCACACTCAGTTATCTGTATCTTGCCTCCTCCCAAAAAAGTAAATTAAATATTAAATGATTTACTAATTTAAAATTGTATATTCTGTGATAGCTGTAATGGGCTCATACACCATAGTTCATGTTCAATTTTTATTTAAATCTTTCCTCAAGGTTACTTCAGAGAAACGGAAAAAAACAAAAAAGAGGGAGTTAGGAAAAAAAATGTTTCCTTTTGAAACTCTTGGCAAAACCTGCAATTTTGATGAATGTAATGGTTCCCATCTATTAAAATTTGTACCTAATACGACACAAAATGTGTGTGCGTAATAATTTTCTTAATCGTGGACGTGATAAAGCATACATTTGTGGTGAAAATATTTGTGCCACACACGCTTGGCACAAATTTTTGTAAGTGTGGATCTGGCTTAAGAATTAATAATTGGAATAATTATATTTTAAAACTTTTTTATTTACTTTCACTGCTGTCAATCAAATTTTTACACACTTCCGATATTCGGATTAACATGAAATTTGGTGCACATACAGAAACCCAATGACTATGCAATATTATGATGCGATTCAGATAGTCTGATGGTGGATCACCTCTGTAGAATGACTCGGCTGAATTTGGCACACACGTATCTTATAAGACTCATTTTATATTAAACGGTAATAACTGGTGTTCATGCGCCCACAGCTTCATGTTGGCCACTGAAAGTGAATTGCCATAACCCTCCCCTCTCTAGCGCTCAACTCCTAGTATATAATAGCTACGAATTCAAGATTTACCCAACAAACCAACTTGGAACGGCTTCGACAATGTGTGAACAATAATGGATATCACATGCCAGCTGAAATGGGTATATAAAGTTATGACTGAATTGAGCATGTTTGGATAATGAACGAATAACTAAAATAATATTGTACACTGAATCGATAGATAGGTGTTGGAGGAGCAGATCAAGATATAGGAGGGAGATAACACAGTGGTGAAATAGTGAAATATTTGATCTTTAATATTCTATGGTAGATGTTACAAACTGATATGGAGAAAACCTTGGAAGATTTTATGGATATTAATTTGGTGAAAACTTTCTACTTGTTTTCATTCGAGTTTGGTTTAATAATACTTAATAATGAATAAACTAACAAAACACCTTAATGAATGATCTACCATGGTTTATCTTATGCATAGGTATTGTGCCTCAATGTAGAGGATCTACTACACATTTTACTTAACTAACTTTGGTGATAGATAATAAGGCGGAAGGAAACAGGGAGGTTCAGTGTGGATAACACTAACAATCTCTGCTCCCACTTCTCCCCATTGAATCCTGTCAAGATCTAAATCTACTAGGTAAGACTGGTCTTGGTCTGCCCCTTGGACATCTATCAGTTCATTCAACCTACATTAGTCTCTTAGTTATTTGTTCATTATCTATTTAGTCCAACAACCATAAATTCTTAATTCAGTAGTTACTTTAAAGGCCCATTTATGTCTTAACTAAAGTTAAAGAAACCAATTGAGGGGTGGAGGTGGAGATGCAAAGGTGTTTTTTTTTTTTTTCATTTTTGATATTTTTAACATTATCCCACACTGTTTAGCGTCCTCTTTAAGGTAGGTTAATGCTCAAGCCCTCAAAACCTACTAAATCACATCTAATTTTACGTTGAAAGTTTGGGTTGAGTTGCAGAAGGGGGCTAATCCCTCACTGAATTATACATAGTTTTGGGCTTCCTGAAAAATTTTCAAATTTGGATTTATCCTTTTGCATCTCCATGTAAAAATTAGGGTTTTAGGATCCCCTGTTGTAGGAAAAAATTAATGAGAATATAAATTAAAATTTTATTAAAACTTAAGAATGATATTCTTTGTGTACTGTTTTACGTATTTCTGATAATTTAAATGGACTTTTTTTAAAAAGGAGATACATTTAAAAAAACAAAAGATAATTGAAATTAGAGTGTGCCCATAGTGTACCGCGGTAGGTACCCGCCAGATGAAACCCTCGATTCTTGCGGGTTTGCAGATCTAAGTAAGCCCACTTATCATCGACCGACTTATCGAGCGGTTTCAACTCGTGGGTACCTGCTGAAGTATAAGCGTCGAGAGGGAAGGGGGCTACAAAACGCGTTGATAATACTAGTAGTTCCGCGATCTCTGAAAGACTTAATAGCATCTGACTATAATTTGATTAACGAAAGCCTGTTGCTCAAATTATTATTTTAGTATTATTTCTTTCGACAATAATTTTTCGTCAGTAATTTTGTTGATTTTTTTTTTAATTTTTTGTTTCTTGACTGTACTTATTTTATTTTTTTATGATCAATCATATTTTTTTACGGAAATACAAATTTTGACTTTAAAAATTCTCGTTAAATGAAAAAAAAAAAATTGAAAACGTTTAATGTTTGATGACAATTCTGAACTGATTGTGCTGCTCTCTAGTCACTTCTTTAATTTTAATATTGTAGTATTGGTAGCACTATGTTGGGAATTTTACATTTTAACTTTTAAAATTTGATTTTCTTAATTTTAACTTTGTTTCATTTATTCAAATTGCAATATATTCGAAAGTGTTTATCTTCTCCTTTAATTATGTTTAAATGATTCAAATATGTTAAAGTAAGTAACAAATTTAACTTACAAACAAAATTTCATCTCTTGGTTTGTTGTATTTTTTTTTTAAATTGTGTATATGGGAATTAATGAAATACCTTTTAACGTGAAAAAAAATAATAACAGTCAGAAAGTGAAGATGCCTTTATTTTATAAGTAATAAATCCCATCCGAAACAATATATTCAAAAGAGAATTAGTTTTATACATATTTGTAATTATATTTATGGAAATCAATGAAAAAAAAATCTTAGTCAAAAGAGGAAAATTTCTTTGCCATATTTATGAACATAGAATCTTGTCCATATAGTTCTCCTTTGCTGAAAGAAACGTTCAAGGAAAAAAAAATAGTTGCACAGTGTGATATGACCTAGAGTAATTAACGATTAATCAAGCCTGCAAAATTATTCTATTATAAATATATTTACTTTTAATGTCTGAAGTAAAATATATACATCTAGAAATAAAACATTTGACTAGGTGATGTTATTAGGATTTTTATTGAAACTGTTAAATTACATATTGATGTTAACATGTTACATAAGTAAAATGATAACATTGGGCACTTTAAAAATCAACAGCTCATATCAACACATACTATATAAGATGCTCCAGACAGGCGAATCTGCCATGCCACAAAAAAATAGTTTTTCTTTATTTGACAGCTGATATAATATACTCTATATATGTGTATCCATAAAACAATATTTATTATATATCATATATATGTAACAAAACAATGTATTTATGTACCACATTACTGTACATAATAATATACCAGCCTTTTAATTTATAAAAAAATAATAGAAAGATGGTGGATTTGCCCTTCTTGCATTGAGTGTCTCAAATTCTTGTGTTATTTTAGTTTTTGACAAATTATTAGGATGTGTACTTTTTTAAACCAATATACAATATGTACAAATAAACCAATTCCTACATGTTTAACCCAATTTTCTTATAACTTATTATTTTTCAGGGAACTGTTATTGAATAACAATTTGTTACGTTCTCTTCCTTATGAGTTGGGAAAGCTGTTCCAGCTGCAAATTCTTGGGCTGGCCGGAAACCCTCTCTCGAAGGAATGCCTCAAGATGTACAACGAGCCCAATGGGACCAGCAAGCTGATTACTTATCTACTAGACAGCTTACAAGGTACAGTTTATAACTTCTCATTTTTATTTGTTTTCATTTTTTATTTTACATTATTTCTAGAAAATTAGTTCTGATGACTTGATTAATGCAGTTCCTGTTTTTTGCAAAATGAAATTGCAGTTGCCATAAAAAAATTAAGTATTTTCTTTGATTTTAAGTGCCTGAATTTTTTTCTATACAAATTACATTACTTGGCTAAATTTTTTGTATTCATGCTGTGCAATTTAAATCAGCTTAAATTTAAAATACAATTAAATCATTTTTTAATTTTAAATTTTAATGAAATATTATAAGCAATGTTATAAACCATATATTTTAGGTCCTATTTTCTTTCCTGATTTCATATTTTCTTAATGTTCCTTCTGTTTTAATTCAAGATTGTAAAGAAGTTTACTTAAAACTTACTATTATCTTTGTATTATTTCTAAATATTGTTCAGCTCATATATTATACATAAATTATATGATGTAAGCTTCTTTCCCACTTCTGGTTCATAATAATTTTTCAGAGACCAGAAAATTTGTCTCTATGGCCAAGTAAAATGGTATCAGAATAGTGTATACCCTGATTGAATAACAATTCAGGGATGTTTGATGCTTAATGGGGTCCCTGGACAGTCAATATTATCTATTCCCAATATGATTGACAATTTAATATAGCTTCAATCAACCCATCAAACTCATTCGTTCACTGTTTTTCAAAGGGGTGTAGTGTGATTAATATTTGTATTTCATATTTAGATGTATGATTTCTTGCATTGACTTTGTTGAGTAATTGATAAGGGTAATATACTATTTATATTTTTATATATAATATACATTTACACAATCAATGATACTAAATTTCAATCAATGCCCTTCAGTTAACTAACAATTGAATCTGTCGTCTTCTACACGATCTGTTGGTTTGCTTCAGTGAGCATCATGGATAATATTATTAACTATATTATTGAATGTTCTAATATTGGTATTGGTAGATTAATGATTAAGGAAGGCTTAAGGTGTGAATTAAAACTCTTGCTGTTGATGTCTAAATTAAAACATTTTTCTTGTTTTTGAATTTTGAATTATAGTTCATGCGAGGAAAGAAGAAGATTGCGGTGGGAAAATTTTTTATGAACAATTAACCTTTAAGCAGTTTAAATTTGTTTTTTAAGAGACCTCCCAATTAGGCTCTTCACAGTATTATTTGTTTGTGAAGCAGTGTGGTAAAACCTAAAACAATTAATTATATTTTCAGGAAATCATCAAAAATTTTATTGAGTAAGAGAAGAAGCATGCATGTCATATGAGATTGCAATGACTTACATCCTGAAATTTTTATCTCATTAAATCGATTGTCTACTTAATTTGTTTGTTTATTGGCGTTTTGCGTCCTTATTACTTTTTCTAGCCAGAGTGAGAAGGTTGAAATTTATTTCATGGGTACGTCATGAAGTGCTATTGGCCTACCCCTACTGTTTTTGGCTCCATTCCTATACTATAAATTGTTGAATAAAGTGATGAAGTATATAATGGATAATTTCATGAAATATAATAATTTTACAATTCTTATATGCCCTTATAAAAACTTGAAAGTGAGATATTTAACTCATTTGGAAGGAAATTTTATTGAAATGTATTATTCTAGAAATATTCAAAAGTAATAAAAACTGAAACAACTAAAATTTTTTTATAATTTACAAATCAGTTAAAAATATTTTCAATAAAAAATAACTTATAATTTTGAAACCATTTGTAGTTTGTAACAACTATTAATTAATTTATATAACTGCCATTTGATTATTTATTAATTCAGAAGTATTGCAATATTTAGTTTTGCTCATATTGTTAATTATTTCTTGAAAACATATCTTTCTTAAGTTTTGTAATTATTATGCCCTTTCCAAACGACACCTATTTCTTTTTTGTATTAATGTTCCTGCATTATTTTTGATATAAATAAAATATTTGATTAAAGCTTTCACCAATATTAATACCAGTTATGCAGCTGGTCATAAAACAATATTCTTTAGTATAGAACTTGATTGAAACTTCTTCCAGTGATTATCTAACTGGTTTCTGCACAAAGATAGATTGATGTTCACAAGGCATCAATCCTATGGCCCTGTGTAACCAGATGTGTTTTTTTGTTTTCCTTCCCAAAACAATGCCAGTGTTTTCTGGTTATGTAATAGAGTATAGAAGGCCACAGCATTTGGTTACTCTTGTGTATGCATTTTATAGTTCAAAAGAATTGATTTACAGATATCATTAGAGTTAGCTAAAAATTGAAAAAAAAAATTAATTTAATAATGATTATTCTATTCATTTATCTATAGTAATAATTTTGATAAAGTCAGAAACCCGATTTTTTTTCGTACCTGGCATTCATCCACCTTTTCAAATGCTGATGTGTGAAAATGGATTCAAGTTTTCTTTTAAAGTTGCGCTTTTGTTAGTTACATTGTGGGGAATCCTTAGTCATTCATTAATTTTGCATTGTTTCTTTGTGCCAGAAGCTTGACTTTTCAATTTTAGGATTAGTAAGAATTGGTTCATTTTCAAATTATTTGGAGGTATCCACTTCTTTTTTTTGTTTTAATATGGAAAGTTCTCAACTTGTAATTTGTATTATAGATCTCCTTAGTATAAGAACAGGTCTGTTGGCCATGTAGGCAATATATGTTTATTTTTCGTTTGAACTTATACAGAGAGGAAGATATTGATCTACAATTTTAGTAATTTAGATTTATTTTGTTGGTTTTTTACATTTCTATGAATTCTGTGATAATTTTAAGTTAGACATATTTTTATTTAATAAATATTTTTAGATAATTATAATATCAGTTAACTGTAGAGAGGTAATCCTGTTGGCACTGTAGACTGTGGAGATCTCTGGGCGTACGATGCGGTATTCATACCACACCGCGATTCTCAATTTAGTAGGTATACGGGGTAGGGTCACTCCTACGTCCGATCTTTTTGTGAGTTGCCTCCAAGTAGGCTGACGGGCCTCACATACCCGGGGGGGGGATAAATTGCTTGAAGTATTTAATTTAATTAAATTAAATTCATGCCGGTGACGGGATTCGAACTCCACAACCTTTGGGTTGTAATACTGTAGAGAGGTAATTATTGTTATTCTAAAATTTCCCTTTTTATAATATATATAGTTTGATTGATTATAGTATCTATTTCACTTAAGTATTATTAATAACTTGTTACCTTCTGTTTTATATCAGACCTTGTATTTATATCAGAAACACTTTATCAGAACAACTAGTAAGTCTCTCATTTATATTTGCATTCAGTTATCCCTATTGGGTTTTTAAGGGATGGTTAGTTTGTTGTTAGATCGTTAGCTTTATGTATGAACCTCTTCTCAGTTATTTGTCAAAACCATATTCTATTTTCCTTTTTTTGGCAAGTAGAGGAAACAAAATTTTGTTTCTTACTAGATTTAGCTACTTTACTTATTTATCCTACCTCTTAGGTAGCCCAAGCTTGGTAATATAAGCATGAACAGTTTTTGATGTTATAAATAGATCTTTCTTATTGATCGATCATTAAATTAATAAATTTTTATTTATCATTTTATAATAATCGTAAACTGTTTTAATGACAAATTTATTCAGTGACAACATTCTTTTTCTTCCTAATTATGTTTTTCCGTCTTTTGCCTATTGACATCAGGGGTATCGGCAGCATTGCTAAGGCTGCCACTGGATATCTGCAATATTAATTTTTTATTTATTTACTGATATCAGGGGGGATTATGTTTTGGGGGAACGATATTTAACTGTGATGTAGGCTCACAGGAGAAACTTTATGATTCAGTTACTAATACTTGTCTGATGTATTTATGAATTTCTAGATAAAAATTGTCAAAATTAAATTTGACAATTTTATATCACTGAGTATTTCTTGAATGATTACCTTGTGGCGCAATTAATTAGTTACTTTTTCTAGTGTTGCTGACATCAGCAAGCCACTTCATCCTTTACTCTTGGAGGTAACTAATCCTCAACGGCTTCTTTCAGGCCCACATTCCCATAGTTATTTTGAGGGGCCACCGGAGTCCCTGACCATATCAGCCTATCTTCAATTCTCGCTCATTTCTTCAGTATTAGCTGTCTTGTTTACCCTTTCTGATGATTTCACCATCACTCAAGTTTGCCTTCCATTCTGTTGCCATGATATGACATGATCTATTTTATTTTTTATTTTAGCAATAAACTCATTATGACATCTACTAAATTTATTCACTTAAGAAGTTTGGATTAATGATGCAAAAATCTAAATTACTTTTTTTGTAAAGAAGATCAAAACTTGTTGAGAAGAGTAAATGATAAGACTAAGAGAGAATAGTAAATATCTTTGGACTCTAAAGTAGTTGTTGACAAGGTGCAGAATTTTCTGATAAGAACTTCTATTTTACCTTTCTAAAATTAGATTGGATTTTTTTTTTTTTTTTACAATCTCTTTAGATTGGTTTTATTTATTTATTTTTCAATAATTGTAGAACATATTTAATAATTTTTTCTCTCAAATATGAAACTTTATTCAGTGTCAAAAGAGCTATACTTTATTAGACGGATTGAAGTAAACATCTGCTATATGAGAATGTTTAATAAAACTGAATTCGAATGTAAATGATGAGTTGGCTTTGATTACTCAAGAGTTGTCATCAATAGACTTCTTTATGTACATATTTTTGTATGTGCTCATGATGACATTGGGATATATATATAATTGATATTATCGACTATTCTTAGTAAACAGTTACAATATCTAATTAATACTCCATAATTTGTTCCGAGATCAAACTCTTGTCATTTTATGAAACGCAATATTGTTAAGTACTCGACTTAAAACTGTTTTAACAGCAGTAATAAGAATGTGCTTGTTGATAAGTTGAATGCTATTTTATTAAACAAGAATATATATTCAGTTTCTTTTGTAATACAGAAAACTTATTTTAATTACTATTTGTGTACTTTATCGCAGTCATATTTTATTTCTTGTAAAACTTTAAATTTAAAAAATAAAAAAAAACCTTATGGTCTCATATGTCATCAGGCTTATTTATTTGCGCTCTTAAATATTAATATCAGTCTTTTAAATTTTCTCTTTTATTAGAGATTACATGCAATATTAATACATTAGTGAAAGTTTGGACATTGTTAGCGTTAGACTGTACATTTTTTTCTTCTTAGGCATTGCTTATTATAATAAGATATAGTTATATTTTATATAATATAGCCTATTTATTAAATTTCTTTTTTGAATATCATATTCAAACCCATCATTGTGATTTTAACTTAAATTAATTAACTTAACTTAAATTATCTTTAGATATTTTAAGCTCTGATTTTTGTATTTACTGTATTTTTTATGCCAGATAATTAAATTCATCTTAAATAATAATAAAATCAATAAAAATGAATTTCGCAGTATAATAAACAACTAATTTTTATGAGGGGTGGAGAAACGTCCCTTTTAAGTGCTTCATCAGCTTTCTACGATAATTAATTCAAATAATCGTTAATTTGAATTTGATTTATTTTTTACTTACTTTTATTTTAAACTTAAAAAATAATTATCTTTCCAAATTTTTTGTTAAATATTTTGAAAGTGACTTAGTACTGAGTCGTAAGGAAAGTGATTTCTTTAAAAAAAAAAAAAAAAAAAAAAAAAAAAAAAAAAAAAAAAAAAAAAAAAAAAAAAAAAAAAAATGGTTATAGTCGAAAAAGTTGATTTATTAATATCAAGCTAAAACTTTTTGCAGAGCTTCATAATACAATACCATAGCCGGAACTGGAGAGGACAAAGGGGGACTTTTCCCGGGCGGCAGAATTTAGAGGGCAGCAAATTTAGAGCGAAATTTTATTTTTACCAGACAATGGCGAAGCCACAAGGAGTGTTGTGAGGGTAATGTGTTTAGCCTGGCCGTTAGTAGGCATGTAACAGGTGTTTGAGCGAGCGGATTTTCAAGTTTAGTGTCTCAAATTATTCGTTGTGATTTCGTGTAAATTTTGATACATTTTGAGCTCAAAATACTTAAGAAATATTGTAATAAATGTGTTTAATCTGTCCGTTTGTGGGTATCCAACGATTTTTTGATTGAACTGCACTTCCGATTTTTAAGTTTGATGGCTTAGAGTACTCATTGAATTCCGTGAATTTTTGAAACATTGTGAGCTCAAAATACGGAAAAATATTTCATTATATTTTAAGTATTTTCGGCTTTTTGTTTATGTTTTTTAGTACAATATATCATTTGCAATTTGTAAACGGATTGGTTGTCAAGACCCTCATTAAATTTACGCTAATTGGAACATAAATTTTTAAATTAATTATTTAGAAATTTAAAAAAATATAGCCAATTAATTATTTAAAAAAATAAACTCGCTTACAGCCACTTAGCCAACAGTACATCAAACATGCCTACGCAAAAAGATTGCATAGGCTAATCGTAAAGTGAAAAATACGATTTAATAAATAACCTGTTGACTAGTTAGGAGCTCTAGAGGGACCGAACCCTCACCGGTAAACTACAAGTAATTAGTCCATCAGTTAGCACCTGATTTTTTAGTAAATTAACTCGTTTTCGTCCGAGTACTTTACTGTACTATTAAGAGTACTTTACTCGAAGTCAGTTGGTGGTCCATCTTGGTAAATAAAAAAAAAAATAATAAAAATTATTATTTTTTTTCCAGTACTACATGGATTTACAAACAAAGCATCTTCCTTTATTAATTAGAAATTTGATGATAGTATTGGTATCATGAAAATGCAGATCTACGGAAAAAAGAGAATTTTAAAACAATAAAGTTATCAGAGAAGTAAATAAGGGGCTAAAAAAAAAGAGAAAGAAAGAACTTTCTTTATTGAAATATCTCCTCTTTTCTGTGTTTCCTGTCTATATCTGCGGACTTATCTTTATTTTCAGTCAGATTTTCAGCTTATTTATTTTCAGTAAAACTGTCACAGTTTTATTTCCAGTAAATCTGCGGTGAAAGCGCTAATGCATGTCTGAGTGTTTGCGCAGCATGGAAAGCCATTTTGAAACGTCACCCTCTTTTAGGTGGCTGACAAGTGCTAATGCTGTGGGTTGTATTTTATGGATGTATGACTACAAGTTTTCTTCAAATAGGACACAAAATTTCGCCTCGGCTGTTGGAGTATGTCAACAATAATACAATAAATCTATGCATGAAATGTGTTGGGCTGGGGCCTATGCTCCCAAAACGCGTTTCTATCACAACATAATGGAAGTCCGTCAAATTTCAAATATCCTCCAATAAGTGACTTATTGAGTTTCTCAATACAGCGATCCACTTAGTATTTACAAAAACTTGCAATTTTAATTGTTTATTTTAAGATGCATATATAACAAAAATGTAACAGTGTAACATGTAAAGTTTTTTTAATTAAAAAAAAAAATACGTAATACGTATTTTTTGGAAAAACGAGCGTAGGCTAATTACAGTACTTCTGAGTGTAGCGATTGTTATTTTTATAGAGCCCCTCTTCTCTTCTGTTTTTTTTTTTTTTTTTCATACGTATTTGAACTAAGAATTTAGTTCATCGTTATCTCTTGCGTTAGCTTTTAAGTTTTTATCGAACTTTTTTATTTCATTGCCTTTCAGCAATGTATACATAAATACATATGCAATATATGTATACATAACACGGGGCTTAACGGTCCAGAGACTGGTCCATTAAAATTGTTTTCTTAAAATTTGTATATTAATATTTTACTGTATTTACTGTATTTCTATCTTACGCTAGAATCGTTTATGTTAACCCACATTCTTTAAACATTAAGTATAAAGTATAACTTTTGAACATCTAATTGTTGATTTCTTTGTTGTTTAAGTGGCCAATTATATATATATATATATATATATATATATATATATATATATATATATATATATATATATATATTTTTTTTTTTTTTTTTTTGTATAATTTAAGGGGAGGGGAAATAATCAGTAGAATAAAATATTTAAAATTAGCATTATTCGGAATCTTGTTTTATTCTTATAAACATGCTCTACTCTCTATGATAGTCCGTCCCGATTTAATAACAAGGCAGGATCTATCGGAGCCTTTAAAAACCAACTATTTTTGTTATAAGGACCTTTCGAAGGCCCTCTATCCTCGTCAAAAATATTATTATTTGTAGAGCGTTACAATATATGTATACATTCAACCCTCCTCACGACATTCCTAATAGGCTTTCAGGGCCTTAAATAGCTTCAACGGGTATGAACTCGGAGATTGTTAAAAACAGTGGCTTTTCGTAACGGGTTATATTTTTGTGATGGTTTTGCAAGTTGTAAAGTGACGATATGTCGGTAAAAAGCAATATCCATCGAGCAAACAATGTTTTCGCACATTAGTTGAATGAATATCATTGATATCAAGAATTTTTTATTTACTGATCATATCATATCGAACTCTGACAGCGTTATTCCGGATAAACAGAGCTCTACTGTATTTTGAATTGTATAGAGTAAGTAGTTATTATTACAATCCAGTGTGAAGATAAATCCATTTTTCAGCTCAACGTTGTTCCTATTGCCGGACAAAATATTTACCGATAGTACCCTCTGTTAGTGTATAGCCTATGCTGAATAAAAATAGCCGCAAGGAGTTAACATTGACCTTTGGTAAAAGGTTTATTTTTAGAGGGAGTGTGAAAGTTGCAGTAGGCGGTCGACTTTCTAAACCCACCTCGTGAAAGTGATTCTCTCTCTACGAACACTATTTGGATTGCCTATCGCCAACTTTCTTCTACCCTATCGCCTCTATTATTAAAGTAATTTCCACTTTTAATAGAAAATCTTCTATTCCTTCTCATTCTCCTCTCTTAGCCGGAACTTTTTCCCTTTTGTTTTGTTTTTATTTCTTAAAAGTTCTTCCCTTCTAGCTTTTGGACTGTTTCCAGAATGTAAATGTAGATAGCATGAATGAAAAAAAGAAAGTTAAAGCCTAATGTAACATGAACCATTATAAGAAACTTTTCAGGGAGCTTTTTTTTTGTTTCTTGAGACACTTGATAAAATTGCTTTAAAGGTTAGTTTAAATAATACTATATCCTTATTAAAAAAATTCATTTTCCTTTTTTTCCCCCTTTTTTTTTTTGTTCATAACAAAACCAGTGGCATAGCTAAGGATGACTTTTCCTCGTTGCAAGCGTTTTTCCTGTGTGTCCCTTCCCCACTCCTTCCAGTAAAAATAACCAACTTTTCCTTACACTCTAGTTGTTACTTTGCCTCGCAAATTTTTCAATCTCACTCCTAAACACACAAAACGGGGCATGAATTCTCTCATATCAAATAAACGAATAATTCTTTTAAAACTTTTTTTTATTTTTATGTGGTTGAACGTTTTCCAGCATATCTTTTACATAAACATCATTTACAGCGCTCCATACAGGATGCATCCCAGTACGTTGCATTGGCGTTGTTTCCGCTTTTGGACAAAGCATTGCTTATTTTTATCTCGATATAAAATACATTAAAAAATGAAATATTTTTGAAACATACAATACAACTATATCGAATTCAGATCGGCTGTCCAACTGTGTTCAGTTACTGAATAGATAGATAAAAATATCGAGATTATAGAGAATTACTTAAAAATACAATAATAAAACAAAACATATCTTATGAAATAAATGAACTGAATATCCAAAAATGCAATAATAATAAAATAATTACATTTTCTAAGCAAGTATACGGATAAACTATTCAAATATATGATTACAATTTTTAAAAAACAAAACCAATTTCTCATAATGTAAATACAATTTTCGAGTGAAAAAGTTTTCATTGAGAAATCATTGAATTATTCGCTCTTTATTTCAATAAAAATAGGATAACCCAAATATTAAAGCCGCTAGGGTTTGGATGTCCGCCATACTACTTCTCCAGAAACAGTGAACTGAATTTGAGTATATACGCTAAGTGGTTTGTTTTCCATGCTTGTGGTGCGTTCACACTTTTGCCAACCTTCTTTTTACACGTTTGTCGTTTGGCTTGTCAAATGTATAGAGGCACCTTAATAAAAGATTAAAAATGTCGAACTACTATATATTTCCATATGTTCAAAAACTATCGATACGATATATATTGATATTTTTGTTCGATATTCATATCTCTACCCTTTTTCCCTTCTTTTAAGGGTTAAAAATAACGATATTTTTATTATCATATAAAAAATATAATTATATTTTTATATATCGAACTGCTATTGCGATATAGATATGAAATATATGCCGATGGTTTAATCCCTAAGTCTCCCTTAAAAGATTTTTAATAAATCCACGCTCGATATTTGAAAATATCGATATTTTTTCGATATATCTAACTATTATTTCCATTTATTAAAAAATATCGAAACTATATATTTATTTACAGTGGAGCGTAGTGGAACGTCAGTTATCCGAACGTTCGATTATCGGAACGTTTTTTTTTTTTTTTTTATGTGTGTAATTTTAATTAATTTGATCATGTAAATTACTTATTGGTATTGTTAAAATGATTGTTATTTTGAATAAAATTAAACAAAAAATAAAATTATTTTTCCCAGAACGTCTATAAAGGAAGCCATCCTTAATTATTTATCAGAAACTGCTGCGTTAAATAGTATTTGTATAACTAGAACTATATACCTAATTAGGTCATTGCATTTGTTTCTGTGAAACCCTTTCCGTTCATTTGGCTGGTTGTAGATAGCTTACTTACAGTTTTAAACCGTTCTTTGTGAGGTGTATACCGCATTATGATCACTTTTTTCTAAATAATAACATGTCAACAAAAAGAAAACGAGTGGTTCTTTCATTAAAAGATAAAATGGAAATTATTACGCGGAAATTATATATATAATTATTAATTATATATATATGTGTGTGTGCGAGTACGTGAATTTCGATTATCCGAACTTTTGATTATCTGAACCCACCACTGACAACATTAGTTCGGATAATCGACGCTCTACTGTATATATATATATATATATATATATATATATATATATATATATATATATATATATATATATATATATATATATTTCTTCGACATTAGCATCGCTAGTAATGGGAGCTGATAAGTATTTTATATGCTAAAATAATTCGTTTTAAAACTTTAAATTTTGAGAGAACCAGAATAAAATTATAAGACATGGAAGAAAAAAATCCTAGGTGTGTCACTGGAGCATACCTTGGATTTAAAAGTTGGATAATCCCATCGTTAGCGATACTGACCACTTCATTTCTTTTCCTTCGGTTTTGAAATACTTTTTTCTTAATTTAATTTATCAAATTTCCCTATAAGGGAAAAACACAACAACAATCATCGCTTGTAAAATTTGATCCTGAGAGAGGAAGAGCGTATCGGAGCTGGAGAAAGGTAAGAGACGCCTATGGCTGAGGATGACATGCTGGCTGGAGAAGTCATAAAGACAGCACTTAGAACAGCTAACTCTCCCCTGTATATTTAAGGGCTAAGGTTTTAAACTTTCGAATTTTCTCTCCAACTCGAGAGAGGCCGGGACTTCACTTTTTCATTAAGTTCCTCTCCCTCGTATCGACTCTCCGTCTTCCCTTCTCTCTAAAATTAATCATACTCATCTGGGGGAGGTGATTTGTTTCCTAACTAATTTTTTTAAAAACGTTCAGGATTGTTATACATTATTCATATTTAAAACTCGTATATTCAGTGCCTGTTTTTAGATCTAAAAAATAAATAAATAAAATCAATTTGATGCTCTAAAAAGTATACAGTGCCCCTAAGGTCCGGGTGCAATTACAAAAATGGTCTTCACGCTCGCCAGACTTTTTTCATATTTTTATTTATTATTTTTTTTTATAGGGACATCGTATTCACTTCTCGAATACGGCTATGCAATGCAGTGTTTTTTTTTTCAAACAATTGCGATTTAGTTATACATATAGGTGCTATTGTTATGTGGACCTGTGAAAACAATAGTATATATAATATAACCAAATCTTAATCGTTTAAAGAAAGGCGAAATAACTAATGTGATTTCAGGTATGACTGTAAATCAATGAACAAGTATGGTATTTTTGGATAAAGGGTTACAAATCGTTTTATTGCGACAACGATTTGAAGTTATATTATGTTCTTCATAATCAACTTTACCTTTAAGAAAAAGGATACAAATCAATGAAGCAGTATTCACATTTCATTTGAGCTCTTATCATCTTTCTCATTGGTAAGGTTCATTATAAACAAAAAATATCACTTAAAAACCATTTTCGCAATACAATGAATTGTATTACTTTACCCAAACATCACAGACATATTTTTAGAAATGTTTAAAATCGTATTACTGTTTGTATTACTAATAATGGAGGGCATGTGAGCACTCAATAAGACTCGACCAAGGAAAAAGAAAACTGTTAAAGCAAGTCTGTCGCTGTCTTTTTGAAGAGAAAAAAAGTCATACAGGATAGAAACACTTTTCCTTTCTTAAAGAGGTGCTGCGGAAATATTTCCTATTGCTACATACAAAGTACACTATACATCTTATTTAGACAATTTGTTAAAACCAATAATAAATGTAAAGTACTTTTTCAATGTAACATCTTAATACAATTGGAAGATTTTTTTTTTTTGTTATAATATATTTTGTCATTTAAATAAAAATACGTGCCATAAGGCTTACCTCTTCTTAAAGTCCCTAGTTCTCTTCATCATTACTACAGTCGTTATTGCTAAATGTTGTAAATTTTGTGTTTCTTACTCGGGCTTAAAAATAACTTAATACACCATAATCTGCTAAATTTAATTTTGGCGCTTGACTATACGCCACTCTGCCCTGATGATGGCCTAAAACATAAGCCGAAACGTCGGCACACAATATTATAAGTTTTTTCTTATTTGTGTGTTTCTTCATTGACCGCACCCCCAACCAATCTTCTCCTACATAAATTTAATTTTATAAGATTTATAAAATTAATGATTACAACTTATTTCCTTAAATCAAATGGTCAGTTTCGGAAAGGGACATGTCTTCAAAATTATTTCTTCCTCGAACCTATTCGTGCAAGAACTACCAAATTTCGTAATTATTATCCACCAATGATATGCTGATGATAACTTATTTTGTTGTCAACTACGTACACAAACTAGAAGGATCATTTCTTGCAACAAAAAAAAAAGAGGAGGTTTTCTATTGAGTTTGTCGTTCAATTTCTGTATTACTTTATAAGTTTTTAACTAGATACTTAAATGAATGTATAAGCTTTTCTCATCCGTTTTTAAGAATTGGTTCTCTCAATGTCAGTACTGTACACATAACCGACCAGAAAGTAAGTGATTTCGAAGAAAATACATTAACCCAAAGCCCGACGAGGATATTAAAAGCAAAAGTTCATTCAGAGCAGCAGGAGCGTTCTTGCTGAGTGGTTTGTCCTCCTTTCTTCAATAACACTCTCCTTCCGTTTATTTCCTATACATCCTTGTTAATCCCTAAATATGGATCTGGTGCTTTTTAAATGTTGTTAGTTTACAAGAAATAGTCTTATAAAAATTTTAATATTTCTATAAATAATTTCTGATGGTTTTATGAAAAGATTCATCTTAGCTAAATAAATTTGTATTACTCAATTAAAATCGACTGTTTATGTTTTTGTATTTTTAAATATTTCATAATATTAATTATTCTAATTTTGTGAGTGTATGTATGTTGTTTGACTAGAAAGACGTTGTATTTATTATTCGACTGAATATGATACGTTTTAAACCTAAAACAGCATTTACTTTATAAAGTACCTCAAGATAAAATCATTTATACAGTTCTATAATTAGAAATTTATAAAAAAAATACATGGAAAATCCATCTTGGACAGTATCAATCGATACCCTACATTTCTCTAAAATTTGCCTGCCTTCATTAGAATCTGTACATGAGAATTAGTATTGACTTAGACACTTAAAATAAATTAGCTAATATCTGTAAATAACTCTGGTACATCGTACAATAAATAATCATCATTATACCATACAAATAAATACAGGTAGGCCCTCATTAAAATTTATTAAGTATTTATTTCTCAATTGCATAGCTTTCTTAAGATGATAAATTCTCGAATCTAGATGGAAAGGTTGTAGAAACCTATAAAGGCTATACAACACGCTCTGCATTTCACGACGTAGTCTTTGCTTGCAGAATGCAAGTTTTACTCCTTACACGTTAGGTAATTCTTTCTAGCGTATGATTACAATGGTGAAAAAAAAAAAAAAAAAATCGCAATTCCTTTAGTGATTAACCGTAGTCGAAAATAGTTTCCTGAAAAACAAGTCCTCACCTTGTTCCTCACCAAGCCCCCTCCTTACCTGTACTGGGAAAAATCTTTACAAAAAAATTGAATTATTGTTATCTGCATTGAAGGGCTGGGCATAAGCATAGGTATCTTTCTTGACGTCGGACAGGATTATGAACATTCTTATCTCACTCAAAAAATATATAACAAACTCAATCGTAATTCTACTTATTGGTCCATATTTCTTCGATCCATTAGCTATTTCTTGTATCCTAGATCTCAGTGTCTGTACTGTTTACACAGCTGTCATCAATGCTCACACTGACAATGCTGATCACCAACACTTATTCTCCAATAATTTACAACTAATTACCACATCAAAACCTATTTTGCATTGTTTTGGACCAACGATTCACATGTGACTGAAAAGTCTTCAAGAATCTTCATGCGTGACAAGCACATTTCCACAAGGTTAAAAAAATGTCAATATTAATAATCAATTAATAATAATCTGTTTTGGCTTTTAAAATTTTTATTTCCAGTCCGTTAGAATTAGAGCGTTAGAAAAGGCAGGTGCCGCATTTCCGTCGGCTCGAATAATATACCTAAAACCAAATTGTGATGCTGAGTGGAATACAAAAAGTAGGAACCCAACAAGAGAAGAAACTATCTTGTGCCTTCTCTGAATAGGCTATTGTGAATTCTTCCATGTCTACCTGCTCCGTGTACTGGAAGCCTCTACCTGTGGTGGCACCAGGACTTTCAGCCATTTCTGGTCATGTAAATTCATTTTTATGTCAGTAAATAAAAACTCAAAATGTATCAAACTTTGGCAAAGAATGTCAAAACTTGGAAAAATCAGTGTAATCGCAAATGGACTTCTTAAAAATAAACAAGTTCTACATCTGGGCTTAAAAAATTATTCCCGAACCTCCTATAGCCCGATAGGTTAGAGGGGAATATAATAATAAATAAATAAATGTTATTTATCAATAATCAAATTGTCTCCTTATCATCAATAATGAATTTATTAATTTACTTCATTTTTGTCTAATTATGGAAATCCTGTTTTCTGAGTTTTTATAATTCCATATCTAATCAATATTTAATTATTAACTGTGGAAATACAAGTGATATGAAGTATTAACTATTTTTGTTAACATTTTGTTAATTATTTTTGTTAAGGGGTTTGGATGTCTATAAATCTTGTAGGTAAATAATTTAAGTGCACACCCAAGTGACAGCATTGTGGTATAGTAGGATAGGGACAGAGTTCTGACTAAGTTTGATGACGAATCTCTTCTCATCTGCTTCACAAATCGTAACTTTCTCTTGGTACGACTTTCCTTTAGCCTCGTTCGGGTTCAACATGCTCCGGATAAATATTCCTGTCTGTGTCTTAACTATTCAAAATATCTTCTGATCGTGAAATCAGTGGTTGCTGGAAATTCACAATCCGTCTCTATCCAAGTTTATTTCAACTTTCCATCATCTTTTTGAGCATATGTTATAGCGGAAATGTAGGAAATTGATACATTTCAAAAAATGCACTAATAGCAAAGAATTCTTAAATCTTTCTGGAGTTGTTTGTTCATGCTTTGACCAGTTATTATTTTTTATAGCTGCAGTGATACATTTGGTTAAGTTTATTCTGTACTTTGCCTAAAGTATCGTTTACCTCTTTTCAAATCAGTACATAACTCTCACAATGATACATAAGCGTCCGTCCTTCATATGACATTTCAGATAATGTTAATCACTCTTCAAATATATTTAGCTACTGCAATAATAATTACATTATTTACAAAGGTTATTCAATTTAAAATCTGACGTGAATACTGCGCGAAAATTGTTCTGTTATTTTTCTATCCTTGAAAGGTGTTTGGTAATAACTAAGGTTCGGATCTTTATTTATTTAAAAATGGCAAATATTTAAATATAACATTTAACAAAAAAGGCGTAATGTTTATTAAAAACGTAATATATTTATTAACGTGTTTTAAGACGCAAAACCCCATAAACGGTACAATTTACAATCAAACTAGTTTATATTAAAAATCATTAGTTCACACTGCAAATAAATGTTGTTTTTTAATGATCCAATGCAAAAATGTTTAGATTATCTCGAATTATTTCCGAGAAAAGTTCGAGATAAAAAAGTTGAAATTCGTAATCAACACTCTGAAAAATTTAAATAAGCAAATTTTCATAACTCCTCCAAAACTTTCCTCCGAGATCCCATTCTAGTCCCCATTACACTAAGAGTGGATGCACCTAAAAGATGCACTGAATAAAAAAAAAAAAAAAAATCAAATAGTATAAATATTAAGGAATTTACTTTTTTAATTTAATAGCAGCTGATGTTGCTTTAAAATGGTTTTCTTATTATGGAGAAACTAGAAAAAAGATTTTTTTTATATATAAAAATAAATGCAGGCTGTTGCTATTTCACCAATTTTATTTGTTTCGATGCAAATTTTCGGCCTACAAGCCATCCTCAGGCATCTCTGTAAAACGCCCTTATTTAGTTTAATTTATAACACATCGCAGAATTAAATATTATAATAAACAACCATATATATAATATATATATATATATATATATATATATATATATATATATATATATATATAAACGATAAAAAAAAAAAAATAATAAATGCATTTATAAATTATATTGCATTTTAAATACTAATATTAAATATTAAATATTTTTTTTAGGAAGAGAATTAGAAATTATTGAATTATATTTTGGTTAAATGAGAAATCATTTGTTTATTTTTCCAAACGAACCACATATTTATTTATCATAAAAATTCGCAAAATATTTTTTTAAATTAAGATCCGTACCTATGTAATATCTAGGGTTTGGATTTTTATGTTTCACATATTTTTACCCAAGCAAAATTTTTAAGATACAACTTGACCAAAATCCTGTTCAAGCAATTTGAAGTAAAATAGAGAAATTTTAATTTTACATATTTTTAAATATTTTACCTTTTTCTCATATTTGACCCTAAATTATATATTTTCATAAAAAAATTGGGCATTTTGGCTGGGGAAATATATATATATATATATTTTTTTTTTTTAATATTTGGTCTTAAATTACATACTTTTATAAGTATCAATGGTGTTTTATCCTGTGAGTGTTGTGAAAACGCAGTGTCAATGGCCTAAAAGAAAGTGAAGGGGAGTCCGCCAGACAGAAGATTGAAGATGCCACAAAAGTAAACCCAGGCCTAGATAAAATGCGAATATAGTTGATGTTCTCCATTGAAAAACTTTTAAATTTTTTCGAGCTTTAACAAACAGGAGGCAGGAGATAATCTCACCGAATTATATTACAAGGAAATTCCCTCATTTAAGTTTGATCCCATCACCTCAGTCGACGTTGATTGATCATTTAGACGTTACAAAGCAATTCTGTTGGACAACAGGTAGACATTTCTTTTCGAAAATCTAAAAATTCGCCTAATTTGTGCAAATTTCAGAGAATATAAACATTTTTTGTTAAAATAGTAAAAGTTTTTTGTTGTTTTTGTTTAGTTTTATTTTCTTAGTCGCCTGATTGTGTTCTTTAATTTTACCATTTCGGTTCCTTGTTAGTTCGTCGTTCCTAATGTGTTTTTTACTTTCCCTTACTTATATATGAAATATACAGTAAGGGCAAGTATTGCGATCGTGCAAATTTTGTAATTCGAGTTTTTAACGGAAATGCACATTTTAAGGTCCCCTGAGCACAAATAATCAAGTCTCGCAAAATGGTCTGTGTGTATGTGAACAGCCTAGCTCAAAAACGAAAAGTTGTACGAAACTGAAATTATGTATTATGTAGGTACAGATTTTTCACTTGTTTACAATTTTCTCGAATATGGTTCTCACGATTTTGATGAAACTTGCCTAAAATATTCTTCGCAAAGCCCTTTATTTTTTCATATATGTAGTGCATCACCGAGGAAATGAAGGGGAAAAAATTATGATGAAAAGAATATTTTATTTGCTTATAATTCGAAAAGTATGCATTTTATGGTAAATTATGTATTCGATCATATACAAGACAATTAAGTTCTCTAAAAAACAAAAAAGGAATTATCGAAATCGGACCTGTATTAGCAAAGATACAGCGTATCTTATGAGTACGTACTACGAGAACCTTGATGGAAAGCCGAGGGCTTCGGAAGACGGATACGAGCGAATCCCCTCCCACCAAGCATCCATCCTGTTGTCAACAATTAAGTTAATTAATTTTAAAAAAATTTTATTCATATAAGTTAATAATTTCTACTTTTATATTATTTAATGGAAACGTAATGTTTCCATGGAAACTGAATAGAACTAACATGGAAACTAAATCGAAACTTCTAAAATATATTTTCATTTTGACAAACCTAAAATGCATAGTCTATAGAATTGTCTTAAAATTAAAAAAAAAACTATTCTATTGTACTTTTATGAGAGAAGACGTAAAGAAGTGAATACTGCTGAGTTAATATCAAGTAGTGTTTAATTGAACTATTTAAAATTATGTTAAAAAGATTATTATTATAGGGTGATAAGGGAGAGTTGTGTGATGCGCGCACCGCACCAGATTTTTCTATCTATTTTAAAGGTTAAAAAGTAAATGCTTTCGAGCTTCAGCTTTTATAGGTGGATTTATAATATGGATAGTTTAAGGAATTCAAAGCATATTAATATTTTAAAAAAATGAAATAATCATATTTATTACAAGTTTATATATATATATATATATATATATATATATATATATATATATATATATATATATATATATATTTTCATATCTCATATTTTTTTAATATATTTTTGAATATTTCCGAAATAATAACCACATATTTCGGATTTTCTACCACATAAAAATCCGAACCCTAGTAATAACCAATGAGACAACGAATACTTCGAATAATTCTAAGTACTAAAATTAGAATAATTCCAAGCAGTCTACAAATAAAAGTGTATGTTCTATTTTCTTGTCGGAACCTTCTTTAAAGTATATAAGGCCGTGTGAAGAATCTTATCGTAATAAGATAAACTGATTGCCAATTGACCAGTTCACTGCGCTGTTATTTTTTTTTACGTAGTTTGTTCTTGTAAATGTGTTATTTCTACTTTCCAATTACTGATGATAAAATATAGTTTATGTTTATTTTTCCCTACCACTTCATCATATCACAAAGGCTTAAAAATTAATTACTAACCTATATTAAGTTTAATAATAATAATGTTTTTTTTATTTTTTTCTTCATAACAATACTTCCTATGAACGTATCTATGTACATTAAAATTCAGCCTGCGCATGCTTGTGATCGCAAAACTCGAAAAGTATTCAGTTGATATTGATGCGGTTTTCACTATCATTTAAAGAATTTCTTCAGGAAGGTTTATATGCTTTAAAATATCCGGGATGCTCTTAAGTGGAGAAATGGGGAAAAACTATTAAAAAATTAGGGAATTTCGTAATCGTTGTCATGACAACTTAAAAAACGTGAAACCAAGCTCACTATGAAAACATTTTAACAAGAGTAATATTATTGTATGAAAGCGTCAGTTAATAAAATCGGAGATTAAGGAAAAAAAAGTGTAAAAATTTTAAGCTTTATTCCAAATAAACTTGACAAATTTATTGTCATTTTGATCCTATTCCTAGAAAACGTATAAATGAAATGAGACGTAATCTAAACAATGCTGTTGATTATCTAGAAAAATTTTCACACCTATGGCCTTGGAATATTTAGTCAAAATTTTTGTTCGTAACCGGTTGTTTCGTTGAAAGTTCTCGTAGCCTCTCCTCTCCCTCCCCTCCCAAGAATTCTAATTTTTGAAGCATAGAAATAGAAGATTCTAAGAATTTTTAGAAAATGTTTTCATAATTCATGTTTTAAATTGAAAAATATTAAAGATATATGACAATTAAAAAAAAAATACATTTTTTTCTGATAACCTATGGTTTTATAAGCAATAATATAAATGTGATTTATAATAGAACTAGCTTTACAATAAAAAAAAGTGATTTGTTTTTTTGTTAAAAACAACTTTCTTCTTCTTTTTCTTTCATTCCACACGGTCATGGCAAAGCAAGTCAGGGTATTGAATTGAATGATGTGTTTCCTCGTATTAAATTTTATTTGCTTCCCTATTTATTTCATATATCAATAAGTATGATGAAATGTGCAGTTTATAAATAATGTGTTATAAAGAAAATAAAAATCAAAGTTAAACTTTTTTTTTTAATGTTGTTTGTAAAAGTTTTGTTAAAACTTTACAGTGTGATGATGACTGATGATTAGGAAGTATAAGAACAAAAGTTCTCTCTTCGGTTACTCACATTAAAAACATAAAAAAAAATTGGTAGAGTAATCAACTCCCAATTCTTTTCACGGGCAACGCAGTGCGGGTACAGTCGTTTTTAATGAATAATTGGTCAAATAATGTTCTTTGTTTTATTATTTTTTCTAAAATGATAATTTCAAAGTCTTGTTTGTTTATTTGGTTTTATGTCCTTATCCAAGCGGCTCCAAGGGCCTGCAGGTTATCTATTTTAGTCAGAGTCAGAAAGAAGGGATTTATTCCGTATGATTTTATAGTTTTAAACAATTAAATTATATACAAGTTGTTCAAGATAAAAAAATAATAGAAATTGAAGATAACCTTTTTGAAGAACTTGTCCTTTATCAAAGATTAAGAAAATACAATTTAATCCAAATCTTACGTCAAAATTTTTCGTTTCCTTGTGGAAGGGATCAACTTTATTGGGACTATGAATCTTTTTATTTTTAATAGTGTTATTAATAGTTGAAGGGCTGAGAAGCCATGGGGTCCAAGTAATAAAGTGTAAATATTATGTTACTTTTATTTAAAATATTTTGACTCCAATATAAAAAACCTAGTATTTTTTTTATCTGAGATTTTTTTATTAATCTCAGATTAAAAAATAGATATTAAATTTTTTTTAATACAAATTCTTTAAAGGAAAATAACTCATTATTAAATCTTCCATTATTAAATCAACATTATTAAATCTTCCTATAAAAGTAATTTAAAACGAAATTATATAATTCGATATAAAAAACATATAAAGTACACATATAAGATTATAAATTTTTCTAAACAACTGCATGTTATTTTTAAAAATAAATTTATTTTGTTTAAAGAATTAATTAATAAGAGAAATAATTAAAGTGTGAGACATCCAACCCAAATTAAAACTTTTCAGCAATTTTAAGAAATAAACTATTAATTAAAAACAAGAGGGCCAGAAGCCATGGGGTAAAAGTAATAAAATTTTATTACTTGGACCCCATGGCTTCTGGCCCTCTCATTTTTAATTAATAGTTTATTTCTTAAAATTACTGAAAAGTTTTAATTTGGGTTGGATGTCTCACACTTTAATTATTTCTCTTATTAATTAATTCTTTAAACAAAATAAATTTATTTTTAAAAAATAACATGCAATTGTTTAGAAAAAATTATAGTCTTATATATGTACTTTATATGTTTTTTATATCGAATTATATAATTTCGTTTTAAATTACTTTTATAGGAAGATTTAATAATGTGAAAAAAAAGTTACAAACAAAAGGTTATTGAAAAAAAAGGAAGGTTATTAGTTTACTAGCGACTGAAATATTTTTTTAACATTACGCGTTTTTCTGTTTGTTTTTATTTCCGAATATATTTTTATTTACCAGAACAATCTCACCAAATTATTTGATACATTTTTATCACTAATATTCAAACTTACATGAATAAATAATGGTTATTATTCTCTCTTATAAAACTGTTTTTAACGAAGCTTTAGTATGAAGTGTCATTCAAGAACTTCTCTCTGGATATTTCTTTCTTTACTCTTCCTCGCCTTATTTGAATGTAGGCGTCTCTGAGATTTATTTCGTTAAGAGTCTCCCCTGAATCCTACCGTAAATAGACCCTTCCCCATTTTTCTCGTTATTTATTGCAATCTTGAGAAGTAATAAAAACTTTTGGTAATTAGTTTTCACTACGTGTTCTGAGTTCTTTGAAACTTTTGTTAGGTGGTTCGGGGGTATTGCTTCAAATGGCTTGGGACTAATATCTGTTCCTACTTTTTATAACTTCATGGAGAAAGTATTTCTCGTTTCTAATTATCCTCTGTCGTACGTTTAGTTAAGTGAAAGGGAAACTTTTGTGATTGGATTTACGTGATAGTTATTGTTTTAAAGCGTTCCCATGTCGCCAATTTATTGTGAAATTGCTTATACATATATAATTAAATAATCATGGATTAAAACAGTGTAATAAAATTATACGCTCTTAATATTTTTTTACTTAATGGTTTCATTAGTAAAATTTGCACGAGTAATTATAAAAAAGTTCATATTTTTAAATCAATTCCTATAGTTCAATAATATCATTTGAAGAATTTAGCTTAAATAATTTTTTAGGTCTTCCTTTAAAAATTTGGGTAATCCTACCGAAGTGCTACTAACGACCTTGAACAGGTCAATTATTTAGGTTATTTTTTATGAATGTTTCGTGAAATTGCATTTTACCACCCCCACCAAGACACATTTTTGGCATATTATTCTGAAATTAATTGAAATAGGAATTTTATAGCACTGTCTCTCTTTCATCTTTTCCAGTTATGAATAAGTTGCATTTAAGGTTATCGTTATTGAAAAAGTATAAGTTGATATTTATTATCTCTATGGCTGGTTAGGTACACTTAAACAACCCATACTATAGCTCATTTATACAACCCACTGTTTTCGATCAACATCACTCAGTAAAGCAAGTTTTTCGTTTTTGTCCCGTAATTTGAATAAGAACAAAAGTATTTTTCTTGTTAGTAAATGTGTTAAATCGTTCTTACTAACTTTTCGCATCTTGATATCATATCGTTTATTACATCAGCCATGAAAGGTTTTTTGATAAAATAGTTCAATTTTCATAATTACGTTATGAAGCCCATCGTGCTTTGTGGAAACTACGATTTTCTTCTCCTAGCACTAAAAATTTAACTCCATTGAATTTTTAACCAATGGAGATACTACAAAAAAGTCATAGGACTAAAGTATATATTTTTTTTTACTTCGATAGGCCAACCAAGTTTGAAGACTTTCAGTATCCATTAAGCATAAAAATAATTGAAAAATCGGTGAAAAAGTAAAAGAAATTGGTGTAGACGTAAAAAAACTTCGTGAGGGCCAAAATTGTAGATCTCACAAAATCAGTAATTTTTGGTGCAATCCGTTTGTTTATAGGTATTGCCGTTGAGTCATAATAGACCTGCCTTTAAATATAGGTGTTACGAATTTTTAAGTTTCGTCCGCCATTTTGATTCTTTTGTGGGTTAAACATTAAAAATTTTACTTTTTGCAATTTTCTCATATGTTACAGGTTAAAAGTTACAAGTT
This sequence comes from Rhaphigaster nebulosa, assembly GCA_948150685.1. Taxonomy (NCBI): domain Eukaryota; kingdom Metazoa; phylum Arthropoda; class Insecta; order Hemiptera; family Pentatomidae; genus Rhaphigaster; species Rhaphigaster nebulosa. Next base: position 75,376,667 of record OX411309.1, on the reverse strand, counting down.
TGCCAATTTTCAAGTTTGTAGCTCATCTAATAAGTTGGCTAGAATTTATATAAATGAGTGAGTATGGGAAACAATCTGACTCTCTGCATGTAAGTCATAGAAGGTACTCTTTAAATAATAAAATTGTTGGGCTACAAGTTTTATTCGAAAGATTTTCTATTTAGAATAGCTTGCCGTGGTATATGCGTTTAAAAGTCACTTTTTGAAATTTTGGCAAAGTCGTTAGAAATAGTTGTTTTTCGGCCGTCGGTTTGACCATTTTCCTAAACCAAATTTATAATGTTAGATACTCATTCGACGTATAATTTAATGTTCTTTAATTCTTGAACTGTAAAAGTTTTCGCTAGGAAGAACTGTTTTGGAGTTATAAATCAATAACTGAAAATATCCAAAAACACTTCCATGTTTGATTGGTCGCCATTTTGTATTCCGTCGGTTTCGTGATGGCAGACGTGTATTTTTAGGTTCTTCTTCCAGAACATTATTATTTGAAATAGGTGAACCTTTGTGTAAAATAAGTCACGTTTTTCTGGGCTCCCGGACTGTTTATATATTTACGATATTTACTTATTTACGAAAATTGAATTTTTTTGTACTTTTGCAAATTCGAAAATGTTGAAATTGTCGTTTTTCTTCTATGAAATGTTAGTCATCTGATATAGTTGCTGATGTGAAGCAGAGTAAATGTATGATACTTTTATTAGATTCAATAGCCATCGTTTATATGTATATTATGGTTGTTGGGTCGGTATTATATTCGTGATATCTTCGACAGAGTTGTCTTCACTTTGCTTTTGAAGAGTTGAGGAATGGTCGCCTTGGTATCCATTGTTGTAGAAGAGGGCGTCGGGTACATGGTGAACAATGGGATTCCACGGCCCACACACCGTCTTGCGATCACCGGTTATCTCTGGTAATACTATCTTGTCTCTGTCCTCTCTGCTTCATCCAGGTTTTGGATCGTTGAAAAGAGTGAGCTGTCTGGGGTTAGCTTGTCTTAGGCTTAGTAGGTCTGCAATTCCTTTACATTTCCAAAGAGCTCATATTATTATGAAATAAAGTTTATAAAATTTTATAACAACGTTTACTTATCAAGATGGATTTGAACTTTGATAAAATAACCTTCCTTAAATACAAGATTAAAATATGTATTTTAAATTCTTAATGATTGTGACATTAATATCGTTAAATTCAGATATATCATTATGCTATAAAAATTTTCCTTTTTATATAGGGCGGCTCTTTAACATTGTCCTGACACAAAAAAAAATTTCGAAATTGAACATTGTGTTAGATTATATTAAGTATATGTCGTGGATTGTAATGTTGCCGGTTGAAAAATAGTTCTAATGAACTTGGTGTAATGCAAATATATTTTTTCATTAATCAAAAGATTCCAATAAATTAATGGATAGAGATATAATCGTGATCATCATATCAGTCAAACTGTAAGGGCTTATATTATTGTTTCTTAGTGTGATAAACACTGTCAGGTGACCTTATGGCTAACCATTAGATATTTACCGTTATAAAATAACTTTTTTTTAAATTGTATATATATATATATATATATATATATATATATATATATATATATATATATATATATATTTATAATGACTGTGATGCTGTATATATAACTTGGCTATGATGTATATCCAATTCTGGTTGATACTTAATTGTCTCGTCCAGAAATTCTGTTTGATTTCTTGTGGAAACACTCATTTTCGTCATTACGGCCGTTACTTCATTTGTTCGCCGTCCTCTGTAACTTCTAGCATCGAGATAAGAATACCAGAAAGAAAAAAAAAAAATAATAATACGACCGCTATTTAAAATCTGGTAGACTTATCTTTTGGGCTGTTTGTTGGATTGCTTCCGGAGAGGGTGAAGTGGAAACGATTTTATCTCGTTGGCGGGGATTTGAGTGAATAGACCACCCTGAAGCTCATAGAAGGGTACGTATTCTAGCATATTTTTTTTTTCAACGAGTCTTTGGGTTACAAGAACTTCGGCAATCAATACTGAATATTTTCACGCACAACATCCCTAATCATACAAAGGTTATCTATCTATATGGACATCGTGTATCGTTTTTCTAAAAAATAAATTCCTTTCGAACCCAAAAGGATTTTGAGACTCCCAAAAGCAAATAACACTGGAAATGTGAACTTCCAGATCATGCATTCAAAAGTGGAACATTCATTTGTTTGATCTAGATGACTGGAATACCTCGGGTAGGGAAAAAGAAATAAAAAAAAAACGCTAACGCTGTTTTTCAATGGACACTATCTGCCGGCAGGTGGGAATGTATTGATACCGCGCTCGTTCCAAGGGAATCAATGCATTGCTAACTGCCATTTGCAAACTTGGTATTCTATTGCAATAGTCTGTTGCTGTGACATTATATTTAGTGCTCCATCCATTCTCCGGAGAGCGCTGTACTTTCATTTCTCTAACTTTTCTAAGAATCGATTGCTTTTTTAAGACTCCTAAATTCAAAAGTTCATTAGTCATGTAGCCAGTAGCGAATTTAGGCACAGGCAGGATAGGCTCTCGCCTGGGGCGGCAATTTTTGGGGTAGCGGTAGAATTTAAGTGAAATGATTTATTTAAATTCAAACGAATTTTCAAGTATTAAAAACGGCTAAATTAAGCAAACTTAAATTTAAAAATTATCTCCACTAGTTTTAAATAAGAAGCGGTAATTGTTTTTTGGCTGCTGGCGGGGGCGGAAATTTCTGCCATGCCTATGGGCGGCAGTACCACAAATCCCCTCCTGCATCTAGCACTATTTCTGAGCTTTCTACAATATACTTTTCACCAAGATTGCGTACAGGTAGAGAAAATTAGTTCTGTGAATCCCCTCCAAGATCAATCGTTCCATGAAAGAAGAGCGAATCCGCCATGTCACCTTGATTTCTTTTTTAATTTAAAGGCTGGAATAATATCATATATGATGATATAACGGTATTATTGCTATACACACATATATATATGTCATTCAAAGATACAAATTTTTATTTTTGGTGGTATGACGGATTTTTCCTTCTCATATGGACCGCCTCGATTGCATTATTTTACTTGTTCCATGCATTAAGTATCGCGAACAAATCCCTCTCAAAAATTAAAAACCAATATGATGTACCAGGAACATATTTTATTTACTAACTAGCAACGATTGTTATTCGATTTCACTAAACAAATTAAATGTATCGTCAGTCTCCTTACTATACACATTAAATTAAATAAATATGTGTTCCGTTAACTCGTGGAGAATGGAAGTTTAATTTCGCACAGGATCTTAATGTTTTTTTTTCTCAACTGGCACCTTAATATTGAAATGCAATTAAAAGTAATTATTTAATTAAAAAATACAAATTCAATCCAAACCTATGCATATATAGTATCTGATATAGAATATTAATGTAACGTATAGAAGATTATTCTATTACAATTTTATTAATAAATATTAAAATCTCAGGAGTTTATTACCTGAATATGTCGTGGGCATATTGACGACCTGGTTTGCTTTCTCGGTTTTCCTTCCGTTATTTGGCCCAGTAAAAAATTCATATAAGGAAAAGTAGGAACCAAAGTGGGATTAAGTAAAAGAATTTATAGTCCTAATAAACCCTTTTAAGGAAGAAGGTCACAGTAGCATTAAAGCTTTGTCCTCAGGAACTTAAATTTTTTCTAGATATGATATGTATATTTTAAAAAAATCTCAGAATAGCAGACTACTAATAACTAACGAGGTATGTATAAAATTTATATATATTCATATTTAAAAAATGTATAAGTATTGAACGTACTCTAAAATGTTTTGATATTAATAGTAAAGCCATATAACTCATTTGAGTGCTACCAAACGGTAGTTTCTTCAGACGGTACATTTACCTTGTACCTATTTAAATGCAGTTGTAAATTTTAATGATTTTTTTTTTTTTCATAATACTAAAGCAATTGAATATTTGTGTTTTTCTGCAACTTTTAGATAATATTAAAAGGAGAAAAACATTTAAGTAAATTCATTTGGCCACTAATAAGATTTATTATGAATAAAACTTCAAATGATAGATCAAATAAACTGTCAAGTTTTTTTGTTTTTTATATATATATACATATATATATATATATATATATATATATATATATATATATATATATATATATATATATATATATATATATATATTATATTACGTATCGGTTTTTTTGTGTAGATTACACAAATTATTAATATGGGATTTATTTATTCTTTTTTTTTTATTTGTTAAACTTTAATGTTGCTTTAAGCTTTTATTTGTTTATTTCTGTTTTCTTTTATTTAAAAAAAATATTGCCTTGAGCCATTTCATTTAAAGATTCATCCGAAGATTAAAAAAAAATCATACATATTGTGGCAATCCAAAGTACATTTATTACATGTATTTATTAAAATGGAGAAATACAAGAATCGACTGATTCGACAAACGCTTTGTTGAATAATTATTTCAAACAACACTTCATTGTCCATTATATAAATTTAAAAATTGTAGAGAAGAAAGATTTTTTATGATTTTTGATTTGTTCTGCCTCCGTAATCCTGAGCGAATCTTGGAGTTATTAGAAGTATATCCGATTTCCTTAATAACTAGTTTTAAATAGTTATGTTAAAATCAATTATTTTAAAAAATATGATAAAATAATTTAAAAAAAAATAAACTTTTTCTTTTATATAAACATAATATTTAAGGAAGTATTAATAATTTTTAAATTTATAAATTACTTGGGAAACACTCTTCCTTTAATATTTATTTTTTATTAATTTATTCTCCGACGTTTCGAGGCTCTCTACCTCATCTTCAGGGTCTTCTGACTGAACACATTATATTATCAACTATTGCACAATAATGAATGCTGAACAAGTAATCACTATTTTTATTGTGCTACTTGTAGTCTATTGCATTTAAATTCATTAATTAGCAATAGTTTTGAATTTTAAATTTTCTGATTAATAATTTTTTTACTAATATGGTTACAAGACTTAACGAACAAATAATTATTTTATATATTCTATTATTCTCAAGTAGTAAATTTTACATACTATGAAATTTTAGATAGTATGAGAAATTAAATTTTATTCGTAAATCAATTTGTTACAGATATTAAAAGGCTACGTAAGTGAACTAAAATAATCCTTTAATTTCTCAGAAACTGTGTTAGAACTAGCTATTAGCCGTAAATGTTTTTAATTACTGTTTATTAATTAATAATTAGGAAGAGGGTAAATAAAGGAAAGTTATTTACAATTAACCCGAATCGTGAGAAAATGTAATTAGAAGTAACACCCCTCTTTGCTCCAGTTGAGTTTCCTTCTAAACTTACTGACATGAAGCACCGCTGTAATTCTTTTTCCAACTGTCACGTACAGCTTTAGTGAAGAAATGTTATCGTTTAAAACTTCAAGGAAAGTTGCGGAGTTTAAATGGAGGGGGGGGGATAAAAAAATAAAATTAAAACTGGAAGTGATGATGTTTTACCGAACTGTTACATTAGTAACTATAACTTTACTAACTTAATAACCTGGTGTCACACACTGGTTTATTCCTTTGTAGCATCTGGGTTAATTAATCGACGGTTTAAAAATAATTTTGAAATTATTTGTTAAATTTAATATTTTCAAACCTGAGGATCATTTTCAAAATAAATGCAAATTGCGAGTATGCACTTACCTTGATATAGCTTATTAACTAAAATCGAGCTTGTAATCTCATTGTGCAAGGGAAATTTATTTTCTGGGAAAAAAATAAATAAACTTATCTGTATTTTATTTATGTAAATTGCATTTGTGAATGCCTCTAGTCTTCCGGTTTAATTTAAATATCTTAGTAGAACACTCTACTGCTTCGTAAGGAGTTCACAATTCTTAAATTGTATTGCAATCAATTGTAACAATAATTCTTATGGTGTATCTTCCATTGCACCTTTTTACTGTTTCTCCTAATACTATATTATTACAATATTAATTCTTAAATAAATATATATATTTTTTTATAAAGAAGTAGTTAAAGATGTAACAGCCTGGTTTAAGACAGGCAAAAGACATGTTTAGCTAGAATGTTAGAATTTAGTTATCTAGTGCCAGTTTATTATAATTATTTTTCCTTTATCTGTACAATTTAAAATCATCTGTTAAGTAACGTAGAATTTTTTTTAAATAAAGTGAAAAACTGCAATGTTGCATAAATTTTGAAAATGACCCCTGATGTAATCGAGTGTTTTTATTTATAAGTTGCCAAACGCCCTGTTTCAAATGGTCGAAGTTGAACGTCCCTTAGCGTTAAAATAAATTTCTAAACATTAATGATCTCTTTGTAATAGAATTACACGAAGAAATGCATTATAAAGATTATGGTAAAATTGATTCAGTTCTAGCAATTATCTCAAAAAAAATCTAGCCGTAGTTTCAAAACCAATTCGAAGATTTTTTAAAAAAAAATTTAAAGAAACAATTATCATTGAAATATTTGAAAGAAGTGTGTGTGATGGCTTTCGCAAACCCTTATTGGCGTAATTTAAAGCTGTTTTTATTTTTTATATTATACTGCCACGAATTATTTTTTCGTGTAATTTTTCTGTTCAGTAAGCGTTAAGATTGATTTATTTGTTTATATGCATAATTCACCTGTCTGCGAATTTTTAGGTATTCCACGGTTACGCCACACTATGGGACAAAACCGCCGTTTTGCAAAAATAATTCTGGAGATTGCGCAATTTCACGTTAAAAATTCTGAAGAAAAAAAAATGTCTAATTCTTTGAACCAAATCATATTTCGGAGTCACTGGACGATTTCATCGGCCTACAAAAAGGGGATCAATTTGGCCCATCAAAATTCTGGAGGTCTCACTATATCGGCCCTACTATGATAGATACATCTAACAATCTATGGAAAATTATACCCCACATTTCTTGGATCAACCCATCTGTTTGTGGGTCAACTATGAGTATGACGTAAAAATCGATTGGGGTATTGTAGAAAGGAGCTTTTACTGTATCAGAACTGTATACCTCAAATATTAACAATAACGAACATTATTGATCGGGTTAATGGTCTTTTGTTTTCTTCCATATATGAGATATATATCCACAAAATTTCAGAAAATTATCATTGAAAATAGAAACCAAAACCTAAACTTAAAAATTGAATTGAACAATTTTTCATTATCTATAGTTGCTTATTTTCAAACCCTTCCGTAGGGACCCAGACTTATCTTTTCGGGAAAATTATAGCAAGAATTTATTCTAAAACCAATTAGAAAGGTTCTTAAAATACATTTTCATTTTTGGTTGTTGGTGGGTGGTTTTAACTTATCTAAAACATGTTCATCTTTTATCCAATTCTACAGAACATTATATTCTTTTTACATATATTTTAGATTTTTGTCCATATTTTATTACTCTCAGGCCATACGTTTTAATTTATTTTTATTAAGTTTTGTATTTTTCAACTTCATCTAAGATTTAAAAGAAGATTGATGCCAAAGTCAACTTTTTAAAATGTATATAAGCGCTTTACGGCGTTGAATTTAAGGGGTCCAGGGAACTCTTCTATCGCTGATGATAACGTTTACTTCCCTCCTCTGTGATAAAAGGAATAAATTAAAAGGGTTCTATTTTATTTAGAAAATGATTCAGTCTCCAGTATAATTTTGCAACAAAGTCAATATCGGTGACAAACAACTTTTTTAAGTACTATTTATGTAATTTTTTATGGATATTAATATGGTTACGGAAACCAAATGGTTCAAATATATATATATATATATATATATATATATATATATATATATATATATATATATATATATTTTTTAATTAGGTCAAGTGCAGATATTATCGCTAGGTATTGAAACGCACTTAGTGCCAAGAGATCTGAGTAGGAAATAAGTTGTAACACTGTCAAAAGTAATTACATAGTATTTTTCAAAATTACTACAGCAGCTTCTTGCCAAAGCACGGCCCTATAAATAATAATAGTTCTAAGAGTTCTAAATTTAATATTAAAGTATAGGCAAGACAATAATAAACTATGACATTAAAAAAAATATATATGCGTTCTACGTTTCTAGAATTTTCGGACTAAAAATACTTTAAATAAAAATAACTCAATATTTGTATTTTATTGCTTGGATGGATGCTTGGCTTCTGACCCTCTCAATTGGTGCTAACCGTCTTCTCAAAATTATTAAATGGTTCTTAAGCCCATACTGACTGATTCTTAAGTATTTTATTATATATGTGTGCTTACGTATGTGTATGAGCGTCCTATGTATTCGTATATTTATTCTTATTATATTCTGTTAATTTTCTTATTATTAAGGCTGTTTTTGAACGTTGGTTTTTATCATCCTTAATTCTTTAAATACTTTTAAATTAAACTGTGTACTATAGAATGTCATAATCATAAAAACATGAAGAATTGTTGGATTAGGTTGAGAGAAACTAAATGTTTTTTTTATTGATTCAATAATTTCATTATAGCAGAATATATAATAACTATTTTTGATATCAAAATTTAATTGATCAATCGGATTTTAAAATTTTATTTCGAAAACTATAAATTCGAAAAAATAACGTCTTATCCAGCGATGGATACAAAAAAAAAAGTTCAATTTTTGATTGTTTAGATATTCTAAAAAGTAAATTAAATTTTACTAAAGATAATTTGATTTGTTGCAAGACAAGTAGGGAAACTTTGCTACAAGTCCTGTTAGTGGTGGTTTCTACCTGGAAGGTTTTGAGGCAGTTTTAATATTTTTCACTTGCATGCTTCTCAGTGTGTTAGAAACGAATTCGAGATTTGCCACCTAATTTTTTTTTTGGAAATATAAAAAAAAATGCAAAAAAAAAATCATAGCATAATCTGACATTTTTTTAACAACATCAACCTTTACCAAATTAAACAAGAGTAAATTCCTTACATTTTTGTACACTGTAATTTTTTTCGTCCGGGTCATCGTTCAGGAGCATCCGTTCTTAATCTAATGGATCCAGTCAAATGGGAATTCGAAAGTGGCCTTTTTTGAAGTTTTTAATACGAAATAAGTCAAATTTACTTACAATAAAGAAATTGTATGTTATTTTTTTCTACTAGATTATACTACTATTACATTACTTGTAGGTACTTAATATTTAAAAAACAAATCTCAATAGGAAGAAAATTTGATTTTTTTTAAACGTTTTATTTATCTTTGCTGAAAGATTTGGCAGTTACACTGTTTTAATTGTGACCAACGATATGTTTTGAAGTGTAATTTAACCTTTATTTTTCATTTCTTCTTTCATTTCATCTTCCTTTGTCTACCTACGTTTCTGCATTACAAAATAAACCCAAAATTGTAAGGATATATTATTTAATTATTAGATTTTTATCATTTTTAGTATAATTTTAATGTTTTAAAAGAAAATTTTGTAATATAATAGACACTGGCTCATTAATATGCACAATCATTTTTATGTAACTCCTAAAGTATATAAAAGTTTTTATAATAATGACATAAATTTTAAATGAATTTTAGATTAAATGGAAGGTCTTGAAACATAGGCCAAGGAAGATGATATGAAAGAAGAAATGTAAAAATAAGAGTAAAATTATACTTGAAAATATATGATTATTATGAAACTCATTTTACCCTTAAAAAAATAATGATGGCTTATTAAACAATGATTTATATTTGAATTCTTAAGAAATTATACATTTTAATAGCATATTGCAATTTTTATGCATTATATTTTAATAAATATATAAAATTATGTATATCGTACGCTTTTAATTGAAATATTAGAAGCAAAGCAGTAATTCACAGAACGAAAATCTGACATTCCGTTTCGAAGTAAATTTTTACAATTTTGAAGCGCGACGTGGTGGCCATAAAATGAACTAACACTGTGAGGGTTAGCCTTGAGTAGAATAAATAAATAATTTTAAAAGAAATGAGTCCACTTTCTACCATGTTGATCTCATAACCACATAAAAATTCAGGTAGGTGCATTGTTTAATGGGAACATCCCGCAGTTAGCACCCATTCGCACTTCTTTGTCCACTTTTCGCCTTGCCAATCGTAATCCCCTCCAGTAGTTAGTTATTACAAGTTATTATAGCAATTATTAACCTGTTCACTAGTAGTAAAGTATATTACACAGCTTTCTTCCTCGTGGCGGCTAACGCTCCTTCTTGCCATGGTTTAATGTCCACTTTAAACCGTGAACCTTCTTTCTCTTTCACTTTTGCTTTCCACCTAGCCTTTTATGTCATATTAGATAAAACTGGGCACAATTATGCGTACGCTCGTAAGTTTTTGCGGTTTCCTTATTGCCCCCAGCTCTTCTCCTTTATTTAAGGATGCCGTGCTTTGATTATAGTTTTTTCCTTCTCATTCTGGCTATCTTCTCATCTCAATTAGAGAAATAAAATAGGAAGAATAGTTTTTTTGTTTTCTTTTATATGTATGGGGTTACACGCACGCTGTTACGGCCACTTCACTGATTATAGAGTTACTGAATTTAAATTTGGGTACTTTTTCCTCCTACAGCAGCTTACTAATTGTTGATGTATTGATACCCAATTTTAGTCGTAACTGACCTCGGACACATATATATTATAAAAGGCTAACGTCATTCATAAAATACATGAAACAAGAGATGTGAAAGAAAAAAGACTTTTGGAAGTGGTTTTAATTGGATACGATTCTCTTCGTTATTTAAAACTAGTTCTCTTTTAAATTTTCAAAACAAATGTTTTATGGCTAAAGAACAAATCTGTAAGAAATATAATCATCGCGGAGCCTAATGGAGATGGGAGGATTATTTTAATTCTCATCTTTCAAATTTGACGGTGTGGAGGAGAGGTATGTACGTATTGTTTGTGGTACTGAAGTCGATTTGCTAAGTTTTGTTATTTTGGCATTTTTTTCAGAAATGTTTGTTTAAAAGTTGTGCCTAGAATGAACAACCACATTTGCGTTAGTTAAGGCCTATAAAAGCAAATTTAAAAAATGAATGATCGCTTGATTCAAAAAGAAAAAAAAATTCTTAGTCATGCTCTGAGCACACCCTTTGCTATCTACCCAACAAGGTTGTATTTTCTTTTTTTTTTTTTCTTTTTAATTTCCTGATTTAATAATAGTACTTGTTCAAGAGACTGTTAATAATAGTCTTGCTTTGTTTAGAAGTGACCCTATTGTTTACGACGGTGTCTTCACGAACATTCACTGACCTAGAAAATAGTCGACTGTCTATACCATGTTCGTAGCCCCCATCTTGTGCATTCACCATTTACTATCCAGTTACTTGTCTAATGTTATTTGGTTGATGGACCTCTACAGCCGGCTTTTGCTTCTTATTGGAGAATTCGTTTTTTAATAGAAATGACGGATGGCTACAGACGTCCAATATTTCTTATGAAAATATGTCAAATTAAAATATTATTTTATTCTATAAGCGGTTGATCTTTATCAAACTCCCAATGATTTATTAAATTATTAAATTTAATTTAATATTTATTAAATTAAGTTATGCCTTTGTTTCAATGTGTGTCTACCATCTATTAATCGTCATTTAAATTTTGAGTTGAGATAGTAAATCCTTTAAAAATAACAATAAATTAAAAAAAAACTCTGCACTCCATTGTATAACTCGGGTATACTTGAAATCGTCACTGCACTGTACGTTTTTACTGCTTTGTCACTGTGGGTTAACTAGTAGCTTTTCAAGACTGCCGCCAGATGGCAACTCATTTCAGCCTGGAGTAGATTTATTTCAATTTTTTGTTTAAAAGATCTATTTTGATCAATTAACATTTTGAATAAAATATTATTTTTAGAGAAAATAATACCGTCTATTCCAAATTTTAGGGCTTAATCCCCTATTTGTGTTTGTTGTTAACCAATTTTTGCCCACTGGTCTGTTTTTTCCGTTTCACGTACTGTTGCAATAATTTTAAACCTTATCATCCATCACTAAATTTAATTGATGTATTTGTTTAATACTTTAACTTTTTTAAGAAGACAAGGAGGCAATTTTTTATTTACGTAATGTACTTATGCCACCGTTTTTCAAGGTCCAGGAATTAAAAAAATTATTAATATATAAAAAAAATAATTAATAATTAATGTAATTTATGTTATCATTAAGTTATTATGAAAATTTCAAATTTTATCTTGCATAATTCTTTATTTTAATTTATTAACGATCCCTTAGGTTAATCTAATATTAATAGGTTTGACTAATGAAATAAAGATATATCGACATAAGTATTACAGAAATTTATCGATACATTCACATATATATGTTGTTTGTATTATATCGGATTATGTTTGCTATTGAGATCTTTTTTTTTTTTTTTTTTTTTAAATTATGGTTAATCAGACTTTTGGGGAGTAAAATAAGTGATAAAAATCACTTTTGTTTCACCAGTGTACCCTTTTTCATCAATTATATGTCAAAAGGTGCATTCCTCCATGAAATTGTTTTTGCTTTAAATTATTAGTCGTTCATTTTAATATTAAGGTATTAGGTATATAACTATATACCATATATTAAGCTATTTAACTATTCTAAAACAAGGAATCGTTTAGTACCACTAGAACGTATTTACTTTCAGCACTGGTAATTTGTGAAATATTGCGATTTACGATTAAGATTTATTTACTTATTAATAATAAATAAAATAAAATCGTAATTAAAATAAATCGTAACATATGAAATGAGCTGCTTACTGTTCAAAGAAGTTATAATTTAAGTATTAAATCATCAACCCTTAGTACGTTATGTCATTTGAGTTGGATATAATAACATTAAATCACACGCAGTAGTTTGTATTTTTTAATGATGTGTTTATTAATGAAAATATGATTAAATACTGGCTGAGTGTTTAAAGATAATGTTTTCTTATTATTGCAAAAAATTTGCCCGGTCTAAAAGATATGTTTTTGTTTTGTTTGGAATTATCAGTTTGATTTGAATTTTAACCTTAGGTATTAAAGTGAGGTATTGTATGTTTTATCTTCTGTTCTTAAGGTCATATTATTTTATATAATAATATTCATATATTCATGTCATTAGATTAATATAAATCAGTATTATAAAACATTTATAAATTATGAATTTAATTAAGACAAGAAATCAAATACATGTTGGCACTCACCAAGGTTTAAATGGATTATATCAAACTGAAAATGGTTTTTCCAGTAATGCCGGTGAGTAATTGTTTTTTCTGTTATAGATGGGAATAAATTTAAGATTGGACTATTGGAGATATTTATTTGGTCATTTAAGCAAAAATCTGGATTGGATTTGAAGGATTTTATTATTTCAAGTGCTTCATATATATTTAATTTGATACTGTTATCAATGTGATGTATTATTAATTTAACTCCTGAATCTTTGATGAATTTATAATTATTTTTATTTAAATGAATTGCAAAGTTAGAATTATCTGTCTTATTATTATATACATGTATATGTTCCTTTAATCTCTGATTTAGCGATCTTCCAGAGGAGTATACGAACTAAATTGTAATGATTGTGCAGCCAAATACACGTGAAAAACTGGAAGATCGCTAAATCAGAGATTAAAGGAACATTTGATTTGAATTTTAACCTTAGGTATTAAAATGAGGTATTGTATGTTTTATCTTCTGTTCTTAAGGTCATATTATTTTATATAATAATATTCATATATCCATCATCATATATTCATGTCATCCAATCTTAAATTTATTCCCATCTATAACAGAAAAAACAATTACTCACCGGCATTACTAGAAAACCCTGACCCTTAAACCGTTTACCTAAAAACATCCTGCCTACCTCTCGTTCATTGTTAGTACAATGCGAGAAGAAACCAGTACAAACTTTTCTGTTTGATATAATCCATTTAAACGTTGGTGAATACCAACATGTATTTAATTTCTTGTCTTAATTAAATTCATAATTCTTAAATGTTTTATCATAATGATTTATATTAATCTAATTTAATATGTATAATAATACCAACTATATTTTGAATTGCTTATTTTTGAATTTTTCTTGTGTTTTTAGAACTGAGAATGAATGTATAACATTCGAAACTAGTTTTTAATAAAACAAATTTATAGAAGTGGCAAATAATTTTTCAATCCCTAAGATTGATTGATCCTTCTATACCATCATGCGGATGTCAACTGATATCAATATGTTCTACAAAATAATTGGTAAAACCTAAAGGATGTATCGCTTTGTCAATATAATTTCTAGAATATCTTTCCTTGGAGGTAAGACAGCGGCCATTTTAAGGTTCATATTACTTTATGCTACGTAGTGTGGGTATATGGGAGGCAGTGGTCGGATCGGAAGCAGGCGGGGTGCGGTTTCCTTTGCACCGCTCAGAAACAATGTACAATCCCCGCGTGTGCCCTCCCTGCAAAACAGATCGATAAGGGAATGGAAGCGTTTTGAAAGAAGTAAAAAAAAAAAGATTGCACAAAATGAAAGAGTCCGCCGAATTAAAACGGCCATAATGCTTTTCGAACTAATTTCAGATATTGGAAATAAAGTCTTTCATTTCGAATAAAGTTGCAACTCAAGTTCGACCTCTGAAAGTTATTGCTTCATTCCCGATTCTATTTCTCATTTTTCAATAGGTTTCTTCCCCGCCCCTTCTCTGCTTTATCCAATTTTTCTTTTTATTATTTTTCTTTTTATTTTATTTTTTAGATTGAACCATTTTTCATTCATAGTTTCTATTTGAGTCATTACTCATTATTAGTTTGTGATGTTGTTCCATGACGTATTTTGCTTTTTTGCATTTAATCTTGGCAGTTTTGTGGCTCTGCCATATTTATATTATTTATGCTGCATCGAGATATCGATGAAATATGGTGAGGATATTTTAATACAAACAGTTATTATGTTGTATAGACGTGACCAAGTTTCGCGGAAGTGAAAACTGTTCGTTATGTTTATTCACTTTCCTAATCGTTTAACTCTTTATTTTTTTCGGCCATCTGATTGGGTTCTCTTGAGATTGTTGGGATTATTATCATTGATCTTTGGGGAGTCCCAATTAATTTACTTGCAATTAAGTTTCGTAAATCCTGAGTATCAGTTTTGAGATGGAGTCGGCCGTTTTGTCAGCCTAAATAGCTATTTGGTTTTTATGACTAACACTATCCAGGAACGGTTCTGATCGAAATATTTTTTTAGAGACCAGGCAATATAATCTGGATACCGTTGTGAATAGACGCGATAGACGAGTTGAACCACAAGTTCTGTCATGTAAAATGAACAATATAGAAAAAAAATAAATTGGACCTTGCTCATTTTCGGTAACTAGCGACACAATTAACGGTGTTGAATCCAAAACAGAAAGAAATGAGAACCGTTTACTATCCATTCATTCTGTTTCTGATTACTCTTTTAGCCTATAGAACCAATGACCCAGAAGAACAAATCAACCGAATCATCAACTTCTGCTGTATAATTGTAACTGCTGATGTCGCTTTCAAAGAACAGAACAAAGGAGTTTTTCAAAATCTATCAAGTAGAAATTTAAGTTGGTCTCGTATTCTTATTCGCTTAAGAGTATATACTTTATTCTGTTAGTATACAGATTTAATTTTATTGGAGAATAGATATGAAAGTCTTTATTGAAAGTCTCATCGTTGGTTGAATCAATCAGTTACAGGTATTGAAGATTAATTTTTTAGAAAAACATTGCCTAAAAAAAACCGGCTGATGGATTTTTCGCTAGAGCTTTTTGGCATATCACGTTTACCCCCGGAAGAAGTTAATTTGAGCATTGGTTGCAGAGAGGCTGCTGCTGCGTTGTGAGCTACATCTGGCTCACGTTTCCAACACCGGAGAAAGTGTAAGGGCCGTGTGCTTTTGTTGGGTAATTGCAGAAGGAATATGATTAATTTATACTGTAGATTGCCAATGACCGGGATGCTTAGACAAAGCTTTCCTAATTAATTTACATATATATTCTTATTATGTTTTCAAACTAAACAGATTTAGTTTTAATTTTATTGCTAGTACGAGCTGCTGGTTCTAGGATGCGGTTATATATATTTTTTTTTCATGTCTGTTTTTGATTTAGTTACATTAAATTACGAATACAAAATATCGATGTGTTCTTTGAATGGATTTAGAGCAAGTATTGTCGATAACGGTACATATATTATCCTCCATACGGAGTACAATCATTTCGGAATGTAAGTTAACATTGAAGGGTTTACTGCGAAAAAGAGGTATCTTGAACGAAAGATTTTTTTCTGTCACATAATAATAAATGTAAAATGCAAACTCTCTCAGAATAGAGCTGCCTCCTTTTTGATGTAAACCATTTCAATTGTAACAAAAACTTTGAATTGAAATGCTATGATACATCCATTTTGGGCATAAAAGTCCATGGATTATTGTTTAACCCTGGTAAGTACAATAATAACAAGTAATGGCGGTTAAGAAATTATCTGACTTTGTTTTAAATAATAAATGATGTGAAAAAGTGGCACTAGGCAACCAGTTTGGTATCAAGCAGTTATATCGTTGCCTTATTTCTTTAGCATTTGATGAAAGGTGATCCTAGCTCATTTTCGGTTTTACTCCTCATGAAGTGTGAGCTATATCGGCCATATAGACTAATGTTTTTTCTTCTATCAATGAATAGTCCTGGTTTACGAGGTGTTTTTCCTCGATTTCCTTTTATAGATTTTCCCTTCGGAGTTTCCGGAAGGGTCTAAACTTATTTTCAGCGTGAAATAGAATTTGCAAGTAGCAGAGGTAGCCAACCGACGATCCGCTAAGAGGATGGGAGCCCAATATCGGCACTCCCTCAGGATTATAACCGGACAGCCGCTTGTTTACTCTCCTTCGTCCGCTCTTCCTCTATGTATACATTTATATACCCCCGGTCTCCTCCCATCGATCGATGCCAAGGTAGCCCTAGCGATCAACTGCCGCTGACATGCCGAGTGGTGGACCTGAAAAAATACTTTTTTCTCTCCCCTTTTTATATTAATTTGTATTCTGAAAGTATGTAACACAAGAAAAAAAGTATAAACATTATATTTCACATTATATCATTTCGTATGATTTACTGAATACATATTTTAAAAGCAACAGCTATTTCTGACGTTGATGATTTATATTTCGTTACTGCAAGTTGGACCTTCCCCATAAGTATTATGTTTAATCGATGGGAAACGAAATATTTGAAGAAAAAATATTTCGATAAGATTTCATGTAATTCATAAATATCAATACGATACTAATAAGAACCCTACATATTCTAGCAGCCGACATATTATACATATTCTATGATTGATAATTAAGTGGTAAAATTTTGTCATCACTTCAAATACTTTCTAGTCTCTACATGCCGTTTTTATAGCTGTTATATTTTAAACTTGAATAGCAGTTAGCAAATGCCTAAGAGGTAGTAACTGTTTAAAAATAATAGAATCCTAATTAGTGTTTGGTGGTTGAGACCGTTAAATGCGCACCCACTGTTTCGATTCCTGGAACAGCTGAGGATCCATAATGTAATGGTCTTGCTGAGGAATGGCTTCATAAGTATAAATTACGAATGATTTTATTTATGAGTCTTTTAATTCTAAATTAACGAATAATTATGTCAATCAATTATGCTAGCCAATTCTGTAATTTTAAAGAAATATATTTACTTTGGAATTTGACTGCCTTTTCCAATATATGCTTTGTTTTTTATTTATGTAAATGCTATGAATAACTGAATAAAATATAATGACGTATAAAGGTTCGTATTATTTTTTTTTTTTTATATTTACATAAACACAGTAGTCAAAATATGTATTCGTACACTTAGTTTTTCTAGTAATATGTTTATAATTTAATGAGCGTAAATTAACTGATGGATATAATAAAAAAATAACATACCGCATTAATTTTTACAGGTAGAGGACATTAGAAATCCGTACAACCTAATTGACATCAAAAATTGAAAAGTTCATGTTTTCAGGTAGAACGTAATCATTTCGATTTACAATCCATTTTAGGGGGAATAGGTTGAAAACCTAATTAATAACAAAATTGAAAATTTAGTATGCAAACAAACTATTCATATAATATTAGTTTTCGTGAAAATAACTAACCATTCATTTTTTCATGTAAAACTTAATCATTTCGATTTACAACCAATTTTAGGGGAATTATCCCTCAATTCGGATCATCTGGCCTATTTTGGGTTTGAATTTGAATAAAAGCTTATCTACTATATGAAAGCCAAGAGCTGAAAACAAACCAACAAGTTATTTTCACAACTGTTGCTGTATGAATACTTTTTTGTATGATAAATTTTCAATTTTTGTAATTGTGGATAATAACTCATTCCTCCTGAAGAACTACCTGAAAATATGAATTGTTCAATTTTGTTGTTAATTATGTTGTAATTCTAATTTCTACTAATTTTCTTCACCTGTAAAAATTAATGCGGAATGTTGTTTTTTATCATATCCATCAGTTAATTTATGTATTTTATAATTTATATTTTAATTATAATTTATTCCATTACCCTAATTTTTTTCCTAGAAAAGGGGTCGGGATAAATCTCGGGCGGGATTCTGAAATTTCATTTTTTATTTTTTTTTCAATTCGCCTTTTTTACTTCTTAGCTTTAGGAAAAATGGGGAGTTAGCAAATTATAGATTATGCACAATCGGTTGGAAATTGAGGAACTTCATTTTACATAATTGTGTAACTATTCGTTCTTTTTTTTATTTCATAATAAGTTTATAATAACTTATTTTCACAAGATATAAATTTCAAAACCTTTTCAATAGTTCCTCATTAAAAGAGATACAACTTCCGGATTTGCCACAACTATTTTAACTCTGCATGAATCGCTATTTGCTTTCTCATTAAATAATGCCCATAACACTCTCACAATACCCATTTATCAGTACTTTTTCTTCACTAACGATTTTTATTTCCATCATGAAGACTTTTTAATCAGTTTCATTTATCTTTTATCAAACACGGGCATTTCTGACAATTCCTATTGAACTAGAGACACAAAACTATTTGCCGACACAATCGTAATGAGTCTCCAGTTCATCGGTAGGTCGATGAACCTGTAAGTTCATTGCACTTACTTCGGTAGCATTGTCTTATCAAAGTTCTGTTGTCATTTCGTCAAGCTTCAACTTCTGTTTCGGTTTTGAATTGATTATATCCTTGTAGATAATGAAAATAATAGATGGAATTACAATAAATTGATGCTTCACTCAATTAATTCAAGTAAGTAATTTAAAGATCTGAGTTATAACACAGATTTTTAAATTACAATTGGCCTGAGTTGAGTGTGTCTCAATGAGTATGTGCCCAGCGCTAGTGTTTGCTTTTTCGATTGCACCTAGTTTTTAAGCACAGAGAACAAGAGCTCTGAACTTATCCTCATTATAGAATGAAGAAAAACCTAAGATTTACTTTTGATCTTCAATACGCATATTTTTAGCTTCGAAATCTATGGAACATTTTAAAAGTTGATTCCATTCCATAACCTCAGGGATGGAATAAGATATGCTATATTAGAAGGATATCTCATTTCGAGATCTACTTTCGAACAGGCCTTTCATTATGCTAATGAAACTAAACGCTTTACTGTGATAATGATCTCGAAGGGTGCGGATTGAGGTTTGAAAACGGCATCTTAGCGATTCGTAGTTACATACCATTTTGAATACCGGTGATTTGCCGTAATGGATGATTGTTA
Organism: Rhaphigaster nebulosa; assembly: GCA_948150685.1. NCBI lineage: Eukaryota > Metazoa > Arthropoda > Insecta > Hemiptera > Pentatomidae > Rhaphigaster > Rhaphigaster nebulosa. The sequence goes on along the minus strand of OX411309.1, from coordinate 75,356,893 downwards.
AAATAACATTTTTTAGTAGAGCTTATTTAAGTTTACTCTCGTGCACTTCATTTAAACCTTCGTGTCAAAAAAGCTTTTCTGTGATTGTTTATACACTTTTAGGATAATTACGAGTTACGTTCTTTCATTTAACATTATATAGTTATTATGCTTTATTTTCACATTTCTATAATCATAAAGCTACTGTTAAGTTCAAGACTTCTCCTTTTTGTGAAAAATTTCTTATAAAGAACTTCATTGGATACAAAGTGATGTTGTTGGGATCACGCTCAATCTCCGTTCTCCCCAACCAATTAAAGGATCAGGCATCCACTTTTTAGAGGTTGAGCGTGCTTCAAGTGAGTCTATTGACCCCGCGTCAATCAAATAAATTTTCTGTCATAGACGGGTATGAATCTTGGCCCGAGAGTTATGAGTCTAGTGCCTTCCTCAGTGAACCAACTCGTTTCTTACCTATTAAAAAGGAACAGAAACATATTATTTCTATAACAATACCTCATACAAATTTTCATAACCAAGAAGGTAAATGGGTAACTGTAAGTGTTAGTGTTATGGGAAGCCTGAGGAATTTTAAATCCTTGGATTTGTATACCTAAAATGTTTCTTTAATTACGCTTTAAGAGGTAAACATGAATAATGTAAACGAATGTTTATAGTTTTCTTAATTATTTCAGCATATCAACTTTCTAACACATATTTCAACTTTCCTCCCACTTAGTAGTTTATACGATGCATTCCATAACCTAGTGTAACCTAATATCGACGCCATTTTTTGAAAAAGGCCTATACCCCAATTAGTAAACTTTATAGGAAACACATGAAGCGTTTTCTTCAAAATAACAACATATTTTTTTTTTAATTTTATTCTTTATTGCGTACAGTAGGAATTTATTCAGGTGGCAAAACTTTTATAATTAGGATATATTTTTAAGGCTTCTAGTACTAGTCAATGTCTGAATGACTTCTGAGAGTCGTTAGTATTTGGTGCTAACGTCATCAATAGTAGATTTTTAGACCATTTTCAATTTTTTTTTTTGGATATCACGTGAGCGGGAATCTATAGAGGTGGTGTTTACGTCCCACAATAAATCGAAACCTAAATTTCAAATTTTTGACGCTTACGCCTTTTTCAAAAAACGACTTCGAAATCAAATATGCATAACCTTATAAGCGCATATACTCGTATTGTGCTCCAGATTTTAAAAGGAAAATGTTGGTGCATTTGACTTCGAATTGAATTATCTTAGGTCGGATTAACTGAATGCGTTTGAGGCTGGATGCTGAAAACGAGAACGACAAAACTAAAAATAATTATCTAGATGTGTTTCATCAAGTCTATGTGTAGATATCTGTCGGTTTTATTATTTGTATTTAATAGAGTTACTTATTTGCTGATAAGACCAGTTTAGAGTTATGCTTGATAATTGTATTATTTGGAGTATATTTTCTGATTAAAAAGGCTACAAAATTTTTCATCGCTATAATGCTTCTTTGATGAGATTAAGAGAGACCAGCCGTTGAGGCCGTTGGGTAGTATTCGCCGTGCTCAACAACTGCCGATAGGGACAAGGCACCCTAAAGATGGCTGATTTTTATTCGGATTTATGAACCGGTCCAGAACGACTAGGTGTAAATTGAGCCGGTGTAGGAAGCTGGAAACGATATCCAATTTCCCGGGACCGGAACACATAACACAGGTAAATGAAATACCTGACGCCCCCGGCCGTTGTCATATCCCAGTTTAGTGTTTCACTTTCCTGGCCATCTCCTCCCGCCCTATTCAATTCGTCTCATTTTCCTAGGCCCCCCACGTCTCCCGGGACCCTCCTCATAATGACCTGTTGGGTCTTCTGTTATTGTCCAACTGTATCCGTTGGCCCATGTTCACTCAGCTGCCACTTTGCATACAAGCCAATTCAATTATAGGATACTTTACTCTTTTTTTTTTATTAGACAAATAATTTCCAAATAGATGTCTACATTGCATAATTGTTGCGTTTCTTACTACAGTGTATCCGTGTGAGGAAGATATTACCTATCGGAAGCAAGAAGAATTAACTCGAAAATTAAACTGTTGTTCAATGATCAATTGACTTCTACTCTATACATTGATTGTCTTCATGCACTGGTTTATAGTTTTAGAATTTTAACACGTTTATTTTCTTGGCGGTATCTTATATACATATATATATATATATATATATATATATATATATATATATATATATATATATATATATAAATTACTCAGATTTACAAGTATAAAAATGGCATAAGTAAATGACATAAGCAATTGTGATATGCAGGGTATTACCTGCTATAGCATTACAATGACTTTAACGTCAGAAGGTTCCGGAGCCAGACGCCGTTTTTTGTTTTTTTTTCAGGCGCCTCTGAGTGTTATCGGTAATAGATTGGGATGGCGGGTTATGAACTACTTTTGTATTGGTATGGAGTTAATAATTAAAGGAGGATTAATAATCTTTGTGCATAATTTTAATGCCTAAAAGAATAGGCTACTCCAGTACTACGGTGCCAAAACAATTTTATAACTGAAATTTGAATGATTATCGACCTTTGTTTTCTTTTGTAAATTCCCTTTTGTTGTAATTATACAATAAAACCCTACAGTTGTCCAACAATAATCTTTTGACCTTAAGCGAGTCCTTTAAATCAATTCCAGAAATGACGCTTTGTGGTATTAATTATTGCATTCATATTACAAGGCTCATTTTTCGGAATTCACAAAGCAAATTGAAGCTCTTTTGAGGTAAACCATTTGCCCAACAAATCAAGCGGAGCGAAACTCTGAATGTGACGTCATAGTGAATTATTGTAAATTAGTGAGAAACCTGCTTCAGCTATGGTCTTTTGTAGGAGCTGATGTTATGAAACTCTCTCTAAAAGGTTTTATCTTGATTTAATAGACTGACTTTTTGCACACCGGACTATTTTGGATTCGGGAAGATTTCGATGGTTTTGTGGAGTCCTAAAGAGCAACTCCTTATGTCCAAACATGCCTGATTATGTAATGTTCTTGGTAATACATTTGGAAGTTTCGGACGTTTTTCAAGTAAATATTGAAATAAACGGAACCTACGAGCAGTCTCATTTCAAGTTCATCGTTTCAATCTTTTAAGAGGATTCATTAAGTAGCGTTAATTCCAAAACACTATACATTAGAGCAGACAGGTGCAATCTTACTACTTTTGGAAATCTCAAAGTAAAGTTTTGGTTTGTGCATTGCTCCATTAATAAAGCTCAATGTCTATTGATATTTACTAAGTTTAAGGTCTGTTATTACTAAATATCAAAAGACATTGAACGGCAGTACTTGAGTGATGCGCATATCAAAACTTTACTTTGAGTTTTCCAGAAGTAGTAAGAATGGGCATAGCTCATGCGTGCTTTATCTAAGGTGTATACAGTTCTTTACGATGTATACAGTTCAGTTTCTTTAATTAGTTTTCCGGTCATTCGCCGTCATAGCTTGACGTTTGTTGTCTGATAGCATAAATCAGTAGTTGATAAATTACAACATGATTTTTGATTAGTCTACAATTGAAGAAAATAGTTTTCTTGTTCTTTTTCGGCGCAACAGTTCAGTGTGAACTTTGACCTTCCATACAATCCTCCTCCATTCGTCACGATCCAGCAACTTCGTCCTCCTTGCTTGGTCAAGTCTTGTTCCAACTCCATATCTCATCCGACTTGTTCTGGGGCGCCCTCTTCTTTTCTTGCCTTGAAACTCTTCTCTCATTATTTTCCTAGTCATCTATTCATCCGGTAACCTCTCTACATGACCATTATTACGTCGTAACCAATGTTTTTTTCTAAGGTGGGCAGTTGATCCCACGCTAAATTCCCTTTCCAGGAGGACCGATGGCATTGATTTCGGAGTGTCGCCCCTAGATACTTTCCTTCACCATGACTGTAGAGCGCTCCCTGTCCTTTCGCAGTAGGCAATCTTTCTCTGCTATAGGAGGCTCTCATTGGTTCTACTTCTGAGCTCATCCTGTTGCCAACTTATTCCATCCCAGGCCTGACGGTCCAAGACCCCCATCTCTCGTCGGTTCACTGACCCGTTCTTCCGCACGGGATTTATACACTACTTCAAAAGGGGTTGTTCAGCTTAACGGACCTCGCTTCGGAAAGGTGAGAGTGGAGTTGGATGGGGTCACATCTGCTTCAGCCCCCAAAGAAAATATTACCACATATTAATTTAATAATCTATAAACCAGCCTTATATATTTAATTTTAAAAAATGTTTTTACTTTAAAATTATCTCATTATGTAAATTATCTCATTTTCACGTCTTTGTGAATATCTCGACTTCATAGATCGATTGTATTTTTTTAGGTTTTTGTTATAAAGAGTCGTACATCTCATCTGTATATATTTTTTTCGATTTAATTATTTTTAATGAATGCTAGGAAATATTAACTATTAAATTAAATGCCAAGATTTTGTTTAGTTGCGGATGAAAATAATCAAGTTATAAAATAACTATCAATGCAGACTAACGACTATCTGGGATATGAAGTATAAATTCTATAATATAATTATAATTATTCCTTTGACAAGAATTTATTTCATAATTTTTGCAGGTCTATTGTTTTGTTTTTTTCTGGTCTAATGAAAAAAAAAACTCCCTCTTTTTTTTTCTTAACCTTAATTGGTTCTCCTCTTCATTGTTTCTCCGGATAGCGCTGATCCAATACTTTGAAAAAAGATTCGAGATTCAGCTCGGGAATCAATGCCGGGACTCAACTTGTGCCTTTTTTGGAATATGGGACTTAAATCGGACATTCTCGGATTGATACCGAATTAAGGCCAATTCTGTAACTTATGGAGCATTAAGGTCATTATGAGTGATTTTATACGCGTCAAAGTAAGGAGCATTGAGGATTTCATGAACGATTTTGCGTTGTAAGGAATGGACATGAGAAGAATTCCATGGTTTAGAGGTGCCCCAAAGCTCAACTCCGTAAGTCCAAATAAGCCTTAAAATGTATTTATAAATTTCATTTTCCCCTGTTCAGCAATTTCCTTGTCCGAAAGGTTTTCTAGACATGTAATAGGCCATTCTCTAGTCATGTAACAAACTCACTGTATTTTCGTGTTCACGTGAAATATTGTCATTACTATTTTTTCCCTTCTTCTATTTTAGGCATTATTTTTCCATTGAGTCATTTCATCCTAACTGGTTCGCTATTGAAGTTTTGCTCACACTCACATATTTTGACGTTACATGGCTTTAGAATGGCCGAAACGTCGAAGTAATTTTAAATAAAAGAGTTTGGTGGCCTCTTTGCCTTTTGTTTTACTAATTAACTATAATGGAATCAAAAACTAAAAATGTAACTAGGAAGAAAATAAGTATTAATTGGATTCTAAGACATTAATTACTTATGGTTTTCTGGCGTTCGGCATTTTAATTTTTAATTTGGGAATTTGGTAGTCATACATTACAGTATTAAGAATTATATTCCCTTAGATTGAATATAGTATTCACAGAAGTTTTATTTTTTTGTTTCGGTGGTTAATAATAAGGGTAGTTAGAGTACGGTAGAGATAACCGAGGGACGGACGGCTGCTTTGCCCTGGGGCTAGGCCTTCAGAGAGAAGAGTGGTCGTTACTGCTGGTAATTCGTGAGGAACAATTTTCATTCCTTTTCTACCTTCAACCTTCAACAATTCATCGCACCATTAAATACCTTTTTGGCATTTTACATTAGTACTTCCAGTATGATAGTAAGGATTTAAACTTTATTTTTCCCATCTTCAACTTTCTCGTGTATTTGTACTTAACATGTGCAATGGGCAGAAGACTGTTAAGGTAATATAGTAATTTTGGATTAAAATTATAGTTTTTATTGAAAAGTGTGAGAAAAGTTAGTATTTGAAATTTATTAATGAAAGGTCCCTTAAACTAATAAATAATATCAAACTCATCACTGCGTATCAGCGTAGTTTTTTGAAAAAGGCTTAAGCTCCAAAAATTCGAAAAAATCGAAGTTTAAATTGATTATGCGACATAACACTATCTCTATCGATTCTCGCTTACGATTTATAAAAAAAAATTGGAAATGGTCTAAAAATTGAATATTGATGACGTAAGCACCAAATATTAACGACCCTCAGTTTATCACTCTGGCCTAAACCAGTGCTAGAAAACTTTAAAATATATTGTAATTATACAGATTTTGCCAAATAAATAAACTCCTGTTTACAATAAAAAATAAAATTAAAAAAATATATATTGTTATTTGGGAAAAAAATCGTTTGATGTGTTTGCTAATTGGTGCTTACGCCTTTTTCAAAAAAACGACGTTGATATGTATTAATAAAACTAATAAATATACAACAATTGACAATTATAAGTAAGCTTAAGTTCTGTAATGTTTGAGTTTGGTTAAACTTTGACTGACATATATTTTAATTTGAGAATTTCAAGCTTTCAATTTGGAATTTAAAAAAAAAAAATAATAATTAAATTATGTGTTGATTGAAAAAAATAATCATTTCTTAACTAAACGACTTCCATAATTAACTTGACGTGTTAAAAAAGTTATTTTTATTGAGTTTATATGACTGGTTTGATGTTTATATCAATCAATTTATGTCATCGATATTATTCTAATGGTAAATCAATCTGATGTGAATGGTTTATACTCGTTTGTTTTCATTGCTTATTAATAAAGATCTTCGGTATAAGAAATATGTAACATCTATGAATTCATTTATTGCTCAAGTTATAAACGTTGGGAATTAAAATTTACTTCCTATAAAAGGCCCGCCGCTTTCATGTTGGCGTGATGTAGCCCTAAAAGCAATAAAGTGGAGCTGTTGGTGCACCTAATGTTTTTTTCGTGCCTAGAGAGTAGTGATACTCATTTGTTGCCTTTCCCCCTCCACCCTAACCCTCTCTGTTCCGGCTACAAACGCCCCTGCGGAACGAATATTGAATAGACACTGTATATAAAGGTGGAGATGGTATCGGGGGTTGGCAAGTTGGAGGGATTCGTGTCACCAGAATGAGCACGGCTGAGGATGTGCCGTCGTTTCGTGCTTATCTTCCTCTTGCATCTTGAGTTAAGGGGGATTTCCCGACCCCTATCCCCTTCTCTATACTCCTTCTCCCCTCGGATCCTATCTTTTCCTTTCCAGCTTTGTTCTCCTCCATCTAACTCTTGTCTTAGTGCTATCCACTTGGAAAACTTTTGGAGGACACCAAGTCCCTATGATATAATGCCTTTTAAAGGCGTTTCCTCGAAGCAGTTTCAACTGCCGTTTCGGTATTTACAATGTCCAGGTGATATTTCGCATCTCGTCTCAGTAGGAGACTAACCTTTTCCTAATTTGTTTATTAAAAACATTTATCCATATTTGTACGTTATTAGCTAACTGCTTGTTGTTAACTGTTAAATTGTAATTGCTTACAAAGCATAATAACGGTTTAATTTAACTTTTTGTTAAAATTTCTAAAATACAAAGAATTGGCTTAATATCTATATAATGAAAACCTTGTGTGCGTTATGACAAATATACTCGTATACCCGGAATGACAAATTCATACACGTGGAAGCAAATTCACTACACAAACTTTATTAAGTTAGCTTTTATTAATTTTTGTTACTTATTTCTTCTTATTTTGGGGGTGAGTAGGAAAAAAAAGTTTCTTAACTTCATTTATTGGTCAGTTATTTTGTATTTTAGGAAGTAACAGCTTTAAAAACTACAGGTTATTACTATTTGTATTATCAGTGTATTTAATTATGTTTGAGCAGCTGTTGCTTGTTGCTAACCGTTTCCAATGTTTTTACTGTAACGAAGTAAAATAAATAAATAAATGTTATGTTTTAAATTTTTTTTCCCATTTTACAACTGTCCTTCGTTTGAATAAAAAGAATAATAACAAAGTTTATCCTCAGAATTTTTATTTAAAAATTGAATATTTTAATCTTACAATAAATAATTTTCAACAATCTTTTCATGATCTCTTTCGAGTTCTCTTGAAACAAATCAAAACATTTTTTATCTAAAATTTCACTTTACTGATAGTATTCTCATCAATAATTTACAAAATCACTCGAATAAAAAGATTTTTTTTTTATATTATGTTTCGGAATGTGACCTTCAAATCCTCCCTCAGTCGGTAGCAACAGTACTATAATGTTTTTTCGATTCAATAAATTCAAAAATATATATGAATTAGGAATAAAGTCAGACTGACATTTTAGAAAAAGTTTGGTTTGGCTTGCTTTTGTACATAATTATTTAATATATAAGATGTTTGTAAACTAAAAAAGAAAAATTGTTGTATATATTATATCCTATTAGAGACTTTTTAATTGGATTTATGTATTAGACAACATATATTTTTAGTTTGTCAAGCTAAAAATAAATTTTAATAGTTCTTATTTAGTTTCCATTAAATAATATTAAAGTAGAAATTATGTTAATAATTAAGTTAATAATTTCTACTGTAGAGAACAGGATGGCGGCGTAGTGAGAGGAGGTTAGGTCGCTTCTTTCTGCTTTCGGACACACTCGGCTTTCCATTTGGGATCTAGTCTTGTGGTCTTTATAAAATACGCTGTATCATTGCTAATACTATTCCGATGTAGATTTTTTTTTCTTTTTAGAGAACTTTATAGCTGTTCATATAATTTTATAATTTACCACGAAATGCATACTTCTTGAGCAAATAACATTTATTTTTTGTCATAACCTTTTTCCGTACATTTTCTCAGGTGATGTACTACATAAATGAAAAGTTAAAGGGCTTCAAGAAGAAGCCTTTAGGCGACCAAACTAGTTAGAGCCATATTCGAGAAAATTGTAAAAAAGTGTAAAATCGATGATACAAAGTGGTATTTCCGATTCGTCTATTTTGACTAAAAAGTTGACGAGATTGGCTGCCTGCTGTTGGGCTGCAACTTGCCGATCATAAGACTGAGGAAGTAATCGGAGATTATCACTGCCACAGTTGGTGGCCAAGAGATTCGTTCTCAGCCGTATTTGAAATACATCGAACATGAGGTGGGCTCACAGGCTGCTGGCTCCTCATATCTATCCCTGGGTGAACAGGAAACACGGTGAAGTTGATTACCTCATCCAATTGCTGACGGGACATGGCTTTTTTTGAACCTAGCAGCATCGATTCAAGTTGGAAGATACAGCAGAATGCCCAGTGTGCCCAGAAATAGAAGAGATCGTGGAACATGTATTCTTCTACTGTTCACGCTCTCAGGAATAAAGGGAAGAATTCCGGCAAGCCTGCGGATCAGAACCCACTGCTGATAATATAGTCAGTTAAATTCTGCTCCCCCATGAGTGCTTGATAGTAGGCCAAGTCTAGCAGCACAGACCATGGAGCTACTGAGGAAGGAGAAGGATTGGCGAGCCAGGAGTTTGCCAAAACAATGAGGCGGCACACAGCCAGTCCCCTTCCACGAATACCTAACGCTGGTCCTGTGGACGTCGGGAAACAGGTGTAGGGAGGTGGTTTTAGTGGTTAGAAATCACAAACACGGATAGCCTACTATAGATAAACAGCCTACTCGCATCTTTTGAAGATTTCCACCTACCCTCTTAAAAAACTAAAAAGAGGACTCACCGACCATTTGGGGAGAATTAGTTATTTGTACTAAGTGTCCTTAAAACGTGTATTTCCTTTGAAAATTCGAATTTGAAATTTTCCACGATCGCAATACTTTTCCTTTTATATATTTAATATATAGGTAAGGGAAAGTAAAAATGAGGTACTACGCTCTGTATGTTTTTAATTTATTTATATAGGTAATAGTGCGCAGAGGAATTATTTGAACTGAGTATTCATGGAATGATGTTTTACTTTCGAAGAAATTAAGCTCCTTCGATGTCGGCTTTCTAATTCCGAAATTACTTGTTAGCATTATACATTTCAACGTTCATATATTTAAAATATCCTTAATGGAATTGTTATTATATTAGAAAAAAGAACCGATTTTAGTTATGCAATCCACGATAAATTAGCTAAAAACTTCGTTATTTAATCATGGGGAGTGTAAGGTATTGACGGTTCGGTTTTGGAGAAAATCTTGTGGCTGATCGATCTAGCCTGTATGAAATGGATATCCGGATTTGCGGGAATACTTGGCAATTGTCGATACAGTCATGTTCCGTTGAATATTGAAGTCGGGAAATTTTTTAGTTGTTAATATATTTAGTGATTGTGAACTGGTGGATTATGATTGTAAAATGCACAGTCAAATTTATTTATTAGATATTTATATTCTCATATTTTTATTCGTCTATAAAACTCTGATTGAATATAACCTTCAATTGATATGCTTTTATAGCCGTTGTAAACCTACTATAATAAAATTCACTCCATAGCACCTTAATGCCTTAATATGAATGGTGGAAACTTAATTAAAATTTTGAAAATATTGTGCATGTATATGATATTATTTTAAGATTACAAATGAATCCAGATATGAAATTCATGATCAGGTATTCATCTGAAATCAAGAACATTAAAACAGGGGTAATCTCATTTTAAAGGATTTATTTTGAATTTTATGATAACTTTAACGTGTGTTATGTGTTATTATAGCATAGTGTTATGTTGTTCGTATTTGAGAAAGAACGTATTTTTTTATATAAAATAAAAAAGCCCAATAAACAATCTCTTTATTATTATTTTGCTACCATAAGAAATAGGCATCGAAGGATCTTTTTAAGAAATAATGTTATATTCTTATAAATTTAATTCCACCTTAATTTCATATCCTGTTTATGGATTAATGATTGCTGAGATATCTATAATTATCTGTGTAATCCTTATGGAAATTGCATTAAGATATTTAATTATATAGTGTAGTTATACCAACAGTTTTCTAAATTTGTAATAATTTATTATTATGCTATTTAATAATTGTGATTGGTATAAATGCTGAATTATTTAACCTGCTAGTATACATGGAAATCGAAAATACAATAATTCAACATTACAATATTTTAATTAATAATTTAGATTCTAGATAGAGATTGGTGGCGTTAATGCGAAAATGTGTAATGGATTTGCTTGGCACTTATTGGGAGCGTTAATCATCAACTATTTATTAAACATTTACCTGTTATTTGTTACGTTTTTAATTGGGTCTATTACTAATTTATTTAAATAGATCCGAAATACACAAAAAGGTTTAAATCAGGACATTATAAAAAAAAAAAAATGATTTTGTACTGCAATGTCGGGTTAATTATTTAAAAATAAAATTATTAAATGAACCATTATTTTATGACTTCAATATTTTATATTTTAATTATAAAACACTTACAGAGAGAAGTTCTGTTTTTTTTATCTAGTACATATTTATTTTTCATGTTTGTAAGGTTTGGATGTGAACATAATAATAATCAAATCCAGTGTACAGTTAATATTTTTTATTTTTATATTATTTATTATAAAATTTGAATTAATTACTGAAGAATCTATAGATCTTTTAAACGAGAGATGATAGATAATTGACTGTATCAGATATATCTGATTTATTGATCACCTCCTTGGCGTACTTTCTTACTAAGTACTAAACCCAAGACCCTCCGTGGGTTGTAAGAGGTACAGGATTAAAGATAGGTTATCCAAAAATCTGTAAGTGACTCATGATCCATATCTTTGGATGGAAACGTCAGATTGTATAATAAAAGATATAAACGTTTTGTTTTTTATGCCATAGATTTCTTGTTCAGCGATAATCCAGATAGTGAATTTAGTGAAGAAATCATTTAAATCCTATTTAATCATTTTGTCTAACGCTATCTAGTTGATGTTGAGCTTAACTATTAATAATATTTTCTATGTAATATTTACCATTAATAATATTTTCTGTCTAATGTTCTAAATTTTTTTTTCACAGGTAAGTTCCTTATCTTGAGTATCTTTTGATTGGTAAGTCCTCGTAAGTTTTATTTTGTTACCATCTTGCCTTGTAATTTATTTCTTTGTCTTCATTATATTTTATATATTTTTTGATTATTTTATTGCGATGGTTTATATAATCACTGTCATTTAATTTTTATAATTAATGTATTAGTGGACATTTATTTAAAAAGATTCGGCACCACACGGTTGCTATTCTAATCTCAAAAAAGAATTTCACCTTTTAATTTTAATCTCCTTATTGCAAATATTTTTTTAATCTCTGGACCTTTTTATTTCTGTTAGCCCTAGATTTGTGTTTATAAGGTTTTATTCCGGAAATAATGCTTCTGGTTAACTAATAAAACCAAGCAATTAGAAAGAGCGATATTTCGCATTCGTTACTTGTGTGTGTTAGCGATATATTTATTGATAATTTTAGAAACTAATCATTCAAAAAACTTCACCGATTCATCCAAGACAAAGAACGTGTTAATTTAACAGTACCGTAGAGCCCCTTCCATCTGGAACAATGTGGTCAGGGGCTGTTCCGGATAAGAGATGGTATGATCAGTAAATAATAATTCCTATTGGAGTAAGTTTGGTTGACAGTATTTAAGGAAGAAGTTGGTGGGGGGAGGGGAGGAGAAGATACGGCCAAAGACTAAAACACTAATACGTAAGACCTTTATTTTGTGCCAACGTTTCGGCCTAAGTTTTAGGCCATCATCAGGGCTAAAAGAAAAAACGCATTATAAATAAAGCATTATTTTAATTTAAATTAATTTTTACATTTTTATTATTTTCATTAGTCACTTGTTAATAGTTTTGCCATCATTGTAATCCTTTAAAAAACTTTTACAATATATATTGCCATATTTTTTATTTTATACTTCATATATTTTATCTTTGTTGTAATTTCTGTTTTGATCATTTATTTACTGTTACTGGTACTGCCTCTGTTGTTTTCAATTTTGTTATTTTGTTTTTTCTTTTAGCCCTGATGATAACCTAAAACTTCGGCCGAAATATTGGCACAAAATAAATAAGTCTTACTTATTTACTTAGACTAGTATGCTAGTCTTTGACCGACTTCTTCCTTAATAATAATTCTTGTATAATTATTCTTCAACATTCATTAAAGTAATGTACTAAAAAATTGTTTTGTCCGATATAGATTACTATTCGCTTTCGTGTGTTGAGAAAACTTAGAAGTTAGCACTACAAAGAGGCAATAAGGAATTAAATTTTTAGCTTAAATACGTATGAGAAACAAAACAGAATGGAGGAAGGGCAGGGTTTATAGGAAAAAGTTCAATTCGTTTTTGCAAGAACTATAAGTAGCCTATTAGGGCTCGTTTTTCCAACTGATGATAAATGTTCCTCACATTTAAGAATTTCACATAATTTTAATGACATTTTTAAATATGATGCGATCCAATTTATGTTATTATTATATTTAAAATAAAAAATTTCATATTAATTTTTTTTATAAATATGTCTTTAATTACGTAATTAAGGGTACGAAGGTGTTGTATAACTTCGTATCGGTTTATTACTAACAAAACCGAAACTACCTAAAGGAAAACGGAAAATAAAGAGACAGAATAAAAGAAGTTCTAAATAATTCGGATATATCGACGTCGTTTTTTGAAAAAGGCGTAAGCGCCATTTAGCAAACTTTATAGGAAACTCATGAAACGATTTTTCCCCAAATAACAATATATCTTTCTTTTATATTTTATTCTTTATTGCATACAGTCGCAGTTTATTAATCTAACAAAACCTTTATAATCGCAATACATATTAAAGGCTTCTAGCACTGGTTAAGGCCAGAGAGGGACTGAGAGTCATTATTATTTGGTGCTCACGTCACCAACTAAAAAATTCAAGGAAGATAATTTAATGCTTATATTTTTTTCGGCTTTTAGATCAGTGTGCAACGTTTATTGATTAGAAATTGAGTAATTAATAAATATCTTCAATATTTTTTTTTTATTATTGACAATAGTTGCTTTACTTAAATCAGTTCTCATATTCTTGCTTGGATATTGTGCAGTATCCTTAAAAATTGTTGAATGAAAAGCCAAACCGGTGAATTATTTATTTATTTTTGGAAGAAGGGGAGAGCAGTGGGACAGTAGTGATAGCGATTCCTGCAGTGGGCTGTAGAGCTGTCCCGTGCGGAACTATATATTGGGATGGCTATCTCCGTCCTGACAATGGCCACTCCCTTTTAGAGTCCTCTTTCCTTCCCTTAAAACACCTTTAAATGATAATTTATTCGGAAGAGGATCCAGGGAGGCCCTTAGTGTAGGGCGTTTAAGGGCTTAAGCGCAAAAACTCAGGTCCTTTTAGGGCATCCTTCCCCTGGCCCATTACAGCGGGGAGGTGGGAATTACTGGGTGCTCCCTCCCGAGGGATTTCAGCTTTTTCCTCTTATAGAATTAAGTTTACGTCCTCACTTCGGCCAACGCCCGCGCCGAAAATAAATCAGCACAACAGAAATCTATAGCGCCCTTCCCTTAGGCTCTTTCTTCTTGTCTTGTCTTACTTCGTTTTTTACCGTAATTTCTTAGCTCTGTTCCCGGCATTTCACGTTCGTCGCACGTTCTTAGTTTATCCTGCTTCAGTTTTTTCAAATGTTCACCTATTATATTATTATTATTATTATTATTTTACACATATAAATCTTTTGTGGATTTCGTTAGTAATACTTCCTTAGCTGGTAAAATTATTTATTGGTTTTCGCGGCACCAATTAATAAATCTGCCTAAGAGCGGGTCCAAATATTTTCATCGTATATGGTATGTGAGTTGTTTTCCTCTAAACACCTAATGATATTTCTCACGTAACGCTATAAAGGTAAACGCGGCTACACCAAAGCCCAACCCCTACTTATTATGTATTTAATAGGAGACGGCAGTCAAGTCCGCTAAAGTCCATTCGGGACATCCAGATCTTACACCTTGCCTCAATGTTGTCATTCCTGTACGAAGGGCGGGTAACCAACTCGTTTCATGCAAAATTAATTTCAGATTTCGAGACCTAAAATAAATAGGGTTTTTTTTTAGGCCTTACATTTCTATTTCTTAAACAATATTCTAATACTTATAACTTCATTGTCCTCCTTCTTCTCCAAATTCTGTGAAATAACAATTGAAACAATTTAAATACATTTAAAAAAATTCATAACATTTTATCGTGTTTATGATCAAATTAAGTGGGATCCATCTAAATAAATCATACAAGTCCACAGAGTAAAATTGACACACAAGAGTAATTAACTTTAACCCTAAAAACTAAAAAGAAAAAAAATGGGATCCTGAAAAGTGATTAAAACATATTTCTTGCTTTTAAAATATATTAGATGTCTTTGAAATATAAAATTGTTCGGCGACGGATTTAGAATATTTCAATAAAAATTGTTTAATTATCTATGAGCCAAGAGAAATATAACAGCGATGAAAGGGGGGGGAATATCAACTATGAGAGAAGAAATTAGTTTTTTTCAGCTTCTATTTTTTGCGAGGGTTGGCTGCTGCTTTTAGGAATCATTTCAATCTCAGAAAGTTTATTTTCTGTTAAGAATTCTACTCCTCTTTATTAAGTTTCGAACCGTGACCTTTTACTGCTACGAAACCAAAAAATAATAAAAGGAATATAATTTCGTTCGATCATAGCTATGTAGTTCATGCAAAGCACCACTGAATTCGGGAATCAGAGTGGCGCCATATCTTCTGTATTCCGAGATTCTTTTTTAATTATAAATGTCGTTACAAATTACCAAACTATCAAATGCCTGCCACATAACCTCATTTAAGGCCAATTTCATTGATATCCCAATAAAGTAATTAAGGACCTTAAATAAATCTCATAAAACTGAAAAGGAATTGAATTAAAAGACCATCCTTTAAGAAACAGGCCACTTTTTTATTATAGTCATCAAAGAGTTTTACGAAGATAAATGTATAAAGTTTTTTTCTCAACGATTGTTTATGTTTTGTGGTGCTGAATCCGAATTTCATGTTAGCCACCTCGCCAGCCGCCGCACAGTGGGAAAATTATCGATTTAGTGGCCAAAATTCTATAACTCTTAACTAAAAGACGATAAACGAAAAATTCTTTTTTCATTTATGAGCATGGTTAGAGCGACAAAATTATATACAGGATGTCTCTGGACCTTTAAAATTAATTTTTTTTCTAAATTCTTTCTTTACTTTTTTTCAAATAAAACGAATATTTAGGTACAAAATTTAGTTTACAATATACCGTTTATTCAAAATTTATCGTGTGTACAAAAAGTACAAAAAAATAACTTGAAGTATATTTTAGGCTTTTGCCAAAAATAATGCTCTAAAAATATATGTAATATTTAATAAAAGGGTTTCAGATCTATATAACACTGATTGATCGCATTTGATCGATCAAATTGTTTCATGATATTTTAGTACCATATACCATCAACTACTGTGAAAAAAATTAAAACCACATGTTGCCACCTAAAAATTTTATGTTTTATTTTATTAATTTTTTTTTAGTTTTATTATGCCTGCTATGTTTTAGAAATGTGGAAATGTGTTTAGATATATTAAATAACTATTGCGATATAATTTCGACTGTATTAAATACATCAGTTAATTAAAAGATTAAGTTAATAAAAAAAATTAAAACCACTTATCAACTAACAAATTTTATTATTTTTTTATTTTATTTTTTAATAACTGATACATTTAATACGGTCGAAATTATATCGCAATTGTTATTTAATATATCTAAACACATTTCCACATTTCTAAAATATAGCAGGCATAATAAAACTAAAAAAAAATTGATAAAATAAAATAAAACATACAATTTTTAGGTGGCAAAATGTGGTTTTAATTTTTTTCACAGTAATAGATGATGTATGGCACTTAAGTACCATGATAAAATTTGATCGATCAAATGCGATCAATTAGTGTTATATAGATCTGAAGATCTGATCCCTATTTTTAAACATTATATATATTTTTAGGCCATTAGCTTAGGCATAAGCCTAAAATATGCTTCAAGTTACCTCACTTGTCATTTATAATTTTTGTACATACGATAAATTTCGAATAAATAGTATGTTATAAACTGAAATCTTTTTTTCTTCACACAATAATTATTTATAAATCTTGTAAACGTAGTAAATTGCTGAAAAAGGCAATTATATAAAACTCTGTGTGGAAGAATAAAGCAATAAAGCAATGGGAAGAAAGCTCTATAGAAAAGGATATTATTTGATGTGACCTAGGCATACCAGGCATTTGTAAAATAATCAGTTTTAGGGCACCTTGGAACTGTTAGAAGTGAGTTTTTCACAAAAAGTCTAAACGTGGCCTTTTATTAGTGCTCTTTAGCGCCGTTGCAGATTGACCAAAAATTAAATATAATATACGCATCTTATAAGACGTTTTGTCAACTTTAATTTTATATAAAATGTTTATTCTAAAAATACTTAGTTTTAGCGAAAGTCTAAAAAAAGTTTCAACATTTTTTTTATTTATATTTTCATAGTGAAGGCTGGCGAGGTGGCAAAGCTGAAATCAGATTCAGAACCCCAAAACATATAGGATCGTTGAAAAAAAAAACACCCTTTCTGAACCTTAGATAACTAGAGTATTTTCTTGGAGTGATTAACTATTTTTATGCGGTTAAACTTTTTTTAGACGGATGATCTGAGACTATCCCTGGTCTGCATTTATCTGATCTTGTTCTCATGATGACTGAATTGGCGATGAGTTGACAGGTTATTTATTGACTGGTATTTGGGAGACTTAAGGCTTTTTTTTTTTTCCTCTCCCTCTCGGTTTGTGAGAGTTCAAATTGCATAAATATTTTATCCTTAAGATTATGGTTTAATTAATTCAATTATAATTTTATTTTTTAAATTAAAATTAATCCAAAAAATTATCCATGAAGTAATTAATTGTTTATTAATACTTTTTCTTGATTCTGTTTATTTATCATTATTTCAGATATTTGCTGTCGAATTTTTTTTAATTTTTTTTTTTACACGTTTTTGAACAACGTATTTATTTTGTTTTGATCCAGCTTTAACTAATTTGAAAAAAACGAAACCACTATTTCATTCTTTATTTATCAGGTGTCGGAAACACTAGTAGATCATCCTGCCCGGGGTGAAAAATGCTCTGATGGGAGGAGCTGCTGGATTTATCGGTCGAATCATTGGATTAACTTTACAAGGCCGGTGAATACGTTTACATTAATTTACCTCGGGACGGGGACATAGCGGCAGGCGGTCCAAAGGTCTACCTATTCTTATTCGGCCCTTGGACCAATGAATATTTAACTTTTGTAATAGTGCCGAATCTCTGTTCCCCTCCTCTACCGGAGAGCAGTTTGCATAATTTATACTCCACCCCTATCTAGTTAATGCTCCTGTTTAACATAAGTTTAATTAGAGCAATCAGCTTCTCTCGAGGGAACTACCCTCAAAATCCCTCTTCCAGCGTAACTTTATTACGTCAGTAACACTTGAATTTAATGCAGAAACAGCCTCCTTGCCCAACTATTTACTATTTTGTCTAGTTTAGGACTCCGTTCTTTATATCTTAGTAGAAGTGGAAGTAATGTTTTATCATCTGAGTTTCTACTGTTACGACTTCTGATTTCTTCCTTTAATGCGTTACTATGAATAAATATAATTCCTTCGTAAATATTTATATTTAATAAATTCCTATTCCTGGAAAATAATCAACAAATGATTTTCCAGATGCCACAGAAGATGTCTTGAGATGATCATTAAATTGAATTATTCGCATAGATCAATTCAGTATGTACACTTCTCTCGATTTATCTGTGTAGAACATAAATTACTATAAATTTTCTTCTAAACTTCCTAAGATATAAGGGGAGGGAGGGGTTGATGAGGCAGTAGACTCCTAATTCTCGGACCCGGGATCAAGTTAGGCAGAAAATTTATGTTACTACTATCCTGTTTCTTGTAGACCCTCCTGGGGCAAATTTCCCTCCCCCCCTCAGCCCCTGTAAAGAGGAAACTATAATTATAAAACTATAATTTAATTAACTTTAATTGGTTGGACGAAAAATCTGGCTGCTGACCCCTTGTTTGACCCTAGTTCAAGAAAAAATAATACCATCCTATCATTTACTATATTATATATATGTATATATATATATATATATATATATATATATATATATATATATATATATATATATATGTATATATAACATATACGAACCCAGGCCCTTTATCTAGATGGCTTAATGGCTACGATTTTTTTTTCCTGGTTCTATTAAATTTTTTCCTTATCTACCTCTTATATGTTTGTATGTGATTTACTCAAATTAAGAATCCTTAGCAACTTCGATGATTCGTTATAGGTGAATATAATGTGAAAATGCTGATGATTTGATTCTCAGATGCTTTCTCGGAAAAAATTTCAGAAAAGTTGTTTTTCAAATCCGAGTTTCTGTGTCTTAAAAAGATTTATTTTTTCTAAAGGGGAGATTTTTTTTTTCTTAAATAAAAAACTTTAAAAGTGAAGACAGACTTTTGTTTTGTTTTTTCTACTCCTTTCAGACCTGATTATTTATGTTTCGCTAACTTCATTCAAGCAGTTTTCCTGGGCCATCTTTCTGGTGTCATTTTCCCTCCTCTGCTTTGGTAAATGAGTTCA
The DNA here is from genome assembly GCA_948150685.1 of Rhaphigaster nebulosa. Lineage (NCBI taxonomy): Eukaryota > Metazoa > Arthropoda > Insecta > Hemiptera > Pentatomidae > Rhaphigaster > Rhaphigaster nebulosa. The sequence goes on along the minus strand of OX411309.1, from coordinate 75,337,288 downwards.
CGAAAAATAAAAAATAAAATGAAACTCTACAAATTATTAAACAATGGTTTATTATTTCCTAATAATTATATATCAAATATATTTTGTGTATCCATTCACACGACTTTCCTTATCGCTTTGGATTAAAGTCCTGTGCAAAATATCTTCGATATTATTAGGCCGATTCAGATTTTTTTTTTTTTTTTTTTTTTTTTTATAATTAGCTTAGAAAAGTACATTATCTTTAAAATGAGCGTCTGAAATGTTCCAGAAGATTTATAATTTTCTAGTTATCAGATGACTAAATAAAGGTAAACTGATTGCCATAGGATCGTGTGCAGAATACTTTATAAAGCATATCTACAAAGTTCAATGCGCTATATCTCTGCTGATACTGGTCCGATTTCGATTTTTCATTTATTTAACTTTTTTTAGTGAATTTAATTGTGTTTCAATTGATCATAAATAAATATATATATATATATATATATATATATATATATATATATATATATATATATATATATATATATATATATATATTGGATTCTACCTATCTTGAAACGTAAAATCTCTAATTTGTCGGAGGGAGGGGATTAATTTTTTTAGGCCTTGGTAAACTGACTCTTTAAGACTGTATTTTCCTCTTATCTCTATAAATGACTGAGTTATGGAAGAATAAAATCTTTAATCGGCCGCCATTTTATAAAGAAACGGCGGATGGTAATGTCGAGTTGAGAGAGTCGTCCTTGCGTGACCCTGTGACTTTCGTGTAAAATCTAAAAAAAAAAAAATCGCAGCAGTAGCCTCAGAGAAAAATCGCGGACGTAATTGTTTTTTTTTTTTATTCGATTTTTGATTCTACGTATCTTGAAACATAAAACCTCAAATTGATTGGGGGGTTAACATTTTTTTCCTTGGTCGATTGCCGAGGTTTATTATAGAAAATAATCAACCAAAAGAAGCTTTGAGTGTGAAGTATATATGGTAGGGATTGCTGTTAGTCTTTTCAATTTTTTTTAAGGGGTGGGAGGAATGTTAATAACATGAATTTATTGAATAAATAATAATAGTTATTGTGACAAACGTACAATTTCTCATGTACATATCTTATGATCAGTTAGATATTGTATATTTGTTTTAAAGTTGATTTTGCCTTCGAGAAGGTTAAGTTAATTATTTAAGAATTAAAAATCGTTGGTATAAATTATTTATGCCATATTATGACTTCAGTTTCCATTTTAGTGTCTTTTTTTTAAAGGGAGGGAGCTCTTTCATAGCCTGTGTCGGATCCGCTAGTGTAATAATTGGGCAGTTGTTATCATGTCCTGAAGGAGGGGGGATACGATTTTATTGTTATGGATAAGCAGCTAACGGTAATGAATACCGTTTCATCAATCCTTTTAGCATATTCGTCGGAGGAAGTGGCTTCGCTTTTAGGTTTACCGGAATTGGTACAGCGTACCAAAGCCTTGTTCACAAGTAATGCCAAAACTGAAAACTAAAAATCAATCCAAAAAAAAGTCAGCTATAATTTTTAACAAGCACAGGTTAGAATAAATAACCATCTTTCCATAAATTCAATAATAAATTAATAAAATATCTAAGTTTAAATCTGGACAGAGCTCAATATTCCCAGAACACATCAACTGAAGTTCAGATTAGGTGCAAAAGTTGTTTTCCAAAATGTTATTGGAATTTAACAATTCTAAGCTTAGTTTCCAAAAACTAAATTGCACTTTACAAAGGAGCCTCCGCAGCTGAGGTTAGTTATGCCCCTCTCCACCCTCCCTCCTCCCCCCCCCACCACGCCCGTGTAGAATTCGACTTGTAAAACTTATTACAGGAAACTTACCAATCCAAAACTCATTCTGTGATTATTCATTGTTTACTGATTAGGTCTTAAATTTAAATCACACCAAATCCCATAAAACCTGAAGAACTACAATATAAGTTCATCAGATATTTAACTTATGAATACTTCATAATACTTCCTCTATTCTATGAAACACAAAGCACAATTTTAACCTAACATCTAACAGTCGCGGCATGTTAACGGAGGTTTCTCTCAACATCGGTTACAATTTGGTTCGCAGGGAAGACTTGTCCACTGCTTTCCTCATTTGTAGAAGGAGGTGGTTTACTGGTCGCCTTTTTGAAAAAAATTGAGATAGTGAAATGCATGGCCATGACATAAGGAATTAATCTAACTATTTGTCAACGTAATTATTCTATGATGAATTCGTTTTTCTTTTTACTAAAATACTGAGCTCGTTGGCATAACTAATTTATTTTTATAGCGATAGGTTAAGTTTCCTTACAGCTAAACAAAGTCAATGTAGAATATTCAAGCAATGAGACATTTGAAGGAGTGAGGATTTTAATGTTTAAAACATGGTTACAATTGTAAAATTATTATTATCATGAAAGCTAACCTCTGATAGAACAATCTAAGACCATGCTTTACGAAAATCAATGAAATTTTTTTTGTTGCAAAGAATGGCCCATCTAGGAAAAAAAAATAATAATAGCTTCAGATTATTGATTTTGGAATTTTCAGTTGTTTACTTCATCGTCGCGCTTACAAAAGAACCCAGCGTTTGCTGTTAAACTAGTATTTTGTTTTAATTTGTATACGAAAGTGTTTCTTATATTTTTCCGACTTCCTATTATAACAATTATTTGATTATGCTAAAAATAAATTTATCATATAAAGAATGTATAAAATTAATATGTATATAGTTCGTATTGTAATTATATGAATAGAAACTTAATAATTAAAAATTAAAAAATCTGTCTAAATCATTTCTCAGAGTCAGATTCAACGGGTTGGAGGGGTGTGGGAGAGGGGAGACAAAAAATCTTTGTTATAAAATATACAAATCATGTTTGTTGGATTAAAAAAAAAAAAAAAAAAATATATATATATATATATATATATATATATATATATATATATATATATATATATATATATATATATATATTAACACAATGTGCCTTCCCCTTTTTAGACCCTTTTGCATTTCCATGCATCAGTTTTGATTATAATATGCTGGGAAAAATAATATTTTAATTAACATTACAATGAAACACTCAAGGTTTACTCCATCGTAGAGTGAACATTTTATTTATCTACTAATTGATTACAAAATAGAAGTATTACATCATGTTAAAGTGTTACAGAATGTAAACAATTAAGTAAGTAGAGCTGAATCCCTAATATATTAAAATCAAATACAAACCTGTAGTTTGTGCGGAATTCCCGCACGAGGGTTTTTATTTTTAGAGCTATTGCAGACTAGTGGGATGTCAGCTCTTGAGTGATACATATTGAATAATTTTTTTATTAAATTAAATGCGCAGTAGAAAATCAGAACATTGTTGATAGAAGACAGTGTTGGCTCTCTTTACTGATTACTTAACTCTTCATGGGACTAGTTCCTCTCGCGGGCTTGTGCTAGTTGTTTTTGCCAACATGCTCTCATCACTAATGAATGGTTGTCTGATACACGTGCGACTTACAACCGCATCAAAGGTTTACTTTACCGTTCTATATTGAGTTTGATCATGTTCTGTGTATTTGAACTGGCAACATTTGCTATAACCATAAATATTTAATTTAATTTATACTGAAAGGGCTAGTCATAAAAAGTAATGTTTCACGTTTAACTGAAGATAGATTTTGTTGTTAAGGTATGATCCTCTGCTATTCCAATTTCAGAATTTTTAATTTACTGTTATATTCACAATAAATCACTGTATGTAAAAAATTAAAAGAGAATTTAATCGGCGAGTATGGTCAATGAGGAAGTACTCACTAATGAGTGAACTCTATTTTTTGTTTGCCAACGTTTCGGCCTACAATGTACGCCTTCATCAGGGCAGTTGATGACGTCAAGGCGGGTGAGGAACTGGAATGTATCAAATATATCTACGGCCTAGATCCTAAACTATTTCTACGGTCAACTTCATCCCTATCAGTAAGTAAAAAATCTTCTGAATCAATCTCATCAACTGTCCAAAAATCTGAAACCTAAGAATTCACAACTATTACACTCAGGAGCTTACGCAGAATTTTTTTTCGGAGATTCAAATTTTTTTTGAGGGGACATTTAGTAAGAAGGCATGTAATCGCCTGTCTTTCTATTACCGAATTTGCGAGTAAGTTTTAAGGATAACTTTTTTTCCGCACATTTCGGAGAAGGTGAGATGGCGGGAGGGGGGTTGTATATCCTCTAATTCTTCCCTTACGTACATCACTGATTACATTTTCAATAGTGTTTTACGGATGCGAAACGTAGCCTCTATATGAAGGGATAAACAGCGGCCTTAAGGTTTTCGACAATAAAACATTGTGTAGAACATTTGGTCCGAAGAAGGCTGAATCAACTTGATATATATACGGCTACACATCACAGAGTTGCGTGACCTGTATCTGGTAAATTATTCCTGAATTGCGGCCATTGAAATTGGCACATTGAGTTGTCCGTATGGAGAACGTAGGAATCACTAAAAGGATAATCAACGCTTAACCAACAGTTAATCGTCCGAGATGTAGATGGGGGAATCATGTTAGGTCTTACGTTGAAGATATGTGTTTTGACGGGATTAAGTGGTTGGAAGGTTTGTAGGCAAAGGGCAAAAGGCAAAAAGAACCTCTGGATTCGTTAGGCCTTGAACAACAAGGCCTAACGAATCCAGAGATTCTTATACAACAGTGTTTATTAGTCATAAGTAGGAATGTATAATTTAAGCATGCAAGTATTTGTCCACATTTAGATAAAATATTACATTTATCCAAAATGGAGGAAGATTTAGAAGGTAAAATTCCAAATGGTACAATCGTACAAACTAGTTTCTTCTGACCATTTAATTGGACCGCACACAGCGATTTTGGGATAAATATCGTTTGACAAAAAAGTCTCAAAGTGGATAGGAGACAACTTCGAACAGGTGAAATACACTTGTCAGAAGGGGAGTCACTTTCCTCTGCTATCTGCTCTGTTTCAGTTGGTAAGAAAAAAGTGACTATATCCACCTTCACACTAATCCACAGATTACAAGTTCATCCTAAAAATCATCGAAACAACCTGGTCCATCTAAGAGAATTAAAGAATATTAAAAAATGAAGAGTTTCCTAAAATACATTTAATTATTTTATTTAGAAATACAATTATCACTTATTAAAGCATGATATCACAAATTACCAACAATCTTTCTATACTTTAATGTATTTATAACATAACAATATAAATGTCTTTATAATATAACATATGCATTACTAATAGAGTGTTTGTCATTTTATAAGCTCTTCTTCTAAAATTTGATAAATGTATACCTCGTCAAATTCGAACAGCTGAATCTCAGATAATATTGGGTCCACAGAAAACGATTTGGTCTTATTTTCTTGCAAATTTAGTCTACTTTAAGATATTAAATAGTTACTTTTGCTGACAAATAGGTTCTTCATTGTCAATATCGACAAAAACCTCTAAAATTTGCTTATTTTATAATTTTCGCGAAAATTTGAACAGCTACATCTGGAAAAGTATTAGGTCGAAAGAAACAAATCTAGTCTCATTGTGTTGTAAATTTAGTTTACTTTAAAATATTAAACAGTAACGTTCGGGTCAAAATTGATGAAAACTGAAATTTTTTAAATATGTATTTTAAAATGATTCGGAGGTTGAAATCTTGGATTCATCATTAGCCATCTATTACAGATAGCATATAAAAAAATCATAACTACCTCATTTGATGCAAGATTATCTCCCCCTCCCCTTTTTTAGGACTATTTTATTGGATTACAAGTAATAAGCTTCAGTGAAATTTGAAACAATTCACGATGGCTCAATTCTTATTTCTATAGCAATTTATTTTTACTATTCGTAATATGTTGAAGTATACCGAACCTTACACTAAATAATAGCTTATCTTTTCTGGTTCCATTTGTAAATGCAGTTTTCAATAATACCGTTATCCTGTTTGATTCCCAATCGTCTAGTCTGAGACTGAACACCTGATACTCTATGTGGTCTGACCTATTCATAAAATATCAAACCACAGAAATTTTTCGCTTCTTGGAAATATTCTGGGTGAATACTTCTTCTTCCGTATACCGTATAATTGATACCGTATCCTCTACCTGTTAAACAATTTGAAGTATTCTGTGTTGGCATTAAATTTTATCTATCTGTTATTGTTGATTTAGAAGAGTGAAATAATGTAGTATATTAAAATTGTAAATCTTTTTTAATTATCAGCATTATAATATGCTTGTTAGAAAATTATTACACTCGAAACTGAAGGTAGGCTGTTAGTTTGAGTGTTGCACTTTTAAATTTTGATCAAACAGGTTTGTGGAAATAATATACAAATAGTTTAGACGATGGACTAATGTTCGAAATAACAACCCCTCTCCCCCTCCTTATGACGGAGTAAGGATTTGAAAGGTTGAGTAATAGTCATTGTTTGCTAGATAATAAATCAAAATTAAAATGGTTACTGTATAATATGATGTATATGAATTATGAATAATTAGCTTGTTTTTAATCTCAATGTTGTTTTTAAACAGAGATGTACATGGTGCTGGGCACCGAAAGCTTCTCTCATTGAAATAAAATATAACGAATTTCAGGCTGTATAGTAATCTACCTTTATCAATTGGAAATTATTATACTTTTCGTTCATTCGTATAATAAATATAATAATAAATCGTATAATAAATCATAAAATAATAAATCATTCGTATAATAAATCATATCGATGGTAAAATGATTTATGGGTGTAATCCTAAAAAAAAATTTTAGATTTTTTTTTTTTTTTGAACGGCTCCTCTTTATTTCCTCGGTTTTATGACAAATGGTCGAACATTTGGGGTGGTGGCCCATAATGTTTTTTATTACTAAAAGATAAAAATTAGTTCCTGAAAATCCCAGGAAGATAGTTTACAATTTTTTTTGTTTCTCTTGTAAAGTTATCATTTGTAGGTACGCACATTGACCTTTTTATCGTCGATATCTAAGATAATTTAATAAAATATATAAGCTTAACAACTAATATACCAAGGAATAATTGAATAAAAAACTAACCTAGTACTTCTGAATTGTTTACTTGTTCAATTAGTTAAATCTATTAATATAAATTGATACATTTTGCTGATCTCTCTCACTATTCTTTTGATCTGTAAAATGACTACCAAATATGCCTAAATCGACTCAATCAAAACAATACTCAATTTGCTTTTTTATATAATAAGCGTAAATATAATAATTGCCGCTTATCCTAATAGGCAGCATAGGTCAAAAAAGCGAATATAGGCCAAATAATTTTCGGAAAGCTTCGAACGGTTTTAATCTCTTTCTTTTCATGTAAAAATAGTACATAGAAGTTTCCACCAAATGTTGGGCATCCAAAGACATCGAAATTTTCGGACTTTTTTTTGGTTTTCCACCTATGATTCGTTAACGGTGCATTCAATCAAAAAAGTTATTTCATTATAAACTAAAGAACATTAAATTCTGTGTCATATCAGTACCACGACATAATAATTCGGTTAAGAGGTGTGGTTGAAGACCATGGCCATAAAACGGCGATTTTTTCCAATTTCGTCGAAAACTGAGGAATACTATATATGAGCCTGTAGCTTGGAAATGAGTACTCTAAGAGAAAAACTTAAAATAAAAGTTGCAGAATTTCAAATTCTGCGTCCACTCCGTATCAAATTTTTAAATTTAGTCAAGTACACCTCCTCGTTATTGGCAGTTCTCCCGATCTCCCGCAATTGCCATATTAGCTCAGTAGAGATATCATTTTGAAGTACAAAAAGTGGAGTAATTTTGATTTTCAGGTATGTTGTATATTTTGCTCCTCTCGTGAAAAATCCAATTTTTCGACCTCTTTGTGTGTTTTCCGCCATCTTGAAAAAGCGCTAAGAAAAAGCACTTTTTTCAATTATTCCTGATTAATACGCTTCCAGTGTCAACAATACTGTAATAATGTTATGTATATTATAAGATTATAAATTAACTTAATAATTTCTACCTTTATATTATTTAATCTATGAAAATATATTTTCAACCTAAAAAAAAAAAAAAAAAAATATGTAGTGTACAGAATTGTTGTACTAAAATTGTTTACAAAACCTCTTTTTGTACTTTGGTGAGAGAAGACGGGAAGAATTGAATACTGCTGGGCTATTTTCATGTAGTTTTTATGTGAACTCTTTGAAATTATGTTAAAAAGATTATTATTATTATAAGGTGTTGAGGGAAGATTGTGTGATGCGCGCACCGCACCAGATTTCCCCCCACCCATCAGGTTGAAGTTTTTCCAATTTTTTTGTTTTTGTTTGGCTGAACTTATACAGTGTAGTTGAAATTGCTTTAAAATATTGTTGTTGTTTAATTTATTTATTTTATACCTTACTATTTCGACAATTACAACGGCCTTCAAACAAGTTCCAATAGATTAAGGAAGGAAAGCTATTGACAGATAAAGGGTGTATCGCGACCAATATTAAGGAACGATCAGGACAGGATATTGGAGTCGCTCAGCTTTTTATTGACCACTCAGATCCATTATAGGTACTTATATTACTTTTTATTACTGTAAGCCTTACCTTGTAGAGTCGCGTCGAGTCCGTTCTCCTGGCTTCCCTTTGCCCGGGAGCGGTGAGGGGTCGCAATATCCCGCAGATGATGGATGACACAAAAGGAAAATATTGCTTTGTCCAAGGAGAGGAGGAGCTAGGTGGAAATAAAAACATGAGAAAAGCCATAAATAAATCATTTTTCAATTTCCCGGCTGCTTGGGACCTCCTTGTCGCAAGGGGATCCTTGTTAGTGGCCTCCTTAATCCCCTCGGGCCCTCCTCCCCTCCTTATTTACCTTCATCTTTTATTTTTTTACCAATAAGTCAATTTTTTCCTATAAATAAGTCCATTTCTTCTTAAATGGGGAACCGGTTCAGAGAAAAATAAATAAAACGGTCATTTTAATATAAGTAAATACATAGTTGTAAGACCCGTACTGCGATTAAAAAAAAAAAAAAAAAAAAAAAAAAAAATGCAATGTCATAAAATAGCTTTGCCGTTTACCTCAACTTATTCAACGAATTACTGCGTGACCCTTTGGCATGTATGAGGTCTGTGTACGTCTAGTTTTCAGGAGGGATGCAGAAGCAAATGAGGTCCATACACCCTACGTATTTATAGTGTAGAGTAATAATTACATATTAGTTGTGATGGACTTTACTTTTAAGATTTAAAATATTATTCACATCTCCATAAAAAAGTGTAGTGGACGCCTATTGCCGCTTTTGCCTATCGGAAAAATCGAAGTTGCGAAGAAAAAAGGCAATAGACGTATACTATTTTTTTAATGAAAATTATTCAAAATACAACATAATTTTATTTATTAAATTACGAGTTAGGGGTCTACCCTAGGAACAGTTTTAATCATTGGGATAAAATACAAACATAATATTTATTTTATTCCACTTCGTTTCAGTAAATATAAAGGAAGAAAATTGCAGCAAACAACAGTTGCACAAATATAATTAAATACAATGACAATACAGATAGTAATAACCCGTATTTAAGTAGTACAATAATACCTTTAAAATGTTGTTCAGTCTCATTTCTTTCCGACAATAAAGTTTAATGAAGTTTCACGTTTTCGCTATTTTTACATCCTTGTACGAAGTAAAGGAAGTATTGTAATCGCGAAAATTTTCGGTTTTCAGATTTCGACGGAAATATCCATTTTGACCATCCCTGAATCCATTTTGACTAGTTTCGTCGTGGCGTCTGTACGTACTTTAGTACGTTCGTATCTCGCATAACTCAAAAACGGTTAGCTGTAGAAATTTGTAATTTTGTATTTAGGATTGTTCTAAAATCTAGTTGTGAACCTTCCTTTTTGGTCACTGCTTGATCACCGGAAGTGGTACTTTACATGTAGGTCATAATTGATTTAAATAAAAAATTATATTAAAATACTATAAAAAACTTCTCAAATTTAGTATTTTTAATTTATTTATTGATTTAAATAACATTCTAGATTTTGGTTTAAATTAAAAAACCGGAAGCGGTACTTTACTTGAAGGTCAAATTAGGCTTTCATCAAAAATTATATTAAAATATAATGTAAATTATCTAAAATTTGGTAAATAGGACTTTTATATCGATATGAATGTATTTACTATATTTTTGTTAAAATTGGTGAGCCGAAAAGGGTACTTTACTTGAAGGTCATAATAAGCTTACATCAAAAATTATATTTAAATTAAATACATAAATTATATGTTTATCAATGGATTATCAAGTGACATAGGCAGTTCTAATGTTGTCAGGGAACATGAAAAAATCTCCTAGACACTTGTTACCTACTGAAAGAAAACGATATATAATAACGGAATGAGACCTCTAGAAACAAGAGTATGTCTCCTCTGTGTGTGTGTGCTTGTGTGCCAATAGATGGATGTCGCGACGCCGAGTGTCGTTTTTGACATACTGAAATCTTCGGAAACTAACCAAATCACTTTTGAGCCACTGATTTATAGTTTAATAGGCGTACAAGGAAGTCGTGTGTTGTTCAAATCAGATTTTTTTTTTTTTTATCGTAATCTCCGCTATTATTTATAACATCACATTTTCACGTAATAATTTCATTCTTATTATTATTTTATTTCATTTGGGTAGTGAATTTGCTTCCACAGTAATGAATTTGTCTTGATACCGATTACGGACAGGTGCATGTGTAAGCTGTTTATAATATGTAGAAGTGCTAAAAAAAAAAAATAAGTTGTTTCTACATCCATTACCGATTTCAGCGAGGTGAGAGTCTTCATACAGTCTTCTGAGAGAAGTTCTTACAGTCAGTCAAAAATAAATTTACAAATCAAGTTTTCGATTATGTCTATGAATTATGTCTGTACCTACAAAAGTAGAAACAAAAGTAGAAATTAATTAACCATTAATACATCTTTAGTCAACATAAATAAGAAACATGTGTTCCGAATTTCATAAAAATCGGTTTAAAAAAAAAAAAAATAAATAAAAAAAAATAAGTAGCCGATTCTCTCGTTCTGATTCTTAAATCCTCCCACCTCCTCGTCATTAGACTATTAGGAGATTTGCGGAGGGGAGAGGAAGGACGGGAGGTATGGTTTATTCTTACAATACTTCTAATTTACCCTGAGAAAAATGGTTACCAAGAGGATTTGAAGCTTTACCCTTTTTCGTGACGACATTTCTTGATGAAAAGAATTCACCAGTCTACGTTTCTAACGAGACCCTTCACACTGCAAACAAATCACTTTAGTGAGAGTTACAAACGTTTTCAAGACAAATTACATGGATATATTAGCAATACCGTACAAAATATCGCACCCGTCATACAATTAAGGCACAACTCAAAATTGAAGTTGGGAAATCATATTTAATGTTTTTGTCCTACACTTTTGAACACCTCATCATTAAAACACAAAGAGCAATTCTATTACCAGAGTAATACTGAGAGACAACTGAGAAGATCAGTAATATTTCAGCAGTATCGCTTTCATGGTAAATTACTTATGAATTATCAAATATGCGTTCGTATTTCTATAATTAAGGAAATAAAGAAAGGAAAACATGCTAGAGAAAGTTAAAGATTATTTTCCTTGATGCAATACTAAAAATCAAATTTATCCTGATATCAGTACTGCTAGTATTTAGGTCGTCTCTTAATTCGTACTGTATCACTGTTTTTTTTTTTTTATCATTTAAAATTGTTGATAAAATTATAAAAAAATGAAGCTGATATCATAAATGGTGATCATCAAACTATCTCTATTCATTTTAATTCATTTGTGGTATGTGTTAGTTATTTAATAATGAAGATTATTAAATAACTAACACCGTTTATAATATATTCTGTGTTCTCATTGACAATGCAATGCCATCGGTATTTTCTTTAATTACAGTTTGCGTTTCTCATTTTAGACTCGATTAGTCATACACGGTTGCATAATCAATAAACATTTGACCTCTCCCATTTATTGATCTAACCTCTCTTTATTATTAAACTGAATATGAATCATGTTATCGATTTCTCTTAAAAGTATTTTTTTTGTTATTTATTATTGGCCTTTACGAACAGAATTAATTAATGCATGCATGCCCTCCGGTCTGAAACTAGTATCGTTAATACTTAATATTTATAGCGATTGTAATTGCACTCGAATTAATTGGGATTGATAAATTATTTGCCACTTCTATAATTTTGTTTTTATTTAAAACTAATTTCAAATGTTATTTCAACATAAATTAATTAAACTAATTTCAAACATTCATCTTCAGTTCTAAAAACACACAAATATTCAAAAATAAGCAATTTAAAATATTGGTATTATTATACTTATAAAACTAAATTTAATATAAATTAGTATTATTTAATATTTATGAATTATGAATTTAATTAAGACAAGAGATCAAATACATGTTGGTACTCACCAAGGTTTAAGTAGATTATATCAAAAATGGAATGGAGGAAAGTTGAGGTGTTTCTTCCATTTCAGTCATTTCCATTACTAGTTCAGACTGAGAACAAACCGATGCAACCTTTTCTTTTTGATATAAAAAATTAATCTACTTAAACCTTGGTGAGTACCAACATGTATTTCATCTCTTGTCTTAATTAAATTCATGATTCATAAATGTTTTATAATACTAATTTATATTACGATGTTTATATTTAATTTAATATGTATCATAATACCAAACTGTATTTTATATTGCTTATTTTTGAATTTTTGTGTGTTTTTAGAACTGAAGATGAATGTATAACATTCGAAACTAGTTTTCAATAAAAACAAAATTATAGAAGTGGCAAATAATTTTTCAGTCCCTAATTGGATTGATCCTTCTACACTATCATGCCTACGTCAACTAATCTATTCTCCGATTACTCGGGGTCCTGTAAGTTTGCACTAAGAGGCGCCCCAGTTCATGGTAGAGGTTTCGCATGCATGCAATAACTTATTCGTCACGTCCAGCAACAGAGTTAGTTTTGGCAGATAGCCTTAACCCACTTTTCTGGTTATTCATAGGACATAGACAGGCTACCATTGGGAGAAAAAAAAGAGAAAAGAACGAAACCAAGGTTGTTCTACGGACACAATTGTAAGAGGGAGGTGTTTTGAATGCTTGTTTCACGCTTTTTTAAAAGAGTTTAGATTTCAGTTTCTGAAATCGAGAAGGTGTTTCTGTAACAACTGCTATTGCTCTGTTGATATAGCAACTATAAATTGTTACAGTCGTAGACTTTCTATTTGCTGTTACAGATTGGTCCACTTTACATCTCATTTCTTTGTTTAGTTGGTATAATTCAAGATTATCTTTAGGTTAAAATTGGATTTTATTCTAACATTTCAGATACCATCATTATCTCCTATTAAGTTATGTAATTTGTTTGTAAATTTATAAATTGACTACAAATAACTTTTAACCCATCCCTTACATATATGGAAGCTGTCGTAGAATAAAGGTACTACTCAAAAATATGAAATTGTTGGAAAATCTAGTTTTTTTTGTTTACACTTTTTAACCTCCTCATTTAAACACACTAAACATTTGTATCAATCCTCGAATGGTCAGTGCATTTTAATGAGAAGATATACAAAAATGTAGAAAAAAAAAACTTTAAGTATGATTTTTCAACAATTTCAAATTTTCAGTTGCACCTTTATTCTACGACAGGTGCGATATATTCAACCATACGCTAGATAATAAATCAATCCTTCTCCATACAATTTAATAAATAAGGGGATGGACAACTCATTGGTAAAGACCGATCCTACAGATTTTCTTTAATGAGGGACTTTTTTTAAAATTTTTATTTAAGGTACTACTCAATAGATAATATAGTATGTACGTTCATAACACGGACTAGCGTTATGTTTCTTATTTTTATTTCCAGTAGTTTTTATTATAAATTTAACATATAGAGATAAATTGTTTTGTCCGTACTGGCATAACAGGATTCGTATACTCTTGATGCTATTTAACCTATAATGCTCCATAATTGTTATTGTATTTAAAGTTAGTGTTTTTCATCCCGGAGATTGTTCAATACAAGACGATAGTGTTGCTAGGGAAAGTGATTTTCACCTCAGGCTCAACGGTTTCTGTTCCAAGAACAGTCAGGAGATGAAAGTTATTGTACTATTAAAACAGATCTTCAACGTTTGCTTGTATTTTTTTAATCCGATGTATTTCTGGAGGCAATGCCAATATCAATCAATATTTTAATCATTAAAACACGGTTTATATCTACAAAAGACTTTTTGGTAGAAAGTTGGTATTCTTCAGCCAGCAATGATAAGGTAATGAATATATCGTCGGTTTGGAGTTAAAAGTGATCAAATACAATATTCGCTTCATATTGACAAAATTGTGAAATCATCAAAAATTATTAGTTAATTATTGATAATTTCACAATTTTGACAATAAAGAAGAATAAATTTGGTTTGGTAGATAGCAACAAACCTCATCTTTGCAAAAGTCTGATGGTCACGTTTAACTCCAAAGCGCCGATGTACATTTTTTTTATCAATTGGATACTTGAAATATCACAGTATTATTAGCCAAAAAGCTAAGTTCAGTTCTACTACTTTCGTTACTAGCATATAAATGGTTGAAAAGTATTTTTTAGGTGTGGATTACAATTTTTTTTTTTTGTAAACTTCTATCTTCAAGAAAGACAAACGTTTAATATTTTATTAGTTGTATTCATTGCTTACATGAATTCAAAATTATAAAAAAATAGGTAACAAATTTAATGAAGTTTATCAAAACAAAATATTACTATCAACCAGGTCAAATATGCATTTTCTATTACTAGTTCTCTTCCTAAAATGAGTTCACTGTAGTATAGAAAACTTTGTTTTTATAATGATTATGGATTAAATGCACTAAAAACGTAAGCAGTTACTTCTGTAAATTATTTATAAAAATTAGTATTAGGTTTTTCGGGAGTGTATACATTTATTGGAAGTTGATTTGATTAAATCTATAGAGAGTACTCCAACTATCAGGAACCCTAACACGAATTCATAATTTCGAGCTATACATGGAAGACAAAACTGCAAATCATGGCTACATTGTTTCCATACAATGTACAGATCTCTACTACTGTGGCGGGCAAGGTGCTCATTGTTAGAAGTTGCTGTGTCGTGGCCGAAAGTGTTTTTGTCTATTGGCTTTATTGTTTTAAATCACTGATTGCTTTTGTCCTTCGAGTTGCTTTTATTTCTCTTATATAGTCACTGGTCGAATATTATTGAAAACAATCGCCCAGTGTTATAGTTTTCATAATGTCCGGTTTTGTTTGAACTAATCTGACCCTGTTTTCCCGAACCGTTTATGGCTTATGTAACGTTTCTGTTGTCGGTTTGTTTCCTGCTCTCCATTTCTTTTCTCTTAAATTTGAAATTAGCGTGCGTACCTCACGAGCTATGGAGGTTAGGAGGGTAGCTAGCGTGCGTTACAGATGAAGGGGCGGCGGAGGCGGTGGGAAAGGTGTCAGTAGGCAGTGAACGGAACGGCCCGGATTCTCCCATATCCCACAGAGGCCCTTAATGTCGGTTCTTACCGTAGTTTACGTCGTTTTGGCAAATTTGTCTTTCCGAGGTAGGAGGGTAACGGGTGATTGTAGGAACAATTGTTGTAATGGTTAGAAATCTGTAATCTTTGAAAGCATAAAGGTGATAAAAAAATGGATGTGTGCCTTCAAAAGTTTACTTGACTTATTTTTTTTCATTTACTTCTCTTCGGTGAAATGCTTGATATTTATTTATCTTCCTTATCTGCTGGAGTTCTTCAAGGAAGAAGTATCCTTGGTCCCTTCCTTTTCACGGAACTCACTGCTGATTTCCCAACACCTCCTTGCACTTTCCTGATCAAACTGATTATACTTATGTGTTATCAGTGGGATGATTTCCCTGCTTCCTTGACAACTCAATCTCTTGTAGAATGGTTTCTAAATTAGATGAATGAAAAATATGACTAATTATTTGAAATATTGTCGGTTGTTATAGCCAAAACAAGTCTGTTAACATTTGATTTGTGTTTGATTAACTGGTTCCAGTCTTTGGCGAGCATATCGAAAGGCATGCTGACCTTCGGCATGGCAATAAATTTCAGAGATTTTTTTTTTTTTTCATAATGTGCGCTTAGTCACCTCCTCATCCGCCAGCCAGCCTAATCTCTTAGTGTTAGTTATTTTACTTACGATTTCTTATTTTAAAGTCTGCTTACAATTTTTTTCTACGTCTCAAAATCTTGTCCGCCCCCTTAATAAGGTATAGGCATGATTTTTGAAAATACATTAAATAAGTTATGTTTTTCTCAAAAGTTACGTAAAACATTAATTCATTCATAAAAATAATTATGAATTTAATAAAAAAAAAATATTTCCTTTGGGCAAATTACTTTGGCTATTCAAACGCGCCATTTTTCGCGGGGTTCGTGTGTCGTGTAAAGGGGGTTTACAGGAGCTTAGCAAACTAACATACTCACACGCTCTTGTTCCGATTATTCCAACTTTTGTCGGCTGTTAATTTCAGTTTAAAGAATTTTATTTTATAATGAAACAATTTAAAATATAATAGATAAAAAACATATCAATATATAATATATAAAATACTTATGTGGTGCTTCCCGCAACAACCGGATCGGACTCAAACACAGAGAAGCCGAACCAACCCAAGCAAATCTACACCCTTACACGTTTAATTTGTCAAGGGTTGTCAAAGTTGTGAACGCATCTTAAAATTATTTCTGGGTGCTCATGTGCACCGGCTAGGGCCTAGCTTATAAGGCATCAAACCGCTAGACTACAATAGGTTAGGCGGGCTTGAGGACTCCTTATATAAGATATCTATTTATAGGGAAATTATTTTCAGTCTAAATGATTCACTCCAATGACACCCCAACCATTTGGGAGAAAAATTCTGAAGTTTAATTGTGCTGCATAGTGTCGGAGATATATGGCTGATTATGGTGTTTTTTAGTAAAATAAAATGAATATTAACAGAACAGAACAGAATCTGTAAGGAATTAATGTAATTTTTTATTTACGTATCTTCCAGGCAGTGTATGAACGATCAGTTTGATGTAGTGGTTAGATTCTGATTAGGAGCTGTTGAATTCGGTTTCGATTTTCGGACCTCTAAGGAATTGTAAAAGCGTCTGCATAAGAACCCCAACATGTTTTTTTCTCATCCTTATTTTCTTTGTCTTTATTCAATGAATTGCATCTACGAATTAGAGCATGCTCATCGTCCTTGACCATTGTTAAGAAGGATCGTTATTCCGTTGCGCACTGTGGAACCTCCAGGGGAGGGGGAATGGGAAGAAGCAAAATTGTTTCGTTAGCGGACCTGAATGGACGTCATTGTAAACAATTGGTTGAGCAATTGTGACGAGTGGTTAATCCTGGATTCAATAGCGTAATCACAGACTGGTGACGGTGGACCCCTCGAGACTTCAGTCCTAAGTGCTCTCATTGGCTCATTCATGTCCAGTCACGTAGCCTCCTTCCAATGCTATTATTGGGAGGTCGCCTTCATATAGTTCCGATTGTTCTAGGCCAAGCAGTTCGCCGGATAAATGTCCTGCCTTTCACGTCTGTCTCTTCCGTCGCCCGTGTCAAATCTGAGTGGTACTGAGCATGTTCACCTTTTTTCTACCTTCCTTGTCTGTTGGGATTTTCCTTAAATTAAATAAATAACTTCTCTCATTATTTAAAACAAAGAAAGAGACGAAAACTGTTATCGGGCTATTATTGTAAGATTCAGAAACAAGACCTTCAAATTGTAAAGCTACACACATGGGAACAACGGTTCGGCGGACTATTTCTACTTTGTGTCGTGAGCCACGTTTTCGAACTTGGTCCGCCGAACCGTTGTTGTCATAAATGTTGCTGACTTAGTAAATTACTAACCAGTTGACGTTAAGCTTGATCAGGAATGAAAAACCTAAGATCACATGAATGCTGACCACATATAGCACATCTCATTTTAACGGTCTAAAAGAGGATTTCAATATAACCTAAATCACTCCAAAATATATTCATGTGTTGAACTGTTGGTATCCTAAATAACGTCCTATGACAGAATTTGGGATTACTAAAACTATCGTACAATTGTAATTTTTTTCATAGTACTTGTATTTTTCACCTTGTAATTTTCACTCATAGTGCAACTAGAACTCTCTTTCCTGTAAGTTGTTTATGAAAGTTTCCTGGGTTGAAATTTGTTTTTCCTACTTCGTACTGTAGTGATAGGTTTATACTAATTGCTATAATTGAATGTTACTATTTTTAAAAATTGTTGCATTATCGCATCAGAATACTGTGAATAAGAGAAGCAATTCAGATCTATTGTTAGAAAAAAGACGCTTCTATATTCTCACTGCTTGCCGAATATTATTATACAGTAGATGTCACGTAAACTAATGATAAAATAAAAACCTAATCATCCATGATAAAAAATTTATGATTGATCAGTTATTGATTTGTCATCTTCACATTTCATTTCTTTTTAACGATGATTTGGTAGGTACCCTTATAGGTATCAACAAAATATTGTAATGTTTATAATTTTGTTTTCTTTTATTCGTATTAAAAGACAAACAAACAAAAAAGCAATAAAAACAAGTTTAGTACGCTGCGTAAGTGGTCACAGAGATGCGAAAGATCTTATCAAATATTACGTGCGTCATGTCCGTCTTTTTATGCTGCAAACGACCATAAAGGGCAGACTGAGATTACTCGAGTCCTTTCTCTATTCTCTGAAATATCTAGTAGCTGTTAAGAATACAAAACATCTTGAGGCATTGCCTCTTTATTATCAAAGTTATAAAATAAAACAAAATTATAACATTCGTAAAAGCATAAACTAACGAAATGTTCTAGTGAATTATGTTTGTATCATTAGCCAATCTTTGGATTGATTCAATCTAATATTATACTAAAAAAATTAAATAATAACCATTATTTTATCTTGGTTTTGGCTGAATGTAGGATACACACGATTTGTTTCGTCGACTTTCTGCCTCAGTAAAAGAAATACGGTTGTGTATTGGACATTAGTCCACAGTCGTTTTGAACATTCTCAGCTCTTGACCGTATTTCGGTAGGGATGGCTCTGCCAAATTGATCCCAAAGGGACCAGTTATCGAATCTGCCACTCCAACAAGGAAACCATTGTTCCCAACTGCGTGTTGAATTACCCCCTCGAATCGTCTGTAATCCCGCAACATAGAAATGTACTTAAAATCACTACATTTCGCGTCCACTGATCATGACCATCTTGCAGTCCTAACGGAATTTTGCTCCTGGTTGAATTTATTGATTGTATAATATACTACATACATAATATACTATACGCGGGCATACTCGCGTGAATCCAAAACCCGTCTCATCAGTAGATTAACCTCATTTCTTATAATGATACGAAAGTGCCCTTTATGAGAAAAGTTTTGTAAAATTGCGCAGAGAATTTCCCAATTTTTTTTAACTGTATAACCAATATTCTTTTAATGAAACGTTAAGAAACTTTTTAAAGAATGGTGTTTAAAACAGAATTTTCAAAAAATTTCTAAAAACGTTGTTTGGGAAAGGGATGCCCAATTTGAGATAGTGTGTATTCATCATGAGAGATGGTGTCTTATATGTTTATTTTACAGGAAAAAATGTTTCTTTATCGTTTTAATTATGTGTTTCTATTGGTGCCTATATAAATCTTGCCTAAATTTGACATTTTGATTAGAAATAGAATAGAGATTTTCAGTCTTATTAAAAAATAGATAACTTATTATGCAACAATAAAATAACTTTTAAATGTGTAAACCTTAAAGAACGAAAACTGATTACTAAAAAAATATTGATAAAGAGAAGAATTCCTGTTGCGTCTCATATTAGCCACAGCCATTGATTATAACATATCAATTAATCCCATAAAATTAAAAAGTTCAATAGTAGTCACTAATTACTTATAAACTATAACAAAAGCTGATTATAAACAGTAAAAACATTTTTATAAAAACAGTTTACCTTGTGGGCCAAATCAGCCGTCTAACATTAATCACAAACATTTTTCCAACACGTTTTGAATAATTGGAATGGCCTGAGTATGGAAGGCTCCAGTTGAGAAACGTTTTACTTGCTCAGTGCCTCAATGATCACTAGCAAGCAGTTCATGACAACTAATGAATGTAGAGGAGATACAGGGATATCTCATATTAGGGCACTTGCTCTTATGCGAGCAGTATAATGTTCTATAAAGGAAAATGATTTGTTACAACAAAAGAAATCTTGCCTTACTAACTCTTCCCTTTATCTGCTTGACATGGTCTCTTTATTTATTTTTAATTTTTGCTTTGGAAGCATTAGATGGATGTCCTCTCTTTGTTGATATCTTCAAGCTCATCCCCAAGATATATGATAGAATTGGGAGAGCGTTGCGAATAGACCACTCAAAGATGCTAATGCATCGTTTCCAATGTCTCTCATAAAATGAAAGTTATCATCGATAAATCGTTGGTAAATGGCCTTATGCTAACCTTGGCTTTCGAATCTAAGACGAATTCGAACACATTCCATGTCCACGAATCCAATAAGGGAAGTGAGACGTTATATATATATATATATATATATATATATATATATATATATATATATATATATATATATATATATATTTATTTATTTTTTTTTCGGTTGGCTCTACAGACCTTGTAGATCTTTGGCCGCCTGAACCAGCCTTCTCCACCTCTGCCTATCTTGCTTTCCAGTTTGCTGCATGCAGCTCTTTCGCATCTTTGTTGATCCTATCTATCCATCTGGTTTTCGGCCTTCCACGTGGTCTGTTGCCAACTATTGTGGCATTCATCGTTGTGAAAAGGCGTCCTGATGGATTGCTTCGAGCTACATGCCCCGCCCATCTTAACCACCTTGCCTTCATATCATGAGATATTGACTGACCATTTTCTGTAAGTAGTTCTTTATTGGTCTTTCTTCTCCAGGATTTTAGATTCTGATCCCATATCGCTCCGGTTATCGTGCGGAGGACTTTTCTTTCAAATCTCTCGATTCTGCTTTCTTGGGTGCCGGTTAGAGTCCAGGTCTCGCAGCCGTACATCAGAACTGGTTTTATCACAGCATTGTACACCCTTAATTTGAGATTTCTGGAGATTTTTCGGGATTTCAGTACTCTTGACAGAGAGAAGAAAGCTCTATTTGCGCTTGTTATACGCTGGTCTATCTCTGTATGCTGGTCATTGACTGAGGTTATTGTGGAGCCCCGAGGTATTTAAAGCTGTCTACTTTCGGGAATGTTCTGCCATCCACACAGATACTATTGTTGGGGTGGATTTTTCGGCTAACTATCATGTATTTTGTTTATATATATATATATATATATATATATATATATATATATATATATATATATATATATATATATAATTTAAATTGGTTTGCGTTTAGGTAAAGAATAGTAGACAAATTTAAGTTTAGTTTTTTTTTTTAATTTAATTTAATTATAATACTTTATAATAAACATAAATATTAATAGAAAAATAAATGCATAATTCTTAGTTTTTCCTGATCCTCCTTTTGCTTGCCTGAGCGATGTGACCTTTTCTGTCAGACTTAATTTTATCCTATGTTGGACTTGCAAATTAGTTAGGATAAACAGTCCTTCATTACTACATATGTTTAATTTTGATCGTCTCCCTGATCTTTGTAACTACGATGAAATATTTCATATCTAAAAAATATAGTTGTATTTGATTATTTGTTATGTTAAATAATATATGTTTTTTTTTTTCATTTCAGGTATGTCTCATTATTCAGCATTCTTTATCCATAGTTTATTGCTGCTTTATTGTAAGTACATTATTTTATTCATAAAACTAATACTTAGGGCACTAGTGTTTAGGTCACATTTTAAGTGGAAGATTATATGTATTAGTATGTATAGACTTGCTCGATGAAGAGGATTTTGCAACAGCTACTGATTTTTAAATGTAAGAAAATAAAGTATGGGATCAGTTTAGACCGATTTAGACTCTTCAATCTGAAATTAAACTCATATGTGTAATATTGGTATAATACATATAATATGCATACATGGTGTTATTTATGGAGGTAATACATATAGATGCTATTTCGATTTTAATGTAAAATGGAAGCTGAGAGTTTTGCGATTCACACACACTCTCATATATGTATACATAAAACAAAAAAGTCGTCATATATAAATGTGATAATAAAAATTATTAACTTATAATGCTGAAATATGCTTCATTTTCCGTTTTATTTCATCATAGTTGGGCCATATATCCATATGGCCATATTTTATATATTTTATATCTACAGGCCATATTTTGTAGTATCTTATAGAAATAGGTAACGGATCTTTTTCAAAGTTTGTAGGTTGCTATTATTGCTATTAGTTGTACTACGGTGATTGTTTGATTTATTATAATCACAATGAATATTCTTTGGATGAAGAAAAGTTTGGGTTTTGAGATTTTGGTTGAGAAATTTCAGGGTTTTTGAAGGATAGCAGTGCTTTGGCATGAAGGAAGAGTGTTGGAGGTAGCACCTGGTAAATTACTTCTCCTCGAGATAGCCGCTTAGGACGGATGGAGGCTGGACAATAGGGCCCTTACTACAAAGGGCTGTAAAACGTTTCTAATTCAGCATTTCTTTCGAGCCCTCCACCGTCTATAGTCTATTGCTCGCGAGATTACGTCCACTCTTAGCCTTTTTTATTTAATTCCGACCGAGGTCCTTTTCTCTTATAGTAATTATTGATTACCACTCAGTTGTTATAGTTATTGGAAATCGTATAAAAGGTTAGGGTCATAACAGACTATAAAAAATATATATATATATATAAATTTGCAAGCGAACTTCCATGAGAAAAGACATTTCTTGCCGAATTGTATGCCCCTATGATGAGCCACTTTGATAATTAACATCAATATGTGGAAAAATCGGATTGATTTTTGTTTATTAATATTGAAACTCATGAATAAGTAACCTCGCGAGCCTGAATGAACCCTCTTTTTTGTTTTTCTCGATAACTTCTCAGAAATCGTTGTCTTGTTAATTCGCACTTTTAATTTGAAGCCAAGAAATTAACATTACTGCTATCTAATAATAACCCTTTCTATTGTAGAAAGTTAAAATTTTGTATTTAGGATTATTTTAAAATCTCGTTGTGAACATCCCTGTTTATTTACGTTATGATTACCGGAAGTGGTACTTTACTTGAAGGTCATTATTGATTTTCATCAAACAATATATTAAAATATAATGCAAACCTTCTCAAATTTGGCATTTGAGACTTACATAATAATATAAATAACATATACATTTTGGTTAAAATTGGAAATCGGAAGTGGTACTTTAACTTGAAGGTTATAAAAGATTTACATCAAAAATGATATTAAAATATAATGTATCACATCTCAAATTTGGTCAATTTGACTTTTATATCAATATAAATAATACAATAGATTTTGGTTGAAATTGAAGACGCGAAAGGGGTAATTTACTTGAAGGTCCATAATAAACTTATATCAAAAGGTTTTAACATTTAATAGAGAGATCATATTGTTCCATGATTATATCAGATCCATAGATTATAAACCCGATTTTTTTTTTCTACTCAAATTAAACAATTTTATTACCTCGTTTAAGTGTTAAAATTGAGTCTAAAATACTCTTTTTTCTCCCCTTTAGTGAGCTGAACAAGTCTACAACAGGATAATAAGATATAAGTTAAGCGGGTTATTCCGTTTAAAATGTTTGTATAGCTGATTTCCAATGCTTTATCTAGTGACATAGACAGTTCTAATTTTGTCTCGGAACACGAAGAAATCTATAGGGAACTTGTTACTAACTGAAAGAAAACGACATATAATAACGGAATGAGACCTCTAGAAACAAGAACTTGTGTGTGTGTATGTGTCAATAGATGGACGTCGTGACACCGAGTATCGTTTTTGAGATACTGCGTTCTTCGGAAACTAGTAACCAAATTGAGGGTCACTTTTTGAGCCACCGCTTTATAGTTTAATAGGCGCACAAGGAAATCATGGGATGTCCACATCAGATTTTTTTTTAATAGCTTTTGCAGAATGGAAAATTCACTTATTAATTTAAAATACAACATTAAATTTGAAGTTGAGCTAGACGGTTGATTTAGGCCCATAAGGTTGTTCTTCTTGGTAAAAGCCATTTTAAATAAATGTCAATTTGTTTTTTAGTTTCTCTCTTCATTTTTTATATAGTCATTTCGAAAACAAACTTCAACAAGACATTATTTCATATTTTGCGGTTGATATAATTAAATTTTTTTTTTTCGAAAGTCTTCCGGATCATCCAGCGTGCCAAGCAATTGGATGCCGGATTAGAGAAGGTGGATTTTATCAAAAATGCTAATTTGCTTAATACTTTGACGAACATTTTAAGCGGAAGCTACTGATTCTGACTCGTTTTAGGTTTTAAATTAAAAATTAATAATTTTTTATAAATTGTCGCAAGTATTACGCTCTCTAGTATTACTGAACTCTTTCAAAACGATACTATTTTGGATTAATCGCTTGAATTATGAAAAGTACCAAACCTTGAAAAAACTTCTAATTTTGGCTTTTTAAAATTTACCAGCGCTAAACATTTTTGTGGTAACACTCGTGACAGTGAATTTAGACTAAATATTTTTGTTGATATGAAAAATATTGAAAAACTCGAAAATTTGACAACGGAATTAATTTTGTACTAGGGTTGTAACTTGTAGGATTGTGACGGAATTTAAAGCTTGAAAAATTTTTAAGCACATTAAAAGCAAATAATCGTCTTTGATTAAATCCATCCTACTGCTATATATCTATATATGTTGCTGAATTACTTGTGACTGAAGCTGGACTATCGTTTCTGACTCTATTCTTAATAATTACACTCATAAAGATGATAAGTTTCGCTATTATCATGTCAATATGAAGTATCCACTTCGATGATTTCAGGCCATTACGCACCTGCAAGTGAAAAAAATCGTTGTTTGCATTTGCGGTTCAAATTTCATTACGAAATGATTCCTTTGTGGCTTTTCATGTATATTATTTGATTCTTGCGTCAACAGTCAATAGTGTGTGATTATGTGGTCTGAAAGCTATAATTTATTTGAAACGGCGGCAATATTGTTTCTTTAGTTTCTATGTTAAACATTTATTAGATATTTCAATAAATTATTTTCCGTGTTATTTTATTAGAGCCATATATGATTTATGATTTACTCATATCGATTATATTTCGTGGAAAATTGCTTGCTGCTTGCCTTCGGCCTTATTATATCCTTGTTGTTTGAGTAGAATCAGTCCCGAATCATAAAACTGAAATTGATTTTAATGAATTGTTTTTAAAAATTCAAATAACCTAATATTTGGATTGCATCTAATTAGCGATTGATCCTTCTATACCATCATGCGGATGTCAACTGCATTTTATCTGTCTCTTTCTTGGGCCCCATTTAGAAATAAGTTAAGGGAATCGGTGATGAATCACGCTAAACTCTGATTCGTTTTGTATTGACAGGGAGGGAGGAGGAGGAGAGGACCGTTACAATAAAACTATAAATTGACAAATCATGACAAATAAAAAAAAAAATTGATATCAGTGATGAAATTAGAAACCTAGTAATTTTTATTAATTTTTTTTTTAATCTTCATTTTGAAAAATTGGAAGTGGTGTTTTAATCTCCACCAATTTATAAATCATTATATATTCTTCAGTTCTCTTTTTAATTATACACTATTTGTTTACAATTGTTTTTAGTTTAGCCTTTGAAAAAATTATTGGAATATATTTAAATAATAAATTACGGGCAAAAGAGGGATAATATCGATTATTTTGCATATTATATGCTGATAAGTTACATATCTATTGTACATATTATATTCAAAAAAGAAACCTGAAAAGGGGGAGTTGGTAGACATTGTCTTTCCTTCACCGAAATTGAACCGCATCTTCATTTAACAGGTAATAAGTAGTCAGTTGTATCGCGAATGGTTTTGTATTTAATTGATTACAGAAGACTTTTGCGTGTCCATTTTTTTTTTAGCCGACAAGTGAATGTTATTTGTATAGCTTCCATCTATACGTATTAACATTGAATGATTAATAAGTCAACTGAGGTCTGATATTTTTTATTGTTAAGGATAAAGTGGTGTTGTTGCTTAGGTTTGTCTCATAATCGTTTGACCTTTTAATATAAGGTTGATTTTGTGCGAAATTGTATTGTATGTTGGTTTACCTGTATTTCATTTAATTTAAGTGAAATATATATAATAATATTTATATATTAGATATATAATTTAACGAAGTTATATTGTTGCAAGTTTTTATAAGATTGTTTTGTGTATAAATTAGGCTGTTGTGGTTGAGCTTTATGTTTTTTATGACTTACTTATTAGGCTATATATATATATATATATATATATATATATATATATATATATATATATATATATATATATATATATATATGTAAGTATGTCAGCATGGAAACAAGAAGAAAATATATGTGGTTTTAGTAGCTTTCTTGTTATGACGTTGCCATAAATTAAACTAAATTATATTTTAGGTTCTAATTAAAATGAATTACATTCCAAGTCCCCTTCATAGATTTCTCCGTGCTATTCCCTTCCAAATTAATCGATGCTAATTTTCAAACCAGTTTAGAGTTTGCTCTGTGCTTGCTAACCTCATTTACAGGTTGAACCCAGTTCTGCTATCTCTTCCTATCTAAGTGTGCCCCTTCTCTTTTGCATCCAGATTTTTTCGGGTCAGTGGAGGTAGAATTTTCTAAAGTGAATTTCTTCTTGCTCTCATTTGCAGATGAACTTTTTTATTTTCTTCGAAATAATCCTAAATTTGACTTGAGGATAGTCTATGACTGTGTTCGCATTTATTTCATCAAGATCAAGCAGTGTTGCGAGGATCACTCCAGAGTTCTTTCCCCTAAACAGCTAAAATTTCATAGTCTTCCCCTAAATTTAATTAATTGTAAATATGTAGTGTTTATCAAGTATAAAAATGATATATATTAGTTGCTTTTTGCTAGAGAATTTTCCCTTGTAAGCGTATCTATAGGTAAAATAAAATACATAGATTTTTAGTTCTCTTCAGATACCCACTATATTTAAATTTGCAATTATATTTCCTTTTTTCTTTACTCATCTTTTACGATAGTTTCCCCTATAAGTAGAATTCAAATGGTAATTATACATGTAATCAGGAACACTGTAATTTTTACCTATTTCAAGTGGTGGTGAGAACTGCGAAACCAAACCTTCGTTGTGGTAGATTGGCCGTTCTTCGCAAATAGGAAAATCACAGTTCGCACACAGGGAAACCGGTCTATTTGGATCCATCTAGCAGACATTTTTTCATTGATTTTGATAAACGCATGGTATTAGATTGTTCATAGTATATCAATAATAATACTTTCATGGTCTAAATATTAAAATCCTCACTCCCTCACATGTCCCATTGTTTGAATTTTCGTCATTGACTTTGATTAGCTGCCAGAAAATCTAATCTATCGCTATCAAAATAAATTAGATGTGCAAACAAGGTCAGTATTTTCAGAAAAGAAAAACAAATTCGAGATTAATTACGTTCACAAATAGTTAAATTAATTGTTTGTCCCTTGCTATCTACCTCATTTCCTCATTTTTTCAAAAAATACCTGATCCCTCCAAACCAAATTGTAACCGATATTGAGATAAACCTCTATTAACATGCTGTCATTGTTAGATTTTAAGTTAAAAAGTATGCTTTGCGTTTCTTGATGCTCGCTCCCTCACCTACTCATAAAATAGAGAAGATAAGTTTTAACTATTATTTGATGAGTTTCTATTGCAGTTCATCAGGTTTTTATGGGGTTTGGTGTGGTATATGTAGAGGCTCCAAAGTTAAGATCTAATCATTTAACAATGAATAAGCAAAAAAATCTCACTCCCTCACTTTTTATTTATTATAAAAATTATATTTCATCCAATAATGTCTCTAATTCGGTTGTTTTATGAATAGGTTAAAATTAATCTATCTTATAATGTAATAATTTAACTTAAAATTATTGCATCTAAAGATGTTTGAATAAAACTATTTTTTTTTTTAAATATATTTATATGTAACGTATGTGTGTATGTAGGA
This sequence comes from Rhaphigaster nebulosa, assembly GCA_948150685.1. Taxonomy (NCBI): domain Eukaryota; kingdom Metazoa; phylum Arthropoda; class Insecta; order Hemiptera; family Pentatomidae; genus Rhaphigaster; species Rhaphigaster nebulosa. The sequence continues at coordinate 75,309,032 of OX411309.1, read as the reverse complement.
TAGGAAAGACGGTTTATTCTACAAGTACCAATATTTTTTAGCCAAAGTGAAAGGTTCGAAATTTATTCCATGGGTCTGCCGCGAAATTAAAGTCAACAAACCACTTCAGGCCGGTTTTGAAGCAGCGTCGCTTCTGACTCGGAAATACTAGGGGTGCTGTCTAAACACACTCGGCCACCATGGCGTTTGTTTTTATTGCATTTGATTTTTCATTAACTTAAAGTACGGAAAAAATTCCTTTTTACATGTTTAATGTTTAATCATTTGTATGTTTACAGAAATAATATTTAACTGATTGAATCTGCATAAATGATTTAATAAGAGGGATTTGAAATGATTGGGAAATGGAATTTAAAGTTGTTATAAGAGTTTTTGCTTCTCCTCCTCCTCCCCAATTTATTCTATGATTCTTTTCAAAAATAAATTTTTCTTTTTATTCGATGATATATACTGTCGGGAGTTTCCTTGGGTTCGATGAATAGAGCGTTTCAAAAGTAATTATTCACTTTTTAAATGATAATAGTGGAAAGTCTTTTCAGCTTTTTATATTATGGCTTTAGCCAAATATATAAGGCGTATTATTTTATTCATCTTTTTTTTTTTGTTATTATAAATTCTTGTTTTATTTCGATTTTAATATTTTTTAAACACAATTATAACTTAAAATGTAAACGATTTAATAATTGAAACGCTTCCCGATAAAATATACAGTCTGAACGTTCTTCGATAATATATTCTACAAATAGCCTTAAATATTTATAATAATACAAGTTCGATATAAATCGTAATTATTTTTGTTACTATTAAATGTCCGTATGATTTACTATCATTCCTGTTCATCCACAAGGATAACTTCGTAGTAATTTTATTCGTTGGTTGTTTATGTATAATCTAATCCTGTTGTTATATTTCTGGTCGACTTGATATGTTTATCTGTGTACTTTAATTTGGCAAACACAGCAGCAATATTTTTTGCCTTTATTTCGGTCCTTGTTTACCAAAGCAGATCAATCTGAAAAAATACTTCTGAATGGTCCTTTTTGAGCATTTATTGAATGAAAATAAATTTTATTCCGGGCCTTTCAGTCCTCTTAGAATAACAGAGGACTTCGTAAATAATCAGCGTTTTGGTAAATTATAGTTTAATCTGTTCATCTATTTGACCTAGTTCAGTATTTTATATATACTATCACATAATTACTCACTGAGCATATTGCTAGCTCATTAGTCACATAAGTTTACCAGTTTGCTAGAAATGTTTAGCAATAACAAATAACCAAGCAATAAACAATAACAAATCTCACACAATTTTTAAGAGCCATAAAAAATCATAATAATATAATATTATGATAAAGAAAACAATAGAAATACTGAAATAGGTTAAATTTGTAAGAATTTGTTATACGAATTTTGAAACATCTGTAATTTAGATATGTGATGTATTATCACAATCACTGTGAATAATGTCTATAAATGTGCAATAAAAGTCATCTCATAAAAGTCTTCTATGACCCAAATGTACGAAACATTTTGAAATAAATAAATAATTTTAAAGTTAATTTAGCCAATCTATCGCTTAAGTAACGAAATATAATATCCTTTAGTGGTTTTTTTATACCCATCAGGAATACTTTGTGCTGGTACACTAAAGTTGAAAAAATTCTATCGTTTTCTATCAACTATAAATTAATCTATCGGATTAAACCGATTATTTACAAGTATTTGTGGAATTAATTATTAAAGAATTTCACCTGACTATTCAGGATGCCAAAACAATTTTAAAATTACATCTGTTTATTTTAACTTTATTATTAATTTCCTTTTTTTTATTAATTTATTTTGTTTTTGTTTATCTTTAATTTTCTATTTGTTATTATTTTGTTTATTTTTTATTTTCTGTGCATATGTGTTTAAAATGGTTATTATTTAATTGAGTTTAATTGTATTTTTTTTCTCTATTTATTTATTTCATTATGATGTAAATTATTCATATTATTTATAAAAATGGTGTCATTGATCTCCTTTATCACTGTTGTAGTTTATTGACACAGATTATATAATATTTCACAATAAAACAGTTTATGTCTAAAACCTAAATCTATATTTACAAACGAGTTCTACTTGTGTGATGTTTGATGATTTGATAAAGATGATGATGGGAAGATAATATCGATGAGCAACCTCTATTCATCCCATATCGTGACTCGACTCTTATTTTTTTTTCTTACCCTTGCCCATCCCTCAGTTCAAAAAAAATGGACACCCATGATTCTACGTCCAGGCTCGATCGTTAATCTCATAAGAGCTAGTGAACTAAGCTGTTGCATTATGCAGGCACTAGATGGCCCAAAGAAAAAAAAAATAGTAACCTATACATGACGTTGAATGGGATAACTGGTGTGTAGCCTTTATCTGTTGAGGGGAGTTGTATGGGATGAGAGGTGTGCTCCGGCCTTGGCCTTCCTATCTGGCCCACATGATTGCTATGTAATGACTAGTCTCCGTTGTCACTTCATGGGGCGGCTTTACCACTTGGAGTCAATTCAGTCCGGGGGAAGCATCGGCGTATTGTTATGTTTAAAATTATTGATTAAATAATGGAATCAAATCTCCTTTTGCTGCTTCTCAAACCTTTTGGGAAAGGTTCATAACTCTACTTTTGCATTTTAAGAAAAGAAATTCTTCGGAAGTGGTTGGGGCACAAGAGCAATAGATTGAGAAATTGTTTATTTGATTAAATTTTACATCTACATATTGTATAGAATAAATTGAAGAGGAATACTCAATTCATGAATTTATGTTTGATTTAAGAAAACCATTACTCAAAGGTAATCCTTCGTATTTAGGCACTTTAAGGAATTACTAGAGTAGATCTCTCATTCACGCTTTTTTCAATCTCCCTGTATTATTAACCAAACATGGAGTGGCAATTATTTATATTTGTGAGTTCCATCGTTTTTGTAATTTATATTAAGTCGTTTATGATTATTAGCTCAATGCTGGCATATTTAACTCAGTTTGTAAAATTGTGTAATAGTTCTAACAGTTTTAGATTGTCTAATGTCTTCGTATATGTGCATTTTTCTAATAGCGAGGATTTGTCTAGCAAACGGACTTAGTGCAAGTAGCAAATGTTTGGCTTAGTTTTAATTTATTTCTGGTCTAAGTTTGTGAATTCATCAGTTTAAGTCTTTTATATAAGATCTGGCGTTTTTTCTTTTGGTGGGTCCTAGGTTATTCGGCCATCTGAGCTAATCGGAAATATTTGCCTGTCTGTGGTAGTGGTGTGTTATCAATGGGGATCACAAGTGTTATGGTAAGTTTAAATGTGATTTGCTGGCTTATGTTTTAATTCAGTTGTGTCTTCCATCGTTTACACCAATCCTGTGGTTTTTGTAGATGATATTATAGCTTAAGCGTGTGTAGTGTTTTTGATGTTTTGTCACGATTGCAATCTCGTCTGCATACTTAATTGTTCTGTAAGTATCTTAAGAGACTTTAAATTTTTTGTTCAGCCCAGTATTGCATTTGATGCAGTACCAAGTTTTAAATCAACATAACCAAATAAAATATGAGGCGAGTTTCTATATAGTTTTGTAAATTTATCAATGATGTCTAATTGTTAGGAGTGTGAATTCTGGATTTGCTTGTCGGAGATAAGTCAGAGTTAATATGGATATGTATGATAAAAAAAAGTGTTGTCATCATTATTTTTATGAATACCCATATCTTACGTTTTTAACTCTGAGGATGAAGGATCGCAGAAAAAAAAAATAAAACAAGTTGAAACGTATATTTTAATCACTGTAACCGAAAAGCGATTAACACTCACAATACATATGTTTAATTGAACATTTTTCTTTCTGGGCTGTTATTATTGTTGAGTATTCTGTCATTTACTTATTTTTAATAATTCATTAATATCATCAGATCACAGTGTATTATAATATGCACTAGATCTTTAATATTTAATATAATACCTAGTCTATTTTTTAAATCTATCTAAAAAGTGGACACGTTAGCTCCTGAATGTTACGCGGCTTCACCATGTTCATTACATGTTTATAATAAACTTCTTATAGATAAATATTATAATACGCCACTTTTGGGCGATATATAATAATAAAACTGTTATTAAAGTCTGTTATTAACTGATAAATTCAAATCACATATACAAGATAAGTAAAACAAAAATCAAAACTAATGGAAGATGTAAAAGAAATCAAGAATAAAAAAGAGAAGAAACTCTTAATCGCAATGATACAAAGATTATTTGTTTTCGTGATTTTAAATAGTTTTCTAAAAAGATATAACTTTAATACTTATTGTTGAGTGAGCAATTCTGTGAGACCCAGATCACGTCCTAACTTGTACACGCTTACCGGACATCCATCAAGTTTTGTTTCTGCACGAATCCAAACCGCTTTTGTACCCTAACAAGCGCTATTAATATTAATTTTGTTATTGCTTGTTTCAAGTTACTCCGATCATTTTTTTTTTCTTTAACAGTTTATAACGATGATTAGACCCTTCATTTTTCTATTCCTGGAAATGGAATTTATTTCTGTCTTTTTCCACTTTTAATTTTTTAATATATACCTTCTCTTTTCTTTTATGCCATACCGCTCTTTATAATGAATGGAATTTGTCATTTGTTTTTTTGTGGTATGGTCATGCCCGGTACGGAATAAGAAGTTCCCCCAACCACCGACAGGAGGTTGATAGCCGGTTTATTGGTTCCGACACTGCACTATCCCATCGAGGTATAGAGGACATGAGTAGGTGGTTTTGAGATGGGATGATAACAATAAAATTCTTCATCTTCCCTCTAACATGCCATTATTCTCGCATATCGGTGATTAAACAATTGCTTTTAAGCACTTTAAAATTTTATGTTTTACAAAATTAATAATAATTATTAACCGCTTGGTACTTAAATTAGAAAACTACTTGTGGATAAATGCCCATTGATTATGACGGAGAGAGCCCTACATACACTTTTCATATATTCAAACTTTCTAAAGTTGCCGCATGAACCTTTATGTTCATTCAATGGTGATTTACTTAAACTTATTAGAGAAAGGAACTTTCTAATCCTAAGATTCGGTACGTGGGAGATTAATAAAAGAAAATACAAATATTGTACGTGATTCGTGAAAACAACAGAATTCGAAGCATTTCTATGGTTTCTGATCCTAAGAAAATATATGCAAATGAACTTATCATTACATTATCTTTCTAATGACATAGAAAAGTTATTAGATAAATATTAGTTTTTTGGAATAAATGGACGGTATTGATTAAACTATAATCGATCTCAGTGAAATAAAAGCGAAATGTTAGAATTTAAATACCCTTAATTTAAAGTCCCCTACCTGGGTTAAAATCTTATGGGCACTTAACATTTTAGGTCTTGAGTGTTTTCTTTAGTCTATATTGTTACCCTCTTGTTTAGATTTTTTATTATATTTTGTTGAATAGATTATATTTTTTTTTATTATATAGAAATTTGAGTAAAATTAAATTAAATAAACATCATAAATACTCATATACTTGATGATACAGCATATGATATTTGCACTCAGCCTTGGAAACCGCAATCCAAGCTGTGTCCTTCCATTTTTGGAGGGAAAAGCAGGACTCCAGGAGATCACGCCTCTTCGCTCTCAACCGCTTCACTGGTATTAAAAGCCGTTGGAGGCTGAGGGAGAACCTTTAAGCCGCAGGGGTTCTTACTGCTTGAAAACTAGTAGTAGAAACAATAACCATTCTCTATTAAAACATCAGCTCAATCTTCGTACATGAAAGAACGCCTACAGTCACAAATAATTCTGTCCTACATTTTCCTTTTTATTTTTCTTAATTTTAAGTTCCCGTCTTCAAAGACTTCCTACCTATTGTAGAACTGCCATTTACCCTCCGTGTTTAACCCTTCCTCACCGTGACAGCGGAGTTAATGGTGGCGGATGGCTATTTGAAATGTACATAGTTCCTTCCTGCCACAGAACACACTAGCTACCGGAAACTTTAGATATTTCCGCATCACCTGCCCCACGGTCACGGACACGCTGTGTACGCTCCCTTTTTCATCTGATGACTTTTATAAATGTATAATCTACATGCTTGAGATTCATTTAGATATAATCCATTCGCACTCAGTGAGTTGTGGATTAATGAAATGATCTACGTGGACTTGTGAAAGAAGTTTCCTTGAAAAATATTCTACGTGTTTACTAGTATATTGGATATTTTTTTCGTGGTGATATGTACTACTAACATCGTTTACAATAACTGATTATCAGTGAATGATTTATTTTATTTTCCAACTCTTGCTCTGAATAATGTTTTTAACATAGTTTCGAACATTTTTCGTTTCCTGAATGCAGCATGTGTTACATGCTAGTCCAATAAATAGATGTTCGTGAGTTTAATGATGGTTGTAAAAGATTGTATCTGCGGTTCTCAGCAATCATTCGTTATCACTGTGTCAGTAAAGTATTTTGTTACATTGATGCATTCGTGTTATTTTGCATTATTATTATTTATTTTTTTAAAGATGTACAAGTTTCTCTTATGAATAATCATATAGTTTCTGAATTAATAAGGAATTATCTCGGAAAGAAATATTATCCTGATAATTATGCATGGTGCAGTGATTATGTTGAGTATGTGTGTGGTTTTATATTTTTTTGAATTGAAAAATAATGCATTATAGCACATAACATTTAATCTCTTGTTCGAGTAGCTAGATTTTCTAATATCACGCAATTTACTAAGACGCCTAAATGTCTGGCTTAATAGTAAATATTACTTTATAATAACTCATGTTATTATTATCGGCAAACCATTGCTTTCTGCTTAATCGAACGGTTTTGCTTCTTGTTCGTTAGATAAACAATTTTTATCTATGTCATAACCCGGCTATTGGATTTTCAATACTTTCAAGACTTTCAATAGAAAATTTTTGTAACCCCCTCCCCCTCTCAAAATTTGAGGATGTTTTACGTTTCAAGATAAGTAAAATCCAAATATCGAATAAAAAAAAAAAAATCCGTCCGTTTTTAGTAACCAAATTCAGTATCACTTTTTGAGTCACGGATTTATAATTTAATGGGCGTACAAGGAAGTCATGTGTTGTCCACTCAGATATTGTTTAGGGAGGAGAGATAGAGGATTCTTGAAAAAATATTTCAATTTTTACGATTTTGTTTGGCAATAATATTTGAATTCTATTGATGGAATATCATGCCGGAAAGGTGCGTTTTGAGGTTCTGAAGTATGACAAAAGGAAAACTTATTTTCGTTTGCATTATGCATGTACATATTTCTGCCTGGTAGGAAATCATGTTCTCCTTATTCCAATAAGCTTGAGTTATGGGGTATGAATATTCTTCTTGACTATACTAGATCAAATATATCCCTATTTAGAAAAGCTGCGAGGTTTGAAGCATTAATGCTGAAATGTGAAAGGAAACCTTCAAACTTTACCTTAAATTACCATTATTGGGTTGTACATAACTGCAAGCTTTGTTGAAAAACTTATAGTTCGGTAAGTTTAGTTATAAATTTGTGTTATTAGTTAATTCAGAAATATAGTGCGTCCATGAACTTTAATAGTTAGTTTACAACTTTGTAAGTAGAACAGAAAATTAACGAAGATTCCTTAATATGCAACGTTGCAGGAATAAGAGACACATTTATTATACTATCATGTATATAATTCATGTCTATATCATGCAGTGGATATGAAAAAAGTATAATTAAACGACTTTTGAGTGAATAATGTATTTGTAGATCAAATTAGGTTTTTTTTTAAATATAAATTATTTAATACTTGAGCATCATGTCTCAAGAAGCTTAATCATCCCAAAATTGTAATTAAAAGTTTTGAATTTTTTTGCGTTCATATATGTATTTGAAATGAATTTTGTTGGTGATTTTGATCCAGTGAAAATTTATAATGAGACTTTTCGAAAAATAAATGATGAATTACTCATATATTTATCAGTACTTATCAAATGTGAAAATAAATAATGATTTTTTATTTATTAGTTTATCACCTCTTGAAATAAGTATGTCTAGTTGTAGTTGGGTAGACCGAAACGTTAGCAGGATGATTGCGTTTCCCTCGGATTTAGGGTTTGACGGTGGTCCTTGAACGGAGGTTTGTAGGCGGCAATTGGTGGTATCGAACTTTCCGTTTCGGTAAGCCCTTTATTATTATCATTATAGCCTTCATAGTATTGGCGGGGCATTGGCTTGTTTTGTTCATAGCTCATAATATAAGCCGATCCTCTTGTTCGTGGCAAAATGTTCATGGCATTTTAACAGTATTGCCATTGTATTGAGAAAGATCTCTGAGGTTCACTGACAAGTTCATATCAAACCTTGTGGTTTTGTACTTAGCGCATTCTGTTAAGAAGCATTCCTCATTATAATATGTGCCCTTCGTTTATTTCACCGTGCACTATCTGCATATTGCTGGCTCTGATCTTCGCTGTTGCTCATGAAAGTCAAAATTGGCAGTTTCAGGGACAGCATGAAATAACTTTTTCGTGCACTGATTTTCTCTCACTCGTTTTCCAAATGAGGAGATCTAATCATTCTGAGAAACAATATATGAATAATCATTGATTAATATTGTTTAATGAGCTATAGATGCATTGATTTTATGATATACCGAGCGGCAATGTAATTATAACGATATGAAGATTGCAGTATCCCACGAGGACTTTAGTAGGGAATGAGACAAGTGGGTCCTACATTGTTTCCACCATAGTGGAACGCACATAGGACACTTCCTATATTTTAGGATACTTTATCCACTGATAAAGATGATCTGTAATTATGCAGGAGAGGAACCGGTATCGACACCTGGCCGCCCCATATCAATTGAACTAGTGCACGAATCGGACCCAGTCCATTGTTACCAATCGCTTTCACCCGCAGTATATTTCCCACCTATTTTCCCCTCTGTATTCCCTGCCCTTTCTCTTTTGGTCTTATTCGTACGACCGCTTATTTGAATGAATTTTCCAGTTGGGCGAAAGCGATATAGTGGTTTTGATAGCAATGATTTCGAACTTTAAATCATTAGCCAGTGCGCCAAACTCAATGGAATATTTAGTTTATTATTAATGTCGTTTGCGTCACTACGTAAGATAAAAAGAATTTTTAGTTTTACATAGGTAATATAGTCCTTTCGCCGTATACATTTCATTTTGACAAATTACTTAAATGAATTTATCTTATAATCCATTGCTACAAAGAACAAAAACTGACTTACCTACTACACATCAACCTCGAGTTCATTGATTGACTTCATTTCATGATTTTTTTTTTTTATACTTCCGCGAAAAATTCGAGGTAACAAAGTTGAAATTTGTAATCAGCACCCTAAAAAACAAAAATGAGCAGATTTTCATAGCTTCTCCAAAACTTTTCAGCAATATACCTTTCTGTTCTCCACTGTACTAAGAGCAGATGCTCCCAAACGATGCCCCGGACGAAAAAAAATATATAATACAAAATTCAGAGAATTTAATCTTGTTTAATTTAGTACAGATTAATGTTGCTAAAACAATATTTAAAAAAGCTTGGTTTTCATTATATGTGAGAATAAATGTAAAATAATTTTTTTTTTTTTATCGTTTTTACATTTTGTTTTGTTTTACCGGGAAATATTTAGGTAACAAAGTTGAAATTCGTAATCAGCACCCAAAAATACATAAATAAGAAACTTTCCAGATTAAAGTACTAAGGGGCTGGGCTATAGAAAAAGAAAATTTATATTAAACTATGACATTAGTATTTTTATGGATAAATAACGGCTGGACTGCAAAAGTGTTTGGACCAAGGAATATTGGAGTGATAGACGTGGTGTTTACCTTTGCCCGCCCGAGACGGAGCACGCCTACGTGATCCTCGAACATCAGGTTGGGGAGAGAGTGGCCAACTTTCTCTTCCATCTTTCCTTTCATATTATTTCAGGGCATTTTCTCCACGCAGCGGCTGCGGCGAATCGTTTTGCCCATTAGTCCATTTAAGTGTAATCTAGGAGGCTATATCAACTGGATAATTTAGTTATCTATCTTTATATTTACTTCATACCTAGCTTCTTTTTATTTTTATTGAAAATTTGTTTGCTGACAAGTATTATTATCTTGGGGTGTAGGTAATAGTGACGATAGTAATGTAACGCAAAAATACTCAATCAAAATACATACACAAAAGAAAATTGGAAATGAACAAAATAAAAGTAAAATACTAATAAGTCGAATGAAAATATGCGAATAATAAAAAAGAAAATCTATGTCACATCCGTATGTATGTGATAGAGCTAGCTGGTATCCTTTTGTAACCTATATAATATCATTTCTTTTTTAACTCATTTAATTAGGAAAAGTCCTTTCTGAATTTTTATAACTTTTTTATTTTAATATTTTGCATACTACATGAAGATCTCCAGGTTTAAATTAAAAATTTGTCACAATGTCACAGACATTTTATTGACGGCACGACCATAATAAGGTCATTTTCAAATATGATTTAAAAGTTTACATATTCTGAAAAATAAACAAACCAAATTAAATTAAATTAAAGTTAAACATGCTTGACCATCCAATAATGGCAATATGCAATTCTAAAAATTATTTTATATTACAATCAATAACGTTCATTGGTTCATTCGTGCCTCAAATGATCGAAAGTTAATAGATAATGTTTATATAGTAGTTGGCATAAAAGTACAAAGGTATTATTTTTTAAACATTGAATGCAAATTACTTTAATGTAAGTAGTAATATATTTCATTTTAACATGAAGACCTTTAATCCCAAAATCTAGTGAACTTATTTAATATTATTTTATTTATCTTTAAGTGCTTAAATAACCACATCGGCAACATCATTTTCTCTGCAAGTCCTCTAGATCATTAAGAAATATAGATTAAAAATCATTACGAGATGTTTTTCTTACAGTGAATATTTTATAAAGCGTTTTCCTACATTGCTTTAAAATGATCCATTTAAAATTCCTAACAAACAATAAATATTTAGATTATGGTATTTCTTAATAACTCAGAAATTTGTATTGTTTCTAATTTTGTGAAAATTTAATATAGGTAAATTTAGCATTTAAACCTTAATAATTTGAATTTATTGTCTCTAAGACGACAGATATTTGTCTGTCTAAAGTGGACATCTTCATTTCCACTTTCGTTTGCAAAGTTACAGTAAAAACTAATTTTTCCACCATTCCGAGCTTCATTTTTGCTTGAAAAACAAACTTTCCATACTTTTTTTTATGTGGAAAAATACATTTTACAGGAATGGAGCTAGCATTAATTAATTGACCTGAGACACCAATCAGAACCCATCGAAATTTGTCTGGTCGGAAGTGGACATGTCCTGAGAGATAAGCTGCTTATATGGTCTAATTTGACTAATTCAAATTATAATTTAGACAATTCTTTTTTTTATTTCTTTTTTTAACAGACAGTCATAAAATTTAGGCTATTGACATTTTAATCTATTCTAATTGTCTGAGTAATAATCGTGTTATACAACTCGCAGTAATGTTACCTCAATTCTGGACAAGCGCCACTTCTTTCATATTCAATGAGTATTTAGTCAAAAGAATAATCAAGATTGTTAAAGAAGAAAGTATATTATTTAACATTCTATTTGAAATGCAGAATAAGGTTGCAAGGAGTTGGACAGTTGCATTTTGTTGCATACAGAAACGAGTCCTGCATTCAAGAGGTCCCTTGTACTGTTTCCGGGTCGATGCTTTGTAGTGTAATTTCAAGTTGAATACTGTAACAGTATACCATTGGTTGCCTCAGTCATGTGGCGAATTTCAATCTCATAAAAAAAAAAAAACATAGAAGCACTATTCAGTAACTAATATTTCAGTAATTATTAACAACTAACTATATTGGAGTTCATTAGATTTAATTTTACTGGTGAATAACAATTGGCTTCTTTAAGCTTTAATACTGTTCATTCCTTTATCAATTACGAAGATGGTTTAGTAGCGATGAAAAACAAAAATTAAATATCTATAATCTATAAACCGATAAATAGTTATCTAATATCGATGTTTCAGATACATTGTTTTTTTTAATTTACTATCAATTTGATTTAAAGACTTTCTATAATTGCTTCTTAAAAAACACACCAACTTATGTTTTATTCATTCAGCAGTCTTTAATTTCTTTAAAAAATCCGCCAAATTATTATTTTATGTCCTAATTTTAATTTAGAATTCTCTAGAAGCAGGGGAAAAAAATACAAACACTTTTTCTCTATTAATTATTAAAAAAAAAAAAAAAAAAATGATAGGCTTTCAGAATGGAAGTGAGTCTAAAACTTTTCCTATTTTATATGATTTTTAATTGATTGATTGATTTTTGATAATTTTTATAGATTTGTTGCTACTGCCTGATCGAGGTGTTGAAGGCCACATTACGAAACATGTTATTTTAGTAATGCATTTTTTATTTAAATTTAAAATTTAAATAAAAAATGTTTTGATTTGTTTTAAGAGAAATTTTAATGAAGATTTTGATAAACCAAAACTTGTTGAAGATATTTAAAAATAAGACTGCTGGATGAACCAAAAATAAGTTGATGTTTTAATAATAGTTACCAGCTCTAGAGCATTACCTAATTTTCAAAGTTGAAAATATTTTTTTTTTCCATATCATCACTCACAAATACTCCCAGTTACTACGTGTAGAAATGCTACCCTTGGATTTTTGGTAGAAATTGTTGAGCAATTAGTTCAAAGTTATATATCATTGGCACATATTGATCTGTATCAACTAATAGACTTCCTGCTAATAATGTTCACTGTGATTATACTAATAAAATAGAATCAAAGATTAAATAATGAAGATAGACATAATTGTTTACATCTGATAAATCTCGCATTGAAAGATGTTTTTTCTATGTATTTGGATTTACAACTGTCAAATCAAATAAAATAAGAAAAGGAGAAAAAAAACCTTGATAGTGATATAGCTTTGTTTATCCAACACGACGTTAATTTGAATCGTTTTTCGTTTAGTTTATTTTTAGGATCAAATAATTGTTGCTCTTCAGTTGTTGGCCTGCGATTCAGTGAATCGTGAATATCAGAAACCTCGCATGTCCCAGTTTAATAATATGGACATGTGAGATTTCTGAAATTCACGATTCAATTGTGTTACATAATTTCCATGATTTTGAAACATCGATGTATATTTGTATATCGATGCATCTGAGGGAGAATTATTTAATACCTTAATAGGGCTGGTTCTCTATCGAGGAAAATAATGTTTTTGTTTGTTATATATACTTCTATATTGTCTTACTAGACATATCATAAGGAATTATAGAAACTAATTCTGCTAAGAGAGAAAACGTATCATTTAGTTGACTTGAAGGCTACTCGAAGATATAAATCAGACGGCTCGTGAGTCTGACAGAGAACAGGCGATAGGATTCGATGGTGTGGTCTCTTGCGTGGACAAGGCTGGATTAATGGTGACCGAAGCGGGGTACCACCTGGGCCTTTCAGTCTTCAATATTGCTTAGTGGTTAGACTTATAGCTCTCTTCCCCCTCCCCCCTTTCACCCGGGCCAAATTACAGCTGCTGTGTATGTCTTCCACGTGCCATGACGAAATAATGTTTCTCTTTCAGGAAGTTTCAACCATATTTGTTGATTGAACATGTGCCCATTTTGTGTATTGAAATTTGTTGGAGGTGGAACCGGAATATATGTACATGAACATATTTTGAAGGATTGACCTCAAGTTTTAGGAAATTGATGGTTATTTCATCATGTGATTATTTATTCATCTTTAATACTACCTGTACACTGGTATGTTTTGCAACTGCAACTTGATTAAACGGGATTTTGATATCCGTCTTCTCGGAAGATAGATAAGATTGAGTTGAGCAGAGGATGATGTTATAGCCTTAATCAATATGCTTCTTTGCTCATGTGAAATGGTTCCAAAGGTCAGGTTTTTTAATTGCCCTCGATAAAAGTTCCGACTGTGAAAGGTTATAATCTCTAAATGGATAATCATTAATCAAGCATTGTAATTGACTAATGATTACTTTTCGATATTAACGTTCTGCTCTAATTACTAAATATTGATGTGTAACTAATTTACTAATTATATCATTATTATTGTACCTGTTCATATTTTATTAATGCCCTCAAAATTGATTAAATAGAAAGTTATATATCTCATTTATTCAAAAGTAAAATAATGATGACAAACATTAAATAATAGCTAAAACACATTTTATTTCACGTATGGGCTCGACTGCTTACTTTTTGTACGTGGAGCTAATCAGCTTATCATGAAGCTGAGGGAGGAAACCACATCAAAGTTGACCGTTCGTTCCGAGGTGAATCCTTATCTTAATTTTTTTTAGTTACACCTATTTGAGTATTATGTAGGGTGGTTGCATTGCTATCTGAAATATAACTTCCCGTATATTATTTATTATAATGTCTTTTGTATAACTCATGACAAGCTCCAATGTTGTGATCAGCATAAAGGATAAAGGACAGATGCAGGGAAGTAGGCGTCGAAATTAATCCGTAGGAGCAAGGTGAACCACCTTCTTTATATCAGTTAATTTTGTTTATTGTGTGTCAATAAAATTCAAACATTACTAATTACTTATAGAAAAAAAAAACCTGTTAACAGCCAAAACAAATTAATATGCATTTTTACTTCCCCTTATCAATATATGAAATATATTGTTTGGGGAAGGTATTCCAATAGTGGAAAATTTCGAATCCGAGTTTTCAACAGAAATACTCGTTTAAGGTCTCCTGATTCCAAATAACCAAGCATCCCAAAATGGCCTGTGTGTGCATGTGAACAGCCCAGTTCAAATACGAAAAGTTATGACGCTAAGAAAATTTTATCTGCGCATATCTCAAAAAGTATGCATTTTGTGGTAAATTGTACATATGTCGTACAAACGGTAATTAAATTCTCTAATAAACAAAAATTAAATCGGACCAGTATTAGAAAAGACAGAGAGCGTATTGAACTTCGACAGGGTATGTGAACAGCTTAGCACAAAAATGAAAAGTTGTACGAGATTGAAATTACGCACTTAAGATAGGTGTATGCCTCTGATGTTACAGCTACTTTTTTGCTAAAATCGACTTACCGGAAGTTCCATTTTATATTATCGATTTTACAATTTTCTTGAAACTCAAGCTCTAACGATTTTGATGAAACTTGCCTAAAGTCTCCTCATAGCTAATTACGTTTCAGGTATTATATGGTACCTGTATATACATATACATTTATATATTAAAATAATTTATGGCCATCTCTTGTATTAAACTTAGTGCCAAAATCGCACTTATCAAATTATTCCGTTCGTAATCGAAGAACAAAATTTTAATTTATAATAACTGATATGTTTATTTTTATCTATTTTATATTCTCTATTTCAAGATAAATTATCAAATTTCGAAGATTATTGGAGATTGGTGCGTGTTAAGACTATTCGCTTCTCATTTCCTGCTTTTTATCCACTCGACCGGCAGAAGTAAAGCAGAAAGAAAATGACGGAGCTATCTTTCTAGTCGAGTTATTTCGTTAGGAGCGAGACAGTATATTATTCCCTATAGTTGGCTGACTGATCAGTATTCAACTCAACGAAAGTTAACCTGACCTTGCGGGGCTGATGTGCCTTCCAACTAAATGTTACATAACTCCTAAACTAGAATAACAGCGTTGTCAGGATTGAACGGAGAAAAAAATTGGACGGTCTATCCTGTAGAAAGAACTTTCAAGTGCTTTAGGTTTTGCCAGTATAATTTTTGATCGATAGAACATATGAGGCGCTTCCATACAAGAAGGGCGAATCCGCCACGTCACAAATTTGTTTTTCTTTATTTGACGGCTGATGTAATACCATGTATGTAAAACAATATATACCATGTTGCATAGTTATGTTCCGTAACAACATTAGAAGTGTTTATGTCACTAAAGTATTAGAAATCGATGGTTTCGACATTTTAAACGGGAGAACGAGCTTAACTTATATCTAATTCTCCTGCTGCAAACTTGTTCAGCTCACAAATGTAGAGGAAAAAAAGTATTTTGCATTAAAACAAGTAATAAAATTGTTAAATTACAGTGAAAAAAAAATCGCGTTTGTAACGTTGATCACCCCTGTATTATATTTTAATATAATTTTTGATTTGTTATAATGTTTATTATGACCTTCAAGTGAAGTACCCCTTCCGGCTCACCAATTTCAACCAAAATCTAGTAAACTCTTTATATTGCTATAAAAGTCTTATTAACCAAATTTGGGATTTTTTACATTATATTTTAATATAATTTTTGATGAAAGTTTATTATGACCTTCTAGTAAAGTACCATTTCTGGTTTGCCAATTTTAACCAAAATTTATTATATTATTTATAGTCATGTATATATGCAAGTCATATATACCAAATTTCGGAAGTTTTGCATTATATTTTAATATAATTTTTGATGAAAATCTTGCATGACCTTCAAGTAAAGCACCACTTCCGATGATTATGTAGTGACCAAAAACGGAGGTGCACAACTAGATTTTTCAACAATCCCAAATACAAAATTTCAACTTTCTACGGTTTACCGTTTTTGGATTATGCGAAATACGAACATATGTAGAAACGTCACGACGAAACTAGTCAAAATGGATACAGGGATGGTCAAAATGGATATTTCCGTTGAAATCTGAAAATGTTCGCGATTACATTACTTCGTTTACTACGTACAAGTAAGTAAAAAGAAATCATAGTGACATGGCGAATTTGATCTTCTTCCATGGAGCGCCTCAGCGTGGATCTAGTAAAAGGGTTTATGAATTTACTTAAGATCTGTTTTAGCTGTTACCTTGCTTTAAATACGCCAGTATAGCATTGACATGGACAGTGTCCGAACGTTTCTTATTATACCATTAAATATTTTTGTTTCTTTCGCCGGGTTTTCTCATATCTTTAGTTCATTACGTGTTTTTTCCCCTTTAATTTTTTTTTTTTTTTTTAACTTTGCCTTTTATTTCATAACCTTTCGTGTCACACTCATACCTACAAATTGATATTGATGAAGACACTCAACTAATTTATATTGGAGATTATAACTCAAAAAATAGGAATTAAAGTTTTCAGCATAGGATAAATTTAGAGAATGATAATCAAATAATAGAGTAAAAAGATTTATTGAGTTTGTGGAAGCCAACTGCCTTCATATTATCCACTAGTTTCTTTCAAAAGAAGCTCACAATGGTGGCTGGAGTTCAGATGGAACGTAGAAAAAAAAGAAAGAAATATAATTCACAATTTTTTAATTTAAAAAATGGTGAATAATGCCGAAGTTATATATCTTCCTGAAATTGTAAATTATCACAGACCACTAGGGTATAATATAGCATAATAATAAAGGATTTCTTAACAAATTTATAAATTATATGTTACCGTATATCGCATCCTTCTAATCAAGAATTTATGGTTTAATAAGTGAATTTAACCGAAGCAAGATATAAATAGCATTGTTTTGATTGATGATAGTTTGAAAAAAATAAACGAAAAACAATAAAGATTAATGAACAATAAATTCTCTTCGAAGTGCCATAAAATAAGCACGCTACGCGTGGGAACGAGGTCTGCTGCAACATTACTAGCAATATTAATTACATCATTAAATAAAAACAGCAAACTAAAAAAAAAATGTAACGTCGAGGATGAAATAAAATCAGTAATACCAATGCTAAATCGTCTTGTCTTCATATTTACTTGACATATTAGCTAGAAAATGTTTTTGAAGAGATTAGAAAGGGGAAATATACGAAAGAAGAAAATTGTCATCTCTTTCCTGACTAATTTAAAAAAAAATCTGTTAAAAACCTAAAAAGAAATAAGATATGAGAAGAAAGGACAATCGACAAGAGTAACAATGAAATGTTCGGAAAAGAAATTGAGGAATCGTTGAAAGGAAGCTGGAAAAAATGAGAATAGCTATGAAGACAGAAAATTAAAAGAAAGATGAATAATAAAATCACTACTACTTAAAATGAAAACGTGCTAGATTTAAATATGTTGATGAAAATAATTAATGTAATAAAATAATATTATAAAATATAAATTATGATGGAGGGGAGGAAAACAATACAGACTGATCAATAGAAAACAGATATCTAATTGAAGAAATAATGACTGAAGAATTAGAAGATGCAATTGATAGTCTGAGGAGAAAAGGGTGGGGTAAGGTTATTGATAGTGCTTAGTTTATTTCCTTAATAAGAACTGGAAAAAGATCCGGATATTGTTTTTAACTTATTTATTACATTTCTCCAAAATCTTTAATACACGCGTTCAATCTTTCTAGAAAAATGCGAAACTGCTGAACTTGTTATTGTACCACACAAAGGTGATAAGAATTATTTAGATATCTCATATTATTATAGAGATATAAATGATTATCGGTCATTAAATTTATTATGATGATTATTATATAAAATATTCCTTCAGATCGTAGTTAGGAGACCATAGAATAGAATCTATTATTTTATCTATATTTATTCCGGGACGAAGTCCCTTGAGAATAACTATGTTGTAGAAGCAAAAAATAAAAACTCTGGCTCATATATTGAAATAAACAAATAAGAATCATAAATAATAGAAAAATAATAAAAAAAAGAAGAGAATTCTTGTAAAGCAAAATAAACGAGTACTTAATAAAAATAACAAAGAGAGTGAGAAAATAAAATTGCATTCACCCGTTTAACATATGATGATTAAAAATCTTATAAAGAAAGCCAAAGAATATAATTTACGTTCATCCCTCCTTCTTTTAGATTAAGAATAAGCGTTGTATTTTCTACAAACTTATCGCAGTGTATACCTATATACATATGCAGTGTATGTATGTATATATATATATATATATATATATATATATATATATATATATTGACAGAGAGCAAGGACTATTGATAGATAAACAATAGCCTGTATTAATATATATAGGAAAAAGAAAAGTGCAAATAAATATTAATTAAGATGTACTACAGGGTTATGTCCTATGCTCCAAAATATTTATATCGGTCCCCTAAGAATTAAATGTACTCACGAAATCAGCAGAACAGTGGAGGAAAAATACTCAGGAAATAGCAGAATATCTTAAATTGACTATTGATCAAATAATCATTGAAAAAGAGATGATGCTTATGTTGATGTGATGTATATATTGTTGGGGTATTTAATCCGATCTTACACGCCTAATAGGGGTCGCCTATACAGTGTTTTTATTAGTTTTTAGTCACAATATACTTTTAACTTTTTCATTCAGTGACCTGATTCCGTCCGTACTTATCCATGGCAACCCTAAGACACTACTTGTGCGTTATCGCTAATGCCCCGTGTAACGCCAGAACTTATAAACTTCTCGGAGGTGACGGTTGAGAAAACAGGTTAGAGCAACTGTAGTGTAGTCCATTCCAGAACTGTAGTCAACAATAATCCTTATCTCTAGACTATCTTTGTGGAACAGGACACCTACTGAACCTAGCACAGAAGCCTGCCTACATATAACCGTGTCCTTAAGGTTAGCCGTTTCTATTGTCAACGCTCTCGGCTGTTGAATTCTTGTTATATTGTTTGTTTTTCAAATATTCGATATAAATAAATAAAAGTCCTGGCAATGGGATCGTACTGAAGTAGTTCAAGTGAACTACTTAGTTTATATTTAATTTTAAGCTACCAATAAATAACAGTACATATAAAAATCATGAAACTAATGATTCATAAAAAAGAAAGACACATTCTTATTTGATAATTCACTAAAATTAATTATGGAGATGGGAAAATATTTATGTGGTTGTAGTGTAAATATACTTACAATTTTTCAAAATCATGAAATAATGGAATTGAGAAGTGAAACTCTCTGTTCCAATCATTAAATTTTACTAAAACTAGATTAAAAAGAATTGAATGAACAATTCACAAAAAACATATTAGCAAAATATTAAAAGCTAATAAATCATCAAACTATCTAATTCTCTGAGGTCCAAATCAGCCTCCCTCCTTTATATTTTTGCTGGAAGTTTATAGTACTTTAGTTTAAATCTGTTTCTGTAATGTGAGTAGCATTTTACTAAAACTATAATATTCATTTTTCTAAAACTAATTATTAAACTAAAACTATAACATTCAATAAAGATATGAGCTAATTTTTTACTAATCTTGCAAATGTTAGTTATATATCTCCTGTGTGTTTCATTTAAACATACATGCATATATGCACAGATCCATATTTAAACATAAAACAAGCCTTTTATAAAAATTTAATTTTATGAATAATGTGGAATAACTTTTTTATTTGTACTTATAAATATTGTTCAAGTGATGCATTTAAATAGTTATTTTTAGAAATGTAACGTCTCCTCTTCTGAAAAAGATAAGGATTATTTGAATAAGATAATAATTGATAGGAAAAATGGATAAATGTTGTTTGTATCCCAAGAACGTTTAAATTATAATTAGGAAATAAATACAATTCATTGCATTATCAATAATAACTGGCCAAGGTTAATGAATTCTTGAACCAGCGAATACGTTACAGTGGTCTTTTTACACTTTAATGCTGAAAAAGCTGAGAGTAATTGAGTGAAAAAAATAATAAGTTTATGTTGCTATTATAAGCTCTGGCTTGGTGTGAGATATATTATTAATTTACTCTGCACTTAAATCTCTTAAACTGGCAATTTAGAAATTATTTCCAAGTGGAAAAGCTTGCCCATAAAAAGAATAAAGCAGAAGACTTTATTTTACCTTTATTTTACCTTAGGAATGAGGTATTGAATTATTTAAATAAGACAAAATATTGCTTAAGGAAATTAGGGTAGAGTATAACATTTGAAGATACCACCAGTTAAACTGTTTCTCGTGGGCTTGTTAAATAATTATAAATTATTACTTAAAACAGAACACATACATTCAAAATTATTCCATGCTCCCATTTACCTCAAAAGCGACGATTTTCTAAAACTTTCATTCCAGTTTTTACTCTTTGCGGTTTATTGGTTTCTTCTGTTAATTAAAAATGACCCATTTACAAACTATATTTTATTTTGTATTTAACAATGCACTATTATTATTATTAAACTGTATTCATTATATTTGTCACATTTTCTTTAAACAATAATTGAAAACGGCTGTTGTCAGTTATTTAGATCGTATTTATTAAGCTCGTTACTCAAGCTAATTTTCGGTTCTGTTCCAGAGGTAGAATTCATTCTGTAAATATGGCCTGTTTATAAAATAAACGAAAAATTAATTAGTTATTTCGAAAATGATGTTTTCCATCCGAAGGCGTGTGTTTTCCTAAGGGATTGTTGAAATGAGAATTGAGGTAGATAAAATGTGAGGATTTAAATCCACCCAACAGCTTGTTTGATTATGTTGGTATTTTTAATCTATTTAAAAAATGTTTACAAATTTAGTTAATTTTGTATTCAATCTTTGTAAAGAAAGTCTGATTTCTTTAGTCTTCTTTAATGATTCACTGCATGCTCACTTTTAAGGTTTTTTTTTTTTTTTTTTTTTTTTTTTTTTTTTTTTTTTTTTTTTTTTTTTTTTTTAGTTGACATCCGCATGATGGTATAGAAGGATCAATGCAATTAGAGATTGATAAATTATTTGCCACTTCTATAAATTTCTTTTCTTTTTTTTTTTTTTTTGTAATTTTATCATTGCGATTATTCATTATAAACCAAGCCATTTCGAGCTATTTATCTTGGGCCTCTTACTCTTTCTATCACACCGTTTTGCCAATCATGAAGAAAACCGTAAAAAAAGAAAAAAATCTATCAAAATTATGTAATATTTATAATAATATATTAGTTTAATAATATTCGGTTCCATGTTGATTCTATTTTTTGTTTTTTTGCAATAGTATGAGCCTCTTTTGCTTTTACTTCCTTGTACGCAGTAAAGGAAGTATTGTAATCGCGAAAATTTTCGGTTTTCAGATTTCAACGGAAATATCCATTTTAAAAATCTCTGAATCAATTTTGACTAGTTTCGTCGTGACGATTGTGCGTATGTTCGTATCTCGCATAACTCAAAAACAGCTAGCCATAGAAAGTTAAAATTTTGGATTTAGGATTATTATATAATCTAGCTGTGAACCTCCTTTTTTGATCACTGCATGACTACCGGAAGTGGTACTTTACTTGAAGGCCATTACTGATTATCATCAACAATCATATTAAAATATAATGCAAAACTTCTCAAATTTAGTATTTAAGACTTGCAAACTAATATAAATAACATTATCAATTTTGGTCAACATTGGCAAACCGGAAGTGGTACTTTAATTGAAGGTCATATTAGACTTTCATCAAAAATTACATTAAAATATAATGTGAAACATCTCAAATTGGGTAAATTAGACTTTTATATAAATACTTTACTTGAAGGCCATAAGAAACTTACATCAAAAGCTATATCGACATCTATTACAGAAATCTTAGGGTTCGGTGATAGAGATTATAAACGCGATTTTTTTTTCATTCTGATTAAACAATTTTATTACTTGTTTTAAGTGTTAAAATTGAATGTAAAATACTATTTTTCCTTCCCTTTTGCGAGCTGAACAGGTCTGCAGTAGGAGAATAAGATTTAAGTTAAGCAGTTTCTTCTGCTTAAAATGTTGAAACCGTCGATTTCCAACGCTTTATCTAGTGACATAGACAGTTCTAATGTTGTCACGGAACACGAAAAAATATCTTGGGAGCCTGTCTCCAACTGCAAATAAATGACGGAATAAGACCTCAGTAAACAAGAGCTTGTCTGTGTGTGTGTTTGTATGTGTCAACAGATGGACATCACGATGCCGAGTGTCGTTTTGAGGTACTGCTATGTTCAGAAACTAGGAACCAAATTCAGGATCACTTTTTGAGCCACCTATTTATAGTTTATTAGGCGTACAAAGAAATCATGGGGTGTTCACATCAGATATTTTATTTTGTAATAGAGCGTGATTAAATAATAAAATACCTGTCAATTAAGTATTTTATAAATATTATAGATTTTAAAAGACTTATATTACTCAGCAGGCGGACTGCTCTGGGGTCTTGTCTGAAACCGTATAGGGTTTGTAGTGGCCGTCGCCAGTCCCTCCATTACAAACCCTATACGGTTTCAGACAGTGTCTAAATTCGTTTAGAGTTTGTGATTACGCGTCGGGGCCCATTGAGCCCATGGGGTAAAGGTGGTCATCTGTTTTCGGGAGCTTCATAGTTCCTAATTAAATATCATTCCTGTCTCATGGCTTCTTTTTTTCTTTGACCCCAATTAGATTGTTCATGACTCTGCGAGGTTTATTCTGCTCACCAGGAGTTGCCACGTAGGCTCCGCAGTCGTTAGAAGAGTGCCTCAAGCGAGCTTAGTATAATAAAGAGACGGGGTCCGTGGGAATGGACAGGGGTCCTGCTACCGATATAGGGGCCTCATTAAGGCAGCCTGCTTGCGACATCTTGTTCTCACTTATCGGTCCTATTCATCTTCCTTCTTCTGTGTTTGCACAATTCGCTTACAGTCTAGAATAACAATTAAAACAAAACGTGTCTATCGATTACGTCTGGCGTTGGAAAAGGAAAGGTTATTTTGTTCGGACCGAACTTTAATGAATCAGATTTATCCAGATGAAAACTTCTTGGAACATGTCCATTTACATTCAAATACATTATAAATCTTTTAGTTAAGGGATTGCCAAATTTTCAGGATTCCTTTATCAACTTTTTTAGTTAAGCTTTACCCTTTAATCATCCCTTTGATGAACCGTTTTACACTATAATGCTTATATATTTGTCTGAGATTAGTCAGTATGACATTAAAAAAACAAATTTTTTGTTTAATTTAAAGTCGATGATTCTGTCCGACCATGTGAACGAACAATCTTCAAGGCCTGACCAATAAGTAACAACTGATATGTGATATAAATTGAGTGGCTACCAGTAGAAATATAGTAAAATGGAAGAAGGGAGTGCTGTTTTATATTATTGTACTGATTTTTTTATTATATTACTTCTTTATTGAAAGGTAATAAAAGCTGCCATACTCAAAGATTATAGTTATTAGTGTTGTAGGTATCCATCCAAACTATATATTAAAATTAAGAAAAATAAATAAAACAAACAAATAAATAAAACGTAATAAAAATAGGTAAGTAGTGCAAGGAGATAATGTGGCTAATATCACGCTCAATTACCAGGCTTTTTCCTCCAATTAAGGGCACCCGCTTTATAAAGGCTGGGTGAACCTCAGTAGAATCTCCCGACCCCAGGTTCGATCCACGAGCGGTATAACAGATCAAATAATTATCTGCCACAGCCCAATTCGAACCCGGGCACGGGAAATACGGCCGCAGTACCTTACTGAGCTACCCCGCTTCCTATAAACAGTTAAGCCTAAAATATATTGCATACATCAAATAATTGATTAAGAACGGGTTCTTATAATATGTCACTGAAGAAAGTTCCATGATTTATCAGTTTTGTTGAAACTTGATAGGTTAATATGCATTGATATATTAATCTGGCGTTGTTTAGTTCATTAAGAAAGTTTTTTATGAATGTTGTTAAGACGTGATAATAAATTTTATACATTGATCCAATCATTCTTTTCGGTTTTTGAACTTCTTTGTGGTGAGTCGATGCATTTGGTTCGATAAATAAATTATAATTTACTGGATAAACATTCATGCCCAAGAAAGTAGACCTACTGATTGATTGGGTTTCCCTCAGGAGCTTGCTTCGTTCAATTCTTGGCCGCACTGTATCGATTCTTGGCTGATCTATATTGTATCTAGAAATAAACTGAAAACATAGTTTTAGTCTATTGAAAGGAATATTTCTAATTATGATCTTCAGTTTTACCAAAATATTTTTCTCACAACCCAACACGAGTCAGTAAGATCCAGGCTCCTGATGACAATAAAAAAAGGAGACTGGGGTTAATTTAGAATAGGGACCCCGAAAGAATACTGAACAATACCGGTTAGAGGCACTGATCCCGTGGTCTAAGAGACAAAGGTAGAAGATTGTACATTTACATTGCCTAGGAAAGGGCCTTAAAGAAGAAGAGAAAAAGTAAAAGAGCGTGAGAGAAGAGGCTGGGGGCACAGGTGGGGGCCTTTGTCGGGCGGGGGTCACCCTACTTCGCCCCGGGAATACTAACAGCCTTTGTTTATCTTAGAGTTCCCAGCGCATGTGTGTCGTAGCACATCTCGCTATAGTCATAGCTTCTACATTAGTCAGCCGGTTTTATTACTTTCTCAGCTTTACGACTGCACCGTTCTAACATGTAGTATTATCTAGGCCTCTGGGAAAATCCCAACCCTCCCCCAAAAAATGTTCGAATTTATGTGGCTAGTATGTGACTTTGGAGAGGCTTCCTTTGCGCTGATGCCTAATTCCCTTACCGGCCTTGTCACGATGACTAATGGCTAATTAAGGTTTAAACCTTTCCTCATAATATCGGCGTCAGCTAATACTATTTTATTTCATTGTTCGTTTCTATACCAATAGTAGAATTCTTAGTAAAGGTTTTTTTGTATCCAAAGAGGAACATTGGCTGTAGAAGTTCGATCAGGCAAAGAGAGGTATAAGTGCCAACTGTATAGAAGCTGTCATGGTGAAATTTTTTTTATTTGGGGTTTGACGTCCTTACCCACTATGGAACAACTAAGATGTGAACCTTTGGGTGAATGCTGCTAGTGGTTACTAACTGGAAATATAAATTGTGATTTCCAATGGTAGAATATGATTTCCACCAAGCTCACCCATGTTAAATAATTATGAAATATGATCCAGGTTGTCTGTTGTTCACAATTGTTGTAAGTCATTGAAATTACGTTGGGAGACTCATTATAGAATAGCGTACGGGTTTCTCCAATAATTCACAGATCCATCACAGAACTTCTCAAGAGATGCATGATTGGAGGGGATGTGTAGGTATTTCTAACCATTTCCGAATATAACACAGTTTAAGAAAGACAGTGTCAATAATTATATGTCGAAACAATACTTAGGTACCTATACGGAAATGAAAATAACAAAATCTTACTTCCTTGAGGACTTTTGTCCAAGAATACTTAATCCTCGCATTTTTTCAGTTGCATTTAAAAAAAAAAAATTCCCAGCAGGAGTATATTCAAACCAAAAATTAATTATGCAATGTCTATTATTAGCCAATAATGTTTTATTATTTATTTTGAGATTTCGTAAGGCAAATTCTTTCATTGGCATATTGGCATATGGCATTTTGTTCACTAATGGAAAATGTATTACATATCGACCTCTTTTTTTGAAAAAGACTTAAGCGCCAAAAATTCTAAATTTAGATTTCAATTTATTGTGTGACGTTAACACCACCTCTATCGATTCCGCCCATGGTTTTTCGAAGAAAAAAAAAATTAAAGCTGGTCTAAAAATCTACTACTATCAATGACGTAAGCACCAAATACTGACGGCTCTCAGTTATCACTATGGCTATGACCAGTGCTGGAAGCGTTTCCATATTATATATATAAAAGTTTGAACCACCTTAATGAGCTCCTATTCAAAATTAATATAATTTTTAAAAAATATATCGTTATTTGGTGAAAAAACATTTTTTGTGTTTCCTGTAAAGTTTACTAAATTAACAAAACTACGTCGATATCATAGCAGTAACTTTCGTCATATTGCCAATGAAAAAAAAATACAGTACAAAACCTGTTTGTTTTTTTTAATGAAATGGACCCTGGGATCGTATTCTTTATTGTCCGGTCGAGTGCGTTTTCTTTTTTTTTCTCACCGCGAAACAATGTTATTTGCTTCGGCAACATTCTCTTCCATAGTTTCCGAATCACCTGCTGTTAGAATTAGTGAAGCCTACGATCCATTAGATGTAGAGGTGATATATCGATCCTGCCAGGTGCTAGATCCTATTGATCCGTCCTTCCGTTGAGAATTGTGCAGAATGGTTAAGCGATTGTGGGCAGAGGATGAGTAAGCGAAGATACCGGCTCGACAAAGGGGAGATCTGGGGCGGCCACCTACACTTTCCAATAAGGTCCTGGTGCTGTATCCCGTTAGGAGAGGATCCTCGGACAGTTTGTGTGTCAGCCATTGAGGGAATCCGGATAGCGAGTAGGGTCGTTGACGAACCCAAGTGTCAAATGTCTTAACTAGCAATCGGATTCAACGGCTTCAGTCTCCATTGCGACGCCTGTTCTTGAAAGAAATTCTGCGAGAAACCTAATTTCGGAATAGCGATCTTAGGAATTAATTTTGTTCCCTTTTGTGTGTTTTATTAAGTGTCTTAAATTCGAATTTTTCTTAGGGAGGTTATGAAACGTTTTTTTCTTATACATGTATATTTTTTTAATTTTACAAATTTATTTATACCTCTAAAAAATTATTAGAATGAGCAAATGAGATATATTGTGTTGAATATGGCATGGGTAGGCATGAGGGAGACATCGCCCAGTGCATCCTAACATTCAGCATAATTATATTGTCAGAGGAGGTCTCTCATCCAACTCCTCTTCAGCCTTCGCCGATTTACACCAGGAATACCAGTTGTTGCCATATTTTGGATAAATTTTTTAATTTGTCCATATAATTTGTCATTCATATGAATGTGGTTTGTCGCAATCAGTATATTTTGTTTGTAATTAGTTTCCATTAAATGTTTATATGTTTGTACAAGTCTCGATAAACTAGTTAGGCCAAAATAAGTAATATTTTAGATAATCATTTAAAGTTCAGTATCATTCTCAAAATCCTGTAATTCAGTTAAGTCCTTTAGTATTTCTTTAAATGATGAACTAAATCATAGTATTGTAATATAATGTCACAATATTGCCTCGGAAGGACGGATCAATAGGACTAGTAATAGTACCTCGCAAGATCGACCTATACAAATTTAAGGAATAATAGTACTAATAAATAACTCTATAAATATTAATAACTATATCTCTTTAACTTTATTTATATTTTTTTTAATATAATAATTTTTAATTAAGATAAGTTGAACCATTCCAATTGACTTGGTTATAAATGTTTTTCAAAATTATTTTGAATACGCATGTTTTATAATCCTGGCTAGCGGTTATATAATTAGTAAAGTGATTTGAAATAAACGTAAATATGATTTATAAAATCTGCCTTATTCTATCAAAGGAAATGAAATTCGCTCGACTTTTTTGTCTTCTAAAATCTTTTGAAAAATTAAAATCTGAGCTGGCCGTCTTTCTGTCGACCTGTTTTGTTCCGCACGTACATTACAGGTGCGTAGTTTTTTAAGAATTTTTTTTGTATTCTATTTTCAACCCCACCTGGTGAGCACATTTCAGAGGAAAATTGACCCAGTTGTAGAAGTTATATTTACGTCCTAATTTCAGTTGACAATTATATTGTTATACATTTAGATTTTTTCCTTATATTTGCTACTATAATAATTTATTTATTCTTAATTTTATTTATACGAGTGATTGAAAATGAAGTAAGTCAATGGCCGCTTAGTTGTTTGATATTAGTCTGATAATCTTATTTTGTTCATAAATTTGTTAATAGAAGTTACAAATTATTTGATTTGTTATTGATGTTAATTCTTGAATAACAATCATGTTGATCTGTTTTCAATTTTCCATTGTTTAAAGTTTAATATTTTAGATCAGGGGTTCCTAATCCATTGTACGCTTATCAGTGGTGGTTCGAAAGGACGTTGCAGGTGGTACGCGAACAAGAAAACAAAAGTTAATAATCATTTTTTTAACACGTTTAATGAGGAATACATTTCTTTTAAAAATAATTATTGAATATATCGATTATAAAATGAATAAACACGAACTAAAATTAATAAAATGATTCAGAATGGTTTAATATGGGCGAAGAGGACTTAAGAATCAAGTTGAACTCCATCAAGCCTTTAGTCTGATAATCTTATTTTGTTCATAAATTTGTTAATAGAAGTTACAAATTATTTGATATGGTATTAATAACTATATTGACAATTGACAATTGACGCTTTGATTATAAATAAAACCATACTTCCAACTGAAAAATATTGTCATCATTTCTTATTTCTGATCGATACGCTTTTTTCTGCAGAATTTTTGTTGTTAATCTTACTTTTGCTCTTGTTATGTGATAATATAAGTTTCATTTTTGACTTTAGAATTTTGAACTTGATTTTCAATTAATTATATTTTTAAGCACATTTACTGTTATAAATATTGTTTCTTTAATATGCTTTTGTAAATCAGTTCGTATATTTTTATTAAGACGAATCTTTAATAGTAATATCATAAGACCAGATATTGTTATGCCCAATCATCTGAAAAGTGGAAGTGCTACGCAGTGATATAAAGTCTGGGAACCCCTGTTTTATTTTTATAACTCTTTAGTGTTAAGAGTATAAACATATAAACATTTATACTGCGGTTAAATTTAACTGAATGGATAGTTTACGTACTTTGTGTTGAGCTACATAAAATTACTTATTTTGTAAATGGTTGTTCCTCTTGCGTTCTCTCTTCGGTGTTATATTTTATCCAGAAGTTAATTAGTGTTATTGATTGATTCGCTCAGTAGCCATGCAATTACATCGACTGATAAGAAATTTATAAAATTAATATTTCTCTTCATTCATGTTTGGGATATTATTTGCTGATTTTGTGTCTTATAAAAAAACAAGAGCAAAATTTATTTATTTATTTTATTCTTTAAATTAAAATTAAAAAATTAGTTGATGGAACTTATTCGATTAAAAATGTAAATTCTATAAAACTGAAAAATATACAATAAGTGGATTTAGCTGCTTTAGGATTGGAGATGTTCCTTGTTTTTTTTTTGTTTTTTTGTTTTTTTTATCATTTGTGGAAAAAGTCCCTTCCCTATCCTTTCGGAGATAGACTATATCCTTAATGTAATATGACATTTTATATATACATATACGTATAATATTCCCTTAGCCCTTCGTTCCATATCCTCTTTCTTCCCTCTTTCCTTATATAAGTTATAAGGAACGATAAATAGGGATCAGATTTCATATTTAATAGCATACTTATCCTCTCATACCCTCCGGTTTTATGGGATTTAGTCGATATTTTTCATCTATGTTTGGGATATTTCGGACCTTTGGATTTCCAATCTTAGTAAGATCTTTCTACTAGCTAATGGTCTGCCGGGTTAAAAAGAAAACTGTTATTTACGTTTATCACTTTGAATAGGTTTATAATTAAAAACAAATATTATACTTCTCTGCTGTATGGTCTGTAATGACTACGTCCGGTAATTGGGTTGGCCATTCCAACTACTTTTATAACCACAACCAGAACTGCTTATTTTCGAACAAGCTAGAAAGATTTATAACTCAAAACCATATTTTCGGAAGAGTGTCTCTTGACGAAATGTTGGTTAATACAGCAATGCCGTCAAAAGTCAATAAAAAAAAATTAATCCATTCTGTATAATAAATGCGTGTATTTTGGAACTCTATGCGTCACCATATATTTGTAATAATGATAGAAAGGATTGGAGTAGGATTATGCCTTCATAAGGTCGCTATATTCGTCCATGTTATACTTAGTTATTTAATTTTCCAATATTTTTTAGACCTATATATTTACCTTTTATTTCTTTAAAGAAGTTAATGCCATTAATTAGAGCGAATTTAATTAGAGAATTAGAACTCATACAATAAAAAAATTTAGCCCATTCGAGCGTTGTATATTATCAGATTTAATCTTTTTCTTTAAGTGTATAATGAATTATTTTGGATTGAACTGTCTCTACTACTTATTTATTTTTTTGGTGCTGTTGAAGAAGTTATGCTGTCTGTTTTCTACATTTATTCAGATTATGATTGGATGATATACTGTTTTTTAATATACTACTTATACTAATATGATATACTACTTGAGATACTTAAAGAGTTTTTTTTATAATCTTCCAATGATAACCTTTTCATAATATTATCTATAATATAAACTATGGAAGCATTTATATAAATGTTTATAGTTGTCTATGTAAAGTAGAATTGCATTTTAAGGTTTAGTGTCATTAGCGTCCCCTCTCTAATTTTTTATATGGTATCCATTTTAACTATCATTTTTTTCTTTTTTTTAATATGTTGTGAAATATATGTTTTACAGTTACTTTAAAGCTTAAATTAGTAAAAATAAGATTTTATTTAATTACGTTAATTATTATGGCCAATCATCCTTTTGTGAAGTATAGCTAACTTTGTTTCATAAATAAATTAAAATAGGCTTAATATTTGGAGGCATTGTTGCTGAATATGTGACTCCACAGATTTTGTGAACAATTATTTTCATCTTTGAATTATTAAATTATCGATAGTTATCGAAATTGGTATGTGGCTCTTAGCTTATTGTATATAATCGTTTACTGAAGGTTCTGTAACTTGTGGTACACTTAAATATCATTTTTACAGTTATTGTTTTTTTAATTTTAACGTAGTAGCTGAATCATGTGTTGTTCATTTCCTAGTTGTAAAACATTAAGATGTTAATTAATGGTATTGTCCAAACCTTCAATGAACGAACACCGTTCCGAGTATTGTTTTGTCCCCTTTGGTTCCTCATGCCAGACAATGCTCTTTCGGGACCGTTGATTTTGTTTCCTCTTCCATTTTTCTGTTTCCTCTCTATTTACATTTTTGTTGTTGTTCCTTGCCGGATTAATGAACCTAATTAAAATAGTAAACAATTTATTAGGTTGGGGTATATTAACAATTTTGTCTTTGTTTTAATGTTAGGTGATGGAAGCTTATTTCCTCCTCAGTTTACAGATGACCAGCTATTAATTGAATCAGACGAATTTTATCTGATTTATATGTTTAGGAAACTTTTAATTATTAACACTAATTGCGACCTGTAAATTAACCTAAAGGAAACAAAAGTATTTCTTTCAACTTCTCGAACTCATTACTCACCATTTAAAATTGACATCATCCTCGCAGAACTAAACTAAAATATTTAGGAGTACGAATAAATTCTAAACGGACCCCTTAAAAGATATATGCGGTCTAAAAGAGTTATGGCGAAAACTCTGTATATATATATAAATATATATATTGAGGAAATTAGAAATAGGATTCAGATTAGTTTTAGCCACGAAATCCAAATTGAAGGAATATTTAGTATGAACTGAATTGTAATGATTGTGCAGCCAGATACACGGCAAAAACTGGAAGATCACTAAATCAGAGATTAAAGGAACGTATACATGCATGTAATGATAAGATCGAGAATTCCAACTTTTCAATTCATTGAAATGAAAAACCCATAAATTCATCAAAGATTCAGGAATTAAATTAATACAGCACGTAGAAACAGTCTGACATGAAATATATATGAAGCACTTTAAATAATGAAATCCTTCAAATCCAATCCAGATTTTGCTTAAATGATCTAATGAATATCTCCAATAGTCCAATCTTAAATGTTTTCCTATCCATAATAGAAAAAACAATTACCCACCGGAATTACCGGGAAACCCCGACCCCTAAACAGTACCATTTACCTACAAGCACCTCACCTTTCTTCAATTACAGTCATTTCCATTAGTAGTTCAGTGCGAGAACAAACCAATGTAGCCTTTTCTATTTGATATAATCTGCTTAAACCTCGATTTAAATCTGCTTAAACCAACGTGTATTTGGTCTCTTGTCTTAATTAAATTCATAATTGTTTTATAATACTAATTTATATTACATTTAATTTAGTAATAAGTAGCAGTATTTAATATACGTCCTCAAATATATCAAAATAATCATTTTTGTTACTTTTATTTAAGGATTAACAAAAAAATATATGAATAAAAAAAATATTATCATTCTAAAATTGTAGGACTCTGATCAAGATTGAATCATTGGTCATATATATGTTCCTCTCAGATAAGCTGAGAGGAATAAACATCACCAAAGCATGTTGGTGACGAGGATCACTCAAAAAAATTATTGTTAAATATATTTTTTTTGCAATAAACTAATGGACTTATAAAGTTATTTTCTTACCTCGTTTCACTGCTTTTTCTTCTTTCTTGGCTTGTATTTATTGTTCATATCCGGTTACCAAAGAAAACTCATTCTTTGAATTTATGTTTATCCTTTCCTGTAGGAAAATGTTTTGATTTTTTTCTACCATTCCTCCCTCTCGTGGTATAAATAAACGAGGTGGGGATAGGAAAGGAGTAATTGGCTATCAGCTTACAGATCCAATATGAGGGGATGATAAAACCAACAAGGAATAGACCATTACCCAGCTCAAACAGATGAGCTTTTAGGGCCGGAGTAGTTGCTCAAAACAGCGGTCGTCAACATTCCGCTATAGTTGCCTGCTCTAGGCCCCTTCGGCATAGGCTAGTGCTCATCCGTCATTGTCTTCGGGAAGGGTAAGCTCTGAGGGTGGAATGTTACTCCGAGCATTCTTGTCAGCTTGTTCAGTAATGACAGCATTCGTAGTTCTCCATTCACACGGCCATCCATCTCATTATTCATTATAATAAATTTGGAAAACGTTTTTCATCGATTATTCCTTTATCTATTATTTCAATATCCCCTATTCGGTTAATGATGATCGTTATTATAAGGTCGTATGCCCTTCAACCTGTATGGTATTTTCACCTATAAAAATATTTAACCTCACAGCGGTCGACGAGGATTGGTGAATGCCGGGTCATCTTTCATCTCTTCAAAACGTTTATTATACAATTGTTTTATATACAAAATTTCATTATTGTATGAAATTATGAAGAGTTGACTGGAAAAAAAACTGCACAATAGAGATGTCGAAATAAACAAAAATAGATTATGTAACATAATTTATTATGTAATTAATAATTAATTAATAATGCATGGGAAATAGTTGAATTTAAAAGAAAAAAAAATTTAAATTATGTATTTGTATTGATATGCACGCTGTGTATGTAGCAAACCAATACATTTGGATAGTATAACTTTAAGAAGATGCGATACTTTTTCTATCTCTTCTATGTTAACGTGTAACATTATTTTTTATTTTTTTTAAAACGAAATATTTAATCATTCTTCTAATTTGAAAAGTAGAATAAACAAAAATTTCAATGATTTTCTTTTTTATTAAGTCATTTTGGGATGAATAATTGAACTTTCGGTTGGAAACTACAATATGCCGGTTAAAACATTCGGTAACAAACTTTCAACAAATATTATTTTTTTCTTCATGTAGCAACTTTTCAAAAATTATTGCAGATATCTGTT
This sequence comes from Rhaphigaster nebulosa, assembly GCA_948150685.1. Lineage (NCBI taxonomy): Eukaryota > Metazoa > Arthropoda > Insecta > Hemiptera > Pentatomidae > Rhaphigaster > Rhaphigaster nebulosa. Next base: position 75,274,695 of record OX411309.1, on the reverse strand, counting down.
ATATGCTCTTCTATTCATATATGCCGCGTTAGGCGTTGCAAAAGACAGACTAAAATTACTGTGACACATCTTTTGTTTGTACCCCCTATTTAAAATTGACTCTGGTAGCTTGCTCTAGCCCCCTAAGGCACTGGGCCGACAAAAAAAGGGGCCAGTGCACAGGGAACCAATTGGACGGAAAAAAGACAACCCTTTGTTGAGAGTGATGGGAGAACCGTGGCGAACGCAGGCAGTGGTCACCAGCTGTGAGGGGTAACTTCGTCCCTCTGCACCTTTGATAATTGTATCAGTCAGCTGTTGTTTATCTTCTTGAAGGTGTAGCAACCGAAGGGAAACCTGCCATTTCGAATTAGAAATGAACATTGCAATCTGTTATATCTCTATATCATTCACTATATTTGTTAACTCTTTGAATACAAAAAATATAATTATTTCAAATTATTCAAACCATCGGAAAGCGCTTAATAGTAAATTTAAATGTGTTGGAATAATGTAGCTCAAGTTGCTTCCTCATTTTAGTTCAAGTCGGAATCATCGTGTTACTTCTTTGGCTGACCTTGCTTTGATAAATCTCACAGAAAATTTAATTAAAGCATTTGATGCCTTTGATAACTTTAAATGGTTTGATATTGGAGATATATCTACATGACTGATGAAATCAATATAGTAGTTGGGGGTGCGGTCAGAAATAAAACAGTAATGTAATGAATGAAAGGCAATACATAACTTCCAATATAATCTTCACTTTATTTATTATGTTTACGTTTCTAGGAAATATTTCTTCACCTTTGACTTTGAAACCCCTAAAATTCTAGATTATGTTCACATAACTAATACCTAATAGAAAATTACTAGAAGCTATCCATATTACCAATAATAACAAGAGAATAGATAATTATAAAACGGACTTAAAATACCTGGGAACACATATACACATATTATTAACAAAATTTAAGTTTAATCATTATAATATCAATAGTTATATATTTAATTTATACTTTTTTTTAAAATAGCTTAAAATAGAAATAAATCAATTAAAATTCAAAATAATAAATAATTAGGATAAATGGAGTGGACAAATATAGGATAAGAGGTCCAAAGATAAAATAGGTTTATGCATGGATTCATGCTAATTGTTAGTCAATGACTTTAGACTCCCAGCAAGATTGGTTAGGATAGTTATGACAGGATAGTGGACACATCAGATATTTTTCTTTCCAGGTTAACGGCGCTTACATGGGGATGGAAGAAACTGTGAAGTTGTAACTTCGTTCGTGACTGAAACATATGAGTGGAAATGGCATTGCATATTGCAAAAAAGGGTGTGATATTCATGTTAAACCATTTGGGCACGAATAAAAAAAATAAAAATCCAGAAAAAATGAAGGATTTTGGGTAAGGCATAAGCCGTCATAAATTTGTTGTCATATTTGGGCGATCATATTTGGCTGATAAATTGATTGATGACTATTATTTTTTACTTACGATTTTGTAAAAAGAGTGATAGCTGAACTGAATCACTTAAAATGAGAGTTACTTATTAATGAACCACGTTCATCACCCACCTGTCTAATGGTAATCTTTTGTTTTTTTTAATGAGTTGAGAGTTTCTGAAATGTCTCGCTCTTTTTACTGAACTACGACCGCTTCACCCTTCTCCACCCCTCAAAAGAATCCGAAAGATCTCAACCAAGTGGATGGAACATAGGCTATGAGGCGTGCAGTGGTTGGGTCCCAGTTTTATTTTATCCTGGTTGCTACCTACGGGGACTAATGATTTCAATTCTGTTTTGTCTCTTGATGCAAGAATATTTTTACTGAGTGTTCATCCTTTATAACGACATTAAAGATTGTAGGATTAAGATTTTTTTTTTTTTTGAATTTACAATGGCGTTTTCTAGTTTTCCTCGGCACGTTCATTAGTAAGGATTATTCGCAGCATTATATTGGCTGTTCTGGCATTGCTTATCTGAAAATATTAGTAGGATGCTTCTAAGACAAGATGGTACAAGTTAAACAATCTCCTCATCTTAGATCAAAGGGAATGGGTGATGAATTAGTTTCCATCTTCACATCTATTGCTAGTTGCTCTGATTGCAATTAGCATTGAACTAATCAATTTCTGATTACTTGATGAAGTACCATCGCGATAGCAGAATGTGTGGATTCAATTAGATTATTGCCTAGCCGTTCAAAGATCATTATTCTGTTGCTCTATTCATTTCTATTCGTGGAATATTTTTTTCTTTCCTCCTTCACCCTTGTAAATGTCAGAGACTGGCTGGTTTTCCTTTAGGTGGAGCCATTCTCATCTTCGGAGAAAAAGACCATGGAAAGGGGATTCGACACTAAGCTTAACACATTTCGAAACCCTAAATTAAGTTTTTGTAGCGCCCTGGTATGGAGGAAGGTTTCCGGAAGACCAGATGGTTGGCAAAGTATCCTGCAGGGTCTTGGTTTTTATGGCGGTGTAACGGGGCAGGATGGCTCTTCCTGGACAAGAGCTCGTAAATATTTAGAAAGAATGAAACAGACCCGAAGTTCACAAACGGCCTATGGTATTTAGTTAACATTGGTTGGCATCCCCGTGTCGCCACAGTCTGCAAACCCTTTCTTTCCTTGTGTGATTGGTATAATTTACAGTGATATTTTTTGTTTTATACTCAATAACCTCAGATGGGTTCCTCGATATAATCAATCATTTATTATCCATTGATAATTGATAAGTATGAGATTTAATAGACGATGGCTAGTCAACCATGGTACCATTGTTAATTAAGTTGTATTTTATTGAGGTACGCATTTAAGATACTTGTTAAAAAGTTCCAAATCAGATAATGAGACTGACAATGAAGTGGAATTTTGTCTATATACTTTATATTCGGCAGCCCTCACGGGATTCAGAACGTAATTATTCATAAATGTTTTTTCGTCATGTGATATGCAAAACATGATTTAAAAAAAAAAAAAATAATACTCATGAATTTTATATATGAAGTCTTCCCAATATTTGTGTCTTCCCAATATTCCCAATGTGTATCCCAATATTTTATGGATAACAGGAAGACAAAAATAAAATAATGACTTCTTTTTTTTTCTTATTCTTAGTTCAACAACGTTTATTAGAGGAATATTTTTCCGCCTTTTAAAAAGCTCATTTCAGTTATTATTAAATCTTTTTACCCTAAGTTTTTTTTTTTACCCTAAGTGTCTCTTGGAAGTTTCTCTCAACTTCTCTTCAATTGTTCTGTTGTTTCCTGTTTAAAATGAATACTATACTTAATAAAAATAATGCTTAAAAGAATTAGGAATTGCAAGTTTTCCTGTAAAAACTTTTGCCATATCTAGAGATTTTACTATGCACGCTGTTAAAAATATACTCAAAGAATGTCTTATATATGTATCGACAAACCAAAACATCAGGATATTCGATAAAATGTTGTATACCTGTAGACATATTGGCTGAAAATATAATTCTCGACTCCCTAGTAATCATTTATATATAGCACTATTTATTTATTACTTATGTGTTTTATTAATATAGTGATTTGTTCAATTTTAGTCTAATTTGACATACAATTTACTGTTTAAGTGCGAATTTATAACTATTCTTTATTTTATTTTTTTAAATTTATTATTATTAGATTTGTAGGAATGGATAAGTTTATGATCCATCTTCATTATTTTTGTTTTTATTTATTTATTTTTAGTGTATGAATGGTTAGATATAGCACTTATGCGTATTGCCTTTAAGTTTGGTAGAATTTATTGTATATCTCTCTATAAAAACAGTATATTAGATTTTAATTTATGTTTATGAATGAATGGTGTCTTAATTCATAAAGAGATTAAATACTTATTAATTCATAAAGAGGTTTATGAGAGTTAATAGAGAAAATGAAAATTTAATTCATAAAGAGGTTAATGGGAGTTAATAGAGAAAATAAAAAAGACAAATGCATTCAGAAATAAAAAGAATAAAAAATAACAAAAACATATTTCTCAATTATATGATATATTGAAATTGTAATACATTTATTATACGTTCTAAAAAATAATCTAATAAGATTTATAGTTTGTTGTGTGTAACAACCCGATATAATAGTATAGTTAGTTGGACAGCATCTCTTTGAAAATAATGTGTTTATAGAAACACATTATTTTCAAAGAGATGCTTTAGTATATACGTTGAAATGTTCTTACAAAAACCTTTGTCAATTCATAAAAAGAAGTACATTTTTTTGTGAGTATAAGAAGTATTTAAACCAAGCTTAATCAGTACCTCGCTTAGATATGTACCTTCCGGGCATTGTGAAAAAGGCATTTTTTTCGTACTGAAGCGATTCAGTGATTCGGATCATGAGGTCATTAAAATTATATATTACTATTTATTCGATAAAAAATGAGAACATTACCACTATTAATAACTCCGTAATACAACATTTCAAAGTCAAATCATATCATAAATTAAAGTTAATTAAAACAGTATTACAAAAAAAGAAATTAATTTAAGCTTGTGACCGGATGGTGGGGGGTAGATTTGTGTGATGTAAGAAGACAAGATGCCGGCCACGTTGCGTCAGCCAATGTCAAGGTCAGGAAGTACGCTACAACACGCTCGGCCGCTCCCGACTTCTTATCTCGACAACATACAAAAAAACTTGTATTATCGAAGATCATATACCATAGTGCCCTTCCATCGTGTCTCCTAGTTACACCATATTCTTCCCACGATTACGGTTTATAGAATTATCTATTCTGTGAATTTAAATTCTCTTTATTTTAATAAGTCTCACTTTGCCCAAGTTTGGCTTGATTTTTAAACAAGCACCTATATAAAAAATTGAAAGTTTATAGGGACAGAAAGAAAGGAGCGATGAATCCAAAGAGTTATCTTCATTGTTAATTATAACTTTTCCTATCTTATTTGTTTGTACTTAAAATCGATAGTTGTGACTTGCAATCTGGTAATCATCTAGAGTCAAGAAACTTATAGTTGTAACTTATAGCCTTTTTCGGTCATCCATTTTATTTAAAGAAAATAAACAGAAATAAAATAAAGTGCCAACACTTGAATTTTTTATTTGATATGAAGCATTAAAACAGTTTGTACAACAAACAAAAAATTCATTATTGACAAAATGTAGTACTACCTAATTTACTTACTCGTATCTATAGTTAAAGTATGTACGGTATTTGTTTTTGGAAGATATACACTCTTTGGTTTTGAGTTTTCCAAAATAAATAAATAATAATAATTACAAAGCTACTATGGCCCTACCAGACCATATGGTTTCGGTGCCGAAAACACTAAGGTTAGACCTATCACTATCTTCCCATCTACGCTTCAGTCGACCTCTGGAATGTTTTCTCTCTTATTACCCTGTCTCTGATTCGTATGTTATGCAAAATAAGAAAATAGAATAATAAATATAGTTAAAATGTGGAATTTGTTTTTTGCCCTTTAATATTATGATCTATTAATCATTTTGCACGTTTGTAAATAGATCGTTGGTCCAAGATACCTTTATCGTTTGTATATTGTATACTCGTATTTCATATTATATTTTGTTTTTTGTAAAAGAAAATTTCTCATATCGTCTCCGTCAGAGCATTTTTTGCAGGCTAAATATAAATAAGTATTAGAGTCGAACGAAATTAAGAATGCGGGCTGATATAGTACAATAGGGGCCGAATGATATGTTGGTAACCTTGGTTAGTATTCTACGAGGCAGGACTCTAAAACAGTCGAGGCAAGGTCGAGGCTGTATTACAGATTAGACAAAATTTTTAGAATTTCTTAAATTATAAATAATTTGTTTGTCTTTTTTATATTATGAGCATTGTATATTACTGTTTGCCTTATTAACTAAAATGTCTATTCCCTTAATTATTACTTTTTAGCTCAAACTTATTTTGCTTTTTTATCCTTCTGAATTGTTTGAATAAATATTAGTTTATATTATTTGATCTCATGGCCGTCGCAGTTGGCTGCCATTGCTGTTTTATGTTTGTTTATCTCACATCCTAGATTTTTTGTGATTGGCACCTCAGTAGTTTTGAATATTTAATCATTTTATACTTATTATTTAAACATTTAACACTATATCCTTAAATCAAGATAAAATTTGCTGATAATAGTTAAAGTCTATCTTAGTGAATTCATTAAAATATACTTTTGCCTCAGCTATGACGAATATTTAAATAATTAATATGATTTAAGTATTTGTTCTCAATTTTAAATGACTAGATGGAGAACATTAGTTGTTGGAAACGAAATCCAATTTCAAGACCTTTAATAATTGTTTAGTTTAAAATAAAATGTGCCTCAAAATCCTATAATTACAAATATTTTATTTTGTTGGTACATTTATATTATATATCTCATAAGTCACATAATTACTTAATTTATATTTTTATACTTAGGCGCAGTCACAAGGAAGGTAATGTGGTTAGCTTTTCCGTTTGAGGGTATTTAACTTTTTTTCGAACATACGGTTCGACCGATTTTCGAATTTGATGGCTCTTACTGAAAAAATATTTTTGTTGTATTTGAATTATTGCCATGTGCAAGTTCATGATCATATGTACGAAAAAAATATAAATGGTCAATACTTGAAAAACCAAAAACGTTAAAGTAAAAAAATATTAAATTAAAAAAAAAACAAAAAAAAACCGACAACGGATATAATCCTGTTCGTCTTTTCTTCCGTACACAATTTTTTTTTTTAAATTAATTTTATTTTATAAGAAATTTACTTATTGATTACAATTTTAATATGATAAACAAATTTAATTTTACACGATAATTGCCAAAACAAGTCCAGAATTTTTTTTTATTCTACTGGTCTTTCAAAAATATTAAAACTAATATTAAATAATTTAATATTAACTGATTCTCAATATTATATTTACAATACGTCGCAGGTCGCTCTGCCTATTTGCTCCTTTTTCGATTCGCCCTATTTATCACAATAGATTTTATTCTTATAATTTTTCACGATTTTAATCTTTCATGAAAAAGGAAACGGCCGTAATAAATAAATCATAAGATCAATATAAAATTCTGCGAGTAATGAAGAAACTATTTTTCCAAGCTTTATTATAGCCCTCATTTCTAAAAGTAATTAAAATGTTTTTTAATATAATTTTTATTTTCGTGAATTATTTTATTCTATAATTTTGATCTTAAATGAAGAACATAATAACTCGTAAAATGATTTAATAAATGTTGAAATGAGATTTTTAATAGGCGTGAAATATTTCTTTTATAGACATTAATGCAGCGAATGATGAAAAAAAAATATAGATAACATTATTTTACTTTTTCTCTTATCTTTTATATAAATAATTCTGATATATGCAACATAAGTCATCTTAAGTTGTTGGGCTGCCTAGGAAGTCATTCCTACGACTGTTCAAGTTGGAAGACGCCTTGGGCCCCTACGTTGCCAGAGATAACTTACTGTACTCTATCGCCAAGGTCAGTAAGGGACATAATACACTAATTAACAGGTTGATTTATCTGTCCTTCAGTGATCACCAAGCGACTGACATTGTTACGGTCTGCGGAACGAATGCCAACTTGCTATACAAGGCTGACTGGTTGCTGAATGCTGGTAGCATGTCTGGAATTATAATGCAATAGTGCTGGAACCAGACCACCATTGCGTTTAGATTTTTAAAACATAAAATAAAATAAATAATAACTATAATAACCTGGTATTAAATTCCAACGTGGGTTGTACTCTTCATGAATGAAAGTTGTTTGTATTTATTAAGTAATCTTAATTATAACTATTGTCAAATATTTGGAAGTCTTTATCAGATTTTTTGTTTATTCTTGAACAATTTCATTTCAGAAACTACTCAACATCATGGAGGCCTTACAAAAGTATTGTAAATATGATGAGTATAATAAACCTCCAAGATACAAAAAAAAGGCATAAGACATGATATAAATATGCTTTTCATTCTAAAATATTTCCTAGTTCAACGGTGTTCGTGTATGAAGATGTAATATTTTTTCTAAAATTTAACAAAAACGTAATTCTTATTTTATACCAGTTGTTACTTTTGTCTAGTGGTTTTTTTTCTCTTCTATTTAGTGCCATGGTTAATCCATAAAAACGTATTTAACAGTCATCAATGTCACAAAATTCATGAAAGCACGTGGGAAATTAAAAATCCGATATTATAAATTAAGGTACTGAAAATATAACCTTAGTAATTTCTCAACCCTGAACTGCTGACATTGAAATATCAGTGATTTTCATAATCGAAATGAAATCTGCATTAAGTTTTTGCATCTTAGTTTCACTTTTCCTAAAGAAGGAACTGGTTACTTTTTAAAGTAGTTAACCATTTTTTGTTAGGTAGATTAAATTATTAGTTTGAGATAGATGATATGATAAAAATTTGGGCATCATACGCTGAATTGGACGACTTTTTTTATTTTTCATCTATCAATTATAACATTCAATTTTGTTTAATGTTTTTTTCTAGTACAAATGCTTTTATTCATGGATATGATTTAGTTGGTAAATTTTAGCTCTATTGAATATACGAGGCCTGATCGAGATTCTGATGATTTGGTGATACTTTTGACCGATTTCACATTACCTTTTAACGTGACGCTTTCAGTTTTGTTAGGTTTCATGTCTATTAACTCCTGGGGGGTGCGGCCGCTAGCTTGCAACTCCTATTTCTTTAAAGATTGTCTTTTTGAGAAATAAGTTAAAGAAAATTACGGCCACTTGCTGAGTCGACGGATTTCTTTCTTCTTATTTAATTTTCATCCCAAATGAAATTGGTGGATTCAAATGCGAACGGTGATTGACCAAGATTGCGAAGGAGGTCTATAAAAGAAATCTGCTTTTTGATTAGGAGCCCTGTTATTTAATAAAAGGATCATCAGTTTAACTGATATTTTCTGCTCAATCCGATAAGATGGCTAACAAGCTTAGGGTCCTAATCAGTTTACAGCCCTTCTGCCTTAGACCTCTATCGCCGCATCTTCCCTTTATATTCCCTATTTCCCGGGACGCCATTATTTGCTCTCTTTGCCGGGCCTCTATTTGTGTCGGCGGTAAATGGTCGGGTCGTGCCTTTGCTATTATCAGAGAATCTTAAGCTAGTCATGGTGGATAAATCTAGGGATGAGTACATAGATGTTATTTATTAATAGTGCGTAGGAGTGATTTGGTACACGCGCTGGAATTTAAACTTTTTCGCCGTCAATTGATATGCCTCAGTTTTTAAGAAGGAACTTGAAAATACGAAATAAAGTAACTAATTGAGCAATACCACTATTCATATTGTACCTATAAAAGATGATAATTTATCTTTGTATCTTGTTTATGAGGGATGAATTCAGAAGAAGCTTTAAACCGTCCTGTTTTTAATAAAAGGTTTAAGGGACATTACAACAGTTTCCGGATCAATTTAAAATTTAATTGCAAACATCAATTAGTTATGTAAGCTAGCTGTGGAACATGTTTTGAATCATAAATATCTATTGTAAAAAGAAGATGAAATTTGGGGAAACGGGCTAGAACGAAGTTCGTGTTAATGATAGGTTAATTAGAGCAGAAATAGTCCTCCATTGTTGTGCATAGGAGGGATTTTTGTAGGTTTCTTTTAAGTGAAAAGCGGAAGTAGGTGGCGTGTGTGGGAGAGCGGCCGCCATCTTGCTTCCTCTTGCCCACCCCCCGTTTCATGTTCCATACATTTTTATGAACGTATCACTTACCCTCTTGGAATTCATCGGATGTGTGGACTTTTTTTTTGTGTGTTACTGTTTTTTTTTTTTTTTAATTTATTATTATTATTCGTCTGGGCTTATAGATTGATGGAGCATGTAATGATTGTTCTGACATTTCGACATGTATGCAAGTCCTTATCAGGGCCAACTAGAAACAAAAAAGAATTCCTTTTTATTTATTTTTTTTTTTATGTTTACTGTTGATCTTTTTTAGCGGTTTATCTCAAAACGTTTATCCTTTAGGTAACGGAGGATTCGTATAAAATGTTTTTCTCCTTAAGTTGTTGTATTTCGTGTTAAGGTCCGAAAGGATCTCGCAATATATATTAAGTGGTTTCAATCAAATAATCTAAAACTTTGCAGAGAGCTAGTTTTTGTCATTCTGAGCAAAAGTCTCTTTTTTTTCAGAATGACAAAAACAATCTCACTGCAATGTTTCAGAGCATTTGATTGAAGCCACTTTTCCTATTAAGTACTCCGGGGTCTTTTGGCGTCTCTAATTATAATCTTATCAAACATATGTACTCAGCTCATGATTTAGAATACTTATTTAGGAAAAATCAGTTCATCAACCCCATTCAAATCTTCTAACTTTTTTTCTTATGTATAATATGTTGTCGGCTCAATAAGGTGCTTTTTTTTTCTTTCCATCACATTTGTTCTGATAAAGTTCTGTAAAGTAGGTCGAAACTTTTGCATATACAAAATAATTGTGTATATTACAAAGAACACTCCCAACCGGATTATTATAATCATGAAATTAATTAGAAAATGATACTGCGCAGTGTATTTTATGATGTTTTATTCATGTTAGCAGTTCTAGAGACACTTTTAATTTATTTTTCCTTTTTTTTTTAGTTTATTTTTTCCATAGTCTAAATTGTTTACAAAATCTGGTAAAGGTCGGATGAATTTGTTTCATCTGTTGCCATTTTTTTTAAAGATTTAAAAACCTCATTTATTCTAACATGGATGGGTTAGAATACAGAGTATCTTCCTATTTTAGCATGACTGAGGAATCCAAGATTTATTCTAATGGCCCACCACGAAATCAGACAAAGTTTTTTGGGTTGAGTCGAGCTTTCTGACCGAGAATGCCGAGGTGCTGTACCAACAATCTTGCCTGCTATTCATTTCAATAGTAATATTTTCTGATCGTTCATCAGCATTAGGTTTAAACCATTAACCTAACACTGGATGGTCTATTAAAATCATGATCTTTTTAGTTATTTAAGATGTATGATTAGGTTTGCTATTCCACAACAATTTATGTATTTTGGTTTTAATATTTATTAAAATAATTATAAATAACATAGGATTTTCTTTTTTTTTTGTTATTATTATGGTATATATACATTTTTTGAAGAACGTTTATTCCTTGAGTTTATAGTCCTGTCATAAATTTGTAATAACCTTGTGATCTTATTGAAGAGCCTCAAAAAAGCACTCCTCTTTCTGTATGCTATATTTAGGAAATCAAAGTTGATAACCGGCCATTTCTTGCCGATGTGATCGACAAAGAAAGTGCGACGCCTTGGAGCCCTGCCAGCAATGACGATGCCTTAACTTCTAAAGCCTCTGTTTGTGTTTTTGGAATGTTCTCCCCGATTTCTTTTATATGACGTTTATTGTTTACAAGGGAAAGATAGGTTTCTTTGTTGTGGTCTCCTTATACCCAGTATTGTTCGAAATATTAACTATTTTAGTGTTATTATTTTGGTCTACTGCCAATGATATTGATAGTTTTTTTATTTAATTTATTTTCTACCTAGCCAGCGAATCAGATGATACAACCCGGACAGGGATGAGATGTTACATCTCGGATTTCGTCCAAAAATAAAGTCTGGAACAGTCGCCCTGTTCTTTTTCAGGTTGTTGTCCTTAGTGAAAGTACAGTAGAGCGTCGATTATCCGAACTAATTTTGTCAGTGGTGGTTCGGATAATCGAAATTCACGTACTCGCATATAGTTCTAGGTATGCAAATACTATTTAACGAAGCAGTTTCTGAGAAATAATTAAGGATGGCTTCCTTTATAGAGGTTTTGGGAAAAATAATTTTAAGAATGCCAATAAATAATTTCATCAGACAAATTTGAATTCCTACAATCGGCTTATCCTTTTAATTTAGATCAAAATGACCACTTGAAATCATGAATAAAACAATGAGTTTTTATAATAATTGTTATAAAAATAAAGGACAATTATTTATTTGAATTTCTAGTGGATAATTTGGAATAGAATTATGAAAGTACTTCATAACAGATTAAATTATTAATTAAATTATACAATAACTGGCCTGCAAATGTTTTAAATGTAGGAATTAGGTGGATATAAAAGAAAAAAAAATCAATGCATTAAATAATAGAGATGCATAAAATAAATAAATAATATTAATAAAATAAAGAGAAATGAAAAATATAGGCCAACAAGCTTCCATATTTTAATTATACCAAAATAATATAAATTTACGCAGAACTATAGCAACCAGTTAAAAAAAGTAATAATAAAAACAAACTAGGTATTCCTTAAAAAGTTAGTAACAAAGGTTCGATAAAAATAAGAACCTTCCTGATCAAATTATTCATGAAATTCACGGCTTCTGAATATTATATAGTTCTTAAAATGAAAAGACACTGGCATTTCTTAAAATGAACCTCTTTATTAGATTTATTAATGTTTTATCCTTTGATTACTTATGTTCATTTTTATAATTATCACATGTATTTTTTTAAAAGATTACAACTTTAATGTTCTCACAGTTTTTGGTTGGATTTCAAATTCCTATTCAAATCATCAAAATATCACCAATTTATTGGCTATTTGAAATTCCATTTTTTTCCAACTCTATCGTTGCACTCTTAATAATTTTCTTGTTGGTATATTTCTGTTAGCAATTGTAAATGTCTTAAAATATTTATTTCCATACTACGATGAGTATAATTCCATAAAAGAGTAAATAAAATTATGAATATCTTTATCTGAAGATATAGAGTAGAACTCCAATTAACCGTAAAGGAAAACCGTTACCTAAACTCAATTTTAGGTAAAAGAAAATAATACTGATGGCACGTGAACTAGCTATTTCATTGAAGCAGTGAACTATTCTCGACAAGTTTCAAGTGAAATAAAATAATAATATCTTATTCAATAATATTCAATAATATTCAAATTAATCAAAATTACACACATAAAAAAACAAAAAAAAACGTTCCGATAATCGAACGTTCGGATAACTGATGTTCGGATAATCGACGCTCAACTGTATTAAAAAAATAAAAGGATTAATTTTATTTTAAACTTACTGTACTTTGTTTGCAAGAAATATCTTTTCTATTGTTATTTTTTCAATTTATTTTCGACAATAAATTAAACAAATAATTACCATTTTGAAAATTTGTTTAACCCTTTACAAGTTTTAAAATTTTAGTTTCTATAAATGTTCAAATTCATAATGAAGAAAAAATTTATTCTCAAATGTATTAAATATATTTTATGTTCTATAAGATAGTTTTATTTCGGATACTTGGATTATATTCCTGTAAGATCCTCTGGCAATAAAACAACTTAAAATACAAAGCTAATCAACTTTAGTTGAAATCATTCAATCGAAAGTTGATTGATTGACCTAATTACTCTCAAAATCTTCGAATTCACAATTTAAAATTAGTTCTCCAAACATTTTTGTAACATATTCGATGTTTTTTTAATGTAATTTATTAAGTCCTTCAATAATGATTTAAAGACACTCTCCGATGGAACAGGACTGTGGGTTCTATAGCAGTGAAGATTCGATTCCCGATTGTTAGTTTTTTCTTGATGTTAGGCCTTACAGTTTCCACTTAGCTTCATAAGGTTTACTGAGTAGTTAATAAGGGATGGTCCGCCCTTTCTTGGGTTCCGTATCATTGTGACTTTTTCTCTGACTGAGATATTGAGCAACGGCTTTAATTTTTTTGTACCATAATAACCATCGATAACTTTAAACTTAATTGCTTTAGCTACCTAAATTCTTAAATTTATTTTTGTCCTTTATCATGTAATCGATGGATTCCAAACCTGGCTCTGTAAAATGATTTTAGGCGGTCATTGAATACGTAACTCAGGTGATAAGTAGAATATGTCAATTCGTACTTGTAAAATGAAACGATCTTTAGGTGCAGTTTGAGAGGGAGGAGGGGCAAGATATTTAAATTTAATTACATATAAAAGACTGATTAATTTACTTTTTTTATTAAAATATTATTAAAGTGTTATAAAGATCCTTAACCTAAATCTTTCACTCTCACGCTGAAATCGATAAGGAACGCCAAAAACTAATATTTTTTTAGTATTTAGTTTAATAAATATTTATGAGTTTGATAAAAATATCATACATACGGTATGACATAATGTTGTATTTTGACAAAATTTAATAAAAATAGTGTTATTCCGTCGCAATCATTTTTTATTAGCAACTTTGATTTATCTGATATACAAAAGACTATTATAGAAATCCACTATTTTTTATGGGAATATGAAAAGTGTTTTAAAATTCATTCAGTAAAAATGAAGTAAAACAGATTTATATTTATTATTAGGATTATAAATATTTTGGACGTTCATTGACGTCATTTGCTTCTATACTCTTGATTGGAAATCTATAGATGCCATTTACTTCACAGGTTTATCTGGCAAATAAATCAAAAGAAAAAAAAATCTTTATTTTTTAACTTGAATATTGAATATTAAACCTTTAGAGTGGCTAACTTTTTCCGTGAAGTTTTACTGATATGTGACTTATATTTTGTTTTATGTGAGAATGTTTGAATTTCAATAAATAATGTAATAAAACTTATAGAGTTGAATCAACATTATTTATACAATTTTCTCCCTTGTAGCTCGAGGCATTAGGTAGTGTTTATAATTTTCCAGCGCCATATTTGTGGTAGTCTGTGCCAGGACACGGGAAGGGGGCGAGAGCGGGGGGGGGGGAGAGGCTTGAGTAAGACAAAACGACCGAGGTTTATATTAACAATAGCCGCTGGCAAAGTCGCAGAATTGCCCCCTCCTCCCTTCTACCGCTGATAAATGCGAGCGTTGCGAACCCACAGCATTCCCCGCCAAACTTAGTACACTATTTCAAGCCAACATATTTCCAGATATACTGTTCCAGGTGCCCTTCATCCATTATAATAGTTCTTTCTTCTCTAATTGTGGATAATATAGTGAAAACATTATATCAGAACTGTAGATTTCAGAAGATTAGTCAAAGTTACTTTAAATAATAACATGGTATTGTTAAGTTTTTGTTACGAGCTGACGTTTCGGTCCTAACTCTTAGGTCATCCTCAGGGCAAAAATAGTTTAGAGATAAATATATCAGAGTGATGTTTACAAAATGGTATAAGTATGTGAAAATTTGCAAGACAAAAGTAAAAAATGAAAATATTATAAACGAGGGACACGCCAAGGCGGGAGTGAGGGGACCGGTAAAAGAAGTTTCTGATTCACGAAGACTTTGGCACGCCACATTTAGAAACAAAAATTAAAGATAAAAGGAAAAATGATGAATTTAAATAGCACCTAGCAGGAATTGTAGGATGAGGTAAAGTAAATATATGATTGTGTATAGAAGAGACAAAACTGAAGAATTATGTAAACCAAAATGAGAACGCTATAAAAATAGGATAAATATAGAAAAAGGATGCAAAATATGTGATGAGTTCATATGTGATAGGTTGAAGCTTATAAGGTACAGATAAGCTACAATATAATGAAAATATTATTGGTGATAGTAGTAATTGAGAGGCCCATTTATTCAAATTTGAGTTATCTGTGTTTTCTGTTGGGGTTTATTGAAAGTTTTCAGTACCAACTATTCATTCATTTGATATAATGAACAGAATCCTAGTTGCTAAAAAGAAACTGCTACAACTAAATAAATCGATGAAAGAATATGATATACATAATTATAATAAAAGGATAATAAGAAGGTGATATAACTAAAAGAAACAGTACTGATAGAAAGATGAAGTAGATTGTCCAATTTTATCGAATAAAACAAAAAGTATAAAACATGCCTCTGATTGTTTTTTTGTTGAAGGGCTCAGTATTTACTACAATTTAATCGGTCATTTCAGAAACAACACATGCGACATTTTCATGATTTTGAAAAGTATTTCGAAAAGAAAAGAAACTATTTCGAACTAGAATTCCAAAAGATAAAAATCTACAAAAAAATTGTAGATTAAGCAATCGATTTGTACATCATTTATGCCAGATTTTAGCAGTATAAATATCAATAGATGTTCAGACCACTCACAAACTCAAAACGGGTAAAAATGTCACGAGTCTTTTCTGAAATAACCGATTCAATTATATGATTTCAACCATCCTATTATTGAAAATAACGTGTTTTATTTACTTATTATTTTTTTTTTCCTCCACCCCAATTCCCTTTTTCCTTTTTCCAATTTCCAAGTTTACTTCAAAAATTATCACATTTTGACTCGAACGTTACGTATAGCTCTGGAAATAGGAAAGTCTATGAGTGATAATTATATAGAGGCAAAATATGCATGTCGGTATGAAGGGACACGAAATGGCCGATAAAGCAGTAAAAGATGCTACATGCAGTTCAATTATCTATTTGCCTACATATTAGTTTTGTCTCAAAAACTGAAGCGAATAAATCGAAACCATGGTTAGTCCATATTTTTGCGAAATATTGTTTGTCCCACATGAATGAAAAGCAAGAATGCACTAATTCTACCATGTTTTAACACTTGATACGTGGAAATCAAAAACCCACTAAGCCAATAGGCGTTTAATCCATTTTTTTCAATCAGCTGTATAACTATTTATAGTATAAATAAATTGTATAAATATTAAAAATTAATCGGACAATTTGTATGATTAACTTAAACACTCATCCGGGTGTTTTTTCTCCCTCCTTCAGGTTTGGTTTAATGGACTTAGGATGTTTTTGATTTCCGTGGTTCAAATGTTAGATCTCATAGTTTCTATTTTTTTTTTCTGAAATCACCGAAGTAAATTTGATGGAAATGCGTGTGAACATATTTTATCAAATAACAATTTATAGGATTCCAAAAATAAATCCAAATGCTGTATTAATAATAAATATGATTAATTAAGATTTATTGTAGTCAGAATTCAAAGGTAGTAAATAATGTTTTTGAAGTTTTTTTTTTATGTTACTATTTACTAGTTATGAAATAGTTGTTATAAATTTACCATTCTGTAATATGTAAAAATTATTCTTTCTATATTGCAACTGGATGCATTGTAGGGTATATCTCTCCTAGATTTGCACTGATTGATAATAATTTTTTATTTAAATACTTTTTGAGATAAATAAATATTTGTGATGAATTATGCATTAGTAGGAATTATATGTATAATAGTTTATAATTAAATAATAAAACGAGGATAGTTATCGGAAAAATAATGGATTTGTATGAAACTTACTATAGAATATAGTAATCCATGAATTATCGTATATAATAAGTATAGTAATATAGTAATCCATTTCTGACCGGAGATATTAACGATAGCGTTGAAGGCTTCAAGATGGATTTCAGCTTAAGAGTGATCAGAAACGACATTTGATGAGTTCTCTGCTCACCGTTTTTGTAGAATGAATGGTGAAACAATCCGAATAGTCATACAAGAATTTTAAATCTAAAGCTAGATGTGGGATCCTCAATCAATTAGATCAATTTTATATAAATTTAGATTTATATAAATATATATTGTTTTTTAAAATACATTTATGATTTATAAATTTTTAATTATCAACCGAACAACGTTGCCGACCTGTTTGGCATAACTCATTTTCTAAATAAAAAATATCAGTAATGGTTTATTAATTAACTAAATAATTTATAAATATTTTTTTATTGATGTTGTGTTATCGATTTAGTATATAAATTGATTTTTTTTTTGTTTCAGGTATGCTTTAGTTGTTTATTCTGTGTATCATCTTTATATTTATTTCTACATTTTAGTAAGTTGATTATTTTATTTATATATGTAGCTTTTAGTATGAAATAATAGTTTTTTTTAGAATTTCATTGACTATTGCCAATTTATTTAGTCTTAAAAGTTTTTAAAGGGTTGAAGCGACAATATGCTCTATCTGCGTTTTATTTATTATAGTCTACCGATTGTAGCAGTTAATAACAATAAGTTGTTCTTAATATTATTATCCATGTTCTTATATCTATTATTAGATTATATTGGGAAATTAAAACATAACTTATTTATCTATCTATCTATCGCCTCTACTTTTATGGGTCATTAGTTATTATTTACTAATTAAATATTTAATAAAATATAAGTTATATATGTATTGTTTTAAATCTATGGCTTAAGAAAAAAAAAAAACCTCAGAGAAATGTTACCCGATTGTACCCGACATCCAGCTTATACCAGACATCTAGGGCACTAATACTTAAAAAAGTAAAATTTAATACTTTGATAAATCTAATTTTAAGGCTTTTATGTGAAACTGTTTAGTAATAGTTTTTATTATAAAATTAAAAATAGTTAAGAATACCATGAAAAAACTCCTGAAAACTGTTTCGTAATAGTTTTTTTACTATAATATTAAAAATAGTTAAGATTACTATGAAAAACTCCTGGATTTTCAGCTGTTCATCATGTGTTTTTTTTTCAATTTAACTGGAGTTTTTTTTTTTAGTTTAATTTTATTTTTATTTATTTAGTTCCAGTTTAGTTTATATTAATTTATCTGAAGCAATTAAGGCCAAAAAGTGATTTTGATGGAAGAATCCATTCATACCATAATATGAAGTAATTAATGTGCATTTCATTTGTGGTCTGTGTTCCATGCTATGAACATTGGCCGGCCGTTCCATTCTAAATTGCAGAAGTGTACGATAACGTGTTTCCAGATATAGTCGCTGTCCCACCAAGGTCGTATGTACTATTAAGGCTTCACCTTTTTACCGAACCCCTACTAGTGCTTGGGAATTCTTGAATTTTGTGGAAGAAGCCTATCGTCAGAGAGAGAACATTAACCGTGTTTAAACTCCATCAATATTGTTTCATAATTTTCATAATTAGTTTCGTAATAGATTTGGCAGCTCATCAGTTTTTTGTATGCCTTTATTCTCTTCTTCAATAGAGATGTTAATTAAGTGTTTCTTGTTGTAATAATTTACTGAGCCAATATTTGAACTTCAAGGTTTCTTCGTCGCGTGATATCACGTTTCAGTAGCGTGCTTTAGGACTAGTTGAGTATGAGCTATTTTACTTTACCGGCTTAGAGAATATTTCATTAAACAATTTAAATGTAATCTTCCTTTAAAAAATAAAATCTTAAGTACATAATTATGAAAAGCCGATATAACATAAAGTGAGCGAGTTCTGCCATTTAGTTCTACGCCATCATTTTTTATAACAATATATGCAAAAAAAAAAACTTAGTCGAAAATGCATCGTCTAACAAATTTATATGTAAAATATAATTAGTAAATCTATTATCATTTTGAAAATTAGTTTTAGTGGTGGATTAATTTTCTGTGTGGTGAAAGTTTGGATTCTATGTGGTTTCTCAAACACATGCGGAAACCTAGTAGTAAACTCTGATATAAAAGAAACATTTCATTCAAGACGGACGGTCAAGCATATTTGATTTATCTCTCATGGTCATCTCTACTAATATAATCCCTGGTTAATAGCCTATATTAGTGGTCACTTAAATTAGTGAACTATAATGATATAAACTTTATCAATTTTATCTATTATTATTAATAGTCAGTTTTATTAATAATCAGTTTAATCTATCATTGTCAACTAATTTATTTTCAGTTATTGTCATTACACTATATTTTTAATTTCATAACATTTTACCAATTCATCACTGTTTTCATTTGTTCTCATTATATCTTTTTATTTATTTACTTTGTGCGGTTCGAAACGTTGGTTTCTAATTTAGCTTTATTCCTATTTAATATTTAGCGTTTATCATATATAAATTTTAGGCGCTCCTCGGTCCTAGATTTTTGCGGCCAACTCTTCATATCATATTCGTTCATGGCGATCAGTCCGGCATATTTTGTCAAGAATATAATCTTTATGACGAAAAGCTTAAATTTATCGCATAATAACATCACTTTTTAAATTCATAAATATTTTCTTATTGAATAATTAATAATTGACCTTAAAAATTATATAAAGGAATAAGATGTTCCGAGAGGCGGTCAGAAAAATGGATCACAAATAGTATAAAGTATATATTAGAAACTCACTTTGCAGGTCTTCATCAGAGCTAAATAAACAAGATACAAAAAATAAAATAATGATATATATAGTGAGTAATATTAAAATTGACAAAGTAAATAAATTAACTTTATCAGTTTAATATATTATTAGTAATAGACAGTTTTATTTATAATCAGTTTAATCTATCATTATCAACTAATTTATTTTGAGTTATTGCCAGTACTCTTATCGTTTTAGTTTTTAACATTTTACCAATTCATCACTGTTTTCATTTGTTCTCATTATGTCTTTTTATTTATTTACTTTGTCAATTTTATTATATTTTTTTCGTATATTTTTTTAGTGTGTTCTCTTAAGTCGGGTCCTTGAGGGCTTAGTGGTAAAAGTAGATGAATATTTGATTTAAGAACCCCTGATCTGAATTATGATTGATAGCGGAACACAAAAACAAAACAAAAATTCTTCATCCACACCTTCTAAGATAATATACAAGATTCATAAATTATTTTAATAAAAGGGTAATTAACCCCCTAAAACTCTCTAATCCATCGGCAAATGACATGAGAGGGGATGTAATCGAGTACTCCCTTGATGAGATGACTATCTCGGAACCTTTGCAATAATTCTCTCCTCTTCAGAGATGATCATGGCGAGATAGGGGCCCTGAGTTGATTAGTTTCTGCAACAGAGGATGAAGATATGGAGCGTATCTCTTTCATTATAGCCAAGTTTTAGCAAACCAACTAATGACTCTATCTAATCATTGGATGTTCTGAATCTAGAATGCAGTGTACTTTATCAAACGGATAGTCAGCCATTGCTTGATTTCAGAGTACTGTTTCGATTTGCATTGAATGACTTTTTTTTGTTTTTACTAATTCAATCGTTAAAGTTTCATTAATAATCAGAGGTCAGTGTAAAACAGATTTTTCACATTAACCCTTAGCTAGTGCAACCATTTGTGCTTCTCCTCTTACAAGGGGAAGGCACAGTGAATGGGTCTCCGATTTCAATCAAATTTTTTGTAGTGATTCTATATTCAAAAATATTGGACACGTGTACCGGCGTTCGTTCCATTGGGCCCTAGGAGCCGAGAAAAAATAATAATAAAACACGCCAAAAGTACATCTCGAGTTTGTGAAATATCGACGTGATTTTTCCGACATTTGTTATTCAGTGTTTATAAAAGGAAAAATACAAGTTTAAAAAAGAATTGATATCTGGTTAAATAAATTGAAAAAAATGTTTAGATTATTGGGTAAACCAGCCTCACCAAAATTTATGACAAACTTTGATTAAGCGCAACGAAAAACCTTTAAGTTAAAAATCTCATCGAAAACAAAAAATAATAATTTTTTTTTTCAGTTTTGAGGAGGTTAAAAATTTGTAAGCCAAGAAATTACGTTTCGATTTGGAGCTTTGTATCTCGTCTTCTCAGTTTATACGATTTCTATTTTCTTGGACGCGTTGGAAAGAGGGACGTTTCTTCGTTCCTTACATTTAAACAGGCATTGCATTGTGCTGAAAGTGTGTTTAAAACAATATGATGTCAAACGAAAACCGAAATTGAGGTTTTTTTGCGAATAATGGTTGTTCTAAAACACGTAGGAACACATCAGTTAAAGCAGATCGCGTAGATTAAAAACGTTTACCGACGACCCAAATTTGGTTTGAATCGTTTAAAGAGTTCCTGATTTATGGGCATTTTTTTGAATATTTAAAATTATATATATATATATATATATATATATATATATATATATATATATATATATATTGGTATATTATATAAGCCTTCAAAGAAAGAAAAGAAAATATTTGTCACATAGCGGATTCGTCTTTCTTGTATGGAGCGTCTCATTTGTTTGATAGTCACCAAAGCAGAAGCTGAAACGTCGTAAGAATAAAGATTTGTCATTACCACCGATTTTTATTTAATACTTGGTTATCATCAGGCATCTATAAAAAAAAATTATCCATAGTACCTAATAATAATTAAATCTATGATATGATTCTCGCTTGTGGTCTCGAAGGGTTTAGGACTATGATTTATCTGTATCACAATTTTATGTAGGTGTTCTATAGTAAGCTATTTTTAAGTTCGAGAAGTAGTATATATTATAGTTTTTTTTTGTTTTTTTTAAGTTTTTCTTGTAACAAACTATTAATCAGTCGTTTGGTCTCCATCTTTAGAAGCTCGGTTGTCTCAGTATAATGCTGATAGCTTATTAAGCTGAGGGGAGAGGGGGGAAACCAAAAAAAAACCAAAGGAATAACGAACGTTAGTGGAGACGATAATCGTGGGCCAGGCCGCGCGAAGAGGTGCGCCCCTGCTGATGTCAGTCTTACCTGCTGCCCTTGAACCCCAACTCTTCTGGTGAGATGAATTATAGTCCTGAGGAAATTCAGTAGTTCGTTCCGGGGTCCTATTCATTATATGCTTATATTCTCGGCCACAGTTCGGTGGGCTGGATTTAGAGGATATGGTTTATCTAGAGGATATACCTGGATCCTAGAGGATATGGTGCGCATTTTTTCTCCTTTTTTATTAGAACCCATACTTCTCGCTATAGGGCCTATCCAACCGTAAATAATGAATCGGCACTTTTAAATACCACGGTTCGAAAGATAAAATGAGTAATATAAATTGCTACTACGGGAAATCGTGCCTCGTTACTATCTTAACATCTAGGTTTCATTGGAGATAATTTGATTTTACAACGTCGTATAGCTTTCTCGGTTTTCCATCTTACGTAATCACCACGTTTGCATTTGGTCATGATACGTTTCATTTGTCCTGTATGGAAAGGATTTGCTTCTAATAGTTGTCGGTCGCTCGGAATTGGATATTGGAAAATGTGTTACGAATGTGTCACGTCACGACATGTTCTCGTCAATCCAATGAGGCTCTTGTGAATATCGATCCGTTTCATCCATCGTATATGCTCCCAACGCGAGTATAAATAAATTATTTCGCAATTTCAAACAAAAAAACAGCAAATTATATTTGCAAACACCTCTACGAAAATCTGTCATTACAGCCTATTGCATCTTGTAATTATATAATTGTTTTTTAATGAGATCCATTTGTATTCTATGAGATTCTCATTGTCTATTTTGATTAATTTCATGGGCTGTTTAATACAACTGGTAAGATTTACGCGAGCCATTTGACATTTACAAATTTTCTTAAAATTATATTTCGAAGTGAGGATTCAATGTAAATGGAATAATTAATCTAGGCAAATTATTGCAATTAATTATTTTAATATATCTATAATACTAAATTTAATATTATTATTTTTTTTTTTATTGAAAACTTATCAGCGCTGTCTTAATACCAGTTTTCCAATATTTGGATTCAAAGACTGAGAACAGATAACTTCATTATACCAGATAGGAGCTTCTCAGTTAATTTTGATTTGAAGGTCATTTTATTTAATTCAATGGATGAAAATAATTGCTTGTACAAGGACGTACACACCAAATAGCATGAAATGTGTGTAGACATTTTTAATTTCTCTGTACGTAAGAATATATTTTGGGAATTCCTACTTAACGATTTTTTTTTTTCATTTAAAACCGAATCATTCTAGAAATACATTAATTCCAGCTTCAAAACAAAAAGGCCCAATAGAAAAATATTTTTTTATTTTATTTTAATTTTTTGAAATCATTTTAACTTTCGATACCTCTGGCTTAGTCCAAAAATTATTAACTCTCAATTTATCATACATTACCATAATTATGTTAATAACGAAATTATTCACAACGGCTGTCCTATTTTATCACAGATCGTGCCATATTTCTTTTTCCAAATTAACTTATTTAAAGCTAGCCTACTATATTTTCTCTATTCTTGACCGTACTTTGAGGATTGAGAATAATAAAATACTTGTTTCTAAACTAGATTAAGGTTGTATTGCAACTACATGCTAATTTTTAAAATATTAATAATAATGTCATGGTTGATTAATGTTCATTAAAATTATCTTATTCCAAGGAGCCCACATTTATTTGATATACATAAAGGATATTAAAATTATGACATATACAATCTTAAATTTTATATTTCGTGGATCTATTTGTCCTTTGAGAACCGAACCGAGAACATTTCCTCTCCCGTTTCCGTTCTCCGGAACTCATTTGAAAGGTGTACACCCCTTTTTCCAGGTGGGTAGGCGGAATTGAGGGCCCCACACCCTAGTTTCACAAGGCTGGGAAAAGGTGAGTCGGTTTCATAAAAACAATACAAAACCAGTAGAACCGTGTGAGTACCCATGGCGAGTAACTACTGGCTGAGATCCCGGGGGCTACGGTGGAAATGGGACGACCATTCTAGTTAGTACAATGCGTTCTTCACAACTATCACGCACGAAAAAGGTTCTGAAACCGTTAATGTTAGAAGGAAGGTTAGAAAGGGAATAAAACCACGGAGATTACTTATCCTATACAGCTTTTTGGATTTTTGGTTTTATTACTCGTTAAGACTCATATAAAATTAGAAGGATTGCTTAACAAAGCACAATATTAAGAACAGGATTTACAAGGAGAATTATTATTTTTTAACAGCATCATTTGTTTTTAATCCAAATTTTATTATTTTTATTTTCTCTGTAATATTGCCGAAACCATGGAATAATTATTCTACATTATTATATTTTAATTGTTTTCATTTGGAAATATTAGAATCTGCCATCTATTGGCTATTGGTAATTATGATATAATGATTATTACTTAATTTAATAATTATTATCTAGAATTTGTTTGTTCTCAAGCAAATCTATTTATTCGTTCTCAAACAAATCTATTTATTCATAAAAACAGAGTAAAATTATCATTTTAGTTTACGATGAAAATTGGAGTGTATTGCTTATAAATTATAACTGATTTGCAACCTCCTTCTCTTTTTCGTGTACTTTTGACTGTTCCTTCGAGGTTCTGACATCATTGTTTCATACTGAGACAGAAATGATTTATGAGATGTATTTATTAATGTGGGTGACATTTATTTACTTGCATAGTTATATACATACATTTAAAATAGTCTATGTGTTCTATATTTCCTGTTTTTTTCTTTATTACGTATTTTCAATTATTATTTAGTTATTTTCGTTATTTAGGTATGAATTTTTTGTATTTTTCTTAAAATTCTTTGGAAGGAAAAAAAAAACCTTATCCCCACTTCTTTTCCATAAATATGTTTCTGTTACATAGTTGCCGCTCATTTCCTGTGGCATATTTGTTATCACAAGTCGCTTTGGTGATAACTCTATTGCTTTTTAGAAATCATCTGACTATTTCGTGTGTTTATTTTATTTGATTTGAACTTTATGTTTATATATTATTCATTATTTTTTATTCAGTTGTTTATTTTATACAGGCCTGTTATCTTGCTTTATTTGTTTGTTTAATTTTTTTGTTATCATTCTCTCTCTTTATATATTTTTTTCTTTGTTTTTTTCTTACGTTGTTCCAATCTTTTTATTACTCATTTGTACATGTTTCATTTTTCCTTCTTATATATTAATTTTCGTATCACTTTATTTTAAGTTATTTTCTTATAGGCCTGAAGACACATGGTTGGGCCGAAACTTAGGCTCTACGATCCACCACTTCCAAACTTGATTTATTATTCACATAAAAGCAAATGTTAATTTTTTATCGAATTATTTAAACCATTTAGCTTTCCATGCTGATGAAGTATTTGCTACGTATATAAAATAAGCCGATGTGGCAGCTCTTGTTTTTAGATATTGGCCGGTGAAGTTCGTCCCTCGGTTGGAAATTCCAATTTTACTATCCGAAGCTCATTCAAGTTTAAACGAAGCGGTCACGAACGGTTATCCATCCGATTAAGCATAGAGCATACATGAATGTAAGGTATTCCAACCTACGTCGCGTGCCAGCCGTGTTCGAACAGTATTGACCAACTGTGGACTTTTTACGCTTTCCCCAGGCGGCTTGGGAGCTATCGTTTATGTTAACTGCGGGTTGGTGTCGCTGCTTGGTAGAACAGTTGTACGCAATGGCCTCGCAAATAATTGTACTCGTTCTCTCTCTGGCGAAGTGACTGTTATTTCTCCCCCCCCCCCCAAAAAAAAAAAAAAAAAAAAAATTGTAAGATAAAGCCATTGTGCATAATATTTATGTTATTAATAGTTGAAGTCTTTTATGTTTGAAATGATGAAACATTTTAATAGGATAGGTATCAGCTCATTGGCTAGTGTGCGTAAAACTTAAACTATGTTTTCATGGAACCATTTTTCATCATATCTCTAATATATTTCAAGTTAATGATGGAAAAAAAGAAAGAGCTTTTGGATTGAGTGGGATATTTCAAAGCGAATAAACTTGTTTATTGAAATTTATCAAATTCACATTGCATATATCTTCCTGCGCACGTATCTCATATATTTATTTGACCTTAAATTACATTAGTTACATATATTAATTCTGTGCTAAGATATCAAAATGTTATGAGTTTCTTTTTCCAACCTCAAGAGGTTTTCACATTCCGGAGTCTCATTCTTCAATTTAATTCATTTTAATATTCTCGTTTTTGTCTTTTTCTTTTTAGTTTATGACTGAAGAACGGTTGCAAATTGTAATAAGTCGTCGAAAGGCACCGAATGGCTGCCAAAATGTTAACATATAAACACTACTTGGAATATTATCTGCAGCGTCTTCTCGCACAAAATAGTTTTTAAACAATTGCAGCAAGACAATTCTGTGCAATATATATTTTTGGTTTGTCAAGATGAATATGAATTTTAAAAGTTTCGATAGAACATTCTGTTTCCATAAAATAACATTAAATTAGAAATTATTAATTTTATAATTTCTACTTTTATATTGCTACATTATATTATTACAGAGCTTATCGTAGAGAACTGCATGAGGACTTTCGGACACACTCGCCTTTCAATCTTGGGACTTGTGTTGATACGTTGTATCTTTGCTTATATTGGTCTGGATTTACACATACTCAAACACACTCAAACATAAAGACGAACACACACATACACACCATTTTGGTAGACTCGGTTGTCTGGGGACCTCAAAATGTGTATTTCCGTTGAAAACTCGAATTCGAAATGTTTGAGGAGAGCAGTATTTCCGATTTTTATATATTTCATATAAAGGTAAGTGAAAGTAAAAAGTGACTTATGATATTTCGTCATAAGATCAGAGATTTGATGTTTTAGGTACATTTTACTGCATTCCATTAATCCCTTTTTTATTCTATTAAAAATTTTATTTTCTTATATGTAATGTGCATGCAAATATTCACTTTCATATTCATTTCAGAAATTGAAATGTTAATATCTTTAAATACAAATATTGTATATGGTACATATTTGGGAAATGGAAGACTTTGAGTTGATAGATAGATAAAATATTTATCTATACTAGAAACATTAATTAAAAATACCATTTTTACTGAACTATAGACAATGATGGTCCATGTTAGTTCGAGGTCTTGTTTGGATTTTTGCCATAAATTATTATTATTATTATTATTTTTTTATATAAAATATAAGTATTTATTTTATATTATAAATTTTATTTATTTATCGTAGGTAAGTTGTAACACTTATTTTTTTTACTTAATACTAATTTATGAACAATTATAGAAATGTGGAAAGGAAAAATTATTTTAATGCTCAATTGATAAATAATAAAACAAATTTTAGTTAAAATTACAATGGAATAATAAGGTTTTCTTCATATAAAACTAATATTTAAATGTACTTAGTAAGTTTATTTAGTATTGAAAATAAAGTCTTTTAATTACAATTTATAAAATAATATTCCCGCCCGCAGTTTGTATATCTGCTTATTATATAATAAATTGTCAATCTATACCTAATTAATTTCTTGGTTTTGAAATATATCTTGTACGTTTCATATACTAGCCTTGGACTTTTTTTTAACGTACTGACTGATGGATAGCATAAATACTAATTTCTGATTCAGTTTAGAGATTCTCGTTTTTAGCTTGATTGCTTTCCTTGTTTTTTTTTTTTTTTTTCTCAAATCATTGAATGCGTTATAAAATGAAATATTCATTCATAAGAAAATCTACAGTATTTTCTGTTTGATTTGGTATCGGGGGAGGTATTTCATCACTCTCCTACAATGGCCAAGCGATGAAAATTCGCATTTTTCGCGATTTCATAAGAGATACCAACAACCCTTCAGCCGGAGGTGAATTTATGTTGCCAGTGTGGAATGTTTGCATGTTTGGCGTGATCTCCATTATTGGAGGGCCTAAGAGCGTGATGGAATTGAAATGCACGAGATTGGATAGCGATGGCTGTCAGAGAATTTCTGGCTGCCAGGTCCCCAGGGGGTTAGGAAAAGCCGTCGGAGCTTACGTAAAACCGTGAAAAACACCGAAGCATTACGTAGCCCGGGCTTCCTGTGTCGCCCGCAAGGTTTTGCCTTTTGTCTCCGTAAAAGGATAGTTTGAGTGATTGGTGTTTTTCCTTAATTCGTCAGCCCGGCTGTGACAGATTACCTCTTCCTCTATAAAATCGACTCTCATAGTCATTCAAATTTAAGACTGTAATTAGATGTTGTTGTTTTTTTCAATCCTTTGAGGAAATTCAAATTGTATTGCAAAGAACAGTATAAATATGAAAAACTTTAGACAATGAAGGAATTATCTCAATAAAGTATGGTAAACATTTAAAAAATTTTTGCAAATTATTCCAGTAAGTACTTATGAAATATCATTAATTCGTGATAAATTATTATAAAAGTATTGAATTATTTTAGAAAAATTATATTCAATATTCTCTCTACTATTTTCTTAAACCGGTCCCGTGAAATATTTTCTCTACCCGTTCCCTCATTTCATCTATCTTGGATGGTATTCGAGAAAAGCCCTTATTAATTCCCAGTTTGTGTACATCCTGATTCTTATTAGTAAACTAACTTTATTGAAAATGAATTAAACAAATGCCTTGCAAAAAATAATAATTAGTACTTCAAACTAGTTTGCTTACAAAATCAAACATCGCCTATCAGTTTAGACCTCGTTTACTCACATCAGACTATATCCATCGCCTGGCAGCATGGCTTTGATCTCGCTAAATGTACATCTCTCTTCGAAAACCCACATTCCTCACACCGATTAAATATTTGATATACTAATATGGTGAAACTACGACGAAAGACTCCTTTCGACTAGTCTGACTGAATGATTTTAACACGATCGTGTCAATCCCGAGATTTAGAGATAAAGCAGATTACTTCTAAATATTTCAATCGATTCACCATAAAAAAAGCCTATTAAGCGTGCAACGTTTTTAGCAGAACATTTATCCGAAGGAATTAATAATTATTATCGTTTGTAACCTTTATCGCCGAACTATATGACCTCTGTATTAAATTTTAATTGTTGAAGTGTTTATTATGACCTTCAAGTAAATTATTACCCCTTTCGGCTCCCAAATTTTATCAATAATCAAATATATTATTTATATTGCTATAAAAGTCTTATAAATTTGAGATGTTTTACGTTACATTTTAATATAATTTTTGATGAGAGTTTATTATGACCTTCAAATCTGATCCATTCTCTTGCACGGGATGAAGTTGTCGACTAATAAAATAGACTATTTTAGCGTTTATTCTAATGTATCTCTATTCGCTAGTATAATCAGTTCCAATTTAATAACTAGGCAGGATCTATCGTAACATGTATGGACGGCTTTCTGGGCCTAATAGCTTCAACGAGTATGAACTCGGAGATTGTTAAAAACAGTGGCTCTTCGTAGTGGGAGCCTCCCTCCCTCCGTAATCTATCGAGCTTACCTAAATAATACAAATTATTAGTTAATTAAAATACAAAAGGGGCTAAGGGAAAAAAAAAAAAAAAAAACATGTATCAATGTTAAAACCGACTATTTTGGAAATAAGGACCTCTATCCTCGCCAAAGCTAGTATTACTTTTAGAACGTTACAATATGTGTATAAATTTTCTCCTCCTCCTCTCTTAACCAAACCCACCCTTTCTTACGCGATTCCTAATAGGCTTTCGGGGCAGACTATAATGGATAAATTTGTTTAGCCAGTTATAGAACGATTATAATCTTTTATTCATAATGTCTCCTTTTTATTTTCAAACTTCATCTCTTATAAACAAACACATCAAAACTTATTTATCAATCAAACATATTCATAAATGTTTATTTTTTTAAGTTTTATTAAGTGACGTACTTCTGCTAATCAGTAATGGTATCATTATTTTGCCCGATTCTGTTATTTTTAGGATAAAGTTTCTTCCAGAATAGAGATTAAATTTTTATTACGTTTAATTGGTATTTATTTCATGAGATGACTGAAACATATCGCTCGCTACCTTGGAAGAAGACCGGCACCAATGGCGTACGCAGGAGGAGGAGGATTGGGGGATATATCCTCCCACTCACGAAATGTACGAAAACAATTGTTTATATTTTAAGTAATAGTTGTAATCCAGTTTTTCATTCTTGTCCTTAAAACTTATTCCAAATTTGGCGATTATAAATATTGGAATTTTCATCATCAAATTTCAACTGATTATTACATGTTTCCTTATAATTGTATAAATAGGTTCTTGAACCAGTTTGCAAGTAGATGCTTGGATGTAACTCGTGTGGTATGTTTTTATTTCAAACATATTTTTAGACCTAAATTTTTTGACTTGTGACAGTTTTGATGAAAAAACGACTGCTCTCCAGCAGCCACACGATGAATATTTTTTTTTGGCTCTCTTCATCATAAATAAATAACCATCTCGTTGATTATGATTACAAAAAAATTGGAAAATTGTTAATTTATGAGTTTTGCCAGTCTTCTTATGTAATGGATATTCCTAAAATATAAAAGTTATTTGATAATCATATCAAATAAATAAATTCAAATTAAACACATACCAACGGTCTTTATATTACATATAAAATACTTGTTCCAAAAAATAACAAACTAATTTAATAAAATCTCTAGTAAAACACTTTAAACGTTATTGTTTTTTTTTAAATGTATTTGATTAGCACATTAACAAATTATTTTGAGTATTTTATTGGAAGTTTCATTAAATTTATATTACATTTTAATACTTTAGAAGACTTTTATTTATTTTTTTTTTTGCTTTTATTAAGTATTTAATAAAATACGTCCATAAAGTATATGTAGATCTTAATCGTTCAGACATTTCAAAATTCTTGTGTTCTGAATGTGACATGTAGACTGTAGTTACGTATTTTTAAGAATTGTATTCAATTCAATTCAATTTGTTGTAACTTAAAAAGAATAAATACTTTGAATTATATTACAAATTAAAAGAAGAAGTGGTTTTATATTCTTTGTTTAAAATGCGAATATAATTTTGATTTATTCTATAATCAGCTTGAAATGCAATGTAGAAGAGAATGTAAGCCATGTGCCGCTGCCTTCCTGAAGTTATGCAGTAAGATGATTCTAGGCCACCCTCTCATATGTTGATGAGGGCGGGTTCGGGTTTCCACGTGTCCGATGTCGGCTCAAGTGTTCAGTCGCTTGTCTTTTGTTCTTTAAAGAATTTCAGAGCCGTGTGTAAAGCTGTGATGTTGAAAAAATACTTAACTATTTCATCAATAAAGGTTGACCCAGAGAAGATAGGCGTATAACATTTTTATTAATCATGATTCGAAAATAACTGTTTAATATATATTATTTATATGTTTTTTATAATGGAGTTACATATTTTTGCTGCTAATGGGTTCATCGATCAGGCTTAAATCGCGTCTTGAAAACAATATTTATTTTCTTTTAATAATTCTAGATTTTTATTTTACGTTTGAAATTTAAACATGAATATTGTAAATAAAAATGATGTTCGGAGAAAATACCATGTGCTATTTTCTTTCCAGACGCCCACGAGGATTATGGGGGAAATAAATTTGGATGAGTGTTTAAAGACTATTTGGTTTGAGTGGATATGAGGTTAACTGTGGAATGGCAGGTAAATTTATTATATTAGATATTTATTAAATAATATTTTTAATAACATGATAAGAAACATTTAGATTTTTTTTTTTTTTTATTATGGTCAGCTTGAACCTTATTATCTTCGGCATGCAGATCAAAGATTAATAACATTTTTTTGTAGGAAATTAAGTCTTGAAATAGTATTTGTCTAAGCAATGGTTAGTTCGTAATCTATAAGTTTATAAACAAACATCAACATCAAATCACAATATCGCATTTAATAGGATATGTTTATTTCTAATTGATTATAAGGTGGAAAGGATTTAAACAAAAAAAAACTTTACCTTTTAAATGTCCGTGTCATGAGATGAAAACAAGAATTCTGTGGTCCTTTCTAATTCTTCCTACATCCAAACATTTCTAGAGCTTCACACCCAGAGAAACACACTGATCAAATCTTTGAAATAATTTATATCCTGGATAAAATAAATCCTGTTGGTTATTTTTCCTCAAGAACCTTTGAGTAAATTATAAAATGTTCTCTATGTTCTTTGTTTGTCTTTTGATAAATTAAGTTTTTGAAAAAAGACAAGGGTTACTTCAATAAGGCAGAAAAAGGTCTTTTTTTTTTTTCTTTTTCTTTTATGTAAATTGACAACATACTAGTGCATAAATGGACAGCCCGTTTTTCGTTTGTAACCGCTTACCACGAAAAGTACTGAACCAATCTTTACCAAATTTTAACTACATCATCTTCATATTCCCCGGAACGTTTAGCTATAATAAAGTCTACAGATTTTTCATTATAATGTTATTTTTAAAAACTATCAATAAATTGCCGAGAGAAAAAGTGTTTAACTTTTGTATAGGTACGTTTCGTAGCTATGCAACTTCATAACACTTTGAAGCAAAATGACTACAAAACTTTTTATTAAGTGTGAAATTATTGGGTAAAAATGTTATTTTACGAATAAAATCGGAGGATAAAAAAAATAATAGCGTGAAAACGTGAAACTTATTTGATGGAAGCAGTATTGGCGTTCTAAGGAAAATTTACTGCGGTTGTGACCCTGTTCCATGAAAATGTCTGAAAGAAATGAGGCCGATTAGCTTTTTATACTTTTCGTTATTACTTATTGTTACTTTATTAGGTTATTACTTTAAAGGTTATTTTGTATCTTAGGAGGCCAATAACCTTAAAAAATGCATGCTTGTAATATTCAAGAGCATTGCAATAAAATTAAAATCGAATAAAACAGTAATTACTATTTATGTGATCCAAAATATAAAAATAATAATTTGTATGTACTCGTAAATATCTAATTTCAACTAAATACAATAAATGATTTTTTGATTTTTTTTTTTTATATAATCTATATATATACTCAAATCTAGCGATAGCGAATCATTGCCGGTTCAGCTAATTAAGTATAATTAAATACGCCCAACATTACACAGGTATTGGCGAAGCGGCTATTATCACTGCATCACTATAAAAAAAAAGGCCTATTCAATGGGCTCAAGATGAGTTGCCTTCGCAGGTGTGAGTTAGCTCAGCCATAATTAACTTCACCCAACCTTAATTTAGGTCTCGTAGACTTGGCAGCTGCTTCTTATTTACTTATTTATTACTTATTGCTATTCAAGTGTTAGCATGTTGTTCCCATCCAGGCTGAATGGACCTTCTATTTTTTACAACTTATAATATCAAGCAATTACAAATTTAACAAAAAGATCCCCTCTAATATCTAAAATTATCATCATCGAGGTTCAAAATGTAGGTAGAGCATTTCTACCAGCAGCAATTATCATTTAAAACAGATTATTGGGATTGCGAAGCCAAAAAAGACAGTTACTTTCAAATGTACTGGAAGTTCGATAAGAGTTTGTCTTCCATTTGAAGTTTTGCCAAGTTTCCTTGTGGTGTATGATTTTCAAATTTAGTAATGGCATTGATAAAAATGCCTGAGTAATGGAAGTCGTATAGTCGAATGCCAAAACTTCCAAATGGTATAATATAAATATACGTTTATTCAGCTGAAAGATAACGATTATAAAATCTTCAAGGAAGAATTAATTTAAATTATTTCCTTCTTTTTATATCATTTTATAGAAACAAATTCTATCCCTTCTTCTAAATGTACTCATACTTTTTAGATACTCATATAATTTTTTTTAGAGACGTGGCTTGATTCTTATAAACTTTTTATGCTGGAATAGTGTCTTGATCTTATTTAATGAAACGTTATTCTTTATTGTTATTTTTGTTTATTTGGTTTATCGTCTTTATGTACTTCACCTAGGGTATGAAGTAGTTATTGTTTTAATTAACTAACAGTTGTTATGGTGTGTCATACTGTGTTTCAACCTTAGACAAGCGAGACCATGGAAGTGGGATGTGATGCTTGGCTATCTTCGCAATCGAAAGGCGATTGGCCCTTTTCTTTAACTTCAAGTCCCATTTTGGTTTATTACTTTCAATAATGAACCTTTGTAAACGACCAAGAGAAATAAAAAATTAACACCCCTATCAAAATTTTAGTTTTATATTTCTAGATACGTTGAATCCAAATATCGAATATAAAAAATCCGTTCGTCCGTAGCATTTCCCTGAGATTACTGAACTGATATTCTCGAGATTTGGCACTGAAGTTACAGATCACTCCAGGATGGACTTCGGAACTCGTCATTACAATCCGCCTTTTCGTTTCAAAATGGCAGGCGATTAGAGATTTTATGCCCCCGTTACTCAGTCGTTTATTGCGATTATTTCGAAAACTATAACAGATACGAAGAAATGCTTATTTGAAAGATTATCTGATTGTCTGGACTTTAAACCAAAGCGATAAGGAAAGCCGTGTTAATGGGCACATCGGATATTTTTGAAATATTACTGTTAAGAAATGATAAATCATTGTGAAGAAAAATGCACATTTCTGAAGGATTGTCTTTAAGGAAATACTTCGAATTATTAAATTGAATACAATTATTTATTTCAAGTGAAATTTTATCTCTTACCGCATAATTTTTTTGGAAATTAATTTATTAGTATTGAATGTTTGATGCCGATATATACCGTAAACACGGACTACTTGAGCCCTAGGGGCTTACTTGAGCCCACATCATTATACTGATATTGGGAGTACCCAGAGAACCAAACACCATTTTTCTGTTTTGGGCTCAAGTAAACCCCTAGGGCTCAAGTAGCCCGTGTTTACGGTAGTTAAAATAAAATACAGCAACGATAATAATATTATATTATTTTCTTATTACTGCAGGAGTACATTATTTGTATTATTTCGTGTAATTATTACAATTATGTTTAGGATAATTAGGGAGGGTTCTGTATCCTTGGTGATTAAAATATAAAATTGTTAATTAAAAAAAATAGTTTTAAATATATATTTATGTTAAGATCTACAAATTATCTCATATGTTTGTCGCTCTATTTATGTATATATAACTTGTGAATTCGAAGTGGATCTGTTGAATGTTGAATTATTCGAAATCTTTGGGTATTTTTTTTTTGTATTCAATCTTTTAAAACAGCAATGGAGCAGAAGCTGTTGGCAACTTATGCATTTCCGGGTGTCACTCATGCATTTGCTTGCACCAAGTTCTCTTCTTTAAGATCAAGACGATTCTTTCTCGCTCCTGTTTTCCCATCCTTCAATCTTTCCTTTCAGAAAGATTATCTTCCGTTCGAGAGGGTTCAGAATTTTCTTCAACCCGACCAGCCTCTTTCAGAACTCGAGTACCTCTAATTAATTACTTGTATTTCTATAGTTGCACCATTATTATACATTGAGTTGTTAGCCTCACAGATTTTAAGTACTGCTTGAATGACATCCAATTTTTAATCTGGCTTATTACACAAGCAGCCTGGTGTATTTCTTCGTAGTGGAACATTACATCCTAACTTAGGTTTACCTGCTGTGGATGTATACTCTTTAGGACTCTTAATTAAAGATTTTGCGAAAAATAACACCGACATTGTTAGTCACTTTTAAAAAAAAGGCCAACATCCTGCATACCGGAGAACACTCGAAAAAGTCTAAACGGGATGGTGGGAGGGGGAGGATGAGATATCTCCCGTATTATCTCAAACCAGAATAACTCCAAATAAGTGATACCGCTTGGTTTTGTTCTTGGTGCTTGATTCGTTCATTATTTTATTGTCAATGTACATTTTGTACTCTATGACAGTCCTAAAAAAAAATAAAGTTTAAAAAATAGAAAATAACTTTTATAAGGGATTCATTTTCAAGAACGAAGCCCATCCGTTATTTAATGAAAAAGTCCGTTATTTAATGGAAGCTCCAATATTGGGGGGGAAAAAAAAGTCACAATATTGGAGCTTCCATATCTCAACCCTTTCAATCCAACTATTGAACGATTGTAAAGTTTATTAAGTTACCAACAAATAGCTCCTCTCCACTCATAGTAGTCATTCGGGGCGAAAGTGGCTTAGCATCTGTTATCAGGAGATTTCTGATATCACCGAAAATCCAATTTTATTTTTAGATTAAAAGCGATGAATAATTAAAAATGAATGACAAGATTTGAGGTATGAAGAGTGCACTCAAATTTTGTTAAATGCATATCAAATTTTCATCCCTGCCATGATGAAACATTTTCCTTTCGCCGTCCTGATTTCTCTCAAAAACCGGACATGTCGCTTTCATTAGAAATAATTAACGACACCATCCCTGAGTATCGTCTTCTATCTGAGATGAGATGACCGCCTAATCCTGTTAGTATGATTTATGAAGAGAGGAACCGAAGGAGTGGAGGATGCAGGCGCTGAACTTGTACCAGTTGACTTTCTACAGAGTAGAGACTCGAGGGGAAACGGGCCAACTCTCTCCCACTTTCCCCTGGCACCAGCCCAAAATCATGGCTGTCTCTTCCTTTGATACGTTTCACCGATTTCTTACTATCTCTTGTCCCTTTGACATTTTAGTTTGCTTCTTTTTCTCTGCTGCCGATTTTTTTAGTTGGTATGGTAGGACGAACATTATTGACGTGTCTTTTATGGTTTGATTTGTATAATATTGTAAACTCGTCCTCGTCGCATGGATGTTTAGGTTCAGCAATGTTACTTTCCTTTACTTACAGAATCTATTTTTAAAATATTTTTTAACTATTTCTGTTTATGTAATTGATTATTATTGTTGTTGCTCTAATTACTAATTCGTTTGGTGCTTCCACTAATCAGAGAAATAAGTAGAGAAAAGTTTAAGGATTCAGCAGGTTCATAACATAAACAATATCCGAGAACAATATATTAATAATTAATCTCTGTTATATATCAACGTCGTTTTTTGAAAAAGGCTTAAGCGCCAAAAATTCGAAATTTAGGTTTCATGTGATTTTGGGACGTAAACTCCACCTCTATCGATTTCCGTTCACGATATATCGAAAAAAAAAATTGGAAATGGTTTAAAAATCGAATATTGATGACGTAAGTACCAAATACTAACGACTCTCAGCCGTCATTCTGGCCTTAGTGCTCGAAATCTAAAATATATTGTAAATATAAAGGGTTTTCCACCTTAAGGTGCACGGGTAAGTAGCCACGCCCATATCTGGTAGTGTGTGAGCGTTTACACGACCGGTTTTTTTCCGGTCTGGTCTAGTTTGGTCGTCTAAATGCACCTTTAATAAACTCCTACTCTATACATTAAAGAAAAAAATAAAATATTGTTATTTGGCGAAAAATCGTTTCATTTGTTTCCTGTATGTAATGTTTGCTAAATGGCGCTAAGGCCTTTTTCAAAAAACGACGTAGATAAATTATAATCATTTTTATATCCCATTTGTTATATCTCTCTTTCATTTGTTTGTTTCAGTTTTATTTATTTCTTTTTATTGGGTGCTAACTTTCCGTTTTGTCATACTTTACATCCTTAGTCCCACTTCCGTTTCATTTTCTCTTTCCATTGTTTATGATATTATCTACTTATTATTGCTATTACCTAACGTAAATAGGCGAGCAATTCATCAACAATAGCGCTTGGACCTTCCCTATGAGTGTTCCTGGAGCTCCTGGAATAATCTTAGTGGAAGGCTAGTAGTAGAGTTTCGTTCACAGCCTTAATGCCATTTTTTTTTACTTGTGAGAAGCTTTTACTTTATTACGTTTTTTTTTTTTATAAGGTTGTGTGGTTTTTTATTTATTGAAAAAAAAGAAAAGATTTTGTTTATAACGTTCTCCCTCAACATTGAATAAATTTCCACAGTATACCTGACACAGCATCCTGTTCTGCAGGCATTTTTTTTTTTGTACTGAATATTTTTCTTAAACTATATTCAATTTATATTTTTATATCCGTTACTGATTTTACTATATAAAAAAAAATTGATACAAAGTATCTAAAAGTTGTTATCGGCGTGACATTTAATGGAATCAAAGAGAATAGACAGACCCGACCGGACACTGTTTATTATTCACTTTATTCCCTGGAATTGGATAATTTATTAGGAGAGTGGTGGACAGGGGTCCAGGTTCAAAGGATGTCCGTTGGGCATTTATCACCCTAATTATTTATTAATTCGTTGCCGATTCGGTGGCCAAGGGCTTCATTCGACCCCGGTGATTTACCGCCTCCCCGCCTCTTTGTCCCAACCAGCCAGCTCGACCGAGGAAAATTTCGCCTCGGATCCAGCGATTTATCCATGATTCATTGTCAGATTTTCTAGATCTCCGATTAGGCTTGGCCATCGATAACAGTTGGGCTCCCGAGCCCCACAGACGGATCCGCAAAAAGGTTTCCATGTGCTCTTTCCAGTTGGCTAACCGGCTTTCTTACGTGGGAGAATGGTAA
This sequence comes from Rhaphigaster nebulosa, assembly GCA_948150685.1. Classification (NCBI taxonomy): domain Eukaryota; kingdom Metazoa; phylum Arthropoda; class Insecta; order Hemiptera; family Pentatomidae; genus Rhaphigaster; species Rhaphigaster nebulosa. The sequence goes on along the minus strand of OX411309.1, from coordinate 75,235,895 downwards.
TGTTGTGTTTTCTACTTTCCGTTTTCTACTTTCCAATATTGAAAGCAAATCACGTAAAACAGAGGGATGAGATACAGCCCACGTGTTGGCCGCTTTCCGATTGGAAAAAAAGCTTACTGGTGTATTGTATTTTTAGGGTGCAAGGCTATTTTTTTTTGTATTCCCTTTGTTTATACCCGACACGTTTGCTGACAGCATGGTTGTACAGATGACCGCCTTCCCAAGACCAATAAACGGAACGGTTCCGATCATAAACCCAAAACAGATATAAATTGTTCAACACATATGCATATATTTATGTGTGTACTTCAATTTTACTTTATTTTAGTGAAAAGTTTTAAATTAAGTAAAAATATTCCAATTTTTATTGAAGAAAGTTTTTTTTTTTTTAAATCGGATGTAATTATTATTTTCGATGAATCTATCATAAGCGACAATATAATATAATAAAAACATGAAAAAGTACTTACTCAATATACTATTTTTTTAAATATTTTACACATTCCATCTTCATAGAAAAGAAACCAAAAATTAATTGACGTACGCTAAACGTATACCAAAATAACAATATTAACCATAGAATTATTAGACCAGTACACTTAGGTTTATATCAAAAACCCAATTACAATGGATGGATTTCATTTTTTTTTCATTGTGTTTTTTGCACTAAGAAGTAAAAAGTTTTCCTATTAAAAGTTCCGCTTTTTCCTTCTTCTTTTTCTTTACTTTTCACACTTAGAAAATATTTCAATTTTTACCTAGATTATATAACAGGTACGTATGCCCTTTTAAGAAAAGATATTGAATTATTTCAGAAACACACCATCGGAAATTCCTTTTTGTTCATGAAGAACACTTAAATTTTCGATCATTTTCATTCAGTGTTCAATATCTTGAAAACTACCAACCGCGCGAAAAACATCATGAATACCTTTCTTAAAGTTAAGTAAATATGCTAAAATTTGAGTCCCAATAGAGCTCTTTACGTTTACTAGTTCGCACAATAAAGCTTAAAAAAAAAACAACAATTTTTTTTCCAAACCAAATAAAATAAAAAAGGAAAAACGGAAATGGGCAATGAGCAATTGTTTAGTTTTATTCACTCCACCTATTGTCTTTACCAACTACAAGGTTCAGTTTACTATTTCTTGACTAACAAGAACGGTCAGCATCTACACTCAACTTCCAGGCTTACAGCCTTCTCCTCACCCTTTCCCCTGAATACAACGAAAAGCTAGATATACACTTAATAGATGCTGGGTGCGCCCAAAGAGGGTCACCGGTCTGCCCGTCTGCAGCCGGAATCGAACCTAGACCTAATATCCTACACAACTTGAATTTTATACATAAACATATTAATAAAATTTTTTTCTTTCTTTCTAGTTCTTATAATTTATAATAATTGTAAACCCTTATCATCTATGTGTACTTCGCTATTTTAACCGATCCTCTCTGTGTTTTAATATTTTATAAATCAAGGTTAAGACATCCAGTCTTCTGGGGTATAGAAGTAAATTACGCCTATACACGTTCTACATATTTATAATTAAAAAAAAAATGTTGAGATGCGCATTCCTTTCAAGCCTTAAAACATTCTTTATATTTCTATAAAAAAATATTAGGAGATATAGCTGACTTTTAGCTGAAATCGAAATTATGAACTACAAATACAGAGGTCCAAGAAATTTTCCAATAATTTGACAAAATAGTATAATCTCATTTCTTAAGTAATCTTTATGTATTTCCTAAACATTTATTAATTTAGGTATTAAAAAAATATTTGTTTTAGGCGTAACGCATTGATTTCAGTGTGAGCGTCAAGTATTATTGATTTTTTAAAAATAAATTTTCCAAATTATTCTTTTCTAAAAATCTTTCTGTTGGGTTATATATGTCTATTATCGATAATGTCTGATTTTTTATTATAAACAGTCACCTGACACACAAATAGGGTTTTATAAATAATTATTTGAATTGCCTCAGATCCAACTAAATCGAGTAATGGCCATAAAAAGAAAAGAAGTCTGTAAATTTTTTATAACCCAACCTGTCACAAGATAGATATGTTTCATCAAAACGTTTAACGCTGCCCAAACGGAAAGTGATCAATGTTATTTTTCTGCCTTTTGTTTTAACAGTATCGTTTGCGGTTTAAATTTTAAACTTTATTGGATATTTATGAAAAAACAATCGATCGAAATGGTTCAAACTGCTACTTGTACAAGAGATCCAAGAATCGAAATTCCTGGAACTTTGTTGCATTTATACAAATTTTGCAAAGTGGACACGACTGGGCAGTGATTATCCAAAAGCTTTTTTCTAATTTGTATTAATTTCTATTTATGGTTACTGGGTTTTGCATTAGTTGCAATAAATGAATTATCAAAACTATCCTTTTACCTAATATTTCGAATATACTATTTTGGGTTGCCTTATAAACTACATATGTGTTGATGATATGATGTTTTAGGAAATAGAAGTTATAGCACAAAATTATGTTGACTCTACATATGTATACGAAATTTAGTTATAATGAGCAAATATAATTTTAATAATTATTTTCATATGGCCTGTTTTTCTTAAAGCACTTATGCGATTGTGCTTAGGCAATTCAAGGTCTGAAACATACTTTACGAGACCAGGAGCCCTAAATTATTTAATGAATTTGTTTTGCAGGAGCTACGGAAGTTTGGAATATGTTTTTTCCGGTCCATCTTAGGACGAATGAGCTGTTTCGTACGTTCCTAGATGAAAATGAGAAGGGGGCATTATAGGACCAGGGGAACACATTTTACAAATGGGCACTTTTGCAAGCTATTTCCTAGGTCGTAACCAAAGAAGAACCCATTATTTTTATACGGACCCGCCTCTACTGGGAATAAATGAATTATAAATACAACTGGTTCAGCAACTCCCCGCGCCCCATCGCCCATGCGGTTTTTAAACTTTATACACGAGGTAGTCGTCCAACATTCTAGCTGGTTTATTGATCCAGGAACATATTTTTAATAACAGATGTGCAATTTTATAATGTCTTTAAACTATTTAATTGGTTTTAACAATGTTGTCATCCACGATCCAGCAATTAATTTGGTAAATCCGTTCGAGCTTTCACTTTTCGTTTCAAGTTCTACTCACTACATGTCTATATACTATTAATCTTAAATGAATTGTCCATGATAAGAGGTATTTCTTACTCAATCTCGTTTTAATTATTAATAGAATTCCATAAGTTTCATTGAGATGCTCGGTTGACGAATATGTGTTAATTTTGGTTTATTATTTTCAATAATGAACATTTGCAATTTACTAAAATAAACATTTTTTATCCCCCTCCCTTCCATCCCACACAAAATTTGAGATTTAACATTTCGAGATACGTAGAACCAAATATTGAATTTAAAAAAATCCCTCTGTCCGCCGTACACCGTCTGCGGCTTTTCTCCGAGACCACTCAACTGATTTTCTTGAGATTTGGCTACGAAGTTACAGGCTATTCCAAGATGATCCTCGCAACTCGCAATAGTGTAAAAATAAAAAAATGAATTTATCCTTATTTTTCCTGTATGAATGGATGCATAAGAAATTAAATAACTTGTAAAGAAATGGTGCAATGTAAAAGAAATATTTATGCTATTGTTTTTGTCTATTTTATGAGATTACGAGGAAATTTCTGACTAGCAAAGAAAAAAATAGCTGGTAGCAAAAATTAATAAGTTGAAATTATATGCGTGAAGGGAAAATTTAGTTTTTTAAAAACATTGTTATGTTATTATTGTTGACGTACTGTTATTTTTTTTTCTCTGTGTTCATAGTTCCAACATTGATAATTTTTATTATTGCTATTTTATTATTCTTTTCGACCGGTGCTCCTCTACCCTTCCTCCTCCCATAGTATCCTCGGTTTTTCTGAAAATAGTACCTAAACGACTAGGTTAGGTCTACAAAAAGAAGCTTGTAGAATACACTGTGAGCCTTTGCATAATTCATATGTTGGGAATTAGCGAATTCTATATGGGCTTCGCTCTGATAGCACCGCCCTCGCGTTGGCCCCCTAACCTATTTGCCTCAAACTCAGCTTTTCGTATAATTTGTGCAGCATCATCTGCTGTAATTATTTAAATCGCCGTGTATAATTTAAATCTTTAAAAAAAAAAATGACGTCAGATCAGCCTACATCAACATCTTTTTTCTAATACTGTTGGTTCATGTTCATATTTTTTTAATTTATAGATTAGTATTTTATTTTAAAAAGTTAATGAATAAAATTATGTAGTTATGCTTATTTAAAGGCAGAATAATAAATAAACTTGCTTCTAATCATTATGTCTACCATTTATTATGAAAGTGGGATGTCGTAAATTTATTTTAAAACTCTTATTTACCTTCAGGATTACTCTCGGGTACGAACAAATTTTTCTCAATGGTTGGTCTTAACTGTAATAAATCTGGTTCGGGCCATCGGGAGAATTAATGAAGCTAACATGAATCGAATTTATAATATAGGTAATTTGATATGAGATATATTGAATGATATTATAGGAATTATTTTTTTTTTTATAAACGATTTTTTTTTTGTAACTTATTTAGTTTTAATCGGTTAATTAGTGCTTATACTCACATCATGTTTTCATTTTACTTAAACTAAAACTCATTTTTCCGTTACTTATCTGTAGGACTACCGTGATATGATCTGTTTTAATAATATGAATATTTTGAAAGGCGTCAAGTAAATAAGATGAAGCAATTGCTTTGTTTTTTTTTCTGTTTTTTTTTTAACGTCATCGCTTGTTTTCTTATCTCTATTATTAGAAGCCCCTCCTAAATAGAATTTAATGATCCTCGTGAAACAACGAAGGTCAAATATGCTTGAAACTTGAAGTCAACATGATTGCATTTAGTTTAAATTCCAATTGTTTGCTTAGAGAAGCAATGAAACCAGTGACTATCAATGTTGTCCACAGCTTTCAGTATGTCTTCAAAAATGAAATGGAAACTTCTTAAAGTAAGGTGAAATTCATATAATGTATGAAGTAGTATTTGAATTTGTTCATTGAGCCTACTGTGAAAGTACTACTATCAAATATAATATAAAAATAGTTACGGTTTCATTGGCCCTGTTTCATAATATAGTACAAGTACAAGTGGAAATTTTCGTTTTTAGAAGTTACTTATCGTCATTAGATAATAATAATAATTTTATACAATTTTTTTTTAATTTACTGTTTTTTTTACTGAACTATTTTAAATGTTATCGTGTTTCAACATTTCACAGTGTAAGTCATAGGCCCACTTATTCTTATACTCTATTATGAAACAGAGTGCTGGAGACCTGAAAGAATACTCTTTGAAACGTCCCGTCTTCGTTTTTAAATTTTTCATCGTTAAAGCGATCTTTAAATGTTGTATATCTCTCAAGAACCGAGTCTATATTTTAGATTGCCCCTATTGTGTAGAGATTTGGTTTCTCAAATAAAAAAAAGTCAATATCGCTGATGGGCGTGACCGGGAATCATTCTAAAAATTGTTTTGTTTCTTTGAAGTTGATGAATCGCCTGGGTTAACAGTCCGATAGAGGAGATAGGCAAAGATGGAGTCATATTTCATTAATATTATTATTGCCGGGACTAGAATTTAAACAGCGGGAATATTAAGCGGGCGTTTGAGGATAACGCTTGGCTAATGAGCAGTGCCTCTCCTGGGACCACCTGTGACGGCTCACTTCATCATTAATCATTTATTTCCCCTCATCCAGCTTATTTGATGCAACTTTATAAATATTTCAAAATTCCTCTTATAACTTTTGAGATATTGCTGTCTTCTTTCTCAACTTCTGTTGTCGTTTTAGAAGTTGGTGATTGATGTCTTCATGTCGTTTTCTTATCAGCTTTCATTGTTATATATGAATGGAATGCGTAATTTTTTTGAAGGAGATTAAACAATAGTATATTTTCGTTCGTGATTACATTTAAAGAAAAAAAAATATATAAATATATATATATATATATATATATATATATATATTTATATATTTTTTTTTATATAAATAATATTAATATAATATATTATATATAAATATATAATATAAATATATAATATTAATATAATATATAAATATATAATATAATAATAATAATATTATATATTATATATATATAATATATATATATATATATATATATATATATATATATATATTATTTTATTATTTTTAAAATAATATATAATATAATATATATATGTATATTAATATAATTTTATGTGATAAGAAAAACAGAAGTTGGATGAATTTTCCGACCGGATTGTTCATTCAATTGATCCCCAAGAGTGGAATTGTGCTGTAGGAATCGATCGGCATTGAATAATGTAGCTGAAAATGACGGTATCCTAAGAAGTTTAGTGCGTTGCAATATCGACGTATTCTTCATGAGAGGTTTTTGGTTTTCTCTGTGAATCTTTTTTTTTTTTTAATCTACAAATTAAAGTTATCTTAGTTATCAAGGTATATCGGTGGGCGTATGGTAAACTAACGAATCTGAAAAATCCTTTTTTTTTTAGATATTTGGCACATAAGCTGCATTTTATGTGTTTTACAACCTGTCAAATTTTCACGATGCAATCTTTATTCCTCCTTCCTAGTTAAATAAACAATTTCATTTTTGCGAATATACATTTTTACTTCCTTGTACGAAGTAAAGGAAGTATTGTAATCGCGAAAATTTTCGGTTTTCAGATTTTAACGGAAATATCCATTTTGACTAGTTTCGTCGTGGCGTCTGTACGTACGTACGTTCGTATTTCGCATTACTCAAAAACGGTTAGCCATAGAAAGTTGAAATTTTGTATTTAGGATTGTTGTAAAATCTAGTTGTGAACCTCCCTTTTTGGTCACTGCTTAATCACCGGAAGTGGTACTTTACTTGAAGGTCATAATTGATTTCCATCAAAAATTATATTAAAATACTTTGGAAAACTTCTCAAATTTGGTATTTAGAACTTATATATTGATTTAAATATCATACTAGATTTTGGTCTAAATTGGAAAACCGGAAGAGGTACTTTATTTGAAGGTCATATTAGATTTTCATCAAAAATTATATTAAAATATAATGTAAAACATTTAAAATTTAGTAAATAGGACTTTTATATCAATATGAATGTATTTTCTAGATTTTGGTTAAAATTGGTGAGCCGAAAAGGGTACTTTACTTGAAGGTCATAATAAACTTACATCAAAAATTATATTAAAATTAAATGGAGAAATCATATGTTTCGGTAATAAAGGTTACCAACGCGATTTTGTTTATACTCTAATTAAACATTTTTATTATTTATTTTAAGTGTTAATATTGGGCATATAATACTGGTTTTCCTCCCCATTTGTGCGATGAACAAGTCTGCAGCAGGAGAATAAGATATAAGTTAAGTGGGTTCTTCCGCTTAAAATTTAGAAACTGTCGATTTCTAATGCTTTGTCTAGAGATATTGACAGTTTTAATGTTGTCACGGAACACGAAGAAATCTCTTGGAAATTAGTTACCTACTGAAAAAAAAACGACATTTAATTACGGAATCAAACCTCCAGAAACAAGAGTATGTGTGTGTGTCAATAGATGGGTGTCCCGACGCCGAATTTCGTTTTTGAGATATTGCAATTTTCGGAAATTAGTAACCAAATTGAGGATCACTTTTTGAGCCAACGATTTATAGTTTAATAGGAGTACAAGGAAGTCATGTGTTGTCCACATCAGATATTTTTAAATTGCGATCTTGGCAAAGTAGCAAATCAGAAGATTAGATAGTTCGCTATTTGTTTTATTTTCAATTTTACTATTGAATGATGTGGTAAATTAGCGAATCTGGCATATTCGTCAGTTTGCTACTACTGATCTGCAAAGATTTTATCAATTGGCATTTGATTAAGTTATGAATCTGCCACATTCGTTAATTTATCATAACAAAAATCGGACGAATTGTGTGATGTGATTCCTGGAAAACTATCTGATAAAATTGTAAACAAGATTGCAAGGATGACTCCAAAGAAACGAAGGATTGATCCGTTAATTTGCAATGAAGAAACAATCAGGAATTTTTATTCCGTATATATTGAAATTACGAGTAAAGAACTTGATAAAAGTTTTAAAATAAATTTGTTTTTGTTTTTATGTTAGTTACTATGTTGTTGCATAAACCGGTTCTTTAAATTTTCAACTAAGCAATATTCACTAATAAACAGGTTTAGTTGTAGAAAAAATAGATAAAACCCATGTAAACAATTTTTTTAACAATCGAAGTTCTAATTTTCACAGAAAAAGTCTTGATCTGTTAAAAAAAGAAATTTAAAAATGTTTGTTCTTATTCTTTAATGTTATTAAATTATGTTTTTTTTAATACTTAAAATGAACTTTGATGTTTTAAATTCTGGTTTTTATTGTATTTCAAGTGCATTCCCCCCACATTGTCTTGTAAGAAATAATTTTCATGATAACAATTTTTTTACAAGTTAAATAAAACATTTAAAATAACAGGAGTAGATTTATTTAAATAGACCTAGTCAAAATTGAGAATGAAAAAAAAAATGCTGTCATTAAAAAAGTGGCAAATAAACATTTCATTAGATTTGACAAATTCACAAAATTATAACTTGGGTTGTGGTAAACTATCGAAAATGGCTGTTCGTTATTTTGGGAACACTAAATGATCATCTTTCTGAAAAATCCCCTTCATTGTAAATTAAGGAATATGCACTTCCAGGCGATTGAAAAATTATTACATTATTAGGACTATTACCACCAATGAATTCTCGAAAGTGTGTACCTCTCCGTCTTAGGGACAAATTAATCTCAAATTACTTTCTTAAAAATATTTTTACACCTGCTGTTGTGTCGGATTAAAACGAAAAACTATTTTTGCGTTAGATAGATCGCGCATTGAGGAAGGCTTTAGTTAGATGACGCCTACGACCCATAGGAACGGAGCAATAACGATAAATAAATTGCTAAGAGGAAAAGTGTCCAACTTGCTTATGGGACCAAGTTGGCTACACAAGCATTTAAATAAATGTAAAATTACTGCTTGAAACCTTTGTTTTGTAAACAAATAAAGTCGCACTTTGTTGCCCTTTATAAAAATTTATTGTTTTGACCCTGTTCCATGAAAATGCCTGCAACAAATGAGAGCCGATATCATGTTATAAGTTATTATTTTAAAGGTTATTTTTGTATTTTTGGTATCAATCCAAATTTAAAACGAAGAAAGCCGTGGATGTTTAGATTTATTTACTTCTTAGCACCTGTACCATCAATTTTGCAGAATGTATCCAACACTTTTATTCATCGAACACAAATTGTGACGAAGCGTATATAAAATTTAAAGCAACTAAATAATTAAAGTTAAATAATAATACAAAATTGCCGATAAAATCATCTATTCCTCCTAAAGTATCTGGCAACACCTCGCCAAAACATGCCTTTATCTCAAGTATCTAATTCTGTGAACCCAACTATAGTGAGTTTTAAAATGACGGATTTGAAAATCCCATTTTTGCATATTCGATAGTGGGCATGGTGGGGGACGATATTGAAAAAGGCTTAAGCGCCATTTAGCAAAATTTACAAGAAACACATGAAACATTTTTTTCCTAATAACAATATATTTTTTATTTTATTTTATTCTTTATCGTGTACTTAAATCGTGTTATTTAAATGGCAAAACTTATAAGTCGTTCATATTTGATGCTTTCGTCATCAATGGTCGATTTTTAGACCACTTCCAATTTTTTTTTTCTCGATATTTCGTGGTGTTTACGTTTCATAATAAGTTGAAATCAAAATTTTGGCGCTTAAGCCTTTTTTAAATAGCGAAGTCTATGGCGTACTACAGCTATACTTTTAGCGTAGCTTTTAGACTTATTAATGAGTTTTGAAAATACTTTTATGATACTTTTATATACTTTGCATTGATTTTTTTCGAAAAAATCGTTCAATTTTTTTATTGTAATCTATCATACTTCATAACGATTTTTTTTTAACAGACGTGTATCGAAACGGCTCTTGTCCATTTTACAAAATCATAATATATATACATATATATATATATATATATATATATATATATATATATATATATATATATATATATATATATTTATTCCAGAGCTATTGTTGCAATGCAGTGAAGACACCTACCGTCGAGGTGAGGTCAGGAACTAGACTCTACTCTAATCGTGCCCTCGGTCCTAGGTTCCCCGTTATCAGCTCCCATATTGAGATAACGCAACGCTCCCTTTGCCCTTCCCACTAATGGATTACCTTCTAGGTTTGTTTAATTAATACCTTTATCTCTATGTTGGTACTTTCATATCATAACGTCCTTGGCGGCTTGGTGGTCTTCTGGATTCCTAAAGAGTGCATGCTATTATTCAATAACAACGTGGAATTGTGAGTAGGCTGTGTTCGGTAGGTTGCTCTGATTTAGATGAATAATAAAAATCTGTAACCAAATCATTTTAGTTCATCGGCTGTTCCAATTTGTGATTCACACTTCTGTGTAAGAAATGCAATTCTGTGACTTACTTTCTATATATAAACATTTTATGCTACAATTTGAAATATTACTTCACGAGCCTCAAAATTAATATCTGGACCTACTATAAAAATCTTTAAAATTTTTTTAATCTATCTACAAATAAACTTAAATAATTTTTGAGTAGGTAAATAGTGAAGAGAGAAGATCTCCCAATAAATATTTTATGTTATAAAAAAACACATTTAGTCACATTAAAAATCATAATCAACGTTTCGGGGTCCATATCCCATCTTCCTGATATATTATTGCTTGAAAATGTGATGCGTTAACAATTTAGCTAACTTATACCTTTATCAATTGCAATGTAATGTTGATTGCTTTTAATTTGTGATCGAGAGATCTCTGGGCCATCGTATTTTCAGCCTGCGATAAGGTTCACTGTGCAATTGGGAAGATTGGCGTGAATATGAGTGGAAGAGTGAAAGGGGATGTATCTGCCATGTAAGTAAGATTCAACATTTGGTATGTTCATATCGTTGCAGATGGCATAATCTGATATAATCCTGGATGCGTTAACAATTTAGCTAAGTTATACCTTTATCAATTGCAGTGCAAAACTTGATCATACTAAGGCAGTTTGCAATTAGCGCATGAAGCCTTCTCTTCCTAATGCCTCGTTAAGATGCACACCACTTTAATGATAAAAATGTATACTAATTTGAGATGTCTTCTATGTTTCGTTAGAGATCTTAATGTTTATATGATTGGTGTTATCTTGTTAATTATAACATCCAGTTGTTGTGTTACAGCAACCATTGAACGAGGCCATCCAATGATATTCATCTAGATCATTAGGCTTGACGACATGGGTGTTTTGTTTTATAGTTGATGATTGTGCACTTGATGTTTATCTTGGGCTAATAGTAATGATATTGGTGATGATCATAACATAGTTCAACGCACGTTCTCATCAAATAGGATAATAATTAGGGAAGGCTATTAATTTGGAGTTGTTATAGAGTTTATGGCTGCGTTATAGGTTTAGTAATTCATTGCTCCATATTGGTGTTATTAACCTGATTATGAATACTGGTTTCACAAGTGTACACAATTAATTAGTGCCCCTATAAAGATTTTTTATTAGACTCTATGATAAACTATTAATCAGATAATTAAAAATATTATTATTGAAAAGTGGATAATGACTATTTACTAAATTAGATCTAATTAAAAATTATTATGATGAGGTCAGTTAATATAATAACGAAGTGAACTGTGCTGTAATTTAAAATCTCTGCGAATAAATGGCTTTTGTATTTCTTAGTGACAGTATTGACGCTTGGCTTAATACTATTTTTATAATATTAATATACTTATTAAGTACAAATAAATCGTTAAGTTTAGAAACGTGAATTTAATTTCCTTTTTAAAATTTGACGGATTTCCATTCTATTCAGATTGACACATGTTTCGGGATCATAACCCCTTAAGTCTGACGCATTTCGCTGTTTTTGCAATGGTGGTTAGTTAGTCATCATCCAACAGTTACCTGTTATACAAAAAGAAAAAAAGGTAGAATCAAAATTTTGAAAAAAATGTATTGAACGGTTTTCATTAATAATTTTGTGTGAAAATTGGAGTATCAGGAATAATAATTTTTAAGCAGTGCTTAGAGCGGAATTGTGCTGATTATCTCTTTATACCATTACAACTATCTTCAATAGGATTCTAATTTGATTTATATTCCTTTTGCATTTGAAACCTCAGTCTTGATAAAGGAGTTGAAATTTTTGGAGATAATTCTTTTTAGAAAAACAACGAGAATTTCCAAATTCTTCGTCGGGATTTGCGTGAGAAGTATTTCGAGATTTATCCTTAAAATTAATTTTGTCCATAGGAGCCCAGAAAAAAATGATAAGCTTTTCAACGCTATAATCACACGTAATGCATATACACTTACTATTTTGTTTTATTTGATGCACCCGGTTTTCTCCTTTTGACTGACAGACGTAATCTGAGTGAAGATTTTGTTGAAAATCTATTATTTCCACTCATTTCTCTAACGAAATAAAAAACAAACCAACACGAGATACGAAATGTTTGATTGCAAAAATACTAATAGAAGAATTTAGTATATGTGGCTACCAGGAAGGGATCGATGGGGTGTTACCCTTCCCAGGTGAAAATTCCAAAAAGTTTGGAAATTTTAGAATTGAGAAAAAAAAAAAAATTCCTCAAAGTTACTAAAAATTATAACCAATACCACCAACACTTTTTTTTCATAATTTAGGTGAAGAAATGTTTAATTCGATTAAGAATAATATTTTACTTCACTAACTATGTTCTATTATTTTACAAAGTTGCATTTCGTTACATTTTACAAGTAACGTTTTACTTTTATTTATTTTACATTAGGTTTTACAAGTATGTTACATTTCGGCTATACATGCTATCCTCAAGTACATTATATGTTGGAGCTAAAAGTGTTCTATCATATGGATTTATTTCCTACCCCTCAATCCTTTGGCGAGAACATTTTATTTTATTAATTTGTCGGATTTTTTTCCTCAATTTTTATAACCAAAATAATCTACAGATCTATCCCTAAAGCTGTTAAAGAATTTTTTAAAATTAAAATTCTAAATCCCTTTTTTCATAATTAAATATTGTTAATACTCTTACTTGACATACTACATCCTTTAAACATAATTATTGGCAATTCTATGTTAATGAGGAGTAAGTTGCAATTTACAGAACGAAAATCGGACATTCCGTTTCAAAGAAAATTTAGTTGTAAATTTATCTAATTTTGAAGCGCGCCGTGGTGGCCATAGAATGAACTTAAACGGTGAGGCTTATCAGTCGTTTCAGGTCGCCTTGAACCATTATACTTTGGCCTGTACTATTTGTTATTTCCCAAAAAATTGGTCTTAATGACTCATTTATATTTCATTTGTTTTAGAAATGGCGCCAAATGGATATTCCATGACTGTTTTCAAAATAGTTGTGTTAGGCTTATATATATTTTTCTCACTTTTAAAGTTGTTTTCAAACATTTAACCAAAATATAAAAAATTAAAATACCATACATCCAAAAAAATGGATTTTAAAATTTAAAATTATTAAAATTGATAGTGATTCCGATGGAATCTAAATACAAGGAATTTAAATATATTATTTTATTTTCTCATGTACAACTTAATAAATTTTGACAATATTCGTTAGTAGCAATAATATGAGGGCATGAATTGTTCATGTGAATTGGGCATGAACTCCTTACTTCCATTTTCCACATTTCGATGTAAGTACATAGGTTAGCAGCCCACCGGTTGCTGGACGAAGAGAGTTTTGCAACAACTATTAATTTTTAAACATTAAAAAATAAAAGAAGGAATCTTTAGACTCCTTATTCTGACAGTAATAGTCCATTTCGACCTCGATTTTAATGAAAAATAGAAGTAAGGAGTTTTGCAGTTTTCAATTTCATATAGTCCATTCAGTGTCACTTGAGACTTGATTCGCCAGAGATGAAAAGATCAATATCGAAGAGGGAGAACTTATCGGGTTAAGTGACGAGGGTATTACCTTATTGGTTCCACTTCCTTGTAGTTCCCTTCTATTACATATTTTCTTTCTCTTATGATAGGTTACACCGAATAAATTATAAATAAGCTTTATTGCCATTCATAATGCAATTCTTAATCAATCTGTAAACAAAAAACATCTTTCTTACGTCGATGCTCTGCTAAATCATTGATGCTTGATTTAATTTCCTTCGTCGTATGTGTCTTTTATTTTTGATTTTTTCACATCGATTTTTTATAAGTGAGCCATAGAAATTTATACGGCGTTTGATACGATCTGTGCTCGGTAAGCTTTGTAGGTTGCTGGGGGATTATTCGTCCTATGATTTGAGGATGCTTAAATGAGAAATATGAATAAATCAATTGTATTAATGACATAACATCGATGTTTCAAAAAATAGCTCACAACTTGAAGCCAGGATAAATTTTTATTTCAGTTTTCTAAAAGGTTGATGATCAGACCAAGAAAGTATCAGTTTATCCCATTTCAAGAACTATCATTGATACGCCTCAGGATTTCCTTATCGCGGCACTTTTCTAACTTAATTTTGTGTGAAAAATAAAACAGAGATAGGACTCTTTTCAAAGAAATTCATGGGCTTCTCGAATTTCTTAATCGGAGGAGGAGAGTTTGAAAAAAAGGAACAAAATGAAGCGATTAAAGGAAACCCCTCGATAAGCCGCAGGTTAGCTTATTCATGCTCCGTTGATGCTTTGTAAGCTCGGGTTTCAATTAAAAAAAAAATATTCTTTCAAAGGATTAGGACTTAACGATGGCTGCCAAAGGGATGGGAGGAGAGGGGAGGTACCGCGATTTTTTTTATTTAATTGAATATATAATAATTAACTGTTCTTTATAAGGGGTTGAGGCAGCAGGTACTATTGGTAGTGGCAGTTGTGAGGAGTGTCAGGTGTGGGGGAGAATGTGGTCTGGAAAATTTGCACGAAGTTCTTCGTTTTGATTTTACTCTAAAAACTTTTTATTTTATATTTCTGAGGATTTAGAGAGACATGATAGTCACTAATCATTAATATTAAAAAACTATTATGGTCCCTGACGTACACAGGAGAGGGTATCAAAGGGATATACTTCCCGTCCCTCCCCTCCCCCTGAGTTTTACGAAAAAATACAATTTTTATACCCACCAACATAAGATTTGTATTTTAAGTAATATTTTTGGTTATTTTAACAATAGTTTTTGGTCCAATTTTCATGGAGGAAATGTTGAGACCCGCAGAAGGCACTTTTTTAAAAACTCAATTCGCATACAAATTTTTAGCTTAACTTAGAGGAGCTGTAGAGATGTACAATATGTCAACAACCGCGAAGTTAAACATGTCATAAGTTTAACTAAAATTTACATTACCCCCTCCCCCCCTCCCCTCCCCCCACTTCTATGGTATTGTTCTGCCTAGAAAAGTACTATGCATACCTAGTTTCTGCTCTTCCGAAGGGGGCCGCTAGAAGTACCTATATACATATATATATATATATATATATATATATATATATATATATATATATATATATATATATATATATATATATATAATATGAATTCATATGTAGGGATTTTACTTGTCATCACTTAGTTTTTAGTCGTATTTTCCCCGAGAAAAGAGACTATTGCAGTGGGACGAAGATCGGCGGGACCGCGTTTTCCATTCATTTCATAGCCCCTTGAGCACGATTATGGAAGTTTTGGAGATGCCTGATATATATATATATATATATATATATATATATATATATATATATATATTTCTTCCACACTACATATGAGCACATCCAGCGATAATGGAATAAATGAGCTGAAACTCGGTATGTACGACTTTCTTCTAGGCACAACGGTACCATTTAAGAATGGGTAAATTCCAATCAATGTTTCGGTATGCTTACCTGAAATTTCGGCTTTTTTAAAGTTTTGCGCCATTAGTTTATAGGGCTGATAATTTCTATGTGAATTGATTTGGTGTTAGGGAAGTATCTTTTGGGGGTCTCAACTTGGTTCTCCCATCCTCCCGGGATTTTAGATTTTTTAAAATATTTGCGCACCTATAAAACCAAATTGAGTTAGGAAGCACAAACCCTGTTTCATTTGAAAGGAAATTAAATTACCTATAAAACAAAAGAAGTTTCATCGAAATCGAACTTGCATTATCAAAGATATAGCTATTTTGAATGAGCTGAAATTCGGTATGAAGGGGGGTTCTCTGTATCTGTAAAGTCAGCGGAGATACAGAACAATATAATAAAAAAGTATGAGCAAATTTCGTTATGTTAGGGAACTGTTTTTTGTGGGTCTCAAATTTTTTCTCATTCCCCGTTTTTATAATATTTTTATTTTAGTGAAAATTCGACTTCAGTGATTGAGTTGTGCTACTCACGGATTTTTTTAGTTAGTATAAATTAAATTGTCCAATTCTACAGTCTCATCTTCTGTACGCATGTTAACTATGATAGGATAAGTATCTTTATTGTTATTATTTTTTTTACTTATCATTACCTCCTTTGAATCAAATAAATAGGCAATAATTAAAAGTATACAAAAATACAATACAAATAATACAAAAATAATATTTTATTTATGCTAAATATCAATTGCTGATGATTCTATTTTTTTATTTTTACATAATTTAAGAATTTTAATTCAAGCCTATTTTTTAAAAGTATGGTCAGTTATAAATAGCGATGTAGTTAAGCCATGGAAATTAGTGTAATAACAAATTAGCGTTTATTAATGTGCTATTTGGTGTATATTTTAACTTTACTTTTTTTATTTTTAAGTTTAAGTATTGTCTAATACCTTGAAGGGTGGTATAAAAATAAAAAAAGTATTTTATTTAAAAGATAGTTAATTTTTT
Source organism: Rhaphigaster nebulosa (assembly GCA_948150685.1). Taxonomy (NCBI): domain Eukaryota; kingdom Metazoa; phylum Arthropoda; class Insecta; order Hemiptera; family Pentatomidae; genus Rhaphigaster; species Rhaphigaster nebulosa. The sequence goes on along the minus strand of OX411309.1, from coordinate 75,218,919 downwards.
TGTGTTTTTAAATTTAAGTTTTTAAATTATTAAAAAAATCTCTGTAAATAATATTTGTAATTAAATTTACTTTTCCATTGATTTTTATTTTTATTTTCTCTCTACGAATTCCTTCCTTTATATGATTCGACTTACCCAGTTTTTCATCACATCTACAGAATACCAAGTTTGGCAGATTATAAAAGAATATAGACTAGATAATCATCGACTCTTGTGACCTAACGCATTCGACTCGCTCTGTCCGTATATTTGTGTTATAAAAGAAGTTGTCATGACAAAACTTCTTTTTGCAAAAACAATATTAATGTTTTTTTTACTTATGTAGCTTTCCGAAAAATATTCCTCAGTTTATTAGTTATTGCATATTTTTTTCATACGTTATGTAATGTATTTGAATCGTACCATCGGTAGGGCGAGGTGAATAGAGTTTTGTCTTTTGATTCTATGAATTTGTTAATATCTGTTCGGTATCCAACAGAATTTTCATTTTTAGCTGTTAGTTCTTTTTATGATGGAGGAAATTGGGTGGGTTTTTTTTCAAGTAAAAAATACGGTCATTGTTTGTTATGTAATTGAGACATTGTTTTACCTGACTTAGATGTTTGGTCCAGCCTGCACAATGTGACGCACTGACCGTTGTATATTGGCTATATATGCCCTTTTATATTTTAATTTCCTTGTTAAAATGCTAAAGCCCACGCCAACAGCTGGACCCCAGTGTCCCTTAATTGGAACTCGTGGGAGAATTGGACCACATTTTTCACCACTAATTGGTATGCGTGCTAGTAATATTACCAGGGAGGAATATATGTATGTATATGTATATATATATATATATATATATATATATATATGTGTGTGTGTGTGTGTGTGTGTGTATATATATACACATATATATATATATATATATATATATATATATATATATATATATATATATATATATAGGTTTATCATGAACGAAAGATAGTCCTGCCGATGTCCTGAGAGCCGGATTTGATTCTGGATTCGGTGATTAATTACGGAAGGTCTTAGGAAAGCTTGCTGCCAACGTGCACCGTCAAATCGGAGAGTTATCAACGTGAAAGAGCGATAGGATTTGTCTGCAATTAGGACTGAGTGTGTCAGGGCACTAGATGTCAAGCGCCACTTCCCCTCGCTGTTGATTTTCTCTTTTTGTAAGTTCATTCTTTATTTCATCGTCAACTGTCTGGCGTGTTTCTTCCTGCACATAAGAAAGCCTTCTTCTTAGAAAAAAAAAGAAGGAAAAAATGGCGTGATAAGCACATTTATTGTCCCTTACGAGCTCAATAATTTTTATAACTTATCTAGATCTTTGTCAGGTTTTCTTCAATAAGTGACGGGCGTGACCCGCTGACCCAACTCTAATGAATACCTAAAAGGCTCTCTCATTATATATAAAAAAATTATTTCTTATTCAATTAACTACTGTCAGTTAATCACTGACAACCGGTGAATGCGATTTTACAAGAACAAGTTCTACAAAAATAGGGCAAGACAGGCATCATGAACGGAATACCTAGTGGCACCTTCATCGGCCTTGTTTCTTGTTTTTCAAGGAGATTTCTCATCCAGCTCCTTTTCTGGCTCCTATGTATGTTTTCGAGGATTTTTGGGATGTCGTGAAATGATTTGAATTATTGGCTACATTTAAAAGTTAATAATTTATATTTTTACTTGCATAAAGATAAAAGATCAGGTATAGGCATAAATAAGATCTTTACAGAAACATTATTAAAGGTACGCTGGTATTATTTGTTTCTTTAGAATGTTAAATATAGTGTGTAAGAAGTTTTCGCATTGATTTATTGCCTAGAATATAATGAACAATTTATGAATCTGTATTATAAAATAATTAAAAAATCAGTTTTATTATTATTTTAGAATTTCAAATTTTCTAGGCTATTGCCAGAAATATTCACCTACCCGAACTAAAGTCAAGGGTTAGGTTCAAATTTTAAACTGTATTTAAAAACTTCCTGACGATACTTGCTGTACTGAGGAGATCTGCTTTCTGTCCTTCTTCCAATACTTTTTCAGTTAGCTTCAAATTCTTAACTTAGCGGATGGTATCGCAAGAGATAAGGCCATTGCTGGATATTACAATCGGATATACTTTTATCTGCTCCAGTCTGTAATGTTACCGGAGCTCCTAGCACAAATCGTGTTATTTTCTGTAGCAAATCTAACTATATTTCGAATTAGCATATAATCAACGAAGAATGCATACTTTGCGCAAATAAAATATTCTTTCCTTCATAGATTTTTAGTTTGTATTTCTGGAGAATGTATTATATGTATGGATAATTAAAGGACTTGAAGGAAAATGCCTTAGGCAAGTTTCATTAAAATCTTCTGAGCTGTTTGGGCGCTACACTCTATGACAAGAGTTTTTTCGTCTATTGCGCAGCCACTAGAGCGCATAGGGAGGGTACTCGATTTGGTACACAGGTACAACGGGCCTACAAAACAAAAAGGAATGCAACAAAATCGGTCATCCCGTTCAAGAGATAATCGTGACGAAGCCTGAAACAAAGAAACAGAAAAATATTTGATTTTTTTTATATTGTGCACATCTACTGCAATACTTATGCAATGATATATCTATTTTCTTCTATAGGCATACAGGTGGAGTAATCGGTACGAAAAAAAATCTGCTTGCCTATTAATATATACACAGATTCTGATAGTTAATTCACTGAGAGTGCTTCACTTGTTACCAGCAGGGCAGTTTGGATATCGCCGTATGTTCGATCTATGTAACTTAACCGAAAAGCGAAAGTTTGCTTTGGAAATATTGCCAAATAAAAAATCTCGAAGAGCATTGTTCTTTCACGTCCCAACTAGTCACGTATCGTCGCGGGTTCTGTTTCTACTTGGGAAGCCAACAATTTATTTTTCTTTAATCCAGTCTTCAATATGTCTCCTTTCAATATGTAAGTTTGTTATAAACAGTAAAAAAAAAAAAAAAAAATCCATCTCTATTAAAAAGTATTACCATTTGAAGGGTGTAGGGAAAATCATTATAACTCCATTCTTAAAAATATTTTCATGTGAACGAAATTATATTGTTTTTCACCTGACCAGCTCTTCTTTACTGTTCAAAAATTAGACATTTAGACTATTTTTTTCCCGAACAGTTTACACTATTCGATTCCTATTTCTAGATTGCTAAATAATATCAGAGTATAATAATAATATCAGGTAATAAAATAATAAATAAATAATATCAGGTACAAGATTATTATTTTATTATTGAGTGCATTAAATAAAATACTTTATAATATTAAATTATTGAATAAAAGAAAAATTGCGGAAACAATTTTCTCTTTTATTCGGATTCACATAATATTAATATTTCCATCTACATCATGCTAAAGAATTATTTCCCTTCACGGATTGTCTCACATGTAAGTGAGAGATTTCCCTCTTTATTTTTTCGGCGTCTGATACTTTGATCCACCATTTATTGGTAGCCTTGTTTTTCGTTCCTAAGGAAAACACAGTCCATAGAGTAAAAAACGGTGAAGAAAGGTGGTGGTTGAGTAAAAAATATCGAAAAGTTACTTATAATTTAACGATAGCCAGCTTGAAGGTAGAATATTAAAAAAATTTTAAAAAGTGAAAAAAAAATAATACATTTTTTTGATGTCCTTCAAATAATTGTCATAATCCCGTAAATAACAGTAGTGAGAAGACTTGAGAAAATTGTATTCTTTAATTTTTTCCTATTTTGTTATTATCTTATCTTTATAACAATTAAATTAAATAATTTTTGTTAAAATTATTTTCTTAATTTTGATAAGCTAAATGGTGCACGTTAGACACTACTTCATATTTTTTTTTGGTTTATAAAATTTATAAATGTAGTAAATGAGCTTAATTCGTAATACATATTATTAATAAGTAAATATTCATAAACAGCAGATTTTCCTCAGAGGTGTATACTAGCTATGTTTCTACTCCTCAGTAAAATGAAAACCCTGTTTACTAATAAAAGTAAAATCCAGGAAATACCATTCCTAATAGATACATTTCATTTTTTTTTTTTTTTTTTTTTAAAACCTTTTCTTGTTTCTTATAACTTGATTACGTTTTAAGTTAATAGGACGAAATAACCAACTTCCATAATTGCCCTATGATGGGATTATGCTCATTTATATAATGAAAAATTATATAGAGTTGTTCGGACGAAAACTATCATTACAGTCGATGTTATTACATTATGTATCAGAAATTCATTTAACAACACCGAGAAGAAATGTTATCTCAACGAAGTAGTCACGTCTCACTACTCAATGTGACCGATAAAGGACAGTTTGTATATGAATAGTGATAACATGTTTACTGAAAGATTTGTACTGCTTTTCCGTTATGAACCGAGATTACATAGAAATGGATTGCTTGTTTTAACAAGATTATGTTTATAATTTTTGGGTAGGTTTCTTAACTATCTTTTTAAACCATTACGACATTCAATGGACTCTCGAGTAAAGGTATTTTTATAAAAACCCACATTATTTTGTAAAGAATTTGGCAAGCAATTGATTCATGATTGTCGGTGTAATCGCTTTTTTTTTAAACTATAGAGCTTAAATTTTTCTGGAGGTGAAAAGGAAACTTTGAAAAATAAAAAAATAGGTCGAATTGTCGGATAGATTTTGTTTGATGCCGCAACAATCAAACAAACAAATATAAATTCAGATTTATATATTATTAATATAAGATTTTTTTTTAATTTTGCTCACAAATAATCATTATTATTTATTGAAAAGATTTTGCTCGGAAATCAAGATATAATTTTTCCAGCTGTCGATCACAAAATAAAAATATCTAGATAAAAACTATAAAATGATTTTTAAAATTACCAGATAAATATTTCGATCAAATTTAATTTTTATTTATTTATTTCCAATTATCGAAACCTGGTTGTATTAGTTTTTATATTAAAAAGTCAGTATTTTTTGGGTATGGATCTTTTTTGCTGAGCCAAAAATTTGATATACTTTAAAAAGCTCTCAAGAAGTACTAGGTTGTTACAAAAGTCCTTGTGCATGAACACAACCTTTAATTCCAACTCTCATAATTAATCCTATAAGAATGTTTTTGTTCCTACTACTTATGTTATTGTTTACTTTGATCAATCCTTTAATTCCTTGTGTGTTGAGTTGGCTCTATGGGATCATTTGTATTTTTAAACGCACGTACAATGTCAGAAGAAAAAATCGTGATTCCCGATTACTGGAAAAAAGGTTTGAGCGCAAAGGCAGCCGCGGAAATTAGTGGCATAGAAGAAAAGTCAATTATCCATCGAAATACTACCGCACTTCGGTTCAGGTGTTTCAACAATGAGAATATGAGCCTAGCAGATCAAACCTGATCAGGTCGCCCATCGTCGGTTGATGACGTTCTTCTTGAATGTGTGATTTACCGACTGTAGTGACTGGCTTCCAATGCCACAGTGCCTTATCTTAAAAACCTGGGCGTACGGAATTTAAGACCAAGATCTAACCCACCTGACTTCACAGAGGCCCAAACCCAGAGGCGAGTTGAGATGTGCAAAATGTTACTTCAAAATCCGAAAGATGACAGGTTCTGAAATTTTTTTATCACAAGTGACGAAAAGTGGATATTTTTAAAAACACCCAGCAAACATAACGGCAAGGTGAAGCTGCACAACCGGCGGTTCGCCAAGATTGGTTTGGGAAAAAAGTGATGTTTTGTGTTTGGTGGAACTTCGAAGGCGTTTTGCATTTTGAGCTGATTCCTGATGGTCGAGCAGTGGACTCAAGCCTTTACTGTGAACAGCTAGACAGAGTTTATGCATTTTTGAGTGAAAATTTCCCCACTTTGGTCAACAGGAACCAAGCCATTTTTCAAAACGAAAATGCCCCTGCATATCGTTCTTGTTTGACCAAGGAAAAATTATCGGAACTACAAGGAGTTAACGTTTTGCCTCATCCTGCGTATAGCCCTGATATTGCATCATCAGATCATGGTTTGCTTAGATCAATGGCTCATTTTTTAAAAGGTCGGCGGTTCTTTGATAGTTACGAGAACGTAAAAATTGGATCTGAAGAGTTCATTGCCTCAAAATCAAAGGAGTCGTACCGGCATCAAAATCAATTACTAGCAGAAACATGGGTGAAAGTACTGAAAAAAATGGACTTTATTTTGAAAAGAGTGATATTCACAAGAACTTAAATATTCAAGCTATTTTTCAAGCTTTTAAAATATCCATCTTCACTGGTTTTTCTCTTTTGCAGCTTGCGATGTTAAACAAATGGTCACGGTAGCTTTCACTTAGGTTGGAAATCACATATATTATATGCAGTATTTCAAAATGACATCCGCACTTAGTGTTCCCTACAGTATTTTACTGACGTATTGTTCTCAACCTGCAATCTGTTCCGCTGTCTCAAGCAGGCATCTTGTTAATTTGCCACCGGCTTGAATCGAAAGATATTGCTGAGAAAACGTTCCAAAGGTATTTGGTAGTTGACGTATCCCAGATTCTGGTTGCTGTTTCTGATTTATTTGCGTTTAAATTTTATTTAATTTTTTTTAGTAATTTATATCTGTATTCGAATGTATCAGCAACTAGGTGTTTGAAATAAAAATAATTATTCATATATTTTTTTTAATTTTTTTTTTTCGAGAGATAGACTGATTCATTATTGCTAGATAGTGTCAATCGATTAGTTTGAGAACTTAACCAATTTAACATTGCTATACATAAAGCAAAAAAATTAATCGGGAAAAAAAATCGTATCCAACGTTACTCCAGCCAACAATTCAATTAATGACAATTAGTAATGGAGATTAATGTCCATTTTTTAAAATTCCATGTTCAAGGATTGTTGTTTTAAGGTGAGTTTTCTCCAAGAAAATTATTGATAACATTTTGATCTCTACCGTTTACACCGGTTAATAGAGAAATGTTATTACTACTGCTAATAATAATGTTTCTACCCAAAATGTTCTAACAAATATGTTAATAACATTTTTACGAGTTTTGTTTACAACGTTCAATAGAGAAACTTATTATGTTACAATAGTAGTGATCTTACTAAAAATAGGTGTCAAACACACACGCTCTATATGTTTTTTTTTGTTTTAACTGTTTTGCTGCTCTTCAAGCTAAATTTGATTTAGATCATTGGCGTCTAGAAAAAATAGTTTTAAATAATAATAATATAATAATTCTGAAAAAAATTTAAGAAATTTTTGTTTGTTAATTTCTTTTTTTGGGGTTTGGTTTTGCATGCATTTCGATTCTCGGTCAGCCAATTTTCTCCTCCACTCTTTTGGGTTTTTACAATAAAAATCAAATTTATTTAAGAATAACTAAAATATACTTTTAAAGTCAAGTATGAACGGTTACTAATCGCAATAATAACTTTTTGATTGGATTGGACTTCAGGTAATCTGAAATAGCCATTTCATTGTAGCTGTATTTTAGTTTCGTAGGCAATAAACTGCACGTGAGCATCATTAGAAACAAATACAATATTTAAATTATCGGTCTGTTATAACTGTAAAATCGATATCTGTTAGTAGGGTTGCCATGTTTAAGCATTGGCATTTTCTTTATTTCTTATTTCATTCTTATAGTTTTTTTTCTGTTAAAGTTTATTTCATAATAATTAATAATAATCAGAACAAAATCCTACAGCGATACTTCCGAATTAAAACATACATTTCCTAATATATTTGTATAATTATTACCTAATATTTTCCGGAGGATTTCTATGTAAGGATGAAAACGCAATCTCTTCCATGTCACCAATTGAGACCGAAGTTTCACAGGGAAGTACGCTTGACCCATTTTTATACACTCCGTGCTCCTCTAATGCCTTCTTCATGAGAATGGTTACCTCCGCGTCACCCAGCGTGAGAATCAGCTGATTTTCGCGTACTATTGATCGTATTTAAATGAGTGTGGTCTAAGAAACAGAAAAAAAAATTATATAAAAATAATTCACGAAAAATATTACGATTAAAATGTCCACCCGTGTTTTATATCATACATTGAAATTATATTGTATATACAAGGTGTCCAACAGGCCTTGAAATATTTGAAGATCGGGAATTCTGCTTGAATTTTTCGTGTCGAGAAAAAATCTGAAATTATGCTTGAAGTGTTTCCCTTTACCATTTCTAATTCCATGAATGTTAGAAAAAGCCTCCCTTCCTCTAACTTTGTTTATCCGTCCCTCTCTCTCAAACAGGTACTCATTCTTTGTTCTGTCCCACCTTACCGAGTCGCTCTACCTGTCGCTAAATGAAGTAGGAAAATGGTAAAGTAATGTCAATTTCAACTGATTTACACTCGTCTTCTTATATGTTCTCCGGTTCACTCCTCGCCCTTGAGGCCGAAGGTAGAGTGACAAGGACAAGGGATCGGCAGGATTCATTTTATTCCTATAATTATGATTATTTTTAAAAATAAATTTATGAATAAAATTGTGGTGAAATTTATTCCAATATGTGAAATTTTATATATTTAAACTTGATATTGTTTTTGTACTGGCGATGCTTCGAGCCCTCAATTTAAGAAGTCAAGAAACAATTTTCCATTATCAAATAGTAATACAATCTTTATAATTATTCGAATTCATCCTAAATTCCGAATTGTATATTTGATTATAAGCCGAACAATGGTGCTAATTTTGTCTTAAATTTAATCCAATAAATTGACGAAAAGCGTCTTGAATTTTACTGCTCACAGTCTTGAAATCCTTGAATTGTTACATCGTTGGACATCCTGTAGACCGGTATAGCTAATACATAAATTAATTAAAAGGGACCTTAAATGTGGGTTGAACATGATCGGATAATTTACTTGGAACCTTTCTATTTTTTCATTGTTCCGTTTCAATTTTTGGATAATAAATAGCTCGGCGGTCTTGTAGAGTAAATGCGTTGCTGTTTCAAGGTAAGTAATAAGTATTAAATGCATCTGTGGTCATAGGAACATATAAATAAATTAAATTACTGATATTTTTGTTCGCGGTTTGCCGCAATTGAATGGTTTGGTATACCAAGGTTGAATAAAGCACGTGGAAAACATGATCATAATCAGATCTATTGGAACTAGGGATCGACGGATATAGAAATTTTAGCCGATACCGGTATTTCAAAGGCCGATATACCGATATATCGTCCTGTCGGCCGTTCGTTTCTATCCTTTCTGGTCACAGAACAGCAGGGAGTAACAGCAGATAGCAGCTACTGGAAACAGCAGCAGTAAGTTAGTGAGCTGCTGTCTTCACCCGCTTAGTATATCTGCTATCACCAGATTTTAAGTGTGTCGGCTCACTGGAGCAATGTCGAGCAAGATGAGGTCATTTTTTTTAATAGATTACGAATATCATGATCCGGAAATCGAAATCTGTAGCTTTGTTATGGTTTTTGTCAATAAAAAAGAAATTTTTCAAGTTTTTAGTTGTTTGTAGTTGTTTTTTTCAGAAAATATGCATTTTATAAAAAAAAGAAGTTAAAAACGAAAGTTGTTCAATCTACAAAAAAGTTAAAAAAAAAAAAAAGAAGAAGAAGGTTAAAAGTTATATTTTAAGCTAAAACTCAAGATAACTGACCGACAGACCGTAAAACCTATGAAATTTTCGGTATTTCGAGAAACCTATTGTTGTTTTTTTTTTCTTTTTTCCAGGAAACGCATTGTATCAAAATAAGTTTCAAATAAAAGTTGTTCGACTTACCCATCAAGGAAAGTGCTGTCAAATTTTAAGCAAAAAAAGACCAACGAAAAAAGACAAGGAAATTTACATATACATAATTTTTCAGGAAATATACATTAAATAAAAAAATATTTCAAACAACAGTTATTTGATTAGTAATGAGTTTAACTGAACAAACCATTTATCAAATTAATAAACAAAATAAGGAAAAAATAAGTTCTAGAAGGAACTAGTTTTCTCTATGGAATGACTGAAGACTCTTGATTCGCGTTTCCTATCATGCCGGTAGGGTGGGAAATACGCATTGTGTCCAAACCTACCAGACGCCAGTAATTGCATCATACGTTATTTCCTTTTACCAGTTGTTTCATTTTAATAAGTTTGCGAAATTAGTGGAGTGTAAAGTTCGCAATAAGCAGGTTTTTCTTGAAATACCGAAAATTTTACTGGTTTGTTGCTCCATAGGTCCGTTATCGTTAGTTATAGCTTTAAAAAAAGATGTATCGGCCTTTAATATCCTCCGATACCGATATTGGTAAATGGGCCGATATAGCCGAAATAAATATCGGTATCGGTCGATCCCTAATTGGAACATTTTATTCTTTCTGTATTCAGTGCTTCCAATCTGAAATTAAATATTAATTATTATTTGACTAATTGATGCAGTCCAAGCGACCTTAACGTAACAACTGTATTTTTTGAAGAAAAAAAAAATGTCTAATCTTGATTAACTTGAAATTTAATCCTAATGCTATCTTATCACTAACCTTCACACACAACACATTCTTATGACGTCATATTCACACCCAGTTAATATTTTCTTGTCCAGCATTATCAATGACACATCATCAAGATCAAGATCTAAAGCTGCATCGCCAATACACCACGCGTTCTCTGATGTATCCCTTCCTGAATACCCTAGTTCATTTGTAGTACGTGCCCTGTAGCGAGATGAAAAAGGCGATGTGGAAATAGGGGACAGTGAGGAGGTAACCGAGCATGGAAAAAGGAAAGTGGAGGCTTGATGTCGTCCGAATCAGCGACAGTGGCTCAATGGCTTGGAAACGGCTCTTGATCAACAGCTTGTCATAACGAGTTCCATTTATCTTTATTTTATCCTCTACTTGTAGGTTGTATTATCTATCCATCTTACACTGTGGCCTGTACACACACACACACACACACACACACACACACACACACACACACACACACACACACACACACACACACACACACACACACACACACACATACACATACACACACACACACACACATATACATATATCTATGTAATCATACACAGGTACTGAAACATACGTCCGCATTTTTATGTGCTCATCTATTCCTACAAGAAGTACCTTTTGTTGTTTTAATACTTAACTAGATAATTTTTAATTGCTGTGCTTAAGGGGAGGCGGGAATTTCATATTTTTATATGAAAGTAGAACTTTTTCTTGTTTGAATGATGTATAACATGTTTGTTAACTTTTTTTACTGCCACTGTTGTTACATCTTTTGTTATCTTGTTTTTTTTCTTAGCCCTGATGATGGCCTAAAACTTAGGCCGACACTTCGGCACACATTATAATGTTTTTGTTATTGTGTGTTCATTTATTGACTTCACCCCCAACCAAGATTCTCCTTTATAATATGTGTTACTACCTTTATATTATCCCGTTACAAAAAAAAAAATTATAATAATAATACTCGTATAAGTAAGTATCTTTGTAATAGATAGTTTGCGAGTGCAGCAGCATATTTTTACGTAATAATAGTACGGTAAAAATATTTTTAAACAATAACAGTATTCCAGAAGCTATAATGAATACATTAAACAACTTTAAAAAGCTCTTTCTGTCCAAAATTTACTTTTTTTAAATGTCGAATCTGTATATTGTAAACCTAATTTTTTTCGTTTTTCTGAAAGGTTATATTTTTGGCAAATATATAACTGTTTACACAGTTATATATTTAAAAAACGTAATTAAAAAATAATAATATTTACATATTTTAAAAAAAAGTCTCATATTGATCTAACTTTCGGAAACTGCTAAAATCAATCCAGTCCAAAGCGTAATGCAGGTGTCCTCCATCTCTGTTCCGCCTGACGTCACTTGTTACCCATCTAATATAATCTGTACCAGAGATCAACTGTTTTACGTGGCCTGCTGCATATCGACTAGTTTTCAATAAAATATTGTATAATTATTTTCACACCTAATAATTAGTTGGAAATATAACAGAATTGTTTGGAAATTTAATTTATTTGTATGATAGCATATTATGTCTTTGTATCAATCATCAATTTAGATTTACATTGCCTTCATCAAATCGGCAAGTTTTCAATAAAATATTGTAATTTTTTTTTTTAAGTCTAATAATTAATAAGAAATTTGTTTGAATAGTGGTGCCCGCCACCTGGTATAAACTCATAAATGTGCCTCATTGCAGAAAAAGGTTTAGGATCTTCTGGCGTAATGGTTCATATTTATGTGATACTTAAAATGTGATTAAATCTGAACTTATTATATCACAAATTAAGACCTCAAGAGTTATTAAGGTTTTTAAATTTATATTTGCATGACTTATGGAGTTTCTGAAATCAATCAACATTACGAAAATTACCAATAAATATGTAAAAAAGTGTTTATTTATGATAAAATTGTTTATAAATGTGCATTTAGACTAGATTCGTCGGCTTCTGACTCTTCATCCCTTTCGCTGACTTTAGGGGTTTCTCAACTAAATGATAACTAACCACCATTACAAGAACATCAATAATGTTTCGGACTTACGGGGCTGTGCTCCCACACATGCTTCTATCTCAACAGAATGTAAATCCGTCAAATTTTAAATATCCTCCAAAAACTGACTTATGAGGTTTATCAACTCAACGATTCAAATATTTTAAACTTAAAACGTGACTTATTTAAAAATAGTTTTACTAAAAACCGTTCAGATATAGCTAGGAAAAAAACAAAACAAAAAAAAAAACAAGATATGTGCCAAGAGTATTACTCCAACAAATATTTGAAAGTGATTGTTCTAACGAGATTTTGAGAAAATGTTCTTTATGTTAACATGTAGTATTATAGGCATTCCGCCTCCTTTTGATGTTTTGTTTAACCCTCGTATGGATATAAAAACAAATGTTTAATCTTTATTTTCGTATTGGCACTATACAGCACAGAATATCACAGAGAGTCCTTCCCAGTATAAAATGGGTGGAGGGTGTGGACCCACTACTCCCAATCTCATCGTCTACACCCAGCTCTCGGCTCTATTGGATCAAATAGCCTTGTTTATTGCAAATATCCTTAGCTTCTTTATTATATCACATAAAAGCATGCAGATTTATCAACAGCTCAATCGGTTTTCAAGTAGATGAAGTAGATTTTGTATATTTTGTCTACTATAATTTAAAAAGGTATTATTGGTATTTGCGCCACCTTTGGTTAAATTTCTTATGGACTATTATTTTCCTAAAAGTGTTGCAAAATCGGAAAGCATTGGGTTTGTCATTTCGTCCTCCTCGGCGATATTTCTTATTTTTTAACTAATTTTTTAAAATAAAAACAAACTTTTTTAAACCAGAAAAAACAAAGATATAATAAAGATCGGAATAGGGGAAATAGGGGAAAATAACGACACCAATTGCGTCGAAGGTCAGACATGTGTTAGAGCTGAAGATGATCTGTCTGTGTTATGCTGTACTCTTTGGTTGAAACCACACTGTTGAAAAACAGTTGACAATAAATGAATGCTAATAAACAGGCCTTTGTTCTAAAAGTAGTAATAACACTTATTATATGTAGTATTAATAATAAAAACACCATAAAATATCTCCAATGTCATTTATGATGTTTTGAAAAATAAATTTATGACTAGTTAAGATTCTCGTTGAGGGCGAAAAGTTATGACCCAACTTATGAAGAAAAAAATATGGTTTTAAAAATATCTTGCGGAGACGATAACCATAAATAACCGGAAAGTATTTCATAAACATTTGAACCGTAATGGAAATGCACTAATGGGAAATCATTAGTGGGATTTTTTTAATTATAATATCATTATGGTTTGACGTAAAACCATCTATAATTTTAAGGATGTGATAGTTAGGGATGAAGTTAGAAGTAAACCACAGAATAATGGATCATTTACTGTTTATGTTTGCCGACGTTTCGGTGTTCGTTGTAGACGTTCTGGGCTAAGAAAACAAAATATTGGAAGAGTAAATAGTAGAATTTCAATTTATAATTTAGTCAATTCCTAATTGTTGGTTCCTATTAAAATTATGTGCATTGGTTTGATTTGGAATGTCTGTATTTCGTTTGTTTGATTTTTTTTTTTTAATCCGCATATCCGTTTAACGTTCATTCAAATGGTTTTAAACGTTCAATATTTTTTTGGTTTCATGTTAGAACCTTTAATGGAGAAGGAATTAATTATTATATTCGGTATCGACGTGCCATTTTAAAGCGGCAGAAATATACTGTGAAAAGTTATAAATACATAGAAAAATGCAAGAAAAAATATATAAAGGATTAACTTTTCCGTCATTAAATGGGGAGATGGTTAACATTAATATGTACATTATTATAGCTATGGGTATAGTAAGGGAAGAACATCTATTAATTAACTTTTCAACTAATGAATTATTATAATTGAATAACCGTTGCCAAATTATTTCTTCATAAATATTTGTCTACTTTTTCAAAATATTAATTTCTTAATAACATTTAAATTCCTTTTTAATAAACCAATTTAAACTTGTATAATTTTTTAACGATCTCAGTAATATTAAAACAGCCCTTTGGGTTTTAATAACGCCCATCCCAACGTTTTGGCAATACTGATCGATCTCCCTTCCCACTCCAAATTCGAAAAGGGTGCCTCGGGATGATAGGCAGGAACGGTTGAAGAAAACATCATCTTCGGCGGTGCCTGGTTCCACCTTCCATGGATCAATGGAGGTACGAGCAGGTGAGATCCCAATAAGTTTTCACTCTCCCCTCCGCCACGAAGGCTGTCCACAGCCATCTTGGATTATGGAGGCTCCAGCACAAATTTCTTTTCAGCTAATCGATAGAATAGTGTGGTATATCCCAGCTCTGTTGCACATGTAGCCATTTAGTAATAGCCGTGAAGAAATAGTCATAAATCTATCGTGGCGCACTGTTCCTCGAAGCGAGTAAAGGTGAAATCCGGAGGATGGAGAGATAACCTTTTCGGCTGTTTGAATTGCAGAATTATACATATATGTACGTTTAGATATTGTAATTTATTTGCAACTTGCTTAATTGCCTTTAAAGTACAAGTTAAGTTAAATCTTCGAATGCCCCTACTGGTCTTCGAATATTCAAGTTCACGATTATACCAATTATTAATTTGTTGTCAACTAATGTGTTTTGTGATTTGATAATAGATAATCTCTCACAGGTCTTAATACTACATTCTCCGATGCCCATGAACTTAAATTTTCTCTTTGAATTGCTTTATAACTGTTATTAAAATTTTATATTATAACTGTTATGAACATTTTTATATTATTATTATATTATTATACATTTTTATATAAAGGTACTAAAAGTTATTTAATTAGATTTTAGATATTTAATTTTTAATGTTAGTTTTGAAGATTTCAAGTTTTGTGATTTTTTACGGTTGTTTCAACTTAACGGTTGTTCAAAGGCCCATAAAAGTTGGTATTAATCCTGCGCAAGATCTCCTGGCGGTCATTAGAAATAACAGTATTTAAGATTTAATACTTTAATTTTATTCTTTAGTTAAGAAAACTTCCACAATTAAATTGTTGAAAGCTACTCGCTAACAGGATGGGTTATGCTTCAAGTTACCGTCCTAATTCTAGGCAGTAAATGGAGGTTGAGATTTATTGCGTGTGTGTGCCAGTTTAAATTCTCATGCCGAAATCGAAACTGGATTCTGTGTAACGACATACGGATAGACAAAAAAAACAAAAAAAAAAACGATAAATCAAGTTCAATGTTTTATTTTTTTATTTACTTACTTATAATAAAATATTATGTAGGAAACAAAATATTCATTAGGAATTCATAATTCAGTTTAAAAGCAAGGGTAATTCACACAAATCATTTTTATTAAGATACGTTGTTCTTTCTTCCTATTCTTTTCTAATTGAGCGAACCCTCCCTTCCCATTTCCCCCACACTAACAACGTAGTCTAAATATCATGATTGGTCTAATCAGTTGATTTTTTTTTTCTTTTTTCTTACCTCCCTCTTTTATCAAGTAAAAGTAGAATCCACAATAATGCGTTGTTCGAGGCAAGATCCTTCTTTTGCCCAAGGCATTCTAAGGGTGGTTTTGTTGGTCTGCAGCGATGGCATGAGTGGGTATGTCAGGTGAATTTTGAGAGGTTCCAAGTCTTGGAGCTTGGTTCTTATTTTTGTATAGCGAGGTGAGCTATTGATTCTCGTGGATAAGGTTTGTTTTTCTTTCAAGTTTTCTACAATTAGTTGAACTCCGCCCGGGTGAAGCATAAGAACTGTGCTCGTAAAACTCTAGGGGGATCGATGGAATTTCTTACCTAAAGACAGAACATTTTCTGTTATGAGGATTCAATTTATTGATTCAAAATCAAAACAACAGTTATTATTAACGCATATTTTTTTTTTTCCGTAGAGAAGCGTTTCCATTTTTTCTGTGCATTGAAATGAGACAAGGACAACGTTACCTTTGATAGGATCTGATGGATGATGCTTGTTCAGGAGCAATTACATTGATAATTACTAAGTTAGCAAGGACTGGGTTGGGGTAATAGCATCAGTTGAATAGCACTCTGGAGCATCTGCTGACCATTGAAGTGTCGTGTAGTAGATTGCCGCTGTATACATACAATGCGCCTCGTTAAGAGGATCCTGTAATTGGATTGACCTAGTTGGTCAGTAGTCTGATGGCGTAGGCACCATCCGCTCTAGGAAACCCTCTCCATATAGCCCCGAAATACACTGAATCTGCATCAAAGCACCTTTTAATTGGCGATATGATGTTCCTTTTCATTATCCTCGTCATTATTCTGGAAGCCGCACTAAAGAGATTCATAGTGCTTACGAAGCTCGACCCGTCCCTTTAGTCAAATTAAAGCGGTTTTTGGTACTTTTCCAAGTTCAGGTACTGGTATGGGGTGTTCAAAGACAATTTAGTTTGCTTCTCTTATTTAAATTATGTTATTAATATTCAACAATTAAACTTCCTATATTGGAAAATATATTTTTTTTTAGTTTATTAAGGTTAATGTGAACTACATTCTTCCTTGTAATTTTATTGAGATTTACAGCATTATGGACTTACGTTTCATGGCAATTTCCTCATCCTCAGAGTCTATATTTTTATCAATTGAATCGCTTCATGCTAATAGGGGTACTCATCTCAGCCAAGATATCTTCATTGATAAATTTAAATCTTATAGGATCTCTATCTTTATATCAGTTAATAATAATATATTTTTTGACGAGTAATTACTGCTTCGCCTTACTTATTCTTTTATGCTCATTTATGCTTGTGTTAATTTTACTTCTTGATCGTTTTCTTTATTTTTTCCTCTTTATAAAATACTTGAATGTATTTATTTAGTCTGTATTGTTTTTATTTTACATAGAAATCCATTAGCTTGTAATCTGTCTTCTAATTCTATTCCGGTAGTCCTCCAAAGCGTCCAAAAATGATCCTTACTTTTTTGTTTAAAAAAAAAAGGGAACTTTCATTTTTAGGTCGTTTAATCGTGAATAAAATTGTGGAAATTTTTTACATATAAATAAAATTGTGGTTTGTGGGAACTATAATAAAGAGGCGTTTGTAAGGAGGCGTAATGCAGTTTCAAATATTCGTGTGTCTGTACTTTTGGAAAACTGATTCGCAACTGATTATCAATGAAGATATTCCTGGCTAAGATGAGTAATTGACAAAAATATCGACCCTGAGGATGTGGAAATTGCCTCGAAATGTTGATCTATAATGCTGTAAATCTGAATGAAATTGTAAGGAAGAATGTAGTTCACTTTAATTAACTTTAATTTAACTTTAATAAACTTTAAAACAATATTTAAAATATCGTAATTTAACTTCTTATTAAAATTCAGACATAGAAATTGACGTTTTTTTAATTTTTATTATTTACAATTTAATTTGTAGTATGAGCTTCATTTAAGCAACTTCTTTTTCCTTGTAAGCAAAATCTTGCTTATCATTTGTCGCATGAAAAAAAGGTTCGGCTGTTATGACACTACCTGCATTTACCTTAGTGCTCAACTATCAGATACACGGACGCACGGACGCATACACACACACACACACATATATATACTAATACTGTAATAATCAATTTATTGGAATTTTAGATTTGTTCTGGATTATATAATAAATTTTATAGATGAATTTAAAATTAATTGGAAAACCAGAGTCCTTTTAACGGTAACCAGTTCAGTAGTCACGGATAAGTGGAACTAATAAGCTACTGGTTCTCATCAATGTCGCTTTCACTCCTGATTTTTCTCTCAGTTTATTTACCATCCCGCGATGGTTATCATGGATGGCTTCGTCTTAACAAGCGCTGTTCGGTAATTGGAAAACGCTTCTCTCGAAGATTCATTAGAAATAATTATACTAACGAAAATCATGTTAACGCTTAACGTATTTAATTCTCGATCAGATAATGCTTCACGTGTTAATCCTTGTTAGACTCTCTTTATTTCTTGTTTGTAATTGCTCAACATCCGAAAACCGTCTATCGTTTGACGATGCAGTAGTAAAGATAAGAGAGGTTGTGAATCATTCGTGATACCTCATTGCATCGATTTTATTTTTCGACTGATCATAATTTCTGTGATTGACACCTAGTCAATATTAGGTACTCAATTTTATTGGCGAAGCCTTGTTTATGCTTACTGATTTTCAGAAAAATCCGTTTTTAAGTTTCAGGTTAGAACAACTCTTTCTGACGTTTCTTATAAAATTCAGAATATCATTAGGCTTATCGATAATACAAAAAACAATAACTTTAAGTTGTATATAATTAAGAGTGATTTTTTATAAAAGAAGAAAAAAAATCTCTATTTATACGCCATGACAATGTAAGTTCAGTGATGGATCCTTTAGACATTGCCATTCATTAAGCATGCATTTTCTGGAATTTGTAACATTCACAAAGTTTCCTTAATTGATTTTAAACCATTTTTTGTCGAAAATTAGAAGTTTTTATTGCTGTTCGTTCTTGAATTTGAGCAACAGATAACAAAAAAAAAACTTTTCCTCACTAATTAGTAAAGCATTGATGAAGAAATTATTATGCAGTTCATTTTTAATAGTGCAGCAAACAAAACGCTCGCTCTATCAAATATGTCCAAAGTAAACTTAGCCAATTTTATTCTAGCCGGGTTGTGTGGTAAAATTATACATTTCTGAATTTATATATCGACAGTATACCTGCAAAATCAAGTAAGTGATACTTTAAAAAAATTAGGAACTTATGAGGTTTTGTAGGTATGCTGCGTGTCCAGTTAAGAGTTTTTTACTTTTGTTAGCTTTACTCGCTTATGGATTCTGCTCTGAGACTGGGCCAGAAACAAGTGGCTGGACCCTCTCTCGTTGAGTTAATCTCGAAAATTCTAGATTTTTTCTCAAGTATACCTCTAGCTTTTTGAATACATTTTCTCTATTATTTGTTGCTACTATCAGTGTGCCTAGGAGTTGATTAAAATCTGCTGAAATAAAAAGTATGATATTTATAAAAGTCTCTGATGAGATGATACAAATCAGAACGCATGCTAAAGAAACCCTAAAGATCTTTATTATTTCATCAAGGAATATCAAAGATTATTTATAAATACGTTTTTTCTGTTTCACTCTATTTATAATGATTTCTTTTTATGTTTCAGGTATGTCCCCACTATCTCCTATGCTTCATTTTGAAAAATCTCTTGGGTTCGTATTCGTCTACAATTTATTTACTTATTTAGAACAGGTCATAACTTATATATGCAGTGACTGGATTTTATACATTTAAAAAAAAATGTATTAATAGTAACAAAAACATTAATATAGCAGCAACAGGTGCTGAAATGTGCAAATATTTTTAATTAAATTTCAGAATTTAAAAGTTCCAAAATTAATAATTATGCTGAGATATTATGGTTAGTACAGAGAAATTTCTTGTTTGCGTCAGTTTCAATTATAATTTTTAATAACTTTTACAGTTTTTTTTTTCGTTTAAACACATACATTTTAAATTATAAGTAAATAAATGTACGTATGAATAAATGCATGGTTTAGGAAGTAAAAAAAATAAGTAGTTATGGAAATATTCAAATTAATTCATTCATCCGCATGTATGCAGAATAGAAATGAGTTTTGTAGCTTTTAAATGCAGTGATCTGTAAAACATCTGGTCTACTGTTTAAACCGCAGGAAATGTATGAATATACCACGTCGTTTTTTTAAAAAAGGCGTTGGCGCTATTCAGCGAAATTTACAGGAAACACATGAAACGTTTTACCCCCAAATAAAAAAAAAATATATATATATATATATATATATATATATATATATATATAAACTTTACTCTTTATAGTGTAGAGTAGGAGTTTATTAATGTAGCAAAACTTTTATAATTACAATATATTTTTAAGACTTCTAACACAAGTCAAGACCAAAGTGACGACTGAGAGCCATCAGTATTTGGTGCTTACGCCATCTATAGGCGATTTTTAAACCATTTCTAATTTTTTTTTCTCTATAGAGGTGGTGTTTACGTCCCTTAATAATTTGAAACCTAAATTTCGTATTTTTGTCGCTTAAGTATTTGTTTAAAAAACGATATAGATTTTTATAAAAATCCAATGCATGGTTTTATTACATAAAATAGTATTATACTGAAAGACGTCTGCTATTTTTAAGACCATGGTTTTTAATCATGCCTTATATTTTTAATTCAACATTAATAGGCTGGGAAAAATGAAAATAGTGTGTTATATTTTCACCTCAGAACTCGGCCGACGACATTGCTTCTATAAATTTAGTCGTGGTTCTAGGTATAAGCTGTCTTGGCTTAGTGGGACTGTTCCATATTCGAAATGGTTAGATGTGTTCTATTGAGAAGAATGGGGTCTTGAAAGGCGAAAACTAGAGGGGAGCCGAAGGGAGAACTTTCCGAACAGAATTTTATTTATAGTTCAAGTCAAAAATATTCGTTTCTGCTTTTTGATTGCTTTTACCTCAATCCGGTCAATAAAAAGAGTTAATGTTATGATATCAAGATATTCATTTTTAAATATATTATCTAAAATACTGCTATAAACCTGTTGGCTTTTATTTGACGAGGGAGAAAATGATAGATGAGGTGTGGCAAAATTAAGCTTCTTCTGGAAAAAATCCTAGTTCTGGCTCTGCCTTGAATAATCGTTGTATTAGATTTTGCTTATTGTTCTTGTGCGATCCCAGCCTTTAATTTAATTATATATTTATATTCATTTAGTTATTTACTTTATCTCTGATTTTATTCTATGCTATCCTTGCGCAACGGGAAAATCAGATTTCGATATAATAATTTCTGAAACCTCCCGCATTTTTTTTATGATTATTGCTGCACATCAAAACAAAATTAATTTATGAGCCCCTAAATTTTTAATTTTAAAATTTAAGAAACATTATTTAAAAAAAAAAAAAGATGTATTATTGCTCTCTTTCTTGATTAGTTGTTTATATTGTTTATTATTTATATTATACACTATTTTGTGTTAAATTTAGTTAATTTATAATAATGTATGATGTTTATTGTAAAAGTATTTCAATATTTTGTTCGATTCTTTTTATATTTACATTACTGAGGAATAAATTAAGAAATTTATTTGAATATGACGCTGTTTTCCTTTCGTATTTAATACCTCTTTGAATTTTCTTTTATCTAATCAGCTTGTTTACGTTTAGTAATTGGCCTTAAAATGTATTCCTGTACACAAACTTAAAATCGCCTTCGTTCCTGACGTTGAAAATAGAATATTGATATCTTGTTTGTTTAATTTACAGATTGAAGTTCATATACATATATATATATATATATATATATATATATATATATATATATATATATATATATATATATATATGAAATTACATTAAATTATACTATATATACATTATATATATATGTATATATATATATATATATATATATATATATATATATCTGTGTGTGTGTATAGTATAATTTGAGGCAATCGGTATATAATAACTATATACCAAAATTTGTGGTAAATGGCATAAAACAATTTTAATTTTTTTTCTTTTTACTTCCTTGTACGAAGTAAAGGAAGTATTGTAATTGAGAAAATTTTCGGTTTTCAGATTTCAACGGAAATATCCATTTTGACTAGTTTAGTCGTGTCGTAGGTACGTACGTACGGTCGTATATACGTTTGTAGGTATGTTCCTATCTCGCATAACTCAAAAATGGTTTGCCGTAGAAAGTTATAGTTTTGTTTTTAGGGTTTTCGTAAAAACTAGTTGTGAATTTCCATTTTTGGTCGCTGCATGATTACCGGAAGGGATACTTTACTTCAAGGTCAATAATTGATTTCTATAAAAAATTATATTAAAATATAATGCAAACTTCTCACATTTATAATTTATATATTGATTTGAATAGCATACTAGATTTTGGTCTAAATTGGAAAACCTGAAGCAGTACTTTATTTGAAGGTGATAGAAACTTCCATCCAAAATTATATTAAAATGTAAAACCTCTCAAATTTGATAAATAAGACCTATATCAATATAAATAATGTACTAGATTTTGGTTAAAATTGGTGAACCGAAACGGTACACGGTAACCCGTACTTTACTTGAAGGTCATAATAAACACATCAAAAATTATATTAAAATTAAATGCAGTGATCATATGGTTTGGTGATAAAGGTTAAAAACGCGATTTTTTCCCCATTCAAATTAATCATTTTTGTTACTTGTTTTAATTGTTAAAATTGTTAAACTTGTTTTCCTCTCCATTTGTGAGAAGAACAAGTCTGCAGCAGGAGAATAAGAAATAAGCTATGTGGGTTCTTGACATTGACAGTTCTAATGCCAAGAGATTTCTAACGAAGAAATCTCTTGGGAAATTGAACAAAAACGACATTTGATAACGGAATGAGACCTCCAGAAACAAGAGCTTGTGTGTCAATAGATGGGTTTCGTGACGCCGAGTGTCGTTTTTACTGCAATCATCGGAAACTGGTAACCAAATTGATTTGTGAGCTGAACAATTCTGCAGCAGGAGAATGAGATATAAATTAAGCGGGTTCCTCCGCTTAAAATGTTAAAACCGTCGATTACCAATGCTTTATCTAGTGACATATACAGTTCTAATGTTGTCAAGGAACACGAAGAAATCTCTTAGGAACTTGTTACCAACTGAAAGAAAACGACATATACTGACGGAATGGGACCTCCAGAAACAAGAGCTGATGGACCGAGTGTCGTTTTTGAATGAAAGCCGAAGTCGCTATCTTCGAAAACTAATAACCAAATCAGGATCACTTTTTGAGCCACCGATTTATAGTTTAATAGGCGTACAAGGAAGTCATGTGTTGTCTACATCAGATATTTTTATTCATATAAACTTCATATTTTTTTAAACCCGTTTATTCATTTAGTTTTATCTTATCTGTAAAAATTACTTTGATGCAACTATTACAGTAAACTGTTAGTTTTTCTTCATACAACTGATTTGTGAATTTCTGAATCCCACACGCCCATATTTATATGCTGACGCATGTGGTGTTTTTGAAATACACGATTCAATTATTGGAGAATTTTTAAATATCGTTCCAAAATATCAAACCGAGGAAAGGCATGTAATATAACAACCAAAATGTGCTTTTGGCTGACTTTAATGTTAACAACGTTGGGTTTTATTAAGCCAGTTTAACGACCCGTTGCCTGTTGTAAAGTAATTGAGATAGTGTTATTTATCTGTTTAGTGTAAACTAAGGCCGGCCGGAATAGAAAATAAAGTTGTTTACCGTCCCAACAAACAGCTGTTGTACCCGGTTCACCCTCATCCAGCCCCCATCTCTGCTTAGTCTTTCAGGTGCTCTTCACAGCTGACTGTCATTGTATAATTATTTTACATATCGTTAGATAATTGTTGTTTGTTTACATTATGTTTTCAACGCCACTGATTCTTAGCGTTGAGTGTAATAAAGTATTTCGTAAACTTTCCATTCTAGATCCAAGAAAAATTGAAAATTTTTGGCTCTGGATATTAACAGCAATAATATAATATTGACTAATGCTGAAATTTACAAGCTTGAATTTATTCTTTTTTGAAAATTATTTCAGATATTGTTTTAGTCGTTTCATAGCTATACCTCTTCTGATTCAACGCGGACAGAGTACCAAATCTTAAACATATTTTATACCCATTTCATAAAATATTCGGACAGGAAAAGTACTCCAGTGATGAATGAAAGAAAATTACTCAGTACGGGGCGCGTGTGTTAAATAAACTATTACTTTTTCTATCCTGAGATTTCTAGAAGTTCGGCTGTTTTCATTTTTTCGGTATTTATTTGTTTTCAATCTTTCAATCAGCATTCAAAGCAGTTTGAGATAATTCAATTTTTAAAAAACGTTTTAAAATAAAAGATTTCTTTAAAAAATTCTTCTAAAAATTTCACACGAGTTACATTCTGTCCGAAGTGAATTTCGAAAATAAATAAATATTCACTAAATATTTTAAATAAAAAAAGAATATTTTGATTACCGAGGGGTACATCGCACAATAGCAAGTAGTCTTACTGCCACAAACTTATAATAATACGTGTCGTAATACCAAAAACAAAAAAAAAATCAAGAAAACGTTTTTTTATTGCGAAACTCTCCGGATATAAAAGGGTTTTCTATTTTTTTTAAAGCTTCTAGAAAATCGAAGAATCGTAAAACTTGCAAACTAAGTCGAATTTTGCACTCTTTAACACTTATACAGTGCACAAGACTACTTCACATGAACGTGAATATTTTGTTTTCATTTTTTTCCATATTTCGAAAGTGTATTTTTAAATTTATTTCAGAATGAACCACAGACCTTTAACCATTTATCAAATATGACACCATTTTTATGCTTTGTCACTTGTTTTAATAATTACAGATCAGCAATTTTTTCTACAATTTCCACATCCTGTTCATTATTCCTGAAGTGAATTAGATGAAAATATTTATTTGTTTTTGGGGGAAAGCCTCTTACAAATAAAGTTGGCCTCAACTCGATACGATGACCAATTTACTTCTTCTTCTTCTTTAGCTTCCCTCTTTTAGTGCCTCTGAGCATAGAGGAGTATTCAGCCAGGAATTCCATTCTTCCCTATTTCTAGCTAGGTTCCTCGCCTGTCGGAGGTCTTTCCCCCTTGCCCTACAGAGTCGTTCAATGTAGTCGAGACAGGACATCCTAGGGCGACCCCTAGGTCTTCTGCCATCTGGGACATATTCCATGGTCTTTAGAGGATCTCTGTGGTCGTCCATCCTGATAACATGGCCGAACCACTTTATCTGACGAGTTTCTAGGAGGTCTTTCAGTGGGGGCTATCTGCAGTTCCTGACGAATCCTTTCATTGCGAACTCGGTCTCTTCTTGTTTTACCAATCGTCCTTCGCAGAAATTTCATTTCGGCAGCGGTGATTCTGCTCTCCTATCGGTCTGTCAATATCCAACTCTCCGCTCCATACAAAAGTATAGGTAGATATACTGTCTTGAAGATATGTAGCTTCACATCTTTGCCTACTTCTCTCTTCCCTACCACAGTGTTACATATCTGGTAGTAAACTGCATTTGCCTTTTTAATCCTGCTAGATATTTCTGCGTCTACCTTCCCAGATCCGTCTATCACTGTACCCAGGTATGTGAAGTCTGTTACCACTTCTAATTTTTCTCCATTACAGTATACGTGGATATCTTCCTTCTTTCTTCCAACTTGTAGGAACTTACTTTTGTTGGTATTTATAAGCATTCCTTTTCGTTGGAGCTCTTCAGACCATTCTATAACTGCCATCTACAACTTTTCCACAGAGTCCGTAATCAATACCACGTCATCAGCGTAGAGGAGAAGCTGTATCACTACAGGATTAAGATTCCTACGTCCCAGGAAAGTCCTGTCCGTTCTTCTCTTACAAATGGATGCCACTTCATCCATGAACAACAGGAACAGCAAAGGGCATAGGCTGTCTCCTTGTTTGACCCCCTTTGCAATATTGAAATAATTTGACTCTATCCCGTTCAGCCTGACTATTCCTTTGGGCTCTTGATATATAGATTTAATCGCCTCTGTCAGGTTTCTGGAGACATTCTTCGCTCTGAGAGCTTCCCATATTTCATCTCGTGGAACCGAGTCAAAGGCAGATTTGAGGTCAAGGAAAGCCAGGTACATATTTGTATCCAAGTCCCAGGATTTCTGTGAGATATTTCTTAGTGAGAAAATGTGGTCATGGGTTTGGCGCCCGGGTCTGAACCCAGCTTGCTCTTCTCCTATTAGGTGCTCAACTAGTGGTCTTAAGCGACCCTCCAATATGGATGTATATAGCTTGTACACAACTGGTGAGAGGCATATGGGTCTGTAGTTAGAGCATTCTGCCTGACACCCTTTCTTGTGAATTGGTATTATAATATCATATTCCCAATCCGTTGGAATCCTTTTTTCGTCCCAGACTCTCTGAAAAAGGACTTGCAATGACCGCACCGACTCAGGGCCGCCATTCTTTATTAATTCAGCTACTATGCCATCCCTTCCTGGCGCTTTTCCTGTTTTCATTTTGAGTATTGGTCTTTCTACTTTCTCTTCCTCAATCGCCTCGTCGTATTCTTCTTCATTCCAGTTTCCATTTCCGTTGGTTGAATGGTGATTATCAATACCAAACTGTTTCATGTAATGATGTCTCCAGACCTCCAAGATAGCTTTGTCTTCCGTGACCACTTTTCCTTCCTCACTCTTCATATTTCTCACTGCTTTGCTTTTACGACCTCTCAGGGCTTTAATCTTTTTCCAGAAAATCCTGATGTTTTCCCGATGATCCTGATCCAACTTCCTTCCAAATTCTTCCCATGATTTCTGTTTCATCGCTCTCACTGCTTCTTTCGTCTTGTTTCGAGCCAACACGTATGCTTGCCATTTCTCTGGAGTATTGTCCCGACAGTATGCCTTCCACGCGGTTTTCTTTTGCAAGACTTGCACTCTCAGTTCTTCGGTCCACCATGATGTACGTTTACCTTTCGTGCAAATCTTTTTCACTCCACACACTACAGTAGCTGCTTGCATAATGCTATCCTTTACGCACAAGACTACTTCACATGAACGTGAATATTTTGTTTTCATTTTTTTCCATATTTCGAAAGTGTATTTTTCAATTTATTTCAGAATGAACCACAGACCTTTAACCATTTATCAAATATGACACCATTTTTATGCTTTGTCACTTGTTTTAATAATTACAGATCAGCAATTTTTTCTACAATTTCCACATCCTGTTCATTATTCCTGAAGTGAATTAGATGAAAATATTTATTTGTTTTTGGGACAAATAAAGTTGGCCTCAACTCGATACGATGACCAATTTACAAATATCCAAAAAAGAAAGTGAAACAGATTATAAATAAATTATAATTAAAATATAAAATAAAGCAAATAATTAAATATAGCATAAAATAAGTATAGCATTAAACTGAAAAGTAAAATTTAAATTTTTTAAAAATTATTATACACTAAAAAAAATACAATTCCGCCTTAGCAACTCGACATATTAATGAATAATCTTTCACTATCCAAAAAAAGGAAGTGAAAAAGATTATCAATAAATTGTAAAATCAAAATCAGATGTACAGCTGAGTATTATCAAATTCAAAAGTAAATATTTAAAAATCATATAATTATGCACAATTCTGCCTGATAGATTTGATAATGCATAGGTAATGATTATATATAAATATATATATATATATATATATATATATATATATATATAATTAACAGATAAATTATTAAAATTATACTAGGTATCTATGAAATAAAAAATAAATAAAAAACCTAGAAAAGAGTAAATGATTATGCATAGCGAATTCAGTTATATAAAAATGTTATATAAAAAGTTAAAGTAAAAAGTTATATAAAAAAGTTTGATGTAAAAAGTTATATAAAAAGTTATATATAAAATAGCTTAAATCATTTATTTTTAAAACAAAAATGTTAAAATTATAAAATGTAATTTGAAACATGATTTGTAAAACTATGTTTCAATTAAAATAATATCATAAATTGAATTAAGAATTTCGAAAAGGACTCTTCTCCGACAGTTAAATTTTTTTCAGGGGACACAACAAACTAAATTTCTGTTGAGCCATTGTAGTTGGATGAACAGATCTTATTTTCTTTGTGTAATTCTCCACCAGATATCTCCCTCATAAAATATCGGTCTGTATGAGTAAAAAAAAAAAAAAGGATTTCATTTTGAATAAACGCCGAGATGAACCCTTTTCTTATTAATTTACAATTCAATTACATTCATATTTTATATTATCCAGTAAAATGAGCTCTGTGAATGAGGTAAGTAAATTGACGGTTGACCAACTTTATGAGGCCGATTTCTCAATATTTGCTTTGTTCTCTTCTCTGCCCCATTCTCAATGCTTTAATTGTCTTTCCCAGGAAGGCTTGTAATTATCTTAATTGGCAAATAACAACGTACCCCTAAATCGATACTTACTTTGATTGTCGCTTTCCTCCTTTGAGTAAGCTTCTTCTTCATTGATTATTCATCAAACATATTGATTGAAGAAAAGAATATGTATATTTAAAAAGAGTTTTGTACAATGAACCATCTTTTGTTGTTGGAATATTTTGAAATTGATACCTTGAGATAGACAGATATATCCCAGTACTTCTAATTTATATAGAAAATTTATTATGTCACGATTGTTCAATTGCGATCAAACAGCTATTTTAAAGAAAAATGTGATTTGTAATCGTATATGGATTAATTGAATAATTGAAATGTGTAGGTCGTGGACAGAATAATTAATATTAATTTATATCTAATTGCACATTTATTATACCTCACATCTGTAAACTAGCTATTAAAATTCAATCGATTATTTTAATTATCTAAGCATAAATTGAATTATCCAATAATATAAACAGTTGACATCCGCATGATGGTATATAAGGATCAATCTAATTAGGGATTGATAAATTATTTGCCTCTTCTATAAATTTGTTTTATTGAAAACTAGTTTCGAATGTTATACGTTCATCCACAGTTCTAAAAACACACAAAAAATTCAAAAATAAGCAATTCAAAATATAGTTTGGTATTATTATACATATTAAATTAGATTAATATAAATCAGTATTATAAAACATTTATGAATTATGAATTTAATTAAGACAAGAAATCAAATACATGTTGGTACTCGCCAAGGTTTAAATGTATTATAAACCTATCCTGTATTATTACAATTAGGAAACTCTATCCTATGGACCCTGGTCACATCTTAACTATTTGTTGTTTCTTTGACTTCCATTTGTGGATTGGAATTTGTTTATAGGAATTCTCATAAAGCGTTTGCTTGCGGACTTGTTGGAATTTATATGATCCTTACTAATGACCACTGACCCCTAAAAATTAGGATGCTTCTCTAGATTTATTACAGTTCTGTCATGTTTTTGCCCGTTTTAGTTTTTTTAGTTAGAAAAATTGTTTATTTCTGAGCGTTATTATCGTCGACTTCTTTCATTTTATTCTTTTCAATCTCAGTGCTGGGCATTATTGAGTATCTTCCTTGCATGAGCAAGCTTTCAGAAATATCTTCAATTGTCTCCTAAATAAACAAAAAATTATATATATATTTTTTAAATAACAAGAACTTAGTTTTTGATGTTAACCAGGTATCTTCTACTAAATTTCTGAAATTTAGTAATTTTTTTTTCTCTTTTCTTCCGTTTATTTAAAAACCTCTTTTACATAATAAATGAACAATATCTCAATTCCTTAGATTACCCGAAGGTAATGTGTGCTTTATAGTACACAAAAACTGTTGGCCATCTTCTTCGTCCGTTTAATAACTAGCCAGGATCTAGTTATTAGAATCCAAGCCTTTAATGATGTTAAAACCGACTATTTTTGAAATAGGGACCTCTCGAAGGACCTCTATCCTCGCCAAATCTAGTAATATTTTTAGAGCGTTATAATACATGTATATACATTTTAGTAACATGTTTGAAATAAATTAAAAGAATGTATAAATTTTATTATATTGGGACACAGGAATAATTTGGATCAATTTAAAAAAAAAGAAAGAAAATTTTTACACCAAGAATGGTGACAGATTTTGATTCAAAATGACAGATTTCGAAAACAAAAATATATTTTTTGGAAATGTGTTCAAAATTTTTGACACGGAAGACGGTCTGTTATGAGGCTCTGTATCTCGTATTCACTTGATCCGGTTTCGACTTTCTCGGATTCGTTAGAAAGAGAGAAGTTTCTTCTTTATATCCATAAAACTGTTATTGCATTATCTTAAAAGGCCTGTGTAAAAAAATGTAATTGGATGTCATAATAAATTGAAATCCCGAGCAAGGCCAAGTAGGCTCTTAACTAATTATGTATAATATAAAAACATTATCAAGAAATATTTTAAATATTAGAGTGATCGAAATTTTGGACATGATTAAATTATGCATTTGGGTCAATAATGAATTGCAACATTTGATCACCATCGTAGAGCCCGACAATTTTAGCTACCTTCACCTGACAATACGTTCTTATAATAATGATGATCCATTCGTTCTTATTTTTGAAATAAATAAGATTATTATTGAATATTTAAGATTATTATTGAATATTTTGTATTAGAGATTGCAAAAGTTACAATAACAGAACTTTTATGGTGATAATAATTACAATCTTGTTATATAAGTGGTAATTGGTAGTGAATCGTGCTGATCGGTTGGATATGCCTATATTCTTCATCGCCAATAAACAGATTTAAAAAAAATAATAAAGAAAGAAATAATAAAATGTTCGCCATTACAATCTTTCGATATAAAAAACCATATAACTAATAGATTGTTATGGTTTTATTTTATTCAATGTTATAACTTTATCTGTTTAACGTTATTGATTAGAGGGTCATTTGTGAAATTTATATCTATCTTCTTATATATCTATCTTATTTCTTCTCGTTGTTAATTCTGCTTTTAACTTAGTGTAAAACTTGTCAACAAATTATCTTTTCTTCGTATTGTTTATAAGTACCATCATCTGCAATGTTTTACGAAATAATAAGGTTAATTTTTTAATTATAATTTTGTTAATGCATTGTTAATTTTTTTTATGCATTGAATAATGCAGTCCACTGAATAATAAGATATTGTAAGTTTACGGTGTATTGATGCATTTAAATCTAACCGTAAAAAGTAATAAATAATGACATAAAACCAAGAAAGACTGTCTAAGGTGCTTCCTCTTATAAAAATATTTGCATATAAATATATTAGTAATGAAATAGTTATGATAATTCTGGATATTAGTATTAATAGACCATTCCTTTGTAAAGCAATGGTATACTTTTTTCAACTGACAGTTGTTTGGAAATAATGTTTTTCTCTATAAAGTTAATAATGGGATGACACCAAGTCCTTCTAGATCTACATCAAGATACTCCAACCTTTCTTTACCTGAAATCGCTCGATAGGAGTAGGCAAAATTGGCCGATTGAAAAAAAAAGGAATAATTTCATAACTATAATTTACCAATTCATTATATAAATACTAAAGATGTTATAAAGAAAAACAATACAACAATTAAAATGAAGATTTATAGAAAAGTGTTTTGATGTAGATAAATAACCACATATTTTCAAACAAATATGCTTAAATTTTTAGTTATTAGCTAAATACTAAAAAAAAAAAAAAAAAAAAAAAAAAAAAAAAAAAAAAAAAAAAAAAAAAAAAAAAAAAAAAAAAAAAAAGATCCAAATTATTACACTATTGTTTATGAATATATTTAATACATACACATAATTACTTAAACCCGTATGGATTTACGCCTCACAGATTTACGGTTCAGCAAAAAAAACTTACAAAAACTGCGATCATCTCAATCCAAAATTTTAAGACTGATAACAGAAGCTCCTTGGTACGTAAACAACAAAACTCTACATACCGATTTCCAACCACCGACTATCGACCAACACATACGTACTCTTTATACCCGTTTCCATCGTAACCTATACGTACATCACAACTGACTGATAGACGATATGGTTACGGCTGACATGAAATTCATGACCAAATGAAGTTTATGACCATTAGGAGAAGGCGAAAAAGAAGGTGGATGAAAGATCTCCTTTCTTGAATTAAAGGACTAGTTCAAGACCGGTAAGAGATTCTGCTGGGTACTATCCCTTCTCATGCCTATCATGCCACGTATATTTTATATCCATACAATATTTGCTTATTGTCACTCTTATGTTAAAGAGTTGCGAATTAATAGTTGAAAGATGCAAAAAAAAAAAAAAAAAAAAAAATGCTTATTTCCAAATAGTTATGCATCAAAAAAATAAATCTTAAATAATTTTTTTTTATTAAGTCTTTGGTATAATGTTTCGAAAATACTTAATATGTTTCCTCTATCTTCAAAAATGGCCGAGCTAGGGGTTTATAGAACCTTTAATAGATCGCCATTTTAATGCGAAATGGCAGATTGTAATGTTGAGCTCCGAGGATTATACTTGTCCTGATGATGTCTTGTGACATTAGTGCCAAATCTTAAAAAAATCGGTCCAGTAGTCTAGAAGAATGTCACAGACGGCGGACTAGGGTTTTTTTTTTTTGTTTTTTTTTTTTGGATTCTACTATATTTTACTATAGTTTAGATTGTAAAATGTAGTCCGGATTGGAGTACTTCCTATTTTTTATTTTTAAGCACAGGTTACTTTGGTGAGGGTAGGAACGCCGGGAAAAAAACATAATTAAAGCTGATAGTAATGGGATTGATGTTTTTTTCACTATTATCAATCCTTGATAATCATATCCTTAATTTATTACACACTATCAGCCACTATTTGCGCAGAAGTTTTTATAAAGAATTAATTTATCTATTATTTTGCGTATTTATTCATTATAGTCTTGACTTCCTTATGTACAATATTTAGGGAAGGATGGGATATATTTTATGTTCGTTTATTTATACTTTACTGATAAAATTATTAGCATTATAAAGAATGTCTGGAATAATCAAAATATAAATAACATTTGAAAAGTATGATCATTTCTACTGCCCTTAAAAGTTCTTGCGCGGTGATTCTTTCATGTTGTAGATTGTAAACCAAGAGTTTCTTATAGAAGTCGTATGATTGTTTCATTTAACGCTTCATGACAAAAATAAATATAATGTTTTTATTCCTGACTAAAATGATGTTATTTAAATACTTAGTTTCTTACCTTTTTTATTGTCCGTAATTGTTCTTTAATAATTAAGAATATCTAAACTATAGTATTGATAGCATTTGAATTTTTGAGATCATTTTGAAGTTATTTTAGATGCGTGTAAGTACTTTTACTCTCAATAAAATTGAATTAATATATCACATGTATCCATTTTATGTCCAGATTCTTGGAAGAATTGATTTGCTATTTCTCCAGTATTTTACACGTTGGTCCATACCCACAACCAGTGCGATGTGGATTGAGGGTAGAAAAGAAATAAGCGGGCGTTGTTAGTGGAGTTTTTGGTGAAGTGCTCTCTTGGCTACTGCTGAATCAGCGGTTGTCCTTTGTGCCTGGAAATACTGGAAGGACCCTGGATAAGTTGGCCGCCGGTGTATTGTTAGTATTCGTCATTCCCTAAAGTGTCCACGCCGCCTTCCAATTGCCGCATTATTTATCTCCACTTTTTGTCCGTTATGAGTGATTCATTGTCATTTACACCTAACCTTCTA
The DNA here is from genome assembly GCA_948150685.1 of Rhaphigaster nebulosa. Classification (NCBI taxonomy): domain Eukaryota; kingdom Metazoa; phylum Arthropoda; class Insecta; order Hemiptera; family Pentatomidae; genus Rhaphigaster; species Rhaphigaster nebulosa. The sequence continues at coordinate 75,185,176 of OX411309.1, read as the reverse complement.
ACCCCTATCCGTTGTTTCCTTTCATCCTTTATGCTGGCCTAATATGTGTCGGCTAAAAAGCGCTCCTTTATTGCAAAAGTATCGATTGGCTTTTGATTAAATAATTTTTGCGGATGGGACCCTTTTCATTAATAATGCTATCCATTATTAAAGAAAGGACCAGATTTCAATGGAATTATCTTTCATGCTATTTAATTTGGTTTTCACGTTCTCTTTTTTCAATATCTGATTTCATTAATTGATCTGAATATAATTAATTCATAAAATTCCCTCCATTGATGGATGCAAAATTTCATTTATATTCGACTGTCGTAGTGGTTAACTTAAATTGAGATTTCGTAATTAGTCCTGTAAATAGAGGAGGAAAAAATAGGGTAACCTTACTAAAGGCCATGTAGTTCTGTTTTATTTTTATAAGTTTTGCATATCGGGTCCATAGTTAAATACCCAAATTTTCGACCTCTCCCACCTAGTGCGCTCAGTGCCGATTTATTTTAATTTTTCACTCCTATCTTTGTGTTCATATATTTGTTAAGAAAAACTTTATAAATAAAACTTATAGAGAATAAAATTGTTTGCAAATTCCTCATTTGCTTTATAAATTCATTTGGTTTCTTATTTTCGTATTTATTATACTTCTATTTTTATAATTATGCCTGATCCTCTCTGCTTTAGTAATACTGTTATAAGGGATATTTTTTTTTCTTTCTGGTCGTGATATATTGCATAAAATTAAAAAAAAAATTCTTATTTAGTTACGATCTCGTATTTATTCATCAAATTTAAATCTTAGATCTGTTCCAATTGAGTCAACCAGAAGAGGAGGAAAAAAAAAATTGCTTTTCTCTTGTTTCATTTGCGTTTGGTCCGTGGTAAAACCTAATAGGAAAGCATTTGGTGAAATCGAGAAGATGGGGAAGTAGACTGTGAAGTAAGACGGTTTTTAGCCCAATGAGATCTCACCAGGTGAGCCGTCTTCCACCCTCCCATTTCGAGTAATTAATACCGTTTCTTTTTTTTTTTTTCTTTTTTTTTTTGCATTTTGATGGAAAAGATTGTTTTCGCTGTTTAATATGACGTCTCACGTTTTAAATGGCCGTGATGAATCTATAATTACTTGCTATTACGCGACATTAAATAAATTGCGTTTCATGCAGTGCTGTTAAACAACTGCACAATTTCTGTTTATTACTTTGAACTTTCTAGCTCTGCAAAAAGTTTCTCTCTCGCTGCATGGTGAAAGTGCGTTACGTCGATATTTAAGAGTAAATAAGAATGGGTTAGTGACAATATGTAAATAGAATATCTGTATGCCAGAATTAAATAAACTATTGGCATGTTCAATTTTGCTAATTTTTCGTTTATTATCGCATATGGGTTATATTCTGGCTATAAACCTCTTTTTGCTCTCTTGCAAAGCTTTGAAAATGTTTCTTACGATAGTTAACCTCTTACATTCAGATATGCTATGTTATAAACGTACTATTTGAACAGGAATATTCTCAGTACCGTAACATTCTAAATTAATCACTTTATGAAATATTATTTAATGGGATAAGAAAAAAAAATGATTTTACAATATTTTTTAAATCATTGTTAATAACTTTTCTTCTGACTATAACGTTTTCTTGAATGAGACCATTATTATATTTTTTATTTTCAAGTTTTTTATTGATTAACAATGTTCGAACCATCCATTACAGCCGTAGAAGTATTTCCTGAAGGTTTTTTTATTAAATAAAAACCTGCTATCACATAAAGATCGACTTATCTATTCCGTTAAAGCTGCTTTAGATACATCTTCTGAAAATATGTATCATTTAAATTTTGCTTTTGAATCTATTAAATGACGCAAATCACTCGTGGTACAAGAGAAAAATTTTCTGTTTAAAATTGATTTTAGATTATTATATTTTTTTTTGTTTCATATTGGTTATTCTATCATTTAATTTGTTCAAGATAATATTAAGATCTTTAATTCAGTTAATGATTAATTCTGGCCTTCGAAGAAATAATTCGATGTTAAAATTGAGGGACGGTATGAAGTGTTAGTTACAGACAACCATGAGTGATCGTCACGACTGATGCGCTATCAGAAGAAAGCTGGGCCGGAGGGGGGCTAGGGGAGGGGACGATAGTGGGGAGCTCGAAGGGGAAGGGGCCTGCGCCGTCGGCCCGGTGAGGCAGTCTCTGCCATGCCAGTCAGGCTGTAGGATGAGCCCAGCGCACGTGGAGCGCTACATTGGCTCCTGCCTCATCACGTCCGGGTATAAGCCGCCGAGGTACCGCCGCTACCCGGACTATGGCGGCGGCTATCAGCCGGCAACATGGGCCGGCCTGCCCCTCATCGCTGTCAGCAGAAGCAAGAAGGAGGACCGGTCGCCGCTGTCAAGGCTGGCCATTCACACTCAGGGAGCACCGCTGATCCAGAGTGGCAGAGGCCAGGGCCGGCGGCCTCAGAAACCACAGCAGAAGCCTCCGCCCAAAGAGACCAAGGAAACGGACGCAGAACCCGCCAATTCGGAGAATTCACTGCCACGTATCATCAAACCTCGTAAGCGAAGAAAGAAGGAACGTAAACCACCACAAGAATCGGCGATAGTAACCCTCAAGCCGTACACTCCGCTTTGCAGTGACATCCCCGAGGAACAACCGGGCAGCCCCGGTGGTGAGGAAATCGCTGAGTGTCAGTGCAGGTATTGCGATCCGCTGGGAGTGATCTGGGAGGCGAATGCTGACTCTGATGGAGCGTCTTGGCCCGGAGGCGAAAAAGAAGAAGAAGACCACTCTTTCGGCTCAGGCCTGGAAGTGTCCTCGCAGATCGTGACCTCACCGAACGGGCACCGGGACATCGAGATCCGATTCTTCACAACTCCGCCGCCACAGCCCCAACAGCCACCGCGACCTGTGTCTGTCTCACCACCTTGGCGCTAGCTCTCTCTCTCTCTATCACTTTGCTAAGACTGTCGGAGACATCCTGTACAAATCATGTATTATAACATTTAGATGTATATATCTCCGCCTGCAAGGTGGAAGTTTTTCTTTAAAAATTTTTTTCCAATGTTGTAGAGTAGTCAGTGTTGTATATATATGTGTATAGATTATCCTATTTTTTCTTTTTATCATTTTTTTTTTTTTGCTTAAATCAGTGAATTTATATGGATGTGGAAAAAAAAAATCTTTAGACTGTTCGGGTTAAGTCATGGAAAGGTGGGTTTCTCATTACACTCGTGATAAAGCTGTTGCGTGATATATTTGTAACGCCTCCGTTCTAGCTCTCATCTTAACACTAGCTTTTAATGTTATTACATATGATATGATATATATAAATTTATATACATATATTTTTGTGGAAACCCTTTTGGGAAAAGGATCCCGATTATTTTTCTCGTTTTCTATCGACTAGGTGTCCAATCTCGGGGAGTAGTAAGGATCTGTTTTGTCATAAGTGTTTCCAGTTATATTATTGATAATTATAATATTTATAGTAATCAATGTTGTCCTTAATGATATTGGATCTGGGAGCTTGAGCTAGGTGGTGTGGCGGAGCAGTGGACTTATCTCAAATGACCCCTCTCCTCCAGTGATTATGTGTGGTGGATAAGTGCAGTGCCGTTCTTTTTTTGACAACCAAATTTCTAGAAATAGTTATAAAACTATAAATTTTAGAAAAGGCCGTCTTGAAAGCTTAATGATGTTTTTTGCTTTCTGTTTTTATTATATTTAAAAGTTTTTTAATTTCATATAAAAAAAAAAAATAAATGCAGAAAAAGATTGAACAATTGATAGAGGATAAAGAAAGAATGAAATGTTTTGCGGATCGTGCGCGGCGGCTGGCGGATGTGACTGAGAGGTAGGTTTTCACTTGTTGATGCCAGTAGGTCACTCACCCCCTCCCCTCCTTCAGGAAAGGGAAAGCTACCCCCTCCCCTAAAACTGGGTCATTACGCCCTCCTTTCTAACTCAAAAACTCCTATATTTATATAAATATATATTATTATATTCATATCTAGTGGAAATCATATATCTAAGTGTATTTTATTTATTTTACGGTCGTACCGGAGAGTAGGCCTTATGTGCACTTTTTTTAAAAAAACATAAAAGATTAAAAAAATTAATCATGAAAAAAGTATCAAATTATCGTCAAGATTGTGATATTTGCCTTAAATGTTGCCCTCTCCCTCAAAATTTCGATAAACACTCGATATTAGATATCTATAATGTTATTAATGTGTAACATGTTTAACGCTTAAATTTGTAGGGGTTTCTATAACCAGTTAGGGCTACACATTTCACATTACTTTTGTATTTTATTTCTTTCATTTATACATGTGTGCATTCGATGTTTCACATATTTTATACCAAAAATTAATGTTTAGCTAGCTTTTGTCAGTCTACATATTACCTTATAAGTCAAGATCATTGTTTCCGTTTTTTTTTTTTTGTTTTTTTGACGATTTGGTTAATTTTTGTTTGAATTTTAATCAATGCACAGCTGATTCCTTTCTGTGTCGATTAAGATAAGATACTTAGAAGTAAGAATGTCAAATAAATTTTAACTAGACATAAAACTCACTCACTTATACATTGACACAGACATTGATGTGAACGATTTTTTCCCGTTATTCCAAAGAAAACGAAAAAAAAAAATTATAAAAACTAAATTTTTTCTATTTATAGAATATAAGATGTTTTTTCGTCCTTAGGACGTAATATATTTATGTATTTCACGGCCTGTTGTTTAAACGGTTTCACAAAAATAAGGTATCGTCCCTTATAGTTATCAGTGCTGTAAATTTTAAGCAGCTGATTTTTGAATAGTAACCAGATATAATATATATATGTGTATTTCCTTTGACCTAATAAAATAAAGCGTTTTCAGAACCTCCGCTAGCCCCGTTTATTTTTAACATGCCTTACGAAATTTATTTATCATGTTCAGATATTTGAATATGAAGGAATTTGAAACCTGCCAGTCCAGTAATGTATTTGTATTTCTTCTCTATACTTGTTTCAGTTTCTTGTTTCTGTTTCTAATTCTTATTTATTTGTTGCTTCTTTTGTGTGTAGATAAGGGAGTGATGTTGGCTACAAATTTGATTTACTGTATCTGGCAGATTTTGAATTCGCGGATAGATATCCTTAATTTATTTTTCTATGTACAGATAATATATCAATTAATTTTCAGTTATCTTTATATTATGGTTTGTATGTAAGAAAGAGAAATGTTAATTTATGTTAAAGACAGATTCCTGAATTATTGTTTGGAGGAATATGCATTTTTCAATAAATTTGATGTGAATTAGAACTATCTGTTGTTATTCAATAAACTATTTCGCTAATTAATCATGTTTTGTTAATTTTTGAATTTTTTTTTTACTCCTTTATTCAAAGCAAAACCAGCACTTTTTTGACACCAAAATTAGAATTTTGTTTATGGGTAACCTATTTTACCTTATTAGTAATTAACAGTTTTTAGAAAAAGACTAACACTTTATTTATGAAGATTAAAATTGACATACAATTATTGACGGTCGTAAACTGCAATAATACTTCTCCTAACATATTTTAACTTTTCTGGCATTTTATAAATTCTTTTTTAATAATTCACAAGAAAATTGAATTAGAAATGAAATGAAAATAACACATTTCAAAACTTAATATCACTATTCTATTCGCTTAGTAAGGTGTAAGTAACTAATGTGTTTCGCCTATCAATCTTTCTTTTGATAATTAATTTGTTTAAAAAGATTCTTGTTTATGTGTGTTTATATATATATATATATATATATATATATATATATATATATATATATATATATATATATATATATAAAGAAAGAGAATAGTGCAAAGTGTAAAGTGAAAATCGGCGTTAGAATCTTATGAACAGTATGATCAGGGTAAGTGCTTAATTGATTGTTTCTTTTTATTTTGTGTTTATTTAGATATTATTCAATTATATTTAATCTACTTTTGATTTTTAAAAGTTTATACAACTTTATGAGCTTCACAAATATAATATCTTATCTTAAAAGTTATGTCACTTTTTTAATTTTTAATTATTAACATTTTTTAAAAATTCAATTAGATTTTCATTAAATGTATTTTAATTTATTATTTTTTTCTCTTTATTATAATTAATTAAACTAGTTTCATAATTTTTCCATGAACATTTCATTGATTTAAATTAATAATTAAACCTTTTCGTTATTTTTTGTATTATTAATGGAGCTGCTACTAATTCAACTCGAACCATTTATAACACAATAATACATTCCCTAACCAAGCTATTTTTCAGCTATTCTAAAAATTTTAGCTTTTATGTCATTTCATAATTTGTTATTTATGCACTGTTTCATTTTTTGTCATTTCATTATTTGTTATTTGGGAAATACCTAATAACTCATTTTTGCTGATTAAAAAAAAATAATATTAGCTATTTCATTATGATTTTTGTTTGTAAAACATTTTATATACTGGATACTTTAACACATACTAGTTCTTAATAAATTTATTTTATAGTTATGAACCAGAATTTTATACAACTTTTGTCAGTCCGAAAAAAAAGTTAGACGTCGAGTTTTTCCGAACACTAGTCATAGCAAATATAGAATTTCATTTATTTTAACTCTTGACAGATCGAATTTTCGGAGAATGTGATAAAATCTCTGTGAATTATGAATGGTTCGAGTTGAAAATAGTTGTAATTAAAGAGATGATATTTTTATGTAAGGTACGTAGGCATGATACGAATGTTTAACTAATTTTTGAAATCTTATCGTCTCCTTTTTCTAAGGACCTGGCATTTTCTTCTTTTTTCTTGAAACTTTAGGTTGTGTCACAAATAATTTCTTAAAGAAATCTTCATCTTGGAGTTCAATGCAACTTCCGATACTTAGCATGGTGATAATTTAACTAGTTTTATTAGAACCATAGATTTATAATTTTTTCTCATACGGGTTGCTGATTTCATATAGTTTTGTCTTTTCTTTTACTTTATATGTACTCGGTTTGGCGATATATCAGTAATTCAGAACATGATTATTTGAGAGTTTTTAAAAATTGAAATGGTGTTTTGAATTCTATCAAAAGCTTGTTTCTAAAATATGTATGGAAAAAATAATAAAAAGTGTTTCTTCCCTTATTACACTGTTATTGGCAAAATACAAGCTTTGATAGAACACTAAAGTAATACCTATAATAATCTGAATGTATACCCTATGGCTATATAAACCTGAGAGAGTTATGGAGCAAATTAATTTTGAATTATTTTGATATTTAAAATTAAATAATACATATTTTATTGAAAAATATTAATTACAGATGATTCTAAAAATGTTTCGTTCTGTCTTTTAATTCAATAGTAAAAATGATATTTTTTTTTTTTTTTACGATCCCGATACACTCGTTTTCGGGGTTTAATTAGGCCTTAAATCAGTTTCGTCACAGTTCAGCTGAAACAGCCTATGGGAACGAAACGACTGGGCAAGAGGAAAGCTATGCAATTTTCTCACGTGGCTCAAGACCCAAGAATGGTGGGGGCGGGTGATGGGTATTGTGACAACTTTCTAAGCCTGGCTAATGAGGGTGTTCAATGTTCATGGAGGAGCTATAAAATATGAGTTATTGCTTATGGCGTATGCTATAAAAACATGAAATATCGGTAAAATTATTTATTAGAATATATAGGATTATTGGATATTAAAAAATGGTTTATTATTTATCTTAACGCTGTTATGGGATATAAAATAATTTACAGTGTAACACGGGAAACAGTCTATGGAAAGTTTCCCATAGCAGTTGAGTTAATCATAATAGTTGTAAGCAAAATTCGATTTGAAACGCTTCATGGAAATAGGGCGAATCCGTAATGTGATCTAATTTATTTTTTAATTTAAAGGCTGGTATAATATTATATATATGGCATTCTTAGTATAAATATATGAAATACATACATTGTTAAATATATATATATATATATATATATATATATATATATATATATATATATATATATATATATATATATATATACATATATATACTAGTTTTTCACAACCAGATATACCCCTGTTGGATCTTATAAGGTGTGCTAATTTTCATTAATTTTTAGTTTTACTTCGTCAATTACTTGTTGAATTTTATTTTTTAAGATCTCCCTTGTTTTAGGTTTTCTTATTTCAACAAAATGATTTTTTTTTTAATTGTATTTTTTTCTTTTAAATATCTAAGCTATTGAGCAGTTTTTATAAGTAACTGAGTGTAAGCTAGTTAGTTATTCTAGCTAGGAGTCGCGGAGAATACAAACATTTTCAAGAAAAATTTCTTGGCGGAGTCATAGACAGTTAAAGTTGTTAATCTATTGCTTGGTGATTAGTAATATAATGAGTAAATTATCAGTGAAGCGACTGTGAAAGGTATCATTAATTTTGTTATGTGAAGAATTGTATGTTTTTTAGTTTACTAATCGCAGGAGTTAAAAAAAAAATATTTTTCTCTGAGTTTCAGTTCAAATAAATAATTTATTTTTCCTTACCAGAAAATAAAATGTTTTTGCTACTATTACCGACTGGTTTGCAAAAATGGTCTTATTGTTTATCGATCAATTTTTTTAGATTTTTCTGAAAGATGGTGGCATGCAGCTGGGAAAACCATTTTTTTTTTCTGAACTTCTTATTAACATAACTATGTATTGTTCATTCTATGCATCGCGACTAATATGTAATTATATTAATTTTTCAAAAGATCAATTTATTGGAGTTGAGAATCTATTAATTTTAGCATAAAATTTTTCAGTTAGAATGAAAACAATTTTAGCTTAAAAAACTTTTAAAAAAATGTCTACTATGTATTTTCAAGATTGTTTCCAAACCTCTTTGAATATAATTTTTTTACTTTCCCTTACCCATATACGAAGTTTATAGTAAGGGGAAGTGTTGCGATCGTGAAAATTTTCGAATTCGAGTTTTCAATGGAAATACACGTTTTAAGGTCCTCTGAGTCCAAATAAACAACTCTCGCAAAATGGCCTGTGTGTCTGTGAACAGTCTAGCTCAAAAACGAAAAGTTGTACGATTCTGAAATTACGTATTTAAGATAGGCAGATGCATGTGATGTTACAGCAACTTTTTCGTCAAAATGGACTAACCGGAAGTGCCACTTTATATAATCGATTTACAGTTTTTTACCATTTTCTCGAAAACGACTCTAACGATTTTGATGAAACTTGTCTAAAATATTCTCCACGAAGACCTTTAACTTTTCATACATGTAGTACATCACCGAGGAAATGCAGGGAAAAAAGTTATACTGAAAATAATATTTTATTTGCGCATAACTTAAAAAGTATGCATTTTATGGTAAATTATGTCTTAACGTGCATGAAAGGTAATTAAATTATCTTAAAAACAAAAAAAAAATCATTAAAATCGGACCAGTGATAGCAAAGATACATTGCATCGGAATAACCGGAAGTGGTAATTATATCATAGATTTTACAATTTTTTACAATTTTCTCGTAAACGGCGATAACTATACCTAATATAACGATAACTTACCTAATATCTTCTCCTTAAAGGCCTTTAACTTTTCATGTATGCAGTATATCAACGAGAAAATGCAAGGGAAAAAGTGATAGCGAAAAAAAAATTTTATTTGCGCCTAACTCAAAAAGTGAGCATTTTATGATGAAGTTTGTATGAAATCATATGAAAGGCAATTAAATTCCCTAAAAAACAATTATTTAAATCAGGCCTGTATTAGAAAAGATACAGCGTGTCATAAGGACTACTAGACCTTAGAGGGAAAACCGAGCGCTTCCGGAAAGAGACGAATGCGACCGAACCTGCTGAGAACCAAGCCGCCAACCTGTTAACATAAGGCTCTGTAACAATGTATTGTAATAACATAAAAGTAGAAACCAAAAATATTTAGTGTACAGAATTGTAGTACTAAAGTTATTTAAAAACTAATATATTGTACTATTGTGAGAAAAGACTTGAAGTGCATTCTGCTGAGTTTATTTCAATTAGTGTTTATGTGAACTCTTTAAAATAATTTTAAAGATTATTATTATGGGTTGGTAAGAGAATGTTGTGTGATACGCGCACCGCATCAGATTTTTTTCCACACTACTGAATGAATCATATAAGAAAAAAAAATGAATTTGGTCATTTATAATAAAACAGAAATATCAAAATTATTATATAGTTGTAGAAAAAATAATGAATAAAATAAAAATAAAGTGTTGGTATAAAAGTTTTTAAATATAAGGAACATTTTGAACAGAATTCAATCATTGTTCAAAATCAAACTAAATTTATCTATTACTTAATTTTACATGTAGTTGAAAAAAAAGGTATTCTTCAAGAAGTATCTATTAAATCTATTAGAAGTATCTAGTTAAAATCTATTGAATTCGTTTGACATAAAGGTGGACAAATTCACAGATACATTCAGACATGTAATTTAATTGACAAATTTTATTCGAGAACCAAAGTCCAAGTTGAATCGTCTTCTTCTTTAAATTATTTTATTAAATTATTTTATTCAGAAATATTAAAATTAGGCATTTCTAAATTTAATTTCTTGTATTATTTATTTTTTTGAGTTCGAATGTTATAACCTTTTTTTATAATCCAAATAAAATTGCCCCTTCTTTCTTGCCCATCTGCTAACTGCTCTGTCCAAGAGCTCGTATATCCTTTTATTTAATAACAGTCCACGCCTCTAAACCTAGTTTCATGGACCGAAAAAATATTTACGATTTAAGTGTAATAAAAAGTGTCGAGGGGGCAGCTTAGAAGTTGTTAAATAAGTTTTATCACTTTTCTCCCAAAGGGAAAGAGCTAATAACACGGTTGTAAAAGTAGAAGAAGGAGAAAAAGAAAAAGAAACGGGTGAAGAAAAATAAATTATGTTACCCGTTTGAGAAACAAATCTACGAGGACTAGGTCCGTAACAGCCACTTTTTCGCGCGTTATCCTAATTAAACATCTCTTCATCCTCTTTTATGGGTGAGTTTAAATTCAACGCGGTGGAGCTAATTCAGTTATTAAAAGTACATTTCTTTTCTTTCTTTTTTTTTTCAAGACATATATTCCGTTTCTTCTGATAAATGCATGGGTATCATAGAATGCATTAGAGATTGTGGGGCAGGAACTAGGATTTTCGCCAGGGATGGAGCCTTAATTTTGCCGCCCCATCTTTCTTCCCCTCCTTTCTCCAATAAAAGTCAACAGTTTATAACAATATTTTAGGTAGGTAATATATTTCGAAATAAATATCATCACCTCATTTTATTGACATAGTTAAGGTAAAAACAATCAAAAAGAAGTTTTTTACTTAACCTAAAAATAAAATATCGCTCGAAATTTGCCGCCCTCTAAATTCTGCCGCCCGTGGAAAGTGCCCTCTTTACCCCCTCCCCTCTCCTCCCGCTCTCACGTTTCTGCCCTGAGAGATACATTAATTAAATTGATAATTTTAGCCTTAGGCAAATTTTTTCTCTGAATAACTAGAAATGCAATTGCCATTAAGAAATTATCCATACAGTGCTTAAATGATCTGACTAGTTACCAAGCTTTTATGCATATGTAAATTTTTAAAATAAGGTGTATGTTTTTAAAAAAAATATATTTTTTGTTCATTTAATAGAGTCTTGATAGTGTAATTTGGTTTCCCTAATCATCGTAAATTAATAGGTAATTATATTAATTTTTCCACAGATGTTATTTGTATAAGGTTTTCTTCGCTATTTTGCCTCAAGGTCACAATTAAAATTCAATTGCTTTAATCTATATGTTGGAGTCCTCTTCTTCAGCTTTTAAATACAAAGCACAACAAATAATCAAAAACAGTCCCAGAATTGCTTACAATTTCTTATTCACGTTTACATTACATTATTTATTATTTATACGTGATTTGTAGGTAATTATCTTAATTTCCAACTAATAAAATATAGTTAAAAATTAAAATCACTTTTCTTATAATAATATTCGTATTTGAAAATCAATATTTTAATCTGAATGTGAAACATAAGTTGTGCGTAAGGGTCGCATCCAAGTCGCATAGCGAAGGTTGTTTTAAGAGCAGGCGTTGATGTAAAAATCACACAATAATAAAATGAACATCTCTGGCTTTAGTTGAAGTAAGAAAAAAAATCCTTCCCGCAAGACTACTTATCTGTTTTTATTTTTCTACTTTATACTTTTAAGCTAGTTCATTCTAACGTGGCGATTGCAATGGTATTGTTATAATTAATAATTTAAAATTATAATCATTATACTTTTTTTTTGTCAAATTTCAAACATGCTTATGGATTTTAAATTTCGAAAAGGTCTCATCTCCGAAAATTAAATCTTTTCAGGATACACCAAAAATTGAAGTTCTGTTGAATCATTGGACTTATTTGAACATTTTTTTTAATGGTTATAAAAGTAAATAGTGTTATGAAAGGAAAATTAGATGGAGAAAGTGATAAAGATCATTTTGAACTGAAAAAAAGATTTTTCTTTGATAGCGAAAAACGCAAAAAAAAAGGAGAAGGTCGAAAATTTGATTTATTCGCAAGAAGGGCAATGTCTCCATTTTTTGCTAGCCAAAATGATATCTCCGCTGGCCTGATATACCAATTGTCGGAGATCGAGGGATTGCCAATTTCTAAAAATCGAATTTTTAAATTGTTTGTGCTCAGTGGATACAGAATTTGATGCTCTTCTGTTATCATTTTTCTCTTAGAGTACTCATTTCAAAGCTACAGACTATAGTCTTCATTCAGTCTTTGATTTTGACGAAATCGTCGTTTTTTTACCGTGGTTTTCAACCACACCACTTATTCAAATTATTATGTTATGGTGAGTAAGACTCAGATTTTAATGCTCTTTAATTTAATATACAATAACTTTTTGGATATAATGCACTGTTTAGGAATTATAAGTGAAATCCCAAATAAAGTCCTGAAATATTGAGTTTTTTTGGCTGTTGAAACCTGCCCACTTTAAGTTGGAAGACAAGTGCAAATTTAATATTGAGGATGGACATTATATAGATATATGACTAACAGTTTTCTTCAAATAAGTCGCCAAATTTCGCTTCGGCTCTTGGATGACCTGCATTGGCAATATTTGGAGAGCGGCAAAATTGAAATGAAATTATATTTTTGGATACAAAAGAATTTGTAAGTGCACAAAACAACTCAAATAAGCACACAGAAATATAAAAATTATCTCCATATATCTTGCCTGTGGGCGGCGATTCAACAAAACCGCTCCTGTTTTATCTACATGTTTATACTTAAAAGTTAACTCTATGTACTCGTGCCTTTTAAATAATGTTTTTTAAAGATTACTATTTGTATAATTGATTATGTATCGTTTAGTAAAAGTGATGTTATTTTTTTGTATGTTTTAAGATATTTAGCAGTAAAAATTCAGGCGGTCCGTCTAATTTATCAAGATGATAAATCAGAGAACAAGATATTAATGAAAACATTTTTTTTTATATATATTCAATAACTTTGCATGGCCATGAGTTATGCAACTAATGTTTGTTTGTATTTTATTTTTCAAGAGTTTAAATTGATTTATTACTAATTTATGCACAAAATCTATGTTTGACCTTGAGCTTAAAATAAACCTGAGGTTTCATGGAGTGGCATTGCCCCATAAGGCTTGGTGAATTCCTTCCCCTTAAATAAGGAACTTCTCCCCTCCCACCACCCATCCCTTAGCTTATGAATTGAGAAAGTTTTTATTAGAAAGGAGGAGCTCTTCATATTCAGGGCATAGAGGAGACCCTTATCCCACATTTGTATGCTCCTTGATCTGCCGGCACCGGGTCGTCCTCTCTCCTCCCTCCCACGTATCTCATCTCTCCCTCTCTCGTATACACACAAAACTTGCATCACTCTCCGTATTTAAAGAGAGACAATCAGTTAATTAACTTGTTTGTTTCGAAGCGTCTATTATCATCAACGCTCATTCTGATGCGTCAGAATTATCATTTGTATGTCTAATCATTTTTCTAATACTAACTGTGTGTTGTCCAGTAAAAGAATTAAATTTGGAGCATGAATCCTGTTCGTTAGTAAACAGAGAACCAATCAGTAGATTCAAATGCTATTTTAAGGATTAAAATGAATACAGGTTTTATTAAGAAATTTACAATTACAAAATTATATAACTTTATGATTTCGGATGACACTTCCTTCTGATCAAAACAGTTTTTGGTTCAGTACATAAATTTATTTTGTAAATAAATTCAACTCTGTGTGTGTGTGTTTGTGTTTGTGTTTGTGATTGTGAACGTCTCGAAATTAAGTGAAATATATATTTATTTATTTCACTTAATTACGAGACGTTCATAAATGTATAAAATATATAAATCAATAATATTAATCCGCATATATAATTGTCAGCCGCCGGCCATTCTCATCAGTAGTCAATTCACTATGTCTTTCCACTATTTTGTAGCCTACTTTACTGCCAGCATGTTCCATCATTATCCAACAATACGATCAGGCAATACGTACTGTAAGAAAAAGGATCCTCTATAGATTTGAAACAAAAAGGTTGAAATCGTATCGCCACTTACAAAGAACAGTGGACAAAAATCATCTTCCACTATCGTCTGACAGGGAGGAAGACCCAAAAATAGTTGGTTGCAAGATGTGGAGGGCACGACTGCCAGAGGGCTTAGAGAAAGGGACTGGCGAGATCGGAAGAAATGACAGGACCTTTTAGAAACTATCAATTAATAAATGCTGTAAAAAAAAAAAAAAAAAAAAAAATCGTCGAATGAAAGATTTTTTATTAAAATATGGTAACATTTTGTAAATGAGTTTTGTCAGCTTTATCCGTTTTCTTGCTGATGTCTTCTGTGGACGTGATAGATCTGTCCTGATTGAAAACAATAAATAAAATAACAAATTTTACAGATTTATTTTACGGATTAAGACGAAGAGATGTAGGCTGAATTTATGAACATGTGATGATTTTTTTGTGGTCGGGGCTTCATAAAAATTAAGGCTTTAGATTTACTTGTTTTTATTGATTTTTAATCTACAGTTTTGCTTTTATTTATTTTTTTATTTTGTTATTATATATTGGGTCTATATTAAGGTTTATATATTTTTTTCATTTAAATCTGGTGTACGACCTTCGGGCCTTCCTTAGGACTACGACGTTGAAAAGAAAAATTATATAAAATAATTTGTATACAAAAAAATAATTCAATTAAATCTGTGAAATATTCTCTTATTCCATCTTGAGATATCAAAGATAATTCACTAATAATTACAAAACACAATTTTTCATTCAAAAAATAAATTAATTTTCTTATAATCAATTAATTAATAGTTATTTCATTTTGTTTTCTCTTCACCGTCCGTATCAATGTGTGAGAAAAAAAAAAATTCTTAAATTTCTTTTACAAATATTCATGTCAAATTTGAAGAAAATCGGTCAACGCATTTGATCGTGATTACGAAACAAACAGATTTTGCGACGGTACGATGCCTATAAAACGACCGCCGTATTGGATCGGAATAAAAATTCCTAATCATACCTTGTTTCTCCATGCTTCATGGAACATTTTTGCAAAATTTGAAGAAAAGAAGAACGACGTGTTTGGTAGTAATCACGCAGCAGAAAACGGTCGAGTCGGAACATGACCTCACTGATGCTTTTAGAATTAGTTAGTTAAAACTTATTTTTAAATTAAGCATTTTGAAAATGATATATAATAATTGTAAATATTATTCTATTTTGTTTAAATATATCAATATCGGTGGGTAAATTTCTGATCAGCTAATATTGCTGTCCTGGTGTTGGAGTGTCATGCAGTACATAGCTAATTTTTTATTTGATCATTTTTTAAATTTTATTTAAACGTCGACTTTATGTAGAAAGAAAAAAAAAACTAATACAATTTAAAGTCACATTACTCCTATCCTTTATACATATCAAAGCAACTACTAGTATGATAAAATATTTTTTGGTTCGAAAATTCCATATTGTATTAGTTTAAAATAGATGGCTCAAATGGAACTATATTATAAACAAATTAGTGTATTCGTTTACTTACGGTCGGTTCTTCTCTGAAACAATTTAAAGCTTGGTTTAATTTTACAAGGATATACACCGAAGCCGTTTTTGTTCTCCGTATTCCATAACACTCCACTACCTTGACAGCTGCATTTGATTAAGACACATTGTTTACTGATGTGGGAAATAAAATTCAACCAGCAGGGATAACTCCAATCCACATTTTTACTACCAAGGAATACCCATTTTATTGAAATTCCAAATACATAGATTGATTTTAAGGAGTTTTTGCTATTTATGGAAGGCGAGTGAAAATTTGGACACTTACGTATTAAAAAAACGCACCGTTGAAATTGTTGTAAATAACTGAAGGTACTGTAGTGATTATAAATATATCTAACTTCAGTTTTGTGTCCAAGTGGCGTGTAACACGACTGTGCCCTTTCATTTCCCCCAGGAGTACCCGTTGTGTAGACTCAGTTTATTGCTCTGTTTTGTTTACAATGTGTTACCATGGCACACGCAACGCAAAATATAGATCTTTCCTTTTGAGCACTCGTCTAAAAATTTAATGTTTATTACTTTGTTTTGAGATGTTTTTTATTTTTTAGTAATCATCGTTTCAATTATAGCACAGTCGTGATTCGTCATAACGGAAGTTTTAATTGTCTTGTTTAGAAAATATGAATTTCAGCTAGAAGAAGTTTATGATAGAAATTAATGACAAGTTATCATTGTTGTTTTATGTTAGTTATTTTCATGTGAAACGGATACGTCTTCTAATCATTGTGGTATTGTAATCAATCACTAATCGATACATAGTTAATTAGTAATAACTAAAGAAACTGTCGAATATCAAACATTACCTTTTTTTTATTCATCGTCTTATTAACTATCAGTGATTTATTTGTTTATTAATTTATTAATTCCGGCAACCACCCCCACTATTATTTCTCGTACTTCTAAAGTTATGTGAATTTAAATAAAAAAGAAGAACGTTTTTACAATGTTTCTTTCCTTGTATTTTTTTCCATTACGTGCTATACACTTTTCCCTCTAGAAGGGCTCGTATGTGTCCTTTCTAGGCTCACGATATTTCGTGACGGATGCTTGTGACATCGTTCAGCTTTGAATTGTCTGACCGTATCTCATGGTAACACCAACGCTTTTTTAAACGCTCGACTTCTGTGCCAACTCGTTCGTGGTTGTTCTGCGGGTGTCAGGTGCATTACGAAATACCTCTCTGACGTAAGGTAATCCCTCAAATAGAATTTACCTAACAGTGCGAGAAAAGAATAGATGTAAAAAATTATTTTTTGCCACGTTACCTGAAGTAGTTTTACCCGTAGTATTATGAATGTTATTAATTACTAATTAAAAAATGAGAATGCTCATTAGGAAGAACCTGTGAAGGTTTCAGTATGTTTTCTTAATTAATCTCTTCGATTCTGAGATTTTATTCACAGACCTTTTTCCTAGTCATTTAAAGCTAATAGATTTTTAAGATTCAATAATCAATAACTCCTATGAGGGATTTAATATGCTATTCCCTATTACTGAACTTTTTCTCTATTATAACACGTGCTTGTCTGGTAAACGATGGGGTGAATAAATGATACATTTTTTTTTAATAAACGATACAGTATTTTTTTTTCTAATGTTCTCACTGACGGTTCGACCCATATCGTACGTAGGCTGACTATTATCAGGACAAGAAAGCAATGAGGAAAGAGGAAGTATTTTGGTTAAGTACTTTTATTTGTCCTGAACCAATCCTAGACAGTCTATCAAGGATTAGTATACACTGTCAACTATCTTTTGCACAACACTGGATCTTTCCTTGTTAGGTACTTACTAATGCCTTTTCAATTTGCACATGAGGCCTTTAGAATCAAAACTCGCTAAATCCATTTTAATTTTTTTTTTAACTTTTAAAGTTCAAATTGTACGACCATCTATGAGCAAGACACATAATATATATTTTCATGAAAACATCTTTTTAGTGATTGGGTATGTATGTGCATTTGTTAGATATTACAATATCATACTACGCATAACAGTTTTATGGATTCTCCAGTGTAATAAATTAGGGGAGAAAAGGAAAATAATAAATCAAATCGTGTGTTCAAAGCATAATGTTTCTTTCAAAACTATTATTGTTATTATTATTAATTATTCAATTATATTAATTATTAAAATAAAATTGAAATTATTAATTATCAGAATCATCATTTTCTGATTCTATAATTGGTTTTGGAAGAATTGCCAATATTTTTTCTCCTCGAAATCTGTGGATCTTACCGAATGGAAACAAATAAAAATGCTAAAATAAATAATTAAAAAATAATTACTCCAAGTGAAAAAACTCCCGTACTTCATGATGTATCCCTGCAGATGCGTTCTTATACATCCATTTAGTGTACGATTAGTCAAGGATTTCGGTATAATAAATTAATATTAATATTATTAATATACCATAGGAACTGATCACTATTTAAAAAATCTTACAATAATTATTTCAAGCTGTTATTAATAGAATACTAAATTATTATTATTTTTTTTTTTTAAAGCAAGGAGAACACGATTACCATTTACTTCAATAAACAAATGAAACATTGTTGGAAAGCTTCGCAACTGTTAAAGTTTAACTATCGATTATTTTTGGAATACCAATATCCAATAAATTAAATCCTTCTCCAGAATCAGAATAATCAGAATCGTAGTTTTAAACTCGTGTATCTTGGGATATACTGTAGTACATAAAAGTTTTCATGACATACCGTATCAATCCTGAGGATAATAACAAAAGAAGAATATGAAAACTAAAAACGGTCCACGGTTAGAGGGGGAGGGGAACCCAGTGATAAATTACTTAATTTGAAAAGTAATGTTGGTAGTAAGTAGTAGTTCAGAAAAAAACTCTATGATCAACGTTTTCTCAAAATTATGTGTTTTGATTTATTGGGTTTCACGTGTAACCCGACGATTTGTTCCTTTTTAAGCAAGGGAAAGTATATCCTGTATTTTGAACTCTGCAAAATATCTGAGAGATAAACAAGAGCGTCCGAGACTGCCGTATGGAACCGGGATTACACGGTTAATAATGAACGGTTGGGACACCAATGGTGTCTTCACTTTCCTTCGGTGGCTGATAGCTCCGACAAATCTCAGGCTCCTTGTTTTGTTTTTCTGTTTTTTTAGCCAGAATAGAATCCATGTGTACAGCTGTAAATGCAGGAATACTTGGTCCAAGAAAACATACCAATAAAACACTCTCAAGGTTGCTGTCAAAAAAACTGAAAGCGATTTCCATAAATAAAATATGACAACTGAATAGTAGATAGCCTTTTTTAACATGATAAGAAAACTTTATGATATTAAAGAGGTTTTAGTGAAGCATTTTCGTGCATGGCCTTCATTTAGTTGTGTTTCGGATTATCGGGCCATATTTATAATTGAATGGTTTAGATAAATTATTAAAACCATATTATGTCGTTATTTACCTTCTGTACTTATATATATATATATATATATATATATATATATATATATATATATATTTTGTTTTATTTATTTTTCTCCAACGAATACAGTTAAGAAATATTATTGTATTAGTTTTTCTGAAATTAGTTGGAACCATAAGTTGAAGTAGGTATTATTGCTGGCATTTTTTTTTTCTCCTATTAGTTTAAATTATGTAAGCACTACTAATTTAATGTGCAATACTAGCTGTTCCCGCACGGCGTTCTCCGTGAAAAGAATTGGAATTTAAATAACCTCCCGAATTTCTTTTTGTTTTTTACTTCCTTGTACGAAGTAAAGGAATTATTGGAATCGATAAAATTTTCGGTTTTCAGATTTCAACGGAAATATCTATTTTGACCATCCCTGAATCCATTTTGACTAGTTTCGTCGTGGCGTCTGTACGTACGTATGTTCGTAAGTTCGTATTTCGCATAACTCAAAAACGCTTAGCCGTAGAAAGTTGAAATTTCGTATTTAGGATTGTTGTAAAATCTAGTTGTGAACCTCCCTTTTTGGTCACTGCTTAATACCGGAAGTGGTACTTTACTTGAAGGTCATAATTGATTTCCATCAAAAATTATATTAAAATACTTTGAAAAACTTCCCAAATTTGGTATTTATAACTTATATATTGATTTAAATAACATACTAGATTTTGGTCTAAATTGGAAAACCGGAAGTGGTACTTTACTTGTAGGTCATATTAGACTTTCATCAAAAATTATATTAAAATATAATGTAAAACATCTCAAATTTGGTAAATAGGACTTTTATATCGACATAAATGTATTTACTATATTTTGGTTAAAATTGGTGAGCCGAAAACGGTACTTTACTTGAAGGTCATAATAAGCTTACATCAAAAATTATATTTAAATTAAATACATAAATCATATGTTTCGGTAATAAAGGTTACAAACGCAATTTGGTTTCCAATCCAATTACACATTTTTATTACTTGTTTTAAGTGTTAAAATTTAGTGTAAAATACTGGTTTTCCTCCCCATTTGTGTGTCTGTGTGTCAATAGATGGATGTCGCGACGCCGAGTGTTGTTTTTGAGATACTGCGATCTTCGGAAACTAGTAACCAAATTCAGGATCACTTTTTGAGCCCCCGATTTATAGTTTAATAGGCGTACAATGAAGTCATGTGTTGTCCACATCAGATATTTTATGTTTAGCTTTTAAAACATAATGTGAATAATAGAAGACAGATCTATTGTTCTTAGAATTCCTAATTATCATTCGTCGTCACACTGAAGTTTGTATAAAACTATTACATAAAATTAAAAAAAAAAAAAAAGGAAAGTTCAAGTTTAACTTTGATTTTATTTTTACCTCATTATTTATATATTGCACATTTCATCATACTCGTTGCTATGTGAGATGAATAGAAAAGTAAATAAAAGTGTTATAGCGAACATGGGCTCATCGAGGAAATACATCATTCAATTCAATACACTGGCTGTGTGTGTAATGGAAGAAAAAGAAGAAGAAAGGTGTTCTTAACAAAAAAAAAAAAAAGTTTTTTTTTTTATAAAAAAGCTAGCACTATTATGAATGTGATTTTATTACTTATACAAACCATAGGTTATAAAAAAAAATTTTTTGTTTTTTTTAACTGTTATATTTCTTTAAAATATTGAAGTTGAAACTTGAATTCTGAAAACAGTTTTTAAAGGCACTTTTCCACCTCTATGCTTCAATTATTAGAACTCTTGGAATTATTTGAACAAAAATTTTGACTAAATATTCCAAGGCCAAAGGGGTGAAAATTTGTCTCGGTAATTCACTGCATTGTTTAGAATACGTCTCATTTCATTTCTATGTTTTCTAGGAACAGAATCAAAATGATAATAAATTCGTCAAAACGGCAATATAGCTTCACATGTTTACACTTTTTTTTTTCCTTAATCTTCAATTTTATTAACAAATGACGCTTTTACACAATAATACCTACCACTCTTGTTAAAATGTTTTCACAGTATGCTTAGTTTCACGCGTTTTATGCTGTCATGACTACGATTACAAAAGTTCCTATTTTTAAATATTTTTTCCCCATTTCTGCCCTTAGGAGGGGAATTTCAAAAAATATAATGCATTTAAACCTTCTTGAAAAAATTCTCTAAATGATGATGAAAACCGCATCGAAATCGACCGACTACTTTTCGAGTTTTCCGAGCACAACATACGCAGGCTGAATTCGTATAGTTCGATGTCGTTTTTTGAAAAATGCTTAGGCGCAAAAAATTCGAAATTTAGGCTTCAATCGATTATGGGACATAAATACCACCTCTATCGATTCCCGCTCACGATATATCGAGAAAAAAAAATTGGAAATGGTCTAAAAATCTAATATCGATGTGGTAAGCACCAACCCACTAATGACTCTCAGTCATCACTCTGGCCTTAACCAGAGGTAAAATTCTCTAAAATATATTGTAATTATAAAGGTTTTGCCTGATTAATAAACTCCTACTGTATACAATAAAGAATAAAATTTAAAAAATATATATTATTATATGAGGGAAAGTCGTTCGTTTCATTCGTTTCTTGAAAAGTTCAAAAAACGACGTCCATATGTAGATGGGATGCTTTAAATCTCCTAAGAGGTATTTTTTCTTTAGCTCGATTGTATGACATAAACTGTATAAAGTTGCCGGTATCGACTAAGGTTACCCTCATACATTATTTCTTTCAGTCGATTAGGTACTTTTTATCTCCTTATTTTTCTGGGAGTAAAAGCTGTTTAAAAATTAAACATATCGTCAATTTCAGCCCGGAATTTTTTCGATATTTTTCTATCGGAAAGCACTACTTGAAAAAGTGGGACGTTATGTTAGATATTAATATGGTAATATTCCGCAGTTTCTTTCGTAGAGGATTGACTCAGAATCCTTAGTCGACGTCTATGCATATTTATAAGGTGCCATCCTTTATGCAAATTTTTAGCCACTATTTTCCATCGTAGAGAATGGAAAACTAGTCCCAGTATTACTTTTTTTTGTTTTTACTTATAATTGCGTTTTAAATCGTGCTATTATATATAAGAACAGCCAGTTTTTTTGTCTGTAACGGCTAGCCGCGAAAACTATTCAACCCCAGTTTATACCAAATTTTAAATCTTCATGGTTATCGATTTAGTAGTAAAAAATCTACAGATCATTCATTAAAATGTTGTTAAAAAAGTGATTACTGACTTGCTTAAATGCCTTTACCATGACAAGATCATACACGTGGATGCAATTTGGCTAAAACTTTTTAACAAGTGTGAAATTATTGGGTGAAATCGTTATTCCGTGTATAAAATAAGGAGGATAAGAAAAAAATAGTGTGTGAAACTTTATAGCCCTTCAGACAAATTGATTTATCTATATTTTTTTGATGATGTCTGCAAGAAACGAGATCGAATAGAGTTTTAAAGGTTATTTTGTATTTTAGAGGGTTCTTAATCTTAAAAAATACGGGTTATTGTAATCTGTGTTGTCATTTTATTTAATTGTGTTCGTGCATCTGTTATTGGCTGAAATCTGTTTCCCATGTTTTTTTACTGAAATAAAGTAGAACTAGTATACCTGAGCGAGAACTCTCGCATTAGATATCAATCCTAATACATTAGAAGTATAAGCTATATTAGAGAAACATATTTATTCGTGTAAACAACATAATATTACTAAAAAAGTTTATTTAACACACACATTTGGTGAAGCTACTTGGTTTGTAAAGACTATGTTGAAGTTACAGTTCATATTTAATAAGTAATTAGCTTACCCCACTGGAAAACATCTCTTCAATTTAACTGTTAGGCAATTAGATTACCATTTTCAATGTGTAGTATTCATGCATAGCAGTGCCCTTCAGGGTTGGACATGGGAAACAATATATAATTTCCCACTCATTAAAAGTTATTGTAAACAGACTCAAATTGATATAAAGTTGCCATGACACCGGCACGTACGCAAGATGGCAAGAGGCCCGTGCGGACCTATATCGTGCGTTATCTCAAAAACGGTAGGTTTTTAAGCTTTAAAACGCTGGACCATACGCTCCACAGGAGCGTATATGATCTTGATGCCCGCGTCAAAATCTTTAAAACCCAACTGATCCCGTCTCGATCCGCCGACTCTCAGTCGTCAAAGTTTTGAAACCTTCCAGTTTTTTCATCACTTTTATTTAAGCCCTAGTAAGATTTTAAGAAACAAAATTGGAATTCGTCACATCTCCGTGAAATTCTCTTTCTTTTGATACCTCACTCGTCAAAATCCATCACTCCTGATAGCCGGAAAAGGGATCTATACTATCGTAATAATATATAGTAGTGATTCGTATTATGTTTTGTATCTTTTCCCAGCGATTAAAACCGTCGTTGGGACAGACCCCCTTCTCCGAACAATGACTGATTCAATTGAAACATTATTGAGCGAAAGTCCCGAGCGAAATTCAAAGTGTCTCTAGAATACAGAGGTGTTATAATTTAAATTTCATTATAATTTACTATGTTTTTGATTGATAATAATCAATCATTATTTTGCTACTATAAGCCTCTCTGTGATTAAAAATGAATTTCACCAACAGAGTACATTTTCTGTTATTTTTAAAATTCTTGCGATTCTTCAAAGATTTCGATCATACTATTTTACTTACATGCCGTGTAAATTCTTTTTAAAGATTTTTTCTACTTAAAAACAAAAAATTCCTACTTTTTCCTAATTACCATCGTATCAGTTTACTCGATCCCCGTTTTAACTGACTGGATTAATAGAAACATATATGTATCTTTGATACTTCCGTACAATTCTAATTATTTAGTTTTGGCATCGTGAATTTACTGCTTTGTTTTCATCGTATAGCTCTATGCAAATGGACTACAAGGAGTCGAGGTACGACTTTGCATCTTACATGTCCAACGCCAGCAGAAAATGTTTCAGCCATTAGCCGGCCTTGTGTGATATCTTATTCATAGAGGTAAGGCCAGGAAGGAGGAAGGTATCGCCTTGGGGCGGACATAATCGGAGGAGCACCTGTGGCCAATAGGTATTGAAAAAAAAGAGCATATCGGGAGCCCATTTCCGACTTCGTGTCCGGGGCCTGTTACAATGGCGTTGCAAGGTCGGTATGACGTCTTTGTATCTCTGCCGGAGTTTTGTTTCGGGTGGCCTATGTCCTCAGCAGCTAGTGGTTATTTGTTCTGGACAGGTGACGTAAGGTTAGCCAAGTACACTGCCAGTTTGTGAACCCTAAACCAAAGGCGTGTTGAAGGAAACACAGATTCCTTGTTGTTTAATCCCATAATTCAATTCTGTTTTTTAAATTTAATTATTTTATTTTTTTTAGCTTACTCCGATATAAATTAAAAGCATCTTATCTAATAACTTGCTTCCCTCGGGGCTCTTTTATTTTTTTTTGTTTTCATTTTCTTGCTATTTCGTTATCAAAGAACTTTTTTATATCCACTTCCAGCCAGAAAGGACAGTTAAGACACTTAGCTATTTAAAAAAAACAGAGTTACAGTGCATAATTCAGTAATCCTTCAAATAAATTTTATTCGTCGAGAAGAAACCATTTCCAAGAACGCTCTTCTGCTTCTTCGTAATTAGGAATTCTTGAGACACAATTTTCGCATTTTTTTCCCCTCAGCCCTCTTTCCTCTTTTATGTCCGCCTTTGAGATTAATAAGTACGAAATAAAGAGGAAATGGAATAGTTTTTTCTGCTGAGGGTGAGGATTCGAGTTTATGATGCTATAAGTTATTTTTTTTTTTTTTCGGAGTTGATTGATTTGCCTTAATTTCACATTAAAAAAACGTCGCATTCATTCGATTTCTGAACAGAGAAACTGTGTTGGATTTTTTTAATTTTATTTGGCGGTAGCACACCGTAATTCAGGGAATAATTTTAAACTTTTTACGTTACATATCTTTTTATTAATTTCATCTTTTATTAATTCCAACATTAAAATCTAACATTGGAGAACATTTCACTTTGCTTCTAGTCTAATTCATTTTGATTTATACCTAGAAATCCAGGTACAAAGGATTGATTTCAATTTTCCTTTTTTTTATTCTTTGCCTTACATCAAGAAGTAAAAACTTTATCCATTAAAAGTTCCGCTTTTCTATTTTTTTCATACTTCTTTTCCTGGATTACACAACCGATACAGATAATCTCCTTAAAAAATATATATAATAAATTGCACTATTTCAAAAATTAGAAGTTCAGAAAAAAACTAAAATTATCGCTCATTTTTCATGCGGTACTCAATATCTTGAAAAATACCAACTACGCCAAAAAATTGCCTCAATTAGATTAAAGTAAATTTGCTAAATTTTGAGCCCTGACAGAGCTCTTCACATTCACTAGTTTTCGTGATAGTATTTCTTTTTTCAAAAATCAATTTGTTTTTCCAAAAAACGAGAAATCACCATTTTTTAAATTTACTTTGGCAAATATCAAGAAAACTG
The DNA here is from genome assembly GCA_948150685.1 of Rhaphigaster nebulosa. Taxonomy (NCBI): domain Eukaryota; kingdom Metazoa; phylum Arthropoda; class Insecta; order Hemiptera; family Pentatomidae; genus Rhaphigaster; species Rhaphigaster nebulosa. The sequence continues at coordinate 75,159,144 of OX411309.1, read as the reverse complement.
CTCCTCCTACGAAGAACTTTATGATGCATTGAACTACCTCCAATTTAATTAGAATTAGGCTTCTATACATCTAATAATTCCCGGGATAAAAATTTCCCCAAAACTCATTGTAAATAAAAGGAATATTTAGACGTATAGATGTCTATTACCATTTAAATTGGAGGTAGTAAAAATGTACTATAAAGCAGTTTTAATAACTTCGTTGGAAGAGCAGTTACCATATTTCCATGATATTTAAACCTAAAGGTTTAAGATTTACTTTCCATGAGGTTTAATTATTTTTATCGTAGCAAAGAAAAATTATATATGTGTATATATATATATATATATATATATATATATATATATATATATATATATATATATATATATATATATATATATATGATATATTTACATATAAAAAAAAAATCGACTAATAGTAACTTTTTTTTTTTTAATTGACTTCCTGGTCTTTCCTCTTTTAAGAACAAGTATTTTTATGAAGGAATATATCTGTCCTGTTAACGTCAGAATTCACAGAGGGATGAGACAAGAGCAGATGGAAGTGGTGTAATAATTTATGCTAACCATTGGGTTGGTTGAACCAATTATAAAATTTCCAAACAGCTGTTAAAAAAAAAATAATAAAAAAAACTCTGAGCGTAGCAGGTGTTTAATTTTGTTATATCATTGGGGTCATTTTGAGACATTCAGTCCTCCTTACAAATAAATACAGTAAAATTTAATACTATAGCTATCTAACCCCATACAAAAATATTCATGTTTTAAAAGCAAAGTACTAGTATTTTGAAGGGTCTAATTTCATTATATGGTTAGAAGAAGGAAGTTATATGAAAGACGTGAAAGAGTTATAGATAGAATAAATGCAATTTATATTTATTTGCCCTCTACAAAAAATAAAACAAAAGAATTAATAAAAATCCCTTCAGGCTAACCAGTCGGAATCTTGTCTCTTGGTAGAATGCTAGTAGTAACGAGCAGCCATACTTGCAAGGTGTGAAGTATATGTAATTATTTTACATACAGTTACATATACTTGCAAGTGAAGCGTATGTAAATGACGAAGAGGATTGGGCCAATTATTTTGCTTAGTACCTTTTTACTAAAATCATTGGAGTCTTCAGTTCTTAAAATCTTGACTCAGTACCGTGGAATTTTATACAGGTACTCTTCATTTTACGACCGACTTTCGTTCAGACAATTACGTCGATAAGCGGTTGAACGATAAGCGAGGAGCTTGCAACTGGAATACAGAATCTTCGTAAAATTATAATAATTATACAACAAACTTCAAATTTATTCATAAAAAGTCATATAGGTATATATACATGTTTTTATTTGGTTTCCTGGAATTTTTGATGGGTATGGTTAAGGGTGATGACGACGATGAAATATATGTTGTATCTTCAAGGGCGAAGGTCCTGGATGTAACATTCGAAAAGTTAATGGGGTTTGCTTGTACTATTTTTTTCCTGATAAAATTGTCTAAAGCATTACAAATTCATTCATCTTACTTTATTATAACGTTCAGCATACAGCCGTATTAATTTTATGGAATATACCAGCTAACACATGAACCACGAATTTCTTTTTTCACTCCTCTTCTTTATCTTCCAAATGCTACCTCGTTTTTAACTATTATATTCTCACTTTAGCTCTACATCTGAATAATTCACTAATACTGCAATGTTTGGTGTCAAACAGATGTCATAAATGTCTCCATCTCGTAGCTAAATCCTGTCGACGATTTCACTCTAATTTTATCCTTTAAAATCGTTGAAATGATCGGATATGCTAATTTCCATTTACATGCCATCATTGGACAATGACGGACACTCAAGCTTAACCCGAATTTTAGTTCGACCTTGATTGTTTTAAGTGCGAGTAGTCGTTAAGCAGATAGGTCGAAAAGTATTTGCCTATACTATATGCCTCCATGATTTTAGAAATACTATGCCAAGGATGTCTGTTGATTAAGAATTACCTATTTTGATAGTCAGGTAAGTATTGTGGATAGGAGTCTGTATATATTGTTCTGTTCCTACTGTTTCCTTCTCTTGTCAAAGTATTTACCCAAATTATTAGTTGTTAATTAATACATACATACCCTAATTTGAACTAATAGATATTTTCCCAAATTTGAATCATTTTGGTGTTTTGCTTCCACATGATTCCTATTTTACTTCTATTCCTATTCTAGTCAAGATATAATATGCTCTTAACATAGCATTTCGGTTGTTGGTTGGAATACCGTATTCTCCTCTTCATTTATCAATTAGTGGTATCATTAATGTGTTAATGATACCATACGTCCTCCTTGTTGGAAGCTTAGACGTATCTTCATCAAATATCACTTATGTATTTCTGAAAAACTTCATATTAAAGTGGTACAGTAATGGTCCAAATACGTCATCCTTAGCCTTCTTGTTATAAAATTACCTACTGAAATAAACTTTATTCTTTTTTACTTCCTTGTACGAAGTAAAGGAAGTATTTATTGTAATCGCGAAAATTTTCGGTTTTCAGATTTCAACGGAAATATACATTTTGACCATCTCTGAATTCATTTTGATTAGTTTCGTCGTGGCGTCTGTACGTACATACGTTCGTACGCTCGTACGTACGTTCGTATCTCGCATAACTCAAAAACGGTTAGCCGTAGAAAGTTGAAATTTTGTATTTAGGATTGCTGTAAAATCTAGTATTTAGAATTGCTGTAAAATATAATGTAAAACATCTCAAATTTGGTAAATAGGACTTTTATATCGATATGAATGTATTTACTATATTTTGGTTAAAATTGGTGAGCCGAAAACGGTATTTTATATGAAAATCATTATAAGCTTACATCAAAAATTATATTTAAATTAAATACATAAATCATATGTTTCGGTAACAAAGGTTGCAAACGCAATTTGGTTTCCAATCCAATTAAACATTTTTACTACTTGTTTTAAGTGTTAAAATTGAGTATAAATTACTGGTTTTCCTCCCTATTTGTGTGTGTCTATAGATGGATGTCGCGACGCCGAGTGTCGTTTTTGAGATACTGCAATCTTCGGAAACTAGTAACCAAATTCAGGATCACTTTTTGAGCCACCGATTTATAGTTTAATAGGCGTACAAGAAAGTCATGTGTTGTCCACATCAGATATTTTAAAACAGGTTATGACCTTAATTTAGTTAATTTCACAAGGAACTATTACAATTTCAAACAAGTAATATAAATTTCGTTGTATCATATTACATTGCAAATTAGAAGAAACAGATTCCGTAAACTTTGAAGAAATTGATAATAATTTAATTTTATTTGTATGATAACAACATGCAGTTTTAGAAATGGGGTAGTACATATTTAAAAGTATATATATTGTTTCATTGTCAGGTTTTAGTAATGATTCTTTTCCATAAATTATTTGAAGGATAGAAAATGTACTTCACCCAAACTTCTCGATGATTTATATTTATTGAAAATAAAATTATGAGAGTATTGATCATTCCTATATTTGTTATCAGCGTTCTAAGGTTTTGAACACTTAGCTATTGTGAGATTTTTATTTATGGGAAAAATAATATATTCAGATTAAAACAATACCAGGAAATATCTAATTAATATGTAATGTTTGCTGCCAAAGCAATTATCCATCGGTAATAAAAAATATCTAATATAAATAATTCCATAATTATAAACTAAAGCATGTTAAATAAAATACACATACTTGGATACAGAATGCTTTGAGCCTACAATCCACAAAGAATAAGGACTTATGGAGAATCCTGGTGCTCCCTTATAAGTGGCACCAACGTAATAATCTCTTCGGGAGGATGTGGTTTCATGGGAACATGGCATATGGCCAGGGTGGTTCCATGACATCCTGCAACTTATAGCGCCCCAATCTTTGCCAGGGTAAGCCTGAGGGGAGAGAAAAATGGTGATGGTGTGCGCTTTATATCCAAGCTGTGGTTCTTCTAATGGTTTCCAGCTCGTTTACAATGAATAGTTCTACGTTATATTACTGAATATGGTTAACAGCTGTGTTCATTTGATTGGCTACGCCAATTATCCTTGTTGCAGTTTCAGTTAATTATCCACTTTATTAGAAATTTATGAAAACGCTTATTAGTTTGTTTACTATTTTTTAATGAAGAAATTAAATAACTACTACAACCTAAAATTAATTCTTGTACAACCTGTATAATTGTAAGTTTTTGGTTTAGTTTAGGGAAGAAAGAAAATTCTACCTATCCAGTCCATCAGTTTGTGGTGTGGGTGGTACAATCATTTGAATACGGAAAACATCTGCACTTGGAAGTTCATTCCTGATTCTTGAAAGTGCTCAAAACACAATCATACTAGAATTATGCAATGAAATGTTTTTCCTAAGAATTTTGATTGTGTTATTATAGTTAGGCTCTTAGTGATCGAAACACCGTAGGATATACAAGGTATCACCACGCTGCACTAGTCACTATCCCAAGCAGATAGACGATCAACTTTATATAACATATATTTTTGGTTGCACATAACTGCTCCACTGAGTAAGTACCTACTTACGACCTTCATTGAGTTGTTTATGTAATGAGATAACATAAAGCTGACCTCTGCTGGCTGTGATGACTTGAGATGGCTCTCTAATTTTTTTTTAAAGTTTTGACTCTGTATAATTGGACTTAATTATGGTATCATATGCATTTTATCATTTTTTGGAAGATGTCGGAGGGTGGCTTAAAGGCCGAAACTTTTCATCTAAATAAATGAATTTAGTGAAATAGTAATAGTACCAGCCTGCATGTTTTACAAATAAAGCTTGCCTTCTCCCAGTAAACATTGTTGCTTTTTTGATATTATAGGTACTCTCTATTTTCCAGGAATTTGTTGATTTGGACCGCTTTTTGAATACCTGTGAGTTGGGCTATTGGTTGTTTATTTTAGTTAATCGGTTTTAATGAGATATTCTGCTTTTACATGCCAAGTCAGGGTCTTCCACTAAATTTTGCGAACAGGAATTTACATAAACACGCCAGCTATTATTCTTTACATTCTCTCAGATAAAAAAAAGAAACGCCAACACATAAATTGAATTAAGAGATAGGTCGTAGGAGATAGGTTTTGAAAGCTACTGCGGGGAACCGGAAAAGGACACTACTGGTGTTGGAACAGGTACTGGTTGCAAGAAGTTTTATTTGGCACGGCGCTGATTTGTTGGGAAGGGGCCTTGTTGCTCCCTGATTGGCCAAATTAGTGGAGGCCGCGATCCCATTGGCTCTGCATTCAGCCAATCGATAGCTAACCAATCGTAACCATCCTACTTCTTATCAGCTATGCTGTGCCAGAGCATTCCCACACCCTCCCGACTGGGCATTGTAATCCTAGTAAGTACTAAACTTACTGGATTGGTTCCTCGGTATTTTTTTGGCCTCTTTGGCCCAATCCGAGTTTTGGTACAAATTATACGGCTTACATGAACGGATAATTAATTGATTTCAGTTTCTTTGTAATTATATCTGTGCTCTTTTGGAGTTTCCTGTTCATTGGCGAGCTTCCGAAGGATAATAAATAACATGATGGACCAGGCTTGACTAGTGAGGCATTTACTTGCATGCACATATTTGCCAATTCATCTCATCATTACTTCATAATTTTACGATGCTATAAAAGTTTTCTTGTTTCGTTACAAGTGCCCAATTCTATTCATTACGTTTATTTAAAGGAGGATTATCTAAATGGATCGTATACTCCTGAAACATTTTTACGTGATGAGTGAGTCAGTGCATTATGACTATTGAAACGCGGATCGAAAATTATCTTTTATGGTATTCGAATATGTGGTTAATTGACTCGTCAACAAGCTGATAATAAAAGGTTTTAATGATCATTTTATCTTCGCTCAGTATGTTTTATCTCTTTAATTTAGTTGAAACAGTTGCTAATTTGTCGCAATTATTTCTTTCAAATGCCCGGTACATATTTTTTCCTCTAATCATTCATTTAATTTAATACTAACTATTAAATAGCGTTTAATGCAACGTTCAGAAGATTTACTTAAAGAAGTAATTACATTTATGCTGTTTGCTACTAATAGTACATACAACTTTAAAATATCTTCGCATTATTTGTTTTTATTGATACAAAATTAAACGCCGTGATTGTTAAGCGGTTAAGAGCACTCGGAAAATGTATTACGCTGTGTAATTATTATTTTGGATGTATGACTAAAGTTACCGATTTAGACAATTAAATTTCGTTTAAAAGATCCTATTGGGAAGACAACACTCATCATGTACTCTGAGCTGCCCAGTAGGGTCTACACGCCCACGCTCACGTAGACAATATTACTGTTGACGTGGATAAGCAGGTTGAAAGGCAATAATCAGGGCAGATAAAGTGAACAAAACGATTATGCAAAAAAATTATGCATTTTTATTTCTAAATTATGCATCAAGATAATTAATTATTGCGTGTTTAGTTTTTGTATTTAATACAAATATTTAATACATTTCGAAGTAATAGTAAACAGTTAATTAAAAAGAACGATGCTGGCCCATTACATTAGCGGGCTTGTTAGTGTCAGTCCCAGGCGTCTACAAATGATTGCAAATGATATAAGAAGTGTTCTGGAATTACTAACACTTCTGACACACCTACACAAATATTTTATCTTACGATTAATCTGTTTATGTTTATCTGATTGATTTCAGTCGGTCATTACTTGTTCTTCATATTTATATATATATATATATATATATATATATATATATATATATATATATATATATATATATATATATATATAATACGATTAAATTGACGAATTATCATTCCCCAACATGTGATTGGGAGGATATTTCCCCTCTCTCTCCTCCGAAATGTATGAAGAAATATGATTTTCATTAACACCAACATAAGATTTGTGTTTTCAGTTGTATTTTTGCTAATTTTTAACAATAATTTTTTATCTGATTTTCATACGTCCGTCCATCCTTAAAACTTACTTCAAATTTGGCGTTCATAGACATTTAGATGATTACTTGCCTTCTTCTTATTAAATCTCCTCACAAAAAAAATCTTTAAACCCTCCCCCTCCAAAAAAGTATTCTGCGTACGTCCCTGCGTCGACCGATTGAAGGGACAAGTGGGTAAAGGTGATGAGTTACAATTTTGGAAAAAATGGATTTATTGCTGTGGATAAAGATTTTAAGTTTTATATTTTTAATGTTTCCTCTTTCGAATGAATTCAATAGTTGACTCACGACTGAGTTAACAAAGGTATCAAGTTATGATACACGTCTTACTTCACGTGTTAAAGGGACAGTAGCACTTACAACCTTAACTTAGACAAGTTTCCTGTTTATCAGCCTAATCATTTATTCAGTCGTCAGCCTATCTACGATTTCAATATAAACATTTGGATTAGCAGCTGCTGATTTTTTGTTCACTTTTTTTTTTGCGAAAATTACTAGCCGCGATAAAATAACGTTAGATATAACTTTGAAAGCATCATCCTATATCCTTTATCAATTATGAATATAATGAACTAAAATGATAATTTTATTCATTTAGTCTGATTCAGATGTGCTGAATAGGACAAAAAATTGCAGCTTCTGTCCTTGTAACACTTGATATTGAATAAAGCTTTCAAAATAATAGACCACAAGTATCCTGAAAGTGGGCACAAAGGTACATTGGATGGGATTAGGACAGTGACTTATGCGTATAGAGAAGGAATTACAGAAATATGAAACTATTATTATATTCCTGAAAAATACTTAAAGTTAATTGGTGCAGAAGGTTAAAAAGAATAGCGTAATGGAAAAGCGCAACCATTTCAGCGATTTCTAAGATTTACATTTGATAACAAGTTAGATTTAGTCGATAAGAAGTAAGAGTTATTAATTATTATTAAAAGAGCCATTTAAAATCATGAGAGCCATTTGATCTTGCAATACAACTAAAATTCTGAGGAGGACGTCGTAACTTGAAATATATATTGGGACAGCAAGTGTTCGTCAAAACTGTCTATAATTACGACTGATTGCTCCTTATTCATCTCCGTATTATTGATATTTTTCACTTGTTAATTTACAGTCATGCGTAAGCTTGCATGCCATTTGTATGAGTATGAAAGATTGATTGAGTGCATGAGGGTGTCCGCGAGAGTAATAATCAACTATTAATTTCATGTAGCGAGGAGTGGAGTGTGCAGGGACAAGGAATTAATTGGTTGCAACCGCAGCTCGTAGGTGTTTCTGCGGTCTGTGTTGATTGCCATTTACATTTCTTCTCAACCTAAATTTTAGTTGAATGGACCTCGTTTCATTTCAAATTCATTCTGATCAGTTTTGGGAAGTAATATCCGATTTAGTGATATAATTACTATTTGCTATTACGCATTAAGAAATGCTCGTCAATTGAGTAGGGACGTAATGTTATAAAAATAGAAAAAAAAAAGTCAAAGGCGATTTTGGCCAGATCAATCCTGACCAAAATTATTATCATTGCTTGACTGAAAATGGAGGTAAAATGTCGGTTTACGACTTTTGATTTTTTTCACCGATTGAGAATATCGAAAATACCAAAACATTAATATTGGCGGAATCTATCGGTAAAACGCATTAGGAGATAATACCTTTCTGGAATTGTTGGATAGGTCCAAAAGCGAAAATTTCTAGCCACTCTTCCACTGTTGAAGGTTGCTTCCGGTTTGGAGATAAATAATATCCATATCGATGTTCCACTTCACGCATGTTGTAAGTACAATTTATTCATTACAGCATTAAGAGTTACAGCACTAAACTGTTGGAAAATGTCTTATCTTCGTTACATGTCTGTTCGCAACTAGTGTTATAATAACATCAAAGTATCCTACAATACAAAAAAACTAAAGCGAATTAATAAATAAAGAATTACTGATTGCTAGAGAAAATCTTAATTTTTACTCTTAACTATAAAATTTGCCATTAATATCAGTGATGTTGGCCATTAATATTTCGACCCGAGTCTTAGGTAAAAAAGAATAGGCACAAATAGAGGATCTAATTCAGAAAATCAAAGGATCTTTTACTTAATTATAAAAGAGTAACCTAAACCTGCTTTGATCTCCTCTCACTTAAAAATGGCAGTTGTAACAAAAGCACTAGTGCATACAACAAACATGTTTTAATTGTTGGATGACTTACGGAATTGGAGTCATCACTTTTCATCTATTATTTATAATTAACATGTAACAGAGTCCGTGATTACCGAGCGTTTAGGGCCATCTACCTCAGCACTCTATACTCAGAATCCCCTTCAAATCCATCCTGTTGGTGTTTATTTCGACGTAGATTTTTGGAAAAGGCTTAAGCACCAACAAATTTTAAATTTAGGCTTTTTCCATATTATGCAACGTAAATACCACATCTATCGATTACCGACCACGAAGTATCGAGAAAAAAAAAATTCGAAATCGTCCAAAAATTGACTATTGATAATCACCAAATATTGGCAACTCTCAGTCGTCACTCTGGCTTCGGCCAGTGCTAGAAGCTTTACAAATATATTCTAATTATTAAAGTTTTGCCATCTTAATAAACTTCTACTTTATACGATAAAGAATAAAATTAAAATATATATATTTTTATTTGGGTTAAAAACGTTTCATGTGTTTCCTCTAAAGTTTTTTAAATGGCGCACACGCCAGTTCAAAAACCGACGTCTAGGATAGCCCCTCCTTCCTACCCTAGTTGAAGTTAGTTGCAGAACGTTAAAACAAATTAACAAGCAACAAATCGTCCTGCTACCATTATGGTATTCTAACATTACTTATATTTAATTAAAAGTATCTGGAGTTGTCTTTGAATTTTTCAATTTAAATCCTACGAACGTAGGATATTATCTGTCTTAGAAATTTGGAAAAATAAGGTTCAAAGCATTGACAATTTCTATTAATCTTATTTTGTGGCTGGACCATTTTCAACTTAAAACGAATAAATGCCTAGCTATTGATAGGTGGTTTGGCAGAGCCCAGGAATAGGAATTTTGTGATCTTCAGACTTTTTGATTTATTCTCAACTTCTTCGTATACGGACACTTCATAAGTGATGCGGCAGAAAGAGAGTAGACAAAAAAAAATGCTGAGATAGAAGCGGATGCTATTCTGTTAATACCCAAAGCGAGCGGGACATATTACCGGGATATATGCGGGACCCAGGCAGTTCCACACACCTGCTCTCTCCAGCCGATTCCTTCATAAAGGAATATTTGTCTCCTGTCTCTAACCCCCGGGCTATAAGAAAATATTACCCACTGGGGGGAATCACGCTCCATAATGGATTCTCGCAGTTGGTGAATTAGCCCCCGAATATTAGACTTCTCGGTGGAGTTGTAGGAGTCACCTTATGCAGGCGGTACTGATCTTATCCTACTGTATGGGGTTGTTATATTATGAGGGTGAAATATTCAATAATGGTCTTTTAAATTTGTGGTTTCCGTCCGAATATTGTTGGTATGATTTAAATTCCCAGTGCCTATTCGCAAGAATTTTTATTTTTGAACGGAATCTCTTTTTATGAAGCATTGAGTAGCTATTTGAATAAAGTAGTAGTGGTCCGATTGCATAATCTCCACCCGCAACTACGTCAAAGTTTATTAGGTACAATTTATTCAATTGTGGGCTTTGGAAACATCACTATCGATTGTATACTTTCATATTTTATGAAAACGCCTCTACAAACAAGCCAGGGAGATTTTTTAATTATAAATTAGGGGTATTATCGATCGTCTAATGAATGTTTATAAGGTCTTCTTTTAATTTATAGTTTCTATCTTTCATGCCCGCTGTAAACTTATCTGCCATGATTAATATTTGTGTCTGGGTACTGAATCATTTATGTAAGGCATCCAATGAGTCCTTAATGGAATTTAAATATTTATTTGGACCTCATTGGCATTTATGGATAACAAAATAATAATATTAGAATGTTCACTTCGCCTAGTTTTAAGGAAATCTATCTCTTTCCTAATTGATAGATTGAAAAAGGTGGTACATTTTCTTGGCCTCCACGTTCCCCTGACTTGCTTCTTTTTTTTTGTAAATTAGTGTGGGACATGTGAAAAGAAGAGAATATGCAACCATACCTCGATCATTGGAAGACTTAAAACATGAAGTTTATAATGTATATGTCGTTGCCCGATCTTGGAAGGAATAATTATCACACATAGTGAAGTGACCGAACGTTTCATGAAATATTACGGTTTCTATTGTCTATATAATGTTTTTCCTTCGTTAGATTTATGAATAGAAATCTTTTGTCGATATGGACTACTAAACGTACATCGATAAGGCTAAACATAAATAATCATCGTAAAAGAGTCATGTAATCCACCACTAGGGGCGCTGAAAGCGTTTTTTTTATTTGCAATGCATCATGGCGGCGGTTGACAATGTCGATTTTCTTGCTCTAAAAGCGAATAATAATGTTTTAATTCAAGAAGAAAGTGCAGTGAAATATTATGATAACGAGCTACGCGACTTCCATGCAAAAACCGAGCTCAATCTTAATTTTAAATAATTGTTTTTGTGTTATTTTGAGAAGACATAAAATAACTTACAAGTGTTTAATATTTACAATCTTATGATGCTGCCTAAAAATAATTTTTTGATATTTTATGAATATGTAACTTAATCATGTCACTCAATTAAGATGCCTTTTGTTGTCCTAAAAACGGTCTGTATGAACTCTGAAACCAGAGGTTCCCGTGGTGTGTGGCAACCTCGCAAGTTAAATAAAAGTATATTAATTCTTAAAAATAAAGATTTTGCTGATTTCTCTGACATTTTTGATTAACTAATATCTAAGATTTCTTGTGATAATTTGTCATTTTAGAAAACGTTTTTTAATATTTTAAATTAGTGTGCGATTTTTAATGTTAGCACCTACTAAGCAAAACCTTATTTGTTGTAAAGAACTTTATTTTGTACTTATAAGAACAATAAATAAGTGCCTAATATATTTGGGTTTTTATTACATCTTGTGAGTAACTGAGTACTAGCAATATTTAGGAATAGAGACTTATAAATAACATTTAAGAGTGTTAATCTATTTATTGTATAATTACTTATCTACCTATTTTTATTACATTAATAAATGAAATATAGTTCTGGAAATAATATTATTAAGTTTTTAAATTCAATATATCTTATGTTGGCCGAAAAAAAAAATCATTACGCCCTTACGTAGTGCTTAAAAATTGTTTGCTTTAATTTAATGGAAGAATTTATATATATATATTTTTTTTTTAAATAATGGATTCCTATTTTTCCAAATCTTTAATTTCAGTCGGAATACTTGTTGAATTGTAACGAAGTATAAATCCACTGCGTTCATTAATGACCAGTATTTTTCACGAAAAATTGTTAATTCATTTTCATTTAAATCCTTAATTTCATAAAATGACTTCTCGTTATGCGTGCGCAATATCTTAAAGTAAATGTTATTATTTTGGAGCCTTTTCAGCTTTTTTTCATTGTTTTTTTTTCCCATTTGGATGGTTCAGACACCCTTTGCCTCTCCGTCAGGGAATGGAAAATTCCAACAGTTTCGAAGATCTGATTCCATTCTTTCATTAAAATATGAGTCAGAACATTTTTAAACCAGCTTTATGTAGGATTACAAGCAGAAATGTTATGAAAAAATTAATTTAAAAGAGTGCATACAGGAGGCAAGGTGACACAACTAAATTATCGAAAACAACTTTTTACAATTTGTTAGGTTGTAACCACTCATAAGAATCTTAGCGGTAATTCAAGGAGTAGTAACACAACCATTTAAAAGTCCCAAAAATGGATAAAAACAATAAAATATTTCGGAATTTAGGGTCTTATGCTTTTGAAGAAAATAAAAGAATGGTAAAAAAGAAACTAAAACTTTGTTTTTTATAATATTAGCGCGTTAGTTAGTTTTATGAAGTTGAATAAATTTGGTAAATAAATTCCTTTGGTTTTTCTGATTTATTTTTCTTGAACAGCCTAAAGCTTGTCCTCTAAAGGCTTAATCCTACAATGGGAGTTATTAATTGTCCATATTTTATCGGTACATCTACCAGCTGTGCCCCGCTGTTTCACCCATGTTAAATTTGGATCGATCTCTAAAATACAAAACAATCTTTTAAATAATAAACTATAATATGTTGATCAGTCTCATTTCTTGCAGACATTTTCAAGGAACAGGTTATAAACAACAATAAATATTTATAAATGGCAATAAAGTTACATTTAAATAAATTTCGCGTTTTCAAGTATTTTTTCCCGCTCATCCTCCCATCTTATTTACAAAATAACCTTTTCACATTTGTGTACCTACGTTATGGCTTAAGTTGCAGGCTTTCATCAGCTCTAATTTAAAAAAAAAAAAAACTGGTAACAACCATTAAAGCATGAAAATTTAGTATTATAAAAAATAAAAATATGTAAGTAAAGATAGGCAGACGGATATATTACATCAACATCTCCTTGAATTACATCCACACCAAAGCTTGATGGTTTGTCTAATAAACTTTTTCTAACGGGTATGTAGTGATGACAACGAAGCGTACTGAAGTCGGCCATTTTTTCATTAGAAAGTTATTTATGGTCATTTTTCCGGTTCCTATGTTATAAAGCCTATAGCTTTCCTCAGTAAATGATTTATCTAACGCAAAATGATTTTTTTTAAACCGGACTGGGAGTTCCTAAAATTAGCAGGTTCTAATAAAGAGTTACTATGATTTAATGGATTAAAATAAAGGGCAAATGACCAAGGACTGTGACCAGTAGTGTAGCCAGGATTTCGTTTCGCGGGGGCCCCACTATATATAATATTTTCTGTACCTAGGTTATTATTTATAAAATAACATTCAAATATTTTTATACAATTTTTGTAGAATGAGTTATAGCATTTTGAAGGGGGAAAGGTCCGGACCGCCCAGACCTCCCCTCTTGCTGCGCCACTGACTATGACAAAAAAGAAAAGAAAAGTTTTTTATAAAAACCAAACTCGCAAACTAATGACGCTCATGCGCGGTGTGGCTGATTCATCTGTAATCCACTTACAAACGAGATAGGTTCGTTAGAAAGTTCTCCATTATAGGTATGTATTAAATTAATTAACGTACGTTTCTTACCGTGGTTGAAAGTGTAAGTTATATTTTCCACTTTAACTGTTATTACTTTCCTTATTACTATCCGGGCGGTAAATCTTAGCTGTTATTCATTTTTATTTTATTACGCGGGGATGTAGAGGAGTTTCAGAACTCACTTCGTGTTGAACCGCCTCGGGTGAATTTTTATGAGTTAGAAACTTCTTTTTTGGATATCCCGCTTTCTTCTTTCATTTTATCGATACCAATTTTCCGGCTGGATTTTTTTTTTCTAAAATTTAGTTGATTTTTAATTATTTTCGACCAATCATGAAGTGCCTTCCGCTTATATGAAAGTTATTACCTCAAAAATAATAACCGTTGTTGGAAACAAACATTTATCGAATTAACAGTTTAAGAGAAAAACAAGTTCTTATTATCATCTCACATGCTTCTCATCGCTAAGATTTAGCTTATATCTTACTTTTAACCGAGGCAAGGTTAAATCAAAGTGGTTGTTGTGGTAAAGATATTGTTATTTTCTAGGATGGAACGAGATATGCAACTTGGTAAGGTGTGTTTATTTCTATGCAAGGTAATGTGGCGCAAGTGCGTTTTCAGGGTAAGCGCGTAATTATCTCGTTAAAATCACTATCCTGTATTTGTAAAAACTGTCTTTTTGGTGCATGATGCCTAAACAATGATGTATCACAAATCAGTCACGAGAGTTCGCTAAGATGAAATATAACGCGTTGTAAAGATATCAATTCCAACCTTTGATTATGTTGGATCTTTCTACTTCTGCTGTCCAGATGTGTCGGTGTCTATCCACTATTATGCCCTATTTATTTATTTGTTTGCAGTAAGTGGAACCTTCAGAAGCTGTTCTTCAAAGTACTTCGATTTAAAGTTGACAGTTGACGCTTAAGTACTAGTCAAAGCTTCTCTGGCAAAACTTGATAGTTTGGTAAGTGCTGATCTCTGGTGGACTATTAAGTGCGGTGTAAACTTACCATGCTTTGCCGGAATAATTTTAACTAGGAATTAAAAATAGAAAACTGTCAAGGAGAAATGTAAATCACAAAGTATTGTGAAGAACAGCTTATAAAGGTTCCAGTCCCGGCAAAAAAAAAAAAAAAAAAAAAAAAAAATTAAGTTCCACATTCCACTTTCATTACTGTCACTAAATATTTATAATGGGAATCTTTAATGTGAAGTTTTATTTTTTTTAATTATTACATCAGTATAATAATCCAACGGAAACGAACTATTTTATACTTGCTACATAATCGCTACTGCTTGAATAATGAGCCTTCCAGATATCTTGTACGCATACCCCTTAAGTCAGATTAAGTTAAGCAGGTTAATATACTCCGTAAGTGCAATCTAAAAATATTACTAAATTAAGTTATCAATCCCATCAAAATGGACGTAGTAGAGATGTGGATTTGAATATTAAATGTAATATTTAAACATAAACGGCTAAGGAACATTTTTAAACAAATAGGAAAAATCTAGCTTCAAAAATAGGACTTTTATAGTCCTGTAAAGTTGAACTTGGTAAAATCTAGTGCGTACTTACCTCATCTTACATACACATTAAAAGAAAAACATAGAGTTCTTTATATAATTAGAATTAATTTTTTTTTTAGTTTAAATTGTCAGAATAATATAGGGACTGAAAACCTTTGTCGTTTATAGTAAAAATGTTATATTAGTTTATACTTAATATTGCTGTTCAATTATAAATAAAAAAATGTTATGTAGCCTTATTTTTTCTTGATATATTTTGAATTTATTTAATTCATATAGTATCCTTTTTGTTCTTCAGTCCCATCACTTTATCGAATATTAGCTTGTTCAACCTGTTCCGATTCATTCATTCTCTTCGTATGCCCCATGAATTTTAGTCTCCTTTTGCTCATCGATGTTTCCAAGCTTTCAATAAATTCTTAAAGCTCACTATTCTTTTTCAATCCGGTATCTTCTTCACCAACCTTTCTCGGCCCGTGCATTATTCTCAGTATCTTTCTTCCTATTCTTAGTAACGATTCCATAATCCCGTTATCTCCGCCCCATAAAGTATCACCGGTTTTATGTCTGTTTCGTAATTTCTAATTTTAGCCTTCCTGGAAAGATTCGTTTTGTCATACAAATTCCTGACAAGAACCTAAATTTATCAAAAGAATAACATATAAAAGAAGAAGTAGAAAAAATGGTTGTCAAAGAGGTGCAAGATAGAGAAGAATTGGGGAAATGGTGAAAAACATAAACGTTCTTGTAGTGGAAAAGAAGAAGCAAAAAGGTAAGAAATGGACCGAAGAACGAAGGCGGAATGTGGGAGAAAAAATGAGAAGAATATGGGCAAAAAAGAAAAAAAACATAGAAATGTTATACGAGTGGTCCTTAGTTCGCCTGTATTGCGATAAATAAATAAATAAATATATATATGTATGTGTGTATATATATATATATATATATATATATATATATATATATATATATATATATATATATATATATATATATATATTGACTTCCTTTCGTTTTCAGTAAAAAAATTTAAAATGTAATTAGTATAATATTTCTAAGTGGTATTATTATTTTGTACGGAAATTATTATTTCAGTTTTATTTTCATAGTCCGCATTTTTGTTATTGCTATTTTCGTGCTGAGTAAAAAAAAAAAAAATAAATGTGAGGGAGAGGAACAAGGTGGGGATTGAGCCGAGTGAGCCCTTTATGCCGTGGCATACCCTCGGAGAGATAAGGGCCTGGAATATTTTCTCCTTGAGAGCTTATTCCGGCTGGAAATATGCGACGTCACTCTCGACAGCCTCCTACATCCTGTGTATAATTATTTTTGACAGAGCCCTTTGAATAGTTAGCAGGATGATTGGAGCACCCTCTTAATGCGAAATAGAACTTATTAATATCTTGGAGCTCGAATTAAATTTTGTGACAAGTATGACTAATTAAAGGCTTGATTTTTACGATTACTATGGAGATCTTGTGTATATATTTGATTCAACTAACATGTGTTTTCAAGATATAATAAACTATCTATTGACAGTAGTGTACCTCCAAATAGACATCAGAAATTTTAATTATTAATATATTTTTATAAGTCTCGCAAGTAATAGTTTCTTAAAGCCAGTTAATGTTTCGGTAACTTGCAGTTCTGTTGGTCTAAATCGTACATGTAAAATTATTAAACCATTAATTTGTCGTTATTGCTTATTAGTATCACTAGTATATAGACATACATACATATATATTTTTTAACTAATAAGATATATATATATATATATATATATATATATATATATATATATATATATATATATATCTTATCAGTTAACCAAATTAAACATCATTTCTGAAAATTAACTGTAAATCGCATAATTTAGCCCATTCATTCTTTGTAATAATTTTGGTTTATTAATAGACCTTTGGAAACGACCAAGGAAACAATTTTTGTAACTCCCCTATAATTTTGAGGTTTTACGTTTCAAAATACGTAGAATCCAAATATCGAATAAAAAAAAATCGGTCCGTCCGCCGTACGCCTTCCGCGGCATTTCTCCGAGACTACTGGACCGATTTTCTTGAGATTCGGTACTGATGTCACAGGTCACTCCAGGAGGATCATTGTTTTATTTCAAAACAAGTTTTCCTGAAGAGTGGGAACTGTTACTACAAGTCCGTTTTTTTAATATTCCTATTTAATATTTAATATAAGCTCCTTACAATCCTGGTGCTGTTCAACACCATAACCTTCTTGGCTCCATTTATAACAGCTATCGGGAGGCCAACCCTGTCAGTAGTTACCACTGTACTGCCGTGATAAGCTTAAAGGCCCTAACTCAAAATCATTTTTTTAATAAATTGCTGTAAAAACTACACGTTTTCATGAAATTGGAATGCCTTGAATCCAATGGTTAGATCCTAATCATTGGTTTCAGTTCTTCCTAATGCCAAAAAAAGGTTTAGTTTTTAGAGCAATTCGAGTACACTACAAAATGTATTTTAAAAATATGTATATTTGGAGTTAGGGCCTTTTACCTTATGACGGGAGTGTAGACTTTGAGGTCAAACCATTGCTGAAGATTTCGATATCATCATAAAACTATATTATTCAGAATTTCGTACTTCCTCAGTCATTGCTGCGGATATTCATCTTCCCCGTAAGTTAGGCTCGGTTTGTTGAATTGTATTATTATTGTTTACTATGAAATTCTTTAATATGGAGAAGTTCCTGCTTCATGTAATAATTGAGAAAATTATTTTATTTTTTTGGTTCCTAAAAAGAGTATAAACGTAAATCAGTACTTTGATCGACTTTTTGGAGTTTTTTAGATCTTCCGGATAATTCTGAGGTTTTTTATATTTATGAGCTATGGTGATTTTTTTTTATATACAACTAGACTATCATAAATGCAATTCCTAAAGGCTTTTTAATTTTTTTTTAAGGGTTTATTTTTAATTTTTTTTTAGCTGGGCTAATGTTACCCTTGTTTTAAGGTTACTTTGGCCCAAGGTGATTTCAATTGTTTAAAACTGTGCAACTAACTACCTTGGGCCAAGGAAAGACTTGGGTTAATACAAAAATGCAATGATACCAACTAACTGATTAAATATTGAATGGCATAGTTAAAAAACTATTTACTAAAACTGTAACAGATACATACAATTTCGACAGCTGAAAATTTGAGAGGTTGTCTGCACAGCGTAAACAAATTAACAGGTACTGCAACTTGTGTGGTGCTAATGAACCAATGGTGTCCATAGTTACTTGCCTGCTTGGAGATGCAGCCTTAGAAACTTTAACGATGAAAATGAATAAAGATTTTTTTGTTATTTCATTCTTGTGTGCTAAAGTACCCCACGCTTACGGTATTTATTATAAAAGTTATAAAAGAAGGGCGAATACATCTACCTTTGTTAGGCAAATAATCATCCTAGGGTTAAATGAATATACTAAAATTACATGCTAGATATACATATATATAGATTGTGGTATATTACCTCTTAATATACCAAAGGTATTATTAATACTAGTTTCTTAAGGTATTTTAACGTTTTTATTTCTTTGATTTGTGCCCAAATGTGTCGAATGATCATTTGGTGTTGGATCATTGAAAGATTTAACATTCGTTTTAAACTATCGTGTTATGAGGTAGTTTAAAGGTTAAATTAGTATATAGGTTAAATTATTATAACCTATAGTGTTATGAGGTAGGATCCTTCAAAGCGACGCGCTACTATTTTGTAGTGAACCCACTTTTGAAGTTTCATCATACCTGTTGCGCAAAGCCATTGCCTGCCTGGGAATATTCCGAATGCTGTTAGGATGGCCCCAAGAATGCCTGGAAGCAGGCAGTCGCGGAAGGTTCGCTTCGTCCCATTTCTAGAATTCCACGTGGGCCAGGGGCTTGCATAAGCTGAGGGAAGATAGTTGGTTACTCAACACTCTTGGCAAAACCTTACCGCTGGCTCCGGGTCTTCTCCGTATTATATTTCCTCGGATATCCTCTGTGTGGTTAGTTCGGTAAGCCAGGTGAGCAATGTTTGAACAGACTATCCTCCTCTAAAATAAAAACTACGATACCGTGGATATTGTTTTACATTCATAAAACAAATAAATCTTGGCAATTTTTTGACAAAAGATTGATATGGGATCCGCCTGTCAAAACAGATGTAAAACCTGACTGGGACTATCATATTTGATACTCCACATGTATTTTAAATTACCCCTCGGACAGAAACTTAATGCATATACTTATTTACTAAAACCAATATGGACTCATATTTGCCAAATTTATGGACCTGCTGAAAAGCTACGTATTCAGATAATGCAAACATTTCAATCGCAATCGTTTCGACTGCTAATGAATTCACCACTCAGTGTTTCTAGCGAAATCCCTTCACACCGAATTATATTCCAACATCGGTCGGAACTGCAACAAATCACATTCTTAGGAGTTACAACGATTCAAGTCAGTTTACATAGACATATGAACAAACTTGTGGCAAGAATTTCTGATGTTGCTCAGGAAGGCTGAATAGGAGTTGGATGAAGGATCTCCTAGTCTAACAATGTAAATCTGCTGAATGCAGGGAGGAATCACCCCTGGGTGTTGTCTTTCTCATGCCTACACATGCCATGTTCAACGTAATTTAGTCTGTTTGCTGATCGTAATAAACATTCTGAAAGGTTCGAAAAAAAAGTACGGTGATGCATGATGTTTACAAAATTGTATGAATGTTTTAATGCATTATTTGTTCATAATTTTCATAATTGCTGAATAATCTAATGACGGGAATGATAGTATATGAAGTTGAAGAAAATTAAGAAAAGAAAGTTCAGTAAACTCATGAAAGCACGTTGCGTGCCTGCATCACCAGCTTTGAACCTTTGTTTTCTGCTCTTTATGGCAGTTTTATTCAACGGCAGAGCCATCTCGAACCAGGATGAGGGCTGTATATAACAACAATGGCGGTGATGTTTTGAGTTGTTCAGTTGTAAGCAAAATAATGGATGGGGCCATAGTGCATTGTTCTTAAATAACATGCACTTCCTTTTTACGGTCCATAGAGGCGGCCCTCGGCGGAAACTTCGAGCCCAGCTGATGGGGGTCCTCCAGAATAGGGGTCCCAAATTTGGGATTCAAATTGGATAATTGTTGACTGCTTGAATAGACAATGTAATTGTTGAACTGTTCAGTTAAAGCAATGAATGACTCATTCAATTTTTTTAATTGTTTATTTCTTTAGAATCGATGTTTTCAATTGTTTTACTTTGGTAATAACAATCTAACGATGGATATTTGCACTTTCTCTATTCTTCTGTGAGGTAAAAATAGCAATCAAATCACTGAGGTCGATAGTCTCTCAAAATACTTAAATTGTGTCTGTGACAAAGCAAAATCATAACCTTTTTTTAATTAATTATCTACCAAGTAATCTCTTTTTAAACGGTTTTGATAATGCTCCTAATTATCTGAAACAAACCATCTTTATTGGAACAATCTTCGCGATTGTTTAAATTATGTTCCTCGATCAACAGTCGTTAAAGAACAAATCATTTTTACAATTTGATTTATCTTTAAGAAGCATTTATATTTAACAGAATTATTATATCAGGGATACTTGTAAATTGTTTTTCAAAGAAACAGATATCGTCACAAATCGTCCGTGTTCCATGGAGAATGCCGTGACGATCCGGTTTAGCACATGATAATATTTATCAGCAGTAGTAACATTAAGTATGCTCACTATCACATTTTCTTGTGTCTATAAATACCTTTTCGCAATTACATTCTTGTATCTCAGATGAGTTATCCTATCAAAATTGTTAAAGTTGCTATTCATTAAATTATTGGATTAGAAAACTTTTTTATTAGGTTCAACCTTTTAGAGACTAGATTTGGTGTTAATGATTCATTAGGCTTGACTCCAAAGGTTATCCTTGCATATGCGACTAGAACGTTATAGATATTTATTAAAAAAATACTTATGTTTTTTATTTACCCTAATGTATTTGATATTTTATTAAATTAATTACATCGATGGTTGAGTAATATTTTATACTGATTTTCTTATGTTTTGTTTCAGGTAAGAACTCATGAGATTTTTTTTCTGGTTTGGTGAGGTAATGTTAAATAACTTTATATTGGGCTAAAGGTTTTTATATTGACTGTGTGAATTTTATTATCTTAATTTTTTTAATTAAAGAAATTACATAAATTATGGACATTACGTTCTTCTTGGGAGTTAATGAATATCTGCTTGGCATTTATTAATTATAAAATTTCATTTTAAATAATTTAATCTACCGACTTTCAAGGAAACAGTTATTTTCATATATTTAATAAATAAAATTCATCACTTTCCTGCTTTCCTTATCAATTCCAAGTGCCGTATTTCTAAAATATTAGTTAATTTATACTTCATTTATAAATTAAAATTATACCATTTGGAGAACAACAATTTTTATTGTAATTAATTCTGGAATTAGTTACGGAAATGGTAGCCTTAAATAAGGTATAATACTATCCTATATATAATACCTGCTTAATGATATCTGCCAATATTTCTGAAGATCCTTGCCTACAAAGCTATCTCCAGGAAACCCCGTCGAAACCCAAATTTATCAGGTTGGACTTTACATTATCTCCCATTTGCATCTTTACCTTCTGATTACCTATCAGGATCCCTTTATTTCTTGCACTCTGCTCCTATTTCAATTTCGGAAAAGGTATGATATCACTTAAATTTACCAAGTAAATAAAATTACCCTGTCTTAATATTATGTATGGAAATATTATTTTTTTAAATTTATGCATTAAATTTAATTTACTAAAAATAATTTTTATGAACCCATACATCTGCGCTCTATATACACCATTAAGACTCAGTACGTGTTCCTTAAAATAAACCATTTTAACTTTTTTTTTTTAGCAATGGCTATAAATTGTGCTTAACTTGTTTGTTTTTACTTCCTTGGACGAAGTAAAGGAAGTATTGTAATCGCGAAAATTTTCGGTTTTCAGATTTCAACGGAAATATCCATTTTGACCATCCCTGAATCCATTTTGACTAGTTTCGTCGTGGCGTCTGTACGTACGTACGTTCGTTCGTATTTCGCATAACTCAAAAACGGGTAACCGTAGAAAGTTGAAATTTTGTATTTAGGATTGCTTTAAAATCTAGTTGTGATCCTCCCTTTTTGGTTACTGCTTGATCGCCGAAAGTGGTACTTTACTTGAAGGTCATAATTGATTCTTATCAAAAATTATATTAAAATACTATGCAAAACTTCTTAAATTTAGTATTTATAGCTTATATATTGATTTAAATAACATATTAGATTTTGGTCTAAATTGGAAAACCGGAAGCGGTCCTTTACTTGAAGGTCCTATTAAACTTTCATCAAAAATTATATTAAAATATAGTGCAAAACATCTCAAATTTGGTAAATAGGTATTTTATATCGATATGAATTTATTTACTTTATTTTGGTTCAAATTGGTGAGCCGAAAAGGGTCATGAAGGTCATAATAAGCTTACATCAAAAATTATATTTAAATTAAATACATAAATCATATGTTTCGGTAAAGGTTACAAACGCGATTTGGTTTCCAATCCAATTAAACTTAAATTTATATATATATGTAAATTAATAATGAACAAGATTAATTATGAATTCAGATCGTTTACTTTTAAATGGCATTGAACAGCTGTTTATTGGCTTTTGTTATAAATTAAGGTTATACTAATCAGCAAGCTTGTTAATAAAATATTTTATAGTGAATTAGGGATTAAAAGACTCGTATACAATTCTATTTTGTTTTAGCAAACGTTTACGGTCGTATTCTTTCTAAATCGCAGAATTCTGCGAATATACATAGAATATATACATACGTAAAAGACGTTGTTTACTAGTTTAATTACATGTATCTAAAAATAAAAGCGTCGATTCTAATTTTTAATTTCAAGTAAACATATATTAAAAACGCTGCAAATTATTGCACAATGATTAATTACTTCCAAATTGTTATATTTCAAAAATATCTGGTATGCTATTATCTCTTTTACTGAACACCTGTGCATGACACTAAAACAGAAAATGAGATATTTCGTGTAGATTCAAAAACAAGGTATAAATACTCCCTAGGCCTCATTTTGTTTTAAATTATAGACAGCTCTAATATCTGAAGACTCTCATAGAGTGGTGGCCTTTACCTGATGAAAAATGTTAAATATATGAGGCTGTTATTGAGAAATAGTTCCATCCTGGCATCCCAACTATGGCTAAGTATTACACCCTACCTTCTTACCCAGGCTCATATTACTCAGCTTGTAATCTCACTGGCATTTTCCCAACCATTTCATGGACAGGCCATTACTTCATATCTGTAATCAAAGCCCTCGTAATTCTGTCCCTACCCGTCATCAATTGCTATCTATAGACATGTTTTGTACTAATGTAAAATGATAATTACGTAAATTGATTGGCCTTCAAATTCTGTGGGCTTGTTAGTTCTGGCAGATAAAGATTTGAAAGAAGGTAGTAGAATTGTCACCTCATATATTTTCTTTACTATTAAAAAAAAAAAAAAGATATGGTTCTATATACACCTCCTGAAATGTTACCTGATACTCCTGAAAAGGTCACGGTGGAAAGTTTCAGAGAAGCTCTGAAAATTTGCTCATTTATATTATTTGGAACGCTCATTACGAATTTCAACTTTGTTACACCAATTTATTCCCTAAAATATGAAAAAGAAAGAAATGTAAACAATTAATTTCGACATTCCGTCTCATTTCAACTCTCGTTCGCTTCGAAACGGCGAGGCAAAACAAAAATCATTAGAATAAAATTGCAGATGTATCTAATATACAGTAATTTAATGTACTAATATGCACATAAATAAGTATATAAGTAGTAAGTAGTAAGATACAGTAAAAGGTCGACAGTATTTTACAATGCTTTAAAAATTGAAGTTAAGAATAAAAAAAAAAAATTGTAGATATTTTACTCTTGCTTAATTTAATATAAAATTAATACTTGTATTTATTCGAATAATACATGATTTAGAAGTTCTTTTTTAAAAATACATTTAGTTGACATAGAAGGATCAATCTAATTAGGGATTGATAAATTATTAAATATAAATATAATATATTTGTCAAATTAAATATATATGAAGCACTTGAAATAGTAAAATCCTTCAAATCCAATCCAGATTTTTGCTTAAATGACCAAATAAATATCTCCAACAGTCCAATCTTAAATTTATTCCCATATATAACAGAAAAAACAATTACTCACCGGCATTACTGAGAAAACCCTGACCCTTAAACCGTTTACCTAAAACATCCTGCCTTTTCTCGTTCATTGTTAGTACAATGCGAGAAGGAACCAGTACAAACTTTTCTGTTTGATATAATCCATTTAAACCTTGGTGAGTACCTGCACGTATTTGATTTATTGTCTTAATCAAATTCATAATTGTTTTATAATACTGATTTATATAATTTAATATGTATAATAATACCAACTTTTTTTGAATTTTTTGTGTGTTTTTAGAACTTATGATGAATGTATAACATTCGAAACTAGTTTTCAATATAACAAATTCATAGAAGTGGCAAATAATTTATCAATCCCTAATTAAAAATATATTTCCGGGCTTAAGGCAACAAAGTTGAAATTCGTAATCGGTTACCAATTTAAAAACAAAGGATTTTGACAATAAATTTATGTTTAAAATAAGTTTTTGAAACAATTATTCTGATTTCAGTTTTCTGCTTCAAGTAGCCAATTACTATTTTTTTTAAAGTGAAAAATCGATGGAGCAATTGCACGAAAATCAAGCGGAGAACCTTTATCAAGGGTACATTAGGAAAAGTAAATAGTTAGGGGAGTTTGTAGTCGAGAGCTGCCAGGTTAGCTGGCGACTTAGTTAATAATTTACCCTAATTACACAGATCTCTCCGGGGGCATATTAACTAACAACCGGAAAGACAGAACACGGTCCTTCAGTAAATTCCAACTTACAGTATTAATTTACCGTCTTTACTAATTACTCATTCCTTCCCTCTCCAGTTCTGTTTGCCATAAATACACCGCTTCCCTACCGTATTCATGCATGTTTAAGGAATACGCGAAAGGATGATTTTTACCAATTTGACCAATAAAAATAATTTAAGATATGAAAAGAATATCTTAAGATTTTGTACCTTTCAATAAACCCATTTGAATATATCATTCCTTATTGCCTGAAAGGCTTAATTAAAAATATCACAAAATTTTCAACCAATATGTCAATTATGTAACTCCAAACTTTTATGGCATATTACACAGTGCAGATTAGTAGACGAAATTGCAAAAATATGTGCAGGCTGAAAAGGAGCGAGATGTTCTTTATTATTAGTATTGAGAAACCACAGTAAGACAATTATAAGAAAAACAATTAATTAAAAGCAATAATTATGAAAATATTTATTTGAAAAAAGCCAATGAAAGCCTGCCTACCTCATAACATGTTATGGAAAACAAAAGATAAATTTAGAATTTAATATCATTTTATAAAATAACTTAAAACGCCCTATTGGATAAAATCTTTAGGGACTTAAGACCTATGAATTCTTATTTCTCGTTGGAAGTGAACACCTGCTTGTTCAGGCGCGATAGAGAAAATATATTCGTTTTTTGAAATTAATTTTCCAATGTACTTTCTCAACTCAATAATTAGTAAGAAAATAATTTAAACGAACTGTGTACTTTTTAGATAAAATCGGTATGTAGCAACCTAATGAAAAAAATCATGAACATGTCGAATAGTAGTTTTTTCACGTTTAAGAATTGAAGAGTTAAAAAACAAAAAAATATGGTCCTACAGCTAGTTTTTAAGCGC
Organism: Rhaphigaster nebulosa; assembly: GCA_948150685.1. Lineage (NCBI taxonomy): Eukaryota > Metazoa > Arthropoda > Insecta > Hemiptera > Pentatomidae > Rhaphigaster > Rhaphigaster nebulosa. The sequence continues at coordinate 75,132,622 of OX411309.1, read as the reverse complement.
AATTAGTTCCTGAGGAGTTTCTACGATACTATTTTCATGAAATACATGTGAGGTTCGATTAAATATCTAAAAACGCGTATGAACATATAGACCTTTCTTGGTGCGGCCGACAGAGTTGAGATAAAAACTTTTTACATCTTAAACGTGAAAAAAACACTTTTTGCCATCTTTAATGAATGTTTTCCCCCCAGGTTGCTACCTGCCGATTTTATCTAAATCTTATACAATTTGTTTCTACTATTTTTCCTAATTATCACGTTGAGAAACTCCATTGTTTCTCCCATTCATCTCAATTCATTTCAAAAAATAATCTATTGCTCGTAGACTATAGAGGTGTCATTGGTCAATACTAAAATGCAAATAAATGTTTTGAAAGAACTAATTGTCTAAAATTAAATAGTTACTTCATGAATTAGAAATAAAAAGTTTTTTCATGAAAATGTCTCACTTATTCTTTAATATTTCAGCACATTCGTTAGTTTTGTTGAATTTACAAATAGCATAATTAAACACACAAAAAGTCTTACGAAACATGGAAAAAGAGACAAAAAAGTGAGAGTGGAGGGGTGTGAAAGCTGAAGGGGGATTAAATGAATAATGCCTTATTTATTGATCAACCAGTAATTAGGTTTCTGGAACCTGTAACATGCAAAGCAAAATTAAAAATTATTAATTTCCCAATTGCCTATCTAAGCCCTTGGTTACAAAATGAAAAGAGAGTTTTAGAACCATAGTTAATATTTTCCTTATCAAGTTGTAGCGCAGTAGTTTCAACAGCGCACCCCTTTAGACTACAAAATTAACTCCATATAGAAAACAAATTAAAGACTGTGTAACACGCAATACGATTAGAAACACCAGCTATCACTAACCCAGTTGAACAATAAATTATTCAGGCTGCGTAGGTTGGGCAGGTGGGCCTCGCACTTGCGCATCCACTGCGTTGTTCTTTATTAATACCAATGACGGAACTGTCCCATTAAAGAAGGGCAAACGGGGATGATGTCACTGCTCAATCCACGTTTTTAACTATTCAACACGCTATGCCCTCTCCGCTCCATTTCAATTTGTCCCATTACTTCAAATTCGTATTATGTAGCCATACGGTCTTGTCGATGAACTCTTAGTACGAAGAATTACTGTAATCAAAGCCAACGCATATGGATCATTGTGTGCTTACGAAATGTAATTTAAGTGAAAAAAAGAGAAGAAAAGAAATTATATTTATGTTTTGGATAGAACGCGTTACTCTCTTCAGTGTAAAGGTTGGGATTACTTTGCTTGAGTACATTAAAAAGTATTTTTTTTTTAATTCGGTAGGGGATAGAATCCACATTGTTTTATTAGTCAGAGATGTTCCAACTAAAAGTGGGAGTCATCAAGTATCAGCCTGTAGGGATCAGATGAGAGTGATTACAAACCGAAAAGTTTATTCATTTATTCAGTAAAAGGAGCTACCTCTAGCCTTACCTATCTTGATTCCCTTAATAGAGTTCTTGACTCCCTGGCTTAGCCAGTACTAGAATTTATGGAGTAAAAATACTTTAAATAAAAATAACTCAGTATTTACATTTTATTTTCTGATTTCCTCAAATGATTTGCCTATAATATTGTTATTTTGATTGAAAAATCCAGATTTTGTTTCTTCCTTTTTTTTTAGTGGCAATCATTTCTTTTTAATATATTAATTACTGTTATTATTTTAAATTCACCTACGGTACGTAGCACTATAATAGATAATTTGTAATCTTCTCTATGTATAATTTTGTGATATTTTAATTTGCCAGTTTATTAAATAATTTTATTTAATTTTTCTATCGGCAGACCGTTTCCTTGTTCCATTTGGTGTATTTCAATAACTTGACAGTAATTTTAGTGAATTATAAAGGAAGAAACTTAATGATTCCGAAGCTTATGGCTTTTATTATATAATTTTATCAGTTGCAATTTATACAAGATTGTTGTTTTTCTACTTAGGAGTTTGAAGTTTCTAAATTCGTCTGTGGGAGTGAAACAAAATAAAATGGAGAAAAACTTTATTCATAAGCGATTCTGCTCGAATACATAAGGATATTTTTATAAAATTGATAATATATATTTACTTGTTTTCTATTTCTATTCATTTATTCACTAATGTAAAGAAATATATATTTTGCTCCTTGATTGTATCTCTGTGAAAAGGAGTTTATTTACAAGATGTACATGTGTAAGATTAATTTTCCTTTTTCTGGCTTTTATATTTTTTAATTAGCCGTCCATAATTCCATAGCATAATTAAATTCTTGATGCATCAAAACATTTAAGGACAAAAAGCCTTCATTCAGCGACAAAAAGCGTTAATTCAGTGTTAGTAATTATAATTATAGGTATAGAATAATTAAATAGGTGTATTATTAGTATTAGTAATTATTTTAAAATGGTTCACATTTTCTAATTAGGGAAAATTCGGCCGTATAATGATCCTTCCTATATTTTCACTGCTGATGATTGTCTCCCAGTGAATGTTTTATCAATAAGGTTGAAATAACCTTTTCAAACTGCACCTTAACCAAAATGTTGGTTAAATTTCTACACGTTTCTGTAGCTTTATGAACTCTATCAGTGTATAAGTTCAAGTTAATAAATCTCACTTAATATTGTGATCATTAAGTGTTCGTTTGTATTGAGACATGACATAACATTATTTGATATGTCATGGTAGATTTAATATGTATTTTTGTTTTTTTCATTATGGTATGATTTCTTTTCTTTCTTAGATAATTAGAAAGAACCCGATAATATGAATGTCATTATTTTTATCAATTGATAAAAATGATTAAACAGGTTTCGATTTTATTAGTTAGTAGTGATAATGGTGGGTGGATTGTGTCCAGCAGGTTATCCTTACTTTTTGTTAGGCTTTAGAAGGTAGAGGGATATAATTTGGAACCAATTTAAAAAAATAAAATGAAAAATAAATAACAGATACCAATTTTAGATTATACCAAGATTTCTTGACGGGCTAACATTTGACATGATGTCAGATGTAGGGTCTTACTGGTGGTTTTTAATTTGGATTTAATTTAATTTTTAATTTAATATGGAAAAAATTGTTTACCTCTTTTTATTTATTTTTTTATGTGATTACGGCCCGCTGATTAATTTTTTAATGTCTTTATCTGAGAACAATAGTTATTAATGAGAACATTGATGATATAGTCCTGAGGAATTCAGTGAAACGTTGATAGGTTTTTAATAAAACTCGAGAGGCTTCGTGGAATCTTCCTTAAATATCTGTTAGGTTGGCTCACAATTCATATCAATGATCTATAATAGAAGTCACTACCTACGGACTGTGGGCCAGATCCGTCCCGCCAAATTTTATTTTGATTACATAGTAAAATTTAAAATATAAGTTGCTAGGTGGTGCTGGGCCAGTGAATCGAACTTACTCAAGGAACAGAGTGCCCCGAGTATATATATATATATATATATATATATATATATATATATATATATATATATATATATTCCCCCCCTCCCCTCCCCCTCCTCCCGCGGCTACATTTGAGCATCTCCAGCGAGCGACCCTCTCAATACAGACGTTTATTGCGTCTTGACATTACCGACATTAACAAGCGTCTTTTGTTACCATTTTGTGCTGGCGTTCTACCATTTGAAATATACAATTGGCTATTCTGCCGCCATTAGCTAAATGGCCCTACATTTATTGAAACATACATTCATACCTTTCTTTATTTAATTCTGCTAATTTTGAAATTGCCGTAATCTATATAATTAAATATTAATCAATAACTTTTATGAAGACCGCGCAAAACTCATGGAGGCCGCACATTGTCACCTATGGTCTATATTTAAGATGTCTGTCTATCTGTGAAAACCCAATATACACGAGGTGAAAAAACTGTTTTGAAAGACTCAAATCCGACTTAGACCATCCTTTTCCTGTTATTTATACTACTTTTCATGATACTTGCAATCTTTTTTTTCTATTTATGCTGTTTTTTAAGGTAACCGTGACCAGTTTTCTTTCAAAATAAGTAAAATCCAATATTCGTAATTTTGGCAGAAAAGGTAGACATTTTTCATTATAGGCCATCGATATGGACATTTAAACATTATTGCTTTGATATATTGCTGGATTGTGGAACGCTTGATAATGAAATTTACTCCCTCATTAGATAATGAGTTTACTCTGTCTTCTATCTTCCATTGTAATATAGAGACGGAGGCTGGCTAGGACGTGTTATTGTGTACCCCTCTGGTGGGTCCTGTATGAATGATGCATGAAAAGAAGGGTCAGCTGAGGATCTGCTTGGTTTAGCGGGGTGTCCTTCCCCAGACCCCTGATTTACCATGACTATTAACATACAACCCGTCCTCTACTGGATATGGGCGACTCTTATTCAGATTTCATTCATCACCTTGCATTACTATGTCCATCTGCTATTTCCTCTTTTACGTATTGCCGTGTTTACCAATTTTCTTCGGTATAATTCAATTTATACGTTATGACATGGTTGCCCAACACAGACGACATACCCTCGCATAAAATATCGCATTCGGCACGCGGTTGATTACGGGCTACTGTACAGAGTTGGAAATGGCATTAGCGTCGGGTCCGGTTCTGCATCGGGAACATTCCTTTTAAAGGAGACCACAGGTGTGTTTATACCACTCCTGTTGTAGGGAATGCTACTGCTCCCGTACTACACGGCATTACACACCGGCTCGACCGGTTTTTGAATCGTGAGGTATAAGTTGAATGACAATCCATTAGAATAGGTGACTTATCATATTTGTATTTGAATCCTTTCCACATCCTAATACATTTTTTGTCTTCGACATTGTCATAAAATCATAGTGTTTAAAGGAATTAAACAATTTAGCACGTATTTCATTATTTCTAAATTGATTGAAATTATTTTTTAGTATCATTTAATTTTTGTCACATTGAAATTATCGTAGTTTTCAATTTAGTGTTTAGTTGACTTGAATATTTTCTTTTTATGATCCCTTAGAATTTACATATTTTTTAATACATGCCCAAAATAGGTGTAGCACACCTACAAAGTAGGCATTGGTACTTAATGCATCCTGTCCATTACAATATTTTTGGGCATTAATTTTGTTAAAAATTAACGGAAACGTATCGTTTAATAATTCTGAGTGTTTTCTCTCGGCTGCCGATTGAATACCAAACAAAAAGTACCATTTTCCTATAAATGCCGGCTGACCATATTTTGGTTAAATGGATTTACAGATAGATATTTCATTAGGAAATATCATTTTTGGTTTGTTAGTTCCAATAATGAATCTTTGTAATAAACTAAGAAATTTTTGGAATCCATATAAACTAAGATACTTAAAATCCAAAAATCGAATACAAAAATTAGTGCTTCAGCCGTCCACGACTTTTCTCCGAGACCAGTGGACCCTTTTTTTTTTTATATATATATTTGGCACCTATATACCAGTCACTCTACGATTCTCGGAACACGACATTATCATCCGTCATTTCGTTTCAAAATGACAGCCGATTAAAGGTTTTATACGCCCTCATCTCGGAAGTTTATGAAGATAGAAGAAAAATATGGAAGTGTTTTGGAAAGCCTTTTAAAAATGATATAAATTAAAATGAAAAACAAAATTATTTTGGGATATGTATCTATATGGAAATCATAATCTACATTGTAATAATTTGCAGCATTTTTAGGAGTGGAAACATAATTTGTGGTTATCTTTGCAATTGTATTTTGGTTATGTGCTCCATATTAACAACTCAGACATTCTTTTATTGTCCGACATATACTTCTTGAGGGGTATATTCCTCTCAACGGTTCGTGGTGAAGTTTCAACGCCACTTTTGAACGTTTTTATAATAAGTAGTATCAGAGTTCTGTGCGCATTAAGATATCAGACGGTACACTTCATGATAACATTTCGTAAGTTTTTTCAATTGCCTACTATTAAACTTACGCTATGTTCATATGCGGTACATAAGCGAAATATATTGGCCTAGGTTAGGTAGCCACTAATTTTCTCACTATTCCTACAAAATGCTACGGCCTAAAGAAACATGTAATTGTAAACCTATTTAACCGAAACACGGTCAGCCGGTTATTGAAGGCAATCGGCGCAGGTGCAATTAATTCGGTATTAAATCGGCAGTCGAGAGAAAACAGTGCGTTAAATTCCCTTTTATTTCACACTTTCCATTTCATTTTCCTATTACAGAAAGTTTTACTAAATAGATGGAAATCTTTAATTTAGGCCGTTTGCAAACTTCTATCATGGTATTTAATAGGTCTAAATTTGGGAAAAATCAGGAACAGACTCCGAGGGTTGTAATCTTGGTTTTAAAATAAAATGTTCTCTGCACTGAAGGGATTATGAGGGGGAGTGAACTTTGCCTTAACGCTATTTTCGGTTTTTTTTTCTGGATGAAAATAGGTATAACGACTAGATATAAATTCAAAGAGTACGGGGAAAATCTTTCATTAGACGAAGTGTCTAGAAGTGTGATTTCTACTTTTTTTCTATATTTTACTATACTATATACTACTATATAGAATATATATATATATATATATATATATATATATATATATATATATATATATATATATATATAGAGAGAGAGAGAGAGAGAGAGAGAGAGAGAGAGAGAGTGAGAGAGAAATTATTTTAAAAAATAATTTAATGTCTATAAGATATATTATTGTTATTAATTATTAATGTGTTTATTTATTATTTCAGGTGAGATATTTTTGAATCCGAATTCTAGTCCCTACTGTAAGTACAACTAAATCTCTGTTATTTTATTTATTTTCTTATTTATTTATTTATTTTATTTTATTTTTGAGAGGGGAGAGATGTGAGAAAGTAGGCTGAGGTGTTTCACTTATTGAATAAAAAATAAATAAATAAGTCATTGTCTGATGATAAAATTGCCATTATTCGAAAATAAGCCATGCAGCGTACACCGTGTGTTTAAAATTTTTAGTCTTCTTTTAAGTAACTTATTGCTGCTAGTAATAGATGTACAAATGCTTATTTGTTTTGTTTTTTTCAAACTTAATAATTGAGTGTTGCTCTAACATTGTTTAGGTGAAGAATTTTGGTTTGTGATGGTTATAATATCTGAATTATTGCTATATGTTAATTGATTTTTGAGGCTACCTAAAATATTGATTTTTCTTATCACAATCTTATAGGAGAGATAGTATATAAAAAAAAAGAAGAAGAAACAAATGTAATATAATAACTAAACTACTTATTAATTATTATTTTAGGTCATGTCTTTATGAGGTTTACTTAGTACTGGTCATCACTAAGTTCCAACCATTTATTTTTTCCTCCTTTCCAATAAGGAGGTATGAACCCTCTTACACTAATTATTTTTTTTAACTATCGCCAGTGAGTTGTTATGAGAATGAACTGATTAAAGTTATATCCATTACATGACGAAATGAAGTTTTGAAGGTTTCAGAACATATTTTTAGTTAGGGATTGATAAATTATTTACCACTTCTATAAATTTGTTTTATTGAAAACTAGTTTCGAATGTTATACATTCATCCTCAGTTCTAAAAGCACACAAAAAATTCAAAAATAAGCAATTCAAAATATAGTTGGTATTATTATACATATTATATTATATACATCAGTATTATAAAACATTTTTTGTGTGTTTTTAGAACTGAAGATGAATGTATAACATTCGAAACTAGTTTTCAATAAAACAAATTTATAGAAGTGGCCAATAATTTATCAATCCCTAATTAGATTGATCCTTCTATACCAGCATGCGGATGTCAACTGACATATTTTTAGGTTTCACAGAGAATATTTTTCCTGTTTTTGTCTCATTATCAGTATCCTGATCCATATTAGCAGTATTGGTAAACATGCTGCGGTGTTATGGTAAATCTAATCAGAATTGGAAGGACTAAGTATCAAATTTGATCAGGGCTTATGGTCAGTCTCATTAGTTAACTGTTGATTGGTGGCCCCAGAAGCTTGGCGATAAAATGGAATCATCATTTGCCATGTTCAGAAATTTTTTTAAACTAAAGAAAGACTCATTTTTGGGTTGGCAGTAAGATTGGTTGTCGTAAAATTTGTACGTATTGATTTGTTTCAAATTTTATTTATTTGTATAAAAGAAAAAGAAAAAAACAAACCACATCTTGCAAAGTAGGTACTGAGCCAGTTATAATATATAAGTTGTCGTATTTAAAACTTAAGAGGCCGCAGCTTATTTATTCATTTAGCTGATTAATTTTACTCGCGTGATTATTGGACTCGAGAGCCCATTGGTACACTTGTAGAAAAATGCTGTAGCAAAAAATTAATCAAAGGTATTTCCAATCTGTAATTTGCTGCGAGACAGTTTCTCATTTATCTAAAAAACAAAGGTGAGCAATTTATTTTTTATTAAAGCTGTATAGTATTTTCAAATACCAGTCTGATTGGCGGTTTGAAAATGTTTTTTCCTGGTTGTAAACATTTTTTTAATGATTTTTTTCCGTCCGTTTTTTCTGTGTGCGGAACATTAATATCAATCAATATCCTTTTATATTTGATCATCAAACACGCCCATATTATTTCGAGATTGGTTTTTAAAAATTAATGAGTTTAAATGAAGAAAATCGTGTATTACTTTTCGCTTAGTAGATTTTTTACCATCCCTTATCTGTTTATGAAATGTATAGTGAGGGAAAGTATTGTGATCGTGAAAAATAAAAAATCCGAGTTTTCAACGAAAATACAAGTTTTAAGGTCTCCTGAGTCCAAATCACTAAGTCTTTTGAAAGGGTATTTGTGTGTGTGTGTTTGTTTGTGTATATGAACAACCTGTGTGTGTACGAAATTGAAATGACTTTTTAACATAGGTACAAATATATTCCTGGGATATTACAGCAATTATTTTTCGCAAAAATCAACTTAACCGGAAGTGCCACTTTTTATGATTGATTTTACTTTTATTTGCAATGTTCTCTAAAACGACTCCAACAATTTTGATGAATCTTTCCCAGCGTATTTGTCTAAAAGTCCTTCGACTTTTCATATATATGTAATACATCATCGAAACGTGCAGAAAAGTAATGGCTAAAAGGATTTTTTTTTTTAGCATAAAACCAACGTTAGCAAAGATACCGCTTATTGAACTACAACAGCTTTGAGTCCGGACCTTGATGGAATACGGAGTGTGTCCGAAAGTAGACGGATGCGACCGAACCGCGCCTCCGCCTGCAATGAATCACATAGATATTGGTAATTAATTTTAAATTCTTCAATATAGAAATATTTGATCGTTTTCTTCATATTTTTTTTTCTGAAATACATATAATATATATTTAATTATGTATATTTCGGGAAAAATGACAGATAAAAGAATCTTCAATTTTTATATTTTGAAGAATTTAAAATAAATTACGAATATTTTTGTGAGTCCCTGTTGCTACTCCTGCTCTCAACAATACGCTTTGTTCAACTCAGTTGTTAATTTTACACTTATTAATATACGCGTATTTACACTTCATGATAAGGGAAAGTAGTGTTTGTGATGCACGCATCGCACCAGATTTTATGTTTTTATTATAAGGGAATCCCTCATCATTTTAGCTCGTTGGTATGTGTTGTAAGAGATGTTTTTGGCAGGTGTTGATATAATTCTTTTTAGTTTTCTTGTTTTTTTTTTCTCCCTTCCTCTCTTTCCAACTCCCAGATGCCTCTTTCACAACTACTGATTCCTTTTATATCATTGTCTATGTATACCAAGATTGTATTTTTTATTCTGGTTCCTGTATATGACTACACTAATTGAATATAAAGTTCTAGTTTTGCTATTACTATTTATTTATTTTTTTTTTAGTCTTAATTTCATATTCAATCAAAATAATAAATTTACTATGATCAAATTTTTAACCTCAAATACGTAGATTAACACGATTTAATTGCCAGATTAAAGTCCATCCTGTTACAGAAATTAAAATGTTTAATTTAATGTGCGTAGAAAAAATATGCTAATCTTAGCAATAATTTAATAAAAAAAATATATTTCTGTTATTTTTTGAAATTATTGTCATTTCCTTAAACATGAAAGAGAAATCCCTAATTTATTTTAATATTAACTGCTTTAATTTTAATTTTACTAATCATGATTGAAATGAACAGATAGGAAGATTTGAAGGAAAACGTGACTGCATATTTTTCTTAATTTTTTTATTGTTGTTTTAAATAATTTTTTTATTTATGTTTACTTTATATAGACTGTTGTGTATTTGTACAGAGAAATAACTTTGTGGGGAAACCGTTTCACCCCATGAAATGGTATTGACGTAGTGCAACAAGAAGCTTGACAATCACCTCCTCCTCCTCCCCTTCCCCCCCTCCGGTACTTCAATAACTCGAAATTGAATTCCCCAAGAGAAATTGCAGGTCTTGTCCTTCTTCAGGTCTGCAGTCGATTTCTGGTCTCCCGCATTGTTTTCCTCTGACAATAGATAACATCTGATACAAATTGAATTTGTAAATGTCACTTAGACTAAGTGTTTTTCTTATTTGTTGTTTACTTTAAGGCCTCCCATTCGTTTGAGTAGTTTTGGATATTTTTAATAAATTTGTTTTATTGTTGTTAGTTTTGTAGTAATTCGAATGTGTTGCAAATTCTTTGTTAATATGGCTGTATATATACTTCGTTGTTTGAGCGAGGAGGCATTATATGGAATACTATTATAATACCACATTGCCTTACCGAAATCTGTGCACTACCGTAACGAATCTTTTCGGGTTATCTTCCAGCCCCATTCCGTATTTAGCTAACTTAGTCATCAAAATTCATGCTTTTGGGGCAGATTCGTTATTTATTCTAATGTATTCAAAGTATGCCATTTTTGTTAACATCGGCTGGGGCCACATGTGGCTAATTACGGTACATGAAATTGTGCTAGCATTTTAAGTAGTTTTCTTGTAAATGTCCAGTAAGAATAATATAAAGCTCCTGTTTGTTTTTTTTTTTTTTTCAACTTAAAAACTCTGAACATTAAAGTCTTTTAGTTATTGCGCATTGCGGGATGATTAATTTTGATAACCAGGAACTTGTATGTAAGGTAGGTTGTTATGATTATCGTTTCTTTTGTTCATCGTCAAAAATTATTTATTACTGAATCCGATTTGTTTTTCGCTGTTTCTTATCTTGTTTAGCAAAATTTGATTAATTTATTCAGTCAAGATGGTTATGGCCTTTTTTTTTTTTAAAGAATTATTTATGTTTATGTTCTGATGTAACAAAATCCTTTCAGACATTGATTAAACATATTTTCCTTTTGTATTTTCTATAAATATGTCATCAGGATTTTAATAATGTCATGATCACGGCTCCTAGACGTTTTTTCAATAATAAAATCAACAGATATCGATACAGCGGCAGCCCAAAAGCCGAAAAACCACTTCTATATTTTTTATTTGCCAATAACTTGAAGAATATATACTTTTCGCTTATCATACGAATGTTCATTTGAAAGATAATTGAATTCTCTAAAAAACAAAATATCATCTAATGGAGACCATAGGAGTTGAGAAAAAATAAAACCCGTTGAAACCGCATCATTATATATCTCGAGCTTAATAATGTTACCGGCATGTTTTTTACGGCACAACTTTTGCTTTTTAAATTATACTAAAGGAAAAATGTAAACATTAAAAAGTAATTGACTTTAAAATAAATTTATAAAAGATATAATAAATAATATAATAAATTTGTCTATCGATCCTATATCCAACTGGTATATTTTGCCATAGTGTGAAAGTCGAGATTTATTATGTACGTACGTATATCCGCTACAAAAAATGTCCATCCTCCACTACCCGGATTCAAAGCATTTTCTCATTATTTTATTACCTGAAAATGGACTAAGTATTTTCTTCTGGGGCTGCACTGGGTTACGTTTAAACTTCATTAGTCGCATTATTAATTTTAAAAACATAGAAACGTTAGATATACGCACCTTTCTACTTTTACGCATAAAATACGCATTACTACTTGGTATTTTCGGCCGTCTGGGGAGAGTGTACTCATCCTCCATGCAATGCCCGACTGTTGAATTCGCAATAAAACGCTGTTGTGATATTCGTTAATTGAAATTGTATTGTGGAAAGTCTCGGATTGCTAAACATTAAGGATTGTGTCCTTGAATGTTTGGAATACTTGACTTCCCAGCTTTCTAGACCTTGTCTAAAAACTTTAAAATCGTTATTTTTATTTTATTTTTTTTTACGTTCGACCGTCAATATCAAGTTGGGACGATATGTTCCGTATATGCAATAGTGTGACTATTTGGCATTTCTCTGTTTGAAGTATAATACATAAACATTAATAAACATCAATACTATACTTTTTTTCAAACGCTTTATTCATCAATCCTTGTTCCCAATTACATAATTACAATCCGCTGAAGAAATTGAAAAATTCTTTTATGACAATCTAGAACCGTTATTTGAGTGTTATCCATTAGTAGTTTTTGCTAAGGTGAGTATTACCTATTCATCTGTACATAACGCTCTTGTACTGTTTTAAATACAATTAGGGATTGATAAATTATTTGCCACTTTTGTAATTTTGTTTTTATTGAAAACTAGTTTCGAATATTTAAAAGTTTCGGATACTTAAACCCCTCAACATATTTTCTCCAATGTAAATAATAGGACTAATATGCTAGTAGAATAATACTGAAATCACCAACCGGAATGTGCACCATCCACTAACAATTTCTACAAATTCGAACGGTTTCGTTATGCGAGGGGAGAACAAATTCTGTTTTTGCCATGAGCCAGAGCCGGACGCTGGCATTGTTCCCTGAAGATTTGTGCTAGCGTTTGTCGAATATCTTCCACTCCTCTTGCTTCGAGCCCTACTCAAAGGATTACAATGCGGTGGCTGTTATATCCGTCCGTTTGTTTCGCTTCGGATCCTCTCCCTGTCTATTTTATCAAGTGGAAAAATGAGCGTTGTAAATTTATTTATTTATCATTATATAAATGTTTATTTAGCCCGGAGCTCTACAGATCCAATGTATATTTTTTTTAATTTTAATTAGTTTTCTTTTCCTGAGAGTCCTTGTGTCGCTTGTCAATGAAGCTCTAATAAAAACCATTTTTTTAAATTTACTGTAATTAACTCAAGCTCTCGTGTTTCATTAAGTTTAATTACAAGTGCTTAAGATGAAATGTATGTTATGATATATGACCTTTATAAAGGTGAAAATTATAGCTTACTGGATTTGTATGCTATGATAATGGTTGAATGTATATCTATAGTTTTCTTCTGAAATTGAATAAAAACTCTATTTAGTAACATTACTAGTTACATAATGTTTTTTATGTATAATGTTTTTATATCCCTTTCCTCATTGCTATTATGAATTCCTTCGATCTATTTAATACTGCGCTCTTAATTTATTAAAAATTTTTATTTTTTTTTTTTTACGTTCGACAGTCAATATCAAGTTGGAACAATATGTTCCCTCTATGCACCAATGTCACTATTTTTCATTTCTCTGTTTGAAGTTTGAGGTATAATACATAACACATATAATACATTTGAAGTTTGAGATATAATACATTTGAAATTTGAGGTATAATACATAAACATTGATCCGGAGTAGATACGTCCATGTTTTTTCAAACGCTTTATTTCCCAATCCTTGTTCCCAATTAGTCAATTACAATCCGCCGAAGAAAATAAAAAATTCTTTTGTGACAATCCAGAACGGCTATTTGAGTGTTATCCATGAGTAGTTTTTGCAAGAGTGAGTATTACCTATTCATCTTTACATAATGCCCTTGTACTATTTTAAATACAGTTTTAACATTAAATCATAATCTAGGAACATTATCGTATTTTAATGCTTGCATGTATATTTGGAGATAATGGAATCTGTGGCTTCATTAATTCAGATTGTGATTAATTGATCTATAATTTTTCAACCCCGAGAGGATAGATATCATCAGATGGATGTCCGATACACAGTAATTGAGTTCGTCATATCAGTTTTTAAGATATATTAGTAGGCGATTTGTTGAATAACGCTCTGGGAGCATTACGCCACATTGGTTTTGTTTTAAAAAATGGTTTTAGTGCTTAAGCCTACTTCATACTCCTAGTGTTCCAATTTTGTCAGCTGGAATCAGCATATTTAACCATTGCTACAGTTAATATGTTGTAATAATTGTAACTAGACCTAACGGACCCATGTGTTCGTTGCCTATTTTTGCCTACAAACCTTGATGCAGATAACCTCGTCATAACTCAAATATTCGAGGTCGGACGTAATAGTTGAGTAGAATTAGCTAAAAAAAATAAGGGTTGGCTCACAAAAGGTGTAGCAATTTTGATTTTCAGGAATGGGTGTATGTATTGATCATCTCTTAAAATTTTTTTCGACCTCCCACCCCATATACGTTTTTTATCCTGAAAAATAAACATAATTAAACAAAATAAAAATTAAACGGTTTAAAAATTTAAACAAAAATATCTGATGTGGACAACACATGTCTTCTTTGTACGCCTATTAAACTATAAATTGGTGGCTCAAAAAGTGATCCTGAGTTTCCGAAGATTGCAGTATCTCAAAAACGACACTCGGCGTCGCGACAGCCATTTATTGACGCACACACACAAATGGGGAGGAAAACCAGTATTTTACACTCAATTTTAACACTTAAAATAAGTAATAAAAATGTTTAATTAGATTGGAAACGAAATTGCGTTTGTAACCTTTATACCGAAACATATGATTTATGTATTTAATTTAAATATAATTTTGGATGTAATCTTATTACGACCTTCAAGTAAAGTACCCTTTTTGGCTCACCAATTTTAACCAAAATATATTAAATACATTCATATCGATATAAAAGTCCTATTTACCAAATGTTTGAGATGTTTTACACTATATTTTAATATAATTTTTGATGAAAGTCTAATATGACCTTCAAGTAAAGTACCGCTTCCGGCTTTTCAATTTAAACCAAAATCTATTATGTTATTTAAATCAATATATAAATTATAAATACTAGATTTGAGAGATTTTGTATAATATTTTAATATAATTTTTTATGGAAATCTGATCTTTATTGCTTGCCGTCTCAGGCCAGAATGATATAAGTTATATAATTTATAAATACCAAATATGAGAAGTTTTTCATAGTATTTTAATATAATTTTTGATAAAAATCAATTATGACCTTCAAGTAAAGTACCACTTCCGGTGATCAAGCAGTGGCCAAAAAGGGAAGTTCACAACTAGATTTTATAATAATCCTAAATACGAAATTTCAACTTTCTACGTCTAACGGTTTTTGATTTATGCGAACGTACGTACAGACGCCACGACGAAACTAGTCAAAATGGATTCAGCGATGGTCAAAATGGATATTTCCGTTGAAATCTGAAAAGCGAAAATTTTCGCGAATACAGTACTTCTTTTACTTCGTAAAAGGAAGTAAAAAAACATGATTTAATATAATTTACTTCATTTAGAATCAGATTTTTTTTCCCCGTATTGCTTATTTTGTTTACAGCCTTCATTCGGCTCAAGTAATTTTCGACGAAATTTCTATGCAAGGTAAGATATTTCTAAATGGATTTCGGAGGGCAGTTCTATTTTATATAGGATATTAGTTTCTGGTAATTAATAAAATACCATTCTACTTCATGTTTCTTCATTTTTTATTTTCACATATTTTTGCGACATTTCGGACTCCTATCGTCGATCACCATATTTGAAAAAAAAAACATTACCTCTTGCTATATTATTATTAATCCTCGCTAATCATTAACCGGTTTTATCTGTTGTATATTTTGTACTTAACATTTATCAAATTTAGTATTATTAACTGGAGGTAACTTTTATTTAATATTATTGACTAAAAGAACCATGAAAATCCTGTCTTATCATATTTGTTTTACTGGCATCAGAATTTTTTCATATAGTATTTACGTAAAGCGAATATTTTTCTCTTCCTCCATTTCAAAATTTGGTGTACTCTAGTTTCATATTCTATCAAGAAGATGTCTTCTTTCCTTTAATTTTATTTGGTGTTTCATATTGCATCAATTCTTTTTGTCAAACATCTTGAAATTTTAATTTTCCTTCAAGTTTTGGATTGATTCTTCTCTTTGCTGCCCTTTTATGGCACTGCTAGCTTTTAGGAAATAGTTAATTTCTCTTCAATATTAATTAGGAATTTCTATCGGTCAGGATCCAGCGATCGGCCTCGTTAGCAGACAGATATACACGGCGAAAAGCAAATTAATATCGGGGAGAATTTTCATTGGATAGGGTACGTAGCCGAGAGGGGTCGATATGGCAGCACACCCCCTGGAGCTGACAGGTCCAATTTGCATTAGCTGAGTTGGTACGTCAATCCCCTGGTCGCACCTACGCAGCCTCCTTGACGCCTGTTCTATCTCCTCTTGTTCCATCTTCGCTCCATTGTTCTCAGCTCCAAATCTAACGGCTTTCGGCTATTGTGCCTCGCTCTGAATTAGTAATTGTATTATAATAGGTGTTAGTCTGGTCGAATGGATGTGGCCGATGTGTTGCGACAGCGGAATTGAAATTGGAAAATGTTATGGAAATTTTGACGTTCAGTTTTTAGAAAAAGTTGATTTTTTTTTTATGTTACCCCCTACTCCGTTAAAAGTGCCGTTTTGGAAATAGTATTGAATATTGTGTTTTACGATGGAGAGTATGAAACCGTCATATTGGAGAATGTTATGATAATGCAAAATCATAGGTACCTGGAGCCTTTATTAATTTAGCTATCATTGTTTAATATTCAATTATTTCCCGTGAAATTACCGCTTTCATCACACCGGAAATCCATAGAGGGTTCAACGTTCTCCTGTTGCTTACTAAAATGTTTAACGATTGTTTTGTACAGTTATACTTTAGTTTTGCAAAAGTTTCTTTTAATCCATAATTCCACGATCTTGTTTCAGAAATTTGTTCCGACTCCAAATGAATCGTCCGGTATCGGAGCTTTACACGTCCGTAAAGCAGTCCTTTATATATGTGTTCAAGTAAAATAAAATATAACAAAGAAAATTTAGTTATGAACTTGGCCAAAGAAGTCCATGACAACTAAAAATAACCACAAATAAGGATAGATAAATAATGTTAGTTATCCCAAATTATTAAAAAAATCTCCCGCGATTATTGATGACTTTGCTAAATTTTAAAATTAATCGATAGGTTATCAAAATTTAGCGTTTGTTTATTCAGACTTTTTGATTCTGTTTAGGTATTAATTTTTGTCGTATTTTCCCCCAAAATAATAGGAATTTTGCACTGTTTTGAAGGTCATCAATGGGGATTGATAAATTATTTGCCACTTCTATAATTTTGTTTTATTGAAAACTAGTTTCGAATGTTATACATTCATCTTCAGTTCTAAAAACACACAAAAAAATCAAAAATAAGCAATTCAAAATATAGTTTGGTATTATTATACATATTAAATTAGATGTAATATAAATCAGTATTATAAAACATTTATGAATTGTAAATTTAATTAAGACAAGAAATCAAATTTAAACCTTGGTGAGTACCAACATGTATTTGATTTCTTGTCTTAATTAAATTGATAATTCATAAATGTTTTATATTGCATCTAATTTAATATGTATAATAATACCAAACTATATTTTGAATTTTTTGTGTGTTTTTAGAAATGAAGATGAATTTATAACATTCGAAACTAGTTTTCAATAAAACAAAATTAAAGAAGTGGCAAATAATTTATCAATCCCTAATATATATAATATTTAGTACTTCCAGCGGTCTCCTTCGGATCAAATGTTTTTTCGACAGGCTGTGTTTTTAGGCAGAACAATTCCATTGAAATGGGGGTAAATTTCAGCCAAAATTTCGGCAAATCCATATGCTTTCTCACCATATGAACCACCATGCATTGAGTTAGAGGATTGAAATTTTGAATGTCATTTGAGTTGGTGTTAAAGAAGTTCTCTTTGGGGGTCTCGATTTTTTTTCTCCATCCCCTGCTATTTCGGTATTTTCAATTTCGCATTTTAATTCTTCAGTATATCTCAGTTATTATTGATCTTATCAAGATAAGTTGTATAACAGAAATTGATGTAGAAAATGTTTAAAACTAATTGTGCAACTTTACGCAATAAGTTTCTTTAGAAGAATTTACTTGAATATTGGAACGAGATCAGTCGTCATCTTTGCTCGTTATTGCTCTACGAATCAATTTTCTATTTCTCAGAAGCTCATTTTCATGGATTCTAAATTTTTGGCTATTAAAAATAAAAATGAAGTATAATGAAAGGAAGCGAGAAGAAAATGCAACCTTAGTGATGAAGCTCTGTTCTTCACACCTTTTATTTTTTTTTCTTTATTAAATGTTGAAATAAGCAGAATCTCGATAAGAGCAGAGTGGTGAATGTGTAATACTGAAGCCTCTACCTGTAAAATTTAAAAATGCACAGTTATTAATACTGTAATACTTGTTGTATTCGTTTTCTCTTTACTCATCTCTCAATTTTAGTAGGTGGATTATAATGTTTTGAGGTTAATCGACTTGATAAAAGTGCCATTCCATGGTTTGATTTCTAAGATTTTTGGAATTTGATACCGTACGGCAGTCTTTGACTGGAGTCATTCTCTATCTTGACCCAATATATCAAAACTTCTAAAAAAAAAAAAAAACTTACCCTTATGAATCGCAAGAGTTCTGTTCCTAAACAATGCCTAAACTCATGTTTCAGCAATGGAATAAATCAAAGGAGACGGGCTACGAAGTTCTTGCTTATCCGCCTTATTCTATGCTCTGGAGTTCTCTTTAACATATTTATCTCGTTTAGGACTTAGGACTTTATTTGGGGGATTTTTTTTCATTATCCATTTGTAAAAGTTTTCTGATTAGTTTCTTGATGTAACGAATCCGTCATACACTGCTAAAAGTGCAGAAAAATAAGGTAATTATTGTGAGTAAAATTTGTTTTATTTCAGTATTAAGTTATATCCTTATCTGAACCATTATTTTAAATTTAGTAGTTTAGATTAAATAATGTAGTTTTGCTCATCATAATCTTTTTATTCGCCGTAATAAATTATATTTCAGCCAACAAGGTAGTTAGGCCAAATTTTATACATAGTTTATTGTCAATGTGTACAATCCAATTAATAAGCTGAGTGAATTAATGTAACTTTTGAAATCAGCCCCGTAGTTAGCGTAGTTTACCTCCGAGATCCAGATATGTATCATAGAAAAATATCTTCTTGGATTTGGTGCTGATTAAAATTATTTCTCAATGACCTATTTTTTTGCCAATTTATCTATTCGTCGGAGACCATCATTCTACCTTTCTTAATCCTTTAATAATATTTATTTTTAACAGATTAATTTATTAACGAACACAACACTCAAACATTTATTAACTGCTCATCAATTAATATACCACCATCATCCGTATGATTCTAACAGGATCCATTAGTCCTGTAACCCAAATAACACAAAACCTTCAGGGTTATACGAAACAATAAAATTCCTCTCTTATCCTATCCCTAAATTCAAAATTCTTCATAAAATCTTCCAGTATTATACATCTTAAAAATAAAATCACCGAGCTGCGTTAATACCGAAATTGTAAACGGATTTTAGAATTCTGCTTTTATACTGCTTACCTTGAGCTAAATGTCAGTTTATGCTTTTGTTCACGTTTTGGGTGATCTGTCACCTTGACAATACCCGATTTGCTCTATCTAATCCCCCATTGTTTATTAAGATGTAAATAACTTCTCCAAGGTCTCTTGGTCTGACTCAGCCGTCTCATATTAAAAGGAGTCTATTAGGTCGCAGATCAATTGTCATCTAGTTTCTAATAAAATAAAATATTATTGTTATAAGTAGCAAAAGGCATTAATTCAAACATTGTACTGAACTCACTTCTCTAGAATTACAATAGCGATTGAATGAGTTAAAAGCCATTTAGATCAATTTTATTCTGCAACGGTGCAAAAAAAAGTGGCTGGGTGTGCCCAACAAGGGACTCTCGACCCCAAGTTTGAGCTCCACTGATGATATAACACATTAAATATTTATCTGCCTCAGCAGGACTCGAACCTGGGATTAATTAAGCTTCGTTAGAACATTGTGTAATGCTGTAATGGTTATAGTCACTTTTTTTTTCTTTTTTTTTTTAATATTTACTATGAGAACATTCGTGCTTAAACTGTTTTAAGCTTAATGTAACTTTAAAATTATGTAACTTTGACACCAACGAGAAGAATCGATCTACTGCTTTTGGCATTGTCATTTGTAAACTGTCATTTGCTTTAGCTGTTAACTTAACTGGGCAGAGTGCTTACAAAAAGAAAAATCTACTATTTTTTAAATGGTTTTTCGTTACAAAGTTTAATCACTAACTCAGATGCTCTGGTTTTCATTATCCTGGAGAATGGAAGCGAAGAAGTGATTGCTCTGAACTAACTTGTGATGAAGAGATGAGAAAAAATGTGGAGAAACGACTTGGCGTAGGATGGTACTGGAAAGGAAGGAATGGAAAAGGATGGGGGTGGTACATATAATATAAATATGTGTAAACGATTTGAGAAAAATAATTAAAAATTCTATCTTTTCTTTATTTAATTATGAACATTTTAGCTGGCCTCAAGCGTACGATTTTGTGCTTCACTGATTTTTTATTGATTTAAATAATTGATATTTCATTGTTCAAATAATAACGCAAATAAGGGTTTATTATTATCAATAGTATTATATCCCTTCCGAGAATATTTTCATGAACAAGATTGTTTTAATATAAATTTACAAACTATATACAGAGATAGGTTCTTTATGCTAAGAATCATGATACCTATTTGACCGATCAATCTAACCATGACTAGTCATTGTTTTCGATTTTTTCTTTCTTTAGCACCATTGATGAGCTTCCGTGGGGAAGCACTTAATTTCAAATTTCATGTGACTACATTGTTATTAAAATTCACGTTTCCAATTTAATCTGTGCTTTTTAACTTTGCCTTGTGTTTCGAAAAATGTAATTAGGTTTCTCCCTTAAAGGTAATTGCTGAAAAAATTTATATTTCCCGCGCTATTTGGACTTATAAATGTACTTTCTCATGAGAGTTCTTTAATTAATTTTTTTATGGAATTATTTGCGTTGTAATGTTTTCAATGTTTTTTGTTATATTTATTTAGTTTAAAAGTCATTCTTTACACTTACTGAATAATAAATGTAAAAAGAATTTAAATATATTTTCAATATGGCAGTCATCGTAAACAACCGGAAGCGTAGAACGCAACTCAACAAATGCCAGTTATTCCGTAGGTTCGCCGGCAATAACTAATATGGAACGAGTAACATAAATTTCCGAACCGTCATGTTATAAGATATATTTATGTGCCATATACAATGAGTTAGGCAAATGATCATGTGGAACTTGCATAATAATAGCCTGTGTGATGCAACTGACAAGATTATGGCCAACATTTCATTGACATTCTGCCCGTGGCCCACGTTGCTATACGTTCAGTCGCCTCACGCTCCTCGGCGGGTCCTACTATGTAACACTGAAACTAAAGTAGGTGAGGAGCTCTTAAAAGTGCTTTGTTACTGATAGTCATGGCGATGTAACAATGTTACTGGATCTCATAACAAAAAAAAAGAAAATGCAAATACTTAATTTTTACATAATGCGAACATATATTTTTGGGTACCCGCCACGAAATTTGAAGCTTAGAGGCGATTTTTCTAAAATGTCTCCATTCAGTAAATTATTAGTTTCGGAAATTTATTTGTATGGAAATTTATGTGTATTATCAAATTTAACACCTGTATAAGAAATTTATTTTTTTAATACTAAACATTTATTGAAGTATATTTTAGAAAAAACGATCCCAAGTTCCTAGTTGCATGACGGCTACAGAGATGTCTTATTAGCTACTCACTTATTGATTGATTATTAGATTGGCAACGAGCTTGATCCTATTTCAGCTGATTACAATAATTATTTGAGTAAAATATAAAAAAATTAATTAAAACTAAACAAATATTTATTGTTTAATTTTCCTCTTCCATCTTTTGAATGAGGGAGAAGACGTAATAAGTTTTTAATTTTTTTTTATATTCAATTTTTTGTTTAATGAAAAGCGTAAAACGGTAAATTAAACTATGTGGTAGTCTCTTTTTTTTAAATCCCTCTGCTTGGCAAAAGTTGGCAAATTTTTAGAGAATTATTTTGAAACAGTGATACAAGGGTGTCCAGTGATTTTCTGGCGATAGTTTCCTGTTAACCACACCACAACTTTTATAAATGAAGTTTTGTTTTGTAGTTTCCAACTCAAATATTTTTACGGAATCTGTTTCGACAGCGGAAAACTTTAGAATCTATGCTACAAAATGTCGCTTTTTTGGTTGTAGTATATATTTTTTTTAATTTGTTCGTTACATGTTTCCATCATAATTTTCACGTTCTTTCGCCAAATTAATTTTTTTTTATTTGAAACTTAAATATATATGACCTGTTAAATTCGTTTAATTATATCGGTTTTACATTGTTTTGATTAGAAAAAAAATATAAAGAGAGTTTATAAGTAAATACATAATGAGTTTTTCTTTTTTTAAATAGAAAACGAACAATTTCTTTTCTGATATATTGACCCGAAGGAATTGCTAGGCTTTGGAGTTAAAAACGCTCTAGGTTCTAAAGCATCAGATCACTTATTGCAAATTATCAAATATTCGTCATGAATGGTATTTTATTCGGGTAACTGATAACTAAAGATGCTTACTCGGCCTTAAAGGCTTTTTATTCAATTATCATAGAAAAAGTCAAACTTATGCTTGAATATGATTAGGAACGAGTTGAGGATAACAACAGTTCATGTTTGAATGTATTGTTAGGATCTATCTCAAAGTGATAATTTGGATCGTTAGAAGACTATATTTTGTTAGATATTTAGACAATAGCCAAAAGATGGCCATTCCTCTAATATATTAACAATATGGTTTAGCGAACCCACTGGTTCATCACTGTTCATCATCAACCTTTAAGCTAGGTCCACACCGGTCGATTTTCGGACATAGCATATGGCACTGAAACAGTTTAACATATACTGATGTAAAAGGTACAAGGTAACATTAAATTTATTGTTAATGAAATTGTTTGTTACCATTTTTTGTTTACCGAGTAAAGATATTGCTTTTTTTAAGTTTTTAAAAAATCTCATTAATTAATTAATTCTATTAATTAATATTAGAAAGTAATGCCAAATGTATGAATTCTCCAATGAAAATAACACTATAGTGATTATAATGGAATAAAGGAATAATTTATAAAAGGAACTCAAATTTTCAAGGTGTGAGAGGGTTAGGTAGCGATGTCGAAAACGAAAGCGCTTCGAAAATCGATCAGCGTTGACATAGCCATAGTTCATCTCGAGTCTTTTCTTTTGGATGAGGTAAAAAACTGAATCAAAAACACCAGACTGAGCTTTTTGCTACCTCGAACCCGATACCTCTTTCCAGACGCTAATTACATTGGCATTCGGAAACCCTAAACGAGTGGGAAGTGTCGCTTTTCATCTATTTAAATGTATTAATAGCACTTAAAGACTCGGTAACAGAAGGAGGCGCCGATCTAACGGTGGGAACAGTATGAGGGTCAGACGAGCTGCCTTATAGAGAGGAGAAAACAGGTGAGCAGCCAATCTGCAGCCGGCTGTTAGTCACAGTCGTGATCTACCCTCTGCCGTTAGCTCTTTGAATGTCATCGCGTAGTCTGTCCTCATGCGTAGTCTAGCAAGGCAGGATCTGCTCGGTTCTGCTAGATTTAGGAAGAAAGAATTAGCGGACTCTGTGAGACTACATAGGATAATGGAGGAATGGGTTAATAAATAGCCCAATCAATCTCATGACATGTTTTTATAAATTCATGCCCAACAATAATTTTGTCGAGAAAAGCATTAAGCTGATACGGATTTGTTATGCCGCAAACAACTTATTATTCCATCAAAACCCCTAAAAGCCATTAAACCCCCTAAAATATGCGATAAAAAGTGGTTAAAATATGCATTTACTGAACCAATCTGGTTTTCAATGTTTCCACAATTCCACCAGAAAGGATTTCTAGAACTATTCGATTAGCAATTATTCACCATTTCAAATCATTTTTGACCCTTTTCATGGATATCGTGTGAATCGAAAAAAATCTATTTTCGTAGTAACATCTTAAAATATCCTAATTGATAGAAAAATGAAAAATAGTTTGCCAATATAAGGTTGCACTCCGAGTTGGGATAAACGACAAAAAATGTTAGCGAAATTTATTAAATTAATTATACCGGAAAACAATTATGTATTTAAGTAATTATTTATATCATAAAAAATAAATATCCTCCCTAGTTTTAGAAAGAAGTAAACAATTATTTCATCTTTACTGCAGAATATTTTATTCTGAATTGTTCGGATGCTCCACAATAAATGCTCTTCAAACTCGTGAAGTTGAAAAAAAACTGATATAAAAAGTCAGAAAGATGACAAGCTTATCTTGTAAAGGTACCTGAGGAGATATTTATACTTATATTGTTCGAAAACGATAGAATAAGATTCATCTATGTAATCAACTGTTGTTATAGTATCCTGATATGTCGAGAGAACAATTGAGATTTTTAAAAACCCAAAAACACATATCTGAGTTAAATAAAATAAAATTTTCATAGCAAAAATCGTTTGCTGTGATGCCATTGTTGCTACTTCACCTTGAAAACTGGCATTAAACTTTTGATTAATGTCGGAAAAAACAAAACTAAACCTTTCCCACTAGTCAGTGTTGCTCTTTGATAGTGGAATAAGGATAACAAATTATAAAATCAAAAATCATTTAAAGAAAATAGCCTTTAAAGTGAGGGTTTCCCAAGGGATAATCTGCCAACTAAAGGTTTTAATAATTTAAAAAATATGTTAGTTGGATGAACTCGGTTCTTGGGCATTGTTCAAGATAGTGATAGCCTTAATCAAAACTATTACTTTAATTAAACTGTTTTATAGTTCAGTGAAAATTTAAAATAAACAAGTTTCAAGTAAATCTAAAGTGAAAGGTGATTTATCTCAGTCAATAAAAAAGTAATCTGCGCTACCGTATGAAATACCAGCCATTAGGAACTGATCATTAAGGAATAATCCAGATTTTCGCCTCAAGTTTTAATATCATTTCCTCATCGCTTTTCCTTTCAGTTATTATTTCTTGAGAAATATATCTTTCTCTCTTTCATATTTTAATTTTCATTAATTTTTTCTTGTTGGCATTGATTATTATAATTATTATTTGTCCATTTGTTGAATTTATAATGTTTTTTTTTTCTGAAATAATATAATTTTGTGTACTTAAATTAGTTAGTTATTTTGAGATAAAAGCTTTAATATACGCTAAAGAACCAAAAACTGCACTAACAAGATTAATCAATCTTTCTCTCTCTTTCTGCCCAATATCATGTATACACTTGCTGTTACATTCTTATTTATTTACGCTAAATTATAATTTTGATTTGTATGAAATTATTATTATAAATTATATTATTGTAATTATTTGCCTTATCGTTTTAATATTAATTTAAAAAAAATAGATACTTCAATACAACACTTTTTACTATTCTTCAATGTATTGATTGTGATATATCTGCAGTTTCAATAAAATTTCATTTTCACTGCTCTCATGGCTGTTCAAGAATCACTTGAGCCAGGAGACACACGCTAAAAAAAAATTAATCTTTAATAACAAAGAAAAAAAATATGGTGATTTATAAAAAGTCTTAATTTTCACAAGTGGTATTATATTTGCTATAAAATTAAATTTGTCATAAAGATTATTTTGGTAAGGAAAATCGCCGGACCGATCGCTCTTTCCCCTGCGATACTAAAATACCCACCAGTATTTTTACAATCTGATTACTAACACGCGCAAATGGTATGCTAAATTACATCAAGACTAAAATAATTAATAAACTGACGAAAATACTCCAAACATTCGGACATTTTAAATATTCAGTTTTAAAAATTAATTTTGATACACCCTTTAACACTCAATCGACGTCGGAATGCCCCAGGTGTCATTTCTTGCACCTTTGCTGCACATTATATACACACACATGATGTATCCAATTTTCCTAAACACAATAATAGCATGCGCAGACGACATAGCTGTTCTCACTCAGGTTTCACTGACTCTCCAACATTACTTGATATCAACCATAGGACTATTTTAAACAATGAAAAATAAAACTCATCAACGACGAATCTTAGCGCACCATATTCACTCTTAGACACGGCATCCATCCCTCCTGTTTATGTAAACAATGAGCCCATTCAGCAGACTAACACACTTCATGACTTCTGGCTCATTTTCGATACAATGATGAGCTGGACCCCACACTTGAAATAGAAACGCTGATGCTTAAACAGAAGACGAAGACTACTGTACTCTATTCTTCATTAAAGATAGACAGAAAATCAGACGACGACTAAATAGTTATACATACCTTTTTAAATCTTTATGGGTCTATGCATCACAAATTTTTGGGTCAGCCAGAAAAAAAAAAGAAGATATTTCCATCAAAAACATTGATACCAATAACTAGCTCATCCTGGTACATTACACACATATCTACTGTTCAAGACCATATTCTTACCTCATGTATTGTCTAAAATTCCATTATCATTACAACACACTTATACAGAATATGGCAACAGTGGTCATGCCTGAAGTTACCAAAAGAAGGCTGAAAAGCAGTTGGCTAAGAGATCTCCTCGTGTAAAATCCTTTGTAATCTCACGTTAGGAGGAGCTGGCGAGGGATGCTGACCTTCATGCCTAACATTTTAGTTAGGTAGCATTTATATCGCATCCGCGTATTGTCGCAATATGAGCGACAGTTATGGATATAATCAAATAAACATAATAAAATAAAAAACCTCTAATCGCAATGGAATACATATTTTTATGAGCTCCATTTTCCGAAGTCTAGGGTTGAATTATTCTTTCAAAAGAAACGATTTATTCCTTCTGAGCTGAAATTTCATTGCATTTTTTCGACTTTTTGAAAGGCACTGAATAAGGCTGGTGGTGATTTAAGTAAAAATCTTTTTAAGTATTATTTCCATTTTTTATTTTATCTGTATATAATTTATATGCTCGGACATTTACGTGTATAAAGAGACGAATAGTATGTATTTTTATTAAAATATTATTTTAGTTGCAAGACTATGATGCGTGTGTTCAAGAAGATATTGCTATTATTTCAAGATGCTGACTGCATTTATTTGTCAATCCAGAAAATTAAGTTATTTCTCTTGACTGATTCGAAGTATGTTTTATATGATGCTGTCTCTGATATGAAGGCTGATTTTAAAGAAATGTTCTTTTGTCAGCCAGCACTTATCCAATCGTAAGATTGACTGGTTGTAGTTTTATATTTGAAATGTTTTTATTAAAGTTTAATCAAAAGAATCTTGAGCTTTTATTAACTCAGCTCCTTATATGTATATATTTATTTAGATTATTTAATTTTATTTCCATTTATATATGTATATGTATGTATGTGTGTATGTATATATATATATATATATATATATATATATATATATATATATATATATATGTATATATATACATATATATGTGTGTGTGTGTGTGTGTGTGTGTGTATGTGTATGTGTGTATATATAAATATATATTTTATTTATTTATTTTATTTATTTTTTTATTTATTTTTATTTTTTTTCCATCTGCCAATTGTATTGGCAGTGCGGTGCGTTATGAACTGATATCGGTCAATCTTGGATAACCGACATAGTTTAGAGTAGGCAGACATCACCTTGTCGATTGCCTTTATAAATAATAATAATAATAACTCAGCTCCATCTTTTCCGTTGTTAACCATATCTGCCTTTTTCGAAATTGCTCATTCAAATCTTCAACCTTAATGGTTATTTTGACTTTTGACTTCGGATGTTTGTTTTTCTGTTTGTACTTCTGTTAATCTTTAACTTTTATCCTCGAAATATTATGTCTTTAAAAAAGGGGACATGCCTTCCTTTTTTTTTAGTTTGTGGGCTATATCTTCTTTTTTTAAAAATTAGAATCGTTGAAATCTTATAATTTGGAAAAGGATCTGTTACGACGGAAGTGGAACATATCTCTTGGGGTTACTACCTAATAAATTTCCTCTGTGGAATGAAAAGGGTGCCCAAAGTAGGGTATATCATGTCCCCACCTCTTAGGAAAAGGTCAGTTAAATTGAGCCCCGCAA
The DNA here is from genome assembly GCA_948150685.1 of Rhaphigaster nebulosa. Lineage (NCBI taxonomy): Eukaryota > Metazoa > Arthropoda > Insecta > Hemiptera > Pentatomidae > Rhaphigaster > Rhaphigaster nebulosa. The sequence continues at coordinate 75,104,261 of OX411309.1, read as the reverse complement.
TGTCTGACCTTTGTAAAGCTCAAAGGAATTTAAATACAAAAGGGTAAATGCTGGGTTAGTCGGAAAAAAATTATATAATTTTTTTTTTCAGAATCAACAAGTTGAAATTATTTTTTCGTTCTGAATTATTTACTTATTTTGGGGATTGAATTTATTCTATACCCTTTTTCAGGATATATCATTCTATATTCTGTTAATTTATCCTCTTTATTCTATAACGATTTACCCTTTGTATGTCCTGATTTATGTCCTGTTGGTTCGGCATTACCCTTTTTAGTGTTCTGTTAATTAATTTATCACTAAATTACCATGAAAATAATGTATTTATTTATTTAACAGGGCTACTCTCTGATGGGCTACTCTCTAATGGGCTACTAATTATTTATGCCTTTAGCTGTTATTTTCTTTAAAACATCGTCAGTCACTATTCATGTTTGAAAAATAACAGGTAAAATATTTCGAATTATCCTCCTTATTTCGAATTATATATCAGTCTATAAAAATTTAAAACAGTTTCTGGGAACTCTAAACTAAATTAACAGATCTATAAATATCTTTTTATTATGTACTATGTTATTTGTAAACTGTTGTCATTTCGCTTGGCTTGACTGATAAGTTTCAATTTATGGCATCAGTGAGTATGTGCTAGATTGGTGTCAAGCAATTGTTTAATTTTAGAATGACATTTATGAATTTAATTAAATTATATTAATTTGTAATTAATTAGAACCTAAAAACCCAACGTATGGAAGTAAAATGTGCTTTGTAAAGAGGAGAAAAGTCTTTTTTTAAGGACGTTTGTCGCCTTTTTTAGTTTCCCTTACCAATATACGAAGTATATAGTAAGGGGAAGTATTGCGATCGTGAAAATTTTCGAATTCGAGTTTTCGACGGAAATACACGTTTTAAGGTCCCCTGAGTCCAAATGACCAAGTCTCGCAAAATGGTCTGTGTGTCTGTGTATGTGTCTGTGAGTCTGTGTGTACTTGAACAGTCTAACTCAAAAACGAAAAGTCGTACGATACTGAAATTGCGTATTTAAGGTTGGTACCTGCATGTGATGTTACAGCAACATTTTCGTCAAAATCGACTAACCGGAAGTGCCACTTTATATAATCGATTTTACACTTTTTTACAATTTCCTCGAAAACGGCTCTAACGATTTTGATGAAACTTGCCTAAATTATTCTTCATAAAGGTCTTTAACTTTGCATTCGAGTAGTAAATCACCGAGGAATTGCAGGGAAAAAAGTTATGATGAAAAGAATATTTTATTTGCGCATAGCATAAAAAGTATGCAATTTACGGTAAATTATGTGTAGAATTGTATGAAAGGTAATTGAATTATCTAAAAAACAATAAAAGAATCATCAAAATCGGAACAGTATTAGCCAAGGTACAGCGCATCGGACTAACCGGAAATAGCTATTATGTCATCGATTTTACACTTTTTTTTACAATTTTCTCGAAAATAGCGCAACGATTTTGATGAAACTTGCCTAAATTATTCTTCATAAAAGCCTTTCACTTTTCTTCTATGTAGTGAAATACTGAGAGGAATTGCAGGGAAAATAGTTATGATGAAAAGAATACTTTATTTGCGTATAGCTTAAAAAGTATGCATTCTTCGCTAAATTATTTGTAGTATTGTATGAAAGGTAATTAAATTATCTAAAAAATAATAAAAGAATCACAAAAATCGGACCAGTATTAGCAATGATACAAGGTATTATGAGGAGGACAAGACCCTAGTTGGGTAACCAAGCACATCTGAAAGGAGACGGATGCGACCGAACCTCCTCCCACCAATCCGCCAATCTGTTGTAAACAATACGCTCTGTAACAAAGTAATTTAAGAATACAAAAGTGGAAATTAACTTAATAATTTCTACTTTCACATTATTTAATGTAAAGAAAATGTTTCCATGGAAACTAAACCAGAAACTTTTAAAATATATTTGCAACTTGACAAAGTTAAAATATATAGACAGTGTACAGGATTGTTATACTAAAATTGTTTAAAAAACTTTTTTATTGTACTTAAGTGGGAGAATATGTGTATGCTGCTGAGTTTATTAGAAGCAGTGTTTATGTGAACTCTTTAAAATTGTATTAAAAAGATAATTATTATAAGACGGTAAGGGAAAGTTGTGTGATGCGCGCACCGCACCAGATTTTTTAAATTTACTTTGATTTTTGTTTTATTTTATTTTGGAATGGAATTTAATTCTTATAGAGAATGCCCTATGTTGTTTAATGTTAAAGTAAAAGTCGCTTTTAATGAAATAATTTTAACTGTTATTTAATGTTGGGCGTATCAATTTTATTTAATTTATATTCTCTGTAAAAATTATAAGCTATATCTTACATGTTGAAAACAATAATAATTACACCTCATTTAAAAACAATTTTTTATTTTAACTTTTTTTTTAATTATTGATTTAAATCATGGATAATAATTTATGGAATTAAACCCAGTTTAGCTTCATAAAGAGCTAAAAATATTTATGATAAAAATTATCGTAATTTACTACTTAAATATTAACGAAAGAGAACTGAGCGAGTTGAGGCGAGAGCACCAGAACCTTTAGTTGCCCGTCTGGGGTTTGTGAAAATACATTAGCCTGGCCAATTCTCAGCCATCCCCAGTATCAACAATATCTTACTATTACCTATCATATAAATATTCCAGCTCAAACACTACTTCCTAGTAGATATGGGCGATCCGATGATCTAAGACTTGGTAACTCGCAGTAGTTTAGTTGATCAAAATCAGAGAATGAGCGAGGGAGCCAAGAAGGGAGATGAAATCACGTTTGTGGCGACAAATATATTTATTTTATCGACTTTAATAAATTTTTGCTGATCAGTTTCTTGAAAAAGGGATAGTGGTTTTTTTTTTTTTATTTACATTGATTCGTGAATCATGAAAAATATTTGTTTTATTGCGTTAAGGGATTGGTCCGGGTTAAAAAAAGCATTTTGCAATTCTCAAGTTCCTTACAGACCATAAATTACTAAGTTAATAAGTTCCAAATACCATTTTCTTGTTAAAAATGACAATAAATGAAAACTTGGTTGAGTAACAAAATAATATAATTTTATTATGTGGATATACATGAGTATCGTTATTATTTCATAGCAAGTAAAAATATATTTTTTCTACTAATTTATCCTCTATGCTTTTCTCCCCTTACTAAACCACATTTTACTTCCATATGTTGGGTTGTAAGGTTCTAATTATGATGAAACAGTAGGTCAAAATTACAATAGAAGTTGTTTTACCGTTACTTTTTATTACACAGAATTGTGTTTGGACGTGCCTTTTAGTTGAGGGAAACAAGCATGGCACAATAGATTTCATCGGTAATCTATTATAAATTATTAGATGGAGGCAGCAGACGGACACACAATCAAGCTCTCACATTTAAATTACTGTATTCATAGCTAGGGAGGGATGGGATGTCCGCTTCAGCTGTGCCAGTTCCGTCATCTGCCGCTCTGTTACACTGTGTCCATCTGCCCTCCTTGTCTTGTTTAATTAGTAATTATCGGGCTCTTCTTTATCATTCATTTTCTTTAATAATTATTTCTTGCGTTGGAATTCGAAAAAAACATTTCATTGCAATCTAAATTTAACGCGGGGTAGAGCAAGTAATTTGCAAGTTTTATAATACATATTTCTTTATCCGTGCGATTTTATTTTCAATATTCAATACTAACCAATCAGATGCAAGCCCTTGATTAATTTTATGTAACTCTTACTTTATGCTTTGACCTTTTGTTTTTTCTCTCTCATTCTCTTTAGTTACACGATTCTCATATTTCTTTTATCTTGTCTTTAGAGCCATGACGGAATATAAGGTCGGCTGGAACATCGTCATTCATTAAATATGCTATTTTTAGTTTTATTTTGATCGTCAATCTAATTATCTTCTGTTAGATTACTCAGTCTAATATTCGATATACGATATGATTAGTATTTTACTTCGTATAGTCTGCAGCTCTACCGTTTACACGGTAAGCGCTGAGAAATACCTTGTGCCCGTCTTGGTTTTTACTTTTTAAATTCTATTTCCACAGTGCGGGTTTTTTCTTCCCGATATCGTCAAGGCACTTTTTGTCCCGTTGCAAATAAATATGAATAAGTTTCTTATTTTTAAGTGATTCTTAAATAGAGATTGGCATAAAGTACTCTGATCAGCGAGTAGCGAGTATCTAACTCATATACTCTCACTAGAGTAAAATACTCGGTACTCGTCACTCAAGAGTACTTTTTGTCCATCTTTATTCTTGCATATGCCTACGAAATTCCCTCTCTATTTATTTTATGAATCACTGAGAGCAACTAACGCGATTACAGCCTCACATTCTTCCCAAATCGAAGAACATCTATAAAAATAAGAATATCTGTGGTTCTTGAAAATTTAAAGCTTGGATTAACGTATAAGAGCAAATCAGAATATTTATCTAAACACTTTGTTTTATTTAATTAAGTCAATTTTATTACAAAAAACAATGATATATCAAATTTTTAACACTTTTAATATATTTTTCATACAAACTAACACTTTTTAAACGAAAATCGTTGGTATTTCTTGTTGTCTTTTGTATTTTACCAGAACATGGCCTTTCATAATTTTCATCTTCTAACTACAATTGACGTAAAAATAAATGCTTAAAAGTTATTTAAAACAAAAACTAATAGCATTCAAATATAACTGAAGTCGTTTTTCTACAGTTAAATATTTATGAAGTAGGGCTTTCAATGCAGATATAATCATGTTTTAAAAATTATATGGAACAACATTTCCTATTATTTCTTTTATCACCTTCAGAATAATAACAGACTTTTTCTTTTATAAGTTCCATTCAGATCTGATCTTCGTGTGAACGAAATCGAAAGAGACAACGCAACCTGAGAGGAAATGCGTCATCAATTTCCTTTAAATTGCTCTTTTCCGTAGATTTCGTGAGAATGAATATGTTGTGGCCCTCTCCGGTCATAGATAATTATTTCCTCGGTTTTAATACATCGCTTATGTAATAGAACTGGATTTGTTTTAGGATCTACTTTATATCTTGAAATCGTAATATCGTATTGGTTTTGATTTATGTTTGAGATGTTATGCCATAATTTCTTGGAAATTTATAAACGTTTGTCCAGCCGAGCTGCGAGGATACGCTGTTCAAGACCTAAGATGTAAACCACAGCTCCTCACGTCCCTCTGCAGCGTATTACTTAGGTGCGGGAAGTACGCAGAAAGGAATTCAGGACTCTCTTCGTAACAGCCCTTATCAATTTTACTTCATATAGAAAGATCTTGTCCGACTGCCAGTCCGCCTAATACTGCTCAATTTTGGGCTATGTTTACCGTTCGAATAGGGTAACATTCATCAAATCATCTTGATGTGGGTGTTAACATTCTAAGAATCATAAATGTAGCTCACTTAGTACTAATGGTTATTGCTAGACAGTCCCAAGTGTCTATTGTTCTAGGCTAATTGGTTAGGTGTGTTGTATTATATTTTTTTTTTTATTGTTTGTTCCTCTTGATGTTTATGATAGATGTTTATTAAATTAGAAACTGTACTGTTACAACCAATGAAAGGTCTCGGGCTCAGTACCTATTTGAGGAGAAAGTACTTTTTCTTGATCAGCGTTTATGCAGGAAAATAATTTGGCCAGAATCGCTTTTAAATGCCGTGGGTTTTCCACCATCTGATTAAAGTGCCTCTTCATAAGGCTGGATGTGCCCTACCGAACCCAAAGTCGATCCACGGCTAATAGCAAAGAATAAATGAATTGTCTTTAGTTCTGGAGTTGGAAGCCAGAGCAACCCCGTTCATAGCAATTTTCTTTCTATATGAAAGATGAGTTTTAATGGAAGCAGCATTGAGATGACTCATTTGACCAAGAAGACTGATAATGTGATTTAATGCTTTCGTGCTAAAAACATAATTAAAGGTTCTATTGAAAAAAAAAGCTGGTATTTATTCTCCGATCCTTTTCGTTTTGTACCTTTTAGATTTTTTTCCTTTACGGTTTGTTTTACAGGTCCAACTGCAACGTCAGTAGCACGAGAAGAAAATCACAAATGGCAACTTAAAAAAAAAGCAGACATTAAAACTGTAAAGAAGCAAAACACGGACAGATTTAAATTATTTTTCTTGTAATTGAAAAAGATGTGTTGGATCCATTGTAAAATATTATGTTCTTAAGACAAAGGAAAAAAAGGCACCAAAGTTTCTCTTCTTTTTTTCGTCTAAATTTTAATTAAAACTTCTACTTTAGCTGTTTCTAATTTTTCTTCTCTTGTAAATTTGAATTTTTAGTCCTAGAGTTTATTAAAATTAAAATAAAGGTCTAAAGGAATTAATTGTTCAACGTTTAACATCATGATTATGACTTAGAATTAGACTATTGCTTGAGATTTGGAGATCGATTTTAGTTTCGATGTGTCTTTTGTTCGATTCCTCGAACTAATGCCTGCCAGGTGTCCGAAATGAAACAGGGTCTGGTTGTCTCCTCGCAACTCAGCCTTGTCAGTAATGACTGAAATAGCTCCTGGGTCTTTGACCAGCTTTTATCATGATAATCCTTTGCATTAATTACAGCTAAGATAATAGAAAAATGTTTAATTCCTTTATAACTGTAAAAGAAATATAAGAAAGCAAGAGAACTACTGGTTTCTTATTCAATTCCATTCGGGCTACCGGTAAAGTCGTTGGATGTTATTGAAAAAATATATGAGTATATAGTTTAAATACTATTGCATTTCCATTCCGAGATTAATAATTTTAAACAATAATCTTTTGTTCTCCAAACAAGTTACAAGGCCAATTAATTAATTATGAATTAAATGCATAATAATACCAAATAATATTTTGAATTGCTTATTTTTGAACTTTTGTGTATTTTTAGAACTGAAGATGAATGTATTACATTCGAAACTAGTTTTCAATAAAAACATAATTATAGAATTGGCAAATAATTTATCAATTCCTAATTAGATTGATCATTCTATACCATCATGCGGATGTCAACTGACCAAGTTACAAGGCCAGTACATATATGTATACAGTCAACTTGAGCTTATGCGTATCCTTATGAAAATAAATCACTGATAGAAATAATGTTCCTTTCCGTTCTGTTTGTTTAAGCTCTTCACTGATTCCAGGAAAATAAAAACAACTCAGATTGCATATGAGTGAAGCCTACTTGAGTTTATTACAGTTTTGTATTCAAGCTAATTACTGAAAAATAAAATTCTTCATGTTGCTAGGTGGTAAAAGCTGGAAAATTAGTCCACTCTTTGCCTTTTTAGTGATATACGTGTCATGTTTTAGATATGCTCATCATATTGGCTGTAATTTTCTTCAGGTCTGTTTAATCATTGATAATTATTCATTTGTTGTAGAATGTGTCGGTTTGGATCGTAATATGCGTTTATATATTTTGGTTATTTATTTGTTTTTGGGTGGAACGTTGGGTTGTCCTTTCATTTCCTTCATCATAAGGTTCCATTATGTCGTATGGACGGTTCCATTCTCATACGTAGGGGTGTCCCTCGGGTACCCCGGGCAGGTACCAGCTCCCTGAAGGATGGACCATATGAGAGCGACCATCATTAACTAACAATGGTCCTATAACAATAGGCTGAGTAAAACAAAAGAAGAAAACCAGATGTTTTCGGCTGGGGCTGGCCGAGACATTGTTATGCAACCCTCCTACCTCGGCCACTGTGATTACTGCCATTGTTGTTCGCCTTCTTGCGCGGTTTATCGCTCTTAGGAGAGTCCCTGCTTTCCTTTTTTATTTCAGTTTCTTTTTTACCTCGAGAAAAAGCTCTGCTATCAGCGCATAGCTCTCGAGTAGTTTCAATGACGTTCGAATGGAAGACACCTATATCCTCTTTTGGGGTAATGGTCTTTTGTAACTAGGATTTATTCTGTCGTTCAAACCCATTGTGCGCTTTATAGCCTTTCCGATAAATTTCAGTTCTTTTGTTGAGATTTAAACTTCGATATTCTCTATGCAGTCATTATTTTTTCGATCCAATACGAAAGTCTTATATAGGATAGATACCAATAAAACTTACGTGATATAGAAAATATTGTCCTTATCTCGAAACATTAACATAACTTTTGTGATTACTTTTCTTATCAGTATTTAGTAATATAGACTGATGGTGTATGCTCAGGAACTGTTCCTACTTTTAAGCCATTTAAAACGTAAACAGCACTGCTGTTCCCAATATTCGGGTTATTCGAAACAATGTATTGTTGGAGTTTTCTTTGGTTGAATGAAACTTTCCAAAATGGGCCTGAACTACAGTCTGCCAGCATATATATACTGGGTTTATTGCCTCATTGTTCAATATGCCTTGCCTATGTAGTAATAGCAATATCCTTCATTGGTTCTGGGACTATTCCCTTTAAAATAATTATACAAGAATTCGGAATAGCTCTTTGTTGGTAGGGGAGATAGACAGTTATCCTTTCTGTCTAACTCCCCTACCAACAAAGATAGTTTGTTCGCATTAGATCTCTAATTAATTAATTCGTTATGTTATTTTTTAAAAAATATATTCTTTTATTTACGTGTGATTGTTTAATTAAAAAATACATTAATTATGTTTAATAGTTATTACTTAGAAAGTTAACTGACTTCTTATTAAACTTTTCAATTACTCAATATTAAGTTATTGAAAATAAATTAATGAAAACCCAGGACGTTGTAAATTAAATTCGATATATCAATCAATCCACTTAGCGAGTATACAGTGAGATCCGATATTAAAAGATAAAATATTGCTACTCTTATCTCTAAACTGTCGCAGCTTGATATATTGATTTGAATCCACTATATCTGAACTTTGTGTTACGATGACGTCATATTTCTAGCAAATTCTGATAGATGGACGGAAAACTCTTTATTTTTATTATGGTAGATATAATCTAACTGTCATTACTAGAATCGCGCAGTGGTCAAAATTCGACTAAAAATACAATATTTAAATCTGTTTTGTGACTTATTTATACAATTTATATGAGCAGAAATCGTTTTTATCTGCTGTTGTTTGAATGTAAATTTGAATTAAAAATCGAATTAATTAAAGTTCAAAATAGAATCAGTAAGCCCGTTCAAATGATTATCGCGGTGCAGAAAGACACACAGACAGACCAATGGCCCAAAATATTTTCTTTTTTTTGGACTCAAAAATGCGTGGAGCTGTTGAAAACTGCATATCGAAAATTTGACCCGATTACAATACAGCAAAACGTAGATTAACCTCACTCGTTTATCCATGAGTTTTTGTTAACCGTAAGTACTATAGAACACCAAAAAAAGTGGGGTTTTAACTCATGGTGCGAGAATTTTAAAGAAAAATATTAATAGAAAAGTAGTTTTATTTATATTCACGTAACGCACAGTAATACTACTAATAATTTAATAGCATACTATTAGATAAAGACAATTTGAGAAAATGGATATTTTTTTAAATACAACTGCATACTTAAATAAGTTAATGCATAACATTCTTATGTTCATTATTTCGGAAACATTTTGTTCGACAGGAAGTAAAACAATAAGAATGAGAAAATGTGGTTATATGAAATTAATGAACTAATAAATTTTAAGAAGCCTCAGTTGTGAATTAGAGGCTATGAAAATCACACTATTATCAAATTAGAAACTATTCTTTTATTTATTATACTGTGATCCGCTTGAATTCTATTATAGGTTAAGGTATATTTGTAATAGAATTTTTATAATCCATCAACTTTTTAATCTATGCTCAAATAAAATATTATTTCCGTCATAACTTTTTTCCTTCTTTTTCTTGGGGATGTAGAACGTGTTTGGATAGTTTAAGGGCTTTAAGGAGAAGACTTAAATGAGACAAGTTTCATCAAAATCTTCTGAGCCGTTTTGGAGCTACTAAACTCTAAAGAAGAAATGTTTTTTCGGCTTTTGCGCTGCCGCTATAACACACTGGATTTGGTGCACAAACACCAAAATAATAAGGAACCCAACTCCTACAAAACAAAAAGGAAAGTAACAAAATCGGTCCTCAGGTTCAAGACGTAACAGTGGGAAAATCAAAAATAAAGAAACATAAATTTAACTGTCTCAACGAAAAAAATTGTGAATTATTTTGATATTTTGCTCAGTTACACGACAGTACCTACCCACTATTAATATATTCATAATGGAACGATTCAGTAACCGGAACCATATGGCCTGTATGTGAATATATTAATGTATACTTCTCGATTTTTCTTTAGAAATGTCTGAAACTGCTATTTTTCACTCCTTACCATTTGCTATTACCTATATAATAGGTAATGTAATGGTATAGTTATTTATCAAAATTTATTCAATTGTGTTAACATTAGTATTTTTGTTGTCTTTTATTTTAGGGATTTTTTAAATTACTTGAGTTGACACTTGATGTACTGAAGGACTCTCTTGATTAAGAGGTTCGAATAAGTATATAAACTTAAATAAAGCATATATACATTCTTTTAGTTTTATGTATGAAGCTATCCTCGTTAAGCTGTATAAAAAAAAAATTCTATTTTTATAAATATTCTTTTATTTCTAAAATAGTATTACAGTCATTTTTATAATTGATTCGGGATATATCCTTGTACAATATTTTTATTTTATTTTTACGATTTATTAAAAACATTATTTAATTTATTTATTGGTAAAAATAAACAAGAGAAAAAAAATCAACACTTAAAGAAGAATATGTTTAGTTCGCTTAGATTTGTGTCTGCGGGTGGTAGCTTTTGTATAATTGCCTAATTTTGTTATTAAATGGTTTAGAGAAGGAAGTGCATGGTTGAAAAAAACAATGGATTAATTTGCGTTTGTACTCTTCTACGCAGAGTCAATTTAATTCGGAGTCCATCTTTCTTATTTTGGTGTAATATGGATAATTATTTTTAATTCTGAGGCATTTATTTATGAAATTGTGGTAATTTTTTTAAGTTTGTTGAACTGCTGAAACTCCAAATAGGACAAGCGCATGCTAGGATTGGTCTAAAAAATGATTTGTATAAAATTTATTTATTTTTGGTAGAAGTTTTGATTTTTTATTAAAATATGGAAACATTTCATACAGCAATTTCCGGTTATTTTCTATTTTTGAATTTATATGTTGATTAAATGGGAGTTTATTATCGATTGTATCAACAGCTTAAATCAATTACGTAATACCTACCTTTGAATATTAATTTTATTTAAAATTATTATTTTTTTTTATTTAATTATGTTTTTATTTTTGTTTCCTGCCTTTTTTAACTGATACAACCATTCGCTGTTTGATAATACGGATGACGTTTCTGAAAAAGATGTATATTTTTCCGAGAAGTCTAAGAGACAGAGCTCGCTCGTATTTTTTTCGCCTGAGGCAGTTTTGTCTGTGATCATGAACTCCAACGATGGAGGCAGTATCGATACATTAATAATGAAAGAAAACACCGTAAGGAAAATACCAAATAAAATATCTTATCTTCGTTTCCTAATAACAAACTTGATATACTTACTGATGGTACACGTAAAAATAATACAAGATATATCTCAATGACAAAAAATATTGTATTCGCCAGGATACTTTGTAATTATAGGTTGAAAACAAGATAACAGAATGGAACTGACATTGCTTAATTAGGGTTCGTGTACATTTATGGTACACCGTTGATAATTTATTATGGGATTAACTAACGGATGGAATATGTATATTCCTTGTATTGTGATACTTTATTTTACAGGTCATTATTTATTAGAGGTCTAGTTAAACTTTTATTCAGGAAAGTTAGTCTGTTCATATCATCGTTGTAAATGGTTGCAATTTTTCATTTTCAGGTGTTGTTTGCTATATAAACTAAATCTTAAATTTGTAAATTCTTTATTTTTTAATGTGAATTCTTGTTTTTATGATTATTATTTTTTAAAAATCTGATTGTATTTGTTCTTGTTTATTTTCGTGTCTCCTAACATATATTCCTTTTTTAATATACACTATGACATCGTCGAATTATTGTTCAATTATACCTTTTTTTATTTAGTTTCTTTTGTCATAATATTATATACAAGGACAGCCCGTTTTTCGTTTGCAACCGCTAGCCAAGAAAACTACTGATCCAATCTTTACCAAATTTTAACTTAATGGTGTCCCAAATTTTTAGAAATAATAAAATTACCTATTTTTCATGAAAATGCTATTAAAAAAGTGATTGATAAATTGCTAAGGGAAAATAATCAAACTTGCGTGCATGTCGTAACCATGGCAACCCGTGGAAGCAAGTTGGTTACAAAAACTTTTTAGTAAATGTAAAACGTTATAAACGTTAAAAAAGGTATAAACGTTGTTTTGTAAATAAAATCGAACTAAGGTTTGAAAAAAAAAAAGAATTTTAAAACGTGAAACTTTATTGCCGTTCAGACAAATTTATTGTCGTGACCCTGTTTCTTGAAAATTTTGATTTAAGTTTTGTATTTCTGCCGAATAATTAAAACTGTGATTGGGACGTGACAATCAACCCCGGGCAATTATTTAAAAAATAGAAACAATCTTGAAGTGAAAGTGCCACTAATTTTATTGGAAAATTAATCAAGGCAAAGAAGATGCTGTAGGCGAAAAGCTTCAAAAGGCTGCTGCAAAGAAAGAAAGTATCGAGCCAACTTGCGATTAAAATAAACTTAAAATTGAATAAAACAGTTATTAAATTCGTGTGATCCAAAACTTAAAGATAATAATGTGTATGTAAATATCTAGCTTTAGCTAAATACAATAATTTATATCAAACTTTCAAATGTATTCATTTAAGTTAGTTTTATGAAATATCCAGTGGCATATTGTGATTAGAACTAATTATTAGATTTCAAGTAACAAAATGCGTATCATGTTTACCCTCAAGCTTTCGCAAAAATGTTAAGACCAACAAATTTCTATAATATTCTGAGATACTTTAAACAAAATAGTTTTCTTCTTCGACAAACAAAATAAAAATAATACAGTAGTTCGGAATGAATATATAAAAACAAGAGAAAAAATATAATTAAGTTAATTATAAAAACAAATTAAATGCAAAGTATACATTTTTTAATTTATTCTCATCAAAAATTCATCATCTAAACATTATAAATTAATTTTTCGGCACAGTTAAATAAGGCTTAGTAGTTAGGCATACTAGTTGGAAGGATAGCATTACAAAAATATTGTTTTAATCATCAAAATAAAAACAAAACTGCTTTAAAAAAATAAAATAATTCAGATACAGATTTATAATTTAAAGGAAATTTCAGATTGCATTCTCGCCACATTACACTCCCCCATTAAAGAAATAAATATGATTAAGTGCTAAAAATGACATCATCAGCTCCATGCCAAACTTACACGTGTGAAAATCATTACTTTTCAGGTAAACAAAAAACTGTTGCATTCTTCATTTTTTTCTGTTGGTGCTGTATTTATCAAGAATACAAAACCTTTTTTGCTCTCCTGAAAAGTGATTTTCATTTTCATTCATAAGTTAAGGATGGAGAAGACATGTTAGATTTCATAAACTCGATTCAAAAATGTAACTTGAGTACACTTTCTCGAAAATCAACAATACTTAAACAATTTGAACAACTTAAAACATCAATAAAAACAAAAATAAAAAGGCACATAAATCTATGCCACTGGTTATATACAAGTCATTACATATCACAAAAACAGTTTCACACTAATAAGTACATTTCTCTAATTAATATTCACAATATATATATATGTTTGTATATACAAAGACAGAAATGGTGCATTTGGATTTTTTTTTTTTAAATTTTCATAACACTAATAACAGCAGAGCAAACCGATCAAATCGACTTGATTCAAAAGATGAGATTAATTCTAGCTATAGTGATGCGTTGTCGGGTCTGCTAGTTTATTATAAACTTCCAAATTCTTAAACTTATCCGCGTATTGTTAAACGGATTCGTAAACCACCCCTTAAGTAATGGTGTGGGAAACAAGTCCGATAAATGTTTGTTAGTCCTTTTTGCCATCCCCAGATGGGAATCGAATCTACACCACTTAGTCCGGAGAATATGGGACTCCCTCGGACCAACGCTCTCGGCTATGAAATAAAATTTACCGATTCTGATTGTATTTAATTCTTCGGGCATGCGCATCCGTACTTTCCCAACTAATTTCTTTATTATTCATAGTTTTATTCGTTGTTAGTAAAACTTTTGAAAATTCATAGTTTTAACGATGCATTTTGTGATGTGATGGCTAATTAGGAGGGTGTGGTTGGGAGTTGGGTTTGGTGATGTAGTGATCAGTAATAGGACGCCGGGGCATTGTGTTGTAGATGTTGGCCCTTCCCCCAGCCCTACAGGCTGAGCCAGCAGAATGGCTATTGCGCTGTAATGAAACTAATGAAGCACCGCGCCGGTTCAACAATATTTCATGGTCTCTGGTTCCTCATCAGTTTTCGGCCTGGAAACATGGCTCCAGTCCTGTTTATTTGTCCAGCTCATTCTCCTAAATTCCTTTGAGATTGTGTTTTCAAACTTTCGAGCTAACGTTTTTAACCGTATATTAGAGACTCTCATATAATTTTAAATTGCTTGTCTGATGGAAATGTCTGCCAAATGTGACACTATATTGTAAAACTTTAAAAACCAGCTTTTTTTATTTTGAGCAATATCTCTTTGTCGCATACTATAAATCACATTAGAAGTATTTTCCTTTGAAGCAATATAAGGCAGAATACTCCAAACGTCAATACATTCCTCCGTACCAAGCTACAAAATTACCTGTTCAAAATGTCATCGCTCTTAACAGCAGTGCACTATTTAAAAATATTATAATATTTTTTCTTAATTATTTTCAATGTCTGACCTTCCATGTTCCAAAGGAAGAACTTAAGTTTATTCCAGACATTTGGAATAGTGATATATAAAAATAGCTACATACTAACACCCCTCCTCTATTCAAACTTTAAACTTTTTAATTAATCCATTGACTATGTTTCCTTAAAATAGTAGTTAAATGACTCACCCGACATTTTGGGATTTTATTTAGATAAAAAATTTATTAAATTGTTTTTACATTTTCATAAATTTACTGGTTCGGCAGAACTTTTTTCAAAAGTAATATATTGTAGATGTCTATAAAAAATCGTGATAAGGGGGACAAAGCATGCCCGAAACATCTAACAAAAAATAATAAAAAAAAACTGAGTTTTTAATTGACCTTAAAGCAAATTTATTGAAGATAGACATATTATAATATTATACTAATTATTATTATATTAATATTATAATTTTAGTGCTGTGTTACCAAATAATAAAATAATATTTTTGGATTAGTTTTACCAAATTAGAATTAAAGAGGACTCTTGGACCTCAAAATTCCTGGCACAAGATTTTGCCGTCATTAACATTTCTTTTAACTAAATTTAAAACGGTGTAAAACAAGTTTATTTTTGTGTACATCATTGATGAACATCTTGAAATAAACCATGGCTGATTTGATCTGTGCGCGCGTCAGTACGACCGGTTTTGTGTCACTTTTATTGTTTAATATCCTCTCAACTACCGAAGTACAAAGCTTCAAAGGTAAAAAAAGAAAAGAAAAGATTTCCTTTAATTCTGTTCTGATTGGGTAATAAGGTACAAGTTATTTTTTTGAGACAATTTATTTCAGTTATATTTTGTTCTTTTTAATGAAATCCACCTTTGAGAAACAGGAAATAAGTCAATGAAAGTGTCTTAATGATTTTGAGCACTATTTCATTGACTTGTTTCCTTTTTCTCAAAGTTAAATTCCATAAAAAGAATAAAATATAACTTAAGTCCATTGTTGCAAAAAAATTACCTATATTTCTTTAATAAAACACAGTAGAATTTCCTTTAAAAAATGAGAAAAAAAAAAACATCCCTGTAGTTTCCATTCTAAAAAAATGCAAAGTAAGCAGTCATTGCCAAACATTAGTGGAATAAATTCTATACAGAGATATGTTCCTGTAATTTTTTCGTAAATCTTGCATTTTTTTTTTCATCCTGATGTATCTGTATAAAGGGTAACTCGGAGGTTTAAAAAAATTTTACCAGAATAAATTATAGTTAATTTAGTAACCCAACAAAAACGGATAAGAGTGGCACAAACGCGTTCTTTCTGACGCGTTCACAGTGGCGTCTAATTAATAAGGGCCTAATGTATCCAAAATTACATCACCTTTTGCAAGGTAACCCCTCTTTTCACGACATGGGCATTGGGCTATTTTCTATTTTCATGGTTCCGCGGGTAATTCGTAGGACATTCAGTGCATTATTTTATTTTCTGCATTTATAATGATTTGTCAAGTATAAAATTATCATTCATTAAAACCATATGGATCAACTAACTTATATCGAAACCTACCAAACATTGCTCATACTTGATCTCATTTTAAGTCTAATTACTTACCCACCTGCTTTAAGAAAACTTTTCAGTAATGGATTAAGATGATCATATTTTACGTTCACATATTACGTGACTCTATTTTTGGCCTTCTTTAGCCGTACATGGTTGTACATCACGTTGAATACAACTTCCCACCCTTCTCATCAGGTCACGTTCTTTAATATAACAGACGCGACGCTTTATTTTAAAAATAACTTTATATTTATATCCATAGTTTTAGATTATAAAACTTCCTTTGATTATTATTACAATCGTCTAAGATTTAATTTAAGAACTGCACTTCTTAAATTACGGTCAAATAATTTTCGTGATTTACACTTGATTTGTTTGTTGCACATATCTTCCAATAAATTTTTGTTTAGTTGACAATATAACGATTTATTACAGATAAAAATGATGTTGAAACTTTTTAAATGCCGAACTATAAAATTATTAAATACCGTAACATCACGGAGTGGACAGTGGACCCTTAATTTTGCGGTGTTCGTCGAACGTCTACGTTAGTGCCATTTCTCAACGGTTATAACAATAATTAACAAATTATTCGTCTTAGACATTTTTAAACTTTATTAAACACTGATAATATGAAAAAAAAAATCAATGGTATAATCAATGAAACTTTTATAATGACATTGAATGTTGGTGGGGAGGTTGTCTAATATAAAGAATATTTAAATGTTCTTCAAAATACTTTGTAATTTATATTTCACCGAAACAGTTTTCTAGTTTTTATCGCCTTTTTTAGTTTGCCCGGCAGAACATGACAGATGGGGTAAGTGCGGACCTATTTTGTGGGACAAGTGCTTGTGGTGTTCACTTACTTCTACTATCATGTTTTGCTGGGGGAAACTGTGAACTAGTGCACTGACTAGTGCACTGAAAAGTTTTTTTTTTCAATGCATTTATTCAAGTATGTCCCACATCCCGCTATCATGACTCACTGAAGATTGTAAAATGTGAATCTCAGAGACTAGTTTTAACTTTTTTCGATTATTACATCATTATAGTAGTCTCTCAGGAAACTGACTATTTTGCACTTGAACCACAAGTGCTGGATGAATAAAGAATTATAATGAGTTACATATACCTCATAGGCACTTAGCCCTAAAGGCAGTTGCAAGTACGTACTTGGTACTAATAATTTGAAATATAAATCTCTAAACAAATTGATATGATCGAAGCGGAGGCTTGAATGTAATATCTAAACGTAATCGTCTAAGGAACATTAAAAAAAAAAAGAGAATAAATCTAGCTCAGATTTTGTAAAAAATAAAGATTGTACAGTCATTTAAAGTCGAACTTTGCAAAATATAGTGCGTATTTACCCCACATTACCTTATTTGTTTAACCATGAGATTGTTTGATTGGTACTGCATAAGGTGGAACTGGTTGTAACTGGAACTACTTAGTTACTAACACCGCCGTACTCGTTCCAACCAGTTCCCCGTATTGGTTAATTCATTATTCTTATCTGTTCTTCCTGTCCTTTACCTCTTTCATGGCTGTTTATCGATTACTCCTGCCTCCCTTCTCTCCCACTTAGTTTAAATACACTTAATATTTAAATTTACGGAAGCAAAGATGTTTTTATTAATTTTTTTTTTGTGTTCTTATTTTGCAGGTAAGCAGTTTTCTTTAGTGTTGAAATGATATCATAGGTATGTATGTTTGAGGTTTAAAAAACACATTCGAAGGAGAAAATATGTCTACTTCCATGTTGCTACTTAATTATATGCTCGTTTGTATTGTAATATAGTTCTGTATTTCTTTTGCGTATATAAAAAATATATCTTATAATTCATATACTGACAAAAATGAAATTTTTAATACATACGCCATTGTTCAACTATTCTTTTTATTATATTTTTAAGAAAATATTGAGTCATTCCGACTTATGATTCGTTAGGCGTTCGGTATTATTATTCTGAATGGGAAATCACTCACCTGCGAACATGCATCGCAATGTGCTCTGTTGTTCAGAGAATCGTAAATTTCACTATCTGGAGTTTTTCTACTTTGCATATCAATACTTTTTTTTTTTAAGAAGGAATGCGCAAAATGTTAGTTGTTGCAAAACTTGCAAAAAGCTAAGGTACCTTCATTTAATGATTTCTTCATGAAAGAATAATTTTATTGAAATTATTATCTGTATATATATATATATATATATATATATATATATATATATATATATATATATATATATATATATATATATATATATATATATATATATGTCATACAACAATTCCTAAGGAAATCTGAATAACTATTGAATATGTTTTAGGAATAGTTAAATTAAATGCTTACATTATTTTTCTTTGATTCTAATTGAACGGCTTTGTTTGGAATGATATGAGCAATTGCCCTCTTGAATTATATGGAGATCAGCAAAGGATAGTCAACATGAAACAAAACAGTTTGTATTTTAATTTTGTTCACAGACGACGTTTCGACCTAACTTTGAGGTCGAGCTTTAGGGCTAGGACTCTGTGTAGGTAAGAAGAATTAGTCACAACCTACAAAAATATTTCTATCGGTTCCTGTTGTGACAGTCTATTCTTACAAACTACTTCAGCTCTGAAGATGTGGGTCGAAATAAATAAAAAGAAGGAATTTTTTAAGAAGGAATTTCCCATCTTCGTTTTGGTCCCTCTCTATTAAGTTTACCCATCGGCTTAGCGCTGATTAATCTTCTATTGATTTAATCATTATCAATCCCGACAACTTTACACACCCATGTTTTTGTTTTCGTTAGTTTAATTCATAAAAGTAGCAAACACCTACATCATGTTGGCTGACTTATATTGTCCCTTCAGAAAACTAAGTTGTAATATTACTATATTAATATTAGTAATATAGTAAGTAGTAAATATTACTTGTTATTTCCACTACGAAAAACATTTATCCAAAGCAACGTTAAGCATGATTGAATATTAACTAACTTCAGTAATTGCAGACTGAATCACTCGAAACGGTTTACCCCAGAAGCGGTGTTGGCGTGGGTCCCAATTATCAAATTAAGGTTGCACGATGACCTGTTTAATTTCGCTGCTAAACCTGGTTCACGCCGCAATACCGTTAAACATTCCTAAACTGGATATTGGGAATGTTGATTGGTATTTTTTAATCAATGTCTCATTAGGTTTGTGACATCCTCTTTTTCTCTTCATCGACTTGTGTTGTTTGTTTGTTTTTTTCGAGGAATTCGGATCACTTATTGATAATGAAAAATCAATTGTTCATTTAAATATTAGGTTTAATTAAAAAGTTAGTTTTCCCGAACTCCACATAGTAATGTTTGTATTCGACGAAATGCAAAGTAAAAAGAATTCATAGCTGGGTGTACTAATTAATTTTACTTTCCCCTGTCCATGTAAAACCTTGAAATATGAAACTTACGTAATTTATTCGATTTTTGTTTGAGATATGTGTGCAGTGCATTGTGCCCTGCCGCACGCAACCTTTTAAGCCTTGATTATTCACTGGGAATTATGAAAAAACGGAAACATATATTTTTTTTATTTTTTTTTAGAGTATAATGGTAGGAACAATACCAAACAATACTTAGACATAAACTTTGTGTGGTTAAATATCAGTTGAAAGTTACCACTTATAGACCAGATCGCTACTTATTACGTTGCTTATAGCTACTATTTTATCCTTTCGGGGATAGAAACATATAGGTAGTCCAATTTTAGATATTCTATTTATTTTAAAAGAGTGTCATCTTCATGATTTTTAAGTATATTTAGAAAGAAAAATCCTCCGGTTGTTTTCATATACATAGATTATTATTTCGTATCTCATCGTTTCGGGATTCCTTAGAGCTTTTTGCTTTTAGCTCTTCACCCCTATATTGCTTTCTTCTGGCACTATATATATATATATATATATATATATATATATATATATATATATATATATATATATATATATATATATATATATATTTCGTTTTCGGGGATAGAAATGATTACTAACATCGATTATATTCTTGATTCATTATATCATTGTGAAGCATCTTATATTATCTTGTTTTCTTTTTAGCTTACTAGTACTATAACTATTTTTATATAAAAAGAAATATTAAAGCCCAATTGAAAACAAAAAAAAAATCATTAGAGAAGTAAGGAATTTTTCAATGTTTAATTTCGCAGATCATAAAATATATCGGTCGTTAGAATAAAGGCTCAAAAATTGAATTTATTGGAAAATTATATTTGAAGTTTTTTCTGTCTACTTTTGAATACCTCCTTATTTAAACACACTGAACATTAGTTATACTTGGGGTGGTGGGGGAACTACCTAAAGCTATCCTTATGTTCTACGTACAAAACAGGCTGCTTCTCAATCGAATAGCGTTGCTAACTTAAAGTTAGTTTATTTTGATTTGTACCTTCATTCTACGATGGGTGCGATATGTCTATTTCATTTGAATGAAAACAACTAATGTCTATAGAAATAGTTCATAGTTGGTTTGACTGGCGCTGAAGCAGAAGTAACAATCTATCTATAATACAGATTTTTTTTATCTTTTAAATTATTATTACTAAGATACAACTTCGAAATACTGCTGGATATATATTTATGGTGGTAGTCTGCCCTCCCTACATGTGATAATTGCATCTTCGAGGATACTGTTGATAGTTTTCTTAAATTAGTCGGATATTTCCTGCCATTCTATCCTCCTTAGTTGGTTTCCTTCCGCGTGGATCTGAAGTGACCCTCTACAGCGACTCCTGGGATGGAAGGATAGAGGCAGAAGTGGAAGGGCGATAACCGAAGCGAACCTTGAGTAAATACTGAGCTGAGAGGCGGCTGGCCCTCGAAAGGGCTTAAGATAAAGGTAGAGCCAGCCCTGCGGGTGACAGTGCCGGTCCTTGTAGTACTCCATTGTTCCCGTTCGGGCCATGCTTCGATATCCTTCTTTTACCCTCTTCTATAGTCCATGATCTTTTGAAGAATTTCCTACGGTTCCTGATATTTGCTAAAATTTTCAAGCTTACAATAGGCTACATTTTTCGTTTTTTTCAAAATCAAATATAATAATATTTCAGTTGAAAGCCACCTGGGCCATTCGCGAGGTTTTACCGTGACAAATTTGCCATCCTTAACAAATTGGAAAAAATAAATAAATAATTATTCAGGATAATATAATTAAAGCAAAAAAGATTTTTCCCTCTCTCAAAAAACACATTGTACTCGATTTTGGCATAATGCAAGTGAGTCATATTTTCAGGAAAGTTAAATTTCTTAGGAACTATTAGACATAAAGACGTCTATTACCACTCAAACTGGAGCAGTTCCATGCATCATTATGCAGTTTGTTGTGATAATCTTCGTAGGAACAACAGTTTCTATGATATGTGCCAAACTATAGTTACAAAATGATGATTTCTTCTTTATTTTTTTTAGAAATAATTTTTTTTTTTTTTTTTTAAACGTCTATCTTGGGAACTATTAAACGCACAGATATCTAATATCACTCGAATTGGAGCTAGTTTAATGCACCATAAAGAAGTTTATTATGATTATCTTCGTAAGAAGAGCAGTTTTTATGGTATTAACCAAAATGATTTTTAGGAAAAAAAAATTGTTTTTCTGAAAAACCTATTCTTTGAAACTGGTATACGTCAAGACCTCTATTAGGACTTAATTTTTTACCAAATTTACTTTAATTTAAAAAAGGTATTCACAATACTTTTCAAGATATTGACTATTAAATAAAAAAAAGGCGAACATTTTACATTTTTTCTTGAATAAAGTGGACTTCCGATTATTGAAATAGTTCAAGGACATTTACTGTACCTGTTATATATTTCAGATAAAAATTGAATTATTTTTTAAGCTTGATAAAAGAAAAAAAGAAAAACGAAAAGTTTTTAGGGATAAACTATTTACTTCTTGATGTAACAAACTTAATAATAAAAAAAAAATATTGAAATCCATCTATTGTAATTGTGTAATATAGGTATAAACGTAAATACACTTACTAAGCCTGCGACTGGACATCGTTTCTTATGCTGGTAGCAGCAGTCCACAAGATTTTCAGCTCCTCTTCTTTTTCTACTTGACTTCTCAAAGAATTCAGCGGAAAAGAAGTAGAAAGTATTGATAACCTTAAAACAATGATGTGGCATTTTGTTATTTTTCAAATTTTTGCTCTTTGGACTTAAGCCCCAGAACCAATGGTCTTGAGATAAAACTATAGGTAGCAAATTTTTAGTCGATTTTATCCTCTAAAAGTCTTATACCATAAGTTTTTTTTTTAAATTACAATTACAAAGATATGAACGAAAAATTAAAAAAAAAAAAAAAAGAAATATTGAAATTTTCAAAAAATTTTTGTACTCTATGGAGCGCGCACAGGAATAGATTGGTCGAAACTTGGATTTTTAAATGTCGGTCCTATGTATAAAATAATCAGAACTACATAACCTTTGGCGCGGTAAAACTTCATTCCCTGGACTATAGGTCCATTCTTGATTTGGGCATGCGCGGCATTTATATCACCGTTCATGCCGGATAAATTATCTTCATAACAGATAATAATGAACCTGGATTTGTTTCCATTTTGAAGTATGAAATTTAAATATATAGTCTATTATATACTAAAAAATTGTTGTGCCAGGTATTTTCATATTTTTAATATGCTAAAAAATATTGGAATATAAAAACATTTGCATAGGAATATACTGCGTTATAGAAAGCTTAATTCATTTTTAATTAAAGATATGCCTCATATCTTTGTTCTCTGCAAGATAGGTAAATTAGCCATGTCACTATAATTATTTTATTTTTATTTAACGGCTGATTATAAGTATATATTGGTGATATAGTGGATTTGCCCTTCTTGCATGGAGCGCCTCATATAACTAAAAGTCTGTCAGGAAGAAAATACAGCAATCAATATTTTCTGTTTAATATATGCCGACGTCTTGGCCTAAGCTGTAGGCCTTCTTCAGGAGCAGGTGCCAGTTGACAATATTGATCTGTAGATAATTTTTATATTTTATTGTTATAAACCAGATCTTTTCATATCTCGGACAAATGTCACCAACACTGTACCAATATAAAACAGCATTTGATTTAATTTTTTTGGAAATCAGCTGATGAATGAATAACGGGATGGAAAATATAGAGAAATATGTATATGTATCATTGGTTGGAACATACTATAATACTCGTCTTATGCTTTACAAAAAAACAAATAAAAGAAAAATAATTTCATATAATTAATTAATACTTGGTATATTAAACTGACTCGTGAAATTTATATCGCGATTTGTCAGATAAATACATTTTCAAACTCATCAACATTTCAAAGCTTCGACATTGGTTTTTGTTTAGGGATAGAACTTACTGGCTGTAAACGGGTTGTTGAAGTGAAGTTATCAAGTTAATGGACTTAAACCCATGGGCTAGTTGCGCGCTGTGGGAGAACTATTAAGTGATAGTCTACTGCATTAAGTTGTAGCCTCTAGGGTCTAATCTCCATAATTAAGATGCTCTTTAGAAAGTTTATATTGAAAATTCGGACTAATGTTATTAAAAAGTTATTTTCAACTATTATATTGCAGGAATACTTAATACCTAATATCCGCTTAAATGTGGTTTCTGGAAACTATCAAAACCTAAATATATTCTTTGTAAATGGAAAAAAAACTCTAGCTGAAGGAATTAAATTTACTTGTAATATTTATTGAGGGTGCTTCAAGAAATAATAATCAACCTTCATTAACTGGAATCGAACAATGATACGCTGCTCCAACTCGGTCGGCCAACGCCTCCTCTGACTTTGTTCCTCTATAGTTTTTGTTACATGCCGTTTTAATAAACACGTTGTTAGAAATGAAATTTTATTCGTGGAAAAAATCGCGTTGAATAAAAGAAAATAAGATTTTAATTACATTTGTGAAGTAATGAGTGGCTATCATTTTGGTCGTACTGTCTTCTTCTTTAATTGTCGAGTCACAGTGTTTTTAAGAAAATTAAGAAAATGGTAATTTTACGTGATGCATTTTTTCATGTTTATGTATGCTTGTGCCTGTATTTATAATAGCACAGGTTCTGCGTACATGCGCCATTTTTGATGCCTGTATATGATGAATATGTATGACATAGATTAAAGCAATAATTTATGGACGCATTGCCCATGAGGAAATTGGCCAATGTCGCTTTGAAAGCTTCATTTCCTGATTTTCGGTTTGATGCAGTCTTTCAATATACATATATATATATATATATATATATATATATATATATATATATATATATATATATATATATATATATATATATATATATATATATGCATATATGCATATATACACAATAAATTTTCTGTAAATAGTAGTATTTTCTCTATTACTGTTTCAAGCCATAAACTTCAGTTAGTTATTTGTCAGTTTCGGTCTCGGGTAAAAATTATATCATGATGTATTTATACTACATCTTGGTGCTAAAATGCTAATTTTTTGTCGAAATTCTGTAGCTTATCAATCTTATTTTTTTGTGTTAGATGGTGAATCCGAAATAAATATTTAAAAATTCTATAAACACAGCTCAAACAGTTATTTCCATTGGAATGTTTCAATCTTATCGCCAAAAACCTGTTTTGTTCCTAAAATGGAATATGTTTAGTAAAGGAAAAGAACCAACAAAAGAGCGCAATATCATTTTAATAATAAATTGTTTAATATATTGTGAATTACAATAGAAAAATTATTCATTATTAATATGCGAATTACATTAGAGAACCTAGTTCATCTTCCGAAGAACTAGTTCAACAATCACTTTCACCTTGGGATGAAATATTTTGCCAATCTAACATTCCTCGAACTAAGGAACAATTTTTTTAATTAATTCTTGAGGTGTTTGATGGTATCTTAAAGTTTCTATTTTTCTTCGTTTTGATCGCTCAGAACAACAATCATGCACTAACAGCTTTAACCGATTATCTGAGAAAACTAAAAATAAGAATAACGTCTTACCATTATTTATTTGTTCTATTAAAAATTCGGGTTTCATCCATCACATGCTGACCACCTCGGCTTAAACTGACCGGTTTAGCATAGCCTATTGAGGTTATTGATATCGGTAAACCAAGAATATTGAAAACCTCCTTCACTTTACATCCCAAAATCCTTACAAACAATTCCTTCCGAGTGACGAGAATTCACCAACCAAAAATTCTAATAATACTGCTAAATATTCTAAACCTTCTTGCTGCATAAATATGTTCTTCAGTAATTAAAGTTGATACCAAGTAAGTAAAGAACAGAAGTTTTTTTTTTATTATTATTTTTCATATTATCATTTAATTGAGTAATAATAATTATCACTAAATATATCAATCCGGATATATAATTAAATAGTAACCAAGAGGAAAAATATTTCTCCTAAAGACATACTGACTAGATTGGCACAAGTGTCGCTTTATGTTGTTTATATTAGTTGCGAATTCTTTATTTTTATATATGAAAGTTTTAAAGGTCCGAAAATCAACATTTTCGACTTAAGTTGTTTCGTTATGCAATAATTTGATGTGTGAAACGCAAATCACCAAAAATCGTAATTATTTTTTTTGACTTCCTGTTTGTTATTTATTTTCCGTTAAATGCCCATTTATGCCAGGACAGTAGTCGTGTTATCCTTGAGTCTTGCGGTTCGGTTTCGATAGCGCTAACAACTAACAACCGTGACGTTTATCCAGTTCGCAGTTTATTGGATTTCATGCTCTATTTCACCGATGACTGCACATTAAGTTTACAATCATTGCTTCCCACAACAAATAGAATGCTTTTCGAGGGTTTTCTGGCAAGACTGCTCTATTGTCTTTGCCTTTGATTTTTTTTTTTTTTTTTTTTTTTTACAGTGTCTGTTATTGCTCTCTAGCTGAATCGGTTGAATGGAGTCGATACCGAAGGAATGGTTTTGTTTTTTCTAGGGGGAATATTTTCTCTTTATTTTTAAATTTTATTATTTTTTACTATACAAGTAGACCTGGTTTTGTTGAACGTTACCAATGTACTATTTTCGAAGGATTATGAGTAAAAGTTATGGAAGGTAGGGTAAGCATCAATGATCTGGCAGTTTTGAATAAAAGTTTATTCAGGTTATTACATCAAAGTAAAGATATTATAGCATTTATGATTATTTATTAAATTAATTTCTTGAGGCATGATAACTTTAAGAACTTAAAAAAAGGATCAGATATTGAAGGAGTGTGCTCAATATATTTGTCCAAACAGTTCTGACAGGTAAAAAATAGTAATGTGGGTTCATTAATAAAACTGTAATTTACAGATTACTGAAATTTAGTAGAGTTAAATAAGAGTTTAAACTGTATAAAGGACAGCATTGAAATCAGAGCTATATTCATTATGTAGTTTAGAATTCGCATCATTAAATCGCAAGTGGCCTTCGGAGTTTTAACTTCTTTTTTTTTACGAGAAACACTTACGATTCAAATTTATAACGCATTCTGATAAATGAAAATGCATTTTTGTCTGTTCTAATGAAGTGATAAGTTCAATTCAAGTATTCTTTAAGTAATCGGTCTGAAAATCTATGACTTACTCTCTGAATTCATTGTAGGATAATAAATACACATCGTTTTTATATTTATGAAATGCTATTGGTGTATTTTTGAGTAAAAAAAAAAGTTATTTTAGTATTAATTGTAGTCTGTATAACACATTTACTTATCTTTGTTAGAGTTGTACATCTAATTAATTAATACTAAATATATATAGATAGATAGATAGATAGGTAGATTTTTATTAGCTTAAATATACAATTTAGCCATGGAGTCTGGCCCAATAAGTGTTAGTATGGGTTAATAATAATTTTACAAACCATATACATAGCTTACAGATAAGTATGTATTATAGCTAATTCCAATATGAACTCGACTAAATCCGCTTAGTTGCAGCTCGCTATTCGCCCTTATAGTAAACAGTTGAAGTAAATAGTAAATAGTTGAAAATACTTAATAAATGTTAATTTATTTATGAGAGACAAATAGTGAATAATCAGGTAAAGTAAAGTTATTGTACAATATCTTCATTATTATTTTTAGCACAAAAAGTTCAAACGAAACTATAGTTAATGAATTTTGTAAGATTGAATCAACAACCGTATTCATTACATGTTAGATCTTCACTAATTAAAGAAAAGAAAGGAAGAAATTTTCATCTCGAATACAAATATTAAAAAAAATCAAAATGTCATTTTTAATTAAAGTACTTGTTTACTAATCACATAATGATAAAACATTATCTGTTTTGATTTCATTACAAATATAGAGCAATTATTACTGAAATGATCGTACTAATAATATCCATTACTGTCCATAGTAATAAATTAAAAATCATAGATAAACCATTAATTCTTCTATTTTCTATTCAAAATATTGACAAGAAGCCTTCACTCTTATTATTGAACCAGGGAAAATGACGTGTGTTGATTAAGTAAGACCACAAATTCCGCCAGATTGTGTATTTCTGCCTGTGGTTGTTTTGGCGATCTAGGAGCCTTTGTGACAGCTTTTCAGGTCAGGAGTCATTTTCTGTAGGTTGACCGCTCAGAGAACGAGATCTCGGTCGGAACTCAAATTCTTTTAATTTTTCGCTTGTCTTTTTTTTTTTCAGTGCTTGTTTGGAATTTTCGTCTTCTTGATCAATCATCAAAGACGTTTCCAGCAAACTTTCAGCCTCCTTTAGGCGATATAGATTGCCTCTAACTTTGAAGAGCCCCTTCTGTAAGACGCATTTTTGTCTATATGTTTTAATTTATTCATACAAGCGAAAATTCGCCTGCCCTCTTCCCTATCTTCCGGTGACCTATCGTGGCTTAACCATAGTTGTTTCCTGCCAAGGCGTCTCTTCTTTTCATTATTGCCTGTTTGACATTATTATTGTTGAGAGATATCAATATTGGTCTTGGTTCTCGCCCTTTTCCAATTCGAAAACAATTATTTATAGAATATTTTGGGAGTTCCTCATCAACTTCTTGACACACATTAGTCACTTTTGACGATACATCTTCGTTTCCCGAATAAGGCATATTAAAAAATATGATGTTATTCTTTCTCCCTTCTCTCTTTAAAAACCTTATTTCGTTTTCTAATGAAGTAATATTTTTATCTTGCTCAGAGTTTTTTCTCCTGGGGCCCGAAATTTCTGCCATTAATGAGTCCGTTTATTACTATTATTACTATTAATATTACCGTTATTTTGTTCAACGAACTTTTCGACTCTTCATTATTTCTATTTATTACTTCCATTAAATCTTCGTTAGTGACATTCGTTAGTGCTAATTATTTGAATGGTTCCTGTAGATGGTTATAGTAAATACAGCTGCTTGAGATTTACACTGGCCGTGATATAAGGTATACAGCGGTGGTGACAAGAAATTGCCTTGTAATTTTAAGAGATAAGAGATTGGTAACTCACTACGAAGTGCTACTTCTTTGTTTCTTCGTAACTCCTTCAATTCTTGCCCTAAATTGATCAGACTTTGTAAACGTATTAAATAATAATATAAATTACACCACTATGTCAAAAATCACTTTTATTGATCGAGTTTAACTTTTGATGTACCACTTAGACACAGAGACGATCTATCACAGTAGACGGCCACGGCCAAACTCCTACAAAATATATATATTTAAACTATATATCTCAAAACGCAGGATCTTGTGATTGCGATATTGTAAAAAATGACGATTCTTCTATGATTTAATATAATCAATCCCCAATTGTTTTTTAATTTTCTAGAGAACTTACTTTTTCATCTTTTGGGTATTGCACTCCTTTGGCATCACCACCAATCTATGTTTATTATGCCTGATTTTGAACTCATGAATTCGCCTTCAATTTTCCTGGTGTTACTACATATATAATATCTTGTTACCTAATTCCATATCATCCATATTGTAATTGGAAAGATTTTGATTAAAAGCTTTAACCTCGAAAAAGTTAAATGCTGAAGAAAATTAAAAATTTTTGTAAAATATGATAATATTTAAATAAAATCTCTGGCTGGACATCCCTTAAAAGGACTAGAGCTATAATATATGTTGCTATCGGTTGAAAGTAACTTGTAATTGCAGAAAAAGATTTTCGTTGTATGGATTTG
Organism: Rhaphigaster nebulosa; assembly: GCA_948150685.1. NCBI lineage: Eukaryota > Metazoa > Arthropoda > Insecta > Hemiptera > Pentatomidae > Rhaphigaster > Rhaphigaster nebulosa. The sequence continues at coordinate 75,074,643 of OX411309.1, read as the reverse complement.
ATGTAATGTGATTCGATAAAGTTTTCGTATCGCATATTGCGTTTATTGTTCCTCTTGTATCAGTTTTGTAGAATCACCCCCTCTTCTCTGTTGGCTAATTATGCTCAGAGCACACCCCTTTATTGAAGCCCTCCTATTCAGACACCCCCTACTATTCGGGGTGCAGTTGGTGGAAGTGATAAGTGCGTTAGAAAGGCTGTGCATGTTCCTGAAGCAATTCAACTCCATTGTAATGTTTCTCTACGTAAATAAATCAAACCATATATTAATAACTGAAACGAATTTATCTCGCAAATCGAGTTGCCAGTATCTCACAACTTTCTAAGTTGATATAAAACTATATTATATTTTCAAACGTCCAATCGTTGGTTGATGACTATATGATTTAGCTAAAAGCATTTTCTTGAGTTTAGTTTGACAGCTGCGGCGAAAACGTGAGACCAGCCGGGCAACAAAGTTATAACGAACTGGCAATGGAAGTTGACTACTTGAGGAACTAAAGAATAAACAACAAAAACATCAGTTTCATCTTTTTAATACCAGAGCTAGTGGTAAAGTCTATAGTAAGTGCAAACTGTTGTTTAACTGCCCAACTTTTCTGAAAATGTTGTTGTTAAGTATGTGACATTATTTCTTGTCAGCGATACAGCGACTTATACTTGTCAGCGAAGTGAGCAACATTTTTATACGTGTGGAAAATCTTAAATATGGTTCTTATTTTTCATCGACCTTCGAAATCATTAAATGTTTGGGATTTCTTGATGTAGACGCATTTAATTTGTTTCAGGTTTTTCAAAAGAAAATTTGTGTATGGCGAATCTCAATATTCATTAAAGGGCAAAACTATTTTTAATTGTGGAGGTATTGTTGACCGCAGATGTAATTCATTGGTTGGTGGGATACAGACGAAGAAGAAAAGACATAAGTGTAAAACCTATTTTTTATGTGTGCTGACGTTTCGGCCTAAGTTTCAATCAGGGCGACGAGTTTAGAATCCTAACCTCTTCGCCCTGGTGTCTTTTCTTCTTTGACCACTCCCCCAACCATCATTTCCAATATTTAATTCACAGTCAACAATATTCTACATAACTTAAAAACAATTTTAATATTCTAAGAAAGATGGATAACCTTTATTTTATCAAGTATTATAATAATATTTTATTCTTTATTTACTTAAGAATTCTTGCCAAATCTTGCAGATGATTGAGTTTAGTAACATTTTTAAAAACCCGAGGTCCATACGCTTAGCAATATTAGAATTTTTATTGGCTTATACAAATTATTTTGTTATTTTAATCAACTTTCTGGTATTAAGGTGAAGAATGAAATATTCAGTTACATGCATTAAGCTGTGTTTACTTCACCACGTTTATTTTTATTATTTTACAACTTTGAGATCTGGCCGAAATGTTGTAAAATAATAAAAATAAACTTGGTTAAGTAAGCACTGCCTAATACATTTAATTGTTATTTGAGTTTTAAAATGCCTTTTTTATTTTATTTTTTAAATATCGATGCAAGATACGTCAAATTCCTTAAAAAATCTAAAACATGTTCTATTTAATTCAGGGGTTCCCAGACTGTGGTACGCGTACCATTTGTGGTATGAGAGGATACTCCAGAAGCTATTTATGACCTTTACTTCCAATTGATTATTTTTTTAAGCAAATTTACAATGATATATACTGTTTTGTTGATAAATTGGCTGCTTTGTTAATCAGTTTGTATTTTTTGTTGAAGACGAATGTTTAATATTAATATCATAAGATCAGTGGTACGCCCAGTTAGCTAATTATCTACGCAGTGACGTCTGTGAACCCCTGATTTGACTCATACACACGCAGGAGCGTAACAAGCAGGTGGCAAGGTAGTTAAGGCCACGACCCTCGGTCCAAGGGGGGCCTCGAATAGGACTTTATAGCAATAAAATATAATATCAAAATGTAAGTATATGTTGTAATACAATATTATATGAAGTAATACAATTAATAACTAACATTGTATTATTATGTATAACACACATCTTCAAATTTTGAGTAAGAAGCTCAAAACTTTACTGCCACGATACTCCAAATTCATACTTATCCTGTGCACACATTAGTGTTTTTATTATGAGTTACTGCACTAACAAAGAAGGTTTTGTGCTTATGGTTTTAGGACTTATTCAACGAAATGAAGAATCCTCTTCATAAAATTTGATTTGCTCTTTAGGTTGAAACATCCATTATTATCCTGTTAAGTTAAAAAGTTTATGTTTTTTAAATATATGTTTTTGTTTTTTTAAAGATATTACCATTTATGATATTCATCTCTGGTCTCCAGTACTGTATCTAGAGATTAGAGATATATAGAAAGTTTTAAGAAGTCGATATTTATGGGCGTTTATCATAGAGGATCTATACATGATTATTATCTCTAAATGTTAACTGTCATAAAATTAAAATGATCCATAAGAAAAGTGATCATATTCTAGCAACGTGGACTGGATGTGTTGTGGCCTAACTGAGGTATTACGGTGCCAACGCAGTCCCTATTTGTCTCAATCTCCCTCAATTCAGGGACTGGATTCAATTAGACACAGCGTCCTGTCTGTTTGTCTTACAGGGCCTCACCAATTTGGGGCTTACAGGTCTCTCTAGATCTTCGCTGGGGTACAGCTTGCTTCGGGTAGTTGTTTATTTGCCATTGTCTGTTCCCTTAGTAATTTTGCTCGGGATAGAGGAGATCTAGGAGCATACTGAGGAAATTGTTGACTGCGAGGAAAATTATAATGTTTGAAATGTAATTATTAAATTTTGAACATTTTTTATAATTTGGAAGCATGAATTGGAAATTGATTTAACCGTATACAAAGCTCTGGTTACCCGTTTTCCGTACAGGAATGATTATAGGGTTCTCAGTGCTACTTAAGAAACACCATTGTCCATTTACACGAACTTCGATTTTTAGCATTTTTAATTTGGTATAATATAGATTTTTTTTTTTGTTCTAAGTACTAATAAATAATAATTCAAAAAGCCGTAAGCACACTATATTTTTAATTTTGTTTTACCAGATAGCCTCCTGATAAACTATGTTGGGTGTCCATTCCCCAGGGGCATTGGGAAACTAATTGTTGGTCCCCTTACCTCGAAGCAAGGCCACGCACTGCAGAAGCATCCTGACTCACTGAGATCGGCACGAAATAATTATTTGAAATCATAATTTCATCATCAAACTGGGATGCAACTTTTATTAATATTCAAATTCATTCTCAAGTCCGCATTGTATATTTTATCAGAAGCCGATTTTATGCTTCACTTTATGGTTCCGATTTAGTTTAAAATTTAAAGCAATGAATTGACGAAAAGCGGCTTGAATTTTACAGTTGCCAGCCTTGATATCCTTGAACCATCGCTGGGCATCAAGCAATTGATTTTGTGCTTATTGCTCTGATTTTTTGTTAAATAAAATAAAATTTGTCACACTTAGTTTCCGACTGCCGGTTGTTCAATTTTAATAAGTTTGTTAAATTAGTAGAGTGTAAAGTTCGCGATAAGTTGGATTTTCTTGAAAACAGATTTTACGCTCCGTAGTGTGATTATGGTTAGTTGAAAATGAAACTGCACTTTATTTGTGGGAGATCTTAATTTTAACAACTATTGTTTGCAACTTTTTTTGATTAAATAATCATTTTCTTAAAAAAGAAACCCCACTTACAGCACGATTTTTCTTGAAATACCGAATAGTTTACAGGTTTGACGCTCTGTAGGGCCGTTATCGTTAGTTTTAGAACCATCGCTGGGCATCTAGCAATTGATTTTGTGCTTATTGCTCTGATTTTTATTAAATAAAATAAAATTATTATAAACATGTATTATGTCCACCATGTTTTCTCAAGATTACGAATTACAGGTTAATGTTACTGAAAATCTTTTTACGGCTCTAAATATCAACTATATAAAGTTTGGCCTAAATTGTTTCTGGCGTTTTTCCATGAAAAGCGGAAAATGTCTAGGTTTTTAGCACTCCGCCATTTTGTTTTAAGGTGGCGGCTGGCAGGATAAAGTGGCTTAAAACCTTCTTACGGCTCTCTATAACAATGGAAAAATGTTTCGTCGAAATCAGTTTTGCCGTTTTCTCATTTAAAACAGCCTAAAATGCGTATCACATAAATAACATTTTGCATGCGTTTATTTATAAGATTAATCAGTACTATTAATGAGGAAACTTCTTTGAGAATGTATATTCTATGATAGAATGCATTGTGGTTCTAGGAATAATAGCGTCATTTATGTGCAATATATGGGAGTGAGTGCGTTTCTTGCACTGCCGTTTAATTGCACTTATTCCCATACATCAGTCCTGATAATGCTAGCTACCATTTAAACAATCATTGTGAAACTCAACGATGGCAAATGTTGCATTGAAGTATTACGTATTTAATTTAAAAAATAATTGTTTAGTGCATAAATAATCCATAAGATTATTTCAGTTTATTTCATAAGATAGTTCCATGAGCTTATGTTTTTAAAATATATTGTCAAAATATAATTAGAATTAATACCCGAAGCGAAAATGTAATCTAAGAATCTGTTAAATTAAGAGTTTTAATTTATGTTACTTTATTTCGTATTCTTATATGCAAATTATCAATTAAGTAAGATATTTATCGATATGATGTTGACTGTTCAATGAGTTGTCTGTTAATAAATACGTTTTCTAAGTTTAAAACTACTCAAATAATTCATTTAATAATGATAAGTAGTGTTTTTTATAAAGTTCTAATACATATCGACGTCGTTTTTTGAAAAAGGCTTAAGTGCCATTTAGCAAACTTTACAGGAAGCACATTAAACGTTTTCCCCCAAATAACAATAATTATTTATTAAAATGACATAGCTTGTATAATTAGAATATTTTTAAAGAATAAATTTAAAACTTCTACCACCGGTCAAGGACAGAGTGGCGACTGAGAGTCGTCAGTATTTGATGCTTACGTCATCAATAGTCGATTTTTAGATCATTTATAATTTTTTTTAGATATTTCGTGAACTGGAATCGATAGAGATGGCGATTACGTCCCATAAATAAATTGAAATCTAAATATCGAATTTCTGGCGCTTAAACCTGGTTGAAAACACGACGTTGATATGGACTCGTTAATGTTGATCAAAACATTTTTTATAACTTATGGCTCTGTCAGCTGAATGGAATCACTTCTACAAACTATTTTGAGGCTGGAGTTTCCTGCAGGTGGATTCAATTTTTAAAATGATTAAATAATCCTATTGTTCAGTCAGGCATGGTTTATCGATTTACTTTCCCCCTTGTTATAAAAAATAAAATAATAATACGGTTTGGAAGGCATATTTGATTGGTATGACATATTTGAGTCAGAGTTTGAAATGCAAACGATAGGAACAATTCCGCTCTTTTCAAGAAGAAGATCATAAATAATTCACCGCAATGAGCCAACTCTTTTTTTTATGAGTAACTCTAGAATGAACTTTCTATTACCATTCAAGCAAAAGTTGGATTATTGGAAGAGGAGATTTTTCGTAGCATTGCTCGTTTTTTTTCTGAGTTTAGACTGTCGATGTGCGATTTGTTATTGCTGGTTTGCATTGATATGATTTTTTGTTTTCCAATCTAGACACTAACTGAATCAGCGAAACATTGATTGGTTCGTTATTTAATGGCTTTTTGTTGGAATTTTCTAATACTATCTCAAAAATATTTTTATTATTAATCTGATAAAAAAAAAAATAGGTTAATAATGTTTTATATAACTCCTCAAAAACTAGCCATCATATCGATAATCAGGTTGAACCAAATTTCATTCATATAAATCTTTTTTTTTTTTATTAGTATCTTCTTTAACCTATAAAATAATTAAAGTTCTCGTAATGGGACTGAATGTGGATTGAATGGACGGTATGGCTCAAGCCCGTATACTTGAATCGGCGGAACACTTAAAATCCACGTTCATGAAAATTAATATCATTTGGTTAATTAACCATCCTTGTTTTGGTTTTGGGGGTTTAATTTAGGTATGAAGTCAATGTATGTAATAAATAAACAGACAAATTATTTAACAAAAATAGGTATACGTTTTGATCTCCCACTATTATTAATATCTGTTATTTTAATTTAATTTACACAAAAGACAGTTTCACTGCTGGGACAAGCACACATTAGTCAATTCTGAAAACCGTTGTGCCGTTGATAAATGCCACAAAGCCAGGGGGGTTGTGGTCTTTGAACCAAAGGACCCAAAGGGACTCAGAAACCACACAGTTTGAAATCTGTTAAGAAAATAAACGCTACTAGAGCTACGGTGTGTATCTTGGGCCAGTGGTGGCTGCTCTGTAAATCTGTCTTTGTTGAAAGCAAAATGTTTCAGGAATTGATTTTGAGATGAGGAATTAATTTTATCACGTTTTCTTCTATAGATTGGCTACCTGACAGGTCTCATGTCTGGGGTTACTAATTGGGATGTGATGATTATCACATTGTTTATTACAATGAGGTAAAATAAAACATGCTGTAAAATTCTTACGGATGTCCTAAGTTTCGTTTAAATCGTTCAAAGGATTCCTGATTTATTAGATATTATTTAAATCTTGAATAAAGTTTGACTAATTTAAAAATTTAAATTTCTTAATATTTTCCTTGATTGCTCAGAATGAACTTTATGTGAGAATTTTTGTAATTAAAAACCAATTCTCGAGTATACCATTTGATTATAATAATAATGTCAGTACTTAGAAATTAAAATTTTAACGGCTTTATCTTCAAGGAAAGAACATCTTAGTTTAGCTACAGTTATTTAAGTGCATTGTCTCATTTAAAATATAAAACTTAATATTACGTATTTATTTAAGTAATTAACGATATAAAAAGATTTTTTTATTTTCAAATTTTTTTATATTGTTTTTCAAGCTATTATATTCCTGGCGTCCTACAATACAGATTGTGTTATTACAACTTCTAATCGTCTTGCGAGTAAAACGGCACAATCCCCTTTTATTGAAGGATATTCAAAATCAAACTTTGTCATTCTTAAATTCAAACTCTTGTACATAGTGATTTCAAGTAGTTATAATTAACTTGAAATTAATATTTTCAATTGACTTTGTGTTTAATGAGATTCATTTACGGTAGGCTGAATATTTGTATTTAATGTTTCGTAGTTGTTTTTGTAATGACCTTGCTTATTTTTTACCAAAAATTTTTTTTGAAAAAGATTTTAGCAGTTTGTAAGTTCTAATAATTAATATTCAATTTTATTACGTAGAGTATAGAAAGTGATTCAGTACTTGAAAAAGCATTAAAAATATTATTTGTTATTTCAAATATTTAATAATATTCATCAAAACGGTGGCAATGCTTTAATCGTTAAAAACATTTTTTTCCTTTTTGTTGGGATTAAACATGCGATATAATTGAACCGATTATTTCAGAAACGACACATTTTGATTTTGAAAAAAACGCAAAAACCTATTAAGTACTAAAAAAAATCTACACAAAAAACGTAGTGCAAACAATCAATCTGTACATTATTTACTCCAGGTTTTAGCAATATAATTTATCATTAGATGTTGAGACCCCAATTCAAAACTGGTAAAAATGACACGTGTCGTTTCTGAAATAATCGATTCAATTGAATAGGAGGCGATTCAAAGAAAATATGCTACCTTAAAAAAAAAAGAAAAGTACATAACTAATTTATTATTTTATACACACTAATATGTATGCATTAAATTTAAGATACTTTAAAATGACTGGTTACTGATAAATTCCTTCAGACTTTTTGGAAGGAAAATGGCAACAACTAAAAATGAGATACATCCAGCTTCATAGCTCTTAGAATTCCTTTTAGTTTATTGAGTGATGAAAGTGCTAACTGTACTATAACCATAAATCTAAAGTTAAAATTTGTCAGACAAATTTTCTAGAGTGCTTGCGTTCGGGACAGTGGCTTAGGTAATAAAAAAAAATATATTTTTTTTTTACCACCTGCTTGCTGCTTGTTTCAAATGTCTAACCACCTATAAAAAAAAACTAGTAATGAGTTAATAATTTTCCTATATTAAAACATAACTAAACAGAAATTGATCAATTAATTTTTATAGAATATAGTTTTTCAAAAAAAATTCTGCATTACTTTTTCCTTTGGTTTTAAAAATTATGACTAACGATAACAGGAAAATTTTCTTATCAAAACAATCATGAACATATGACCATTACTTTTTAATCCTACGTTAACTTTTCTATATGTTTTTCTTTTATTTCAATTAAACGAAATAAAGCTTTAAATGTAGTGCATTGCATTTAGATTTTTTTTTTTATAAATTATTCCGAAAGCTATAAACCAGAACCATAAGGCATGTTGTAATTATTTTTTTTAATTGCGTGATTTCATCCTACATAAATTACACAAATTATTAGCTCTCTATTTTATTGATAACTTCATTGTATCTAGTGTATTTGCCGCTCATATTTTACCGTTACTGTAACCATGGGGTCGCCCTATCGATTTAAAGTCCATGGATGATTTAACAGCTCGGTAGCAGAATGTTTTATTATATTAGCTCAAATTCGATAAAATATTTTACATTTTCATTGCACATTCTGTTGGATCATCATAATGGATCATTTATTAAATAATAAAATGTTCATAAAATTATGTACTCCAATGAAGCATACATCCAATAAATGGCTATTGATACACGTACACTCAGGACAACAATTGCATATAGATTATCCATTGTATTGTACTGATACCGCTTTGTCGATACCGGACCTATTGTAGTTTCGCCTCTCGATTGTTCTGGTATCGTGTGTCTCCAGGATGGTCATATTATTGCTAAAGTAGATAATATGCTTTATGATCATCATCCATGTGTTTAATGTGAAACACCCTGGCTTCAGGAATATATTCTACATATAATACAGCACCGTCACAAACAAGTCAAATACTTAAAATTTACAAGGCATAGATGTAATCTAATACAAAAGGAACTAATATAGCATGGAAATTCGACTGGGATAGAATTTATTATTTCAACGATCATTTTAAGAATAATTGACCACACAAGGGGAATCTTATGTTCTTTTTGTTTTTTTTAATTATTATTATTTCTTCTTACCATTTTCCTTTGTTATCATTTAGTTGAGAAACACCCAAAGTTGCCCACATGAGATAAAGAGTCAGAAGCTGACTCATCTAATCTAAATATATTTCTACTAGTATAACCGAGCGAGAATTCTCGCATTAGATATCTATCCTTAATCCATTCGAAGAATAAGCGATGTTAGGGAAACATATTTATTAGTATAAAAATATAATATTATCAAGAAAGTTTATATAACACACACATTTGGTGAAGCTACGTAGTGTGTAATGATTATGTTGAAGTTACAGTTCATATTTAATAAGTAATTAGCTTATCCCACTGGAAAAAGTCTCTTCAATTTAACAGTTAGGCAATTAGATTAACATTTTCAATGTATAGTATTTATACATAGCAGTGCCCTTTAGGGTTGGACATGGAAAACAATATATACAATTTCTCACTCATTAAAAGTTTTTGTAAACAGACTCAAATTGATATGAAGTTGCCATGACGACGGCACGTATGCAAGATGGCTTGAGGCCCGTGCGGACCTATATCGTGCGTTATCACGAAAACTGTAGATTTTTAAGCATTAAAACGCTGGACCAATACGCACCGCAGGAGCGTATATGATCTTGATGCCCGCGTCAAAATCTGTAAAACCCAACTTATCCCGTCTCGATCCGCCGTCTCTCGGTCGTCAAAGTTTTGAAACCTTCCAGTTTTTTCATCTCTTTTATTTAAGCCCTTGTAAGATTTTAAGAAACAAAATCAGGATTCGTCACATCTCCATGAAATTCCCTTTCTTTTGATACCTCACTCATCAAAATCCATTGCCCCTGAGAGCCGGAAAAGGGATCTATACTACCGTAATAATATAGAGTAGTGATAAATAATTTTATTATAAATAAACACTTTTTTAAAACATATTTATGGGTAATCATTATTTTCCTTATTTCCGTAAAGTTGATTAATTTGACAAACACCATCAGCAAATTTTAACGCCATTATGACTTTTATTGCCTTAATTGGTAATATAATAGGTTCAGAGTCAATAAAATTTTAATTCTTTGCCGTTTTAGGCTGCCTTGAACTATTACGCTTTGATCTGGACTGTTTTTTTGCAGTTTTTCTAACATTTAATCTCTATGACTAATGGGGTTTCTCAGATCTGTATCCAAGAAATAAGTTGCCAACATTTTGTTGCCTGTTGTATACTTACCTTTAGATCATTTTGGATGTGGATTTAACCGTAGCAAACTTATATTTTGTGGTTAATATATCTTGGTGGTCTTATGCTCAAAAATTAAAGTTTGTCGAACTAACCTTGAAAACTTTTATTCGGTAGATTATCAACATTAGATAGTTTAGGACGTAATAGATACCTGAGGGCCAATGCTAGCCAGGAATACAAAAAATATTATATTTATCCGTATTGAAAATGTTCTAAGTATATGTAGTGAATATGTGTCCTTATATAAAGGACTGGATCTGCTATGATGGTTCACCTCCATTCTACATGTTGCCCGTTTACACTTGCTACCTGACCAAGCTGAAGAGACTGGAAATTAGTTATTGGTCCACTGAAAGGGAGGGGAAGAGACCTCTCATTTGATACTATTATATCTGGATTGTCCTCATTTAAATAACTAATTGGACAGACTTGAGGGGCTAGTAATTTGGAGCTCTAGCTATCTGGGCCACGGTTTGCTGACCTGGAAGCCTCTCTCTCTACCAGCTCTCTGTCCTGTCGTCTACACAATATCCTCAATTAACACTCCGCCTCGGGCGAGACCTCTTCTACCCTTCTCCCCCTTCAAAATTAATAATTACTTTTCGTAATTATTATTATTTTTTTTTTCAAAGTTGGCTATTGTTTAGCATTTTCCATGTTAGACAAGCACTGTCACTGAAAGTTGGATTTTCGCCTGGGAACAATTTCACCGTCGAATAAATAATTATTTTGTAAAGTGGTCTCTCAACAGGATTGTTTGTAAAGTGGTATTATATGCAGTTCATATCAAAAAAAGAACTCCTTCTGCAGAAGGTTCTTATTTTCGCTTCCCTATGTAGCAAATCGTATTCATTTTATTCTTATTTATTTTATTATTTATTAATTTTTTTTTGGGGGGGAGCGGATTTTATTTAATTAATTTACATGTTTTTAGTCCCTTCATATATATATATATATATATCCTTCTGTCGTCGTTGTGGTCAGTGCCGCAATGCAGGCCAACGTTCTGTTATTTTTTAGCTTTTATTTCGTTTAACTGCTCGTTCGTTTAACTCGATTGCTAACTTTAATATGTTAACAGATTGTTATGCTAGTTAATTATCAATAATTTATTACTGTTATTTTGTAGATTTGCATCCTAAACATGGGCTGGCTGCTATTGAGCAATATTGTATTACGCATTAAATTAAATTTTTTTAAGGCTCCAGCTTTCAATAATCAAAATAAAGATTGAAAAATTGAAATATAAATATTGATTCGGAAGCTTCAATTATTCAATTATCATAAAATCGTTTTCAAAATTAATATATATATATATATATATATATATATATATATATATATATATATATATATATATATATATATATATATTTATATATTGTAATTTAAAACGATTTTAAGAGAACTTTCTTTTCCTGCAATCATTAATCCGTGTCTTATTAAAGAAAAACGTTTTAATCAATTTTTTTTTTTTATATACTTTAATTTAACTTATATAGTGACGGTTTTAAGTTCTGATTAAAGTAATCGTTTTGTCCATCTCTAATAATTATCTTGATCAATTTTCGATTTAATAACCGAACCAATAATCGATACTGCATTAATCGATTATGCGTGTGAAGATGCAATCCCATCATCAAATGGTCGACGTAGGGTTTATGAGGACAACATTGAAATTAGCATCTCTGTTTATTAAATTATTAGAAATCAACAGTTAATTTTTTTCCATCTTAATAATTGTGTCTTGAACCAGAGAATTATTTTTTAAAAGTATTTATTTTAAAATACGGTTTTATTATCTCTCTTTTTTATTAATATTTATTTATGAGTGTGGAAATTTTCATTGTTTTTAACGGCATTGATGATTTTAATTGATCATTTTCTCCGGCAATTATTTATAATTTACTTTTAATCATCTAATTAGCAATCCTTATGTTAATGTTTAGCCATTGAAACGATGGAAAACTGGGCATTCCGGCCGAAACAATGGCTAACTTTTATTGGGTTGTTTTTCTTGAGTTTCCCGCTTCCACCCATTCTTGTTAACCGTCCCTTTTATCACCATTTACACCGAACGAACACTATTTCTCTTTAAGTTTATGGGTTAAGTTATCATCCAATAAAATACAGATTAGGTTTGTTTCTATTTTTATTATATTTTTTTTTCGATATGAGTAATAAAAATGTTGACCTAAAAAGTTTAATTTAACTGAACTTGCATGAAAATATATCGGGTATTTGCTTTTGTTGCAAAGTTGCCAAACGAATTTTCTTTTTAATGTATTAATCAATAATTGTTCATAAACACAGGCATTAATCAATTTTAATGACCGCTTACTGTTACGCACCTATTTTTAACCTACAAATTTCATTATTTTCCTCTTGAATGAGTTAATTTCTGTACGTAAACTAAGGTACATTTTCAATATATTTCGCCATATTTATTAATAATATTATTTTATTTTTTATATCAATCTTTTCAGTTCATTTATAATGTTTCACTTCTATAATTTCTATATATATTTAGGATCTCAGGGAAAACTTTTATGGCTAGATGGATGATTAAAAAAATTTAATAAACACATTTAAAAAGCAATTATAGGACAATTCATCGCCAAGAAAAAAAAAAAACTAATTTAGTTTACCTATATTTAAAAAAACAACTATATATATATATATATATATATATATATATATATATATATATATATATATATATATATATATATATATAATTTAACAAATATAAACAAATATTTAACTTATTAAAATATTTATATATTTATATAACAAATATTTTACAAACAATAAAACAAAATTATAGAAGTGGCAATTAATTTATCAATCCCTAATTCTATTTAAGTCTTACTTTTGTTTATTATTTTATATAGGTATATTTCTTAAAGTGAGAATCGCCTGTTTTAATTTATTTTATTTTTTACTCTTTGCTTATGTATAATAAAATGTTAATATATTATAATGTTATAATAGATTAAATGGAAAAGAGATTCAATTGTCGAACCTGAAGAAGTTTTCTATAAATGATCTATTTGCAGTTAATAAATAATTAACCCTCAACCTAAAACAAGCGTTGAAAATTCATAAATAATTTAAATATATTTAATGCTGAATAAAAATTCTTGTCTAATGGATTGATAGGTATGTTGTGTCTGATAGCAACCCTTAAAACTTCAAATCCCTACGCACGGTTAGAAATAAAGGCCTCTGGATAAAACAATTAATCTAGATTTGAATTTGAATTTAAAATTGAAATGGTATATATATATATGCACTTAGTTGTACTAACTTTTTATATTTTTGTTTAGTTATTTTTTTATTTTTCGAGAAATGTTTATATTTTGATCTGTCAAGTATAAAAGTTCTCCACAAAACTAAGCTATTCTCAGTCTCGGAGGGATACAGTGCCTCTGTATAAATGTTATCCGAATATACGTTTTATATCCCCGGTTTCTCATTTTAGAGAAAATTATGAACGATAACAGATGTGCTTTATGGAGCTATTATATTAAGTTTATAGTGCCCTAACCTAGGCCAGGCATCCGACATTATCCTCCCTGAATTTAAAACTTCAGCTCATTTAAGGGAGTGAGGGGGAGGGATTACGTCATCTATCTCTCTTGGCCAAGTACATTTATCTTAGGGTCGGTTGTCATTTGTGCCGAATTTATTAAATTTAATTTTAATAGGTGTAGCTAAGTAGCCATTTTCAGCATATTTTCTTTACTATAATCGTCAATCTATAAATCTTTGTTATAGTTTTCATTTTTTAACCCTTTTTTTTTATTAGTTTTCTCATTTCTTAGTTTAAAAAAAAAAATAAAAAAATATGATACTCTGTAGACAGACAGTTTTAGGCTGAAGTCCACGATTGTAGAAACAATCGAAAAGTAAACAAAATATGCTTAGTTAAATACTTTTGTGATTTATTCTTATATTTCGCTTCAGATACTAGTGTATAAAATTGCTAATTTTAAATTCTAAGTGTTGGTATTGGTTTGGCAAAATAAATTCCTTGGGTTTTATTTATGTGTGTCGTGATTATGGACGATAAATATAAGTTGAGGTTTTAGAAACATTGATGTTTACATTAAAACTATCGGTGTTTTTAGACTGATGCATCTGTAATATCGATGTTACTAATCAACATTTGATATTTTGCTCCTTCAGGATTTTGATAACGGAAACCAGATAATATCTGGTGTATTGAATATTAAATGTAGTCTCATTATTGAAAAAAAACAGCTGCACTACGTAGCTTGCCGTTATTTAATGAGGGAATCTAAATTTAAACATGAGAATAACTATTTAAATATTGCATAAGAGGCATTTTCAGAGTTTTTGAATGAAACAGTTTTTTTTTTAATGACCAAAATCATTTTGATAATATATTTTTCTTTATTTGACTTAAAATGCTTCCATTATTCCTTTGATTTAAGTACTTTTAGATGACCTGTTCTTATAGTTCATCAGAACTACGACGAATAAGAGGAGACATGGTTGGAATGTGGGGATTTGGGTTCGAATGTGAGGTATCTCAATTTACGATCTAGCAAAATTTATAATTATGGCAATATTTAGAACATTTAGTCCTATAGAACATTTAGTCTAATTATCTTAAAATAAGAAATTTGACCATTATGCGTATACTATATATAGGCATATATATGTTGCGTATGAAATTATATATAAATATATTCACCTTATATAAATAAGGTATATATATAGTAAAAATATATACAAGTTTTGTATTTATATCTATATTTATCATTTTATGTCGAGAACATTCAATGTCAATATTTCTCACATTGGGTAAATAGTGATTTAAAAATTATTAGAAAACCTTGAATGTTGGTAATTGCAAAAATGACATTGGTTTCTTGAAGGCCAATGTCAATAGGTTCCATAGCATGATTTCAGTCGTTCTTGCGTATAAATATATATTGTTTTTTTTAAACCGATTACTTATCTAATCTATTTTTAGTTTTTCCTTTATTAATAAATAACAAATCTAATCTGGTCAAAAATTCATATTGGTTGTTTTTTTTATTTAACCTCAGGTATAAGTCAAGCTTTGAAATGTTTTTACCTGCAAACAAACTTGCCTAACGTCTTTAGTTGATCCCATTAGATTTTTTTTTTTTTTGAAATGGGTTTCCATTTTATCTGTGCGGTGTCGATTTCGTGATGTGTGAAATTTCATGCTGTATAATTACTTAATTACCAAACAATCTCTTTGATATCATTGGCTGTTCTTGATTTTTGCATCAAGCCAGACACAAACATATCTGACATCTACTTTTAATGAATTTAATTTTGTTATTTTTGTACTAATTAACTAATAATTGCCTACAAAATATAAATTCTCTGTCTTTGTCTAATATATCGTCGCCAACAAGTTTAAGTAATGAATTCGAAAATTCGCCTTTTTCGAATTCCTTAGTTGTTACCAGAAGCATGTTTGCAAAATAAAATCGTATTAACGCAAATCTAGAGCTCAGAGAAGTAAATTTAAAAAGGACAAAGTTCTGTGTTGTTCTCGTGAAGCTTTTTTTTGTTTTTAATAGTAATCTAAATTTTAATGTAGATTTGACTTATGGCTCACCTAGTCTTGAAGATCTTGAAATTTTTATTGATCTAATCTTGGATCAGCTTTATAAATATATTTTTCCATTGCCGGCGGAAATGTATGGCTACTAAATGATGGGTTTTAAAGTATTTTAATGACTCATTTAATTTTATCAGAAAGGAGATGGTCCGGGCGCCGGTCAAGAATAAAATAAAATAGCTGTAACTATTTATTTAATGCCAAACATCTATATTATTTTATATTTTATTCTTGACCCCCACCTTCTCCTTCCTGATGTACCACAGGGTGGACTATCAGTACACACAAAAAAAAAATCAATAAGTTATGAAGTTTTATTGCCTTTTCAAGAAATCTTTTTTTGGCAATTTTTGAGTAACTATATTCACACTCGTTACTTAAATGTGGCGAAGAATATGTGTTGTAGTAATCATTTATAGGAGTGATGAATAAACAACGATAATCACCGAGGCGTGGATATCTTCACCTCGCCAAGAGGTTCTATACGTGTGAAGCCATTTGTGTTTGGCTTCTTTTGCATATATCCTTAGAGGAATGAATGTCACATGCTCATTTATCATTGTCCCGAAGGTCAAAGGTTATGTAACATTGTTTGTTATGTAACTGTTTGTTTGTACTATTCCTTGTGTCTTCCTTACTGTGAAGAAACATGTTACGTCCAGACAGTCAATAAATATACTGATTAATGTTACATTACAATGCATACGTTAGTACAGTACTACAAGAGCTAACTCTTAACCAATCATAGGCACTAACAAATTGAGTTTTAATTTAATCATTGAAATTAATTAATAAAAATATTACTTAATTAGTATATAAAAATATAATAGACGGTTTGTAGTTCGTTGTGTGTTATCTTAGGTAAAAACAAAAATAAAATGTTGTATAACAGTAATATTTATAAGGTTCGGCAAAAGAGAAATTCTTGAAAAATAAATTTTATTTTGTTACTGAAAATACTTATAACAATTTATTAATTTCCTATCAAATATATTCCTAGCAAATATATTTTTGTCAATAACTCGTCTGAGAAAACCCATAGCAACTATTTCATTGAATTTAATTCACTTCGCGTATCTTTGATTTTTTTTTCTCGTAATAAATAAATAAATAAAGCGAAAAATAATATCAATTTATGATATCTGTATGTTCTATAATACGAAGGCGTCTATATTGGTTAAATTATTTTCATTGATTATGGATTTTGTATAGTTGTGGCTTGAGGGATTAAGAACTATTGTAAAAAGCTACTCTTTGTTCATAAGTCGAACACCTGCGAAATATCTTTCATCATATTTCGTGATTATCTATATAATAATTATAAAAATAATAATGACGCCTCACCCGGAGGTTCTAAAGCTATACCACCAATAAGTTCCAGCTTTGCTTCCCCAACTTAAACACGTCAAATCCTAAATCTACAAGATCATTATTCTGCTGATGAAAAAGGTACCCAAGATGCGGAACGTGCTCCTCTCAGGGATAAGATAATATTTATGAAACCATGCTTCCAACAACTAACCATAGCACGTTTCTTTCAAATGAGAGGAAGAAGTGCCGGCATATAACAATCTGAAAGCAACGATTGTTAACAGAAGGTTTGGGATTTTGAGCATGCTGATGGGGGTGCAGACACGTTGATCGTGAGAACTGCTGCCTCTGTTTGTGACTTGGTAACAGTCGTTGGCGAGGATGTTGACCTTTAAGTTTTCTTTAAAAACTTATTTGGTTGGAGTAAAATCAAGATAAAGTAAAAATAAACACACAAAAAAAAATTACAATAGTCAAGGCTTCGGCAAAACTTTGAGGGCATCTCAGGTCCAACAGTTCCTGCGGCACACTAGCTCTAACCGCTGTAGCCCGAAGATGATTGAATTTTTGTCAATTTTTTATAGTAATTTAATAACTTTTCAATTTATTTTTTTTATTATAATTTTATTTTGACTGATGATTCCCCACTAAATAATTGTATTCATCAGGCATGCCGTCAGAGTCAACTGCCGTACATCAACCCGAATAAAATGTCCTATAAACACAATTTATACAACTTCTACAATGAAATATGGATTAACTGTATCTGATGAATTTATTATTCTTATAAAAAAAAAAAAAAAATTAGTTCTTCATAATCATTAAATTACAGCAAGAAAACTCGTTTTTCAACTTGATAAGGACACACCATTTGAATTATTTGAAAATTTGTGATACTAGTTAGCTTAAACTAACAAGAAATTAATTTTAATGTGAATTCTCTTCTTCTCCTTGAATTCGCTTTGTAATGCAAACAAGTTCAAAAGCGTATAGGGAATTTCCGTGACGTCTTTGTCAGTTTTACTTCTTATACAATTCTTAAATATACAACTCAACTTATAGAAAAACTCCCTTTACAATCTTATTTAGTAAAACTAATACTGATCGATAACATATTAGCTTTCAATTTCCTCTGAACAGATGTTAAAATCTGCTCAGACGAATTTTTTTAGCTTTAAACGCTGTGTATAAATAGCATGACTTTTTTCCCAAGCTTAAGCTAAATACCAGCCAGCTCTATTATCAGCACCCATAAAGAAGTCTAGCTGATATTCTGGCCAGCACTTTATATCTTTTAGTACTTACCTTAACATAAATATTTGGTAAATGTCCCTAAAGTTGTAGACTATTTGCAGGGATTCTTACTGAAACCAGATTGCCAATTTATTTGTGAATATTATAACAGAAAGTTATTTGTTGTTTAAGAAGACATAAAAATTAAGATAGATAAATGATTCTATAAACAATCTATAAAACATTTAAAAAATATTTGCATGTTAGAGTAAGTACTAGTATAAAATTATTCATTAAAAAGTTAAAGGAAAAAATAAAAACATTTAATTTATATGGGCTGGCTACAGTTTAACAATTCATTATACTTCAAAAGTTATAGATGATTGTTCCGAATAATAATTTGATTATTCAGGGTCAAAATATAATTTAAAAACTATAAAATTAACTGTAATATATATGTATTTATGTATGTATGTATGCATGTATGTATGTATCTATCTATCTATCTCTCTCTATATATATATATATATATATATATATATATATATATTTATTTATTTATTTATTTATTTATTTATTATATATGCACATTTACATATATAGAACTGTTTTCTTTTATATCATCCAACGTATGAAGGTCGTCTTCAGGGTTAGAGGAGTAAGTGGGATTTGTACTGTTCTACAAATCATGGTGTTTACTCTCAAAACTAAATAAACTCATTTAATTTATTTTTATTATAATTTTTTTTTACTATATTTGGGCTTTGGATGATCCCTGATTAATTTGTTATTCAAGAGTAATAATCTATAGTTCGGGTTCGGTGGTATATGTGAGGGCTTCTGTTTTGGTATAATTTAGTGAAGGGAAGTTTTGAAGTGACAAGAACTGTGTGGCTTCGCATTTTTTTTCAGGCTGTCTCATTAATTTATTATTATTTGTTTTTAATTAAGTTAGTTTTGAATTCCACGAACGGATATTAAAATATTTGTCCACGTTTTAATTTAATTTTCAAAATATCTGTATACATTTTTTTTGTCAATGAGTAAATGTCATTTTCCTGTAATAATTGAATCTAAAACTGTAAAAGAAACAACTAAAGTAATAGTTACTAGAAATTAGCGCGATATGTTTTAGCTGGCAATTTAACAGTTTATCATTTATGTTGTACCTTCTGCAAAATTTTCTCTCATCAGTAACGGTAGTATAGAATTTCATTCGCTAATATTATTGGAATCCCCCCCTCGAAGGAAATATGCAGAACAGAGAAGGAGATAGAGTTTACATGGGGGACATTGCGATCCCCCACTCCCTCTCCCAAGGGGCTGTTCTCCCAACCCTCGGACCCTAGAAGACGGCAGAGATAATCCAGGGCGGTGTTAGCTTTGCCCCGTGGTCCATTAGCTATCACAAATATTGTTGTTGGGGTCCCCAGGCTGGAATAGATTAGTGCTCGGTCCCAATTTGTGACTGTCTGTCCCGCCGGTAATTAGTGAGTCAGCCCCTAACCGGTTAGCAGTCGCTTCCGATCACCGTTCATTATCTTTGCCATGCTCCATGCAAAATAACCATTTTCATTTACAGCAAGTGATTCAATAAAAAAAAAATCGAGGCTTCGGTGTCACATTCTTTCCGGTTATATTTCAATTTGTAAAGATGTTGGTGTAATAAATGAAGTATTATGTTTATAGCTAATGTGGATTTTAATTTTGAACAAACTATTACTGCATCTTATAAATAAATGATTAAAACTACCAAAAACTGAAAAAAATGCTTTAGCCTATTTTTTTTTCTTTTTAACTAGTACTTAAGGAAATTTTTCAGAGCTCGTTCGTGTAGAGATTGTATGATCTCAGAGTAACTAATACCTGCCTGCAATGAGTATAATATGCCAGACCGTTTATGTGATGCAAAAATTCATTTTAAATGTATAATTATTTATAACTTAGAATTTACAGCAGAGTCTGTCTGATATGTGGGAGTTTTTGGATGTTAGCTCAAAGGGGTTTCATGTACCCTCTCAAATAATTCATACCAAGCGGAATTTTCTTTTTCATGGCAGAGTTCTCTCCAGAATTAACCCTTTTTGGAAAATTCTCGCCTTTTTCCCTATTTGATGATATGCCCTATGCCCTAACCACTGTGTCACAAAGAAGTCAAAGTCGTTGACAAAGGATCTGGTTGAGCAATCTAGAATTAACAATGTTTTAAAATTTAGGTTTGGTGAAATGTTTGCTGATCTCCATCATGCCTGAAATCCAAATTGTATTATCTAAGATCTCATCCGCTTACAAGCTGAGCGACTATAACGGTTATAAAATGAAAAAAATTCGGGGGGATGAAGAGGTGCAGGTTACGTCCTAGTAATAAGCTCTCTATATATTCTACGCTAACATTTGTAGACAGGTGAGATTGGTGCCTAAGTCAGGTTTTGAACTGGACAAGCCGGTTGGGGGTTCGAAGGCTTACAAGAGTAGTTTGGTTTGGAGGTTGATACTGAGTACCTAGTTAATAAATGCTGTCTCGGCTGGTTTCAAAGCGACATAATTTCTTTTATTTATTTTTTTTTTTTTAGCTTAGAATCGTTTCATATTTCGTATTAGGGGAGTCGCCCTTAATTCTTATGAGAAGTGTTGATAAAAAAATATCTAACAACATCAATATATTATGCCTTCAGCATACCCGATTCTAAAGTTAAAGGAACATAAAATCTTCATAAAATCCGTGAAAAAGATTAGAGTCCGTCTTAAAGGTATAAAAACAGGCATGATTTGCCTCTACCGGTAAATTAGTATGTAGGGCTTCTGAAAAAAATATAAACTTACTGCAATGCATTTATAACTACAAGTTATTTAATACGAATTTAAATTTTTAGGGATTTAAATTATATATGTCGTCTTTTGTAAAATGAATGATATTGATTTAGAAAACGGACGGAAAATGATGTACCAAATGTTTCCCTATTTTAATAAAAAATCAAAACCTTCTTCTTAAGTTAAATTAATTCTATATAAATCTGTATTAAGACCAATCTTAACATAAGCTTGTCCCATTTGGAGTTTCACAAGTGCAACAAACTTAAAAAAAATTACAAGTATTTCAAAATAAATGCCTCAGAATTGTCAACAGTTATCAGTATCACACCAAAATAACCAAGATGCATTCAGAATTAAATATATCCTTTATACAAGATTACGTATTAAAACTAACTCATTCATTCTTTCAATCATGTCCCCACTCCCTAAATACACGCAGATATAAACATAAACGAACAAAACATATACTAATTTATGAAGCCTGTATTTTATTTTAATATCTTGTATTTCATTAAAATAGTCTGTATTTTATTAATTTACAGAACAGTGTTGGGTTTTTTTTTCTTTTCATTTTTATTTTGACCGATAAGTAAAATATAATTTATGTCCAAATAAGTTGTATAAAAAAAAACAAAAAAATGTATTTTATAAGGGTATATCTCGAATCAATTATAAATGTTCAATGTAATACTATTTATGGAATAAACTATATTTATAAAAAAAAGAAAAAAAAAAGAATAAAATTGATATGAATAACATAATTGAGCGTGCTTAATCTGAAGTTGTGTGACAGAATTAAACGTTGACGTTAAAGGAGCTCAAAAGTTACTTTTATAATACTTTTAAAGAGTCGAATAGACAAAGTGGAAGTTGAATGCAATATAACAAAATTACTGATGCCAAATGCCTAAAATCTATGTGCCTGCTTAGAACTTTTCATTGTACCTAAATTATTACTTGATTTTGCGGATAAAACTTTGTGGATGATCTTGCTTGCAAATAAGTACTCAATGATTTGATTGTAAATTATGATGTCGTAAACTCATGATAAAATAATGATTTATCTTTTAAAGTATGTTTTTATTTTAAGCGTCTTTGGTGGTTTCTACACTATTACTAAAAACGGTCATGTATCCTGTTGCCAGAGAATTGCGGCTTTGGCTCGGATACAACCCTCTCTGGGTTTTTTTTTTTATTTTTTTATTATTTTAAATAATACATCTTTTATTCCGGCAGTCATTACAGTCTTCCATTTAGTAGAGTTAGTTCAGCTAGAGCTTTTTTGCAACTTTTTTTTATGCCTGACTAGTCCTTTTTTTTTCCTTTTAAATATTGTTGGGGTGCTCGCTACTATGGAGTAATATATCTCTATTTTTTTTTTTCTAATTTTGAACAGCTTTAGCCAATTTTTTTTCTTTTTAACTAGTATTTTAGGAAATTTTGCATTCAGAACCCGTTCTTGTAGAGGTTATGTGATCTCGCTTAGTACTTACTACCTGCCTGCAATGAGTATGCCATGCAAGACCATTTATAACATGCACAACTTCATATTAAATATATTATTATTTAATACATATAATTTAAAGCTGAATCTGTTGAGTGGGATTTTTTAGATGTTTATTGATAAGGACAAGTTAATGTATATACTCAGTATCATATATATTATTTTTATAAATTATCTTATTTTAGATATTTTTTTGTTTTGATTAAACTGTTGCCTGAAATTGGATAACATAATGAAATGGAGTTTTTTTATATACATAATTGTTAGGTGTATGTAAAAGAATTCATGCCATCTGTTACTTCTAGCATCTTAAACTGTTAACCCTTTCAACTATTATATGGTTTACCTTAATCAGTCTGATGATAAAATAATCTTTTTATATATTGGGATTCAGTAAATGAGTTGAAGTTACCTTAATTTCGAGTTTAGTTTGTAGTCTCTCGTAAGTTTGTTTAGTAATCCTGTCAAGTATTAAAAAATCATCTTACTAATAGAACCGTGTATTATATCTTACTATTCAATAAAAATACAATACGGAAATTAATGATTTTAATTTTAGACGTTTTGTGCAAATTGTCCGGTCTCAAGTCATAAATAGATGAAGTTTTGAAAGGAGTTAATTTTTATTTTTTTTTATTTTGTGTAATAAAAAGAGGCAACTTGGCTAATCACCATTCCCCTATCGCCTGGAACGTCTTTAGTAGACTAGATTCGACAATTCCAGCGACACGCTCCTCTGGAGTAGGACACAATGCAGTGGCAAGAAGGAGGCCATCCATACAATAGCTTCGTCAGGCCTTCATAAATAATAAATAAAGCATTTTCGCTGTAAACTACTCCTTTATATCCCATCTTTTCTTCTTGCCCCAAGGTGAATTGCTTTATTCTCTTCCTAGCCTCGTACAATTTTGACAGTTCAGTCAGCCGTCTTCAATGGGTTCGGAGTAGAATAGTTTTTAGGGTTTTTTAAATATCTTATAAATAAAAAAAAAAACTTTTATTTTTAATTTTTTTTTATTTTTGGAACTACCATAGGAAATTGATAAGGTTTAGGTTACTCTATTATTTTAGCGTACGACGGATTTTAACCCTCTTTTTAATCGTACCTTATAAATTAGCTACTTCTTATTTCATTTTGAAACATTTTTAACACGATATGCAGGCTCTAAATGAATTGAACCCGTAGTGGACGAGAGTGTTAATGCGTCTCCTTAGCAACCTCGTGTCTGACGCGGCGCCGATTCGAATCCACTCTGGGTAGGTAAAAATTGATTTCTTGGTGGACCCATTGGATAAATCTCGATATTCCCACTCTGATTGGAATGGTTTGGTAACCTGTAGGAATGACCCCGTCCTGTTCGTCTTAAAAAGAGTGTTACAAGTTCTCCAGTTCACTTTCTTTTCAAACTCCTCGAAGGAATCAAGACTAGAAACTTAAAATTTGAAATGCTTTGAAACGTCGGTACGTTTGTTATACTGGCATTTTCATGTTCTTGCATTCAACAATAATGAATCATATTAATGTATTTTCAATTTAACAAATGTATATAACAATATTAACATTTTCATTTAATACTGCTAAAATTGTCAGTCCAAAGTTTTCTGCAATAATTTAAAAATCTTGATATTTTTTAATTATCTAAATGGTCCGAGACGATTTTCGCGAGTTGTGGTTATATTTAATTGTAGAAAAACATATGATTTTATCCAATTAAAAAATAAATAAACACCACTAAATGGATGGTTCTATATTTCTTATAGATTTTAGGTACTCCCACAAAATGGAAAGGTGGAAAATTCCTGTTGTTTTTTTTTTTTTTCAATATATTCCCTTGGAGGAGCTAACCGAATACCACTATACACAGTTCATCTACATTTCATTACTAACAGCTATAAACGGTTTTAATTTCCTCGAGTTAAATATATGTACTACCTTAACGACGGATAAGGCAGGGAGATTTTTTCTGGAACGTCTTTGTGTTCCTCTCGACTCTTAACCAACCGCTGCAGACCTTTAAAGAGGGACCCGGTTACCCAAGTGGTTGAAGAGGTTCTCAGAAGTAGGGGCGATGATAAGGACAGGATGATATATTTTTAAAATCGCTCTTTTGGATTCAGGAAACCCAAGAAAGAGACTGAAACTTTATTTTCTAAAACATGTTCGCCAAATATATTGGGCTGCTATATATAGACCACCACTGGTCTCATTTTTATAATAATCAGAGTTATAATAATTATAAAACGATTTTTCTTTTCACAAGTTTACAATAATTTATTATTATATTATAACAATTTCATTAATTTGTTACGTTTGATTATTTCCAACCAACTCCAAAAAAAGGAGTTTCTCATTTCGGCATGCATGCATTTTTATATATAATTTATTTTTTCGTATACATAATTTTTTATACAACTTTTATTTGCTTTCACTATTGTAAATCAAATCTTGTAATCAAATTGTAGCATCCTTCTGACTATCCAATCTAGCTAAAATTTGGTACAAATGCACAAACCCGATGACAATACAATATTATGGTGTCATTGAGTTGCGAGTAGTCTGATGATGAATCAGACTGATGAACGAGTGGTCTGATCTTGGTACACACCTTTCTTATATGTCTGCTAGAGATTTCTTGGGGGTTTGGTGTATTACCCAATACTTTATAGAAAACCGTTCGTTACTTTATAGCTAACGGTCGTTAGCTGTTTAGAACGGCATAGCTAATTTTGACGAAAATTGGTAAAACGCTTATAAACCAGCTAACGACTCCTTAGGAATGTATTAGCCAACACTTATAGAAGGTAAGGCATCAATGTTGATCATAATAATAATATATGGTGCGAAGCAGGATTTTTTATAAGTGCTAAAAAAGCCTTTATACGTCTTTAACACTAAAAAGTGAAAAATGAAACACTTAATTATTCTTTTTAGAAACAACGCTTTTAATCGATATAAATGATTTTAAAAAATGAACATGATAAAGTCATTGTTAAATAATTTTAGATAGAATAAAAGAACTTTTCTTAATTTTTAAGGATTTTTTACTTCCTTGTACGAAGTAAAGGAAGTATTGTAATCGCGAAAATTTTCGGTTTTCAGATTTCAACGGAAATATCCATTATGACCATCCCTGAATCCATTTTGACTAGTTTCGTCGTTGCGTCTGTACGTACGTACGTACGTTCGTATAACTCAAAAACGGTTAGCCGTAGAAAGTTGAAATTTTGTATTTAGGATTGTTTTAAAATCTAGTTGTGAACCTACCTTTTTGGTCACTACTTAATCATCGGAAGTGGTACTTTACTTGAAGGTCTAATTGATTTCCATCAAAAATTATATTCAAATATAATGTAAAACATCTCAAATTGGGTAAATAGGACTTTTATATCGATATAAATGTATTTACTAGATTTTGGTTAAAATTCGTTAGCCGAAAAGGTACTTTACTTGAAGTTGGGACGCAGAGTGTCAATCTTCGGAAACTATTAACCAAATTCAGTATCGCTTTTTGAGCCACAGATTTATAAATTAATAGGCGTACAAGGAAGTCATGTGTTGCCCACATCAGATATTTTTTCTTTAGAATGATTACCGTTACTGTCGCATTCTTGTAATTGTAACATTTCAATGTATGGTGAGTGGTACGTAACATTTCCATTAGTAGTTACTTTACAGTTCTGTTAAGATAAAAAAATCGTTACCTCACATAAAAATGTTAGGTAGTGCAGTTATGCTACTAGTTCACCATTAAACGTTACATAAAGCTTACCATTTACCGACGCATTCGCAGTAGCTTCCCGAAGTGAGACGGTTTCTTTTTAGGGCATTGCTGGAGTTCTTCCTCTCTGAAGCTTTCTAAGGTAGTTAGATACCTATTCCAGCTCGTTACGGGGATGTGAAAAATGATCATCATTATCTCCTTGACAAGTTTAGGATATGTTCTATTTTTAACTTCAAACATGTCGTACAATAGATAATTCTGTTCCGTCTTTGAGAGTGAAATGTCAATAATTGTGGTTGGGTATATAGTAATTGTGGTTGGATATATAGTTTATATAGTGAATAGTTAATGTGGTGCCTCTTGGAGGGGTGAAGTTACTAGCCCCATATCAGCCATTAGCTCGGAGTTAGCTTAATTATTCCAGGATAGGGAGGGTTTGGAATTAGAGGAGTTGTGAGCCACTTGGTTGAGTGTTGGGGTCCTTGCAGAACATCCGAAGATCAATTTCGATCTTGTCGATTTGAAGCTACCTCTCGACATAGTTGTGGGAAACTTTGCAAAACTGTTATAGTGAATCTTTGATTTAATTATAGATATTCTGTAAAGATCTTAATTTGAGGAGCTAATTCGACCATCAACTTCAAAAATCATTAGAACTCCTGAGGACATATCGACGCTGTTTTTTGAAAAAGGTGTAAGCGCCATTTAGCAAACTTTACAAGAAACACATGAAACGTTGTTTCTCTAAATAACAATATATTTTTTTAAATTTTATTCTTTATCGTATTCAGTAAGAGTTTATTAAGATGACGAAACTTTTATAATAACAATACGATAGTAAAGGATGAACAATCTAATTAGGGATTGATAAATTATTTGCCACATCTCTAATTTCGTTTTTATTGAAAACTAGTTTCAAATGTTCTTCAGTTTTAAAAACACACAAATGTTATATAAATTTATATTACATATAATTTAATACGTATAATAATACCAAACTGTATTTTAAATTGCTTATTTTTGAATTTTTGTGTATTTTTAGAACTGAAGATGAATGTATAAAATTTGATACTAATTTTCAATAAAAACAAAATCATAGAAGTTGCAAATAATTTATCAAGCCCTAAATATATTTCAGGACTTTTAGCATTGGTCAAGGCCAGAGTGACGCCTTAGAGTCATCAGTATCTAGTGCTTACGCCATCAATAGTGGATTTTTAGACCATTTCTAATTATATTTTCGATATATTCTGAGCGGCAATCCTAAATTTAAAAAAAACACATCGAAATCTTAATAGATCTTTAAAAACACAAGTTTGCCATATTATGAGTAATGTTGTAAACTGCTTCTTTAGACTATTAACTAAAATCCACCGAGAAATAAAACGGAAAATAATACCTCAATATCTGTTAAAATTGCCTCTAATAATAATAATATTTTTTATTTCATGTTTCCAAAGCACCACTTAATCTGTTTATTTCATGCAATGCGTTTCTTATCTAAACTTGACGTAAGTAGTCTTATCTTATTCATTTTCTTTGTCTGCAGTGTGTTGTATATAGAGACTGGATTTTGTGCTGTAAAAAAAAAACAGTAAAAAATTCAAATCGTGCATTAAGAACCCAAAAAGTGTAAAATTATATATATATATATATATATATATATATATATATATATATATATATATATATATATATATACACAATTTTCCACATGTTGGGTATTATATATAATACCTGAAACGTGCAATAATCACCATTGTTGTATAATTTGTGATAAATATTCAGGCATAAATATATATATTAATAAATATATAAATTATAAATACTAATTTTGAGAAGTTTTGCATTATATTTTAATATAATGTTTGATGGATATCAATTAAGACCTTCAAGTAAAGTACCACTTCCGATGATCATACGGTAACCAAAAAGGGAAGTTCACAACTTGATAACTTGATTTTACAACAATCCTAAATACAAAATTTTAACTTTCAACGGCTAATCGCTTTTGAGTATGCGAGATACGCACGTACGTACAGACGAACGTACGTACAGACATCACGACGAAACTAGTCAAAATGGATATTTCCGTTGAAATCTTAAAACCGAAAATTTTCGCGATTACAATACTTCCTTTACATCGTACAAGGAAGTAATAACAATTTATTTCGCATGTTTTGTGGGGTGAGCATAGACCTTATCTAAAAAAAAAACAGAACTTGAGGAATATATAATACAAAATAGTCTTCGCTATAAATTATTAGAAAACAATGAAAGCGTTTTATCCTAGCAACAACTGTCAGATGTTGACAAAAAGTGATATGTACCTA
Organism: Rhaphigaster nebulosa; assembly: GCA_948150685.1. NCBI lineage: Eukaryota > Metazoa > Arthropoda > Insecta > Hemiptera > Pentatomidae > Rhaphigaster > Rhaphigaster nebulosa. The sequence continues at coordinate 75,045,762 of OX411309.1, read as the reverse complement.
TTCAGAAATATAAATTTAAAATTTAACAAAAAAATATAATCACACAAAGAAATAACGTTATCAAGTAAATATAACTTATGAAACAAATAAGCATTAATTTTTCATTCTTTTTTTTTTCATTCTTTCTCACCCACAGTAAACCTGTGAGAGAGCCGTTTATTGAATTAACATACATGCTCCATGCTTATTAATTAATGATTATTAATTAATTTTAATTAATAAAAAATGATGATTTTGTGGATGATGATGATGATGATGATATAATAACCAAAATGTGTAAAATTGTGTATATATGCACAATTTTACACTTGTTGGCCTCTTAGTGCACGATTTGAATTTTTCACTGCTCGATTTTCGGTTTTTTACTGCACGAAAATTCATTCTCTACTTATAATCCATTTTAAGAATATTTACTATATTTCTCGTTTATAGTTTTATTAATATTTATTGTGTTAAATTTTTTAATGACTTTCAAGTTCACTTATTGTGTATTTTGAGTGTAATTATCGTGAATAGGGGAAGAAAAGGGACAACCAATAACGTGCTCGGTGTCTTTTTGCCTTTAAACTAGCAACACTCATAACACCTGCTGCCTCAGTCTCAAGTTAAAATGAACTGTTATCGTAATATATGGCCTCGATACCATGGCGAATTTTAGATAATACCTATGTTATAATGTATTACTCAAAAAAATAATTAATTCTGCAATAATTGAAATACATTTAATAATATAATTGAATGGAGTATGTTTTTCCATAATCATCCGAAATTACAAAAATTATTGCTGCCTGCCTCAGAGTAAACTAGTTTGGTGATAGTTTTATTCATGTAGCAACGAAATCCAGACATCAATTACAAATTTCATATTTCAAACGCTGATTGAATGGTTGAGGTATTCCATTTTTACGGCCGAGTCTGAATTTCATCTCAGTAATTCGATCCTTAACAAGAGTGATTATTCACAATAATATGATGGATGTACTCCAATATAACGAATCTGCTTCTGAAATCGTTTACAAATTTAATTGGGGATTGGTAAATTATTTGCCACTTCTATAATTTTGTTTTTATTGAAAACTAGTTTCGAATATTATACATTCATCTTCAATTTTAAAAACACAAAAATTCAATAATAGGCAATTCAAAATATAGTTTGTTATTATTAGACATATTAAATTAAATGTAATAGAAATTAGTATTATAAATCATTTATGAATTATGAATTTAGGTAAGACAAGAAATCAAATACACGTTGGTACTCACCAAGGTTTAAATAGATTATATCAAACAGAAAATTGTGTATTGGTTTGTTCTCGCACTAAACTAGCAATGAAAGAAAGTCGGGTGTTTATAGGTAACGGTTTAAGGGTCGGGGTTTTTCCACTAATTCCGGTGTGTAATTGTTTTTTTCTGTTATAGATGGGAATAAATTTAAGATTGAACTATTGGAGATATTTATTTGGTCGTTTAAGCAAAAGTTTGTTTTCAATAAAAACAAAATTATAGAAGTGGCAAATAATTTATCAATCCCTCATTAGATTGATCCTTCTACACCATCATGCGGATGTCAACTCTTCTTAAATTTGTTCAGGTAGAGCAGTGTTTACCAAAGTGCGGTTCCCGTACTCCCAGCGGTACGGGAAGAGTTTGGTGGGAATACGCTCTGAACGAGGCTTTGAACATAGACAAAAATAGATGTGGTTTTCATATCCAAGTGAAGTTGATTTTGCAGCATTTCTAGACTTTAAGTTGAAAAGAATGAAAAGTGTTTTGGAATCGCAGGGAAACAAACTATGACGATCCGTCGTCTCAGCATAAACAGTTTTATCCTTCTCATTGGTCCCAATAAATGTTATTTATAATATAATTTTTATTTATATTTTATTATGAATGAATTCTATTTTCATTGATTATTATTTTTTTATGTACTAAAAACCGAAAAAATAAATATATTTTGATTGTTACTAAACTATATGAATTTTTTTTTTTTGTTACGAAAATTATACAAGAGGTACGCTTATGTCGAAAGTTTGGAAAACACTGTTGTAGAGAGAAACAGAACATAATTATAAAAAAAAGTTTCGGTTTTTCAATCTATTTAAAATGCATTAATTAAATTTTAAATATATTTTTTCTTTGTCAGAAATGAAACTAAAGTTAACTCATTACTTTCGATTGAACTAGGACGATGATTTTGGCGGATGTGACTGTTCAGAATCAGAAATTATGCAAGACTGATTGCGGTCAGGAAGTCCTTGGTGAGTTTTTTTTTTCTATAAGGAACTAACGGAACAGAACAAGTCGTAAATTTTGCTCAGTTGGAATCCTTCAGGATCCAATCGATCTAGGATGTCTCTGCCACCCGAAGAAAGGAGAGCGAAGGCATCAACCAGTGTTATTGATGTTAATACAGTGTTAGTGCTGTTACAGTTTAAGGCGATATGTGATGATCATAATTGTTCTTTCTTGTACAGCATAGAACAGATTCATCATCACAACCAACACCTCTTAGATTACTAAAACACATAGTACGTTGAAGATTCCGGAAAAAGGCAGGGCATTTTTTACCCTTTGTATGTAACAGACGTTATAAAGACGTGAAGGTTGAAATGGCTTTTTAATAATTTGAAGTTTTAAAAATAGGAGAATATTGTTTATTTGTTAGCTGATAAAATAGTAGAAACTGTTAATTAGAAACAAATACGATTAGCGGTACAATTACATCCAAATAGATTGACTATTGTCTCAGTTACACGATCAATATTATTCAACTTGGTATATATATATCATACATGTCAATATTATTGTTATAATACAGCCCTCAGGATGTCAGTATATTGAGGAAATTCTATATTGAATCAATAATATTGACCTTGACGTAAGACATACTCGTATCGACATCGAAAATTGTTAAATTGGGCTTGATTATCCCGGTTATCAGGGGCATAGGCAGGCAGAATTTTTTTCGGGGGATTTAAATTTTGTTGGGGGGAGTGAAGGATTTAATAAGAAAAAGGTATGTAATCACCTGGATGTCTATAATCGGCAAATTGGGAGTAAGTTTTAAGGATGAGTATGAAAATTAGATCAAAAATTATTATTAATAATTACCAAAAATATTACTTAAAATACAAACTTTTTTTTTTTTTGGTACATTGCGGGGAGGATATATTTCCCAACCCCCTTCTCTGCCATGCGTACGCCAGTGCCAGTTATATATAATAAGAGTAGGTAAGATAAAACATAGTTGGGAGGAGGGGGGAAGAAGGCGCGGTCAGGAAAGAAATGCACCTTGAGTTAATTAATATACTTCTTGAATGTGTGCCGACGTTTCAGCCTAATTTGTAGGCCTTCCTCAGGATTGAATCTACGACAGATAATAGTTAGTAAACGATCAATCATAAGAGTATTTTATCAACTAACAAGGTACTTTCAATTTTTTAAAGGGTGGTTTTTAAGTGGGCGGCATTATTCTTTATATATATAGGTTTTCTGTTGCTTTTTTTTTTCTAGCTGTTAAAAACGAAATCTTACTTTAAAATTTAATTTATTTTATAATTTTGAAATATGACATTGAAAACAATTGTATTTTTTATTGTTTTTAATTCTCCACTCCTTTAGTCACATTATCTATAAAATTTCATTTTATATTGGCTTATAATAGTCACTATTTTTTTAAAAAAACTTACAAAATTACAAGAGTGCGAAAAGATGTCAGTAAGAATTAATTTACAATGATAGTAAAGGGAAGGATGAACACTCTTCTTATTAAGTTTTTAAAGAATATTGACAATATAAAATAAAGTTTTATAGATTATGTGACTAAAAGAGTGGAGAATTGAGACAAATGGGTTGAAGGGGAAATTTCCTGAAACGTTGATAAGGATGTTAGTGTAAAAATCTCATAATAATTTTTGATAAAAAAACAGTATAAATAGGAAGAAATTTGATTTCATACCCAAAATTAAAATTATTTTTAAAATAAGATTCTTCCATAATAAGAAAAAAAAAAGATAAATATTATTTTATATTATGTATACTTTTCCTTCCTATATCTCAATTTTAAACTGTTATGATTAGATGTTTTTCGTTGTAGCATTCATACTTAGGAACTACATTTTTTTTTCTAGAACTTGTGCTAGTTTTGAAAACTACTCAGACTTCTCGCCTTCTCTTATTCTCGTTTGTTTTCTCCTAATCTTTCTAATGTCTTTCTGAGAAAATCGCTTGCTGTGCTGAATAATGCAGATTATTACGTGTCGTGACGAGAAGCGTAAAAGCAAGGTGATTTTGTGACCGTGGCTTCTCGTTTTGAGGGGAGTTTTCCTTTTTTCAAAATTACCAGGTCAGTGCCAACAAGTAGTTTTATTAAATTAGAGTGCTATTTTTCCATTCATTTGCAAGTAAGTGTAAACCATGTGATAGACCCACCAGCAATAAGCGGTTATAAATCATGAAGGAAATGTCTTCTAACCATAGTATACGATATATATATATATATATATATATATATATATATATATATATATATATATATATATATATATATATATATAGTGTGCACACACACTATTAGGTTAGAGATAATTATGTTGTATGCTTAATGCCTATAAAATAAATGTATTTAAAAAAATATATAAATACCTACCTATAGCTTTCTTTCTTCGATTAAAGTGTATTGTGCATGTATTTGCTGTCGATAAATAACACATGTATAAATGAAAATAGTTGTGCGCGATTTCGGCATCGAAACTTTCGGTTCACTAATAATTTTATTTTTTACGTCAAACCATTACAATATTCCAAAAAAACAAGAGAAGAATGAATATGGTAGTAAAAAGTTGTAAATTAGGGGTAATAACCCTTGCGCCGTATATCTTTCTTTGTAAATGTTTGTAAGAAGCAAACTTTTTTTCTATTCTATTATATACTTGTAATATCGACAGTTATGGAATAGCACTTGTGGCTTTATGTGTCACATAATTTGTAATATCTATGTATTTATAAATAATTGAAATAACACTTATCTTTTAACAGAGGATAATAAAAATATAAGAGACCCGAGTCAAAAACCGCCGATATACACTTGCTTTTGTGTCTAACACGTTCGTTAGTTTTCCATACCTTGTTGAGGTAGAAGAAGCTTTTTACAGGTGTCTTGTTCATTGTGTCTTGTTGTGCCCGTCTTCCTATAACCTGTATTGTACACGCCTCCTCTTCTACTCCCACCACTTATTTTAGACATAAGCCACAGTTCCTTATACTTTTATTTTTTAAATATTTTTTATCCCATGAGTCAGCATATGTTAGTAGTAAGGAAAAGTAGCAATTTATAATAATAATCACTTTACTTGCTACCCGCACGGCATTACCCGTGAAAAGAATTGCAAGTAAAATACCCTCCCATTTTTTTATTTTTATTTTAAAGCTTGTACTATTGTAAATGTGATTTTATTACTTATACTATCATAAGTTATTAGGAAAAAATGTGTTTTTTTTAATTAAGTCATATTTCTTTAATTTTTTTCAAATTGAAACTTGCATTCTGAAAACATTTTTTAAAGGCACTTAGACTCTTTTAGACTAGAGGAGTGAGGGGGCAGCTAGACCTTTAAAGAAAGAGCAGGTTACCAACAAAAATTTTGGCTGTAAATATTTTAAGTCCAAAGCTCTGAAAATTTTTCTCGGTAAATGACTGATTGTTTAGAATTCGTCTCATTTCATTTAGACATTTTATAGGAGCATAATCAAAATGATACTAAATTTGTCAAAACGGCAATAAAGCTTCACTTTTTTTTCCCTTAATCTCCGATTTTATTAACAAATGATGCTTTCACACAATAATTTCACTCTTGTTAAACTTGTTTTTGTAGTGAACTTACTTCCACGTGTATGACAACGATTTTAAAATTACCTATTTTTTAAAATAGTTTTCCTCATTTCTCTCCTCAAGGGAAACATTTCGAAAAATTTAAGTCCATGTTATCCTTTTCGAATAAAATTACATTCTTAGCTCTCAAAGTGTTGGTGACTGGGTTAAATATCGTAGAATGTTAATATTTAAGAGTATCGTCTGAATGGAGTTTATATAATATTACGAAAACCAAAAAGTAACATACCCAACAGTTGCATAACATCATAAGAGCATGGTGAATGTATGTATCCCTCGTAAAAATAAACGATGATAACAGCAATTAAATGATCTAATATCGATTTAGTGTTCAACAATCTACCGCATCCATTTTAGTTCACATTCTCATTAATTACAATGCATTTGTAGCTGATAATTCGAACTTTTAAATATATAATAATATCTTTTAATTGTTTAATATATTGACAGAAAGGTTTCTCCCTCTGTACTGAACCGTTTACCTCTCTGTTCTAAGTTTAAATGTCTGCGTGTGACATTTTGCGGTTTATTGAGTTGTAAGCATACTGGAGTCCGTTATTAGTTATATTGGCTTCTACCAACCGGTAGTAGGACCAATGTGTCAAGAACATTCTTTTATCAACTACTACCTAGTAATTTTATATAAATTACTAAAATAAATCGATAATCTAGAGTGAAAGTAATTTCCACAACATCAATATTATAAAGACCAATAAAGGCAAAGCTATTGATAATAATTTACATAAATAGTTTACATTGAAAATTATTATTTTAAAATAACAATTTATATGCATATAAATTTATAAATTTTAATATATATATATCCATAAATTGTTATTTTAAAACAATGATTTTCACTGTAATCTATTTATGTAAATTATTATCAATAGCTTTGCCTTTATTGGTCTTTATAATATTGATGTTGTGGAAATTACTTTCACTCTAGATTATCGATCAGTTAGCTTGTACGTTCCTCTCATCTTCCATTTATCGTAATTTTCTTGTTCTTTGTGCAGCGAAGTAGGCCTAATTATGATGAGTAATGGGAAAAGGGAAAACTGCTAATGGGAAAATAAAGAGAATTTTCTCTCCTCGAAAGTGTTGCTAATTTGTTGCTGCGTCGCTAAAATCACGTAATGTACAAGAATGATTGAAGATTTAGATTTTAATAGCAAGCGTATTTTTAAAAAAAAATCTTTTTGTTTTTGTTACGAATAGTGTTATTAACTATAAAAAATATATTCGTATTCACTTTAAAATGGGTTATTCATTAAATTATGTTAACTTGATATCGTTGAGGTAAGATTGTTTTCTTAAATTCTTATTAAATTTATATTCTTGTTGATGTGATCTTCTTTTTCTAGAAAGTTACTATTGATAGAATGGCTTTTTCGACCTGTGGATGTTGTGTTGAAAGCATGCTTACAAGAAAAATTAATGAACAAACGTTATAGATATTCGATGAACACGTGTAAAAAAATAATAATAAAATTATAGATATGTCATAATAAATGGTATGATTTTTACTTCCTTGTACGAAGTAAAGGAAGTATTGTAATCGCGAAAATTTTCGGTTTTCAGATTTCAACAGAAATATCCATTTTGACTATCCCTGAATCCATTTTGACTAGTTTCTTCGTGGCGTTTGTACGTATGTTCGTTCGTTCGTTCGTATTTCGCATAACTCAAAAACAGTTAGCCGTAGAAAGTTGAAATTTTGTATTTAGGATTGTTGTAAAATCCAGTTGTGAACCTCCTTTTTTGGTCAGTGCTTAATCACCGGAAGTGGTACTTTACTTAAATGTCATAATTGATTTCCATCAAAAATTATATTAAAATACTTTGCAAAACTTCTCAAATTTGGTATTTATAACTTATATATTGATTTAAATTACATACTAGATTTTGGTCTAAATTGGAAAACCGGAAACGGTACTTGAAAACATCTCAAATTTGGTGAATAGGACTTTTATATCGATATGAATATATTTAATATATTTTGGTCAAAATTGGTGAGCCGAAAAGGGTACTTTACTTGAAGGTCATAACAAGCTTAAATCAAAAATTATATTTAAATTAAATTCATAAATCATATGTTTCGGTAATAAAGGTTATAATCGCAATTTGGTTTCCAATCCAATTAAACATTTTTATTGTTTTAAGTGTTAAAATTTAGTGTAAAATACTGGTTTTTCTTCCTATTTGTGTGTGTGTCTATAGACGGATGTCGCGAAGCCGAGTGTTGTTTTTGAGATACTGCGATCTTCGGAAACTAGTAGCCAAATTCAGGATCACATTTTGAGCCACCGATTTATAGTTTAATAGGTGTACAAGGAAGTCATGTGTTGTCCACATCAGATATTTTCAGTTGTTATAAGAAAATAATTAATGACAATTAATTTTGGTGATTATGATTTTTCTTTAAACATTTAAAGAATTGGTCAATGGCGAAAATCATTTTACTTTAATTCTTAACAAGGAAATATGGAATCAATAGAAGTACTATTATCCGTAATTAGTTTGGAAATTAATTGTCTAATCTTAAACAGGCTAAGGTGCCCTACTTTTTTTCCCATTAGGGTGTCTCATGGGAATTTCTCTCATGGTAGATGATTTGCTGTATACCTGTATAATATTGGATGGAATAGTAACGAAACAGCTTAGAATTATTCTCAATGCGATTTGTTGGATGTTTTTAATGTAGGCAGTAAATGAAAAAATTTCTTCAAGGCGAGAAAATTAATATATTATATAAAATTAAAACAAAAATATATATAAAACTATAAGTTCAGATCAAATTAAAAAATCAAACACATTAAATCATTTGAAATCAAAAACTGTTACTAGAATTACATTATATCAATACTACAAAGAAATAATTTGTCGAAGTGTTAGGCGGTATACTGCAGTGCATATTAGAAGAAAATGATTAGCAGTAGATAAACCGTAGTATTAACTTCAAATTTACATTTAATTTTTACCTCTATTGCTGAAGATTCTAGCGTATAAGATCTAAGATTTTCTTTCCACGGCTCATGATAAAAAAATACACACGTAAGAGATATTCAGATGAGCAAATCGCTTAAAACTGATAGCACATTAGGAGTGTACTAGTGAGAAAAACGCTCAATCTAATCCATTGAAAGACAAAAGTAAAACCGTATTGGATTTAAGTTGAACATTAAAGAAAAACGGCAATAACAATAACAAACGCTAAAGGGAAAGTAGACAAAAGTATAAACTGATCAGATGAAATATGATTAAAATATGAATGTTTACTTCCAGACTTAAGCGAAATGTTCACGGCTATTCCTCTCCCGCCTTAAAAGGTAACAAAAGGAAATAATATCTGAAATGGCTATAACTCCATCTGCATTTTTTAAAATTATTTGTAGCGCTTTTAAAAATTTATTTAGATTTACAAATGCAACAAAGAAACAATAAGTAAATGTGCCTTATGAAATTTACTTTTTAAATTAGACTATAAATTAAATTTGCGATCATAATGATAGTGACAGATGTGACTTCCTCATTGTCGGAAATAGCCAAGGTCCAGCAAACGGTAGCAAGTCCTTGCCAGAAGCAGCACAAGGCCCGCCATCAACCTTCCCCGCTGGTTGTTGAACTCGAAACAAGCAAACACTTTAGCACCAACCTTACTCGGATATATCCTTATTTTACGGTGCCCTTTTAGAGCAACATTACTTCTTTTCTTTTCTTTTCATTTGTCTGCTCTCCCAATAATCGACATTGATCTCTGGAGGGAAAATGGCCTTCTGGGATTGACATCAAAGCATTCTTTCTTCTAATTACCATTCCTCAGTTGCAACATTGGCTATTCCTGAATGTAGTTAGCACGAATAGCTCTCGATATCAAGTTTTTTTCTCCACTTTAGCCGATGCTATTCGCCAAGATTATGTAACATCAAGTGACAAGACCAGTTCGGAAAATGATTTTTATATAACAAATAATTTGATTCAATTCGTGTCGATATCTCCGAGCACGTACGAAATTAATTTTTATTACAAAAAATATTAATTTTTTAACTTGGACCGCTTAACTTGGTTTATGTTATATAAGAGTCTATTGTTAATAGATCTCAGTTGGACTAATTGTTTTTTTGATACAAGTTACTGTCGTTGCATACATTTTTGTACAACGAATTCGTGGCGCCTTCGATGCCAATATTTTTTCAAAACGTATGAAATTACTCAGTTCATCAGTCAATAATAAGTACATAATCAAACTTAATTATTCGATATGAGGCGTGGAGATGCAAAAGGAGATAAATCCGAATTTGTCAATTTTTCAGAAAGTGTATGTGAACGATGCAATGATTTAGGTATGATTCAGGTATTTACCCAAACTTTAAACATAAAATTATATTGAATTTAGCACGTTGAAGCACTTGCTGTACACGTGTCCATCTTAAAGAGGAAATTAAAGAGTGTGTAAAAGATTAATATTAAAAATAGCAAAACATGGATTTATCCTCTTTTGTATCTCCACGCCTCAAATAGTGTATTGACATAGAACAGAACTTAGCGTGACATTGCGAAATAATTTCCTTTCAGATACTTGTCATTATTGCCCCAAAATAATAATCAATATATAATAAAAATACAAAGTTATCCAATATTTTATTTTCCAATGAAACGTTCAAGAAAGTGAAATATTATTAATATGATATAGGTGTTTCGTCCGTGTTTTTATTTTATTATTATATTTATGCTAATTTGTTATTATATTTCTTTTCTTGTATTTTTATAGATAGATCGTGTTATCCATAATTTATGCTACATAAGGTATTGATGTTTACTTTTCTAGGACGATTATTCATTGTTTACCATGCTTTAGCATGTAATAATATCCAGAATTATATATAATATATATATATATATATATATATATATATATATTTATATATATATGTATATTTATTTTTATATATGATTATTTAATTATTTAATATAAATGGCAGACATTGCCTGTGATAAATTTTACTTGGGATCTGTTCTGTATCGCAAGCATTTTTTCTGTATATTCCTATTCCTATTTCTTATATCTTTTTTTATCGTCTGTATTTTGTCAGTATTATTGTCATCACACTAGCAATGATAATTTTATACGCAGAAGAAGTTTGGTATTGATGAGCAGCCAGACATTTCAGTCAATAAATGCTGTAACAATGACGATTTTTTTTTAAATTCTTAATATCATTTATTTTGCATCTTGGAATAGGGGAAGGATTTATGATTTGAAATAATTTTTCAACGATTTGACGTCATCGAATGTAAAAAATTTCGTTGTTTCTTTCGATCACGCGATTGAATTTTCAACAGAATCGAATTGCAGTATTAGTTGTTAAATATTTTTACTTTCCAGGTGGTTAGGGGCAGTCTTATTTCACTCCTAAATTATCCTGGACAAAAGGCTAGCCAGTAGCTATTAGTTTGCTCTCTAATCCGAAAAATTTAGGTGACGAAACACGATTTCCTGTCTGCGTCCTAAAGGCCTGTAGTAATAGCAGATTCTGGAAAAGTTTTGTCATACAATCGATTTTTCATGGCGACTTTCCTTATTGATTTCACGTACAATGGTGGAAAATCATTTGTTTCCCAAGAGATTGTTTATGGATGTTGGCTTTTAATTGAGCCTATAGGACATTTAACCGTTTACAATTGTCATTGACACTGTAAAAGTTGAACCCTGGGAAGTATAATTTTTTCAAATATTTGATTGTTTCGTAATTTAGTCATAATAAAAAATAAAAACCTATTTTATTTAATGGTAGAAAAAACATAATATTGGTTTTAGTTGATCCGCATGATGGCATAGAAGGATCAATCCCTAGTTATATTGGTTTTAGCTTCACTGTCCCTTTGACTATAACTAATCCAAAATTGGTTTCCATTTTTTTCTGAGCGAATTCAGCCTCCTTTCGGTAACTGATTAGCTACTGAAATAAGCAAGTAGCAGTCCATTTTAAATAACTTCAGCTCACTGTTAACGCCCTAGAAATTCGATTCGATAGAAGTTTGCAGAAACTAGATTTTTTTAATTTGCTTTATATTTGTGCTGATTAGCAATGTGTTGTGAGAACATCTGTGATTGCTCTTACTTAAGATCCCAATAGACCTTCGAATGTTCTCTGACCCTAATTCTATGATCAATGAAAATTTATAACAGGCCTTGTTAGTGGAGTCATTACCAAGCGAGAAGGCTATTATCAAAATTTGCTTGTCTCTTAGGGGATCCAATAGATCGAGCAGTTACTATTCATAAATTTCCTGATGAAGTGTGAACTGAATATTAAATTTGCTTACACTAGACTCCTGATCGCTTATGCAAATACCGTTTAAACAAATTGTTTTCAGCCTCTATGAAGACATGAATTATGAAGTACTGACGTAATCGGCATGGGCTCGTTTACCCACCATTTGTTTACCCTGACAGCTTATCTTTCGCATCAACGAAAATGTTACCCCTCGTGTGTTTTTATATGGGCATTTCTAAATTATAGCGAGACAATTATTTTTATGGGAAAACGAAAAGAATGCTTGGGTATCAACACCTTTATTCAAATCTTGGCAGAAATCAAATGAATTGGTTTTAGATTTTCTTCTTCTTGAATGAGGCAATCATGGTCTCCGTTGAAACCCAATAATTTTAATCTATATTTATTTTTTCTAGACGTTTCGGAGAGGCTATGTCCCTCTCTTCAGCATTTAACTAATATCCTGGTGATGTTGGGTTAGTTAATTAGTTTTACTACGCTAAAGAGACATCACTGACGTGTTAGAACCTGAAGAGGGGAACGAAGCATCTCCGATACGTCTTAGAAAAATAAAAATAGTTTAAAACTATCGGGTTTTAATTGTGACCTTGAGACAAACTAGAGAAGATATCCTTTAATATAGAAAGTCAAATATAGAAAATAATTAAGAATCTTAATTTTTCGTAATTTCAATTAAACTTTTTTAATTATTTTTTGATCACTGATAATATTCCACTCTAATTTACTGAAGAGAATCTGCATTTCACTTTTTCAATAAATTTACTTTGCTTATAAAAGTTTGCTTACGGCTTAATAGTCGTAAGCCTCGTAAAGAATTGTAAGCCTTGCGAAAATTCCTCAGTTTCGTTTAAGTACAACTCCATAAATACTGAAGTGCTTTTGGTAGAATGACTTTCGCGAATACAAAATGACTTTTATACATTCGAAATTTAGATCTGCTGTAGATAGCAAACATTCAGTAAATGCGCCATAGGCATACAATAAAACTGGAAATAAATCTTTCATAAACATCGCAAGCTTTCATAACTAAGAAAAGAAATAAAATAGTTGCACCGTAATTTATCAGGTTTTACGAAATTATTATATTGCTGTGTTTTTGTGATAAACTTGTGACTGTTTCCATTGTTTCTTATTGTATTATTTTGGTTTAATAATGAAATTGTGACCAATGATGATGTTATTCAATTGAGTTATATATTGTGGCATTACGTAAATGCTATTAAAAAGTATCGTTACTAAAAATTTCAATTTTGATTAAAATGGTAGCTTTTAACTTAAAAAATAAATATATAATAATAATTGTTACGTTTACTTGTTTAATTTACTAGTAATTTTTTTTATTTTATGCAAATACCGTTTAAACAAATTTTTGTCAGCCTCTATCAATATCAATAAATATGAATTAATAGTTTTTTTCTGAAAAAACGTTATGATTTTAATATTTTTGTATTTGTTTGTGTATTTTATGTTTTTATTTATTAAAGAGTTCTCAGAAATTTATATCGAATTCAATATAGTTAAATAATTAAGGGAGTTAAGATAAAAAAAATTAAGATTAGGAACTAACTGAGTTTTTTTTTTCTTGAATTTATTCTAAAAGTAATTTCATTCTTGCGTTAGAAATAATTTTATTTAATTTTCTAATGGATAGAAAATTATTATTTGATACTTTAGAAATGTAATCATTTAAAAAAAAATTCCTACCTTTTTTCTATCGTATTTCTTTTGCCAATATTCATATTTAATACTACATTTGTTTTATATATACCGCCACTAGGATATACCTGCTACCTTAAGCTCATTGTTTACCACTTTAAAATAAAACATAAAATTCGTGCTATAAATTCGGCTTAAATTACTACTTAAGAGTCATTAAACTCTAAATCAATAAAAAAAAAAAATATAAGACACTAGATTTTTCAAAATGTGTATAATTTGGTATTTATTCATTCTACTAAATTTGCATTTTGTGCATGGTGTTCTTTACATAAATTTAGTCGAAAAATCAGAATTTCATATTTTTCCCATTTTTAGTTTTTTTAGTTATAAATTAAAATAAAACAAAAACCAAACAAAATCGATTGTTTTTGACTCTTTATGAATTATTGAAAAGCTTATGACTCCAAATATATTTGTCCCAGAAATTTCAAAACAGTTTTTAGAATTACATGAGCTTTAATTTGATCTGTATCTTAAAATCATAAAAAATAAATAAAAATATATTGAATTCCGAGACATTAAGTTCCAGACCATTGGTTGATTTGACATGTATTCTCTGAAACTGCAGATGTTAAAACCATTTTTTTTTATGTTTTGAAATTAATTTAGAAAATGATTAATGAAATAAGTTTGATATTATTAAACATGAAATTAAGTTTTTGAGCTGAACAATTTAATTTTTTTTTTTCATTCAACAAGAATAATAATTGTTATTTTCCTTGTATATAGACGAAACGAAAAATAAATGTTTTTTAAGAAAATTTTATTTGTCTGTTTTTTCTACCTGGGGTGAACATTGTGCCAATAATTCTTTATCTGATTAATTAGTAATTTTAGCAAGGCAATATAATGGACTAAAATATATAACACTCAATGGCGAAAGATTTTTAACTGTAATTATGAATTAATTAATAGGTTTTACTTCATTAATCGCTAAATATTTAGTAAATGTACATACACCGCCTGATATACCTGAGTTGGATCTTTTGTTGAGTATTCTTCGCTTCTTGCTCTGAGAGCGCTAACCATAGGGACCATCCCCCCTCCTCGCTCCCCTTTCCCCAGGCTAACGACGTAAATTGCAGACTAAAAGCAGTAATGGAACAAAATCATAGAGCCATTAAACTGGCCCAAGGATTTATTTTGGGAAGATGTCCTTCGCTATTAATGTTATTGCCCGCCTGGCCTCTAACCGTGTGATCTTGAGCGGAATTCGCTTGTCATTGTAACGAATTCTCTCTGCTTGCTTTTCAAAAAATTGGGAATATGAGGCAACCGACCGTATTCCATTGTAATTTGTTCAAATTTTGAAAAGCAGTGATTTTTTTTTATTTTTCAATATTATCAGTATTATTATATATGTTTTATATTAGACTGGAGAGATGGGTTCTTAACTAGGATTCTGATTTTAAATTAATGTATAGCCATATACCAACGTATACCAATATCAATAAGCTTGCCCAAAACACTTTTTTTTTTACATTTGACACTTTCTGATGTTCTCTTATTTATTATTGCTACACTTACTTAGCGTTATGGAAAAAAAAAACAAAAAAACATTCCATTTGAAATTTTAGAGTTAGGTGCGCTAAAGTAGAAGTGAAGAAGGTTACGGGGGCGGTGTCATAAATATATACTTCATAATTCATAACAAAGGTCCACCGATTTTCATTCCGTTATTCCAAATACTCTCGAATCTAAAGGGGGTCATCCATGCCCTCTGGGATACCCTGTGTATACATACACAATATATATGTAGACTCAGACCATTACCTGGTAGTTACCAAGATGGCATGTTAGATTCATTAGGCACTGCGAAGAAATTATGACCAGGTGCACAGGTGGGACTGGGAGAAGATAAATACAGCGGAGATAAAAGGCATGTTCCGAAATTGCATGATCAAGAATGTAACGAATCAGTAAAAATAAGGAATGTTAAGAGAGAAAAATATCTGAATAGAGATACTCGTCAGGATCGCAAAGAGTAACAAGACGCAAGGACCCATGCTAAGCGAGTGTTGAGACAGAAAAAAGAAGAGCCTCTCTGGAGTTAAAAACATTGAAGAGGAATGGCTTAAGAATGAAACAAGAAAGTTTTTTGAGGATGCTAAGGCCATCAAAGTAGGATATTTTTATGAGTCAGGTACGCTGAAAGATAAAAATGGTAATCTGCTTGTTGTGGATAACGTGGTCCAAGAAAGATAGGAAGAGCATTTTCAGGAACTACTCAATCCTGCTGAAGGAGAAAAGGAAACCAATAGAAGTATACGAACAACGGAACATGATATTGATGAAGCCATCCCACCTGATTCTGACGACATCGAATACATTCTGGGAAAACTAAGGAATAATAAGTCTCCAGGATCAGATAGGATTCCTGAAGAGTTTCTCAAACAAGGCGGGAGTTGCCTCTCAGATGAGTTATGTAAATTAATATTAAACATTTGGGAATCAGAAAAGGTCTCAGAAGAATGGAAAGAGTCGCTCATTATCCCAATTTTTAAGAGGAAAGGAGATGCTATGGATTGCAGAAATTATAGAGGCATCAGCTTACTTAATTCTGGGTATAAAGTTTTCTCTATTGCTCTATATAATCGCATCGTCTCATACGTGGAGGGACAGTTCGAAGACTACCAAGATGGTTTAGGACAAATCGATCTACGATTGATCAAATCGTATTTGATCGCATCTATCTCCTTGTTCGCTCGAGTTCAACGTATGAAATGGTTGGGGCATGTCCTGAGGAATGGATGAAGCGAGAACTGCAAGAAGGCTTTATCATGGGAAGCCAGAAGGACTTAGGCCTAGAGGAAGACCGAAGTCTAGATGGATAGAGAAGATTTAAGGAAGAATGGGATATCCATCAAGTGTGTTGCCAACAGGGACGACTTGGCAAATGTCACTGAGCAGGCCAAGGACCGATACATGCGTCTGTCGCGCCAATAATGAATGAATATATAAACAGTATACATGTACTTGACGGGTATTCAAGTTATGTACGTGCATTAGTGAACATTTTACGTTTTACATAAATCGACAATGGATGCAAATACAATGTGAATATTGCCATGGATTTAAATTTAAAAATGGACAGCTGGGATCTGTTGTACAGCCGGAAAAGTTTTATTGCAATGAATCCACCATCGGATCCATTGAAAACTTTTATATCTGGTCAGATGTATTTATTCTTAAGATGTTTTGCATGGAATCATTACAGTGATAGTGAAAGCATGCCATCAAACATTTCTGAATAATTTTAACGGTGAAAAAATAATACTAATAATAATTAAAAACATAAACAGGCCCATTTCGATGATTCAAACGTTTATTGAAGTATAAAATTCATTTGGCTGAAAAAAACATTTGAAAATTGCAGTCAAGAAATGAAAATTAGGTTAATACCATTTATCCTGGCCGAAGCCGTGGCCTGATATTATATTATTATATATTATACTTATATTATATATTATTATTATATATTATACTGGCTAGTATATTATATTATTATAACTGCGACTACTTAGAAGGAAGAATAGTTGTATGGTTTTTAGAAAATAAAACAGAATATATAATGGTTATACAATCATTTAAAAGCAGAATGCCAGCAACTTATCTCCAGTCTGGTATCTATAGCAATTGAATAGCTTCATGCTAAAAAGGGGTTTTGTCAACTATTGACATTGTGACAAACCCCCTTTTAGCATTAAATGATTCAATTGCAACCTAGCTGGATAACCACAAATTTTTTTTCCCCCATGAATGACTTTAGGATTCATACCTGTTATTAAACTTGTTATTAACCACTATTAATTCATTTTAATTGACTATTTATATATATATATATTTATATATATATATATATATATATATATATATATATATATATATATATATATATCTATGATTAATATTGACCTTTAATATTTATGAATTATGGATTGATTCTATTTGTATATTTGATTGTTGTGTCTATTGTTGCAGGTATGTTAGCAACTCATGTTATTTAAAAGATGTCTGCAAGTCTATCGACCTGGTAATAATGCATTCGATCATCGCAAATAAAAGTAGGTTGTTATTATTTTGTGTTTCTGATCTTCGATTTATTAATATTAAATTTTTTATTATTAAATCAATATAAAACTGCTGTTAAATTATTCAAATAAAGTAAAATGCTCAAAAAAGAAATATGTAAAGAAAACAAATATGTAAAGAAACCTGAAAACTGTTTTACCTTATGACCTCTTCTTTTACAGAAATGCCATATATAGCATAATGATTTGCAAATATCAGTAATAGTTTATCATTTATATATACTTTCTCTGAAGCCAAAGTAAATTATTAAGGAAAAACTCCTGACATAACTTTCAAAGATTATATATATATATATATATATATATATATATATATATATATATATATATATATATATATATTTTCTACACCATAATGAAAATATTGAGTGCATAATAATTGTATATCGTTATATACATTGATTTCTCATGAACCACGTTTTACGTAAGATATACCTACTTATTACTACTCGGAAGTCGCCCAATATCTCATTAACTCACAGATGTGTTGTGCAATCGCTCATCAAAGCGATACTAAATGTTAATGTTTGAAAGTTATGTCACGAGTTTTTCTTAATAATTTACTTTGGCTTCAGGGAAAGTATACATAAATGATAAACTATTACTGATATTTGCATATCATTATGCTATATATGGCATTCTGTAAAATAAGAGGTCATTGGGTAAAACAGTTTTCAGGTTTGTCACTATTGTCATTATTGTTGATTTTTCAGTATTGCAAGTTGTTTTTTTTTTCCATTTCTTTGAACGTGAATTACAAGCATTCTTTAAGTTTGATTGGCTTATTAGTAATTCTTCGTTTCAAGTACGGACGAGTTATTAATAGTTACATTCTAAGGAGTGATTGATGGAAACAATTAGTTTTCAAAGTGTAAGGCTGTTGCAGCAGAACGAGAAATATCTATTAGAAATTATACATGAAATTTAAACTGGTGTACAAAATTACAAAAAAAAAAAAAAAAAAAAAAAGCTAGGTACATATAAAGTATCTATTGATCTTTTCCTTTAGTACCAATTGTAAAATAGTAGAGTTATACTGTTTATTACTTATCCCGTGTATAATACAATTTAACCTCGTGATGTATTACAGTATTCTGATGTGAGTATATATGCTGTTTCGCGCAGACTTGACTAACCGCACACATGGTGCGTACACCACAAAGGAACTGGCTGCCAAAGCCAAACCTATATTTTACGAACATCCGCCCTGCTGTATCACCGGAAATATACTCGAGTTCTCTCATCTGGATCTAATAGCTTCCTTTGTGTCTTACGCCATCTATTACAATCCCAATAAATACACCTTTTACATAATTGTCATATTATTGCTTGTTTGTTTTTCAAGCGTCGTAAGGGGGAGGGAAGTTATCGTTTGAAATTGTTTTCAGAGGAGGGTAGGGCGTGGCCGCTAAATTATAGATTGAATGTTAACAACGTGTTCTACATATGTAAGTAAAATTGAGGAAAGAATTTTCGTCCGATTATTGAAGTTGTGGGTTCACTGTAGGTTCGAATTAGCGATTGGTTGGAATATGGGTTTATTTAACTGGCCGTTTTAATTGAATTTATAGCGGGTTTGTAGGTATAGTAGGTATTGTAGGTATAGGCTAGTATAGCCTTCGAGTCCACAAGTTGCGTATAATTTGCGATAGCTTACGAAATATATCACAAGATTTCGCTTGTCATCGAAGAAAACTAGGGTTGAGGGCAGTTCAATAGCTCTGACTATCGATAATTTCGATAATATCGACTGATTACTATCAATACTATCGACTGAAGAGGGTGCAAGGCTTGCATCTACTTTTATTTTAATTAATTTTATTGGGTTAAACATAAGTATAATGAACATTTACTCAAGCAACCGCTAATTATGTGCTAATAATATTAATTATTACTAACGGTACTAATATATTGTAATATTATTATTATTATATAAAACAATAATTTAAAAACCTTAGGATTGTTTTGAACGTATTTATTTGTTTGCATCGAGTACTCAAATTAATTTTATTAGGGATTGATAAATTATTTGCCACTTCTATAATTTTTTTTATTGAAAACTAGTTTCAAATGCTATACGTTCATCTTCAGTTCTAAAAACACACAAAAATTCAAAAATAAGCAATTCAAAATACAGTTTGGTATTATTATACTTATTAAATTTAATTTAACATAAATTAGTAGTATTTACTTTTTGAACCGATTGCTTCTAATGTCAGGGATAAGATTATCTGAGCTTTTCTAGTTTAAAAAGAAAGAAGAAAAGTGGCAAAAAAGGAGGATTTACTCACTTTTTTAAAAATTAATTTTCTTTTAAAGTTTATTTATTTTAAGGCCTTTTATAATATTTTAAAAAGATTTCATGCTCTCTCTCTCTTTATAGTCTCAACTAATTAAAATGAAATGAAAGTTTTAAGCAAATATTTGAAACATTGTTTTTCATATTCATTTGGTGGTTGCCCTGAATATCCCTCTTGCTCCCTCATTTTTGAGAGTGGTTCTGGGCTTGCGGAGGGCCCTCTGGAATCTGCTGATCTAGAAGGGAACGTCTCTTTCCATAGGAATGCCCCCTAAAGCCGATGCTTTGGATTCTTCTATCTCCCCTCATTTTTCAGTTAGAGATTTCCTCAGATACAGTTGTCCCTAAAGATCTTGACCGATCCTTTCCTTCAAAACGGAGACATATAGTTATTTATAAGCACGAGGTAAATAGCGTGAGGTCGATAATTGCTATCGGTTTGCTTTGTTGTTCTAGGTCTCTGTTCTGAATATTATGTTTTTATTTCCTACGCTTGACAGAGAAAAAAGAATAGTCAACAAAATTAAAAATTTAAATTGATACACTGATAAAAAAAAAATGAGACCGTGGAAACTAGACCGGATAAAAAGTCAATCTAAATTTCCATCTATCTTTTCCTTAACACTAAATTATTTGTATGTGCAATAGTGATGTAAAACTATTGATAGCATTATCGACGGTATTCGGAACTATCAATAGTTCTAAAAACTATCGAAAAAAAAAATGTATTTAAATTTTTTTAAATAGAAAATACTGAACTTCTATGCACATACATTGCAATTATTTTAAGGAAGGAAAATAAAGGAAGTCATAGCATAGGTATATAAGTATATTTTTATTTAGTTTTTTCACGAAAATTTTCCTCCTAAAATTATCTAAATTTTCCCCTTAATCCAACAACTTAAACCCTAACTATTTAATTCTTACTTTTTCACTAATTTAACCAAAATTATGCCCTAGGATATGATAGAAGCAATGATAAAAAATGTACTTAAGGTTTATCCAATTTTTTTAAACATTTTATATTACTTAAATTCAATATGTTTAAATTAGTTACACTAATTGAAAGTTCAGATCAAATAAATGATTGCAAGCAAACTTAAACTTATAATAAGATAAATCAAAAATGAACATTTAATAAACAAATAAAAGATCCAAAATTAATAGTTCAAAATTGTCGCCATTCTGGTTTAACCACATTAGTTATTTACTGTTTTATTTCAGTATCTGCACTAGAACGTAGGACCGTAACTTCATAGTGCCGTCACAATAAGGGATACCTAGCCATGGGAACATCTTTTTATTAGCTTATTACTCTGCACATTTAGTAAATACATGTAAAATAAATCAATAATAAAAACTCAGGCTGTGTTTTCACACTTTTTTTTTTCTAATCTTTCTAATTTTTAGGTAATAATGGTGAACGCATTTATATTTCGCCGATTCAGAGCAGAACTGTCCAATCTCGAAATTTGGCTTTTTCTGTTTCTTATCACTTAAGATAGTTCAAACTTCTACAGATTTGATGCGAAGTAATCTGAACTATCCTAAGTGGAAAAAAAAAATCAATCGGAAAAAGTCGAATTTGGAAAGAGAACAGTTCTGCTTTGAAACGGCTAATTATCAAACCTGTATTTTTTTAAATCATTATATTTTTGGTAATGTTCTCTATACTACCCCATCTATCTGCACCCTAATTCGTATGAATTTGTGTTTTATAATATCGTCGTTTCCATGGTAAATTTACGAATGTGAAAATCACTACGTTACAGGAGAGCAAAATGCCTATCTGTTATATTCTTCTGTGAATAAGAGCACATTTCGACTCAATTATTTTTAAAAATAAAGACGCTGTTGCTATTTCACCAATTTATTTATTACGATGCAAATTTTCGGTCTACAAGTCATCCTCAGGCATCTCTATAAAAGGGCCTTTATTAAGTTCAATTTATAACATATCTCAGAATTAATTATACTTAAATATTCTAATAAATACCATATACATACTAAAATTATTTAAAATGCATATACTGTCATATTTAATTCCGATCCGGAACAAATCGAAATATACAGCGTCACTAAAAAAATAAATAATTATAATAAAAACACGAGAACAAAATTGAGGTTGGATCAAATTTCATTACAGTTTAAAATGCAAAATTCCTATTAAGTTGATATATAAAAACACTTACAACAATAAGGGAGCCATCCTGGTCATCACAGCCATCACAGGTGAAACTCCAAAGAAGAAGGCAATGCAATGTTACAGCCAATTATGACAACTGAATAATTTACTAAGCTATCATTAATAATTATGCAACAATTAATCTACATACATTAAAACTCTCCAAAATACAATCTATTTCATTTTAAAATAAATAAATCAAAACTTCAATTTAGTAATTATATCAGCATATGTGCTATTCAAACCATTAGTATCAGATTTAAAATTGCACACTCTATTCAATTTTTTTGTTATGTATGTGGACTCAGGTATTTTTCTTTTATGATTATTATTTTCTGTTGCAATAATCTTAGTATTAGTAAAATGAAAATTATGCTTGTTTTCATGGCTATGCGTGGAAAGACCTGTAGCTGTATATACTTTTTAATTTTGGGATTACAATTACTTCTATATAACAAGTCTGTATATTAATATCACTGTTTTCATTAATATTTCTACACTCAATGCATTCAAGCTGATATATATTTGTCTTCTTTTTTTATTTTATCTTTGTTATTGGTATACATGGCTTGTAACTTGTCTATTGATTTTTTACGAAATTTGAGATCAGGAATGTCATATTTTTTTAATGTTTCGGATATTGAGTCAGTCAATCCATCTATGTGGGTTAATGAATAGTATTTACACTTATTATTTTGATTAGTTCCATTTTCATCCATACTTAATATTCTATTTTCCGTCAATGTATTATTATTATTACCTGTTGGTTTAAAATAATATGTGATCAGTTTGTTCGCTCTACTATCATGCTTTGGCTTGTTAAAGTTGTGAATTTTTATTTTATCGTTGGGCTGTTCATTAATTTCAATGGCCTTCGTATTATGATTATTTTTAGTATATTTAGCCTTATTCCATAATTTGTCTAATAATTTTTTTTAGGGTACCAATTTTCCAACAAAACTTTATAAATATTGTCCTTAACTATTATTTGTCAATCTTATTGCTTTAATTATTATATTCTTTGCAGTATTAATAATTTGACTCCTATCGTGGTTACTAAAGTAATTTAACAATCGGTTGGTAGTGCCTTCTGTTTTGATCCATTCAGTTGATAAATAACCCTTTATATCTTTATGAATGTTAATATCTAAAAATCTAATCCTATTATTGCTTTCATTTTCATGTGTAAATGTTAGGTTAGAAACTGTGTTAAGTATTTTTGAAAATTCTTCAATATCCTTTTTAAAGGCCTTGTAAAGAGATGCCTGAGGATGGCATCTAGGCCGAAAATTGGCATCATAATAAATAAATTGGTGAAATATAATAATACAACCTGCCTTTATTTTTATATATTAAAGTATTTACTTAAATCAACAAACATCTATTTTTTATTTTTTTTTTTGGTGTTGTGTTTCTATTCATAGTTTCATGTGTAATTATTGTTTTAATTTTATAATAATACGCAAATTCGTTAAATAATACCGAAAGCTACTCCCCTTAAATGAAATAAAATAATATATAAGAATCGAGACTGTGTTTGGTAATCTACCTATATCAACTGGAAATAAATTATAAAACAGTCTACCTACAGTTTCGAATATAAAATGGAGGGTTTACCTAATGAACCCGAGCAACTTCAATACGCAAATTCGTTACTTAAGCATGGAAGCCTTAGACTTCAAAATTTTTTTCGTAAAAATGCAAATACGATTTCAGCATTTTCTAAGGCCGTAACAGATTCGTATCTTTACTACAGGCTGTATCGACCGAAATCGATACAAATGCTATTTTGGGCCAATGGGACAGATGAAGAGTAGTACACTGTCTCGCACAACCAAATTGCGTAAAATAAAACTCTAATTAGGCCAGTACTTACTTATGGGTCAGAGAGTTGGACGTTATCCAAGGCCGAGAAAATCAACTCCTTCGATTTGTAAGAAAGATACTGACCAATGAGCTAGCATGGCGGATCAGGACAAATACCGAGATCTCGGAGCTTTACAATGACTGCGATGTTGTGGGTTGGTCGGCTCAGGTGGGCTGGCCATCTGGCCAGGATGACCCCGTACCAAGGAGGCTTCTCGAAGAAGAAATTCACTCCACCAGAAGACGTGGGCGGCCCAGATTTCGCTGGATTGATGGGGTAGCCAAGGATGTACGCACCACTCTGGGGATCCGGGACGGGGGAGCGGCTGCACAGAGCCGGACTTACGCCGGAATGGCGGACTTTGCTTCGGGCGGCCTTCACCTCTCATGGATTGTAGAGCCATGGAAGAAGAAGAAGTATCGACCGAAATATTATCGCAAAATAACAAAAAATCGAATTTTCACATTCATGAGTTTAACATGGGGCCGACAATATATACAAATAACATTTAGGACTGTATTGGACCTTAATAGAAGTCTTGGGCCTACTTGAAAAAAAAAATCATGTATTTTTCTGAGCTGCTACAATATCATTTTGATTCTAAATATTAATAGACATCAAAACAGTCATTGTAAAAGCCAAATGTATTTTTTTTCTCAGATTTTAAGTTGTTGTTATTTTCAAGAAAAATGGATATTGCTTACTGATGATTTTTCTTTTGTTTCTGATGACACGTCAAGGTATTGGTTTAATTGTGCTAGTCCCAGCATTCTTAAGCACCAAAACACTTCGCAAGCAATACAACGGGACGAATGATAATCTTTCAGCCGAACACAACTCCTGTAAACCTCGGCTGATTTGAAATATAAGTATAAAAGATATCAGATTGATTTATATCGGTTTTTAAAAGACGTTAGTTGGCTAAGAAAAACTTGATAAGAAGATGAACAGCTCTTTCTTCAACAACTTTATCGTGATAAATGATATTTTATTTTTCAACGTATCAAACATTTTTATGACGTGATGAAATTTATAAACACAGGTTAATATTTAAAACACATAAAAAACTGATAATTGCATCCTATTTTGGATGCACAACATTATACATTGATTAAAAATCAACTTTTCCGATAAAATTAAATTTCAATTAGGAATCATCGGAAGAATGTGAATTACCTTTTATAAACTTATCGCACAACCGAAATGCTTTGTTAGAATTACTACAAAGATTGATTTTAAAACTTTTCCACATTTAATCTGATCTTTTGAAATAACACAAGTGGGTAATTTATTTGAAAGAAATAATAATAAAAACAAATGTTAATATCTCCACAAGGAGTCAACCAAAAAAAAAAATGTAAATTATATTAAAACTGAACTTACAAATACGTCAGTAAAATTATTCCTGTAATGACCATTAACCATCTCCAAAATAATGATAAATCCTAGAATAATGTTTTTCATGGTAGTTCAAAAACGTCCATTTGCATTGAAAATGCATATACATATTATACGCTGTGTATGAAATCTTGAAACTGCTATTGAGGTCTTGGCTTCTGTATGATTCGAGAGTTCCAATTGTAATTTGTTTAATTTTGGATTAAAACATTATACTTATTTTTAAAGTTTTATTAGTTGTCAGTAATATTTCATGACAGTTGTGAATAAAGATTTCAGGTTTATAAAAAGGAATGAAAGTTCATCAAGTGGTCTACATAAAATACATCATATGTTAAAATAATTTGGATGTAAATAATCCTTAAATGTTGGTATGCCTTTAATCTTAGTATTTAAATTAAATCTGTGGTTCAACACTTTTGGGGTGAGATCTATTAGGTTATCCTCACGTTTTGTGAGGGGTTTGGCTATTGAACTTTTTTGTCCGTTGCTAACCTATCTCTCAATATTTTAATGTGCGTATAGTGTGATGCGTACCATAGGATCCTATTGAATCAGCAATTAGGCTTAGTATAACTCCCGGTTTCGATTTTGGGCACATAAATCGTGAATTAATTGGACAAATTATCGGTCTCGGTTCGAGCCCCCTCGGTTGTAATTCTATCTAATTGGGATTTGTTTACTCGCCTCGGCTCTGGCCCGTCCATTAGTCTCTTCGGGAAACGTGCGTTATAGATGAGTTCCGTCAGGTCTTCGGTGTCGCATCCCTCGGATAGGGTGACGAAGTAACCTATCTCCTAAAACGGATATATGTTCGGAATCCTTCTTGGCTATTGCGAGGAATCTTATTTCAACACAAATGTTAAACTTCCGAATAAGCAATATTAATATCCAGGTCAAGTATCCCAGCAGAGAGGTTCTAGTTTATTGGGCTCGGTCGTTGTGTGGAGGACGCGGTCGACTCTGAACTGGGGCTGGTTGGTTAAATAGCTTGGATTGGTCCAATCGACTTTAATTGAGGAAGGACGGATGTCAGGTCAAATATGTAACTGGCTAAAATAGGGCAGCAGCAATCACCACAGCATTTTATGTTAATCGTTTTAGCCAGAAAGAATTGAAATAATGTAGATAAAATCATAGGAATGAAATCAATTTCACATTATTTAGTTCGTACTATTAGTATATTTTTTATTATGGATCTATTCATTTTGTTTAGGCAGCATGAAGGAATAGCAAAATTTAGTAATAGTTGATATTAAAAAACTGCAAATAATTACACTTTGGTTTATTATTTATTTGGTTTATTATAATTATCCAGATAATTATAATTATATTATAATATAATATGTTTCCCCTATCTTCATAAATGATTGAGATATGGATGTATGAAACCTCCAATCGCTCGATATTTCTAGACAAAATGGCTGATGGTAATGTCGAGTTCCGAGGATCGTCGTGGGGTGACTTATGACGTGTCTGAAAAAATCGGCCCAGTAGTCTCGGAGAAACACTGCGGACGGTGCACAATCGGGCAAAACGGCAAAAAAGCTAAAAAAAACCTCTACTTATTTGAATTTGTAGTTCTATCGAAATGCAGATAGTTTTATTCAATACAGGATGGAAAAATACAATAGGATTGAAACTAAATTTAAAAATTATATCTTGTATTATATATATTTATATTGACAAATTAAGTACAGATATTTTTAATTATTTAAAACATTTAATTTAACTTCAGTTTAATTCATTTAATTTTTTTTATATTATAATAATATTAAAAACGTTGTTTTCAATTTCTAGATTTTCCCATTTGTATGTATCTATATTTAGATTGCTTCAGAGCAGACTGACCCGCAGATAGCCCTTTTTTTTTTAGCAATCGGGAGTTTAGTCGGATCAGAAAAATCCATTTTGTACCTATTTATATAGAAATGTTAAAAAGAAATATTTAACGGCTCATGTTATCTATTGGAGTGCTTCGTCACTGATGTGAAGGTTTTTTTTTTTTTTTTAGGTTCAGGCTTCATGTATCCTGAGATCTGAAGCTAGCAGCTTATGAACTAAATCCTCGTTCGCGGCTGCGCGGGAGCATATTTCGTTGTAAAGTGAAGTCGATGGTACTTACAGTCTTTGTTCCTGCTTTCGTGTGTCTCCCTCGAAAGTAATCCAATTGGCAATACTGCTGCTTTTATAATCTCGGCTCCATGAATTAATATTTTATATTATAATAGACCGTTGAAGACGGTAAATGTACCACGGGTACATTTCTATTGCTAACTTCGCCGTTTCTGTCGCATTTGCTTTAAATCTCTCCGAATCAATGGATGAGTTGCTATCAATCACCTCTAATATTAATCCAAGTCGGCGGATCAGATTTTCACTAACCTGAGTTATTTCGGCTGTCAAAGAAGGATTTCAGAAAAATACTCTCGATGTATTTTCGGTATTACTGAACCGCATCCCTGCTAAACGAAATCAACCTATAATCCTAATATATAAGCCCTAATTCATTTATGAACCGTTTTTGTATACGTTCCTTTGCTGTTTCTTTTATTGAGAGAGTAGTTTTAGTAGTCCTCCAACTCTAGAATTCAAGGTTATAGCCTTGGTGAAGAATATACTCCATAAATTTTATTCTCGCATGAAGTGGAGAAATGCCTAACTGAATTGCTTCTTCTTTGCGAAACTTTACTTTAAGTTTTGATGTATCATTCAACTCAGATTGACGAGCACCACAAACGAAGCAGTTGCTCGATGCAGTTGTTTTGGTAACATGCTGCGCTACTTTTCCGTCCAGCATTGCAAAATGTAAAACGTGTCTCACTGTGATGGTACTATTGGCGTGCTGTAGGATTGTTGGTCGCAAGTTATTTATTTAATTTTGAACACGCTCTTTTTCAGGTCTTATTTATTTATTTTTTATTTTTTTTTTTAGAAATTGAAACCTTATAGGTCTAAAATATCGAGTAGAGGATGGTCGGGCTTAGCCTTGGTGAAGAATATACTCCATAAATTTTATTCTCGCATGAAGTGGAGAAATGCCTAACTGAATTGCTTCTTCTTTGCGAAACTTTACTTTAAGTTTTGATGTATCATTCAACTCAGATGGACGAGCACCACAAACGAAGCAGTTGCTCGATGCAGTTGTTTTGGTAACATGCTGCGCTACTTTTCCGTCCAGCATTGCAAAATGTAAAACGTGTCTCACTGTGATGGTACTATTGGCGTGCTGTAGGATTGTTGGTCGCAAGTTATTTATTTAATTTTGAACACGCTCTTTTTCAGGTCTTATTTATTTATTTTTTATTTTTTTTTTTAGAAATTGAAACCTTATAGGTCTAAAATATCGAGTAGAGGATGGTCGGGCTTAGCCTTGGTGAAGAATATACTCCATAAATTTTATTCTCGCATGAAGTGGAGAAATGCCTAACTGAATTGCTTCTTCTTTGCGAAACTTTACTTTAAGTTTTGATGTATCATTCAACTCAGATGGACGAGCACCACAAACGAAGCAGTTGCTCGATGCAGTTGTTTTGGTAACATGCTGCGCTACTTTTCCGTCCAGCATTGCAAAATGTAAAACGTGTCTCACTGTGATGGTACTATTGGCGTGCTGTAGGATTGTTGGTCGCAAGTTATTTATTTAATTTTGAAAACGCTCTTTTTCAGGTCTTATTTATTTATTTTTTATTATTTATTTTTTATTTTTTTTTTAGAAATTGAAACCTTATAGGTCTAAAATATCGATTAGAGGGTGGTCGGGCTTAACCCATTTTTCTTCATTATGATTTGCGACAAGAGTAATTTTCAGTGGCACAATTGAGGTCATAAATAAATTTTAATCGCTTCTTGTTTCTCTGTCGTCAAAAAATGGTTGAGAGAACTCATCTGGCCGAACGAGCCGTCTAAGCTCACGAGACCACGAACTGACTAATACCAACTGTGTAAACAATTCTTGTTTTTATGGCTTCATCTTATCAGTTGTCTTTAGTTGTCAATGAAGCTTATAGGAATATTAGTTAGTAGTATAAGCTTTAAGAAAATGGCAATTTTGTGCCGGAGCTCAACGGAGCTTTTTTTTAAGCTCACTTGCTCTGGTTACTTTTTCCCACTCGCTCTGCTATATTTTTTGATGACATATTTGAAAAATTGAAACTGACTTTTTTTTCTTCCTTCTCTTTAATACACGAACTAAAAATCTGGAGAGTTTCATGGTTTTATCTATAAAAATAAAACCACAGTAAGCCATTACATTTTTATTCATAAATAAAAATAGGCGATTTTTAGGTGAAGTAATAGCGTCGAACTTCCCAAGTCTCTTAGAGCCATAAACAAAAATGAAATAAAAAAAAACAACTAGAACTGTTTTCTCCAACTAATAATGAAAATAATAGCACATCAAACACCGTAAAAAGAAAAAAAAAATGGTGTCTTTTCCGCGCTTGCCCCACTGTGCGGCGGACCGATGGGATTTTTTAAATTCAATTTTTGGATTTTATTTATCTTGAAACTTAAAACTTCAAATTTTGTGGAGGGTTAATTTTTTTTCCTTAGTTGATTACAAAGGTTGATCGATTGAAATACATTAAATATTTTGAGTTCGTAAAAAGTAAATTATTTCTTTATTGAATTGGTATTATTTTCTTTTTTTATAATCCTGCAATCTCTCTTCTAAATCCAATGGATTGTGTTACTAATCTTACTTAACCCTTTATGTTGGGCAGAGGTCGGGGCTTAGGTCCATTCTATTAATTAGGGTTATTAATTATTGTTTGTTAAAATTATTTTATTTTAATTACGAATAAATAAATTAATTTCTCAAACATTATACTTTATTGTATATTGAAAATTTGTACGTTGTAAATTATTAAAAAGAAGGTATATATACATAAATGGAGAAATAACGGATTAGTATCCTAAAATCTTCATATGTTTCTTACGTTGTGCCTATTTACAAAAATTTACACCTCAATAGGCTTGAAATACTCCATAATCCTGTAATTATGAGCATAATAAATCTTTTTATTGCAGGAAAACGACAGATGTTTCTACTAAATCGGTATAACGCACACAAATGGTCTCTCTTCATTCCATCGATCTTTACTAAGTAGAGGAATATGTTTGTTTTATGATAAACTGCCCCCGTGCGGAAGGTGTCTCACTTCTAAACGGTAGACTAAGGTCGAAGTTGCTTATCAGGGGTTGCAGTTTGTCGCATGTTGCACGGTTTGCTTCCCGTCCTATCGCAACACTGACATGTTGCCATGCGAGGGAGAATGATGCATAGACCGACATCATGCACGCTTCCATTCCACTTTCCACTCGTCTAAAATGTCCCCGTGGTGAAACCACTCCATGTAATAGGATCCGGCCGCCGGATTGACACCTTGTAGTTTTTTATGACGGGCAGAGGGGGTATACCGTGGAAATTGCAGTTTCCCGAACCCTTTTCCTCTTTCCTAACACCCTTCTGTTTTCCACTTTTTCTGCCACCTGCTTCAGCATTGTTAATAATGCGTCCGGCTTGCTTCCTCGCTTCGTGACAGCTTTCATTTTCCTTTCCCTAGCATTTCTATGGTTTCGTGAAAATACAGTTCAGGGAAGCTGCAGAGTTCTCTGTAAATTCTTATTTCATTTAAAAATGTTAGTTAATTGAATCGTTCTCATTTATGTTAAGAAATCAGTTAAAATATTCAATCTATCGTTTATGAAAAGTACTTCATAAAGTAGTTTACAAAAATACTTCACATATTAAACAATTAACAACTACCTTTTGTACATTATTTTTTTTTATTTTTTGTATTACCAATTATATATTGCCTGTCAAGGTATCAAATAATTTTATTTTCAAAGAAAAAAAAACTAGCTTGTTCCCCGACCTTCTTACAGAACGTCGAGGTTTTCGATCCACAACCATTTGATTTTATCTTGGCGGGTGGCAGGTTGATGTTGCTTTAAACCTCCATCGACCAACGGAAATTTTTTTTGTTGAAATCAATTCTTTCATTCTCTCGTAAAAAAAAAAAAAGCACAACGGACTGATAATGTTATTTTATTTATAAAATATACAATAAAAATCATAAATAATATTACAATAAATAGAGATGAGAAGGGAGAGTTATCGACCCTAGTTCGGTGAAAAGGTGCTCCTGGAGTGGTTTTAGCCTCATTGTGGGGCTTCGGTTGCCTGGAGCGGCGGCCTTGTTGGTAGAGCAAAGATAAGCAGGAAAACGACAGATGTTTCTACTAAATCGGTATAACGCACACAAAGATCTCTCTTCATTCTATTTTTCTCTTCTCGACCACCCTTTCTCCAGATGGTGGTGTACCATATCCATATGGTTAGAACAAGAAAGTTACTTTAATGTGTGCAGTCGGTTAGTTTCCTAGTAATTTTAAAGTCAGTACAATCATATTTATTTGGACAGTCGATGTACGAATTACCAGAATGATTAGTATTACCACGAGGTA
This sequence comes from Rhaphigaster nebulosa, assembly GCA_948150685.1. Classification (NCBI taxonomy): domain Eukaryota; kingdom Metazoa; phylum Arthropoda; class Insecta; order Hemiptera; family Pentatomidae; genus Rhaphigaster; species Rhaphigaster nebulosa. The sequence goes on along the minus strand of OX411309.1, from coordinate 75,013,543 downwards.
ATTAGCAGGTACGACCTGCTAAACGAAAAGCAATAAAAATTAGGAAACATTTGTGTGGAGGCAATACTTATAGCCAATACATTGTTGTTTCATTTATTTAAATATCCTTCAGAATTTATTAAAGACTCTGGGGTAGTGTTACCCTCCCACCAGCTGTGAAGTGGGTACCTGAACCCTTCGTTTGATTTCGGATTAACCCAGTGGTTGGCAGATGCTGATGTCAATCATCTCCTTGTATAACCATAGGTGAAGAAACAGTAAGCATTTATTACTGAAGCATTTATACTCATGATGGGTCGTAGTGGAATAGGTTTTTTTATGTATGATCATTTGATATGTCTCTAATTACAGACTATGAAAATAGGCTACATTTCTTATAAATTCCAAGGATTTGTTATGGAATCGGTTTTCACGGGTTTCATTGAGTAACTAATTTATTTAATATATTTTATATCTAAATTTTTATTTTTTCCTTAGAAAGGAGTTGTTTAGTGGTCTCCTTTAATATTTTTTAAATTCAAGCTAAGAAAAGATCCCTCATGTCTGCCATTTCAATTATATCAGGTCATCTGCTTTGCAGTCTTAGCCACAAGTGTGGATTTAAAATTAAAGATTTGAAAAAAAAAATAGTAATTTAATGTTTAATAGTGGTAGTCGAATATTAAATTTACAGCTTTGTTTGTTTAATTTAATTAAATAAATTCGCAAAAGACAAGTACACCGTTAAGATATTGGACGCCTCAGATAGCATTGACGTAATATCTGGTCGCAGGTAATGTTTTCACATTTTGCTTTATTGTACTTCAAGCACTGATAGTTACTTGTTTAGGCATTAATTGTTTTTTAACCAGTCTATGTTTCCACCTTCTGGTTGTGTTTTTGTGTGTGAACAGGATGATCTCACACGCACATCTTGTATTACGTAATGTCTGAAGAAGTCACTTTTAACTGAAAGAGGAAGCACTACATGCTTCCAGTTTCGATCCGGTGGTTCCAGACCTCCAATTTGTTTTTTTAAGTGCGTCATAGCTTCTTTCTCCATGTGTTTCTTTTCACAGGCTGGTTAGTGATTTTTTTTTTTAGCTACCTCCCGGATCTTCAAGGAGATTCCTTCCAGGCGGGTGATTTGAGCTACCTATTTCTTCTAATAATCACAACAAAAAGATAGCACAATTTATCTCAAGTTAGTCTTGTTTATCCGAAACTAGTGGATTGTTCACGGTTTAGATTAGCGATTAGATTGGACTACAAAGCGTGCCCCGATCTTTGTCAGATTATGACCAAATAATGGTCTGAGTCATTTTTAGCGCCACTGAACACCTCGATATTGCGGATTTCTCTTCAGTTCCAAAATGAAATTTATGGGATGATTAATATTGCGATGGCTTGCTAGTTTATATCGCCATTTCAGAGCAGAACTACACTACCTCTAAGCATGGCTTTTTATCAATTAAGATAGTTCAGATTATTGCGGAAATAGCCTATCTCTATCGATAATACCTAAGGTGGAATATCAAAAATTTGGTTTATAAGTATATATTATGTAAAGATAAAACAAAAAGTAAAAAATTATTTCCTTTCAAATTTAATTTTTGGAGTCATACTACATTTGCTCTGAAGCAGCGATGATTTGCTCGTAGCGAAATATGTTTTATCTTGTGATTTTGAGTTTAAAGTGTTTATAAATGAGGTCGATGGAACACTATATGAATTACATATTGGCCATATGGCCTTTTGCCATATTCAAATTTTGAATAAAATAAAGAAATTCTATTCTAAAAAAGCGGTAGTAAATATATATATATATATATATATATATATATATATATATATATATATATATATATATATATATATATATATATATATATATATATATTTTTAATAAACAAGGTTTGTCCTTCTTTTAATTAAATTAATACTTAGACCTATATGCTAATCAATCAAGCTTATGATATAATTCTGGCATTTGTCCATATTTGACTTAAGCTTTTTTTTATTAATAGTATGAAAAGTCTTGTTTTGAATTACTTTCCATTCTGTCTTTGTGATTTCTAACCCTTGTTACTTTCCCTAGACCCTCGGGTAAAACGACTTATTAAACTTTAGCCACAAACTGATGTCGAAGACAGCTATCGATTTTGATTCGTCCGATTCTTCGCCCCCTTCTCCCCGACAAGGAGATGCTTGTCGAACTGGTGGTGGTTTGATGACAGTAATTTGATTCCTCGGGTTTCCTTTGCTCTTAATCAAGAGTTGGGATCGGATGTCTCCCCGCCCCATGCTCAAGGCGACCTCTGGATTTAACTTCGCTTCTCTTCTTATTGCTCCTTGGGCATTCTCCTTCTTATTAGCGGCCGAGTTAGTCCATGATCCCTAGTCGGGTTTCCTTCCATGGCTCCTGTCTCCTGAAAAACAAAGAAAATCATCTGTCGCAGTAGAAGGAAAACAACAAAAATTACTTTGTTTTATTTTTCGCTGAGTACAGAATGAAAATAGGTCAGGGATTGTTCATTTTATCAGTGACGAGTACACGCTTATTAATATTAAAATTGTTATGAATATGAGAATGACTTAATTGTTCATTTCTCGTGGTGCTTGTTAGTTCTAATTATTTTTCTCTCGTTATTAAAATTATTTTTGGATGAATTGATCATATTTATTTTATGAAATAAATAATTTCAACCGGTATAAAATTATTTTTTTTGTTTTTTCCTTAGTTGGTCAAGCCAAAATCGGCCCATACTAGTACAGTTTTCGTTTCATTCTCTTATTGTACATATCGACCTGGTTTTTAAATAAGGCGTTAGCGCCATTTAGCAAACTTTAGAATCCTTTTTTACCCAAATAACAATATATATTTTTTTAAATTTTATTCTTTGTTGCGTACAGAAGGTGGCAAAACTTTTTTTAATTAAAATATATTTCTAAGGCTTCTAGCACTGGTAAAGGCCAGAGTGACGAATGAGAGTCGTCAATATTTGATGCGCACCTCATCAATAGTCGATTTTTAGACCATTTCCAATTTTTTTAGATGGTGTTTACGTCCTATAATAAATTGAAACCTAAATTTCGAATTTTTGGCGCTTAAGCCTTTTTTAAAAAATGACGATTTATGTCGGATATGGAATACCTTGTGTGTTCATAGTCGCTTCGAATATGAAACATTTATTGCCTAATCTCCAAAGTTTCTTCAATGTACTTGTTTTGTAATTAATAACGTATTAATTAACGTTTGTAATTAATTAATCTCTGCTTATTAGATTCTAAATGGAACAAATTTCTTCAGGATTAGTTGCATCGTTTATAAATAATTCATAAACTATATATGAAAGTCACGGATGCCTGCTTTGTTTACGGAAAACTACATGCCACTGTTACAGAAGAAAACCATTACTTTCGTCACAATTATTGTTAGAATCGGAATCTTCAATGACACTGTTTACAACGGTATATTATATTATAATATCAATATAATACACAATAATTCGAACATACAAATACATCTCTCAGTTATCATTTTTAGGAATTCGTTATCAGTGAAAAATTAAATGTTAATATAGTTCCCTAAAAAAGAAAAAAAAAAACTTACCATGTTAATTTCGGATTAGATTATTGGAATAAAAATAATTTTGAACAATATTGAACTAATACTACAAATAGTCAATACAAATACAAATAGTCGCTACTCAAATATAAACAATTAAAAATCAAAATGTCTTTTTTAATTAAAATACTGATTTACTAATCCTAATCTCAACATGATAAAAACATTGTCTGTTGTAATTTCTTTACAAATATGAGATATTTATTACTGAAATGCTCGTATGATTAACAGCTATTACGGCCCATAGTAATAAATTTAAAATCAGCGATACATCTTGAATTCTTCTATTTTATATTCAAAATATTACAAGAATCCATCGCTCTGTAGACGTTGAGCATTAACATATAGTTTATTGGTACGTAATGGTTAACATTTTATACAGACATAACCATAACTTTATTACTGAACCACACGAAATGACACATGCTGATTAAATAAGAACACCGAGAGTACTTCTGCTCTTGTGATAAAAATGAAATACATTAAATTTAAGCTTATCATTTTTGTTTAACAATTTTTTTAACTTGTTTACTGCGAAAGGAGTTGGCCGCTACGGTGGGCAGTACCTGTAATGGCCTTTGCAGGAATTTTGAGTCATTGGGTATGCCATTTTGTGTTTTTAGCATGTGAAAAACTATTGATTATTGGCAGGATGGAGGGTAATAATTGACAAAGGGTGTGTCCCATATTTGTTTATCGGAGAGTAGTAGTTCCAAAGGAATTAACCTTTCCTTTAGAACTATTCTAATAAAGTAACATTTTGAGTTACTGGAATTAACAATATATATATTCTTATTACCAATCTAATTGTAATTTTATCTTTTCTGTTTGGGCACGTTTGCTGTATTTTTTTTTATTTATACGTTAAATATGTTTGCCAACATCTGGCAAGGAAGGGAAAGTAAAGTGAGGAAGATATGGCTGCCTCTAATAAAGGACTATGTGTGGGATGTTATTGACTGGAACACAGATCTATTGATGCCTTCAGATCGTGAGTAGAAAGTGTTGCTTCTGCCTTCGTATCCCACACTTTCTCTCATTATTCCCTTCGTTTTGTTGTTCTTTGCTTGTAGTCTATTGGATAGGATGTCACCCCGACGGCACCTGCCTTTTGTTTATTCATTGAGGAAGCGACTCTCAGATCTAACGAGTTTGTCTCAACATGTAGATTATTATTCAAGGATGTTTGCCCGCTTTTTGACATCTATGTAAATTAATGAATATTAAAACTATCCCTTATTACTGTGAAATGAGGAGCTTGAAGGTTATGGAATATCGTTTATATATATATATATATATATATATATATATATATATATATATATATATATATATATATATATATATATATATATATATATCAATTGTTCTAATCTCGAATCCTTGTCTATAATTTTAAATATTTTAAATTATATGGTCTTTTGGTATATACGAGAAATACTTATGTACCTTAAAACAAATACTACATACTATAATAGTGTGTGATATTATTACTACAAGTCATTATTAAATTTGAGTATATATATATATATATATATATATATATATATATATATATATATATATATTCTGTTCATAAAAAATCTTTAATTGAATATATAATGTATATCGACGTCGTTTTTTCAAAAAGGCGTAAGTAAAAATTAGCAAACTTTACAGGAAACACATGTAACGTTTTTCCCCAAATAACAATTTTTTTTTTTAAATTTTATTCTTTATAGGATAGAGCAGGAGTTTATTAACCTGGCAAAACCTTTATAAATACAATATATTTTAAACGATACTAGTATTGGTTAAGGCCACAGTGACGACTGAGAGTCATTAGTATTTGGTGCTTACGTCATAAATATTCGATTTTTAGACCATTTCCAATTTTTTTTTTCGATATATCGTGAGCGGGAATCGATAGAGGTGGTGTTTACGTCCCAGAATCATTTGAAACCTAAATTTCGAATTTTTGGCCCTTAAACCTTTTTCAAAAAACGGTGTCTATATAATTTCCAAATTTTACACTGTGTTTGTAAAAACTATTAAACTTCGATCGTTTAATACTTTTCTTTGTCCAAAGAAAAATGCCTTCAAACATAAACTAAGCTGTAGCACTGTTCAGTGTGCCAATAATGAATAAATACAGTTTTTCTGTGTTTTGAAATTTCAATCATTTGATTGTCCAAAGCTAGTTTTTATCTGGTCTGGTTTCATTTCCCAACAAGTAGAATGAAACATAACCCTGTAATAATTAGAAGTAATATCAGCTTTAATAGTCGTGTGTGGCTTGCCTCTAATTTATATAATCATGTCTTTTTTTGCTATCCATTTCAAACCATTGCTCTTTTTCTTTCCTCTAACCGGAAAATCTCACGCTTTTACGGCAGAACTGACCTCGAAAATGAAATTGTTTAAAAACTCAGCCGGGTTATTTTATGTAATTCTATTAAACATTAATTAGTTAATTATTTTTTAATTCGTATTCCTCTTTTTTACTGTTAGTAGGACGGGTACTCAAGTTTCTCAATTTTCTCCTTGAGGTTATTCTTCTGAAACACGACATTACAGACAATTCTTTATTTCTTATTTCTTTTTCTAAAGATCATGATTTTGTATGATTTATTTTTTTATTCCTGTAACTTTATTCATCTATCTCGATACAAATTATCTAGAATTATTGTTTTATATTTCTTAAATGATTTTACGATTAGAGTGATTTTATTGTACCAAATATTTTGAAAAATATATGTTCGTGAATAAAATTACAACTTTTATTCGGGGCTCATAAAAGATTTTTTTTTTTATTTTATATGTACATAGTGATAATTTTGAAATAAATATTTAGAGTATGAATTATTAATTCGAATAACAAATGCTTATGCATATTATTTCTAAACTGGGTAATGACTACTAAATTTTTTGTTTATCATTCACGATCATGTTATGCGTTTTTAAAAATAAAATCTACCGAATTCTGAAAGTGTAACCTTATCCTGTAGTAAATTATTTTAATGGAACACTGGTCAAATTTCAGGTCTGGAGGTTTCGAGGGTATTTACAAAACCAGCATCATTGATTTTCTTTCGTTTTTTTGTGGTTCCGACGGACATGGAAACTTTCAATTTACTAATTCTGCCGGTGGGTTGCTATCGTACCCAGCCGACTATATAAGCCTTATATTATTGTATGTTTGGTTTCAAATATATATAAATAAAAATATAATAGTCATAGTACATTACTATTTTTATTACATGACGTTTTATAATATTAGTGCAATAACGGTAATGAGACTAGAGAGGTAATACCGGAATTTGAAAATTTCCTAATTGATTGCATTTCAATTTATTAAGAATTATATAATTTTTTTTTAATTTTTCTAGTTTTAATACACTCAATTGCTACTGGCATTAAATGAAATATTATATAATACAATGTTATATTATAATATTTGTTTATTTGTATATCTCTTTGTATTTATGTTTTAAAAAAATTCTTTAAGACCAAACAGTCTCCAGATTATTTTTTTTAAATTTAATTCACACATCTTTTTTTTAATCGTCGTATTTTCCCCGAAAATAATAGACTTTTACATCAGAGAGGGATGGAGGTATATTTTATATCTCTTTCCATTATTATTATTTCGGAGATGTCTGACATATATATATATATATATATATATATATATATATATATATATATATATATATATATATATATAAATATAAACTATACAAATTTGTGATACACCTCTAGCGGCCCTCTTTGGATTAAATGAGCTGTTTTTTTTTGTTTTTTTTAGGCAGAGCATTACTATAATGCTAGAAATGGAGGTTAATTTTCAGTCAAAATTTTCGGTATCTTTACCGGGTTTTTCGTTGTTTTTAGTGTTTTGCGCGCCTCTACAGCCCCTGCAGAGTTAAAAGGTTGAACATTGAGTTGCTGTTGGAGAAGTATCAACTTTTCTTCCATCCCCGCCATTTTGATAGTTTTATTTTACTGAAAATATGCGACCTTAGTGATGGAATTCTGCTGCTTACTTTTTTTTTTTTTTTTTTTTTTTTTTTGGGTGCAGCCGTTCAAAGTTATCAAAATAGTTCATCAATCCAATATGAGTAGTTCTTTTAATTAAAACAATCAATCAGTTATCATTAAAAATTAGTGATACTGAAGATTTCCTTTCTGTTTTATTTTATTTACGATTTTTTAATTTTTCTCTATTCTAAAAAAAAAATCTATATCTGCATGAGCTCTCTAACTATTTTATATATAATTTAATAACTGTTCCTAAAAAATGTATCATCTTTTTACACATTTATATATTTTTAAAAGAATTATATTCGTCTCATTATAAAATTATCTGTGATTAGTTTTAGAGCTTTTACAAATATTTAAAAAAAATTCTTAAGCCTTTTTTTTTTTAATAGCATTTTCACAGAAATAAAAAAATATTTTGTCAATTGAAACAGTTTCTAGTCGTTGATTTGTCATGCAAAACCTAATATTAATTTATTCAAATGTGTAGTTCCATTAATATATATATAGATATTTTTCTATGTTAATTATGTGATATGATTATTTTATATTAATATTACTATATATTTTTTAATATTAATATTTAAATTGACTGAAGGTAAACAAATAACGACACGGCAGACCTCGAGGCGGGGCTGGGACTGGGTGAAAGGACAGAGCCGGGTAGGAGAGTGCCCGTTAGCGGCCACTTTCTCCGGCCCATCCTCTGCCCCACTGACATCCTGTTCCACTTATATTTCACTCATTATTTATTTTATTTTATTTATTCTGTCATTTTTATTTTATCAATTATAATTATTAACATAATTTTGACCTGTATTCTATGTTGACTGTCAATTATTTGACGGTCAGTTATTTCCTGGACGAAAATCATTATTTTATTTATAATGTATTATATAGCATCAGAAGGTTTTAGGCAGTATTACTTGCCATAGGCCACCTTAAAACAAAATAGCGAAATGGAGCTGAAATGATGAAATAGTAAATCTGGAGGAGGCTCGCCGGCACATCCACACTTATCCTTTTAATAGCATAACATTTTTATTACTAGTAGTGCTCTCTTCACGGGCGTTAAATTTTGATTGGCAAAACAACCTTTCAAGTAATAACCTATAATATTTTGTTTAGTCTCATTTGTCACAGACATTTTCAAGAAACAGGCTTAAAACGACAGTAAATTTTTTATAAACGGCAGTAAAGTTTCACATGTTCACCCAATAATTTCACACTTATTAAAAAGTTTAATTTAAGGAGAAATTGGCCGGATTGTGTGCTAAATGAAGAAAAACATACTAATAACTGAAACTTATCTTATTTTTTTTTTATTGTGCAACGACGTTTTGAGCTTCATTAGACTAAGTAAACAGAAAAATCTGGATAACAACCATTAAATTATGAAACATTTGTTTTACAAAAACATAAAAATATATAAAGCCAAAATAAGTAGAAAGATATATTATACCAAATTATCCTTAAATTGCATCCAAGGTCAATTAAAACGCCAAAATTAAAAAGTTTGTGAAGTCAACTTAGTTCCATGGGAGTTGTCATGGCAACGAAACGAAACACTTTTTTTCTTAGCAATTTATTTATGGTTACTGTATAGTTCCTATGGGTCATATCATGATATTATAAAGCCTAAATCCTCAATATACGGCCTATCGAAGGCAAAAATAATTTTTCAATTCGGACTAGCGGTTCCTGACATACATTGACGGTTCCGTTCAAACATACAAACTCTTCAGCTTTATACCTAGTTCTGCCATAAATACTGTTACAAAAGTTGAATTTTGTTTACATCCTTGGGTATTATTTAGATAATCCTTACCTCTTACAGGTTATTTTCTTTGCATATCAGGATAATAATCCCAATTAGTTTGTATTTTTCTTGCGCTCAGTTAACATGGAGTGGGGTGATAAAGAAAACCGAATAGCTGTGATCGCCTTACACAAAGTTGGTCAGAGATTTTCAACATTTTGAAACCTTTGGGTATCAGCCGTATGTTCGTGTACCGCACTATTAATAGATATAATGAGACCCTATCAGTATGTGACCGACCTCGACCGGGTCGTCCCCGCACTGTGAGAACGGCAAATGCAGTGAGAGCAGTGGCTGCTCGAATCAGAAAAAATGGGTATCTCTGTCAGATCAATGTCTCGCATAATAAAAAGTGACCATAGGATGAATGCATTTCGAAGAATGACAGGACAAAGGCTAACCACTTCTCTAAAAAAAATTAGATTGGATAGATGCAAAGTGCTCCTTGGCCGTTACACCAATGGTCTTCATCAAAAGATTTTGTTTAGCGATGAAAATTTTTTACAATTGATGGAAAATTTAATCGCCAAAATGATCGTGTGTACGCACACAGCTCTAAAGAAGCCCAGGAAGTCATTGGAAGAGTGGAAAGAGGTCATCACCCTTTCTCAGTGATGGCTTGGTGGGGAGTTTGCTTTGATGGCACAACAAAGCTCCATTTTTGTGAAAAAGGAGTTAAAACAGCCGCAGGACGATATTTTGGAACCTGTTGTCAAGGCCTCTAAATGATACTCTGTTTGCTGGAAGTCATTGGGTTTTCCAGCAGGATTTCGCTCCAGCTCACAAGGCCAGGTCAACTCAGCAGCGGCTGCAAAAGAACATTCCAGAAAAGAACATCTCTGCCTCGGATTGGCCCTCAGGAAGCCATGATCTCATCCCATGGATTACTGGCTTTGGTCCGAACTGGAGAGGATGGCATGCCACAGAGCACAGCCTAACTTGGAAAGCATCAAATAATCTCTGGTATGAGCAGTTGAGCGATTTCCTCAAGAAGTGCTGCGTGTTGCTGTTGATGACTGGCCACGGAGATTAAATGCCCGTGTCAAGGCAAAATGAGGGCATTTTGAGTAATTTCTTTTTTGTTTTACTCTCTATAGATATACATTTTATTTTCTAATACAATTTTTGAAAAACATAATTTTTCTGTTGAAATCTCTATACATTTCCTTACAACAATATTTATGACAGGACAAGGTAATAAAAGGGTAAGGATAAGGTATATAAAAATATATATATATATATATATATATATATATATATATATATATATATATAGTGTAGATTAATACATTATTTATCAGTACTCAAAAGTAAAATTCATTATTATACGAAATAAAAAATATTATAAAACGAAGAACGGCCATATAGATGATTAAAGCTCTCCTGGTTTCTCGAGTAACTTTGTGAACTCTGTTCAATGTTATCATTCCTGTACGAAGGGCGAATAGCCATATTGCTCAACTTACCGATCAAAAGTCTGATTAAATTTATTTACAAATTAAAAGCTCTTGAAAGACTTTTTTTTTTAGAAATAATTATTATTTATCTTTTATATTTGTATGTCTCATGTTTTATTTTCCCCCACCATTTATGACCTACCTAAATACTTACTTAATCCGATCGTTATCTACCATGAGCTCTAGTGGCTTGAGAAAAGCCTCGCCATGCTTCGCGATCTAGCCACCTCTCTCTTTAGCCTTGGACAAGATGTAAAGCTATGGAGATCTCTATGCTTTCCATTCCGGGGGTTTCTTCTTTGTTGACCTTCAACTCTAGCCTCTATCGCATGCCTGAGGTGCCTTTCTCTATCTAAACATTGGAAATAGGGGTATTATTTCAATACTTTTAGAAACTGGTAATGTTGGGATAGAATCGTTTTAAGTTGGTTTTGTTTCCTTTTGGAGGACATCCAAAAGTTTTGATTAAGGGATTAAAATTTTTAAAGTAAGGTGCAATGTGTGCTTTATTTTAAGTTAAAAACCTACATTTGTTCGCATTTTTACTCAGTTCATAGACATCAACTGTTGACGCCGTGGTGTTATGGTATCGCCATAGCAACCTCAAGTTCCCTGTCGCACAGTGGGGAAAATGAGTAAATTAGACGAGACAAAGTTGAAAAATCAAAGCTAATTAAAGACGTTAATTCCATTGTCGATATAAACTGGATTGTAGCTCCGAATGGAAACAACATTCACTTCCTGTTTCAAAGGATCCCTGTCGGTTAGGCAAGCAAATGAAGATCTATGAGAAGTTCTAATCAATTTATTAAGTTATTATAAAGGTGTTATTGATATTGGATATTATGGAGATTTTTTGAAAAATTCACTCTTAATTGGTTTAATAGTTACGGCTGCATCATTATCCAGTAAGTAAACAAAATATATTCATCTATTAAAATGTTTAAATTTTTAAAGAAATTGTTTCCACATTTTAATATTTTGTGAATGCGTAAGTTGCTAGATTAACCTCATTTTTTTGTAAATATATTTTATTGAATGTATTAAGTTGTTGAGCTCCGAGGATCATCCTGGGGTGACCAGTTACTTTGGCGCCGAATCTTCAAAAAATCGGCCCTGTAGTCTTGAAGAAAAGCCACGGACGACAGACTTATTATTATTTGACTTTTGGATTCTACATATCTCAAAACGTAAAACCTCAAATGCTGAGAAGGATGGGGGGTGAAAGTTGTTTTTTCTTGGTCTATAATAGAGGATTCATCATTCAAAATAATGAACCAAAAAGATTGGGAATACTCGTGGGCATCCCAGAGCCCAGTCTATAGGACTACAAATGACAGTAATACCACGAGGAGGTTTTTCGTGCAATATGAAACAGCTTCCCACATCACCGCTGTAGAAGAGAGGCTTACCAAAAAGTTGTGTTATTCTTAAAGCTATTTCCTGTGGATTTACCTCTTGTTATTTCAGCATTTCGCTTACATGCCTTTGAAGCAGGTAAACTAGCGGTAAACATTTATGGTTCTATATGCTAACAAATGTGCTTAATCTCTTGATTCGTGGAGACAAAATCGATAAAACCACTGATCTATGTCATTAATTACTTTTTTTCTGAGATCCATCAATATCAGTCATTTCGATGAATCGAAATTCCACACTATCTAAATTTAGTAAAACATCATCAGGGCTGTTTGATGAAGTGAGAGCCATTTTGATATTGAAGAAAACAGAAAATTATATTGTTGGAAGTTTAAAGTAATTCATTAATATAAATATTTTTTTCCTACGAATAAGTTTTGTATTTTATTTTTCCATACTAAAAAAAAATTTCTTTTTTTTTAAATAATATTTTAATACTGAATAAAGATTTAAATATTAAAAAATCTTCATTAGTAAAATAAATTTTAATAATTTTGTATTTCAGTAATATATTTTTACTAATTTCATTTACTCAACAAACATGGCACCTTCCTTGTTTCAATCCCTCAAATAAAATGTATTTGTTCGCCAAAATGACATTAGAAAATTTTGAAATATGCTATTTTGGTTTCTTTTTTTAATTGTTGATCAAAGAAGTATTTTTAATCAAGCTATGAAGAATTTGAAACAGTTTAGGAGTTTTGCTCTCCTAATTCCATCGTTTTTCCCCATTGTTCGTCGGTTCGAATCCGGTCTGTACGGGTTGAAATTTATTTCATGGCGTACCTACGGAATGAATCTCGAACGTTCCATTCTGATTAGAGTAGCCTGTTTGCCTTAGTAGGAGTAGGGAAGGACTATAAACACTCATCCCCTCCAAAAAAATAAGGAAAAAATGCATCTACTGATGTTAGCTTTGTAATGGTTTTATTGTTCAAGATTTTTCTTCGTTCTTGTTTTTCTCATATTTCCTAAATTCTAACAAACACAATAAACACCTTTCGGGTATGAAACGATTCATTTAATTTTAATTATAAACTAGTGAAACCCGGCAGACGTCCATTATATTATCTCTGTATATAGTAAAATGAATGATCTGAATATAATTTATAATTCGTTGTGGAAAAATGATAGCTGGCTTATAGTGATGAGTTTCTATAATTTTTATTAGTATAAATTGATGATGATTTTTTATTAATAATTCACGTGAACAAACAAAACATTTTTGACTATTTCGTTCGCTATATAATTGAAATGACAAAATAAAAATCTTTTTATATTGCTTTTGATGTTTAATATTTATATTTTAAATAAAGTCGTCGAAATATAAATAAATGATGTATGAACTTACAAATTTTAGGATAATGACAACTCATCTACGCAAGCTTTTTATTATATATATATGTGAAAAATAAACTAATTCATTTCAAAAATATAGTTAAATTTTGTTTTTGAATTGAAACCTTGACCGTCTAGCCTGATTTAATTATTTGCGAGAATTAGAAAATTTGAGCTTATTTAAGATGATGAAATAGGGGAAGAAAATTATTTAATTAATGTTTTAATGCTGCGAGAAGAGATATTAATTATAATTGGTTTACAAAAAAAAAAAAAAAAAAAAGGAAAGGTTTCTGTTTGAGTGTATGATTGTTTGATTTAGAAGGATTATATTACTGGCAGAAAAATAAATATGAAGGGATAGGGATTGGGCAGGCGGTATATATACAGAGGACAATCTGAAATAGGGTCCGCGCAAGTTATTTGCGCTCAAACGTGTAAGTAAACCGCGGGCCGAGTATACAGTAAGAGGGCGGGCAAACAGAATGCGCACAAATAGAATCCTCCGCGCATCGCACAAATAACTCTAACTGCTTCGGAAGGAAAAAAACCTGGTCTTTCTAATTTATTGGTATTGCCCCCGAAGGAAAACAAGGGCTCGTGCGGCGGCCTAATAAATGTCCCTGTGTGGTATTTAAGGAATAAACGTTATTCATTGCCCTTATCTCTACGGTCCCTGCTATGAAAAGTAAGCGCAACTTTACCTAAGGCACCTTATAATATTAAAGTTTTTTAAGGCCCCCCTCTTCTAAGAGCTGCTTTGGGAGAATTTATTCTTTAATTTTAGTATTAACTTCCTCTCACAAATCTCGCTGCGAATTTAAATCTGCCTAATACGCCTCCCTCTTACATATTCATTTGTTTGTTCCGGAAGGCCATTACATAAAGTCTGGTGGGGAGTATTTCCTACATAAACCAATGTAGATATACAGAATACACAATATTAATATAACAATGTACGAAATATTCGATATTCGCGAGAATACCCTCCACCTCTATCATTTTTGTTCTTTTCTTAGTATTTTATTTGTTTACGAGTTAGTCATTTAAATTATATATGTATGGCGGCATAAGAAAATACCTTAATAGTAATAAAACATGTCCATTTAACAGAAGTGTTTCCTCAATGTTTTTTTAACTACAGTTCATTATACATTTAAACTAATTAGTTAATTTTTTTAATTACTATTTCTTCTAAAATATTTTAATTTATTTATTGTTTAGTAAATATTAAATGTCCGTATTAATAAATGTGGATAAAAAAAGTATATTAGTCAAGATTATTAGAAATGGCGACGATTTATAGATATAAGAAGTAATACTTTAGAAGAGGAACTTAAAGAGGAAACAAAACGAAAGGCTAAAGGCGGAAACTGTTATTTAAGTTATTTGTTTGTTATTTAAGCAAAATTATTTAGTTCTTGATTGAAAATTGTTTAAATTATAAAATACTGTTTTTCTATTTAAGAGCTCGCAAAATACATGTATTTAGATTATTGAGCTGCAACCCTTCAATAATTCGAACCACGCCACGTATTCCCTGTACAACAGAAAACTATACTTAAAATGAATGAAAATTACTATTTCTCAATCAAATATTGTTTTTCTATTTAACAGCTTGCAAAATATGTGTATTATGTAATTTTTACTTTAGCTTATTTGTAATTACAAATGGTAATTACACAAATATGATAAAAGCTGTGTTAAGTTACACCCGTGTGACTCGTTAAAAGTGGTATTTCTAATCAATAGACTCGGGAAATTTTTTTTTTCTATCGTTTCTGCTTATCTTTAACTATACTTATTCTTAACTATTTATTTATCACAGAATGATAGATTATGTCATTCTGCCAATGGACATGAGTTATGTCAAGATAACAGCTCTAACTGTTACTTCATTATCAACATTATTTGCTATTATTAAATTTAATCAAGAACGGAAAATATCCTCCAAACCAAATTAAAACGTGTACAATTTTGTAAAATTTGTCCTTTGCACTGGAATCCTAATCCCCGTGTACGGGTTCGAGTCCGGCTTTGCCAGATTATTTATTCTATTACATCTGCCGTAGATCGACTCTAGGAAGGTCGGAAGAGCTTCCTGGGGCACGCCTAGCCTCTATAAAGTGGGTTTCTGGTCCTTCTTTTGGTTAAAGGATAAACCTGGCGCTTGGTTGAGCTTGTTTTCACATAACTTCCTTGGATAACCATCGGTCAACAAGCAATACTTACCATATACTGACTCTTCATGGGTTGTAGTACTACAGGTGTATTTATAATTTGTACTAATGGGTTGTTCCTTGTAGGTATAATTGGAAAATTCATTTCCAATATATACAAAGAGTAAAAACATATATTTGATAATGTGGGTGAGGGGGACGAGGAATTCTTTTCAGAAACCTGTATGAAAGGATTTTTGCCACAGGGTTACAAATATTGAAAACATATAGAATATTGGAATAATGTCCTTACACAAATGTGTTGTAGATTTATAATTAAAACCTTGCTGTGATGGCGTGGTGGCGATGACATAATCTGATCAATTGTAGTCCTGAGGATGGCCCACATGTTTGGATGCAACGTCTCCTTGTAATAAGAACTTACTCAATGTTTTATTTTTTATTGTCGTTTTGATGGAAAACCTATCATATGTATAATCCTGTTATAAAGGTTTCTACTTGTTCTAGACGGCTTGGCGTTTGGCTTTTATGGTTGACTCCGGATGAAGATAAGAATCCATTTTAAGGAAGTTATATATTTCTGGTTGCTTTTTTTTTTCATAAGCTAAGGTTTACATAAGGATTACATTGGTGGGTGAATACCCCGTCCTGGTAGACATGTACCCTGTGGATGAGGGGTACAAGTGGTGTAATCAGGACTGTAATGGAAGTCTACAACTCTGTTTTCGCTCCCTTTCACAACTGCCTATTGATTCCTCGCTAGCATTGTGTAACTGCAGTCGCTCCGCCGCTTCTTCCTTTTGATATGCAAATCCATTTTGATTTACGACGTCCGTTCTCTGTTTTTTTTTCCTTTTTTTAACCGTATATAACTTTTAGTATTATGAAAAAAGAAAGTAGAAATTCGTAGTAGAGGATGGATTTCCAATTATCATATTCCGCGGATGTATCAAGGAGTTCAAGCAAGCAGCCCTGAACGTCTTGAAGGTCTTTAGATTGTGCTACGCCTTTGACTTACATATCGATCAATTTAAGCGCTTCTTAAAAATTATATGTCCCCACTGATCTGGATTTTAGTAGGAATTCATAGCAACGTTTTGCAAAAATCTACAACCCACAAAATGATAAATATAATACTAAATATATTATTCCAACCATAAGGAGCCATTTCACGATTTGTAGAAACCAATCAAGCTTTAATTGAAATTATGCAAGTCATGCCAAGTCATATTATTTTAAATCATTAAGTTTTAGTAGAAAGCATCCAGACAGTTTTCTGTTTGTTATGTTTACGTTAATTCAATTAAAAAGTAAGTATAATTAATCGAATTTGTTTTAGCTATAAGCTGAATTTAATTTCAGGCGAAAACTTCCATTTCTATTTATCTCAAACTGATTTAAATAACATATCAACTTGCGGCCTGTATCAAAATTAAAACTGACTATTTTTGGAATAAGGACCTTTAAATGACCTCTTTCCTCTCCTTAGCTAATTTTATTTTTAGAACGTAACAATACATGTATAAAAGAAGAACCAATAATAGGATGTGAAAATAAACTATACTATAGGTTTATTCAAAACTCATACATATCACATCAACGATCTGTGGTTTTGTGCCATCTTCAGAATCTAACTTTATTTTCTACACATTACACTGTGTTTCTCTGTCAGTTTTTCGCTGAACCATCTTCTAATTCTCTTCGTATGGTTATCACTCACGGCCATATTTAATTCTATTTATATAATCTGTATATTAATTCGGAAGAATATTATTTTCAGCAATAGGATGTGAAGATTCAAAATTTTTTCAAGAGAATTTTATTCAAAACTCATAAATAGCAACATTTTGTGGCTTTGTCTTATCTTCAGGATCTAACTGTTAACTTTCTACATTATACAGTTTTTCGCCATGGTCTGTAGAACTGATAAACATCCTATTATCTCAAATTGATGTTTTTGAGGGTTGATAGGTTTTTGCAAAATATTTTTTAATTATTAATTGAATTAAATGTCGATTTCTATCATTGATGTAAACAGCGTGTAATTTCTGATGGCCAAAAAAATCTATTCAGAAGAACTTTTTATCTTAAAAAGATATCTAATAGAAAACCATTTTCTTTTGTTGTTCAAACTCTTTTGATTTGGTTTGTGCAAAATAAATATCCTTGTTTTCTTTATTACGGCTTATTTGATGAATGTTTGATGATGAGTTGAACTACGATTTTTTTTTTATCATTCGATCATTATCTTCTGACCCTAAATCGGGTTTTCCTGATATAAATTTTTTCAGATATAGAAAATTTATAAAACCTAACGATTTGCATTTAAAAAAAAATAATAATCAAGTTACCCATAGTTTTTAAGAATTTTAATTTTGGACATTTTCAACTGTTTGGACTGATATTGACCAACTTTTAAATAACTAGGAATTCTGAAAAATTATTGTCTGATAAGAAATTTATCTCTATTTAAAATAGTTCTACCCGGTTTGTTGAAAATTCCGTATAACCTGATAATTTGAGCGTTTTTATTGGGCAAAGTAGTGTTAAATGTTTGCGAAGAAGCAAAACGTAAAATAACTCAAAGATTTTATGATAAAAAAAAAATGATTATTTAGGAGAATTATTTATTTAATAAATTATTATTAATTATTGATGTTCGATTTTGAAGGTGTAAACTTCCCAAAATATCATATTGGTATTGAACCTTATGTTTTTTTGAAATATTTTTTTTTTAATTTTTGGCTAATAAGTTATTCTTTACGTTTTAGTTATTATTTGGATCATTGTAAAAATCAAGAACCCAGGCATCGTTAGACATACCTATTAGTATTTTTGTACATTTTGGTGTTGGTAAACGTAAAGCATGACATCAGTGAATTATACCCAAACCATTCTTATTATTAATTCCTTCTACAAAATAAACGAAGTATTGTAATCGCGAAAATTTTCGACTTTCAGATTTCAACGGAAATATCCATTTTGACCATCCTTGAATCCATTTTGGCTAGTTTCGTCGTGAGGCCTGTACGTACGTTCTTACTTACGTGCGTATCTCAACTCAAAAAATGGTTATCCGTAGAAAGCTAAAATTTTGTATTTAGGATTGCTGTGAAATCTGGTTATGAACCTCCCTTTTTGGTCACTACATAGACATAAACACCGGAAGTGGTACTTTACTTGAAGGTCATTATTGATTTTCATCAAAAATTATATTAAAATATAATTCAAACGCAGGAGAATGAGTTATAACTTAAGTGGGTTCTTCCGATTAAAATGTCGAAACTGTCGGTTTTTAATGCTTTATCTAGTGACATTGGCAGTTCTAATATTGTCATGGAACACGAAGAAATCTCTTGGAAACTAGTTATCTAGTGAAAGAAAACGACATATAATAACGGTTGAGACCTCAAGAAATAAGAGTATGTGTGTGTGCCAATAAATGGATGTCGCGACGCCGACTGTCGTTTTTGAGGTACTGCAATCTTCGAAAACTTGTAACCAAATTCAGGATCATTTTTTGAGCCACCGATTTATAGTTTAATAGGCGTACAAGGAAGTCATGGGGTGTCCACATCAGATATTTTGTGTTGCTCTTCTGCTTGTATAATAAATGTAACTTATAAGATAAAACTACAATGAAAGTAAATAATAAAAACTAAATATTCAAACCGATATCCTTTGGCTCTCAAGTATTATTTTTCACTGATAATCTGTTTCGCAAACAGAGCTCGAGCCGTAAATGATTATTATCACTTGTTCTTTTTTTTTTTCTTTATCATATTTTTCTTTTGTGTATGAAAATAAATATTTTAAGTTAGACTCCTTTCCTCGATGAAGGCTTCAGACTTCTAAACTTCTTAGTACACTATATGTCATTTAATAGTTAGATATGAAATAGACCAATAGTAGAATATAAGAATTAGAATGAACTGGAAGTTTAAGTTTAATTTTTTGCTCTTGCAATTTAATTAATTTTAATTTAATTTTAGAATGTGCAGTCAAGTGGCCAATAATGTAATTGTAATGAGAAAAATAATTTACTTAATAATCATGTAATTAAAAAACAGAAGATTGGTATACAGGTAACCGAATTTTGATAAGGGACATGTCCAAAATGTTAATATGTGAATTAAGAAGTATAGAAGTCTGAAGGCATACAGGTTAATCTTCCTAATCTTGGTACATTAAAAAAAGAAAATTTTTTATTTCCTATTTATTTTTCTCTTATGCTAATTTAATCTTAATTTACACAATTTTAAGCCTTGCAGTAAGTTAAGGCTTTAATTAAATTAAGCATGAAAATATGAAGTTTCAGCTTTATAACTTAGACCTGTCAGTTTTGAAAAGTTGTTCTTGTTGGAGTTTTCTTTGACGGTTTTGTTTTGTTAAAGTGTGGTTTTGATACTAATTTCGTCTTGGGCTCTTTTGGTTGAGTTGAATTTGCTTTCTTATTAGCTGTAAGCGTCTGTTTATCTACCTGGCAGACGTTTTACAGTTTGGGATTATTTGCTACCTAACAATGCAGTTTAATAGTACTGCTTCAGTGCCATACGAAATTATCTTGTCATTCTCATCCTTCGATATAGCTTGGAATTAGGAATTTATAAGAGGTAATTTAAATGCGATATTCCTGATGGTGTTGATGAGTAGATGTGACTAATAAAGTAGGTGGTCGTTTGAAGAACCTGGAGTATTATTATTGTTTTTTTTTTTTTTTTGGGAGGCACTGTTGAATAAATTGCAAAGCTTTGAAAATTGAAACAAAAAATGTATTTATACATAATGAATAAGCTTATACCTTCGTACTTCCGAACATTCCCAAGTTTAACTACTCTAAATATGAAGAGTATCGCATGACAGTTCCTATACAATTGCAGTTTATAACCGTTTATAGAAAAGCTTAACAATCATTTAAATACTCCTTTATATACAACTTTATATGAATATAAAGCTTGTTCTTGGTTCGTGTCTTGTGATTTGTGAGCTCATTGTGCCTAAAAATGATTGTGTTGCGTGCAACCTCACAAAGTTGCTTTCTCTGCCCCTGTTTGATCGAGTGATTCTCAAATAAATAGAACCAAAGAATCAGTAAAAATATATATTCATCAAAAACATTTAGAATTGGTGTTTTGAATTTCCATTCAAGGAAACCACAGGTTTCTTTTTTTTACATAATGAATGAGAACCTAACAGAAAGCCCTTTGATCTGTCAATTTGATTTAAATCATTTTGCCTTTTCAAAGCTCTTTGATTCAATATTTTTATTTTATTTTTGTGTGATAAACCAAAAGGTACTTTATTCAAAGTAATAATTTTTAGAAAAGGACTAAGATGTAAAGGAATGAATACTTAAATAAATCTTTATGAAACTTTTTGTTAAATAATTTTAAAAACTTAAAACTATTCTGAGAATCGATCCTGAAAAACTCACTGATACTCGATTTCCAAAAAATTATTGAAAATATTGAATTTTTATGTCCTAAGTTTTGCATTGCATAGGTTGGTATCTCGGATTGGTTTGTTGTTAATCTTAAGACATGATTGGACCATGCTTACACACTACTATATTACGTTTTGCTTAACGAATGAAAATTTTTCTAAGACACGTATAAGTGAAATGTTGACCGGTTAGTTATTTACTACTTTTTATGAGACTTAAGGCCTTGTGAATTATTATCTATATCCTAATTCAGTTTTGCTCTAATTAATAATATATAATTACGATACTTAATTAGGATAATTTTTGTAGTATTAAATGATGTTTTCCTAATTTTACCCTAAAAAAGAATTTTTCTACCATATGATCATTGAACATTAAATTAACAATAGTTTTTTTCTTACTGAAGATAAAGGCTTTTCTTGGTGGATAAGTGTTTATTTTACCAAGATTACTCTTAAGTTCTTTGGATAATTTAAATATAGTAACAGTTTTATTCAAATATCAATATTTATTTTATTACAAAATTATTCGATCGATTAATAAAGTTTTATTTACAAGGTAATTGCTTTTGTTTTTTTTCGAAGACGGCTCTCATTTCTGCAAGGCATAGTCCTGGGATTTTTTTCTTTTTTAAAAAAAAATAATTTAATACAGCATATTAAACTTAATATGTGATAATAGATAAATAAAAAATATGAAACGCGCCTGTGAAGTCTGTTTTATTTTTCTTGTATTATATAAATTAACATATATTTTAACGATTTTAAATTTCACGGCATCAGTTTGGATTTATGTTATATTATACGGTATGAATATAATTTTCTTATCGGACTATAGCAGTTTCCATAAAGCGGTTTGAGTAACGCGTTAGGTCTATTATAGGCATACATTACTAAGCAAGTTGGTCAGCACCTTAGCGGTACACAATACAGTTGCAATTAATGAACTGTCAAATTCCGCAAGCTTTATTAGTATGCAGTAGCCTAATTATGCTGTAATAATGATAGCCTTACTTTAAGTGTGCCAATAAAATCATCTCAACAGCTAGCACGTACAATTTTCTAGGGTGGAACGCTAAGGCTTGTTTTATTATACAATAAATTTTACTGCGCATCCTTTTGTCTTTATCAAAATTATTATTATTTTTTTTTTTTATTGAAAAATAATACAAGCTGCTAAAATCGAGGGCAATAGTTATTTATTTATTAGGGCTGTATGGATCCATTCATACCATATACACAGACTAAATAAAAATAATGATAGAAATAATAAAACAATTTATGCTCGTCACAAATCAAAGTAAATAATAACTTGTGAATAAAAGCAAAATGAATAAATGACCGAGATTAAGACAATAAATTCTAAGCAAAAATAAAATAATAAGAATCATCTTGAAAACATTCATTCCGCTCAGATTGGATAAAGAAAATATTTTCGTATAGCTCTCAAATAAATTGTACTGAAGTAATGAATTGTACTTCAATGCTAGTTTCAGTCATGGCATTAACATTTTTCCGGAGTTTCCATTGTATTAAGCTAAGGAATGGGCAATATATTAAATTATTAATCACTTATGCATAATTATTATCTTTAAAAAATATTTTCTATTTGTAATTAATTATTAAATCGAAAATATTTAATACAATATTATATATATAAATTACTATATTCAAGGTCATGTATCCGTCACTCACAAAATATATTTATTATCATCCGTTTGCGTAAAAACGCCAATGACAAAGGATGTTGCGTATTATGATTAGGGTTTTTTGTCCCTGCTGGTTTTGTAACGACAAAGTGTTTCATCAGAATTCACTACCAGAAAGTTACATTTGCGATTGAGGAGTACGTAATTATTTTCCAGTATTAATTAACAGACGATTTTCGAAATGTCTTGATGAAGTAAAAAAATGATATAATCTAGACATGGAGCATTTTAAGATGAATGTAGAATTGTATAAATTTGCTCACATTGTATGACTGTTTCTTAAAAAGACAAATAAATTATAATGCATTATAATTGAGGTTAACATTTCGAAAAATACGTACGTGACGCAGAGCCAGGTTATTTTATTTTATTTATTACTTCCTTGTACGAAGTAAAGGAAGTATTGCATTCGCGAAAATTTTCGATTTTCAGATTTCAACGGAAATATCCATTTTGACCATCCCTGAATCCATTTTGAATAGTTTCGTTGTGGCGTCTGTACGTACGTACGCACATAACTCAAAAACGGTTAGCCGTAGAAAGTTGAAATTCTGTATTTAGGATTGTTGTAAAATCTAGTTGAGAACCTCCCTTTTTGGTCACTGTTTGATCACCAGAAGTGGTACTTTACTTGAAGGTCATAATTGATTTTTATCAAAAATTACATTAAAATAGAATGTAAAACCTCTCAAATTTGGTAAATAGGACTTTTATATCGATATAAATGTATTTACTAGATTTTGGTTAAGATTCGTGAGCGGAAAAGGGTACTTTACTTGAAAGTCATAATAAGCTTACATCAAAAATTATATTTAAATTAAAAGAGAAATCATATGTTTCGGTAATAAAGGTTACAAACGCAATTCCGTTGCCAATCCAATTTAACATTTTTATTACTTGCTTTAAGTTTTAAAATTGAGTTTAAAATACTAGTTTTCCTCCCCATTTGTGAGATCAACAAGTCTACATCATGAGAATAAGATATTAGTTAAGTGGTATTCGCTTAAAATGTCGAAACTGTCCATTTCTAATGCTTTATCCAGTGATATTGACAGTTTTATTGTTGTCATGGAACATGGAGAAATATCTTGGAAACTAGTTACCTACTGAAGTAAAACGACATATAATAACGGAATGAGACCTCCAGGTGACAAGTGTGTGTGTGTCAATAGATGGATGACGGGACGCCGAGTGGTGTTTTTACTGCAATCTTCGGAAACTAGTAACCAATTCAGTATCACTTTTTGAGCCACGGATTTATAATTTAATAGGCGTACAAGGAAGTCATGTGTTGCCCACATCAGATATTTTTTCTGAATGTCGTGATATTAATTAAAATAAAAAGTTAGGCAAACTGATGCAGCTTTCTTTACAAATATATATTTTTAAAATTTCATTAAATAAATACTAATCGATAAAATAAATGATAAAAAACACATAAAATCCTTCCTCTATTTCGCTTCCTCTGTATCAACCGATTTTCAAGTGTAATGACTCAAATCACTCAGTGAGATCTCGTGTGTTGAAAAAAATTGTTGTGTAAGTAATTCAAAATCGATAATGTTTTTATTAATTACGGTCTATGGTATATTAGCAGTAGTCTGCATAATTTTAAAATTACACGGGTCTCATTAAGATGGATTTATTTATTTTATTTAGTCTCTTATTTTAATTTCACATGTAATTCGGTTCCGTGTTTTTCTTCTTAGAATCTGAGAAGAATCATAATCTTAAAAATTCTTAAATATCCGTTTTTTTATGCTAGTAAATAATTATTATTAGTGTTTACTTAGTGTATTATTACTCATTGTTACTTAGTGTTTACTTATTAATAATTATTACTTAGTGTTTACGTAAATAGGCAGTTTCACTAGGATATCATCTATATCCATTCATGAATACATGCGTCCTTCAAGAAAAAATAAAACGTTCAATCTCAGTTGAATATTATTTGAATATATTATTTAATTATTATATATTATTATATATATTAATATATTATTATATATTATAATATTATTTGAATATATTATATATAATTATTTGAATTATATCGGACCAAGGAGCTGTTTGGACTAGCGGTATAAAACATATTTCCTCTCTTGGTTTCTTCAGATCTGTTACACTTTAGCCTCTTGTTGCAGAGGCAACAGTTTACGTAAGCTAGATTACAGGATCAGTCTTGGGTATTTCTGGGCTCATCATTTGCAGGAAGTGGGCTGGTAGCGATCTCTCCGCTCACTTGCCGATCCAATTTTTGATAGTGGGAATCAGGATGTTACGATATAGGTTATGTATCGGAGTGTGCATATATATATTCATATTTTTTTACAGACACATAAAAGAAGGAAACAGATAAAACTCATTCATTTTTCAAAATTATGGACAGATTAATGAAAATGTATGAACAAATTGAATGACTGACTGTAGAAGGACAACTTATAGGCATTTTCAATTTATAATTTATAGGCTCGCGCTTGTTTCTCTTTGCTAATACATATTTTTCACCTTGTAATACAAAATATTTTTGTGTTTTATTCTATTTTTATTATTATTATTATTTACTCGTAGTATCATGTATTAGATAAAATATTCAAATTTTTAGTCTATAAATAATAAAAAATTGCCCTATTATGGCATTAGAAAAACACAAAATACAAGGAAAACATTTAAAAAGTAACGGAATTAAGTTATTAAGTTATTTATTAAGTTTCATTATTATGGAAAATAATAAGCAGGACGTTTATTACTTTTTTTAAAAATTACATTATACATATATGTCTTTTGAGAAAGATTGTAAAAATGTTTATGCTTATTTGATTGCTTGAAAAAAAAAAATTGTATATTTTTAATTTGTATTTAAACAGGGAATACTAAAGGTCAGATGGGGAATAATAAAATATAAATATTAATTTTTTTTTAATTATCATTTTCTTTCATAAATTTCTTTCCTTTTTCCCTCTCTTAATTGATTCTATTTCTTTTACTATTATTTTTTTTTTTTACATCTTCCATTATTATAGTATTCTTTTGTCTAGGTGTTTTTTTTAGATGGTGTACCTTTAGGTATATGGTTTTTTTTTTAATGCCTTTATCATTGAAGAGTTGTAATAAGAAAATAATAAATAACTAAATAAAAAACCAAACTCTTCATTAGAAAACAACAGAATAATATTCTATTTTTAGAATAATTCAGACAGTTTTAATATAAAGCAACTGGCTCATATTTTAACTAATATTTAATAAACTTAAAATCAATAATACTTACTGCCAGTAACTTAGTTAGTTTGTTAGTTAAGTTCGTGTGTTTCATCTTACTTTTTCAAGATCCATTTTCGAACCAGTAAATGTATTTGTCGTTGTAACGTTAATTTTTATTATTATTATCGAGACTGTTTCTGTTAACTAATTTAATATCATTAAGTGATATATCAGATTTTGTCCAATTTGCAATTCAGATGTCTTTCTAATATTTATAGAATATTTTTAGATATTTAAAATCTCGAAGCGAATCCGATAAAATTTGTAGTTGAATTTTTTTTTTTAATATTTAATAATATATAGTTTGAGAAGCTCAGTGGATAAGGCACTAGATTAATTTGAGGCCCCAGGTTCGACTCAGGCTATGGCGGATAATTTATTTATTCTATTATATCAGCCTTGGTTCGACTCTGGGGTCGGTAGACTCTCCTGAGGCACACATCGCCTCTTTTAGGTAGGTACTTGATCCTTTAATTTCTTGCGGAAAACACTGGTGGTTGAGCGTGGATTATGACTGCACCACTCTCTTGGTCAAGAAGTGGTACTTCCTTACTGAACTCAAGACCCTTCATGGGTAGTAGCTGTAAAGACTTAGTTTATCTTCTTCTTTGTGTAAAATCATTTCGTTCTTTTTTTTTCTATCGTCGGTCCGTTGAAATGTTTATTTGTTGAGATATCATTCCTATTCTTGGATTACTTTAATGTCAACGCCCAGCTTACAATAGGCTGCCCGAAGCCAGATGTTGGAGGTGCAGAGGCCAGAGTTCCTTCCTCGACACAATAGTCCAGAAGAATGGACCGGATCCCAATCGAGTTGATTTAATCTGCCCTGAATTTTCGGGATTCACTTCGCTTCCAGATTCATAACCTACTTCTCTCGAAACCCCGTTGGTCGAGGTCTGGGCTTCTTTTTGGATGCTTGAATAATTAACAGTAAAGGATAATAAAATTATTAAATTAATTCAATTTTTCTGATATTTAAATACTTTCCAATTATTTTTTTAAAATAATCATAATAAGTAATAAGATGCATCTCATTGTATTTGGATTCCGTCTTATTCTTGCTGAAACATTCGGTCTTTCAGGGTTTAACCTTCCTTCGTTTCGTCCTCATGGGAATGAGTTCTATCCCTGCTTCCCCAAAGGAATTTTGTCCTTAAGAGTCTTGTTATTACATTATTACATTCTGAGAGTGCTCTCAGAATTATTATCGGCATAGCAAGCCATATATTCAGAAAAAAAAAAATATCACACTGCAAACAAATGATGATAACATAATCATGTGATGTGATATGACAAATATACCTATCTGTAACGCAGCATTTTTTTCATGATTTTACAATATTATGGCCATTTTAAAAATCCAATCAGAACTGGGAAATTATTTAATTCTGTAGTAAATAGTTAACTACTATAGCTACTCTGTAAGTGTAAGTGTCCTAATTTGTTTGACAAAAACTTCACCAATTTTTTTATTATTTTAATAATGTTTTTATTATTATTTTTTGCTTGGTTATTTTTATTACCTTGGCTAATTCTGATCTTGGTAATTAACATTATTATATTATCACAGTTTAATTTTTATAATACCATCATATAATATATCATATAATACCAGCACTTTAAATTTACTGCTGTACAATTATAAATAAAAATTGCAAATTTACTAGCATGTGCTGAGGATGATTGTGTTGTAAGTCAGGGAGAGGAATGAATCTCACTTAGTTTTAGTGCTTTTAAGGTCTTCTGGGACAAAAAAAAAATTGTGTAAAAAGTGTTGTTAATATTGTTGCTGTCTTAGCTTAGTTCTACACCATTGATAAGGACTGTTCTTATCCTACAATTCTGATGTTTATTAGGTTAAAATGAACCGAACACGAATAGAACTTTTTTGGAGAGTCATGCCATAACATTTTTTCTTAAAATTCAATTTTTTTAATGTCATAACTTTTAATTGAAATCATTTCGTTGGTTCAGAATTAATCAACATCAAAATAGCTTCAAAACGATATTAAGTATGATATCATTTAAGATATTTTTTATTTTTTTAGAGGAAAGTAATATTTTTTAGCTGTTGAACGTAACGGTCAAATATTTGTGAATATATATATATATATATATATATATATATATATATATATATATATATATATATATATATATATATATATATATGGTCAGAATAGTACAAATACGATAATATATATATATATATATATATATATATATATATATATATATATATATATATATATATATATATATATGGTCAGAATAGTACAAATACGATAATATATATATATATATATATATATATATATATATATATATATATATATATATATATATATATATACATATGGTCAGAATAGTGCAAATACGATAATAAAATAAAAATTGGTCTTAAGACAGTTTACTTCTGACGTACATAAGCGCTTGTTCTTTAAAATATTTTTTTCCCTGATGAAAAATAATGAAATCAGTTAATAACTATTATTTATATAATTAATCTTTCAGCCCAGAAAGGGAACTTGGATTTTTTTAAAATTACAAACTTAATAAAGTTTAGAAAACCGCGTGATACTTCAAATAAATTATAAATAGATTATATACTTTAAGTAGATGGTGTAAATAAATTATATCCCAAATTATTCTCACTCATGCCTAATCTAGTTGATGCACTGCAACGTAGGGGTTTTGTGAAAAAAAAAAGTTTATCAGCTATTCCGGGTATTTTACCTTCAATAAAACTGATGCAAATAAGCGGTTATTGGAAAAAAAAAAAAAAGAATGGGAAAATGGTTATTTTAAATGAAATAACTTCCCATCAAAATATTTTTTTGATAACCTCAAAAATAACAGTTACTGGGACGGTTACAAATAACTGATGATTGGCAAGACCTTTAGTTCAAGTAAATTACACGTTGATCTTCTAGAAATAACCTTATAAACCTTTACACCAGTAAAGAAACAGCTAATACCTTGAAAATAACTTGTTATTAGAAAAACCTTTGATAGTGCTTGGCGTGTCTTATCAAAATCACTTATATGAGTCTGTGTGAATTATCCTGTAGTTTCAAGTTTCGAGAAAATTAATGTTTTGTTATTTTGATTATAAAATATTACGTGTGGAAGATAAAATGTAATATTTTTTCAATTCTAGTCAATAATGCTTTAGAGTTCGAACATTTTTTTCTTTTTATCTTATCCCTCTCCCCCTTTATTAAGTAGTAAAATCCACAAGAGGCAGAGTTTGAAAAAATAAATTGTGCATGTTTATTTAATAACTTGTTTCAACGGGCTCACTTCCATTGCGCCTCTTTCATGAGAATCATAGATGTGTAAGTGAAGTTTTGTATTTTTATAATGTTATAAAATAATGTTTCGCAAATTTTCTTTTTAAGAAACTAGCAAACTAATATTATAGCCATTATTGTATGATTGTTTTTATTTTGTAATATAATTTGTAAATATTAGTACATTGGTGGGAAGATCCTGAAGATTTGGATTTGGACGTTGGACCGAGATTTGTAGACAGTGATTGGTGGTATCGGCAACGAACCTCCGGGCTTGCTAAGCCTTTTATTATTATTATTATAATTTTTAAATATTAGTACATATTATCCCTGTTTATTAACTTCACAATTATAGTTTGGATTTCTGTAATGGCTGTTTGAGTGGTTAACGCTGTTGGGAACAGGACCCTGATGCAGTTATCTTAAGTGCATGTTGTAACTACTGCTGTAAATCACGGTTGTAGATTAGTTCAGTGTGCCTTTGACATAATAGGTTTCTAGTGTCTTGGAAGTTACGGCTCGCCTGACACCTGCAAGGCCTCTCGTCCATGCTTGATTGGTAGATCGTGTTGCCTTTAATAGTATCGATTTTTCTCTTAATGCGTTAAAGAATGTATTATTTAATATATATATATATATATATATATATATATATATATATATATATATATATATATATATATATAATTTTTTTTTTTAAGTAAAAAAAATAGCACAGGCCTACGATGAAAAAACCTTTGTACTGAAAATACCTTATTCCTATAGTTTTTAGGGTGCTGAATCCAAATATGATATTAAAAAAGCTGAATCACCCACAATTTCTTCACAGTTTATAGCTGAATTTATTAAATTAAGCGAATTTTAAAGAATTGAACAGCTTAACAGGCCAACGATGAAAAAACTTTTGTACTGAATATACCTTATTCCTATAGTTTTTAGGGTGCTGAATCCAAATATGATATTAAAAAAGCTGTGTCACCCACAATTTCTTTACATTTTATAGTAAATTTTAATTTATTAAATTAAGCGATTTTTAAAGAATTGAACAGCTTTCAGTCTTAGGCCTCATGAAAAAATTTGTAAAGGCTTTGCCTAAAGATGGACCATGTTTCAAATATCTCTGCCAAAAGTTTCCACGCCTTTCAGAAGCTAAACTAAAGAAGTCGTCTTTGTCGGACCTGACATTAGAAAAATGATGTTTGATGTTAACTTTGAATCCACAATGATCTTAAATGAGAAAGAAGCATGGGTATCATTCAAGCAAGTCGTTACAAAGTTCTTGGGAAATGAAAAAGACCCAGAGTATGTTTCTATTGTAGCTAACATGTTACAGAAGTTTAAAAGGTTAGGATGTTTGATGAGCCTGAAACCTACGAAAAACTATGGGTGATACAAAAAAACTAAGGCCAGATTTAGATTCAGCATATAAAATCTATAAAGATCAACTATTAAAGTTAAAAACGTTTTCAAAAAAAAATTTTTTTGTTGGCATGTGTAATATTGTTGTAAATTGAATTTTTTTTTCTTGCTATTTTTCTACCAACTTTTTATTATTTTTTTATTCATGTTTTATGTTACAATAACGGAAAGAGTGCCCCCTGAAAACATCTGAATATTAGTGATAGGATTACTATTCAAAACAGATTCGGACCCTTATCAAACCGAATAGACTACTCACAACCAACAAATTAGCAACCTGTTAATGCTTAACCCCCATCTATTCATTTAAGCGATGTAAAAGAATATGCAGCGCTTGGTACAATTCCTTCGTTACCATCCATGAGAGGAGTTATCGTGTATCCTGAAAATGCCGATGTATAATGCAGGATGGTGGCAAGTTTAAGAAGTGGGAGTGCTGACTTCCACACATATCAACTTCCAGAAGATAAACACTCCATAATTGTCCCAAAAAAATTGCATTGCGCTATACTATTAAACAAGAGCTTGCCAACCATGGATATGAGGCAACCAATATAGTCAATGTTATCTCA
The DNA here is from genome assembly GCA_948150685.1 of Rhaphigaster nebulosa. Lineage (NCBI taxonomy): Eukaryota > Metazoa > Arthropoda > Insecta > Hemiptera > Pentatomidae > Rhaphigaster > Rhaphigaster nebulosa. The sequence goes on along the minus strand of OX411309.1, from coordinate 74,982,004 downwards.
AGGTTTAAAACACCTCTCCCTGCGGTGTCTACATCAGATATTTTTTTTAATTATTGTTTCAGGCAGAAGACTTCCAACTATGACCCGCTTCATTTTTTTTTTATTTGATTAAATTATGTGCACAAATCTTAAAAGATAATAATCAGATGTTTCTATTAAATGTCCAATTAAGAAACACAATAACTGTCGTACATAATGAAACTGAACATTCATTAATGATTGGGATAAAACTGCAATTAATGATTGGGATGATCCTGGTCGTGGCCCTTGGGACTTTGTGGAGGAATAGCCCTTGGGCTAGAAAGTTTGGAGATGACTGTTTTAGATCAACATGAAACGTGTAAATCCATTTAAAAAGCGTAATACTTAAATTAAAATGTTTAAACCTGTGGCTTTAGTCAAACAAATATTTAGGTTATAATCCTGTTAATAGGTCAAATTTATCCATGCTATAGGCAATAAAAGCGGTAATAAATTATAAATGTAATAGCAAGTTCGCCATACGGCCTTATAACAGCTTGTTGCATGCCTGGAATCGGTTATTCGACATGCAACAGACGACACGAAATTCGTTTAAAATGCATATATTATTCAATAATGTAACCTGAATATTCTGAAATATATAATTCGTTCCCCGGAAACACGGTTAAAATTTCTAAACTGAAATTGGACTCGTGTCCAACTGTTATTTCGTTTGAGGTTTGCTGATATTTTTTTATATTTAACGAATTACTTCGTGTAGTTGGATTTGATATAAAATCAATCAAATCAGTTCCAAAACTCCTCAGTTGCTAGTGAATCTATATTCACGACATTACGTTACATTGCTCTCGGGAGACAGTATAGTCAGAAGGACTTCTAATGTTTGATTTATTCCCCGACTAATGTGGACTATTCATTGATTCCTATCCTTGCAAGTCCCATAAATTTTCTGTAAACTTTTGGATTTGGGTTCCTTCAGAACGGTTGAAACATGGTATCGATTGCTGTGTTTGTTTATAACTAGATAACTAGATAAGTCGAATAATTTTAAAATTACTTTATGATATCAACATTTGAGTCGAAAAATATTCAAGTTTTGAAGTTTAAAACTAAGGCAAAATAAGAAAAAAATCATATTTGAAGTAATATATAAAGTAAACTCGCTCACTTCATTTTGGATATGATCTGGAGTTTTTTATAGTTGAAAAAAAAAATCTGATTTCGATTTTCTACTTTTTTACAATTGCTGCAGATATATCTCTTTTCATGCTCAACATATTTCATTTTCAATTGTCAGATACCGGCTTAGGGACTGGTATGATATTTTGTTCCAACTTAAAACAATTTCTTTAACATTTTAGCATTAAGTTACTATGAACATTTTGAAACTCGATTAGGTTCATCTAATAATAAAGTCCTTTTAACTGATTATCTAAACTTTCGCAGAACGTTAACTTTAGTTTTAAAGTCTCTCGAAATTTTCAAAATATTATATTCTAGTCGGCATTTAAAAAGACGCGCTTTAATAGTCCAATTCTAGAGCTGTCAAAAACTTAAGAATACTTGTTAATATATTTCCAAAAAAATGATTTACCCTTGTTCAGGATTGTAAAATCGTTTGTGCTTATTAAAATAACGTCATATTTTTATTAAAATTAATTGCATTAATTCTATGAACACAAATGTTCTTCAATTAAGATATTATCTTTTAACTGCATTACATGTAAGACAACAATTAAGATTGTCAATTAAGATAAATAGATAATATATCCGTATCAAAAAGCGTCTTAGAGGTCTATAAATTCATGAATGTATTAATGCAGTATCAATGATATATACCAATGGATACATTTATTTCAAAATGTTATTTTTATCGCTAATTTAATGCCAATTTCGGAGATTTAATAATATACTAGCTGAAAAAAGGTAAAAGGTCCCTCCTCAACATAAGTAAATGACTTTTATTAGCCTCCATATCACGACGGATGTTAGCTATGATCGAGAATGGTTTAAGAGAACAATATGATTTCTGCCGACCATAGTGTTGTGTAAATATTTCTGATTCGACAAGTATGAAGAGACCAAGGAAAATATTTCTGTTTTTCTTTGGCACGTTTTGGAGATGAAATTCTCATTTTACAATTTACGACTGCATGGCATGAATCAGGTCAGATAAATAGATATACTACGAATCAAAGAAATCAAAAACACAACCAGGACAGTAAAACAAACTTATACTCTATAGAGAGAGATAGAAACTACTTATCCTTGGATTTTGTGGGCTTTTCCTTCCACGCATTTTTGGATGTCCAAGTAATGAAAGAAAGAAAGTAATGAAACATTTTTTCTTTACAGGAAAGAGCTTATTTCGACCAATAACTCACTTTCGCTCCAAGATACACATCAGGATTCTTCGAACTTGCTCGGCTGTATAATGATAAACTTCATTCCTCAAAACCTTAATGTTAGTTTTATGGATGCTTCTGGGATGAGTGAACTAGTCTTTAAGGGATCTTATGAATCGAATTTGTTCATTCGAATCGTATTCGCAGAAATAGTAACATCTAAATTTTGATGATTATTTCTGACTCCCTTTCTGTCTAGATATGAGTTCTTAAGAGATTTTAGGCTTCACATGGAATAGCACACAACATTTCCGGGATTTGCACTAGTATTATTTTCAGGTTTAAGTAGGAAGAGGGGGAAGCGGGGCTGGTTGGCCAACTGATTTTTATTCTCATCTCCAGGGACTCTGAAATGCCAACTTCTGTCCAGGTGACATCCTACTCTACAGGTAGTTATTACAAAGTTTTCAGTATTGTGTGAGCTTCCTTGGTAGAGGGGCTTACCAGAGTTTGTTTTTCGGCTTTATAAATAAAGGTTTTCTTTAGTTTTCCTTTTCTTTTGCAATTCTTCCTTTCTTTATCACACATTATTCTTTTTTTCATTATTTTATTGTGGTTCTCTTCTCGATTTTTGTTTTCCTGGATCGTGGCAGCCATTTTTGTTTTGAAATCCGGTTTGGGACTGGTTGGTCAACATGTTTGCAATGTGAGTATTAATGTGACATTATTGTAATATGTGATGCGATATCGTTAATATTATTAATGTGATAATATTCTAAATAAAGGCTGGGAAAAAAAGATTGAATATTGTAAAATTAAAATAAAATATGGAAAAACGATCTTTCTAAAGTGTACAATAAAAAAGTTCAGATGTTATCTTTTCACACCATTGATTATTGTTCCTTATGTTGTTTTCAATACAAATCGTTGTTCGCAGTTTGTTTAGCACACTTGACTTTTTGGCTTTGATTAGAGATTGATTAATTATTTGCCACTTCTATAATTTTGTTTTTATTGAAAACAAGTTTCGAATGTTATACATTCATCTTCAGTTCTTAAAACACATAAAAATTCAAAAATAAACAATTCATAACACAGTTTGATATTATTATACATATTAAACTAAATGTAATATAAATTTGTATTATAAAACATTTATGAATTATGAATTTAATTAAGACAAAAAATCAAATACATGTTGGTACTCACCAAGGTTTAAGTATATTATGTCAAACCGAAAAGGTTCCATTGGTTTGTTCTCGCACTGAACTAGTAAGGGAAATGACTGTAATGGAAGAAAGGTGGGGTGTTTGTAGGGGTTTTATTGATATTACATTCAAAATTTAATATACAATAATACCAAACTTATTTTGAATTTTTGTGTGTTTTTAGAACTGAAGATGAATATATAACATTTGGAACTAGTTTTTAATTAAAACAAAATTATAGCAGTGGCAAATAATTTAACAATCCCTAATTAGATTGATCCTTCTATACCATCATGCGAATGTCAACTGATTTTGATGTTTTCATGAGAACTCAGCAATGACGCGGCGGGGAAAGAATCGCTGAGATCTCCTAGAGTCCTGATTTGCCAACTACGCGTGAAGGGGGAGGGGAGCAAAGCTTTATTCGGAGTGTCCTAGGCCGCATGTAAATAATTTATTTTGATATGAATATGTTTAAAATGTTTTATCTCAGTTTTTCTTTACTTAAATTTTCATATTTGTTTACTTGTTAAAAAAAAAAAAAAATGTTTTACTCTTTAACAGCTTTAAGACCATCTGATTCCATGCATTAAGGTATGAAAAAAGGTTCTTCTTCAGCGCTAAGGCATCAAACTCTTTCCTCATTAAGCTATTTGATTTATTGCAGTTGGGCTAGGCGACAATTGCCATTAATTCTGAGCCCTTTGCTCGTTTATCTGCAGTGTCGTTGCCTTCGATCTCTTTCTATCCCTACGTCTACACAAGGGTTAGCTTATTGTTCTTTGCCAGATAACGGAGATTTAGTCCGCTTCAGGCTAGCAGAGATGTGATCTTTTAGGAATTAAACGCTTCTTGCATAATAATAATAATACTTGATTATTTTTAATTAACTTTTTAGGGATACGTTCGTTACTAAGCCCATCAATTTCAGAGGTCCATTTCAACCGTCGTGATGCTCATATAACCACATTATTATATTACACTCCGATTATATTAACAGCGTGCATGATCCACAACTCCGTGTTGTGTCACCTCCTAATTCTTAAGTGGGCTCATCCTTTTTCGGTACAAGTATTCTACGCAATACCTCTTTTCTCGAAGACCTTAAGGAGGTACTTCTCAAGTACCTTAAAAAAAATTGGTGTTACTAATTGAACTAGAAAAGTGTAGTCTTGTCATTTACTATCCTAATGACATCTTAATTGGCGAAGTGTTAACTAGTTGTCATCTGGTATTTGAGAGACTTCAGGTTTTGTTTTGAAGTATTCCAATTATATCCAGACTGTATTTTTTTTTTTTTTAGTTGAGTTTAGCTCTCTGTAATTATTTATATGTTTTGAATCCGTATCACACTGAAATCTGCTTTGATATAGTATTTTATAGACTGGTAATCTTACTTAACTTATTACGATCTAAGATCCGACATTAATCTACCGAAAGGTTCAAAATTGATTTTTCCTTTTTTTTTTTGGTTTTCATTTTAGATCCCATTGCAGGTCTGACCTATAGGAAGATCTTAGTTTGGCTATGGCAGGAACACGTGTATAACCAATTCTTTGGCCATTTTTCTATGGAGTGGCCATTGAATTTTGGATGTTGAAGATACATTTGGACCGTTCAATGCCATACTATATCTCCCTATTTTTTTACCATCCGGTTTTTATATTGTACTATCGTATAAAACTCATAGACGTATTCAATTAAAAACATCTTGAGGGTTCCTGATGACAGAAACATAGTGATGTGGTATATTTTACAAAATATTTTAACAATGTTATTGGTAACCGATATTTCCGTAACCACTAACTTTCATTTACTCCATGGATACTCCGATCTAGAAAATATATAGTGGCTTTCAAACCTAGATACGGATGTTTGCTTAGAGAATAAATATATGATCAATTCTTTTTGTCCCTTTATTGAGGAAGGCTTTAGGCATTATAATATATGCTACGACTCTTAGGAACGGAGCAATAACAATACATAAATTGCTAAGAGAAAAAGGGTCTAGCTTGCGTAAATGTTGTCATGACAACTTAATACTTGTGGAAGCAAGTTAATTACAAAATTTTTAATAAGTGTGAAATTAATGTGTAAAAACGTTATTTCTAAATAAAAAGAGAGGGTTTAATAAATGTTACTGAACAGCATATAGGTTATTATTTTAAAGGTTATTTTTTATTTTAGGAATCAGTCCATATTCAACGCGGGTGAAACCGAAAGGTACAGGTGGTATTATGTAAATGTCTAAGACAGTATATATTGCATTGTGTTGGGCGATCTGCTCTAAATGGTTGTTAGTATTCTTTTAGGCTGTTGATGGGAAATGTTTTTTTTTTTCTGCTCTTCACTTATGTGATCTTATATGTTTCTGTCTTGAGGATGCCTCAATTGGTGAAATGTTGACTAGTTAGTTATTTATTGGTATTTCAGATCCTTATGGCTTTAGAATCTTCCTATAATATCCTAATTAGATTTTTATTTTTTATGGATTTATATAACTTTTATTTAGTAAGTAAGTTGGAGTAATACAGAGAAGTGGGTTGAGTAAGGAAGAGGCAGAGCGGGTATGAAAGGGAGAGGAGGTTCACGGAGGACACGCTTTCCCTGACGCTCCATTGTCTGCTGACCGCGTTGCACAAGGAGGCGTCCAATTATCTAACTCCGCTACTGTCTGCTCTATCTTAGGGATGGTCAGGGCTAAACTATCTACTAGCTCAGTAAGTAAAGACATTTATGAAAGTCTTCGGAATAAATAATCGAAATTAATTATTTCTTTAGCATGGTATAGTATTTACTTATTAAAAAAAAAATGATAGTTTTATTCAGACCAGGTGACAACACCCATTGGTTTATCAGAGTATGTTCTATTCTTCCTACCATATGATTATTGCTTAGTATTAATTTTATTACTAAGTATTACCACTTGCTAGTTTAGTGCACGAGTGCCGAACAATGGCATGCGGGCTGCAATGTGTGGTTTGGGATTAGTAAGCTGCCAACAGATTTTAAATTTTTTTATTCTTAATTTTGTTATCTAACTCTTTTAAAGCCAACGACTATATATCTTAGTTTCTAACATTTGGGGGAATATGCACCGTTTTATTGTATTATTATATTATATTATATTATTATTATTATATTACATATGATATGAGTCGTTTATTTCCAAAATGAACCCTAATCCTCATAGGCAAATTTTCAGGTACCGCGAAAAACTGTGGTTTTTATTCCAATTCTGATATCTAAACCAATTTTTTTTTTTTTTTTAATGTATCAGAAAAATCTTTATTCTAGCACATATTTCCTTCATTCATATTACTCGACACGTTTGATATAAGTAATAAAATCAATACCCCGATAATAGACATTTTAAAGTGGAAGGGCGATAGCTTTTGGCGGAGGGGCGAAGAGACGACGCATTTGAAAAAACATTCCGTGATTATGAAGGGTATAGCAAATTTCTTTAATTATATACTATATCAACCTTTTTATTATAACCCTTGAAGAATTGGGCGAATACTCTCCCTGTTTGCAAACTGAAATCTCAAAAATAATGCAATCCTTGAAAGCGAGTACAAGGGAATAGTGAAGAAGGAATCCCTCCAATGACCTACCGATTACGTTAAAATATGGAAGTTCTTGTAATCAGAAAAATTTTCTGAACTCAGAGATTTCGCTCTACGACATTCTCACAAGTTTGTTTGTTAGCAGTCTTTCTCTAACATGAGTCCGATAAATAATAAATATAGTTACTCGATCTTCAAGTATTACAACATCAATAGGCGAAATAAGGGTCAAAATACAAGTTCCAGGGTCGTGAGCAGAAAATATCAAATCATAGAACAGTTGAGAAGTAAGCTTTTACGAAAAAACAACTCAGAATAATGAACTTGGGAGAGCTATGTAATGGATTTGCCACTACAAAAGAACTTACTGTAAAATAACATGAAAGGAAATTAATTATAAACGTAAATTGGTTACAAAATAATAGGTAAAAATATGAAGTAAAAATGTTGGTAAAAATAATTACAACAGTGACTTCTCTGCTCACACCACATCATTGATCATAACCTCACTCAAATGCAAAATACCTGCTACATTAGTAATGTATATTTAAAGAATTATAAACTTTAAAAACTTTGTAAAATACTAGAGAGATTCGAGACTTTATTTTCGATTCTTACAAAAATGTTATAGCTTCGCCCGATTTTTTATTTAGATTTCGCCATTTATGTCGAAATCAGCCTTAAGCTTTGAATATTTTAACTTCCTCTTTCTCCCCCTGCAGTATTCTTATAGGAGAGTTTATTGAATAGATGTTTAACGTAAGCCATTTTCGGTTTCAAAAAATTATGAAATTTTTGTGGAAATTAAGTATCTTTATGTAAATTCGTATTTGATAATAAAATAGGAATCGTTGGCCTAATATTTTTGCTTTTATTGTATAATTTATGAACTCTATGTTATCCAGGGATCGTAATCCAGATAAAAACTATATATTTTAATTAAAATAATATCTAATAATAACAAGATAATAGTAGGTTTAAAAACGGGATGGTGTAATTACAGTTTACAATTTGCATAAGTAATATTTCTGGAGTCATTTTCCTTAAGCTACAGTAGATTTAATTTTTTTTTTAATCTGATTATATTTTCTTTTTAATGTATTTTGAGATTTTAATTGTTATATTTTTCTACTTATGGATAATTTTTAATAAATTTCATAATCAAATTTGCAACTTTATTCGCTTAATCTATTAACAAACACTCTCTTGCTTATTGGTGAATAAACCTTTGAAGTAATTTAGATAGTCGTAATTTTTTATTTTATTTATTTATTTTTTCCTCAAAATTTAAACACCATGAAAGTATAATTGATTTTATCAGTACACATTTTTTTTTTATCATAAAACATCTTTGTATATTTATCAATTAAAACAACAAAAAGTAAAAGTAAAATATTAAAGAAATACTTTTAACAAAAAAAGAAGGTAACTTATTGTTCGATAATGGTATAAATAAATTGATTTAACGGTTTAATTTTATTTTTATTTTGATTAGGCTAACAGGATTGTATACAAAAAATATCACGCCTTTAATTACCTTGTTGTATCGTGTTGTACTAATTATTTCTTGTTATTTAAGAAAACAATGACATTGATAACCAGTGTGCGGACCAGCTTGCACATTTAATTTAAATTGTTAAATCATTGAATTCCTTTCAGCTTTGTAAATGTCGGGTTAAACGCTTATATGATTACGACCTCGTTAATCCCACGTTAAGTAGACACGAATTTAAGCTCGGGCTTGTATTGACCACTAATCCGTGTGTTTATTATACAAAACCTGTTCAGCGGTCTGCTCTGTTTAGGCCGGTCCGCACGCTACGACTTGCCTCGTGATTTGCTCTCACAAGTAAAACATTGAAGTTAAAATGGAGCGTGTATACGAGAAAATTGCGCAAGTTTTAAAGCTGATTGAGAACTGAACGTTGGACTCAAGAATGGCCGGAATTAACTTTCGTATCCTGCAAGTAAACCGATATATGTGGACGCTTCTCCTAATGCAGAGCTCAGTTTTCTATTTGTTCTTCAGCATAATAGTTATCATGTGCGGAATTAGGCATTGCTCTTGTAAGTTTTTGTGTAAATTAATTAAACTAAATAAAAAAAATATATACATATTTTACGATGTGCTTGTAAAAAGTAAAATGCTGTTATAATAGTATAAGATGGTGAAATCGGTTGTTTTTTCCCCCAAAAAAATCGGTTCCTGATTGAGCAAGATCTTTGGAACCGCGATTTTGTCTCATTACAAGACACGCGGCCTAAACACACCACAATAATAATTCCTCCATTGAATACATCAATGAATTCGGAGCTGATAAACTGGTCGGGCTTCAGTTCCAACGTATTTTCTGACCGTTCCCAGGCAGGCTTAATTGACGACCCACATCAGCGCGTGGACCAGACTTGACGAATTCGCAAAGAAAAATTGTCATTAACGACGACGGATATTATAATAATCAAATACGACGACGGATATTAATCTAATAATAAATCACAATGTCCTTGGCCTGTCGTTTTATTTTTAGACTCGCGGGTTTATTTTTTAAAATTGTTTATTTCACCGGCCTTGTTTGAAATCGTCCTCACCAGCGTCAATTATTATAATTTTTTTTTTGTAATTTCATTCCTGCGAGTGTGATTTCCTCACCATTATACGGCTGGCAAAAAAGGGGGAAAACGCACAAGATTGAAGCGGTGGCCTTTTGAAAGGGATTAGGTGTAATTTATGACAGTTTCCATTAAGCGCTGTAATAAAGCCTGGAGCTGGAGGATTTGAAGGGGTCTGGAACTATTGGTCTGGAAAATGTATGAGAGGGCACATGCGATGACATCGCTCTGATTTATGCAGTCGCCCCTGCGGGATATTAGATTCTTGATTAGTTCTTGTATTTTGGGCTTCTGCGGTTGTTCGTTCGTCATTTCACCTCAGCTGTTAACTTAGCTTTTATCATTTTTTTTTTGTTTGCTATATTGTTCGGTTCCTGTTGGATGCCTTGCTTGTTTGAAGAAATTAAAGATGCATTGGACTTAATCAACACACTAATCAGCTTCGTAATTGTTAATTTCTGAACATATTAGTTTTTATAATTTTGGCGGATTCACATTTCCTGTGAAAAATAGGTCCAAGAGAGGTTTTTGAAGAAGGAACGTTTATAAAGATGCTTGAAATATCCCGCGAAATGAAATTCATTCGCGTTATGGCGATATCGTGAGTATGAAAATAAAGTTTGCTAAGAATTTCATAAAGATAGGCCCATTAGTCGAGATATGGAGGTTCTCTTTCCTGTTGCAAGAATCACTATCCATTCCGAAACTCTTTAATGTGTAGCGTGTAATGGATTCTTTTCCAGAGGTAGTTATGTAGCGGGCAGAGGGAGAGGTTCGTAGCCCGGTCCAAACCTGAATCTGACTATTTAAGTTTTAACATTCCTCAATGATGTATAAGGTAGTGTTGAGAACTAGTAATTAAGGGGTGCCGGATTCGAAGCTCTTGTGAATCTTTGAGATCGAGCGTATCGACCGCTAAAGTGCAGGTTCAATACCCACCGCGAAATTAATTTTTACATTCGCACTGCTCCCAGGAAAAAGTTGTCACCTTTAGGTATCCGTGAGATTTGTTGCAATAAAACCATACGAGTCTGCAGTGATGAAAATTCCAAATTTTACTCGTCACTTGTCTGAGACCAAGGAAATTCTGACGCTAACCAACTACAGGACAATGTAGTTAGTTCACTTGATGTTCGATTCTTTAACTTGGATTATTAGTTGTCCAGCATTTATTTGTAATCATGAAGTTTTTTTTTTTAATTTGTTTATTTTATCTTATTATTTACAAACTTCCATGAACTTTCATTTTTCACGTTTTGATGTGAGTGTTTGCAATCTACTGGTTGCTGAGTGAAGAGGGTTTTGCGACAACTGTTGAGTTTTAACTGTTTGTCATGTCACTATTTTTTTTTTTTTTTGTTCATTTGAATATACCAGTATTTAAATTAAAAAAAGAAATTAAAGTGACATAGTGGATTCGGCCTTATTCCACGGAGCGCCTCCTATACAGTTCCTACTTCAGTTGGACCAAGCCTTTTCTTAATGAATCAAGAATATTAATTATCAATATTTAAGATACATATTCAAGAAACTACAATTTATCTAAACTAAAGCTTTTATAACGATCTCGGAGGTGCATTTGTACGTGATATTTTACTATACATCCAAATTTACGCATGCCAATCGTCAACGATACACTGGTGGTTAGTTTGTATTGTGTGATTGATAATTAAAATAAATTTGAATAGACATTTTTCGATGTGATAAAATCGGTTCTCGTATAGTTTATGACCTATATAAAATCATGAATTTCAAATATTTCGTCTTATATTTGACTTTTATTATAATTGACGATTATATAATGACCCATAATTTCGGTTTTTGGGATATCAAGTACAGTGACTTTTTAAGACCCAATTACCTTGGGTAAAATGAGACATTTTATTTTATCCTTCTTTAATGTAGAAATATTTTTATAATCGCTTCATTTAAGTCTTTTATTCCAAATTTATGCCGTCTTATATTTATATATTTGTAAAAAAAACATTTTTAATTTAATCGATAATGGTTACACTTGAAAATTATTTATAAATTTTACCACCTGCAAAACTAGTCTTATATTGGTAATTAGTATTATGTCATTTTGATATTTTATTGCTTCAAAAATAGTAAAACCTTTTGGTTTATGCAGGTGGTCTTCAGGAAAAAGCGGAGCTTGCTGAAAAAATTGGCTAGAAGTCTGTCGGAAATTGAAATAAAAAAAATAGGAATGCTGAGTTTTGATTTTTTTTTTTTTTTCTTTACTCAGAAATACACATTTGTTCCAGAAGTATTCGTATTTATTTATTCGTATGAGCTAATGTAATTTTAGACTTAAATAATTACTTAAATCGACATAATTATTATAAATCGACATGTAGCTATCAAAATTTTGCTAAATTTTATAGTCGAGGGTTAAATTGTTTTCAGAAATATTCGTTGAGTTATGAAAAAATAGGGCATTTATTTTTTTTCCCTTATAATTTCTGTTTTTAATTATTATACTCGTACTTCTTTTTTTTTTTTTTTTTTTTAGCCATAAAGAAAACCAATAAGGAAATATTGGCACACATAAACTGTAAAAAAAAAAATAAATATTTGACTGCGTGTTTTACAATGTACAAGGTAATGGACGTTTTACAATATGTTTTACAATAACGGCCCCACCCTACCATAATCTCCAAACTACCATCTACGGTGTTCAAATACATTTTCATGAATAAAAAAGGTAATCAAATAAATTAATCCTCTGACATGGCCATTTGGGTGACTGATATTATATCTTCATAAGTTTCATTCAGGTTTGTCTTTATTTTTACGATAGGGCACTCACTCTTCGTTTCAGAAACGAGTAAGATGGAAAAGCTCACAATGTTTTCTACAATTTACTACCTTATATATCAATAATCAAATGTTAAATGATTTTTTAGACGCTTTTTCACATTTTATCGAAGATTCGTATGATTCTTAAACATTTTAAATAAATATTATTGTTATCGTTAATTGGCACACGTGCTGAACGGATTAGCCTCCACATTTGGAGGCACTCTCTGAGATTAGGTAAGGCCTGAGCAGGACCTTCCATTACTTACCATCGTGTCTTGTTGACCCGTCGGCTTCCTCCATCTTTCTCTATGTCACCATTGGATCCTTGACCATCTTCTTAGCTGAGTCATACATCTCTTATGACAGTTGGTGCCTCATGCTTTTAGAAATTAATCCGTTTGCGCTATTGGTGCCTTCTGCACAGTAGTATACATTTGTCTTAATATATTTATACAAAATGTATACATTTATAAGCGGCAAATGATGCATAGTTTAGGATTGTCGCTCCTAATACCAATTCTTTACATAAAAATAATTCTCTTGTAAGTTTTTATGTGAATAATTATTTAATGGTATTAAGTTAATTTATTAAAATAATTATTATTAATGCATTAAGGCTGAATCAGCCTCACCAGCTCTGATGTTTCGGCTCTCGTACCATCATGATCTTGCTATAACTGATGAGAGTTCAGTAAAAAATGTATTCCAGCAATAAATCACCCTGACCTCATCTCAAGAGTGTCTGAGAGACGATTAATAAAAAGCTTGCTTACGCACGTAGGTGTCCGTAATCGTCATAATGACAATTTCATACCGGTGGAAGTTCACTACACAAACCTCATTAGGTTAATGTTGTTTATTCTCATTTTGGGGCAGAGAATGAAGAAAAAAAAGAGGTTTTAACTTTATTTATTAGGTTGATAGCTGTATTTCAGGGAATTAATAATCCTAAAAAAATGCGTGTTATCTCTATCTCTGTTGCCTTTGTATTTAATTATGCTTATCCAGCTGTTGTTTGCTGTGATCGGTTCCCATGTTTTTTTTTTACTGAAACGAAGTTATATTATATCATGTTAATTACTGAATGAATTAATATTATTTTTTACAATTTTAGGCAATTTATGTGAAGTAATTTCTTCCTTTATCTTTATTTTTTTTTTATTGCATTTTTCTATACATCATTATTGCCGACGTTTCGGAGTATTTCCTCCTCTTTAGGAGAAATCTCTTGTATAATCCCCGTCTTCTAGCGCTTATTTCAATATCATTATTCACCCTTTATGTCATGATGAAATCCTTTATAATTATTATTTCATCCTAATTTTAACCGCCACTTTTTCTCACATTATAACTTATAAGAAGAGGCCATTCAGGAATGTTACTTTCACTCTTATTATAAGTTATAATGTAAGAAAAATGTGACGGTTATAAGTTACATGAAATGATAGCTCTCATGGAATGGATTATGTCATAAAGAGTTAATTTTGAATAAAGTAATATTGAAATTTTTTAACTTATTTATTTTCTTCTATTCATTATTCCTTTTTTTATTTATTTATACTTTAATTATAGTATATATTTATTTAGATTATTTAATTTTATTTCCATTTATTTATTACTATTATTTGTTTATTTATTTTTTTCATTATTAGTATATATATTTTATTTATTTTTTTTTTTACTCTGCCAACTGTATTGGCAGTGCGGTGCGTTATGAACTGATATCGGTCAATCTTGGATTGGACAGACATCACCTTGTCGTGGATTGCCTTTATAAATAATAATAATAATAATATTGAAATTAGTACTAGAAGGCACGAATCATACAAGAGATTTGGCCTGAAGATGGGAAAATACTCCGAAACGTCGGCAGTACTAATGTATAGAAACTTCTAATAAAAGAGAAAGCTAAAGGAAGAAATTACTTCACATGAATTATAGAATCACATGAATTACCTAAAATTATAGAACATAATATTTATTTATCATTCCACTTCGTCTTGGTAAAAAAAACATGAAAGATAACAGCAAAGATATGGAAAACAATTAAATGCAATTACAATAAACATAATAAACTATAATATATAAACTACATAATAATAAACTAATAAATAAAATTAATAAACTTCTTTTTTTTTTCATTCCCTATTCCAAAATGAGAATAATAAACATTAATCTAATGAGGCTTGAGTAGTGAATTTGCTTCCACGAGTATGATGTTGTCATGACGGTGATTAGGGGCATAAAACACAAAACATAAATTTAAAATTTTTAAAATCACAGTTAAATTATCATTAGAAGATTCTAGCCTTGAGTCGTTTCTCAAATGCCGGTAAATGACTAACCAGCCAAAGTACACTTATAAATATCTCCTCATTAGAACATACTGAACGATCGTAGCAGTTCGGCAGGGGGGGAACCAACTAGAGTTACCCTTATATTTTAATAATAAGTACAAAACGGGCTACTTCCTCGATTCAATACCGCTGTTAACTCAATTTTTTTTAAATTGTAAGTTTTATTCCAGAATGAATGTGATAGGAACTGTCTAAGAGTTAAGTATGTATTTTTACTAGTTTGTCTTTTTTTTTACTGGTATGCATTTTTGTGATTGTATCGTTTTCTGTCCTGATAATATATAGCGAGACGTTGACTGGATATGCTTCTTGATTTAACGTGAAAAGACCAAATAAATATTTGGTGAAATAATTTCAGTCTTAAATAATCAATTTTGACTGGTTAGTTATTAACTGGTATTTAAGAGATATAATACTATTTTGTCGGAATCATCCAATGTTATCTTATCATCTTCATCTTAAGCTGTACGGAGAAGTAAGTAAATCTGTATTTTTTAATAATACCTAATTACAAAATGAAATGATTTATCGGAGCGAAAACTGAAGAGGCAAGTTTATTTTGCAAGTTAATTAATTCCATTTAATCCTTAGCAATTTTATCTTTATATATGTGATTCCGAACTGATTTCCAGATTGCACCCAGACCTTGCTTGAGGATTTGCATTCTAAAAAGGGGTTCACACCCTCACCCCCTTGGCCCAGTTTTATAGCTCCCTTCCATTGGGAGGACATAATGGAGCTATTGTGCTAGGCTCCGACCTAGGAGACATATGATTGTGCTTGGTGTTAGGGCAGGTCGGACGTGTCTTTTGTCCTTTCGATGCCAGCCGCCACTCTCTTATGCTTTTTTAATCAGTTCTACTTTTATTAGTTCATTCTCTGGTTATCTCCTGGCATTATATTCTATCCAATGGAGTCATTAAGGTCGCTATTGCGAAGTGTAAATGGTAATTATTGAATTTTAAAGTCTTATGTTTCAAAAGTTCAGGACCATACGAAATCGGACTATCTCCTATGATTTGCAAACATTTCTTTCTTTTGATTTTAAGTAAATATATTTTTGAAGAATGGTCTCACTATGTGGTTATACATATGACTAATTATTGATACATCCAAAGGTATAATTGACAGTGAAAATTCAGTATTATTTGTATAAAATATTTTTACTTACGTTTTCCTGTATATGAAATATATTGTTAGGGGAAGTAATGCGATCGTACACATTTTGTATTGCCCCCGTAGTCCAAATAGCCTCGCAAAATAGTCTCAGTTTGTGGGCGTGTGTGTTTGTGTGTGTGAGAGAGAGAGAGAGAAAGAGAGAGGGAGGGAGAGAGGAGGAGGGGGAGGAGGAGAGAGAGGGGGTGAGGGAGAGGGGGAGGGAGAGGGGATAGGAGGGAGAGAGGGGGTGAGAGAGAGGAAGAGAGGGAGTGAAAGTGAGGGAGAGGGAGTGAGAGTGAGGGAGGGGGAGAGAGGGAGGGGAGAGGGAGAGAGAGTGAGTTTGTGGGAGAGAGAGAGAGAGAATATGCTCGAGATATGATCTATGAAAGAATTTGATTATTAGGTAAAGGTGAAATATTTTGCCAGTTTTAAAATAAATATCTGAAATTGGGTTAATATATAAAATAAATAATGAAAGATAAAATATGACGAATTGAAGAATATATTCGTCACGTTTACACTCACACACATCTCCTGTCTTTAAGTGTTCTTCAACAATAACCAGCTCCCAAAGGCAGACTTTATTTTCCGGGTCTCTGCTTGACCCTACGACTTGGTATGACCCCAAATGCCAGAAAAGTATTCAACCTGTTGCACGGACATGACAGAAGTTTTAAATTATTACTGACTAATTAACGGACCATTTAAAGTTTATAATGTACTTCATGTGGCGTAGAATCATCTGGTCTAATATTCAAATGATTCTATCCTTTCAATTTAAATTACTGAGAAAATTGTTAGATGTGAAGCTCACTTTTTCAATGGCTAATACTCTACTCGACGAATCAAATATTCTTTTAAATACATTGGTTTACGTGTTTGTTTCTGAAGCAGATATCAATTTTTAATTATAACTAATGACTGTTAAAAAAAATTTTTTTTGTATGTATATATATATATATATATATATATAAATAGTATAACATTGACAATTAAGCAGGAACTTTTTTTTTTTTTTTTTTTAACGATGTTCTATTATTACACGTGTTAAATACTCGATGATTGACTCAGACCTTGATATTCCGAATTTGGGCTTCAGAAGTTTTTTTTTTGGAAACAAGTTCGTAAGCGATTCTCTTGTTGGACCTCCAGAAGTATCTTATGCTGATCTTTTTATTATTCATAATTGATTTAACACAAACTTTTATAACCCTCTTGATTTATTGTTTTCTCTGCCAAAAAACTAGTAAACGAATCCTTAGAAGGAAATTCGTGTTTGTTCCCGTTCACTTCTGATGGTTCTTTAGGATATGAAGATACGAATAAGGTCATCACACGCCTCAGTGTAAAGTAAATGCCTTGTTTCTACAAGGCTACTTTTCGAGGGACCGAAAAAAGTAGCTTTACGTTTTAATTTTAACTTCCCCATTCCGAATAATTTTTATATCTATAGGCCTTTTTATTTATCTGAGCCCCTGATTTGCGTTTATAAGATTTTATTTTGCAAATATACTTCTGGAAAATTAATAGAACTGAGCAATTTCTTTATACGTTATTTATACGTGGAGCTGATGATATACTTAAACGGATATAATAAAAATATATTAATAAAAAAAAAAGGATATTTTGAACAAATGGGATCGTTATTTATCTCTGTACAATTTTCTTAGCAATATCGCTATCTTAAGCATTTTTTATTTACAATGAAAGTACTATATATTACGACATATAGTACTTTATAGCTGTTCATAATTCTTCCATACACTTGCAAGAAAATAAAAAAAATTATCAGCAAGTGCTAAAGCAAACAATGTTATCAAAGGAGGCTAAATAAGTTCCGTTATCAGTAGACTTTTATTGCCCGTTATCATGGTAACACACTAGATATCTTGCTATCACCAGAGATAAATTTTCCGAAGATCAATATAAACAAGGACTTCGCTCATGTCTGCTCCTAAGATTTTTTATTTTTATTGTCCGTGGTTGCAAGTTCTAGATGGGAAAAGTCATATGTGGAAGCCATAACATTTTAATATTAAGAAAATTAAAATTGTTGGATTTTCTGTTTAATTTCGGGTTTAGGTTGAATACTTTATCTATAAGTATTCTTTAATACTATAATTAAACAGAGAATATTTTTAACTGTTTTACTTTTTAACCGCGCACTGAAAAATCTCCGAGATTTAATCTTTGATCAAGAATTCAAAAACATTGATAAGTTGAATTTTTTTTTTTATCATACTGTTATATAAAAGGACAACCCTTTTTCGTTTGTAACCGCCAACCGCAAAAATACTGAACCAATTTTAACTATATCACCTTCATGATCCATAAAAGGTTTAGCAATACATCGTGGAAGCGTTTTGACTACAAACACTTTTTAATTAGTGTGAAGTTATCGGGTGAAAACCTTACTTTTTTAATAAAATCGGAAGGTGAAAAAAAAAAATTTTGTGAAAACATGAAACTTATTTCAGTGAAACAGTATTGCCATTTCGAGAAACCTTGCTACTTAAAAAGGTCTGCGATAAATGAGAATGTACAATGTTTTATAGGCTATTACTTCACTGTTTATTTTATATATTAGGAGTTAATAAACTTAAAAAATACAGTTTATTATAATTTGTATTTTTATAATATGTAATTATGTTGGTGCACCAATTGTTTATCACCTGTTTCTCATATTTTTCACTTAAACTAAGTGGAATAAATATTTTTTATTATGTTTTATATTCTTTTCTCAGTGATTAACCGTCGAGACATTAAAACATCGTTATGCAAAAATTCCATTAAATTTATTTTAATAAAAAATGGATCGAGACAACGAACGTGCTGCAGCTGAAAAGGTACGGAAGACTGCAGAAAGGAAAAGAAAATATGGAGCCAACGTGTCAGACGAAGCCTAACAGAAAGAACAGTGGAGTACGTAGGGAGGGGGAGGATTGGAGAATATATCTCTCTCCTGAAATATACAAGAAAAAAATAAAGTTTGCATTTTGACTAGGGACTATCTTTGGTAATTTTTTTAGAAAAAAATATTGATCCAATTTTCATGCTTATCCTTAAGACGTACTCCCAATTTGGCGATTATTGATGCTTAGATGAATACTTGCCTTCTTATTAAATCGCACCCTCAGATAAAATGTACAAAAATCTGAATATCAGAGGAATCATCGAGCAGCTAAACGATCACGAAAAATTACTTTTTAAGAAATTACTCGTACGTGGAAAGACGACGAGGGTATAATACCTCAGCAAAAAATTAAAATAGGAGAGAGACGAATCGGCGTAATATCACTGAGTAATACACTCAGTCTGAGGATAATTTACATGCTCCCGTGTAGGTAATGCAAAGCATTTGCTTGTATATATGTCGAATGGAATCACTAAATACATAGTATATCCTAGAGCATTGCAATGGACATAATCTTGAATAAAATAACAATGAAAAATTATTTGAACTAAAATATAAAAATAATGATTCGTATGTAAGTATCTAATTTTAACTAAATACAGGCTGTCCAGCAGCCTGGAGTTCCTTGAAGATCCGGAATTCTGCTTATATTTTTGGCGTCGGGAAAAAAATCGGGAATTATGCTTGAAAACAGCCAGTCATCGAGAATTTTTAGTTTTTCGCCTAATAATTCCATTTTCCATTTGTACAAGGCTACAATGTGTGAAATATTGAAAAGAAGGTTCACGTAGTTGTTCCTCTTACCACTTCTAATTCCATGAAAATTAGAAAAAGGAGGCGTTTCCTAAGTTGTTACCTTACGATCTACCTATCGCTAAGTAAAATAGGAATGTTGTGGAACGGTAAAATGATGTATTAATACACTAGTATTGGAGCTGATCGGCCCCAAGCAGCTCCGAGTTTCAATTTCAGCCGATTTACACTCGTCATCTTATAATTAGTTGCCTTTGAGGACTTATGGTAGATGCTCTTGAGGGTGGAGTGACAAGGATAAAGGGTTGCCAGGGTCCATTTTGTTTTGTAAAATAAGTTTATGAATATTGTTATGGTGAAATTTATTCTTCCAATACTTGAATTTAATTTATTTACACTTGAAATTGTTTTTTTTTTATTGTATTTTCTAGATGTTTTTATTTTTGGCTATGCCTTGAGCCCTGAGAGGTTTAGTAACAGTTTTTCATTATCAAATAGGAATAAAACTTTCATAATTCATTCTCAATTTCGAATTGTACATTTTATCGCATGCCGACCAAATACAACGTTTTGTGGTTCAAATTTTGTTTTAAATTTAATCCAGTAAATTGACGGAAAGCGCCTTGAATTTGTTCATACTATATCGCTAATCATACTATACTATACAGCCCGTAAATACAATAATTGATATCAAACTTTCAATTGTGTTCATTTAGTCTGTATAAATATTCAAATCTAGCAGTAGTCAAGAATAGCCCGGGCGGGCTAGTTATTTATTTACACAGGTATTTTTAAAATTCTTTTGATTATTTACAAATTCATATTAGGGTAATATTTTTTAAAACTATTTTTTAATCATTTTGTATTAAAATAGAAAATTTTCAGAGAATCGGAATTTAATTATAGAAATTCCAACTCTTCGAAAATTTCCCTTTGACGTGAGCTTCAAGGAGACTGAATCCTCGATTATTAAAACAAAGACTAACAAGAAATATCCTAAATTTTTGTTAACAATTGTTATAATTGCTTGTATTTTATTAAGAATTTTAACTTCTTTGTTTTTTTAGCATACTAAGAAATCAAGTTAAAGAATCGACTATTTGTGTTGAACTAAAACATAATAACTTTATTATTGTTTTGGAAATTTTTAGAAACACCTTCATACTTCTTTTGCTGCATTTATTCCTTTTTTGACATTTTGGGCTGCATATTGTCGATTATCAAACATCTAAAAACATATATAATTTAATTTACATACTTGCCTACGATTATATGTATACCATGTGATACTCAACATATAACCATCTTATGAAAAATTAGCTATACTATTTTTTAATATTATGAATAATTATATTTTTATAAACTTATATAAATATATACATAATAGTTGCTAAAATATGGTTATACGTTTAGTATAATATGGTATACAATAAGTAGTCATACTGGAGGTATGTAAATTAGGGGTGTCCGCTTTTGTGAAAGAAAAAAAAGGGTTATTGGTTATTCCTGTTATTTTACTTTCAATAATAACCCATGTAAATAACCGGTCAAAAAACAGGAAAAAACGGTTATTTTAAATAAAATAACTTTCTATCAAAACATTTTTTTGATGACGTCACAAATAACAGCACCTTTAATTGTTACAAATAACAGGTCATTGGCCAGGCCTATAATTCAAGTAAATTACACATTGATCTTCCAGAAATAACCTAAAAATACCTTTACACAAATAAACAAATAACTAAAACCCTAGGAATAACCTGATGTTGGCACAACTTAACAATACAGCCGCCTTATCTGTAGCGGTCGCATTTATTATAATCAATTACTTTGTATTTAATTGTAAAATTCGCATTTATTGGAATTTTGACTGTTTTAATTAGATATTATTTAAAATTATCAGTGCTGTTGACTTCCGGTGGTTTGGGGAAGGAATAATGTTAAACAATATCTATAATAGCACTAATAATTTTTATATTTCCAATGAATACGATTTTTTTAAATTTTTCCAATGAAGTTAGCACAAATGGCGTTAGAGAGCTCTAGTGAGGCGACCTATTATACCGATTAGGCGGTTGCATTGTAAAGTTCCATATTGTTTTTTAAAGGATGAGTTTATTTTTTCTTTGGCTATTTTCAGTTTCGATTTTCAGAAATATTTTTACCTTACAAAGTAGAATTTAAAGAGTTTATTATAATTTATTTATAATTTTATTTCCTGTTTTTGGATTAAAAAAAAACAAAAAAACATTATAACCGATACTGTAAAAACTCCGATAAAAAGTGGATATTCAACACCAAAAAACCTGTTATCGGTTATAACCGACCGATTTTTAGTTCTCTAATGTAAATTAAATTATGTGTTTTTAGATGTTTGATAATGGACAATACGTCTGACAATACGTCTGACAATACGTCCGAAACGTCATAAAATGAAATAACTGCAGCATGAGAAGTATGAACGAGTGTGCTGTTATAAAATAATGTAAAATAAAAAATTGCTAAATAAAATATAAAGCCTTCAAGAGAAAAGAGTAAAGGTAAAGCATTATAACTTTTACGTATTTTATAATCCATTGATGTAATATTTATATGGTGTAATCTAAATACATAACAAAAGCCTGGTAGGTATGTATAGTTTTGTGGTTTAACTTTTCCTGTTTAATAATAATTCGATAAAATATTTCGTATATTATTACTTCGATTTCACTCCAAGTGTTTATTATTATTTTTACATTATTATTACTAACAATAAAGTTTAATAATTCGATGCTGATACCACTGTTCAACGTTGCCTAAATATATATTCTCTTTCACTGACCGTCGTCATAACACAAATTTTTAAGATGTACCCTAAAACAGTTCTTCCGGCCGATTCCTTGGACATATTTAATCAACGCTGATTACATCATTAGAGATTATTCTTTATGTATCTCTAAAACTTTGCAAACCTAATTAAATCTCTTGGATACTATTACTTCAATTACGTATACTGGGACAGGTCTTGCGATTCCGTGTGTTTAAATTCTGCTGTCAATTCCGCATTCCTAAGACCCAATATTTTATTAATACTTTATTTCCTTAAACTTTTTGGCGTTCTTCTTATTTAGTGTTTCGAAATAATTAATACGGAGATTGAATAAACACCACAGTTTTATACCTATCGGGATTTCTTTAAGTTTCCTGTTTAAACAGATTTCACATAATCACATAACCTACACATAGAGAAGGAATCTTACAGAAGTGTTCATTATTATTTAATTACTGTTCGTATGACATCTCTTTATTTCTATATAGAGTAATTAAAATCCCGATGGTAGGAGGCGATCCCTCCCCTCCCCTTCATCTCCTGGGGGAGGGGATTAGGTGGATACTTCCGTTATTAGGCAGCAGTGGAGGGTGCTCATTACTGATAGTGGTGGCGGTGACTTCCGCTTCTGCCGCTTCCGGCCACCGGAACTCCGCCCCTCTCTCCTTGTTTGTGAATTTTTCTATTGGCCCCCAGTAACGAGGTCTATTCTCGTCCGCCGCCATTTTTCTTAACGAATTATTGTCGCTATAATGACATTAACGTAAGAGAAACTTAATAAATGAAATTGTTATTTTCTTACGAAATGCAAAAATTGAATGTTCTGAAGATGATGAACATTTTTATATATTTATTTAAATCTCCTGTTTTGTGATGTTTAGTCTCAAATATCTTGGTTGTCATTTGATAAAGCCATTAATTTCTTAGTGTGAAGAATAGTGAGATGTTCGATAGGTTTTTTGTTTGTTTTTTTTCCACAAAAAGTTTAGGGTTTAAGACATTGTCTTGCAATCAGACTTTAGGTTATACATAATAGTTTTTCTTATGTGCAAGGAATGCTGAAGTCTGGAATGATAAGAGAATAAATAGTATTGTGTATTCTTAGGTTAAAAGTAAGATGTGCGATTAATAGTAAGCGGTAAGAGTTGTTGGCATGCATGAAGATAAAAAACTAGAGAAGGTTCTGTACCGTGGAATCAAAGCTCACTCAACTGGAAAAAGGTCTTCCTGGTCATCCTTGGATTTCCTACCAGTAATCGACCCAAAGGGCTGAAAGGGAAGCCCTGCGGGATCGGGAAGGTTTATAAGGATGAGGAATACCTTAAATGATATAGTTGAAGAAATAATAGCTGTTAATGTTATTAAAAAATTTTTAAATGCTTTTACTGATCCTTTAAAATTAGGAGGAGGTTGTTTTATGTTCAGAAAAAGCTATCAATTGATTATTATTGCTTAGTTATTATTAATTTAGTTATTACTGTTATCGATAACATATTGTTGAATATTGATTTGTTTAAACTATATGAACCTACTGCCGTCAATGCTACTCCATCATTCTGGAATGTTTCGAAAATTACGTGTCAGAACCGAAATACTTTTAAATCAACTTAATTGATATCGAAGATCGATTGGAATACCAGCAATTTCTCTTGAGATAAAGTATTTTGCCAGCTTCCAGCCCGTGTTCCAGTTGTTGAACCGGTTATGGATTAATTACTGGCCAGAATGGAATCAGAATCAAGGGCACTCCTATGGAAGGAGTTCGGCATTGACAACAATTTAGTTCGAAAGTTGACTGCCCTCTTGAAAACATTTTTCGCAATTCCCATGTGTTAAAACCTTCACTCCATCATTTATGGCATGAATGATCAATGTTTAATATTATAAAATAATTATATTCACAATTTATCATAACGTTTCGAGCTTATCCTTGCCCATTTTCTAGTGATCTCTACACTCAGCATAGATGTGTAATGAACTAGGATTACAAATAATATTTTTCTTATACGGATATGAATAACAGGACAACCATCTTAAATTGACTAATAGGGATGAAAAAGATGAAGAAGATAAATATCACTTGACAATGGACAAGGATAAGCCCGGATGAAATATGTAAGGGGTATTTTCTGAAATTTAATCATTTTAAAAGTCGTTATTGAAATGAAATAACCTTATGAAAAAAAAACTTTATAGTGAGGTTCTGGTATGTTTTGGAAGAAATAAAGTAATATTTCTAAAAGAAAAGCGGGTTTTCCGAGAAAAATTAATAACGATATTGAGGCTTCCTTAACCCAGAGGTTCGAAGTAAATTACATCAAGAATGATTGTTTTCAAAAGTCTCTTCACCGAAATCCGTCAAAATTTGAATATTTAAAATCCACCATAACACAATCCTTCCATTTACGTCTCGGTCCTTTCATCCTTACTTTTTCAAATGATTCTCTTATCCCTATTAGCATTTATTCAACTATCTTCCGTTAGCTATTTCTTACTTAGTTTTATGTGATCAGAATCGATAGCGTAGCAGATGTTGATCTCGTTTACATCATCAGCATTGATAGGCAAAATTTTATCTTTTAATTTTTTAAATATGTACCAGTTTCATGTAGAGTGCTCAGTTTTTAATTTTACTGTGGTAATTAATTTGTTTCATATTTGTATTACTCAGATTAGCCATACTAAAAAGAAAACCTGCGTTAATAACTAAAAATAATGCAAATCGTTTCTATAAAAAATCTGTGTGGCTTTGATATTCGTAATCATCGATCTGTTGCGAGACTCAAACCCCATCTTACTGTTTTGCTTTTACAATTCACAATATTTACAACAGTTACACAATTTTTCACCTTTTTTTTTATCTTGTTGCAACTTTTTTCCTGAAACTTTTGGCTTGAACATTACTTCAAGTCAGATTTATCATGGACGAATTTTTAAATGTAATGATGTTTTTGAAAGTTCAAGGTCAATATTATACTATACTATATCATAATAGAACAGGTCAATACGTACATATAATTATATATGGTAAGTAGTGGTTTTTGATTGTTTTTATTATATTTGATCATTAACAACCATTATTGATAAAAGTTTGATGAATAAAATATCAAATTGAAATAAAATAACATAAGAGTTAACATGTATTCCAGAAAGGACATATCATTGTAACAACTATAAAGTATCAAATGTGAAAAAACACAAATCTCTCCAAGTTGGACTAGTAAAAGATTTCAATAAAGTTTCCTACTACTATTCGGATATTGTTTTCGAAGCCCATCCCAGAATTAAAATTGACATTGTTTTTTTTTTTTCATTTGTCATTTCTTTTCTGATATCTGACGACTTTCATAAGGATAGTTAAATGAAATTAACTGTACATTTAATTTATTTGACATGCCAAGAACATAACTTGTGATATGAGGTTTATGAGATTTATTCCTCATTAATACAGTTTCTGATTGTATTAGTTGAAGAGATAATTACCGGACGAAAAAATCCTACCTTTGAATAAATTGATGATGAGGGTAGTAAAACTGTCCAGTCGTATAACTCTAATAGTAATAATTGTTTGGGAGTTTTACGACTCACTTATGTTAATTATCTTTATCTCATTTATCTTTGCTTGATGATTCTGCTTTATGTTCTTATAATTAATGGCTCATATCGCAATAAAAAACTGTTCCAGTGGGTGCAATCTATAAAGTTTATTATTCAATCAATAACTGCGAAGATAATTCCCTGTCATGGCGATTCGATATAAAGTTAATTTGCATAATTGACATTTTAACTGTTACATTACAGTTAAAGGTTAGGCTGTTGCGTTATGGATTTCAAGTGCCGTGTATAAGCAGATTTCGATTGGTTATAAGTTTCTTAATACATGTTTTGAGTGTACTTTGTGAAGCTGTAACAAGAGAAGAAAGTAGGGAATGAAGTGCGAGGTAGCCTTCCCTTACTAAATGCTAATTTTAGCATTGCGTGCTTGGTGGCTGTAGCGGGGGTCCCACAATGCTCATACAACAAACGACCTGGCGTGCGGCAGGCCACCGAAGAAATTGTCGATATGTCTGTGTGTGTGTGTGTTGGGCTGACGAAGGAGACGGCGCAGCTGCTTGTGCGACTCCTTTTCTGTGCGCAGCTGTCGTTCGCCACCTGCGCTGTTTGGAACTGTCTGCTTCATCTGCACTCTTGAATCTTGGAGGGGTCAACGATCTGTACCAAATCGGCGCTGTTGATGGTGTCATCATCTGGTGGCTCTCTCCATATAGGTAGGGCGGCTGGCCTGCGCATCTTTTGTTTGCTCCCCTTCGCTGTTAACCAAAACGGTGGTTATTTGATCTGCATTTTTATCTTTTATAAAGATAAAGTGTATTCGATCAAGTTTTAGTAACAGGTTTCATATTAAATAATTATAAACATAATTAATCTTCTTTTCAATTGTTGGACTGAACGGATGAAGTAATTTCAGTGTTTAGTGGCTATATATTGAACCTGATGAACCTGTTGCAGTTCAATTAATCAACCTATTCGATTACCTTACCACAGTCAGTAATGGTTTTGTGTTGCGAATAATTTGGGTGAAACCTATTTTTGATCCCTAAGCACCGTAGAGATTTACCCACTCCAATGTTAGAAAATACAGATGTTTATATATTGTAAACATCTATAAACACATATGTAAACCTCAACTTTATTGGGACCTACATTGCATGTCATTTCAGTCTTGACTGCCTTCTTTATTTCGCTATTAGACATCAATCGAATATATATATATATATATATATATATATATATATATATATATATATATATATATATATATATATATATAAATAAATAGTCCATCCTCATTTCTTATTTTAAATCCGTACTTCAGTCATTCCGCACTTGTATTTCAATAAGGTGCATTTTTATGGAGAAAATTTGTTTTATATAAAATTGTTTAAAGTTTGTTGAAAAAACTTTATTTTTTATACATTTTTTCCGTCATTTAAAACAGGTAGCTGTGTTACTGCACATTTGATTCTATTGATATTTTTATTGGAATATTTCAAAGTTTTTTAAAACAAAGATTAATTAAATTTCTCCTTTATATGAAATCATCATACATATTTAAAATTAATTCTAATTAAAATTTACCTTTACAATGTATATGCATAAATGTGTATTTAATCGGTATGGAATATTGTAACATTCATGCATTTGATATTTTAAAAGAAATTTTCGAAAACGTTTGTTATAATGCAAACATTATATAATATTTCACAAATATATTTATTTGTATATTTGATATACTTAGAACAAAAACTTTATATTGATTGGAAAAGGTCTAAATTTAAAAGAATATAAAGGAAAATTAGGTGAAACTTTCCTGATAATCTGGGTTAAGGAGAAAACGGATGCAGTTTTTTTTTTCTAACTGAAGGTTTTAATATTGTGAATTTTTTTTATATTTATGTTTTTCTGAAGCTACATATGATTTTTACATTTTTCATTATTCCTTGAGTATTGCTGTAATAAAATTATTCATAAACTCTTCCAATTTTAGCTTTAACTGACTATTTTTGGCCGGACACCCGTTTCAATTTAAATTTAAATTGTTACCATGTTCCGAACCTTAACATTTCTCTTTAAAAATAAAAGCGGGATCTGTTTTTGCTACAGGAGGGGTGGAACGGCTTGAAGAGTTGGCCGTTGGAGCATGTTGCTCAATAAATCTTGTCAATCGCAGCCCTCCCCTCGGTCTACCGCAAACATGTCAGCCTGAACGCGTGGCGTATGGAACATGTGAGACCGACGCGGCTTTTTTTTTTTTCAGGGTGGCTTAATACATTACTGTCCCTTAGCCGTTGTGATTGACAGTGTAAATTATTCATTAAAGTATATTAAATAATGATGGCGTGAGTCCTATTTAAATTTCTATATTATAAACTTAAGCTGCTGCCTTTAGTGTTCTTTAAAAGATAACATTTTTCATCTTAAATACTTAAACATTGGAAACTCCCATTTTTTTTTCTTCATTCGAAACTAAATTTATTGTATCTATACCATCATAAATATTCAATGTTTCGTATTGTGTCACAAATAAAAGTATCAACAAAAATCATTATTGTATAATTACCTAGATGTTAAAATATTGCTTAAAAAAAAACAACCTTAAATTTGATAGTTTTACTACTTACTCCCTTTGCTAGTAAGTTTCGTAAATTAGTTATTATTAAATATGTCTAAGGATCTGGAAGGTTAGATACCTACAACACCAAACAATCTTTGTCAAACCTGAAGCAAACCTTCCGTGTAAGTCAGTCGTGGTACTTTTTACTTTTTCGGACTTTAACCTGTTCAACGCCTATAACCTTTTTAGCCATTCTAATATTTCTCAAATTACATGCCAGTAACTTCAGCAACTTATTCACACCAAACGTGTCCATTTCAGTCGTTTTAATGCTACTTTCGTCGATTTCGCGATGTCTTGTCTGAACATTCACCAGTAATATCTATAAAAAAAGGAGAGAACTTTAGATATAAACAGCCAATGCTGGTAAGAACAACTTAAGGCGAATGGATTTGAGTTAACTTGAAAAAAAAGATGATTTATTCAGTAAATTTAAAAACGTCACCCAGAAATCAACTCTTTCACCTCTTCGCCAAAAAGTCAATTTTATAATCGTGTACGCATACATGAGGAGGGAGGCTCCTGTCACGATGACGGTCGTAAACGATGAGAAAAAAAAAATGCAAAACGTAATATTTATTTATTTAGCTTTAATTTATTAATTATTGATTTATGGCTCTCCCACAATATAGTTGTGTGGAGGCATTCTCTATATTCATTATCAGATGTTCAATAATTTTCTATTGATATAACTTAGAAATAGACACGGGGCAAGGTATACAATATCCGCAATACTGAGCGGTTGCGGTGGTTTAGCGGGTCTAAATGACGGACACGGTCGAACGCGCCTAAAGGTTTTATTGTATCGATTAACTTATGAAGTGACAACCTGCAAATCAGATGGGAAGTTTACAATCAGAACTCGGCGTGAGAAATTTGATACAGAGAATAACTTCGTATCTTATTTCAATAACTTGTCCCCTCTTAAATATTCACATTTCTTCTATTGTAAACATCAAACCCCTTAATCGTAATCTTGAATCGCAATATTTAAATAGAGAATTTAATGATTATCCTCGAAGGGCCAGAATATAATAAGTATTCTGCCCGATCTCGCATGGAACAGTTACTAAAGTTCTATTAATCTATAGTTTTATTTTCCATGAATGTTGTTTATTTGCTTACCGCTGTGTATCATCGTCGTTATGTAACGAGTTAAATTATTTAGTTTTGAAGCTTTTGTTTAGTATTTTAGTATTGACACCAAACGAAATGCTTGTCGAGAAATCAAAGATGGTTCACCTTCACCTTCACCTTAGTCATGATTCTTCCATTGAATGTTACCCTTTAGAGAATATATACCTCGCAATAGGTAACCATGCGATATTTCATTGATCTTATAATTATTACCGTATTATAATAATGATCTTATTATATTTACTTTTTACATGTTTTCTGACAGCCCTCCAAACTTCTAATTCGGATATATTTCTTAGACTACCGAGGTTTCTGTGTTTCAACCCACGCTTGTACTCGAAATCGTTTACACTGTTTTTCTTACCCATTTTCATTTCTTGGTTCCTCTATTTCACCACAAAACTTTCAATATACATGTGAGATCTGATTGTCTGGAGATATGGGGCATGGCCTGAGGACAGACAGATATCAAACGAGTGCGGAGCTAGGAAGCGGTCGGTCCATTAGACAGGCTGTCCAAACATTGACCCAGGAGCATCCATTACCGGCTTACAGTACAGGTGAGTGCTGTCCGTGTTTGGTCTCACCTACTTCTGTCGTCTTCTCCTGTCTTCTACAAATAGCCATCTCTCCAGGAGTGTCCTTCCATTGCGTATCTCTTTTATCTTTTGTAATAATTCTGCGTTGTATTTAAAGAATATTGCAGTTCCCGTAGTACTTGCAACTTACAAATCGCTTTTCGGGCAATACGAAAGAGAAGAGTAGTAGCCTATAATAAGAATTATAAATAAGACTATAATAGAAGTTAACAAAAGTAGAATAATTGGTTCCTTTTCGAGATTTAATGATTATTGAAATATTATATTCATGGTTCATTCTTATAAATACATAATTAATTTATTCGCAACTGAACCATTTTGATTTCTTAACTGACGAAGTTATTGTGGTATTCGATCTAAAATAAATAAAAAAAAAATCTGGATATCTTCTTTAATTGTTTTAATACTCTACATATTGCAGTAATATGTATTATGAAGAAAATAAAGTATAGACAAGGAAATTATAATCAGCAGAAATTCGTTCAGGATGATTTTCCCACCAAGAGATAAAAAAAGAATGGTAATTAAATGATTTTTCAAAAGAAAGGGAGTAAATAAATTTATTTAATGAAGAAGAAAATAATAATAATAAAAAGGAATTATATAATAATAAAAAAAGGAAAGGAATTGAATAATAAATTCATAGTTAACAAACTTTTCATTATTCAAATAAATTTTATATCTTGCCATTTAAAAAAATAAATAAATAATAATAATGATAATATAAGTTAAACCAATTGGACTTCAATGAATAATATCTAATCCTAATAACAGGAGGAGAAATAAAATCGCTACAAAGATTAAAGAAAATTAAAATAAAACATATTAATATATGAACATGCGTCAATTATCAATAATCAATCAAATAATTATTTTATAGTGATAAACTAGGCATTCTTGATAAATAATCATTAAATCGGTTTCGAACTAAACTAACCTAAATAAATAAAAAAAATCCTAGCGAGTTTTTTGATAAAGCCAGTAACTTCCGAAAATATCATTATAAAAACAGTGTTACACTTAAGGTATTTGTTTATTTTGTAGTTTGCATATTCACACTTACGTAATGACAATAGTAATATCAGATTTTTTTTTTTTAAACCAATGTTGGTCCTAACTTCACGCCAGAAATGAATCTTGGGAATCTTAAAGTTATATACACAGTTATTAATAACCCTGAACCAAAACACTAATAATTATATATCTTATCTTTGGAATATCTTAGTCGCTAATTATATCAGGCTGAGCTACAGGCTTTGGTATAATATTATATGCAAAAAAAAAAAAATAATTAAAACTTAAAGTTAATGAAAAACTTCCTTAATTTATTTTAATAATTCTGTTTTATTAAAATTAACGAATTTTCTCAAAGTTAAGCTTCGTAGGTTTTGACAAAAACAAAGCTTAAAAAAAGTTGTTTCGAGACTTTTTTTTTTTGCAAAAATATGTTGAAAATTGTACTCAGAAATTAGTTTTCTTCAATTACAAAAATAATCCTCATAATAGTCATTTATTTTGTTCGTCTTATTTATTTAGGGTCGTCAACATTTTTTTTAACAATTCATATTTGTACCTAAAAAATCCAAAAAGCAAAATTAGTTAAAGACTCAGATTTTCTTGAGTAACATTTTAAAATGAATAGTTGTGCTTTAACTGCTTCTCAACCCTTTAGATTTTTTCTCGGGTGTTCTTACGCCCTTCGTGGATCTGAATAACTACTACATACCCCTTAAATTTTATCGATGGCGGTTCAGCCGTTAAGAAAAACGATAGAGCCCAATAAAAAAAAAAAGGGACGATTACAACGACAGCAATACTTTTTTACACTTCTCATTGACTCAGGGGATCCTAATGTTTATTATGTGATCTCGGAAAACTGCAATTTATCAAGGTACTTCTGGAAGATTCCGGATCAATAGCCTTGTAAGACTCGGCTACCGAGGTTTGCTGATTTAATTTATCGTTTATGAATGATTTTATGATGATTAGTTATGCTGAATATTATTATCTCCCAGCAGCGGAGAAATTTGAGTAAAATTATATTTTTCGTTTCAAACGAATTTGTAAGTACTAAAAACTGATAAATTGAGCTGTAATCACACATTAATATAAAAATGATCTCCACTTATTTTTTGGCAATAAAGAAATAAATGTTTTAGAGATAGAAGCGGTGGGGAGGGGGCGACATTATTTGCCGTGCCGTGGGGGGCAGTACAACAAATCCGCTACTGATATCATCACTGTGCCACATCATAACTCTATACTTCAGAATAATAGTTATTTTACGCTATGGAGAACTTTCATCAAATCTTGAAAGTTAAAAATCAAGGCCAAACCAGGGATAAACTGCTCGTTTAACAAATGCATCAAATTTTCTTGAGAGAAATTGAGGGGGTAAATTGGTGAAAGGGATCGTAAAGTTCATGGTCTACTGTTTGAGGTCAAGAGTAATTTTTTGACAATAACAAGCATTGGTTCCTTAGTAATGAAAAGTTTAATACTATATTATTATCTGTTTATGGACTGTAGTTTTAGTTACTATTAAATATAATTTTATTGACAAAAATCCAGGTGCCATCAGAAAAGAAAAAGATAAGATCACATAAATGCAGACCGGAGATAGCACAACTCACACCAGCTTTCTAAAAAAGACTAGTTCAGCATATATTTTTAGGTGTTGATATGAGGTGAATCTCCGGTCTGCATTTATCTCAATAATCTTATTTTTTCTGTCCTGATACCTGAATATGCGAAAGGTGGACTGGTTAATTGTTTTATTTTATTTACGAGACTCAAGGCTTTGGCTTGGACTTTTCTAGTAATATAATATAATTAATACTTTTTTATCTGTTTTTGTGCAACACTTTTAGATAAATTGATATATTTATATATCGCTCATTTGGTGCAAGAGAGTCAATTTTTCAAAGTTAGCACTTTTGAGATAAGCGAAGAAACCAGTTCAAATTTCAATAATTGAATTGTTGTTGAAGCCTCCAACGAGGCTACAGCAACTTTGGATTGATGTGGCTTTTTCCATAATTATTTTTCATTGTGGAATAATGTTTGCTATGATTCTCTGTTAGGGAACGTTCTCGATCAGTTTAAGAACTTAACCCTCAACTTACCAGTGTACTTAACCAGTGTAAGTAATTGTGAAAAATGTCTTATCGTTGTTCCAGCCAACAATTCAATCCTTACATACATGAATTTTCTCAAATCGCTCAATTAGCCATTACATAACTCAAATAACAACATTAAACAGTGAATTCAGTCACACCAAGAGGCTGATAGGTCGAAAACATTGATTTTTAAAAATAACACTGTTCCATGAGCGGATATGTTAATATAATATATGTAATATAAAATATTATAGTCTTTAGTTAATATATCATAATGTATATATAGGTTAATATATTAGGCTTCCGCTATTTATTGGATTGGAAATAGCTTCCCGGAGTTTGCAGTCCACTGCTTAGTGAATCTGAAATATATTGAAACTATCATTACAAAGTGAATTTAATAAAACTAAATATTTTTCTTACTAATCGATTAATATTCGCTGAGCTCAGGAAATCAATTGATTGCTCCAGATATATTGGGCGATATGCTAGCTCATGATATAGTGCCTTTCTTTCTGTCCAAGATCATCTTTTTACTGAAAGATTTATTTACTTTTCCTCTATTTTTTATTTCCACAATTGGTAGCCAATAACTGTGACACACGTGCCTGAAAAAAATAAAAAAAAGTATCAGGAATTGTTTTTCAACTATGAATTGATAAAATATTGGAAATGCGCCAGAGGCCGTGAAAAATTACCTTTCCGTTTTTTTTTTCTGTATGTCGTCTCTATGTCGATCTTCGTCCTCGGAGGGAAAATGGATTGGTATCCTTTACTATCGAAATAGGCACCCTGTCAGACATTCGGGACCGTAGTCATAATTGCTGAGTTTCTTGGGATTCGTATTTCTTGTCCTGAATATTGGGATATCTTAGGATACTCCGCTGGAATGATTTGGAGATGGGGAATAGTCAATATTAACATAGATGTGTCCGATCTATTCTCATCTTTAGAGCTATCGGTACTTTCATGTTGGTTTGCAGGCAACAAATTTTGTCGACGGCTATGGTTCTGCAATTCTATTAAATTTGGATCAAGAAATAATATCTATTTCACGAATAAATTCTGTTTCTATTTTAATTTTTTTTTTCTACTATATCTGTTATAACTTCTACTATACCATTATTTTTTATTAAGTTATCAGTTATTAGTTAGGCCGTCGTTGCCGAGAGTGATAAGTCCGGTTAGAATAGGCTGATAATATACAGCAAAACCCGCCCTGTTTGCCTTTACCCTTAATTTGGCAAGGATATATTTAATAAACTATAAAAAAATTATTTTTTTATATGCTGTTTTTTTAAGGTCTAGATAAGCTGATTTTAGAGTTTTAAAAATGTTGGCCCATTTTTGGCTGTGATATGAAACATGCATCTTGTAGGATACGTATGCCAAATAAGCTGATTTAGGATTAGCGGTGGGTATAATGAAACGCATATAAATTTAAGTAATAAAAGATTTTCTTTTATAAACGATATTGATATTGAACTTATTGAATATTGATGCTAACTAAAATATTTAGCAGATATACTAAATTATTAAAGAGAGGATATCTCCAGCTCTCCTTGTAAATTTGTTGCTCTTTAAAAAACAAACAAAAAAAAAACATTAAATGATGTTGAGAAGACCTCATATAGATAATCAATGTTCTAAAAATAAATAAATTGGATTATACTGATTTTTTTTAAATTAATAAACAAATTTGCGTAAGTTTAATAATAGTTATTGAAGTAATGATTTTTTAAAATCAATAATACGAATCTGTGAACTGATAAATTGGTCCGAACAAAAATCCTCATACCATCAGCCGAATTAGCAATGTATCCTAATGGATACAGACGGTAAAATGTAATTTGTTAGGCAAATATCAAGTGAATCAATTTAGGTTTTTTTTTTTTTTTTTTTTAAACCAATATATACATAACAATACTCGAAAATCTTAATTTTAATCCGATAAATTTAGAGAATAAATAATAAAAAACTGAATGAAAAGTTAACGGAGATCGATGCCATTTCAGTGGTCAAGGTACAATTCACTGTTAACAATTTCTAAAATAAACAATTTTTCACGGGTAAGTCGTATTAGAAACTGGTGGAAGTTATGTTACAATCCCTAAAGAGAGATATGGAATATAAAGGAACTAAAACAGACACACCAAATTTAAACAAAAAATCAGGGAAAATCATATATCTTGCGGGATTCATAGCCAAATTAAGGGTTAGAAGGATAGAAAAGGACGTTAAACCTTCTCCCCTCCAAAATAAAATTTGAGCATTTTTATTTACTCTGTTCATATTTATATGATTTTTTTATGTATGTGATTTTATTATTCTACGATAGTTAAATCTTCGTTGTATCTAGTTTATTTAGCCCTCATTTTCTTTTGACGTTGGCTTTCAATAAATAGTTTTTTCTATGCAGTCAACTATTAGATATTCAATTCTATATTTCCATATATTTCAGATAATAATAATCTGAAACTGCCAGTGATCCCAAAATTTTCTCTCTACACGAACCCGCCCTCAGCTGCTAACTCATTTTTCATTAAACTCAACTAAATCCCGAACCTTGCGACACTACAGTGCTAAGAGTTTAAGAGAGAATGGCGTTGCGTAACCTTGTTAAAATGAAATTAAAATTCAAGAGTTTAGAACGAATCCGGATGGGCTCAGGTTGTTTGTTAGCGGATTGTTATGCAACTTAAATTTCCACTAAAAAAAACATCACAACTAATTCCTTTCTTGTGCAGGTGTCTTATGAAGTCATGTCACGGTTGTCTCCTTCTGTCTTATAGGTGAAGAGCCTTACCGTGGGGAACCTATGTAACACGATCTTGTATGGGTCGGACTATTTTTTTTTTCTTTGTGGGTGTGTTGGATGTTTGCGTTACATCACAGTCACCTTATTTATGTAAAGGGTAAACATTATATCGACAGCAGAACCGGAAAACATCATAAGTCTGCTGATAATCACATTTGGGACAGCGGACTCCTGTTTAAAATATTACGTCGTTTGGTCATCTCGTTTACCTCTTGCGGCCGTGGAAATAACTCGTAAGTCTGTAACCTTCCTTATTGTATACTACGCTGCTTAGTAAGAATCTTATTAACCTATAAAAGCCACAACATACTGCATTTCTGATAAGTAAACCATTTACTAGGACTAGATATACTGCATTTTAAGACTTTGACGTTCAGAAAATAATTGCATTTACTGTTTTTTTAACAGTTTTAAAATAAAGAAGAAGTTTATCTGATCGCAGTGGTATGAAAATCTCAAAAATTCCTTTTTGGAGGATACTACGTTCTTGCTAAGCATAGACTTGGTAGACTTGTTGCCTAGTTTTTTGTGGCTCCTGTGAAATCTGGTTATGTTGATAAACAAGTTTTCTCGTACTATTGTGGATATTGGAGATGTTATCAGCTGTGAAGTTAATTAATTTGTTTCATAGCCGAAAAAATAATATCATTAGTAAGTGTATAATTGTTGAATCGTCGATTTGAGAAACCAGCTCCTAGTAAATGGTTTACTTATTAGAAATGCAGTAAGTTGTGACCTTTTTCAGTTAGTAAATCACTTTTTGGGGATATTTTAAATTTGATGGATTTCCATTCTGATTCATTTTCGCTGTTTTTGTAATTACGGCTATTTATTATTTATTTGAAGGACCCCTCAACTCAGCGAAGTCATGCCAGATATATGAATGGGCTGATGAATCAGAAGCTGACTAATCTAGTCTGAATCTACTTTTATTTATATTTTTATCATAATTGATAATTATTGGTAATTATTGATCCGTGAATTTGATTGATTTGAGAAACCCCATTAGTCAAGCAAATTCAAATTTAAACTCTGTATTGATTTTTCATGTCTTAATTGGTAATACAATAAGTCCAGATTCAATCGCATTTCAGTCGTTTTGGTTTCCCTTCAGTTTAGGCCTTAAGTGTTTTTGTTGTTTTCGAAACATTTGGTCTCAGTGGCTTATAGGAGTTTCTCAAATCAACGATTCAGTTGCTGATATGTAAAATTATATTGTAAACTTTTAATGATCGTTTAAAATTATTTAAAGTTTTAAAACGTTTTTGATATACAAGATATATATATTATTATTATTTGCTCGAGTGTTATATAAATTATATACCCTCTTTATTATAGATTATAAATATTATTAGTAAATAAGCGGCTGTTTACAGCTAAAGATATTGGTTGCGACACATATGTAGATTACTTTCCCTTAATTATGCATGAAATTAATAGTCAGGAGAAGTATTGTGATCGTGAAAATTTTCGAATTCCAGTTTTCAACGGTTCGTTTTAAAGCCAAGCCCCCGTGTTAAAATAACAAAGTCTCGCAAAATGGTGTTTGTGTGTATGTGAACAACCTAGTTAAAAAATGAACAGTTGTACTCAACTGAAATTAAGTACTTAAGGTAGGTATGCCTTTGATGTTAGTGTAACTTTTTCTTCAAAATCAATTAACCGGAAGTGACAATTTATGTAGTCAATTTTACACTTTTTTTTTCAACAGTTTTCTCTCAAACGGCTGTAACGATTTTGATGAAACTTGCCAAAAGTCTTCACCTGAAAGCCCTTTAACTTTTCAAATGTTTAGTACATCACCGAGAAAATGCAGGAGAAAAAGTTACAGGGAATAGAAATGTTTTTTTTGCTCATAACTCAAACGGTATGCATTTTATGTTAAATTATGTATTAAATCATATGAAAGGTAACTAAATTATCTTAAAAAAAAAATTATCTAAGTTGGTCCAGTATTGGCAAAGATATGGCGTATCTTATAAGGACTACAAGACTAGTCCCCGGATAGAAAGCCTACTGTGCCCGAAACCAGTGCGAATAAAACCGATGTGACCGAACCTCCTTCCATCACATCCCCATCCACCCTCTACAATACGCTTTTGTAATAATGTAATGCGATGTAAAAGAATATTAAAGTGGAAATTATTTACTTAATAATTTCTACTTTGTTATTACCTAATGGAAACTTTTAAAAGAAATGTTCAGCCTGACATACCAAAACTTGTTGCTGCACAGAATTGTACTGCGATTGTTAAAAAAAAAATATTTTACTGTAGTTTATTGAAAGAAGACGTGAATAATTAAATATATGCTGCTGACAATATTTCAAGGAGTGTTTATGTGAAATTTTTTAAATTATTTAAAAAATTATATTATTAATAGAGTGTGGTATAAGGGACAGTTGTCTGATGCGCGCACCGGAGAAAATTTTTTTCTTTCAATTTAATTTTAATTTCAATATAATTTTTAATGTAAAATAAAAGTGTACATTCTGTTTATAAAGTTTTTGATCCTATTCCGTCGGAATAATAAAAAATCCGCCCAAGTCAGTAACATTTAACCAGTTATTTCGCCCTCTTAGTATAAAGTAGAGTATTATTTTGCTCCCGGCTGTTGAGTACACAGAAACTAAACGGACTTCAGTAGCTATTTCAGAACGAACGAACATCGCCAGTGTAAATATCCCCCGTTTAAACACGTTTGGCAAACACTCTGCTGTGTATATAGCCAAGAGTGAATTGAACATTATATCAAATAATCCTAGTTTGGTTAATGCCAATTCAATGTAATCTCCTTTTGTAAATATAATTATTGTTTGTCATCCCACTCGGGCAAATTTTATTTTTCTTTCTCCTGGGGCCTTTTAATTTTTTTAATAATTGTATTTGCCCAATGCGTATATTAATTACAATGACAGGAACTTATCAACCTTTCAAAAATATATCCGACTACATCAATTATGTTTTAAGATTTTATGTTATCTTCCCAGGCACAAGTTTTTTTGATAATGGTATTTTTCTCTGCAATTTTATTTTTATTTATTTTTTAATACTAAATTGTAAACTTGTGTATGAACATAAATAAAAAAAACGGTTTTAATTACTTTAGTAAGTCTATGAAACATAAATCACATAGAAGTGACAATCAAATTTGTCATATTGATAATAATCAATTACTCATTATTGTTCTCTGTGTGAAATAGAAAAAAAATCGAAAAAGATTTTAGATAGTTTTCGGAAATTTTTAAATGCTTTATCGATTTGTTAATTAATTTTCTCAAGTATATAGATTTATTTATAGATTCTTGATTTATAAATGTGTAATTTTATTTTAGACGATTCTATAATATAGAATAAAAGACATACTCCAGTTTTTCTTTATTTATTTAATTTTATCCCTTTAAGTTAATAGAGATTTTTTCACCTATTTGGATAAAGTCATTTTTAATTTTCAAAATCATAGAAAATTATTGTTAATCATAAAAAAAAAAAAAATGTAATTGTTCCATTATTACTATTGCCCGTTACTCCTGATTATTCCAGATCTTAGCCTTTGCCAATAAATGAAATTTATTAACTATTATTATTTATTAATAAATTTAGTCCACTTAGAATAATAAAAAATTATATAGGACCAGTAGCGTTTGGATGGTTTATAGTAATAATTGTCAACTAATTAAATTATAAAATAAAAGACGTGAATATGTAATAATTGCAAATATTTAAATTGCAATTAGACTTCTAAGAGTATACCTATTTATACTAATAAATAAATAAATTTAATAGAAATGAAGTAATGAACAAATAAAATAACAATAAGTTATAACTTTAATTCTTACATACATGCGGAAGATTGATAGTTAAGAAGGTGGAAAAATAATTGATGTTTTAATGAAGTTTTGCGAATTGATTCTATGAGAAGGGTTATACAAGTTTATGGACTGCTATCTCATCTTTAAAGAGTGGACGGAGGAATACGGGTTGGACCAATCAAGAATGTAGGAAGGCTTTTTGGTTCTGGAGTGTCGGAAAAGACACCAAGGAAATATTTCCGTCGGACAACAGGGTAACACTTTAACTCGACATACCAACTGGGGATTCCGAAGATAAATCTAATGATTTAAGCTTTTTTAGTCTCGAAAAAAAAGAAGAAAAAAGGGAAGTAAAAATTCTTTATTTTGATTTTCATAATTTTTTATCTGCTCAAGAAAAATCTTTTTGGCATGAAGCTATTCAGTTATTGGCAAGAATTTTTATTCGAGAATGTACTATGAAAAAAGATCTAATTTATTACATAGTTACACAGTTGTTACAAGGAACTATAGTTATTGCATATTCTTGTATTTTATTTAATAATTTAATTAGTTGATAATTATTACTAGAAGCCAGCCAAACGCCACTGATCCTATACATTTTTTTATTATCCTAAGTGGACTAAAAGTTAATAAATTTCATTTATTGGCAAATGTTATGATCTGGAATAATCAGGGGCTATGGGCAATAGTAATAATGTAACAATTACATAATCTTTTTTTTTTTTTTAAGATTGACAATTATTTTCCATTATTTTGAAAATTAAAACTGTCTTTATCCAAATAGTTGAAAAAATCTCTTTTAACTCAAAGGGATAAAATTAAATAACTTAATAATGATGAAAAATAACTGATGATCGAGAAAAAGAGGTATAATTATTTTGTCCCATAATATGAAATGCAAAGATTAATAAAAAACTGGAATAACAAATAAAATACTAATATAAATGTCAAACAAGCGTCAAGTAACTAACTAAGTAATGTTAATGATTCAAGAAAAAATAAAGTTTACTTGCACTCGTGTTCCATTTGGCATTTATTATTTGTTTTAATTGACATGGGTTATCTAATTATTAATTCATATTTTCCTTTGTGAATATATGGTCATATTTAAAATTAAATAT
This sequence comes from Rhaphigaster nebulosa, assembly GCA_948150685.1. Classification (NCBI taxonomy): domain Eukaryota; kingdom Metazoa; phylum Arthropoda; class Insecta; order Hemiptera; family Pentatomidae; genus Rhaphigaster; species Rhaphigaster nebulosa. The sequence continues at coordinate 74,940,711 of OX411309.1, read as the reverse complement.
TATTCTGACGGTTGCTTATTGTTTTTATGTGATTACGCTGCCTGGTTAATAAAAGATCAACGTTTTCGTTCGGGAAAAAAAAAAACTTCAGTAATTCTTGGCGTTTTGTGAGTTTCGTTCAATTATATAGATTTAAATTCACTATTTTGAAATAGCTGAAGAGAATTAAGATATCAGTGTACTATTCATTTCAATGACAGACTATTTCCAAAGTGGTCGATTCTGTAGGAATATCTATAAATCGTTTTCGGAAATGAAATTTTGCTGAGGGTTGTTTGGAAAAGGAATGAAGAAGACTCGGCAAAGCGACAACCATCTGTTTCTGTTGGAGCCTTGAAAAGTGATACCTCTCAAATCCTGCCCCCGAGCTCCACTTACTCTCCGCCTGCCCATTGTAACACTCCGAAGACTTCAGTGATCATCATCTGTTTAGATAGCTGGATCATGCCCGATAGGGGCTCTGAAGTAGGTAGTTTTTGTATATACCCGATTACTGATGGTCTAGTTCCCAGACCGTGGTACGTGCGCCACTGGTGGTACGCAAAGACGTTCCAGGTGTCACGCCAACAAGCAAAAAATAGTCATGAATACAATTATATATGTTCAATGAGGCATAACAAATTTTTCTTTAAATTATTATTGAAATTATCAATTATAAGATGATTAAACGCGATCTACAATTAATAATGATATTGGATGCGTACCGTAATAAAGGCAAAAGCTGTCATTGTCGAAGAGGATTTAAGAATCAAGTTAAGCTCGATAAAGCCTAACTTGATGCTCTGATTGTAAATAAACAGCATGATTCCAACTGAAAAAAAAATTAGACAAATTTCTTATCTTTAATGGATGCACTTTTATCTACAGAATTTGTGGGGCTAATCTTACTGTTGCTATTGTAATGCGATATCAATTTCACTTTTGATAGCGGATTTTTTAATTTTATTTTCAATTTATTATTTTCTTGAGCACGGTTACTGTAATATATATTGTTTTGTTTGTTTAATAAACTTCTGTAAATCAGTTTTTATTTTTTAATGAAGGCGAATCAAAATTTTAATAATTACGAAAAATCTAAAAAAAAATTATTCTCAACATCTTTATGAAATTCCAGTATTTTCGGTATATTGTCCCATTTTAAGCCGTTGAAGCAATACTGTGCTAAGTTATACCCTCAATATCTACCTCTGCTCTATGGTTGAGTATGGTCGGGTTCAGTGTGAGAGAGAGCGCGATAAAATTAAATTGGGTTCCGGCTAGGGGATGAAAATAGAACGATATGGAACTATCACACCCACTCTCAAATTTTCAAAATAACACCGTAGTTATCTGTCTGTTTTCTGTACCTTTTGTTACTGTTTTTCTTTCTTTTCTTTTTTTTTTTAAAAGTAAAATTGTTGGCATAAAATATGAGTTCTATAACGTCTAGCTCTATTAACTATAAAGGACTTTGTACCTTCACTGAAGGATATAAAATAAACGGTGTTTTATTCCATCCAAATAGTTATTTTCGTTTCTATATTTCGAAGTTGCCATAAAATTAGTAATTCTAATTACAGTTCTACTTTACTTTACTTCACTTTCCTCGGATGCTCTAAGCAGAGGTTTTACTGCTCTGCCCGTAATCACAATCTCATCAGCAAACTCCAAGTACTGACTGAGTCTGTTATAAATACATCCACCTGTATTCGTGCGTATTAATTTGGGGTAATCATATCAAGAATAGGGTTGGGTAACAGGTGTTATTGATCATTGAAAAATACCCTATAGAACAACAATCTAACAAGAAGCCAGAAGGTGCAAGCACATAAGAGAATCCTAAGATCTGTAGATTCGTACGGAAGTAAAACCTGGAACCTAACTTTTAAAAATGAGCGATTATTAAATACCTGAGAAAGAAAGATTCTTCGCATGATATATGGACCGACTCGAGACGGAGATTAATGGTGATTGCGACCAAATAGGTAAAGTCTTAACCTCAAGGTTTTCTATATTGGACATTAAAACAGGAGATGATTTAGTGTTACAATCTTTTTCTTATTATACATTTTAAATTCTTGCTTGGAAATTATTTGGTTGGTTGAATCGTCTACTTATACTTTTATTATGAATTTCCATATAGTCTCATTCAACGTTTGTATTCGAATTTGGCTGGAATTATGAAATGAAATTTGGAAAATTAAAATAAAATTTTCGCTATATCTTGAGATTTGCAAAAAAAAATAACATTTTTTTTACAGAAAAATGTAAATTTTCATTTATTCAGATTTTACTGATTTTAATTTTTATCATAGTTGTGTCATTTTAGTAAATCTAATTTATTTTAGAGTTCCAAAAGTATTTTGAGAGTGAAGGAGCTCACTTTATCCTGTAGCTCTAGGAATCATAATTTAGGGTTAATATATTATTTCATTCAAGTCTTATATATTTTCCTAAATAAAGTCCTATAATATAGATCTAATCCCAGAATAATGTTTTTTTCTATGGATCGATGTATAGCTAAAAGTGCATTTGCACCGTAACATTGTTATCAGGGAAATGTTAACAACCTTTTTTGTTATTAACATTTTTATGCCTGCCGATTACACCGGTCAGTCGAGAAATATTAACATCGCTAATAATTTTTCTAGCAAAAATGTTTCGAATAAAATTTTACTGCCTAACTACTGCATACATCGTTCAATATAGAAATGTTATTAGCATTGCTGATAACAAAGTTTCTTGAAAAAAAAAAAGGACAAATATTCTATCTGTCGTAGAATAATGCTACAAATCAAAATCTAACATTTTTATTTGATTAAGTCATATTTCTTGAATAATTTTTAAGTTGAAACTTGAATTCTAAAAAAAATGTGTAAAGGCGCTTACAACAATTTACATTTACATGCTTTGATTGTTGCCTTATGCGATTTTTCAACAATTTCATATTTTGAGTTGTACTTTTATTCCACGACAGGTGCGAATGTCTTCCTACGTACAGTTTACACTAGTCAATAGCGAAATACTATTAGAATTTTCAATAAAACAATGTAAACGAAATCAAATGTTATTAGCAAAAATGTTTTCAGCAAATATTATTAACATTTTTCAGAGCACACATTAGAAAAATGTTAGTGACATGTTAATAAGACGTGTTATAAGCAAAGCCATCACCGGTTTAAACGCACCTTTAGGAGTCTGCTGATGTCAAGATTGTTTTTTATAAGTTTTGGGCAACAGAATTTATATTAATAATAATAACAATCACTACTATATATTATTACGGTATAATATATTCCCTTTCCGACTCTCAGGAGCAATGGATTTTGAGGAGTGAGGTATCAAAAGAAAAGGAATTTCACGGAGAAGTGACGAATCCTAATTTCAATTCAATTTCTTACTAGAGCTTAAATAAAAGTGATGAAAAAACTGGAAGGTTTCAAAATTCTGAATATGGTGGGTCTGTGGATTGAAACGGGATGGCTGAATCGCGTTTTAAAGATTTTGACGCGGACATCAAAAGCATATTGGTCCAGTGTTTTAAAGCCCTAAACCTACCGTTTCCGAGATAACGCACGGTATAGGTCCGCACGGGGCCCGGTGCCATTTTGCGTTACGTGCCGTTGTCATGGCAACTTCATATTCAAGTTATTTAACATTTTAATAAATTTTAAATTATTCTGTTAAAATGTTGTTTTTATGTTTCTATGAATGATTGAGGAGATTATATATTCTTTCTCGTGTCAAACCGTAAAGCACTGTTAAATATGAGTACTACACTTAGAAAATGGTAGAGCTTAGCTGTTAAACTGAAGGAACTTCTAATTACTTATTAAGTTAAATGTTACTTCAACATGATCATTATAAACTATGCAGCTTTACCATATTGTTTCTAACATGCAAATATATTATATTGTTTCTAACATTATACGAAGAAACATGCTTCTCCAATATAAATAAATTATATAACTAAGAGCTTATACTTGGATTGCATTAGAGAGAAGATAGGTAGATGTCTAATGCGAGAGATGTCGCTTGGATATAATGGTTATATAAGTATTTGCCATCGTTATTTTAGATGATTAGTGTGGACTGTTCAAATTTTTACCAAAAATCCGTTCTGATACTGCCCCCAACGTCTGATAACTCCCATATTTCCCGGGCGACCGTCAGCACCCCGAGCGGGGCGTTGCAGGAGTCCGATCGGGAATGAGAGCAGCTAGGACTTGGAGATAACCAACGCTAACGAACTGCCTGTTGCTTGCTAATCACCGCAGTTACACTTTACACGGCCAATTGCCGCTAATGGCGATAGATTGGCTGAATTTCCTGCTGCGGTTTGGCTGCAGCCAGCAATCAGTGCACCTACTCTGCTCCGATAATTATTGCATCATTGGATGGAGTGCTTCGCCGAGCCAGGGTCCAGTCTGGTCAGGAGATAATATCCAGTTGGGCCATAGCCTGTGGAGGTATGGGACTACCAAGGGCGTGATAATCTAGTTGCGTACTTAATAGTTTGACAGAAAGATAAACTGTTAGTAATTACAATAAAACACCATTTAATTGGATTCATAAATTATTTGCCACTTCTATAATTTTTTTTTTTTTTATTGAAAACTAGTTTCGAATGCTATACATTAATCTTCAGTTATAAAAATACACAAAAAAAAAAAAAGCAATTCAAAATACAGTTTGGTATTATTATACAGATTAAATTAAATGTAGTATCAATTAGTACTATAAAACATTTATGAATTATGTATTCAATTAAGACAAGAAATCAAATACAGGTTGGTACTCACCAAAGTTTAAGTAAATTATATCAAACAGAAAATTAATAAATTAATACACCACGTTGAAAACAGTCTCAAATTAAAAATATATGAAGCACTTGAAATAATAAAATCCTTCAAATCTAATCCAGATTTTTCCTTAAATGGCCAAATATATATCTCCAATAGTCCAATCTTAAATTTATTCTCATCCGTAACAGAAAAAACAAATACTCACTGAAATTACTGGATAAACCCCGACCCCCAAACCGTTTACTTATAAACAACCCCACCTTTCTTCCATTACTACTTCAGTGCGAGAACAAATCAATATAACCTTTTCTGTTTGATATAATCTACTTAAAGCTTGGTGAGTACCAACATGTATTTGATTTCTTGTCTTAATTAAATTCATAATTCAAAAATGTTTTATAATACTAATTTATATTACATTTAATTTAACATGCATAGTTATACAAAACTGTATTTTGAATTGCTTATTTTTGAATTTTTGTGTGTTTTTAGAACTGAAGATGAATGTAAAACAGTCAAAACTAGTTTTCAATAAAAACAAAATTGTAGAAATGACAAATAATTTATCAATCCCTGATTAGATTGATCCTTCTGTATCATCATGCGGATGTCAACTGAAAACACCATTTAACCGATACACTCACAAAAGAACGAAACATGTACTACTAAATCAATATTGTATTCTTGTTTGGGTTTGTTTTTGTTATATTTTTCTTAGTAATAAAAGTAATCATTAAGTATTTACCTTTGTATTTATTTCAACAATATTCCATCACATTTTTAATATCAACGTTTCGGGGTAATGACCTATCTTCTGGAATATTACGTTTAAAAAAAAAAAGTGATTATCTTCAATCCAGTCATGCCTTAAACTTCTTTGTCGTGAAAAAGAATCATCCGGGATCATGTACGTAAAATATCGCATCCATCGTAGAATAAAGATACAACTCAGAATTAGAAATTGTTGGAAAATCATATTTAAAGTTTTTTTATCAACACTTTTGAATACCTTCACATTTAAGTAAACCCGTTCGTAGGTTGTTACGAATGTTCAGTATATCTCAATAAGGATTTCGAAAGAGTAGAAAAAAAAATATATATAATTTTCCAACAATGTCAAATTTTGAGTTGTACCTTTATTCAACGATAAGTGCGATTTGTTTGTATTGTAAATTTGTTAAATAAATGTTCTCTAAAAACTGGCAGTTCGAAATTTATTATCAACTTAAAAATGATGAATTTTGTTTTGTCCCAGAAAGATTTAGAAAGATTCGTAACAGTTAATTGCTTCATAACTTCTAATAGCAATTACAAATAGAGAGTGACAGGAAGAAATAAAACATGTTTGAAACGCATTGCTCATTTAATACGACGTCATAACCAGAATTCCCCAATTTTTTAGATGATGCATTTGAATTTTTAAATGCTGTACTAATTTCTGTAAAACTACAATCAAAATTTAAATAATACCACGAATAGTCTTGAAATCTCAGATATGACACTTTGCTAATTAAAAGTTCAGATCATTGCAATTATCTCTGCGCTATTAACTCAAAAATGACGTTGTTGCATTTAACGAGCGACTTGTCCAATTGTCAATTTTGAAGGTATAAGGTTGAAATGAGGCGCGATTTGTAGAATAATTAAGGACATTTTTACTAAACAAAGAAAAAGTTTAATTCTGGAATTAAATTATCATTGATTATTTAATTTTTGATCCCTTAACTTGAGGCAAATAATATGGGCACAGAAGCCATGCGACTTCAATGAGATAGTGCCAATTCACACATGGCAAGAATTTCGATAAACTTCGTCAAATCAATCTTCCCCAGAGGCGTTATCTCTCGGAATGGCGTTCTCTGGTCACCCCGCTTTCCTGATCTCACTCCCTGTGACTTCCACATTAGGGTTCATCTCAACTCAATTGAAAAACCGCGAGCCCTCGCCGATTTGAAGACTGCAATCTGCAATTAAATCGCATTGGTACCGCATGGTGGAGCAAGCGATGCTGAATTTCAGGAACAGCCTTTGGGAATGCAATGCCTTCGAGTGGCTTCTGAGTGCGCTTTCAACTAATTAGCTTCAATTACGGTTCATTTTAATCGGAATATTTTTATAATAAAACAAATTTATTTAAATTTCTTAAAACGTCAATTAATTGTACTTAAAACGTTCAACACTTTTTGCTCCAAAATATTTATTTAGCATTTCAAAATTTGCAATACCTTTATCTTTCCCTTAGATTATTTATTCTACTGACTTTATTATGTTGATACTCATATTTAATTACTAATCATACCTCGGATTTAAAATGTTTATATAATTTTTGAAAAAGTACGATATTTAGAAACGACATTATAAGGACAATGTCTAAATAATTATGCATTGACTGCCTATCCCTCCGCAATCGAAGATTTTTATTGATATTTTTTTCTTTCTCTCATAACTCCTAACTAACTCTAACTTTAGCCCAAAATTTCATTAAAAAAGTTGATTATTTTCATCGACGGAAACCTATTAATATTTTTAAATAATATTTATTTATTTTTAACCAGTTACCATACTTCCTTTTCCTCCGGTAAATTCTGCTGATGGGCCTTACCATATTCTCGATCTGCTACTTAATAACCGTTTATTAGGCTTATTTCTGAACTTTATCTAATGTATGTAGCGTTTCGTTTTGACGAGCCCAATCCCAGAACAGCTAAAGCTTTGCATATGATTCTGCTGAAAGCGATTTTATTATTGTTTTTTTTCAGTTGCGTTTCCTTTGTAGACGCCTCAATCGCCGGGTGTTTCTCTCGCTCCAATATGAATATGGAAATTTATGGCAACGAGATCACTGTAATCAGGAGTAATGCATGCGTGAAGAGATACATTTATGAAAGATGTTTCGCAGCTTATGCAAATCAGTTGGAAATCACCTGCAGCATTCGAAAAAATCTTGAGAAACATTGGTACAAATCGTGATGAAATGGAGAGTAACAAAGGAGTGTAATATAAAGTCATGGAGAATTATTATAACTTGTTATAATATTTATGGTAGTAATAAAAAATGTAAATAGAATCTAATTAGCGTAAATACAATTTTGAAAAATTAAGTGTTTGACACCATCAAATATATATATATATTTATATCATATGAGATTTTGACGTGGTCTATTAATAGTAGTCCCAAACCCTTTACTGACTTGTAGCTATCAAAACTGTATGCAATAATTTATAGTTGTTCGAAGGACTTCCGAAAAGTGTTGACGAATGTAACTGTAGCTTTTATAATTTAAGATTCTCATTCCAATCTTGTTGTATAATATAGGATTTTTCTTCAGTTTTAAGGTTTTAAAAATAGTTTAATTTGGAGGTGTTTAATAAAATCGAATTTCAAAAACTTTGACGTTTAAATTATGCTTCAATTTTATTTTTTATTCAAATTCAGAAAATACTTTTTCTTTATCTCGTTTATTTTGTATTTTGGTACCATATTTAATATAATTCACTAAATTATAGTAAATCTCTTCTTCCTAATTTCATTTATCGTTTTGCCATTTTAATATATTAATAAAAATCTTGATCTAAAACCCACCCAACAAAATAAAACAAAAAAAAAAGTTAAAAAAAGAAAGTAATCCGCCGGACAGGAGCATGAACTTGATTTTAGCTTCTCAGGTGAAGTTTCTCCGTCCCTTTTGATTTGCGTAAAAGTGAGGTAGTCAGAAAGTTCTTTTCAAAATCAGGTGAGGCACTGCCCTTAGGGAAATTATGATAATATCCCGGTGTTTTACTCTGAGATACCTCTTTTCTTCTGATTTTCTTTTCTTTCTTTTTTTTTTTTCCAGTTCCCGTCTTTTCCTGTTTTGTTTCTCCCTCCTCCCTTTCCGTCTTTGTTCGCTTTTAGTATGTCCCGGAAACATCCATTTGCTTGAAAACGCCCTTTCCATCATTTAGTAAGGAGTCCTACTCTCATGGGATTCTGTATTGACGTTAGGGCATGGAAGAAAATTGGAGACCTTCGAAAAGCTAATCTTGACGGTATAATATCTAAAAGTGGATTAAAAAATTATAATTACAGCCATGGTCCTGAAATTTGCATGAAGCAAAGCTCTACCCTATAATCTTGCCGCTGTTTAAGTCTCACACCGCTGGCATATTTAGCTCATATATTGTGTGGTATTTTAAATTACTGGTTATTTTAATAAAGTTAAAATTGGTGAGGGAGGTAGTAGGAATTTACGATACCTAGTGGTACTAAAATCCTCTGTATTTGATCTTGAATTCTTAATTAGCAATAAGTGTACGGGCGAAAAAATAGGTACTCTATTTTAATAATTATGATCATTATAATAATAAATACTGCAATGTTTATTCAAGAGCTCCAATATTTGAATTATTGGTATCATAATTATTCTTCTAGATCAGCTGATGTAACTTAAATAGATTATGGTTATTTTTAAGTAACCCTACTAGTATAAAAGTTAGGTACTTTAATTTTTATGGCTAGAATTTTAAATTCGTAGCTTTCAGTTGCACCTTAAGTATAACTTACACTTAAATTAATTCAGATGGTTTTATTGTACTATTATTAAACGAGTTTTTAAAAGGATGAAACAATCACATTCAAGAATTCACAACTGCATATGAAAATCAAGCAAAGAATATTTAATTTACTCATTTCAGCCTATAACCGACACAACTCAACTTTAAATTTTAAATTTCATTGTCTAAAAAAAAAAAAGAAAATTAAACAAAACTTAATAAGGAAGTTCCTTTTCGTGCTTTTTACGTTATTTGGTTTATAATATTTGTGATGAGTAAGTAGTAAGAGTTATAATAATAATGTTGAGTTTTAATAGGAAAGTAAAAAAAATAAAATAAAATCAGGGCGATAGTTATTTTATTATAGATTATTTTTTTTTCTAACGGAGCACCTTGCTTGGTTGGAATTGATAAGAATTTAACAATGTTAGTACTTTATTATACTTTGTTAAATTGTCATAAACCCCTTCGGTAATTTTTTTTCTATTGATTAGACGAAACCTCATTAACCGATTACACATGTCTTGAGGGATTCCGATTCTGACCATGAACTGACAAGGCTCGTACATGCCACCTTAACCTTGTAAATAAGAGTCAGGCAACATTCCCTGTAATCTTTAGTATATTCTATTTTATTTTATTTTAATGGAGTGGTTGTTTTTTAATTTTTAATTAATTTGTCTTGCTTTGTTGGAGTTGAAGTCTTGTATCGAACAACATTATTGGGCATTAAAAAAAAAAGAAAAAAGTACAGTTAAGATTTTATTATATAAAACACGCTCTACTATGACCATGGTTTTTATTTGCATTTTCAGTTGTTACAGTTGATTCGTCTTGTAGGTCTGAGATGTTTTATGAATGCCTTATGTTTGATATATTATGCTTTATCGGTCTGAATCATTTAAGATTATTAAAGAAAAGCGACATTTTATTCAATCTGTTACAGTATTGTTGAGAGAAGCTATAACTTTTTTTTCTCTTTTTTTTAACATGTTAGCTTCATCCGCATTAACTGCCTTTTATTCTTTTTAACGGTAAATATTCGATTCTATTCTGTCGTGGGAAGAAAACGGTGAACAATGTACGCCGTGCTAGAGGACTGTCAGTTCTGTCAAGTTGTCCTGGCAGGCTGCCTAGGAAGGAGCTATTATTAGCGGCGTAGTAGACTGTTTTGGAAGGGTCAGTTGGCTTGCAATATGCCACACTGTCCGGAACAGGCTGCACTTCTATATATAGCTTTGGTTATTTATGGACAATTGTTATCACCAATAGAGGGAGAGGGGGGGAGCAATATATCTCAAAATAAGTTATTATTCGGTGTTCATCGAAGTCCCTAGTCTTGAGATTCAAAATGAACCTGATGTCCTGCTTTCTACTTCCTACTTTAACATTGATTGATGTTCCTGAAGTATAGTTTATGCGCTACACGCGGTTACCACAATGTTTATGCTACTCTGTGTTTTGAATTCTCTCGAGCATCAAGAGCTTCGGTCACCATGTTCTATCTTGCTGTGGACGTCAATCCATTTTGATAATACCTTCCTTGTTATAAAAAAAATATTTCTTTTTGCTGTCATTTTCAAGTCTAGACAACATTCGACAAGGGAACGACTGCGTAGTTACATAATACTGGGAGTGGAGTAGCAGACATCCTTAACAAACCTGTAAGGGTTCACTGGACCTACAGGAAAGGGCTTTAATCGACAAGGTCGTAGAGATAATAATTTTTAAATGTCATCAGCCGAACTGGAATTTTAAAACAGGTATTTCTGAATTGTGGTCCTCTTTTGAATGTTAATTCCGAAAATTCTTAAGGCTAAATTTATCCAGACTGTCTTCTATCTCGTAATCTTTTTTATTTAATATTTGTGGGAGATGTTGCACGGATTCACGAAAATTTGCTGAACAGGCGAGTTGCTCACAGAAGCCATAAGCCAATGCCTGAGGATATTTTTCTACGCTAACAACCATTTTTGTGAGTATAATCTAAATATTGGACCAATAGGCGATTAGTGAGATTAGGAACATAATAGAATATTGGTATCTCCGTGTGTTTTTAGCGATCGGAATGGAATACGTGGGTGTTATCAATTCTCACAGAGCAGAAGGATTTTAAAAAAATTAATCCAGAATGCATTCTGTTTGTACTTAGCCAGCATATTGGTTTATATATTTTATTTTTATGGAATCATAATCCACTAGCTCAAGGTTTGTTTGTTACAGAATCATTGCAGTTAAAAACAGAAATTGTAATTAAAGTAATAGCGTCGAACCCATAAGATATCTTCATTGCCATTAAGCTTAGCTACGCAAGTAATACGGGCTCTACCGTACGTGTTGGATATGGAAGATGATTGGATTGTGTACTGTTGAACTTCCTTGGCGATCGAATTCACTGTAGTCACATCACGTGAATGATGAGCAATCTGTTCTATCTGTGAGGGGGGAAGAGGAAGGAGAAGGGGCGAATTAACTGACCGCTATGAGATGGAATCGTAATCCTTTACAGCCTACAGCTTTATCTCCTCTACATGCTCTATGCGAGAGATGAGATGTTCCAGTTGTGCTGAATATCTTTGTCCTGAAAGAGGAATAGTTTGGATAAGCTTGTTCAAGACTCTTCATGTACTTTGTTTGGTTTGTCGTTACTCGCTAGGTTGGTGTAAGTAATTAGCGCTTTCCATGAATGGCGCAATTTTAATCCTTAAGAAATTAGTGGGACATGTCTAAGATAGGTTTGAGACTACTAAAGTCTGCGTAGACTTTGGCATGGAAGACCTACATATTAGAAGATATGACTGGCAGCTCAGATATCTGAATGTGTTGTGTCTTCATTGGCTGTCGTGCCATTATATTTCTCAAACGTTTTTATCATGTCACTTGTATTATTATGTACATGGCGCCCATTCTGAGCTAATGTCAGTAATTAAGGGAGGAATAATCTATCTTTATTTTTTAAGGGGTTAGAGTGGTTATCACAATGCGGTAAATGGGTAGACAAAACAAGGACAATAAAAACGGAATAGCAAAACCAAGACAATAAATACGAGATAGCAAAACCAGGACAAAAAAATACTAGGCATTCGAACTGTTGTTACTACCTGACGTTTTTTGACCTTACGACCTTAACAACTCTTCGAAATTGGAATAGATCTACAAAGGTGGAAATATCGTCGGAACGCTGATGAAATGAAGCAACTTTTTGTGCACCCCTCCTCCCCCCCCCCCAAGATCGTTGCTTAAAAATTCAATCCCTTCATATCAACCGATTATTTCTAAAAGTTATTAGTTTTTACTTGTTTGCTCGCGTTTTTACTTGTGTACGGCTCTATGATCGCAGCTACATAATCTTCAAATTGGCGGCTATCTTATAGGAAATTCATCGTAGATTCCAAATATATTGAGAAATGTTCAATTGCAGAAATTTGGACTATATATATTGGATATTTATATCTCGGAAACGGATTGAGATAAGAAATTGCGGTTGGCGAAAGTGAACTACATTTTTGATAGACCTCTCCTCTCTTAATTACTGACATTTCCTTCTGGGACACCTTCTATATTATATTAATTTATATTTATGATATTTTCCTTGAGACTTGCTGGAAAATTATTGGAGATTGAAGAAGACATGCCATGATGAAAGTGGAGGAGCATATCAAGAAATACACTTTCTTTATCTAGTGCAGTATGTGTTTGGCCTAATCCATTTCTCGAGAAGCTAGATGAAGGAAGCATTTTGTCGCAGTGCACCATGCGCTACTACTATTCTATATTCCCAAAACAAAAAAAACATACTTGAGTTCCTAATTTTCTCCCCGACTAATTGACTACTTTTGTTAAAAAAAACTGGAAAAAGATTTTGAAATCATCTGACATCAGCATTCATTTATTTTGATGATACAATCTTAAAAATAAATTTAGAAGGTAGCTTGATATCTGCCGACACTTGTAATCTTTTATCTCTATCTGAGAAGTGACCTTCGCCGAAATGAAACGTGAGTCATCGCTCATTCTCTTTTGATGCCCGCCTAAATATACCCGGGCGAACTCATTGCAGCGAATTCAATTTTAGACCCGCGCTATCTGGGACAGTTAAGCATTTCTTTTCGAATCTATGTATCAGAGAAAATTAGTCGTATATGATGATCGTTTATGTTTGTAACTTCTGATCAGATTGTTTTTTATTACTATTATTTTTCCTGATTACTATGAATTAGTCATGACCGTTAAATAGAACCCTGTGTAATAACAGTTTTATATCTCCTATTCAAGTGTGCATTAACAGTTTTATATCCCCTATTCATAGAACGTATTGACTCATAGATTAGCTGGCTCGCCCACGACTCTTAGCGGGATGTCAGTCCATCCTGATATGATATATGACCGACTGATGACAGAGCACAGAAATGTTTTCATCCCACTTAGTTAGCGTCGTGTTTGTTGAAGATACCGTTGATTCCTAGAAGGTCCGAACAAATAGGTAGAATATTGAAAAGGTCACGTTGATATATGATCTCTTCCGATTTGTGCGTCTTCATGTACGCTATTTATCACAATAGACATTTCTAGTTGCCTATCGCTGCTGGAGAAGGATTATATCGTAATCGGGTGAAATTGTCGATGTGCAGTTTACAACGGATCTGTGCGTTTCAGAGCACCTTGAGTCGAAAAAACACGTTTTCGTTCTTTGGTCTCTCTGTACCACGATTAGCTCTTGAACGAGTGGAGTTTTTTTTTTTTTTGTGATGCTCCGTCCCCCGATGCCTGTGTACCAAATCGGGCATCTTGTGCGCATTAGCCGAAAAACGTGTTGTTCTTTAGACTTTTGCGCCTAGACGGTTTTAACGATTTTGACGAAACTTGCATTGCAAGGTCTTCTCTTTAAAGCCCTTTAACTGTTCATGCAAAAAATTTGAAAAAAGGTTATAAAGAAAAGAAAATTTTATTTGCGCATAGTTCCAAAGATATACATTGTATAGCAAATTATGCAGTAGATCATTTGCATGGTTTTTTAACTCTCTACAAAACATACACACACAAAAAAAAAATCAACTAAATCAGTATTAGCAAAGATACGTGATATTAGATATTATAGCCATGTTTTTGAAAGTAATTTGTGCAGGTTTCCATGGAAATCCGTTCACTTTTCTTTAGTTTCTCGATTAACCATAAAATTATACATTCCACATCTAATTAAACTATTAAAAAAATCGGTTAATATTAGCGAAAATACAATAAACAATTACTGTAAGTCGATTAAACAGCCTTCACATAGAATATGGACACTGTTTCATTGACTTTTATTTTTTTATCGAAAGTATAGATCATTATAACCAAACAAAATATGACTTAAATCTAGTGTCGAAAACAAAAATGACATGTACAGTTTTACCCAAACACCGAAGAGTTATTGATGAACTAAATTAACTGACTCTTACTTAATTCTATGAAATGATGCAAAGAAAAATTGAGAGACAACGATCATATCCTGCATAGAACTATTTAATACCGAAAGGAGCTTAGTGAAGAAGGATCTCTTTGAGTTACTTATTTTTTTCAATTTATATAATTTCCACAATATTGTTAACCACTATATAATTTCCACTGTATTGTTAAAGCTGGTTAAAGTGTCAATTTATCAATTCACCTGTTCTTTCTTCTTATATGTTGTAATAATATTTTCGGACTATTTATTTTTTTCTCAATAAATGCTAAGTTATTGATGATTAATTAAATTTTGTATGTTTAAAGACATTGTTTGTAATATTTTAAGAATAATTTATTATTTTCAATTTGGCTGAAATTATTTCTAAATCAATACTAAGAATTTCTTTTAAGATTTCGATTTGAATCTGAAAACTTATGGATCTATTTTCACTTTATTTTATCAATTAACCATTTTGCTATCCCACTATATGACCACCCCGACTATGGATTGGTGGCTTATTCTAGTTTGTGGGAGTCGATTGGTCCAAGTTGTTTGGAGACTAGAGACTTTGTTCAGAAAGGACTTTTAATCAAGTCCTTTTGTCACCTTATCTCTTGGGGGCTTTACACTATTTAACAGCCAATAGTGAATTTCCTCCTAAACTTAATTATATTTTAGTGAATTAATTTTGCCCTTTAATTAAACGAATTTCCTCTTTTGTTTCAGGTATGTTACTGTTACTCAGTTGGTGCTTTTTTTGGTGAGTCCATAGGAAGTCATTTTTAATTAGCAATTAGTGATAATATCAATATTTTGTTTGGTTTTAACATTAAATATTTATTATAGTATGTTATTTATAATATAATAAATGTATGTATTCCTGGTGAGAATGTAATGATGAGAATTTAACTGATAACCATAAAAACGAAGTATTTACACATAAATTGTATTTTAATCCTTATAGAGTTGTGTAGGGAAGTTTGTAGATAGATTGTTTGTACTGAGAAATTATACATTCTGCCATAATTAAGGGCAACTGGCATTAGAGCTATTTGCAAACCAATTATACTATATTTACTCGAAAATTAAAATTAAAGTGAATTAAAATTCTGTTATATCTGTGTTTTTTTTTTACCACTTCTTCTCTTTGTTAACTTTATCAGTTTTGTTGAATCTGGGTGTTTGGGATAATTTTGTCGCCTCCAACAATCTTTCGCGCAAAATCTTTGGAAGTGGCGAAAATTTAATCCTTATACAATACTTTGGAGTGATTCGTAATCGATTGGGTTAAGTACTCAGAATCAGCCCGACGTGATATGTATTAATTGAAAATCTTTTATCTCACGGCTTCCATTGACTGTTAATAAGACAGCACGGTCCCCCCCGAGAATTGATTGGTGATTCAACGTTTTGCTTGATGCTTGAGTATTGAATGTTGAGCTCAAAATTATTTCGTAATTTTTGTCTTGAGATTTCGATCCCATCCGAAACTTGCATCATTCAACACATTCAACAAGCAAGCACTTATTATTAGTTAAGTTCGTTTATTAGGACGATTTTATCACTGCAATAATGATAAAGGGTTTGGAATATGATATGAGGTTACGTATATGAGGGAAATCGTTTTTAGGCTGATGATGTAAGAGGGATTGTGTTTGATCGATTGGAAGAGCTGTGTTACGGCAGCACCGTTTCCAATAAATTCTTGTTTTTGTGAAGTAATTTTTAATTGATTATGTTTTTTACCGTTACGTTTTTCGCTTGATGGAGAAGATTTAATATTTAACGTCAATTCATCATTAAAAAAATATTCCATTCAATCATTTAAATGCATCCAAAAAGGGAACTTTTTTTAATTTCTTCGATGTTTCCAAAGCGAGATACGTTCAAGCGATTATGAAATATAGCTTTGATTATTCTCAATCAAGCCTGTTTAATTTTCTATTGTCCTTCAATTATGATTATTATTATATATTATTATATATATTTAATTATTTTGTTTATTATTCAGAAATAAAATGTCTAACTTCATTACATCCTAGTGAAAAAAATTTCCTTGAGACTTGTAAAATATACGAGTTTTATACTTTTCTAGATGGTTATCCGAGAACCTCATTATCTCATGAGATTATTAAAATTTTATTCATTTAAAATAATTGAGACGGTAGGAGAATAAAATGCCCCGGGAACATTAGCTGATTTGCACGTACCACCTCAGTTTTTGTTAAAAATATGTCTGAAATTATATAACTTTCATTTGTTTATAAATTCATAATATTTTCCTTGAGCATTCTTTGTAATATATAGATTGTGGTTACTTAAATACTTTTAAACTTTTGACAATTATTGTGTTATATATCATAGTTGTAGTTATTGTTTGTAGTTGCTTAAGGAACGTATAACATTCGAATTTGAGCTGACGCACTAGAGTTCCGTCATAAGCTAAAGGGCTTTTATTCCACACCATTTTTACAAAAACAAAACATTTTTATGACATTAGGAAGCCCTAAAACCAACGATTAGGATTTCAACATTGGATTTAGTGCATTCTAATGTCATAAAAAGGTGTAGTTTTTAGAGCAATTCGGATACAATACAAATATGTATTTAAAAAAAAAAAAATGATTTGGAGTTAGGGCCTCGAAGGTTATGACGGCATTAGAACTCGATACCTCCTCATTTCATCATTTATTATTATTATTATTATTATTATTATTATTATTATTATTATTATTATTATTGTTGTCACAAATTTTTCTAAAGTATAATTATAAATTTCATTTTTTTTTCTCTAACGCCTTCTGTTCCCACATTTATATATTTATTAAAGTATATTATTTCTTTATTCAATTAATAGTTCTTATCATTTATTTTTATTTTATCTTATTTATCATTATTGAAAATAAGTATTCATATTACAAGATAACACTGTTGCAAAATTTTAAATATCTTATTGTTGGTTCAGAATTCTTTCGACGTAAGGTATCATTTTAATCTTGTCGAAATAACTCCTTCTTTTGGTCGAAGCTTCTTTATTCAAGGAAGGAAGGATATCTTCGGAATCTTCGGAATAGATTTATTAAAGAAAATATTGTTGACTTAAAGTATGTTTGAGGTCACATGCTTGGGAATGTGGCCTTTGAAACAAATTTACGTGCCATGCATTTGCTGCTTATCCTTATCAAAAATGACATAGTCTCTCTTGATTTCCGCTGATGACACCACACTTTTATCCTGGAAGCGAGGTCAGGAGACGTCGAATGAAATTGGTTAATTGCCAAACCAGACATATGACCTTCAATCGTAAATGGGACTCTCACCCGCTGTTTAATGGAAAATTCAATCCTTCAGCTGCGAATAATTGTTTCCCTTATTTTGACTAGAATAAAAAAAAAAAACTAATAGTAACAGAGCGTATGGTATTGACGCTTCTTACGGTTGGACGTCCTCATCATATTTGGTTACGATGTTCGGAAATTCTTTTAAAGAATTTATTATTTGTTTCCAACGAAAATGTATATTCTTCTCTTGTTATTCAGTCCCCTGAAATATTGGCTCCTACGATAATGTAATCTGCAGTCGGTTGCTGAATATGAATTTTTTTTAAAAATACACAAAAGTAAAGTATACATTTAAATTAAAATCAACTTAACACTCGACAATATCAATACAATAAATATACCAAAATATTACCATACATTTATAACATATTAATAGTAATAGGAGGATAAACATATTTTACATTTATGAGGGTATTTCGCTAACTTGGAAGTAGACCGGTCCAATGAAAAAATTAACGATATTCTAATTTTTGTGCAACCATAATCAACTAGATGATTATTTTTTTATGATAAAGAGAGTCACAACAAGTATTCATCGTGGACAGTTGGAGAGTAGTGGTTTTAAAAAAGAAAAAAAATAGCAAAAAACATTAGATCTAAAAATTCATTTAAGTATTAAAAAAACATTTAATTATTAAATAAATAATTAGATAATTATCTATTTTTTTCTACTTTGCATCCTTCATATTTTTACTAACTGTAGAAAAGCTCCTAATATATATATATATATATATATATATATATATATATATATATATATATATATATATATATATATATATATATCTTAATAGGTGTGTCGTGATTTTTTTAAAATAATTTCAGTATGCCGCCAGACAAAAAATATGATAACCGCTGGTCCACAGAACAGACACTGATAGCGATGTCTGATTCTTGTCCTCGCGGGATGTTATTGGGAGTCAATGTGGTCTATTTTGTCTCATGATTTCGCCTCTGAATAATACCAGGTATTCATTTCAGGGTAGAGTGAACTCAGGAAGCACGATTTCTGCTATAAAAATGTTGCAAATTATTAAACTATTTCCCAATAGTTCTATTTAAAAAATATCTGGTGTTTCCAGACAAACGACTTACCTTATCGCTTTGGTTAAGAGCCCATACAATTAGATTATCTTTCAAATGAACATCTGGAATGTTACGGGAGATGTAAGGTTTTCGAGTTATCAAATAACTAACCAATGGTGAACCGGTTTCCATAAAAATATTTGCAGAATACTTTATAAAAAACATATCTACCAAGTACGAAGAAATTAACAGTAGAATAATGGCGGGTAATAAATAGAGCCTACTACGCAAAACTGAAACTTCTCATGTCTCGACTGTTTTCTAAAGCAACGAAATTAAAATTATGAACCTATGGAGTCGAAACTTAGTGTTTGTCCCAAGGTGATTCCCGTAAACTGAGAGTATTCGAATGTAACTGTATCAATGCAAATAGGCTAAGATGGGCAAGACATCCATCAGAATGGAGAGTGAAATGGTGCAAGGGAAAAGAAAAAGAGGGAGACCAAGTAAAGGATAGGCAAGGAAGGATAAAGTGGAGGGAGATGCGAGGAAGCTGGGAGTCTACAATTGAAAACTCAGGAGGCCAAGGATTATGCTGACATGTAGCACCGTGTAGTTATTCTAAAAAGTTCAATACGCTATATCTCAGCCAATACTGCTCCGATTTCGATGATTTTTTTTTTTAGGGAATTTTTTTTTTTCATTTGACCATAACAATTTTTTAAAAATTGTATTCGATATTTGAAATTCACTTCGGACAGAATTTAACTAGCGCGAACTTTTCATAAGACTTTTTTTACAAACATTTTATTTTTAAACATTAAATATCTCAAAATGTACCCTTCTTTGGGATGAACTGAATGCTGATTAAGGATTAGAAACAAAAATAAAACCGAAAAATGAAAAATGCTGAGTTTCTAAAAACCTCAGGCAAAGTGACAGTTTGTTTGAGAATTTACCTCAAATACTACAGAGTTAATTTAACCAGTCCTGATTTTCAGTTCACCTCTTTGATTCAAGAAAATTATTTTTCTTACTTAGTTTTTTGTATTTTATAATATATAATAATGTATACTATAAAGCATTCATTTGAAAAAAAAAGTACACTGAGCAGTTGTGACAATAATAATTATATGCAATGTTAAATTGAAAGTTAAACCATAGTTGTATCCCATATCGAATAAATGTTATCCTGAGAGTTACCTGGTGGCATAGGGTGCTGTTAAACAAATACCGATATCTTGTTCTCTTCTAACATTCACTGCTCTCATTCCAGCCTAAATTAACGGATATCTCGTAAAATATTTACTCCTGCCTGGCAAACAATCATCTTGCCATTTAAAGCTCAATGTATAAATCTCCGGTTTTCAGGAGCAGTTAACTGGAATCCCATTTCCTATATAAGTTAAGCCCAGGGAGAGAATTGTGGCTGAAATTAAAGCGGAATGCCGTGGCGCGGGTGGGGATCCAACAAGGATGTAATCTTGGGCCCCCTCTTTCCTCCTCATTTATATTTATGATGTCTTTTGCCCCGAGGTGTGTGACAGAATATTACAGTCGCCAGAATGACCCGGCTTAATAACTGAAAATACATAAATATTTATGGAAAAACAATGAATAACTTTGAGACTCGGATTTTATTATTTAAAACTTATGTCACATCTTTTCATCATTCTTTTATAACTTTTTTTTTTTTTACTTTCTTAATATAGACATCTAATTGCTTCTGAGAAAGCTTCTTTCCTCCCAGTTTATTATTAACTTGAAGCGAAATCATGAAATCTTGAAAATAATCTCCCTCATTTAAACTGCTATAGAGAACAATTGAAAATATAGGAGTATATAGAAAACAGAACTCCTAGACGATTTTCCCGCTGCTCGTACGTATTAGAGAAATGCGAATTAACTGTTCAATGTCCTTAGCTTCAAAAACCTTCAGAGTTAAGCACATAGGCAAACGTTTGAATTTCGACGTAAAGTATAAAACTGATTTCAATTTATATTTTTAATTACCTATTTGACTGACCTCTCTATTGTGGTATGGCTATTTATCACCTCATTCGCATATTCGATAATGGGACAAAACAGATTAAAACAATTTAAAACTACTGAAGTCATCCTCATGATCCAAAATTTTGAAATTAAAATATTACAATTGAAATTTTCTGATCTGTATATAAGATAGACATATGATTGTGATGGCATGAATTATTCACGATGCATCAGAAATGCTTCTTAGTCTATGCCTTACTATTCGTCATTTATAATAGTTGATTAAAAATTAGCTAGTGTTCGACCACTATCTTTAACCTTCACCCATTTTTAGTCATCCGATCACGCGAGCCAGACCTGGCTTAGTAATTAAGTTAAATAAAAGTTTCGCTAATAGTTTTGTTTGAATAACTTTCATCATCAGAGTTGTTGATCCATTTAATTATTTTTTTACCGTTAAATTATGCTCAGGGACTGTACAGCAAGATCTCCAAGGTAAACTAAACTATTTTTTATAAACTTTTTAATTTTATTGTTAGTTGAATCGGATTATCGATTTAATCTGGTGGCTCAACATCTCTTTAGATCACAATCGCAATAGATTTCAATAAATGAAACACTTATTGATTGAATTGTTATTTTCTTATTAATTTAGTAGATCGGTTATTATATATAAAAAAATAAAGATTAAAACCCGCCAAACGGATAATTATTTATGCCATGGCATCTATTTCTGTTTTCGAAACCAAGAAAAATTGTTAAAATATAGGTCGTCCATAGTTAGATGGTATTTCAAAGGACGTTGTTATTTTCCTTACCCTCGGTATTTTACTCACAAAATATTGACAAACATATACACATACCACAAGATAACAATTTAATCATAGAATATATGTATATATAATATTAGTAAATGATATCTGAGGGTAAGGAAAAATGAGTTCGCCCTCGAAACGCCATCTGGGATGATATATATATTGTTGCATATTGTAAATAAAGTCGGACGGTGAGAAATAAAAAGTCAAGAGTCTTTTTGTCAAAGTTTTGTCGAAATAAATGAAATGTTTACTAAACTCTGATTTTGTGCTATTTTCATCTCAATTGACATGATTTTAGCACTTTAAAAAAAAAATGCAGTTGGTATGTTGCTCCAAAACGTTTTAAAAACTATGTTCACTAGCCGGCGCGTTAGTTATGCCATGCCGCATAACATACTCTAATAATCAAGAAACAATAAATGCGTAAGAATAGGGAAAGTCTGAAATTTTGTTATTTTCTTTTTTCAATACCTTGTTCATTCAATATTTTAAATGAAACTTGCACTCTCTTATTATTTTATGTTTACATAAAAGTATTTATGAATGCATTTCCGTGTTATATATTATTCATACTATGTTACAAAGCAGTATAGGATTTCTAGCATATAGATACTCTTCATTTATGAAATCAGGATGACATTTTTTTTTTTCGGTTTTTCTTTGGAAAGGTTTTTATCTAGGTAATTCGCGTCTAATTTATACTATCCCAACTATTAAAGGGAGAGGAACGTTCTCCGAACAAAAACAATAAAAATAATTAATATAAAAAAAATGTTCCTTTGTTGTCTTTACCCCGTACAACTAAGGACCGATTCTCTGATATTTAACGAGCTTTTAATGAAACATTAGGGGTATATAGCGAATATTTGACAGTTCTGAGAAATCAGAGCTTCGAGAAAAAAAATTTATGGCGCAGCTATAGGAATCGAATTGCAGTCCATTATATTAAAAAAAAGATTAATAAATAAAATTAAAATATACACTAGTATGTAACATATACATGTAAAATTATTTTATTTCAACTTTATTCATAATTATATAACTTAAAGTTTCATGATTTTAATTCATTTTTTCTATTTAGTTAAGTTTGTTTTTTATTCGTTTTTATATAAGGCGGATTTAATAACTGAAGTCTGCTTAGTATATTTTATTTCACTTTAACTTTTTATGGCTCATTAGCTGTGCCTCTCTTTACCATTTTCATAATTACTTATTTACTAAGCTGTTTTTATTTAATTTTGTTTACCGCGTTCCTCCTCCTTCAGCAGTTTGAACATTAACCTCTGACCAATTTTGTATTTATGATATAAAAGGCTCAGAGAGCCTGCTGGTTCTGTAACAATACTTGTACATTTTGGCTATACACCGCTTAGCCCAGTCAAATAAGGGTTCAACCTAGAAATGGAAGAAAGTGAGGTAAAAATTTGCACGAAATTTAATTATGACTTTCCAAATGTTAGCTAGAAAGTCTCCCGCGTCGTTAGTTATTATTATAAAACAGACTTACATATATCTATTTCTACTCAAATTAGAGCTAGTTAAATACTCTATAAAATAGTGTATAATGATTATAGGAAGAGCATTTTCCATGATATATACCAAAATGGTGATTTCTCGTTTTTTGCGAAATACATTAACTCCGAACCTAGTAACCGTAAAGAGCTCTATTAAGCCTCAAATTTTAGAAAATTCAATTTTCTTTTAAAAAAAGTGTTTGGGGGTCTTCAAGATATTTAAGCACGGAATGATAAATTAATGAAAATTTTAGTTTTTTTTTCTTGAATAAAATATCGCCATTTTTGAAGATAGCGGCTTTGGGATAAGTAGACAAGGCTTATTTTACTTAAAATGACCTACACTTTCGTAATTCACATTCAAATCTTCACATATAATGAATACCCTATTTTGCCCCTGGTGTTATATCTAGAGAATACAAAAAAGGTGAATTAGACCAAACTTGTTGAGAATATAATTTACACAAGTTTTATAATAACATCTAACGCTCTGGTTTGAGCTATTTAAAAAACTGATTTTTGCCACTTTTTTTTTACCGTTGACTTTTAATAACATGAGACGCCGACACGAGATTTCATGAGGCTTTTTACTTCTTAGTACGAAGTAAAAGAAGTATTGTAATCGCGAAAATTTTCGGTTTTCAGATTTCAACAGAAATATCCATTTTGATCTTCCCTGAATCGTTCGTTCGTTCGTATTTCGCATAACTCAAAAACGGTTAGCCGTAGAAAGTTGAAATTTTGTATTAAGGATTCTTGTAAAATCTAGTTATGAACCTCCCTTTTTAGTCACTGCTTTTTAATCACCGGAAGTGGTACTTTACTTGAAGATCATAATTGATTTCCATCAAAAATTATATTAAAATACTTTGCAACACTTCTCAAATTTGGTATTTATAACTTATATATTGATTTAAATAATATACTAGATTTTGGTCTAAATCTGAAAACCGGAAGCGGTACTTTACTTGAAGGTCATATTAGATTTTCATTAAAAATTATATTAAAATATAATGTAAAACATCTCAAATTTGGTAAATAGGATTTTTATATTGAATTGAATGTATTTAGTATATTTCGGTTAAAATTGGTGAGCCGAAAACGGTACTTTACTTGAAGGTCTAATAATAAGCTTACATCAAAAATTATATTTAAATTAAATATATAAATCATATATTTCGGTAATAAAGGTTACAATCGCAATTTGGTTTCCAATCCAATTAAACATTTTTATTACTTGTTTTAAGTGTTAAAATTTAGTGTAAAATACTGGTTTTCCTTCCTAATTGTGTGTGTGTGTCAATAGATGGATGAGGCGACGCCGAGTGTTGTTTTTGAGATACTGCGATCTTCGGAAACTAGTAACCAAATTCAGGATCACTTTTTGATCCACCGATTTATAGTTTAATAGGCGTACAAGGAAGTCATGTGTTGTCCACATCAGATATTTTTAGCCAACATTTAGAAAATCATAATAAATCTTCATGCAGATTTTAGTTAAATATCTTCCATTCCAAAGTTTAGTATTTTTTTTACCTTATCTCTTCGATGAGCGCTATGAAAACTCGTATTTTTATTATCCTTATTGGTCCCTGTACAAATAGGTCTCTATACCATATAAATTTACTTTAATACGTTTTATGATTTTAATTTATGTATTCTGTTTAATTATATTAATGTAATATGATATTATATTAATTTTACATTCGTACTATACCGCAATATTTCTATCATTTGTACTGTCCATTTCTCTTGTTTTTTTACCACTCTTATATCTTGTTTATATTGCCCTGAAGAACGCCTGTCTTAATTTTTTTTTTATCGCACCCGACAACCATCATCTCTGTATTTTATTATTATTGTAACTTCGGAGTGGTTTGCTCTAGGTAAATTATTTTATTCATGGCAAGGGTTAAAAGCCTAGATGATACCAGAAGTTGCAGAGACCATGGTCGGCAAGGGTTCTTGTAATGGAGAAATGTAATGGGAAATTACTTCATTATACTTGGGCTAAAGGGACACGGCCTCTTAGTCCTTGCCTAACCAGCGGCCATAAAAGACAAGAGTGACCTCAATGCCGGAAGAGCTGCCTCTGGAGTTAGTGAGTCCTAAAGTCAACTGCCTCCTAATGAAATTCCCCTCCAAAAAGAGGTTCATTGCCTCGAGGAGGTGGTTCCAGATTGCTTTCCTTTAAATTGTGAGTGAAGGAGGTAACAAAAAAAAAGAGGACTCAATAGCGTTTGGCACAGTACGTCCAAAGAAAAAAGAACTTTCGGGCAACGTATTTTTTTTTTCAATTAAGATTTCATTAATAATGAATTTAGTAATTATTTAATAATTTCATTGTAAAGTACAGTTTTATGCTGTACTACAATAGACCAGTATCTGGATTAGAAATACATTATTGTACAACTTTATACGAACGACTAATAAATATTCTTCATAAAAAATGAAAGAAAAGAAACATAAAAACCTTTCTTATTCCTAAAAAAATAAGAAAAAAACATTTTATATTACAATAATAAATGTTTTTTCTTTTATGTAAATAAAGTTTTGTACTATTTGTACTTTTTGTAGTTACTATTTTTTTTAAAGTGGATTTTGCTATATTTACAATCGAAAAAGAATTGTTTACATAGTTTGGTAATATAACGCAGTTAATAATATTGAGTGAGGAACTAAGAATAGACCTGGTCCCTATATCATAATAAAGTGCAAAAATACAAGTGGAAAGATTCGTTTTTAGAGATTAGAGGTTACTTATCGTCATTAGATAATTATAATTTCATTATAATTTTGTTTTTAATTTACTGTTTTTTCATATAACTATTTTAAATGTTGTCTTTCAAATTTTAGCTTTCAATTTTTTTAACATTTTATAGTGTGTCATAGCCCAATTTGTACTTGTACTTCTGAACTTTATTATGAAACAGGGTGTATGTGTAAAGTAAAGTACAACTTGCTATATATTGTTATAACGTTTAAACACGATAACATTTATATTAAAAAACAGTAAATTAAAAAGAAATGAATAAAATTGCATTATCTAATAAATAAATTGATGTAAAAAATGAAAAAAAAAAAAAAAAAACAAATTCTACTTATAAAGACTTATTTTGACAATAAATAATTCCTCCATTTATGTATGACTGTATTCATGATTTCATTTTATTTGATCTTTAAACTTATTTTATTATTGAATTTTGTCTGTGAATATGGCGTTGATGGATTCATTAATTGTTATAACATGTTATATATTATATTTAGAATATAGTTGAATTAATTATTTACTTTTCTTTTATATTCTGTCTTAGCAACTGTGGTCTGAACTATTCCTATTGACTATTTTTAATAAATAATTTTTTTTTTTGAGGAACGTTATTATTTTTAGTTGACATCCGCATGATGGTATAGAAGGATCAATCTAATTAGGGATTGATAAATTATTTGCCACTTCTATAAGTTTGTTTTATTAAAAACTAGTTTCGAATGTTATACATTCATCCTCAGTTCTGAAAACACAAAAAATTCAAAAATTTATTTTGAATTGCTTATTTTTGAATTTTTAGTGTGTTTTTAGAACTGAGGATGAATGTATAACATTCGAAACTAGTTTTCAATAAAATAAATTTATAGAAGTGGCAAATAATTTATCAATCCCTAATTAGTTATTATTTTTCATATTCCATGACCATCAACCTTCAAAAAATATTAAGCAGCTAAATAAAAAATATATTTTATTCAATGGTTTTCGAAAACAGCTCACTTGAATCTCTTACAATAAATTCGCAATGACGTAACTTTAAATGTCCACTTTTCCTTCTTATTTTATTCAGTCTAGTTATTTTTCGCTGTATTAGTTTTCATTGAAAAATTTCAGTATTCAGTATTCATTGTCATATCACGCATGCTTGTTTTTCAAAATTGTTCAAGTTGTGAAATGTTTATTTTTAATTTTTATTATTAATATGCTTGTTCAATATGTACAATAATATATTACACTATTTCAAGAACAGATTACTTTTAATTCTGCGCTGGAATGTGATAAATATTTATAGTTATAACAAAAAAAAAAAATTACCTGTGACTAAATCATCTTACTGTCGCATTCAGAATATACCTCGTGCATTTTATACTCCGTTCCACCTCCTATAATAATAAGTTTAAACATTCGAATGCTGACATAGTTCCATGGTGATTACACTCGTGAATGCAAAAAAGCTGACACAGTTTTCTTGACAAACTGTGGATAGAACTAATCGAGGAGTAGCATGGAAATTCTGAGTTTGTTTCGGTTGTGGCGGCGGGCTCTTTAGTTTACTGAGCGGGTCTATCTTGCCACTCAACCGTGTGCACTGATTTGAAGTAATTCGGCTTGTGCAATAATTCCTATCATTAATGAAACAATTTATGGTAAAAAGGTGACCGCTCCGTTTATTCGTTATGACCACTTCGTTTATTCTTTACTGCGTACCTAAAAAGTTTTTAATATTATAAACACTATTTATCAATTTACGAGGTTGATTTTGCAATTATAAATTCACAGTATTTTTTTTTTTTTTTTTTGCTTTCTCTCACCTATACATGGAGTACATACACAGTAGGGGAAAGTATTGCGATCGTAAACATTTTCGAAACTGCCTGTTTTTAATAGAAACACTTGCTGAAATCATATGAACACCACGCGACTTCCTTGTACGCCTATCGAACAATAATTCGGTGGTTAAAAAAAAACCCGGAAAAGTAGGATGAAAAAAAATCAGTTTCAGATAAAGTACTCCTTCCGGCTAGCCAGTTTTAACTAAAATCTAGACATAAAAATCGTATATACCAAATTTGAAATGTTTTACATTATATTTTAATATAATTTTTAATGAGTTTATAATATCCTTCATGTAAAGCCCCTCTTCTGGTTTGCGAATTTTAACCAAAATCTAGTATGCTATTTATATTAATATATAAATCATTTATTCTGAATATGAGAAGTTTTGTATTATAATTTAATATAATTTTCGATGAAAGTCAAAATGGATTCAGGAAAGGCCAAAATGGATATTTCCGTTGAAATCTGAAAACCGAAAATTTTCGTGATTGCAATACTTCCTTTACTTCGTACAAGGAAGCAAAACTGGCTTAATATAAACTATGAAAGAATTTGATTGTTAACTACAGATTTAAAACAAATTTCCAGAAATAAGAGAGTTATATAGATGTATAATAATACCATTGGGATGTTACTTTTTTAACTACGATTAAAATCTAAAGATTTTAGAAAAAATTCTATCTAACATATAATGGCGTTGAAGATAATGAAGCATGACGAAAAACGCATACACTTAACTGATTGTTGTCGTTAATAATTTCTACTTTTATATTATGATATTAAATATATTATATTATAGATATCATATTATATGATATTATATATACTATAAATAGAATTTTCAAGGAAACTAGGTCGGAACTTATGTAATTTCACTAGCCCTGCTTGAGCAGAAATTAATTTTTACTCCTTGCAGAGTATTAAGTGAAAGATGTGTGATTCGCACACCGCACCATATTTTTCATATTTATTATTTTTTTATTTTTTTTCTAAATTAAACTATTATTATGAATAGTTTATTGATCTAATATCTATAAATTGATCTAATAAAGTCATTATCTTTTAATTTCAAGAAAAAGGTGAGGGGATTTTTTATATTCTCATAGTTTTAAGAAAATTGATAAAAGTTAATTTCTTAAATCTTATAATCCGTTCTTAAATTCAAAATTATTTCAGATGCTATAGTTAGGAGCTTTAATTTTTTTTTACTTCTACAGTGAATCTAAGTGTAATATTTTATTCCTCGAGTTGGAAAAATCTGACTTAAGTCCGTCAAAGCTACGTTCGTTTTATATGCGAAAGTTTAACTATTTATAAAATATGTACATTTTGATGTAATCGATAAATAAACACCTATATATCTGTTATAAGTTAGTAATCTTATAAAAGTACTTGGGCATTAAAGTTTATGCACGTAAGACAGTTACATATGCTACGAATGGCGTTCCCAATTAGCCCACTTCAAAGCCCGTTTCGATGGGACGGGTATAAATGTTATGTTCCCATCAACCCCTTCGGTTTCTTTTTCTTCTTACAATTTACAATTCGTTAGAGAGCTATTACAACTATTACCCTGTATACAACCGAGTTAATGATACGTAATAAATATCATTACGTCACAAAATATGTATTATAAAGTTTTAATTTTTTATTTAGTAGGAATTTTTATCTAGTGATAGTGATATGCCACTGCATACTTTTTATCATAGCATGTTGCAGGATTATGTTTTTCTATATGCATGTCATTTTCGAATAGGGAATAATAATATCTGTTGTTTTTATTTATTTTTTAAATATCTTATTGCGGACTTAATGGGTTTGTTTGGCTGCCAGATACAAATTAATTAAAACGACGCGTTATCCGAATAACTTTATATCCTTGCGATCCCAGTTTTGTAATCCACTTATTTGCAGCAGTTTAATTAACTAATGATGTATTCCGTAGTTGATGGATTAATTCCATAGTTCTCCGAAGAATTAATTCAATTTCCCGGTAAAATAAATGAAGCGTGTTACTTTTTACCAAAATTAGAAAATTGGAACATGTTATTACTGAGACACCATGGTTATCATAAAATACATTGGCTATTATGATAAAAGCCAATGCATTTTATCCATCCTTCGGTGCGGGCCTGATGATAATTTCCTTAACCTAGGTTATAAATATAGGTAGGCGAGGTCAACAACACTATCCAGCTGACAGGTTTCCCCTGACCTCTTCCAACCAAATGTTCCTAGTTAAAATGGAAGCTCAGAGGTAAATTTCCTTAATGGGAACGATCCTCTGTTTTGGTCACGAGAATTGAGGTCATATATCCCTACATTTGTGTAGTATTGAAATGATTCGTATAATTATTTCCCAGAGTATGAAAATCATTTTGACATAATATCGACATCGTTTTTTGGAAAAGGCCTAAGCGCCATTTTGCAAACTTTACAGGAAACACATGAAACGATTTTTCCACAAATAACAATATTTTTTTTTTTTTAGTTTTATTCTTTATTGGATAGAGTAGGAGTTTATTAACCTGGCAAAATCTTTACAATTACAATATAGTTTAAAGGATTCCAGCACTGGTTAAGGCCAGAGTGACGACTGATCGTTATTATTTGATGCTTACTTAATCAATATTCGATTTTTAGACCATTTCCAATTTTTTGTTTCGATATATCGTGAGCGGGAATCGATAGAGGTGGTGTTAACGCCCCAAAATCAATTGAAACCTAAATTTTGATTTTTTGAGGCTAAAGCCTTTTTCAAAAAACGACGTCGATATGCACTTAAAAATGTATTTTTTTTTTTTTTTTTTTTGTATTTTCACTTGTATATTTGATGTATTAAATTAATTTATTTATTGAAAGAGCACATTTATTTATTTGTTAGGATTCATTTATTTATTTATTTATTGGTTTCATAAACTTATGTTTCTCCTGCTTCTGCTCTGGCTGGATTTTCGTTAGTATAAGTTGTAAGTGGACAATTTTTGTGATCAATTGAAATTTATAACTAACTGCGTTAATCGTATTAATTGCGTTAGAGTTGAAGCAACAGCAATTAAATACAGCGTATACATGTAAGACCTACGCACGTAGGTTTTTCAGGTGTTTATTATATTGATGTATTCGTTAGAAACTATTGTTCCAAAGCCGTACAAGTGCCATGTGGGGAAGTCTTATAGTAATGTCCCCAACGGGTTTTGAAGGGCAAGCTTGCACTAATCTGCGATTTCGTATAGGATTTCACAGTAGGACTTGCATATTCGAGACAACACACATAGCAATGGAAATTCTTAAGCTCTGGTTTCAAACTTTATTACCTCTTGCTGTTTCTTTCTTTTTTTTTTTTTTAATTTTGTTTCAGAATCATTATTAATTTATTTTATAATCCTAAATGTATGCGCTCATATACAAATCGTCACTCCGGTTTCGTTATTAGGGCTTGATTTATTTATAAAAGAGAAATTTGATTCAATCATAACGTATTAATTTTTTTTGTTTCATTCTGTTATAACGAATATCTGCTGTGAACACATGCGGATTCCCTACCATCGATTTCATGTCCAATTACTTGGATAACAGAAGGAGACTGAAATAGAAGTACATGTATGAGATACCTCTCCAATTTTTTTTTTTATATAATTTTTTTTGTATCATTTTTGGTTTATTATTTTCAATAATAGACCTTTGGAATCGACCAAGGAAAATGTTTTTGTAACCCCTCCTCAATATTTGATGTTTTACGTTTCAAGATACGTAGAATCCAAATATCGAATAAAAAAAAAATCCGTCCGTCCGCCGTCCGCGGCTTTTCTCCGAGACTATTGGACCGATTGTCTAGAGAATCGGTACCAAAGTCACAGGCCACCCCGGGATGATCCTCGGAACTCGACATTACCATCCGTCTGTTTGTTTCAAAATGGCGGCCGATTAGAGATCTCATAAGCCCATAACTCGGTTATTTATAAAGATAGAGAGAAAATGTAAGGTTTTTTGGGATCAGCATAACGAGACATGCAAAAAAAAAATAAATAAAAAAAAAAAAATTGAAAAACAAAAAGTCCGTACAATTACCGATTAAATGTCTAATAAGCCCATAACTCGGTCATTTATAAAGATAGAGAGAAAATGTAAGATTTTTTGGAATCAGCATAATGAGACATCAAAAATAAAAAAAATAAATAAAAAATTGAAAAACAAAAACTATAATAATTGCCGATTAAAGATCTTATATACCCATACCTCGGCCATTAATAAACATAGAGGAGAAATGTAAGGTGTTTTGGAATCAGCATAACAAGGCATTAAAATAACAAAAAAGAAAAAAGAAAAAAAAACGAAAAATAAAGAAATCTCTATCTGTAAATGCTTTTGGTTTATTATTTTCAATAATAGATCTTTGGAATCGACCAAGAAAATTTTTTTTGTAACCTCCCCTCAAAATTTGAGGTTTTACGTTTCAAGATACGTAGAATCCAAATATCGAATAAAAAAAAAATCCGTCCGCAAAAATTTTTGTTTGGTGCTTTTATTGTATTTAAACGGGACCATTATTAGCTGAGATATAGCGTAATGAACTTGGTTTTTACTTTTTCCTATTGAAGTGCACATCAAATATTTGCTCTGTATCATTTTTTACATCACAGCCTACTTGCATTGACGCAGTTTTTTGATTAACACAGTTCGGCAATCTCACGGCGAACATCTTGTGACAAGCTTCAAATTTCTTTTCCTTTGGTGCCTACTGCTTCATATTTTTTACTTTGACAGAATAGATATTTTTGTGGAATAATAAACAAGTGGAATAAATAAGTGGAAATAATAAACCATTGTGTAATAATTTGCAGCGTTTTTTTTATACGAAGACACCCCTTAAAGTACTATTAAGATATTCATAATTTTGAGAGACAATTCGCTGCTTGTCAATACCAGTATTCTATCATTGTGGATATATTTGTTGATAAAGTTCCGCATGATGGTATAGAAGGATCAATCTAATTAGGGATTGATAAATTATTTGCCACTTCTATAAATTTGTTTTATTGAAAACTAGTTTCGAATGTTATACATTCATCCTCAGTTCTAAAAACACACTAAATTTCAAAAATAAGTAGTTAAAAAAATATAGTTTGGTATTATTATTCATATTAAATTAGATAAATTTATATAAATCGGTATGATAAAACATTTATGAATTATGAATATAATTAAGACAAGAAATCAAATACATGTTGGTACTCACTAAGGTTTAAATTGATTATATCAAACAGAAAAGTTTGTACTGGTTTCGGAATGGAATCCGGACTCCTGCAGAAAAACAAGACAACCCTCTTCTGTCTTGAATTTTTGACAAATTTGCTCGTAATTCATAACAGTAATCACTGAAATCATATGAACCGAATATTTTCATATAAAATAACATGTGTTTTTATTTATCATTAATTACAGCGGTTCTGTGAATAGGGTAACCGATATCATAATAGTGACCGGAGGCCTGGAAAGTGAAAAGACCCAGTTTTGTTAAACATTTCTGTTATTCTCTAGCTAGAAAAGCTATCCGAAATATTGGTTGAATCATTTTCAGTTAAATTCGCCACTCAGCATCAAGAACAATGGTGTAAGTCAGCTTTTGTTTTTTTATCGATAAAGTGAATGTTTGCAATCGAAAAAACGAAAACTTCTATCGAAATTGAAAACCAGACGGCCAGTCATGTTTTCAGTTTTTCCCCTCTATAAGAAAATTATAAGGGTTATTTGGAAAATTTGTTGTTTGGGAAATCGGTTACCCTATTGAAATTATAAACTTATTTGGAAATGGCATGATTTAATGATGCAACGGAGATTTCTAATCAATCTGAAGACTTACTTCTCGAGATTTCTGGATCCAAATATGCGATTTGGTGAATAATGCCAGAAGTTTCTTACATTATTACTCTGTACAATCTACAAATTGGGATGATCACGAAATTTATTTCCCATTTCTGAGAGGGTGGTTCCAGTGTAAGGATGATCACAAAATTGATTTCCCATTCCTGGTTCCAGTGTAGTCATCATTTAACCTCAAAAATCCAGGATCAGGTAGTTTCAAACTGATGATTAATTCTGAAATTTCGTCGCCATTTTGTTTCAAAACTCTCACTTTGTTTTGAATAAAACAACAAAAGAAACACATTAGTGTTCTTGCATTGAAGACGCATTATCAACGTCGATCTTGTGGGCAAGTGATTTTAGCTGCGTGCTGCGAGCTTTAAGAAATAAATTTTGCTGCATCCTAATTATATCTGAACACTTACAGTTTAATTCTGTTTAAAATTTGGCTGATTATTTCTGTTGTCTTGAGGATAACAAAAAATTTAATATTTAGAATTGAAACCATTAATACAAGAATTTTACAAAATCGTTACACTATAACAAATGAATATGCAACGTGATTCGGTTTTAGAGGAATTTGTATTAACTTTTATGAAAAGGGCAATATTCAAGCTATACAGCAAGATTTTTTTTACCCATCGATCGTTCCCTTACATTGGCTGAGACTTGGTTATGGACGTATACACTGAAGCAAGTTGTTTTCTAGGAAGCAATCCCGTTCCTTCACCATAACCTTGGATGATAAGAGAGGTCAATAAATAGGAAGGATATAGATAGTCCGGAGTTAGTGCTATCGCCCGTCAGAGAGCGATAAAGCCGAGATTTATATTGGGGTCGTAGGAAGGACCAGCTGTGATGGGTTAATTCCTGATACAGGGCGATCATGGGAGATCCCTCCAGGCCCGGCTGATGGTTATGGTGGTTCCCGCTTGTTTAATATCGCTGTATTTACTGCTTACTGCTCGGATTATGTGCCATTTTTAGGTCGGCTTCGCGGTGGATCCGTTTTGGTATCGGTTTACCTCATGTCTTATCAACTCGTTGGTTTGGGAGTCCATTCTATCCATCCGTATCTTAGGAATCTTCGACAATAATAAGAACTATGATTTGTTTTCTTGCATCTTATTGGATCATCACTGTTTCCATTTTAAACTGTATAAAGGTTTGGAATATACTAAAAAAACACATGTTCTTTCATTTCTGGCTTTTAAAAAAATTGCATCAAACGAATCAAACGGAAAAAGAACAATAAAACAATATTGAATGGAAATCACGTTTTTCCAAAACTATTTATGGGTTTCTAACCGTTATGGGCAAAGCGTAATTTAAATTACAATTGGAATTGCTGATACAAAATTACAATTCCAAATGATTGTAATTACAATTATTTGATAAACCACTCTAATTACTTAACGCT
Source organism: Rhaphigaster nebulosa (assembly GCA_948150685.1). Classification (NCBI taxonomy): domain Eukaryota; kingdom Metazoa; phylum Arthropoda; class Insecta; order Hemiptera; family Pentatomidae; genus Rhaphigaster; species Rhaphigaster nebulosa. The sequence continues at coordinate 74,905,384 of OX411309.1, read as the reverse complement.
GAAATGACACACAAAAGACGTTATTTCCACAGATATACATGTTCTAAGGTATACGTCTCAAAATGGTCAGTTTCAATGAATCAATGCAAATTTGCTAAAATTATGACAAAATTAAATACAGAGCAAATATTGTTATGACTTGAATTACAGGCAATTCTAATTACAGTTGCAATTATTTAGCGTTAAGAAGTAATTGTAATTGCAATTACGTAGTGTTAAATAATAATCTATGCAACACCGTCTTCGATTAAAATTAAGTTTTTCTAAACACAAATTGTATTATTATTACCACCTTGTACGCAGTAAAGAAAGTATTATAATCGCGAAAATTTTCGGTTTTCAGATTTCGACGGAAATATCCATTTTGGTCATCCCTGAATCTTATTTTGACTAGTTACGTCGTGATGTCTGTAAGTACGTTCGTGCGGTTCTTGCATAACTCAAAAACGGTTTTGCCGTAGAAAGTTAAAACTTTAGGATTGGTGTAAAATCTTGATGTGAATATCTCTTTTTGGTTGCTACATGATCAGCGGAAGTGATTCTTTATTTGTAGGTCATAATTGATTTCCATCAAAAAATATATTAAAATATAATGCAAAACTTATTTAATCTTATTTATTTAATCTTATTAATCTTAATTATTTAAGATTTAACTTTTAATCTTATTTATTTAATCTTATTTATTTAAACTTATTTTATCTTATTTAATTTAAATCAAATTTAGAATAAATGACTTATATATTAATATACATAGCATACTAGACTTTGGTCTAAATTGGCCTACAGGAACCGGTACTTTACTTGATAATTAATAAGACTTTTATTACAATATTAATAATATACTAGATTTTGGTTAAAATTTTTGAGCCGAAAGGGGTCCTTTACTTGAAGGTCATAATAAACTTACATCAAAAATTATATTAAAATTAAAAACAGACATCATATGGTTTGGTAATAAAAGTTACAAACGCGATTTTTTCCCACTGTAATTAAACACATTTATTAATTGTTTTAAGTGTTAAAATTGAATGTAAAATAATTGTTTCCCTCCCCATTTGTGAGCTGAACAAGTCTGCAGCAGAAGAATAGGATATAAGTTGATGAGTGGATTCTTCCTCTTAAAATGTTGAAACTGTCGATTCCCAATGCATTATCTTGTGATATAGACACTTCTAGTGTTTCGAGGAACACGAAGAAATCTCTTGGGAACCTGTTATAACTGAAAGAAAACGACATATAATGGCATGAGATGCCACACACAAGAGCTTTTGTATGTATGTTTCAATAGATGGACGTCGCAACGCCGGATGTCGTTTTTGAGATACAGCTATCTTCGGAAGCTCGTAACCAAATTCAGGGTCACCTTTAGAGCCACCAATTTATAGTTTAATAGGCTTACAAGGAAGTCATGGGGCATCCAAATCAGATATTTTTGTTGCCTAACTTTAGAATTAACATTAATATCTGGTAATAAATATTTATTGGCTGGAATTTCTAGTGTGAAATATCTCAAATCTAGTGGGAAAAAATTGGTTATGGTTGGGGGGGCATCCTCTTATCCTCTGGATGTACGTACGCCACAGGGCTTATTCGATCTTAGTTACCTACTCTACTGATTTAGGCATAATTAAGTTATATAACATTATGTATTATTCTTTTAAGAGTAATTAGAAATAATTCCATTGCGATTGTACGCTATTTATAGTTTACTCGCGTAATAAATCTTGACACTCCTTATTCCGATTGGTATAGTTCGCTAACCTGTACGATAGATAACCTTCTCTATATATATTAGTGTTAGTAAATAAGTGCGTTAGCAATATAAAAACAAGCATTGATTATTTTATCTGATTTAAACTGTGAAAATGTTCATCTATAACATGATGCTACTACATAAGTGATAACCTAGGAATTTGTTGCGAAAACACATCTAATGATGTGTGAATAATGAATTATTGTCGTTGATAGTATCTTTGACCTTTTGATGAACTATTTGTTTTCCTACGATTTGGAAACGTCGAACTTTGCTGACTCCGTGATATTACCTCCTGTTTTTCTTTGAGTTGTGATTCAGCATTGGTCATCATATCTTACTTCGTCTTCCCAATGATAGTACACCGCCTTTGAAACGTCGAAGTTTCCTTTCTTGGTATAATATATAATGTTCAGTCATGACTTATTCATTGGTCAAGATTAAGTGGAACGAATTAAATCGCTTCCACTTGTATGCATTGTATAGGAGTTGGCCTTGAATTATAAATGCCTTTATATTCTTGAAGGAAATGAAGAACTTTGTATGTTGAATAAATTTAATTTAGAAAAAAGACAATTTATATCCTTCGGTGAAATGAAATTAGTCTGTTTTATACGTTTTTGAAGGTAGGATAGCACCTTGTAAAATTAAAAAAAAAAAAAAATTAAATAATTGTCGTTCTTCAAAAAGAAAGGAACAAAATATAGAGAAAGAATTATTTATTTACTTTTTATATGCATTATCTGTTGTTACGTATGCAACACACGAGTTGAAATAAACACCTTCATTGGGTAATACTTTAGAAATGCAAGACCAGTAGCGGATTAACATGCCAACAAGCTCAAGAATTTTGACTTAGGTCATGACTTTAGAGGCAAAGCCAATTTTCACATGTGAGTGATTGCAGTCTCACTAAGACTTGCCAAAAGAAACAACCATTTTAATAATAGACGCCGGACCCACCTGCAGTTTGGGATACCTTTGATAAATTACTTGCTCGGGCGTTGTATTATTAGGCAAGCGACGTGTAAGGAAGGTTATGGTATTCAATTTCTTGCTTGGGGCCTGAAGCCCATTTGTCATTCTATTGGCAAGTCGTAATAGTTACTACGGTAGTTAGAAATTTTAAATTGTAATGAAATAAATATTTAAAGAGTTAATTAGTTAAGTTTGAAAACGACTAGTTTAGAATATGTTTATTTTATTATTTTATTAAAATGTTATTTGGTCTCCCGTCTAAAGAAAGGTACATTACATTTTGCTCATGTAAATTGTAAAGCATAAATAGAGATGAATGAAATTTACATAAGATAATATTTAAAAAAATAAATACAAAAAATTATTATAATTATGTTAAGATATGAATGGATGCAGGATCGCCGTCAGCTGAGCCCAAGCCCGGGGCAAAATAATACAGCGGGCTCCCTCCCACACAATAACACATGCATTTTATTTTTTTCATTATTCATATATGGATTAAGGATAATAATTACCTTCGTAAAGTGTTAATAATAACACCAGGAGAGATTGAACTATTTTTTATTAACTACATTAATTATTCGCGATACTCTCCTTGCCCTCGTTCCTGCGGAAATCGGAATCGAGTCATAATTCAATGTTCTTGCTTATCTGAACTCAATAGATGATACTTTATTTTCTCTTTAAACTATAAACAACGTGATATTATTTATGTTAGATTGAAATTATTTTCTATTTGCATATCGCAACTATCTTAGAATAAAGGTACAACTCAAAATTTTAAATTATTAAAATTTAAAACTACACTTTAGAATATTTCTTTATTAAAACACACCGACCATTCGTAATGTACTATGTTTTAGTTTTACGAATATTCACTATATTTTACTGAGAAAGTTTTAAAAAGTGTAGAAAATAAAAATTGTATATGATTTTTTAACTATTTCAAATTTTGTATTGCGCATTTATTCTACGACATGTGCGATATATTTATTCAACAAACATTTTGATCGTATAGATTTGTTTAGTAAACTCTTATCGAAACCCAGAGATTTTGCGTTCTCTTCCCCCTGTATCTGATGGTAGTGAATAATGTTTAAACATTAATATATCTACTACAGAAACGTCTGGGAATTTTTTCAAGCTAGTTTGCTAGACACACTTTTATGTTAAACACTACTCTGGTGTGCAACAACTAAATGGAAAAAGTAAAATTCCTGCTTAATTTTCGTTAATAATCTAATCATCCAGGGGCGTTGCTAGCAGATGGCCAGGAGTCAAATGCCACGTGCCTCGGTCCAAGGGGGACCTCGAATTGGCCTTTATAACAATAAAATATAATATCAAATTGTATATATTTGTAGTAATACAATATTATATGAAGTAATACAATTAATGACTAATATTGTATTATAATGTAATACGCATAGTCACATCTTCAAATTTTGAGTAAGAAGCTCAGGGGCGCCAAAAGTTGCTACGGACCTACTAATTCATACTTACGCTAGCGTCCTCATCCGATGACGAAGTACGAATAGCCACTGAACCTGGAGTTGTCAAACTTTTTGACCTGTGATTTCTTTCACTTATTCCCATAAAGTCATTCCCAACCAAGTTTTATCAACGAAACACAAACTTACTAATGGTAATAATATTTGGTTAATTAATTGAACTTCATCTTTTCAATTAAAAATATTAAGACAAATTAAAGAAGCTTATTGGTCTGTAAAACACGAAACTCTACGCACTGACACACCTACCAACGATAGGCCAACACATGCGGACTCTTTATTGCCGCTTCCTTCATAAACTACAGTTGACTTGCATCAGTAAAGGGTGACGATTAAAAAGGAGCAGGGTGAAAGACCTTCGTACATAAATCAAGTCCGGGAAGAACTGAGTATTCTCCTTCCTAATGTCTGGCATGCCATAACAGTTTCATCACTTTGTTTCATAACGAAGTTGTTTGACTGTCATTATTTTATGGCAGATGCGAATTAAGATTTTTTTAAAAATAAGTAAAACGAGAGTTTTATTGCTCTTATTAAAAAAATTAATTAATTAAATTGAGAATAAACTGTACTAATTTAAATCATTAATGGTTCATCTCCTCCCCCGCGGTTATTCTGTGCTCTTAGTTTGGGAATACCTCCACGATGTCTTACTGAGTACTAGTCACTAATGTGAATTTCAAAAATGAAAACCCATTCCTCTGAGATGCCTGCTAGCGACTGTATGTTATATTAAATACAACACAACATGGAAGCCTGATGCTGAGAAGCGTAGGCTGAAAAAGTGAAAGGATAGCCTAAGAGCAGGAAGTGCCGTCCTTGTAGCTGCTCGTAGGGAACCTCTTTGAGATGGTCGGGATGTCTCGGGGCTCTTACCGCCCCCCCTTATATGGAGCACGGGGAAAGTCTGTCTTTACTAGAGCTACCATTGCTTGCTCTTGGAGTTTTTATAGAAATTGTTCATAGCATGTACAAGATTCACAATGTTCCTAGGGAAACTGAGCTTAATGTGTGATGTAACGCTCTGGAGAATATTTATATATTCGTTTACGATTGAAAACACAAATTTACTAAACACTAGAATCAATGTGTATTTTCTGCTGTATAAAATAATAATGAAATCTATTGCCAAATCTAAAGACAGGTATAACGTTGGAAGCAGGTATAAGGTAGAAAGCAGGTTATAAGGTAGAAATTTTTCGATATTCGTCTCATCGTCGATAGCTTAGAATTTTGATAACAATAATTGTATCCCTGGTTCGAGACTAACTACTTAATGTCAGTGATCGGGTCTACGTCTTTTAACTTAAATCTACGCAAGTTAACTACCGCAACACGGAAACCGTCTAGAACAGTTATTAGGAGAAAATTAATTGGATGAGGACAGAGATGCCTGACATAATATGATTGCTTATTAAAATATCTCAGTCTAGGGCTTAATTCGGTTGGCTGAGTTTAAGAGAAAAAATTTAATTTATGTTCTGCGTTTCTAATTTGCGGTACTCAGTTAAAAAAAAAAATAGGTAACTTCCGTTTCCAGTAGTTTTCAAAAACCAATCCCTTTTAATTTAAAAAAGGCAACCATTTGGTGAAGCCGATTAGTGTGAACTAGTAATGGAAGAAAGGTCAATCTTAAGTTTATTCCCACCCATAACAGAAAAAACAATTACTTACAGGAATTACTGGAAAAACCCCGATCCCTATACCGTTTACGTATAAATACCCCACTTTTCTTCCATTACATGCTCAGAGCGGGAACCAATACAAACTTCTCTGTTTGATATAATTTACTTGAACCTTGGTGAGTACCAACAGGTATGTGTTTTCTTGTCTTAATTAAATTCATAATTCATAAATATTTTATAGTACTAATTTATATTACATTTAATTTAATCTGTATATATATATATTCCAAACTGTATTTTGAATTGCTTATTTTTTAACTAGTTTTCAATGAAATCAAAATTATTGAAGTGGCAAATAATTTATCAATTCATAACTATTCATTAGAGTGAAATAATGACGCAGATTAGGGTCCTTATAATAACTCAAATTGGAGTCCTGTTTATTCAAGCGATTTATTCAGTCTATTTGGAGTCTCTGTCTATTGAGAAACGGGGTCGCCTCTGGGAAACTGATTAATTGCTTTAGCAGCAGATAATTTAAGTAGCGAAAACCAGTGTCGAAAATCGAAACGGTTGACCACTGTTGGCAGACCACCAAAGCAGTCTAGTACTTTTTGTACTAGCCCAATTTTTATCTGTCCCTACCGTAAGATGCAGATGATTTTATAAAAACTTTAAGGTTATTGATTTTATAAATAGGTTAATATTAGTATAGAGCATTTTTAATTCATTAGGAATAGCATTACTTAATGAACGTTATTGAAATACAGGGATCGTGTGTATCAGGTTGTGAAACTATCTAATTGTATCCTGTTTCAATGACGATAAAGCATTCGTTAGAGCTCTTAGATATCTTTGTCTTCGAAATTAATGGTGCCTTGCCAATGAGACCTTAACAATAGGTGCCACGGTTGCGCAAAAGAAGAAAAAGAACGGGGATATTAGGTTCGTTGCGGACTCGTGCCATTGTAGGTAGAAAAGGGATAAAATATTTATTGCCAGCTCCCTCTTCTAATACTTATTAATGGATTCCTAATCTGCCGCTCTTTAATGACTTAAATTTATGACTGCCAATTACTAAGTTATGGTTTAGCCGGTATATGCGAAGTAAAAAAAAAAAAGAACTGAAACCAATTTACTTTAACAATTGCTTGTTGTTGTACTTCTTCATCTATTGGGAGTAATTTTATCTTGTTTTTTAGCTCTCTCACTTATTTCATTATAGATACTTAGATGATAATAAACCTGGAGGTTTTATGTTTTGTCGCCAAAATGTACTCAACCTAAATATTATTCAACGAGTTCACTCATGTTTACATACATTGTAACAAAATTATTTGTTTGTTTAATTATTACCCAATGCGCTTAGAATGGTAGCCTATTGCCACTTAATAAGAATTTGATTCACTTTCTGATTTTTGTAGTGGGAACCGTCATTTGACCGACACTTTCTGGTTACACGCATTCATGTAGTAACAAGTGCCTGATATTCGTTCGGGATAAATGAGGCGGCTAGAGCACATCTCTGACCAAACCGTCTCTCAAAAAAAGTCAATTTTTCGATTATTAATATGTCGTCTTGAAACCTCCTATGTGTCAATTGCATGATTTCACAAGACCAACAGAAGGCTGGTTAATGAGAAATGTTACAAAATATAGTTTTGTAAACTAATTATAAGTATTCCAACATGATAGGTAAATAACTGTGAAACCAATAATGGATATTGTCTTGGAAATGTCACATGGATGATCTCTAGTGATAATTGTTGTGTATGCGATAAAAACTAACAATACGCTACCTTTGTTTGATAGGCTCAACTAGGCTCTTAACCTTAATTTAAAAAAAAATAAGTTTGAAAATTAAAGTACTTAAACGTTTTTCGTTATCAATAAAATTTATATATTTTCTCCTCGTTACTTTACATGGTTCTAGTTTTTGACTTCTGAAATTGGTTTAATAAAAAAATAACATACCTCTGATTTCATTTAAAATATGTCGAAATGTAAACTTAATAAAAAAATAAAATAAAAATAGTAAAACGACTATTTCTCAACATATCGCAGATAGAATTATTGGATAGAGTCCACTAGACAACAGAGAATCAGAATCATCAATAGCTTCATTTTATCCAAAAATGCCAGTTAGAATATTGTCAAACCAAGTTAGCGAATAGTCGTATTCTTTTTGATCAGTTTAAATCAAGTTATGATTTTTTAACACATGAGTGCTGTTTATCAGGACATATATATATATATATATATATATATATATATATATATATATATATATATATATATATATATATATATATATATATATGTCCTGATAAACAGCACTATACAGTATATGTATAGGAGATAAAATTGTTTTTCTAATAAAATCAAAATCATATAATTGATTTTTGGTCACATAGGAGGTTTCACGGCGACAACGACGATATCTACCTAATTATTTAGTCCTATATGGATTTGTTACATATAAGTATAAAATTGCATTAGTTTCTTTTGTTATATTGTTTGCCAAATTTTGAATTAGTGATGTTTTCATATACTCAAATTATTTATTTATTTTTCTGTTTCATCTGCTATTTCCTTTAGAATTTATAAGGTGGAGAGGTACCTAACGGTTGAGCTTGGATGCTTTAACTATTATTATTTTTTTTTTCGAACTCAGCTGTCGGGTGTAAACCTTAAAGCTAATTAAGTTTTTTTTCTTTACCGTTATGTTGTTTAACCATGAGATCGATCAATAATAACTTTCTTCCAAATTATAGATGGTTTTGAATTAGCGTACATGTGTTTTAAGATGACTTTATGTAATTAAGAAGCTGTAGACAGAGCGGTCGTGAGGTTGGCCTCGTTAGAGTTGAAGATGATATCTCGACCGTGTATCTAGGCAGCCTCCACTCTATGACAGCCTTCTGCCCACCGCTCTATGTCACTCCTTCTTTATCCTCTTCTCTCTTCTTCTTTTTTCTGCTACTGCATCCCCTCTACAGCCACGGATGCTGATTAGTTGGACCGCATTCCACTACATTCGGTCTTACGATTCCATGTCTCTGCTAGAAAAACGTTTATTTTTCTCTCTGCTGAATGATGGTTATTATTCTTATGGAGTGGTACTGTTACTTCTTTGATTTTGGAATGACATCAAAAGCATGTTAACCTCATAAAAAAAAGAAAAAAAATATAGAAGAAATCTGTTTGAGACACAATTCTTAAGATTTTAAGAATGTGAACCAATCATCTTGCCAGTCTACGAGGCTTATGCTGACGGAAGACGGTTCAAGGGAAGATCCCATCACTCTTATAAGAAAGGATTTTGAGGATGGTTTACAAAAATGGATATGTATAAAAGTAAGGTAAATTCAACGCAACACTATGTGAGTGGTAGTAGAGGAATTGTTTTTTTATTGCGTCCAAATTTGCAATATTATGCAGTTGCAACGCACTATTTTATGATCCTTCGCCTTAACTTTGAAGAATCATCTAATCTGCTCTAACTGGTAGAGAGGTCAAAGAAAAAGGGTATAATCTACATAAACCTGACAAAGAGAACAGTAACGGATCTCTTCACGTGCCGTTGTTCGTTAATATCCCACTCAAGAAGATGAAATTAGTAGAAGATTTCATCTGTCATCTGTAGCTGGAGGATGGCGAAAGGGCCCAACACTTCGGTGTGAATGTGAAGCCCTTAGCTTCTACAGACTGTAGTACCTAAAACAGGCAATGTTATTTGAAGATAAAAGATATTACTTGATGAAATTCCTACGACCTATTGTATTTCTTAAGAAGTATGCGATTCCTATAGGATCTATAGAAGAACAAAGGGGTTTTCACTAAAAATCCACATAGGTCGTAGTGAATTAGAGTTTTCCATCCCAAAATATAATAATAAATGATAATAACCAGTAGATAAAGCATCGTATTTCACGGCTAATGGAACAGGAGTTGGATAGCTCATGGGACGCCAGGTACAACCTACTCCCTACACTCATGTACATGGCCGCAAACATGGAAGTACGTCAAGAACATAACGAACAGGTTATTTACTATTTACGACTATGTAAATCTTGTCACAGCCAACTTGGATATTAAGAAACAGTAATGTTTTAATTAATAGTTATGCACATTTAATAATAATTATTCCCCTTCTACCACTCATGCAATGCGAAGTGATTTCATTTCTATACAGTCTGGTCCCATCTCCACGATCCTCAACCAGTTCTTTTCTTCCGTTCCAATCAATATGAGAGTTTTTTCTCCTTTTCCAATCACTCTAAAGGCCTAGTAGGCTCTCTCCGTTTAGTTGAATTTGAGGAGTTTCTTGGAAATATCTGCTAAAAAGTAGAGATGCAGTTTAATGCTAATTATGTATTATAAAAAATAAATCTTTTTAAAAGTCTACCGATTAGTGTTACCTAAACTTCGATACCAACTACTGATTATGGAGTGAGTATGCAACAACTCACAGTTACCGAAATAGAGGAAATAAAAACTAACCTGCGAAGCAGACGAATTGCAGCAGTACTTCAAATGGAAATGCTAGTTAATACCAGCGGATTGGACTTGATGGCATTATAGGTACTTATCCTAACGCATACTTGGTACTTCACTTCTGAAACCGCGAGCAGACTGAAAAGGCATCTTCAATCCTTCTGCTTTTCATAATATACCTGTTTGGAAGCGGGCTTTGCATAACTGCCTCCCACGCCCATCTTTCGGGTAGCGTGATGGATCCAATGTAGATATAAAATGCGTGCGTTTCCATAGCGGATGGAAATCCAAGCCTTCATTATGTGCCTAAATCCCTGAAAATCTCAGAATATTTGGCAATCTCCTGCTGTTCATATTTGATTTTACTAAGAAACATTTTTTCAAACAAACTTTGTCCGAATACAAACTGCTGAAAAAATACAGATTAGTTGTGATAGGTGTTTCATTTGTAAAATAAGGTTTAATGCATAGATACACGATGTACACTATACAAATAACAGGAGATAATTTTGAATATATAAATATTTATTATAAATTATTATATTGCGTTTATAAACATATGAATATAACAGTTAATATGTTTGCATGGGCAGAGAAGTTTGAATATGTGGATCGAATTTTTTAATATTGAATATATTTTCTTATAGTATTAGGCGACGTTTCAGACGATCATTGTCCACCTTCAAAGCCACTTATTTCATATATCTACAATTAAATTAAATGAAAATTAGCAATATTTCTTATCAAATCACTTCGATTAATCTATTCTAAATGAAGTGTTGTTTTATTTTATCACAAACTTATTACATTACAAAAAATTTTTTTGTTTTATTTAAAAATTAAAGACGTCAAAACATGAAACAAAATATGAAAAAGAAATACTTAATCATGCATTATGAATAAATCTTATTTATTATTATTTTTTTATCGTAGTAAGAATATACTAGTCATTTTTTCCCATCCATCACGTGCCAGATATTTAAAAATTTCATTAAAAAATTAATCAATCATGTTCCAAACAAGATTATGCAAAAAATAATTTAAAATTACCAACAAATCAATTTACTTATTTTCATTATATTCTCTCTCTAATATCCATAGACTGTTCTAAGCCTGATATTGTATTGACCCACCGAGTCTGTTTTGTTATTACTGTTAATTCTTCTGACATCGCCTAATACTATAAGAAAAAATATGGATTTAAATAGTTTCCTTGAAAAATAAGCTACTTTAATGAAATGTATCATTTTTGTTCTTGAAAATAAAGAAAACTTTGAAAATATGAATTAGGAGGCCATCGTAGTTGAGCTAAATCTGCACGCTTGAGACAAGTGGATACCGCATTGGCGAAAAATTAATTACTCCTGTGATTTTCACTTTACATGAACCAAAATTGGCATAGATAGATGCATAGGTAGGAATATACCAATGTATACATTTATTGGAAAAAGTTTATTTTTTTGTAAATAAAATGTATAGCTACTAAATTATAAAAATGAATAAATATACTGAACTATAAACAAAATTAAAAATATTTACAGCGAAGTTCACTCCGAATCAGTCATTGCTACACTGTCACATTCACTCTCCTCACTTTCTGGATCGTTTGTTGGAACTTAATAAAAATATCAAGTTGCAATCATATTGTCATCAGTTTTGATTAGTTCTAAGGAAATCGGGCCCTAATTTTGTTTATATCTTGTTTTGTTTTTTATGTGTTGTTTTTCATTCACGAGAAAAAACAAAGTCTCCTGAATGTCGTTCAGATTTTTCGGGCACATTCCTTCCAATATTTAAAATAAGGAGCGGAAAAGTGTGATCTGATCAATTCTTGTGATATACCCATAACCTTCGAATTGTTTTTGCAAACATTTTATAGTACGTTATTTTTTATCCTATATCATTTTTCAGCATCTGTGCTCTCCACGGAACTCGGAACTCTACTTCACTTGGCACAAAAGAAAGACACTGTTTTCGCAACAATATTATATTGATATGCAAAGATTTATTTATTGATTTTCTGTATTGGACAATGCAACCATTTTCTACATCCTCATGCTTATGACTGAGCGCTTAGCGGGGCAGAACTAAGAAGGATTACAGTTAATGCTATCCAGAATAGCGAAAATTTAGTTTTGTCGTTCCTTTCCCCCCGCTAAATCTTAACCAGTCTGCATAAAAGACTGAATTACTTTACTAAATCTTTCGGGCTAACTTCTTACGACAAGTTCTATACTTGAAGGCTAACCTAAGTCAACAACATAAGCGGTATTTTTACGATTGTAGGAACAACTTTTGAAGTACCCTTTTATGGTTACTCTTCATCTTAACGGCCCTACAAATAAATTCTAAAGTATTTGTTGAATTTTTTACATTTTTCTTTTGAAAACTCGTAAAACTAAAGGATAAGAAAGATTTTATGGCCTGAAGTTTTAGACAGTTTTCTTCTTGGAAGTTCGGTGCTGTTTTCAGAGTAAGTCAACTTTATACTTTGTGAACAGTTGCTTATTTGCATTGGTATCGTGTTATTGACTAGCATATTGCTGTACCCTGTAGGCCAATATACATTTAGTTCCAAACTCTGTTCAAACTTCCATGGGGTATCTGAATTTATTTCATGGTTCATTAAAAGCTACAATATAGATTTTATCTAATATTATAATTTCGTGAATTTTATCAGTTATAATTTAAAAAAAATATATATATATGAATATTTGCTCACAACATTTTATTTTTATCTATTCAAACAAAAACCAAAAAAATTACATCTTATGCATTGTAAAAATAATGTAACTTTAAACAATCACATATCTGCAACAAATTAGAGTAAGAAACATCTAATGTAACGAAGTGCGATCTGAAGACAGTTTAATCATAACATTTTATTCAACGTATCCATAGCATTAGGTACAGAAAAAGTAAGAGAACATGAAATAAACAAACATAAAATAAGATAGTTGCAGGAAATATTGAAAATATAAAAATTGTTTGACCAGCAAAAGAATAAACGAATGAGGAGTTTCTGCGGAAAAGAATTTTTATTCCGAAATCAATACACGTGACTACAATGTTATAAAAATAAACTTTTGATTTTTTTTTTCTTAAACCTTTGTTCTTTAGCGAACTTCAGTAACGGTTTAACGGCCCACGTCATAAATAAATCAAAAATCTTTTTTATATATGCTGGTATCATTTTTTTTTTTTTTTTTGAGAAATCTTATTTTTCCACGTTTGAGGACAATAGGTAATTTGGTTGCATATTCATAACTTATTAACAAGATAAAGAAGATAAAGTAAAATAAATAAACAATGATATATGGATAAACCTAAAAGAAAATTATAATAACGCGTTGCTAGGTAGTTGTATAATTAAATCGTAAAATAACAAATAAATTAACGAAATAAAAATAATTCACTGAATCACATCTGTAATTGAAGCGTTGAAATGTAAAAGGGTCAAAAGTGCCATTTTTCATTTTTTTTTTTTTTACAGATTAAAGGTTTACGTGTCGAATTAATACTGTTATAAATATGATTTTATTACTTATACAACCGTCGATAATCAGAAGTTTTTTTTTTAATTTCTTTTATACTATTCTAGTTAAAACTTTAATTTTGACAAATTTTGCTCAAGGCACTTGGGACCCTTTTGCTTTTCCACGCAGTAATTTCATTCTCTATAAAGATCCTCGTCTTCAGTAAAACCTTATCAAAATAAAAGATCGTTTAAGGACATTTCTTTTTCTTTTCAGTTCTCCGAACTGATTTAAAAAAATAATAATAATAATATCCATACCATACTATTGAGAAGTTCAAATAAAAATATATGAGTTCGAATAAAACGGTGTTATGTCCTGTTTCTATGCCAATGCGACCTATGAATTCTGTTGTAGCTTAATTTCAATCTCATAAAATTCATATCGTATTATTTTTTATGTGTTTTCCACACGCTACCATTTAGTTACTAGACGTTAACAGGTTTATGGAGCATTTTCTTCCTAAATAGATTTCCATTTTAGATAATGCCATAAAATGTATAATAAGAATGCTTCTACGTGTGATATAATCCGTAGTTTTAATAATAAATTTTTTCCACACTATTAAAATAGTCCATCTACATATTATGATTGATAAAAATGAAAATTCACTCGTGTATAAAAATTCCTAAATTCATTTGGTTTAGTAACAAAGGTATATTTGATATGACGGCCGCTTTAATGGGTGTCCGTAAAATTTAACAAATTCATTAATGAGTATTGGGTTGAAAATGAAAATTGAACACACACATGAACGCAGAAGTTCATGTTTTGTAAGGTAAGAAATATATTTATTTTGTCAGTCTTTCCTGATAATTGTTTCTTAACCATACGATCAAAAAAAAATTTTTTAACTGCGGAATTCAAATTCCTAACTACACGGGTAAATCAAATCAATCTTAAGTAATCAATCTTTTTCTGAATCGTAATATCTTGGTACGTACCTGAAGTATTTAATTTTTGGTCACCGAGATATCAATAAAAAAAAAATCACTTTATTTTGCCTGTCATTTATTACTTCTTTCTTGGAACTCTCAGCTCAGGAGGAAACATCTTACAACGCGGGAACATCTTAAAATTTATATCAGATGTAAACAACTTTAAATATCTGAAATTTTCAAGGTTGCAACAATAGTATGAAAATATATATATATATATATATATATATATATATATATATATATATATATATGTATGTATATATATATATATGTATGTATGTATATATATATATATGTATGTATGTATATATATATGTTTATGAATTTCGTTTTTACTTTGTTTATTTTTTTCCCCCATAACTAATAAACTAAATAGATGAAAATTCATCTAACCAATATTAGCAAAATTGGGTTATGAATTGTATATAGTTTGAAAAATGCTTGATTAAAATATTTAATTAAATCAATTTTCACTAATCGTGATACTTTTTAGTTATGTTGTTAGTAAAAACTTATCGATGTTAATGAACTTTAATGATTTTGATGAATATTTATGATTATATATCACAATATTGGTATTAATCAAATATTTTTTAATGATAACTATTGAAATTAATTATTTATTCGTAATTCATATTCAATTTATTTATTCATGTACATACATATTTAATCTTGTATCAGATTATTAATTGCTCAATAAATCATTTTTTTTTTATTCATTTTATTTAAGATATAAATGAAGTCATTAAATAAAGCCCGACAATGAAGTTACTGTAAACTTACTAACGTAATTAACCGGTAGGTGTAAGGAAAGTCAAAATTATGAGGAAATAAATAAGTATTGATACCTATTGTTAATATTTTGTGTGAATATAAAAAGTTATCAAATAAGAGTAAAAATATATGTTTATAAGAAAGAAAAAAAAAGTTAAAATAGTTGAATACATTTATTTTAAAATGAAGATTTACTTTATTTTAATTTATCTACCTTCATAATATTTGAATTAAAAAAAAAAAATGAATTTTACAATTAATAATTAATCGAACCGTTAAATTTGCTGCTATTTTGAAGTGGTAAATTTATTCACGATTTTGAAGTGGTTTCAGTCGTTATTAATCTTTATATAATTAAGATAGAGTATTATTTGGTTATTATTTGTATCAGTATTATTTGTTATTAATTAAGAATAAATTTCGGTCTAGACCGTTGGACAACCTACACTTCCTGAGTCACAAACTAGTAGTTGGGCGCTACCGCGGTGAGTTAATTTCCTTTTGATTATATCCAATTAACTGACCGAGAGGTATCAAGGTGTCAAGAAGTATGCAATTATTTGGCAGGTTCTTGGCCGGTTACCCAGCATTATCCTCGCCTCATTCTCGTCAAAGATGTTCTTATAAATTTAATATATTTTTAATGATGTTTTCATTCTCCTTTATCTCTCTGTTTATTGCGTTTTAGTTGCCTATCAATATTCTTGAATCGTTTATTTGTTTTGTGACCATTTGGGTTTGGTTCAGAGGCCAAGCCGATACTCGCATTTTTAGGCTCTTTATGGCTTCCGCTTCTTTTTTTGTGTTATTTGTTTTTAAATTCCTTTATGCTTATCTGTTTTGGAACTTTTTTTTTTTACGTAAAATAAAAGCTGTTTTTTAAATATTTTTTATACACTGCATTCATTCTGAATTTAACATAATCTTATCAAATTTATATATAGAAAAAAAAATAAAAAAAATAAAAAAACAAGGAATCCATAAAGCTCTGCTAAACAGTTTCATTTTTATAAGATATCATTGTTTCCATTCCATGTTTTTATAATGATTTCTTTCTTATTGGATCGTTTAACACATCTTACATAGAAAATTAAAGAATAGACAACTAGAATATCATTCTGTTCTTCATTGTCATTCAATGCTTCAATTATTGTGGAAGGTATGTTATGTCTTGTTCAGGTGCCAGGTGTAAAATGTACATGATGAGTGTTAGTGTTGTATTGCAAGAGTCACAGAAGGGAGTTCCCCACCTCTCATGAGGTATCCATGGGTAAAGGCGGTGTGTTCAGTCCTCAATCTGATTTGGACAACTTCTTCTTTTCTACTTTTTCTAACCGCTGTTTTCGAGGGCTGGATTTCTAGTTTTTCTTCCTGTAATTTGTGAGATGAAGGTATCGACTTTGTTTGCTACTTGTTCATTATGGCATGCTTCCAGTGTCACTTCCAATCTTCATCTGTTGCAAAGTCCACAGTAGGAGTACCTGACTCTTTCATTTTTGCACCATTTACTTCTTTGCTAGCACAACTTTCTTGCCCAACACTCAAAAATTTCCTAAAGGCAGTTATTTATTTTTCGTACTAATGCATTATTTGTTGATACATCCACAATCGGTTTCAATGATTCCGTTATTTTCATATAATTGACTAAAAAGTCTAAACGAAGTGGAGGAAGATGGGAGATAACCTGTTTCTTAATTTTGTGTATCCTGCTGGAAATTAGCTTAATAAAAATAATATCCTAATTATATCGTCTCAGAAATTTCGATATTATGAAAACAATATATCAATTATATATCCCACAATATATTATATATATTGTCCCAGAAATATCGATATTATAAAAATATTATCTTAATTATTTCGATAAAGAAATATTTATATTATAAAAGTAACATGATTATGACATCGGCACAAAATATCGATATTTTTTGATATATCGTACTACTATTTCGATGTATTGAAAAACTATCAGTTCGATATAAATCGATATGTTTTTTCGATATTCACATTCCTGATCGGTTGCCATCCCTAGTTCTGTGGAAGAATCAATGTTTCCGGTTTATTTTTATCAGCGTTAGCATAAGAAAGACTGTATTTGCTTTAAATATATTCTGTCAAATCAGGATTCTTGTAATCTGCAAATACTCCCACGTGATCGAGACGAAAAGGGACCGAAGGCTCCTAATTCTCGAAACCTCTTTTGTGGTAGGGCTATTTCCGATATTCGCGTGCTGCCCTCTGTGTCAAGTAGTTATCTCCGGATCCCTATCTTGGGTCATGGCCCCTATCGACGCTTTCGCAATGTCATTATCCGCTTTATCGCTCTTCGTTTTGATGAACTTCGTTGCGTAACGTTCAAAAATTTGAACTGCGTTCCTGAAGGACCTTCTATCAGGTTTTTTAATCTTATTTATATACCGGTAAAAACTATATCTGGGTTATCGGTGTTCTGTTGTATCAACCAACCGTGCGTTTTATTTCAAATGTCCATATTAATAAGCATTTACTAGGAATCGTCATATGGAAATTTTAAGGAATCCTAGTGGTTTTAAAAATAATAACACTCGTGCATTTATTGAATAAATATTTTTTTAAAAATAAATATTATTATGTAATGCTGGAGAATTTGTGTTTGAACACGCTAATTTAAGGATCTGCCTACAAGTCCGATTTTAATAATTATTTTTGCGTTAGATAGATCATTCATTGAGGAAGGCTTTATAATATGCTAGGACCCATAGCAACTGAGCAAGTGTTGTTGTCATGACAACTTCATACCTGTGAAAGAAATTTGACTAAACAGATATTTTACATTACTGTGTGAAAACGTCATTTTGTAAATAAAATCGGAGGGTAATTAAGAATAAAAATTGTTAAAACGTGAAACTTATTCAAGTGAAATTTTATTGCCTTTTCACTCAAATATATTTCGCGTATAAAACTCAACTCAACTCCATTGAGTTGCTAATAATAATATCTGATGACTTCTTGAATTCATGACTTCCTTGTATGCCTATTAAACTATAAATCGATGGCTCAAAAAGTGATCAATTTAAACCAAAATCTAGTATGTTATTTAAATCAATATATAAGTTATAAATACTAAATTTGAGAAGTTTTGTATAGTATTTTAATATAATTTTTGATGGAAATCAATTATGACCTTCAAGTAAAGTACCACTTCCCTTGTAGTCGTTCTTGATGTGACTGAGTGATTTTTTTAATTTCTTCCTGAACTGTAGCTATATGAAGATCTCGAAGAAGAGTATGAAGTAATACCTAAATGAAACAAGAATTAAAAATAGCAGAATAAAAATGAAAAAAAAAAAAAGCAATTGCTAGAATCAGTTGACATCCGCATGATGGTATAGAAGGATCAATCTAATTAGGGATTGATAAATTATTTGCCACTTCTATAAATTTGATATTATAAAATTCTAGAAATTGATTTTAAAAAAAAATTACAAAAAAAGACAATTAATGCTATCTATTCAACAACCCCCGAAGATAGGCCCATCCCGAAACATTATGTTTTGATTCCATATTACGGCCCTATATCCACCAAAGTCGGAAATTAATTGAAAAAACTAGGATTAAACCCTGCATTTAAAATAGAAAAAACCCTATCCTCATATTTGTCTACTCTTAAAGACAAAATAGACCCTTTCCAAAAAAGCGGAGTATACGAACTAAATTGTAATGATTGTGCAGCCAAATATACGGGAAAAACTGGAAGATCACTAAATCAGAGATTGAAGGAACATATACGTGCATATAATAATAAGATAGTTAAATTAATTTGCAATTAATTTAAATGAAAATAATCATAAATTCATCCAAGACCCATCAGTTAAATCAATACATCACTTTGAAAACAGTCTCAAATTAAATATATATGAAGCACTTGAAATAATAAAATCCTTCAAATCCAATCCAGATTTTTGCTTAAATGATCAAATAAATATCTCCAACAGTCCAATCTTAATTCCCATCTCTAACAGAAAAAGCAATTACTCACCGGCATAACTGGAAAAACCCTGACCCTTAAACCGTTTACCTAAAAACATACTACTTACCTTTCGTCCATTGTTAGTACAATGCGAGAAGAAACCAGTACAAACTTTTCTGTTTGATATAATTCATTTAAACCTTGATGAGTACCAACATGCTTTTGATTTCTTGTCTTAATTAAATTCATAATTCATAAATGTTTTATAATACTGATTTATATAATTTAATATGTATAATAATACCAACTATATTTTGAATTGCTGAAAACTAGTTTTCAATAAAACAAATTTATAGAAATGGCAAATAATTTATCAATCCCTAATTTAATTGCTAGAATATTATAATTAGAGTTAATATGTATGTACATAAAGGGAGAAGGCTTTAGATTTATATATTGGACTATGAAACAAATATATGAACATAATGATTAAGTTTAATACAATGACAATAACATTAAAAAAACAAACAAACTAATAGATGAATTATTGAGAAAAGATTACAGGTATTGTAAAGCTACAAAATATGTCAGAGTAACTATATTCTCCTGTTTTTAAAGTCACTTAGAGTAATTACTTGAAAATCTAAAATTCGGCCATCAATCATTTCCAATCTATAAAACTATTTCGGATTAGTTTTTCAATATTACAACATTTTCCGAAAATATAAGAAGTAGCTGTTTGGGCATTTACATCATATTTCTACATAATTCCTTTAGGAACTGCGCTTTGAAAAATCACAATATCGTCCAATGACAGAGAGAATTGCTAAACTAGCGAATATTCCCTCTAGGATTATGCTTTATAAACATTTTTATTCAAATGATGATTTCTGAATTCATGACCCGAGCCGCCTATGGGGAATACGGAAAGTACGAATAAAAGAATGGCTGCTTCGCTTCAATAATAGCTTACTTCCTTCCAGCTTTTCTTCAGCTCAATTTTCAGCATAATTACACACTTTTTTTCTTCTTCTCCAAAAGGAGTTTTCTTCATTGTTTTTATTGTTTGGAAAATTCAGCTTTAAAACTTTTTGAGCCCTTTTTCTCTTTGCCTTATGAATCTTTATTCCCGTTTCTCCAGGATTGTCGGTTCCGCTAATAGCACACCACCTCCTGTGTTTTTCAGCTGCATTTTACCCATTATTTTATAACGGTTTATTGTTTTATTGCATTCATAATTTCTTTTTTTAATTTCTTTTACAGTTGTATTATGTTTTGTTTTCAATCTACATTTATTATGAATTAATGATTAAATGTTTCTCAGCTGACCCAATTGAATAAATTTTATCTTTCTCACGCTGGTTAATTTAGTTTATTAACCTGCAGACATTTTCTTAAAAACAGGCTTGATTAATTATTCTATAATATTAAATGTTATATTAAGCAATTCGGTAAGATAATATTAACCGTTGTATAAAATATATGTATGAAAAAAATTAAATTACATTATTGTTGTTTCATACGGAATTAAAGATGCAGAGAATATTTTGATATAATTGTTAGTATTTAATAATTATTAAGGTTTTTATTATGACAATAGATAATTAGATTTTAAGTAATAACATATTACTTATATAAATTAATTTTGCTTTATTGAGGGAAAATTGTGGAATTTCATTTGGAGGCTCAGACTAAAGTGATAATGCATATATAACTAACTTAAATTTATATGAAATCTTTCGTGTTGATATACAAGAAATTCAAAAACATATATATATATATTTTTTTATAACGTTATCCTTACTAGTATTTCCTGTTTAGTCATGAATCATGACAGGTTTCCTAACATAGCCCGAAAACGGGATAGCAACCCCGGTCACGTTTGCCGAAATATTTCCCGATCAGATAATAACGTAAGCTGAAAATTCCCGCTAAGAGACAACCGATAGCCGCCTGGATGGAGGTGGAATTTATCGTAATGATTAGGGTTGTGATGTTGAGCGATGATTACCTAACGGGTCGGCTAGGTCTTGGGTGTATGGGGTCCTCCGTCTCGGCTGTTAGTAATTGTGTTTGGTGGATCCGTGGTGGATGGCCGTCCATTCGTCTTAGTAATCGTTGGAGAGGACCATCAGCTTTCTTTCTTCATCACTCTTATCCTGCATTTATTTTTAAGTTTCATCTTTATTTTCGGTTCTTTTGTGGTTTTCTTTGAAGAACAGTCCACGCCTTGGGCAGTGCTGTACTCCTCGCACTAATAAATGATGAAGGGACTTGGACGTTATAGCTCTCTGTATATTGTAGATATAAATTAGGGTTTAGACAGAGACAATATCCTCACTGTGCCAATATCCTCTCCTTCCTCATTTATTCATCAATCTTATCAAGCGGATAACCGGCAATCAGCAGATCGGTTGAAGTATTTAAATGAATAAGAAAATGCCACTTTGGGCGTGAGGAAAGGAACCTGTTGGATCCCATCCCTGGCTTTGATTTACAAGTTTATGTGTACATACGGTTCGAATTACCGGTCCGCTTACTTGTGTATGTTCATACAGTTGTGTGGGGTGGTGTGAGTCGGAATGCGCGGTCGGTGGTGGAATTTGAGGTCGCTGGCCAACCCTTCATGCATTCATGCAGGTCCGTCGCACCAGTTGGGTGTATGAAAGTGTGTGGGCAACTTGGCGACCCGACTCTCATACTCTCAACACAAAACTATGTTAGAAACATCATAAAGGTACTTTTAGTAGCTCTGAAAAACTATGCTGGTCTATTAATCTAAATGTCTATTAATCTGAAATGCCACTTATGCTACTTCGTACTTCACATTCATTGTTTGTCATTACGAGTAAGGTTTTAAATAATAATAAAGTGGGGTAAAATGTTTTTGTTCTAAACATAGAACTAACGTTCAAAAGATTTCTGTATATTTATCGATTATTTAATGTGAGAATGAGATCTTTTTCGCATGGATAACTTAACGGTGCATTCATCACTCGGTTTTTTA
The DNA here is from genome assembly GCA_948150685.1 of Rhaphigaster nebulosa. Classification (NCBI taxonomy): domain Eukaryota; kingdom Metazoa; phylum Arthropoda; class Insecta; order Hemiptera; family Pentatomidae; genus Rhaphigaster; species Rhaphigaster nebulosa. Next base: position 74,882,813 of record OX411309.1, on the reverse strand, counting down.
TTAATTATTTCCAATTAATAATAATCAATGACGTAAATGATTATTCTATTTTTTAAATAAATTTCTTAATGTGTCGATACATCTGTTCAATTTTCTTGTGTATACCATACCGTCATATTTGAGGTGATTCATTAGCTATTTCGCGTTCTATTTCGGATTGGGATGATTTCGTTTAAACTGTCCAATTTCATCTGTCCGTTCTTAGCGCTGTTCAAATCGTTTTAGTCTCAACCTTTTACAGTAAACAATGACGGAACAAAATAACACTAAATGTGTGTAGGCCATTAAGGAAATCCGAATCATCCTCTTTAATGGTCCAAATATTCCACCGTTAGTCTGCGGATTCTTCGATGTCAAATTGTGCTTCAATATTCAGTCATCCTAGTGAGCACTTGGTAGTTGCTTCTTCAGAGATTTTTAAAAATTTATATTTAAAAAGAACAGATGAATGATAGAAACGTCGAATCAATGTCAGGGTTTAATCAAGTTAAAAATAAAAATTATAAGAATTTTTAACAGTTACCAGTCCTTCATGGGCTGTTGTGTGACCGATTTATTCATTTATAGCTCAAAATTATTTTATTTGGTAGAATATTTTACTTTAAAAAATAAATATAAAAATATTTCTTCTTAGGCCTGCCCCGCCGGCTGTCTGGTAATCGTACTCCCACAGTGTATTTATTTCACCCTTATCTGGGACTATACACAATACAATTCTGATTGCATATGAATGCACCAGTCATTTGTCAAACTTCTTGCATTTTTTTATAACGCGCCATTGTTACCGTACAATGGGAGTGCTCTAGGTCCTTTAAATGCATGCTCAAGATGCTAATAGCATGTGGGCCTAACTGGGGGCAGCATCGATTATCTACATGTAATAACGAGGATTCTTTATTAATGATTTTCACTACTTTTATTACATATTTATTTTGATCCAATTTCTTTAATATTTAACATATATATATATATATATATATATATATATATATATATATATAAATATTTAAATTATGTTTCAGATTTTTTTTTCCTTATTGGATAAACAGGTCATCAAATATTAGAAATCTAAATGTTCCGCTCTTTAATTAGTCGACGTTTCGACCCCTCTATATCAGAATGGAATCTTCTTCAGATCTTTGGTTCAGGTTGAGTCCCGTGTCCAATAGGCAAAGCGAAAGTAGCATTAAGCTTGTTGCATAGTTGCACAGAGTACTCTATAGAACTCTAGCAGTGCTATTCTGGTGAGTGGTGCTGTTTCAGAGTGCTTACTTTCCAGGAGCATTTGTCTAGGAAACGGAACAGTTTTAAAATTGAAAAAATTCAGATGATTTCGATTTTTTAATATATCTTTTTTGTTTAGATTGGAAGTACAAGTTTACACATCGGCGTACAGCTGCGCGCCATTAACAAAAAAAATAAAGCCTACAATTTTCGTTAATTTATCATTTATCATACGTTTAATGATTCCCGAGATACAGTTTTTCAAAAAGCAATATTTTTTTTTCCAGATTAATGAGAATTATCAGACTTTATTTCGGTAAATATTTTTAAAATTGTTATTCACACAAAAATTATCATAAACTACTTTTACGTTTAACTATCTTCAGTTTGAGTGCCACTAGATCTATGTACGTCTAAAGTTACTCTGATATCGAATTTTATAGAATTTTAGATATTACCTATTTTCAATTATAAATATGCGATATAAATACCTTATACTAACTAAATCATTTATAATTAACAGTTAATAAATAAATCAATGTATGTTACTAATTAAATGCTCAAAGAACGAAGTATTTTATTTACAAAACCTTCTGGATTCCAATGGAATACAACAAATTATTCATAATACGAATACGATGTGAAAATAGAGTGAGCAGCAGAGTCCGTCACGGTCATATTTTCACAAAAGTACAAAATTGAAAATATCGAAATGATAGGGGTAGATGAAAAATGTTGGGAATCCCAAAAAGCACTTCTCTAACACCTGCTCATATCACATACAAATTTATAACCCTCTAACTCAAATTGGAGTAGCTGTATAAGTGCGCAAAACCTTAAAAAATCAGTAAATGCCGTAATGATAGCCAGAATTTTTACTGAAATTTATCTCCACATCTATCTTAATGCTCTGTCTAGAAAAAACAAACATACATACCGAATTCCACCTCATTTGATCAAAAGGGGGCAACTTAAAGTGCTCTCAAATGTTGCGGAGGGAAAAACAAAAAAGATATTTATAATCTGACATCTCCGTATTCTGGAGGTTGTAAAACGGATTTAAAACACACCCCCATTCCTCAATGGTGACCTTCGATACAATGTAAAAGTCTATTATTTTCGGAGAGAATACGACTAAAACTGTAAAATAGTGAGGTGCAAAATGACTCATCTTCTGTCGATTTCTTGTACCAGCCCCCTGTTTCATAATAAAGTACAAAAGTAGAAGTACAAGTTGGCCTATGATTTACTATGTCTATGACTAACACTACAAGATGATAAAATACGATAACATTTGAAATAGTTATTTTAAAAATAGCAAATTAAAAAAAAAACATTAAATAAAATTATTATTATCTAAAGACGATAAGTATCCTGTAATCTCTAAAAGCGAATCTTTCCACTAGTATTTTTACCATTTCGATATCACCCTCCTCCTCTATATCTTCAACTAAGTCTTTCGCCAAGTCCTGAGTAACATCCTGTTCTCCTATTTCTTCTTTAATCCATGGGGCGTCTTCATTCTAGCGTTACTGCGCAGGAATGATTTGGCAAGAAATTTCGCAAGACGCCCTCACAAGACCTTAGTGCAAATCTGTTCAAGTTTTCTTTCTAAAAGAAATATATATATGTAATTTAAAGTATATATGTGTAATACGTAATATCATAATTAGGTTTTTTTGTGTATGTGTGTTTAAAAAACAAAGTTAAGATAGTTTGGGAACGACTACGATTTGATTATTATCGGTTATTTATTTCTGTATATCCACATACGTAGTCATTTTGAGTTCGAGCAGGATATGAAGGATATGTATGCAAATATTACCTGGGAAGAGGGATACAATCGATAGCCTATTGGTAACATCCGTTCAACGATAGCCACAAATTACTGTTTGCACTGGCGGGTCTGTGACGACAGCGAATATTCTCTCCTCTCTCTTACTAATATATGTCTACACTCCGCGATCTTCTATTTTATCAAAGTTCCTTTTTTCCAGCCCATGCAGGGTTCCTTAATATATCTAGTTCTTCCTATTCATTGATGACTAGTAAGGATGTCCTCTCAGTTCAAATTAGTCCAAATTACTTCTTGGTCAAATGATATCTATGTTGCTGCTCTAATTGGATAATTATAATTTTTATACTTTAAGTAAGAATTAAGAGGATCATAACAGACTTAGGGTAGTCTTTATTTTAGTTTTTTTTTTTTGTTTTTTTAAATAAAATTAATAAATAATTTTGACAAGTACACCATCATGCAGTATTGCTCAACACACCCATATTTGCTAAACATAATGCATGAGAGAGTAAATATGGTTGGGTTGGATGAAAAACGAATTATAGGTTAGATAGTCAACTGTTAACGAATTCGACTAATAGTGTAATGCTAAGTACATCTTAGATTCATAAAAGAAGTTTTAGGAAAAGTCAGTGTTAGAATTTGATTGTTTTTAACGTCTTATTTTCTTCTAACTTACGACTAATATACTGACCTATCGATTCACCGCCTGTACTAACTCTATAGACACAGGATTTTTCTGTTTTGACAACGTAGTGACCAGATGAGAATGGCGTGAGAAAGATAGGATATTAGAGACAAGTAGACAGGAGAGTAATTAGTTACCCTCCATTCAGTTACCCTCAGTTTCAGTTACCATAACAATTGTAGTTACCCTCCATTCAGCTGTAAATATACAGGGCACTTCTTAAAAACAGAGATGTGAACCATAAAATAAAAAAAATAAGTTATTATGGGAAAGTAAACTAGGATGATATTAGCTTCAATGGTTATATATTGGGGTTTATTTACTTCGTGTCCCATCCAAATAAAAAAAACAAATATAAAACTACAATTACTGTCCCCTGTAACTAAAGGAAACTTGCGAACGCCCGTGGGGTAGATCGTCGAATTGATTGCACGATATTTGTAAGGCAGATCATGTAATTTTAGGTTTCCACGGGTTTACAAGTAAATGAACTGACATCAATCAAGCTGACATGAGTTCCCAAAGCATTATAATTAATATGTATTGAGAACTTATATTTATATATATATATATATATATATATATATATATATATATATATATATATATATGTATGTATATATATATATATATATATATATATATATATATATATATATATATATATATATATATATATATATAAGTTTAAGTATAAATTTTAATTCCGTAGAATTAATTGATTAAGGACCTATGTCAATGATTCTCCTCCAAAACAATTGTTTTAATAATATCCTTTGACTAATGGCTGTTATTACAACAGCTGTTTTGGGGGAATCATTGACGTAGACCCCTACCCATTAATTCTATGGAAAACAAAATTTTAAATATCGGAATTCCTCCTTTTCCCAGCCAGTCATTTATTTGTTAATGTATAAAACTTCTATAAACAAAATAAAATATAGTCATTAGTCTGTATAGTTGTGTAAGGCTAACCACAACCGTTCTACAGATGGTCGACCTCATGCACTCTTTTTGCCCAGTGAGTCATTGAATCACTCGGGAGAAGTAGGGAACTCTTTTCAGTGCCGAAGTGTATGGCGGATGTGCTTAGGCTGAACTTTTTGTGGAATAGGGTTTTGGCGAGATTCGGGGAAAGGAGGTATGCTGGCTGAGATTGGTTGTATAGGCATTGAACCTTCGGGTTCGTATCCTTTTTGGTATTGTTATTAACTTTTTTCAGAGGCTCACGAACTCCACACTGTAGTTATGGCTAAAGACCGAATTTTCGTGCAGTAAAAACCGTAAAACGAGCAGTAAAAAATTCAAATCGTGAAAAATCGTGCACTAAGAAACCAACAAGTGTAAAATTGTGTATTTTATTTCATCATCATCATTTTTGTTTAATTTATAGTACCAATTTACATGGATATCATACGATATAAATTACACAAAAATGGCGATTTTTTTTTTGTGGTTAAGGTATGATATATAATACACAAAATATTATTAAACGATTTTAATTTTATACTGTTTTTTTTTGCTGTACTTCGACTTGAATATCCGGTTTCCGGTGTCATTAACTTATGACATTTTTAGTGAGTGATTTAGATATCTCTTTTTTGAGAATTGCAGTCTGCGCCCTCTTCTCTTCACCTATCATACGATTTTTAGTGAGTGATACCAAGAGAGGTAGCTCTGTTTAGTGAATCACGATTGTTTTTACTTTCTTGTACGAAGTAAAGGAAACATTGTAATTGCGAAAATTTTCGGTTTTCAGATTTCAACGGAAATATTCATTTTGACTATCCCTGTTCCATTTTGACTAGTTTCGTCGTGGCGTCTGTACGTACGTACGCTCATTCGTATTTCGCATAACTCAAAAACGGCTAGCCGCAGAAAGTTGAAATTTTGTATTTAGGATTGTTGTAAAATCTGGTTGTGAACCTCCCTTTTTGGTCACTGCTTAATCACCGGAAATGGTACTTTACTTGAAGGTCATAATTGATTTTCATAATAAATTATATTAAAATGCTATGCAAAACTTTTCAAATTTAGTATTTATAACTTATATATTGATTTAAATAACATACTAGATTTTGGTATAAATTAGAAAACCGGAAGTGGTACTTTACTCGAAGGTCATATTAGACTTTCGTCAAAAAATTTATTAAAATATAATGTAAAACATCTCAAACTTGATGAATAGGACTTTTATATTGAATTGAATGTATTTACTAGATTTTGGTTAAGATTCATGAGCCGAAAAGGGTACTTTACTTGTAGGTCATAATAAGCTTACATCAAAAATTATATTTAAATTAAAAGAGAAATCATATGTTTCGGTAACAAAGGTTACAAATGCAATTTGGTTTCCAATCCAATTAAACATTTTTATTACTTCTTTTAAGTGTTAAAATTTAGTGTAAAATACTGGTTTTCCTCCCTATTAGTGTGTGTGTGTGTGTGTGTGTCAATAAATGGGTGTCGCGATGCCGAGTGTCGTTTTTGAGATACTGCAATCTTCGGAAAGTAGTAACCAAATTCAGGATTACTTTTTGAGCCCCCGATTTATAGTTTGATAGGCGTACAAGGAAGTTATGTGTTGTCCACATCATATATTATTATTAGCAACCCAACGGAGTTGAGTTGAGTTTTATACGCGAAATTTATTTGAGTGAGACGGCAATAAAATTTCACTTGAATAAGTTTCACGTTTTAACAACTTTTATTCTTACCCTCCGATTTTATTTACAAAATGACGTTTTCACAGAGTAATGTAAAATATCTGTGTAGTCAAATTTCTTTCACAGGTATGAAGTTGTCATGACAACAACACTTGCTCAGTTGCTATGGGCCATAGGATATTATAAAGCCTTCCTCAATGAACGATCTATCTAACGCAAAAATAATTTTTAAAATCGGACTTGTAGGCAGATACTTAAATTAGCGTGTTCAAACACAAATTCTCCAGCTTTATATAATAATATTTATTTTAAAAAAATATTTATTCAATAAATGCACGAGTGTTATTATTTTTAAATCCACTGGTTTAATTTCTAAAATTTAAATTTAAAATACTGGTTTTCCTCCCTATTTGTGTGTGTCAATAGATAGATGTCGCGACGCCGAGTGTTGTTTTTGAGGTACTGCGATCTTCGGAGACTAGTAACCAAATTCAGGATCACTTTTTGAGCCACCGATTTATAGTTTAATAGGCGTACAAGGAAGTCATGTGTTGTCCACATCAGATATTTTCAGTCTGGGAGTCAGAGCGACTGCGCTATTTTCAGTAAATTGCGATTTCGATCTTCTGATCCTAATATTTTATGGACACTTTTAGCTGATCATTTCGCTCTTAAGTGTATCATTTGTGTCATCTGAACATTCGCGGTAAGTGTATCATTCTGATCTAATCCCTAGAAAGAGCGATTTTATTCATCACTGGAATCAAAATAGAATCAGAAAATTCATCAAGAGCATAGAGTCTTTTTTTCTTTTTTAGAAACGTGTTTGGTTCTAACGTAATAACAAAGAAGAATATGGTGATGTATGCCCAATTTCAGATTTGGCAATTGCATTGTGAAATCGTTGCCATGTATTCATTCGCCGGTATAAATTTTCTTTACCCGGGGTATTGTAGGGTTATGACCGGGCCGGGCCGTTTATATTGTTAGGGTTAAAGGTGGAATCCAATAAGCCGAATGGTTTACGATCCGCCTCGTCCGTTCATATTTGCCAACTAAGCTTCGGGACTTTTTAGCTCAGGGTTTGCGAAAGGTATAGAAGAACGCGAGGGAGATAGAGATAGAGTGACGGGAGAGATATGCATGAGTATCGTCTTTCACCCCTTGGCCCTGTTTTCTTCATCGGCATTCTTTTTGTGACTCCTCGGATGAGACGCTATTGTCTCCTCTTCAATAGGGGCACCTCCCTCCCTGTCGTAATCTTCCTCCCTTTTGTTTCACCTCCTCATACAGCACAGGCTGTCCTCTGGGAGAGTCCCTTCATTTTCATTTCCAATTTATTGTCACTGAGAGAAAGGAGAATGGAACCTGCAGGCATCACTGTTTTTTTTATGTTTTTTTTTTAGCTTGGTTTTATAATCACGTGTCACTAATGAAATTGGATCTTATAAATTAAATATTGTGTCTTATTATAATTGATTATTCAATATTTGTAGCTTTTCCATTAATTTTTTCTACTTGTATTAAAAATAGTATTACATCTGCACTGATCTTGTGAAATCAAATTACAGTAAAGTATGATGCACTTTTCGAACTTATTCATTGTCCTGACATCATAAACAAATCCATCATACTTTTTTATAAAAGGGCATCCGGTTTTAGTTTGTTACCACTAACCGCGAAAATTACTGAACCAATCTTTACCAAATTTTAACATCATCTACATTCATGGTCTCCGGAAGGTTTAGCAATAATAAAATCTACTGATTTTTCATTAAAAATGTTATTAAAAAGTGTGCTAAGAGAAAGTGTCCAATTAATTGTCGTAGCCATGACAATTCCATACCAAATTGAATACAAATAATTTTTAATAAGTGTAAAATTATTGGGCGAAAACGTTGTTTTGTGAATAAAATCGGAGGGTAAGGAAATTCAAATAGTGTGTAAATGTGAAGCTTATTTGAACGAAACTTTATTTTTTTTTTTTGGACAAATTAATTGTCGTTGTGATCATGTTACTTGAAAATGTCTGCAAGAAATATTTAAGATTGAACAACTATTTATAACTATCAATTTTAAAGGTTATTTTCTATTTTCGGGGGTTAATAATCTTAAAAAATACGGGTTATTATAATACGTACTGTCATTTGTATTTATTATGTTTGTGCAGGCATCGTTTGCAGCAGTCTGTTTTATATTTTCTTACTGAAATGAAGTGAAATAAGTACTATGTTTTGTATTTTTCTCGAGCAATTATTACAAAAATTAAAACATTGTTGAGCGAAAACGCCACTAAATGAATTTTAATAAAAAAATTAATCAGAGCTAAGTAGATGCTGCAGCTGAAATACTTCGGTTTCCTGATGATTATTACACTGATGTAATAATCGAAAAAAGTTAAAGCTTGTCTGAGATTCAGATTTTACAACGTTTATCTGACAACGTGTACAACGTTTCATATGACACGTTGACTCGATATTTTATTTTTCTTTCTGCAGCCTTTCGTAGCACTTGCCTCAAAACCGCTCCTGCTATGATAAGGTCTCTTCCAGATACGTCAAACGCGCTTACCACTTGAGGCAGGGGTAAGTACGTACTAGGTACTATTACGGTATTAAGTTATTAATTACGATTAAGTTATAAATTAATGAAGATTGTAAAAAGTGGGATATGAAATATTATTGTATTGAAAAAAAAATTGAAATATGATGAAAATTTTATATATTGATGAGTGTTATATTTACATTGATATATATATTTTATTTTAAAAAAAAGTCTTCATGACTTTTTTTTGTTTATTATTAATATGGTTTATAGTTTCCAATGAAATTATGTTTTCTAGTTATTTCTGTTATTATTAGATACATATTATTGCAAAATTGGAATTTTATTTTTTACGGCTATCAGGTTTACTATTTTTTTTTTATTGATTATAAATTTATCATGAATTTTTTGTTAGTTTATGTTAATTATTTATAAAAAAAAGACTTGTATAGTATCTACCCAATTTACATCAGTAGCTTCACTAAAAAAAATAATTGATTTCTCTTTGCATTTTATTCTTTACTAATGAGATATTTATTTTTTCCAGGTGAGTTTCTGCTTGGTTGCGGACAGTGAGTAATTATTATTTTTTTAAAATTTTATTTCGGGTTTTTAAGTAAACCCTCATTGAATAGAAATTAAGTTACAGTTCTTAACTTCGTGTTCTTACATTTTTTCATAAGCATGTTTTTCCTCAACTTCGTAAGGAAGAGTAAGCATGTAGTTATAGGTAAAATAAAGTAAAAATATATTCCATATTATTATTTCATCACAATTTTTTTTTTTAATTTTTAAATATTTTTGGGGGCTACTAGGGATAAATCGATTTCTGGCTCTCATCCCACGCTCGACAGGGAAGACTTTTGTTAGATATAAAACTCGCTTTGTTTTCCTAAAACAAAACATGGACTGATCCTGCTTGTGAAGTACTGCATCATATCCATTGAAGTTATAGGGTGGGCCAGTTTGCTGAAATAGAATTTGTTAAATCATTTCTGGATAGAAACAATGGTTTTGTATCTGCTTGATTTGCACAAAGCATTAATCCTGTTAAAGCGAATCCGAATCCAACAAATAAACCAGTATGTATTTCGGAATGAATACAAAAGACTTTTATGGATTTAAACGAAACTAATTCAACTCTTGATCTGGAATTTTTTGTATTAAAGTTTATTTTTAATGAATTATTTGTTGGAGTTTAAAAAAATAAAGTGTTCTTTTACATGAATGTTATATTTTTAAGGTTAAAAAAAGTGCTTTAGTCTGTATGTGTTGAGATGCACTGTCTTTTTTGAGAGACTATTGAGGCTCTGTTTTATGTGATCTTTTTTTTTTCTGTTCTTATGTTGCTTGAATTGCCAAACGTTTTTGTCTCTTTTTTTTTATTCGTTTCTGCTCTTTTATATTTATATTTTAACGTGATTATAAGTAAAATGGTTCACAAGTAGTGGAACCATCCCTCTTATAATTAAATTTTTTGAGAATCTAGATTTTGGAAATAATTAATTCAATTTTTATTATACCATCAAACTATTATTCTTTCACTTAAACCAAAAACCTCTTTTTTTAATTAAGCAATAACTAGTTCTTAATTTTGTTATTGTTTTTTTGGAACAGTTTATTTTATATATATATATATATATATATATATATATATATATATATATACACACACATATATATACATTATTTGTTCATGTAACATTTAAATATTTAAAGCTGTGATTTTGAAATAAAAATTAAACTATTTTATAATTTTTACTGTTTATATTCGAAGGATGGTTCAATTCATTTATTTATCTTATTTTTTTTGTTTTGTTGGGGTTTAGTATTTAGCTTGTTTAAATGTTCCTATTATTTTTTTATAAGTTATATTTTGCCATTCTCATCCCGTTTAAAGCGTGTGTAGTAATTTTTTAAAATATTTATTTTCAACACATCTCTAGTTCACGATTTCTTATATTTTTATTTAAAAAAAGTAATGTGGTACCATAAAATGTTAATCAAGTTCAAGACTTTGAAATAATGCTCATCTCATTGAACTTTTTAATACTGTTTATGAAACTATAAAGGAGATGGTGTGAAACAATGACTAACCACTTTTAAACGGATTCCTGTCTAATGCATTATCGGCTCTTAAATCTTAATATCCTTACTATTAAAATATAGGTTCCTGAGAGACTATAATTTCATCGATTAAAGATACGATATTATAATTCCATTAGTTGAGATAATATAATCAATCAACTTAAGATATTTTTAATTGTAGCTCTTAATATTAATAGAACTCTTACCCTATGAATTTGTACGGAAGAAGTTTTGTTAATTAATCACGTCATTTGAAGACTAGATATTCACGAAGTTAAGCGTCACATCATTTTAAAAATGCTATTTAATTCAATTATATATATATATATATATATATATATATATATATATATATATATATATATATATATATATATATATATATATATATATATATATATATAGCAGTATTGCAAAGTTTTAAAATTGAGATCTTAGATGCAAATAGGACAAACGAGCTCGCTTGCCCTTTTTGCGGAAAACTCATTTTTAGGTTCTCTTATTTTTAGGTGCACACATTTCAAACCAATGTCTCAAAAAAACCAGTGGCATAGAGCTGTTTAAATTTCATGACTTAGTTTTTGACTGTCTTGACATATTGTTGGCTTATATGTAGAACTAACTTTTCTTGGTTAGTTTTGTTTTATCAGTATTTGTGCTCTTTTTTTTTTAATCAAATATTGGTTATCTTGTTAGAAATGGAGTCGTGGAGAGTGTTTTAGAGGGAAGAGACCTTTGCAGAAAGAAAAGCGGAAGTGGAATGAAGTTAAACCTCTAAGAATAGTTTTTTTTTCACTACTTATTTAAAATAAAGTTTATCAATTTTTTTATAACACTAAATTTTGAATTAGCTCACGAATAAATTTTTATTTGAGAAAGCTGAATATTATTAATAAAATGTCCCTGTCCTATGTATGGGTAATCGTTATCTGAAAAAAGAGTGCTCTTAACCATTTTTTTTAAATTGCAATTTCTAATAGTGAAATCTCTGATTGCAGCAATATGTTGTTTGGATGATTTTCAAAATAATTAAAGGTAATATCTTTTTATTGCGGTATTAATGCACATCTCAAAATGATAAAATGGCAATAAGCTAAAATTTTCAAAGGCATTTTTCTCTAACCACATTTTTTGCTTAAGTGCCCTTTTTGCGACTACCGTATCAATCGTAATATAGGTCTAAAATGACCCAGGTAATCGAAAAACCCAAAACTTTTTTTTTTTTTTTTAAATTTATCTCCTCGCTATTAATAATTCTCTGTGGGATTTGTATCAAAATATTGACATTTTTAGCGTATACTTGCAATTTCAGTTATTCATATTTTTCATTATTCGAATATTTACCATTCTTTTGAAAACTGGATTCTGTGGGTTTTGATTCCAAAGGCCTCAAATAATTTTTTTTTTTTTTTTTTTTTTTTTTTTTTTTTTTTTTTTTTTTTTTTTTTTTTTTTTTTTTTTTACCCGCCTTCCATTATTTTGACCAAAGCTACAATTACAATTTTCAGAAGAAATTAGAAATCTGATTTTATTTAATCCTTATTGTTATTTAATTTTATGAATATATGAGTCAATTCCTCACACCTTTTTTTATGGAAGCTATATATAGTCAGAAAACTACAAACTAGTACAATTTCTTACTGAAAATGGACAAACTAAATATTATTTTAATATATATAAATTATTGGCCGATGACAAATGTGATTGCGACCAAAGGATTATGCAAAGTTTTGCCCATATGATTTATTTAAGCTTAACGAACCGATCAGATACAAACTTATTAACTCCATTTTACTGAAAAGGTATGCTTTATTCAAATAGTTTTCTCACATTATACAAATGCAACTTTTTAATCCGTAAAAACTTCTTGTATTATTTGATTTCTTTGTAGTTGTTATTAGTTTTGTTTTGCTGAATATTTTCTTAATAATTTTTTTATGATTTTTATGATTGCATTTTCTCATTGTCACATTAATATTTGTACGTACACATATTGTGCATATTATTGCATGTAATGTGTATACATTTTTAAATAAACTCCCATAGTAATCCTCCGAAGGAAAAATATCAACATTAGGAATTGTAATTGTGGGAAACCAATTTTCTTATGTTCTAATACAGTTGTTACCAAGTATTAGTTTACCTCGAACCATTTACTCGTTCTTTGGATGCATAATAGTTGAATAATTTTATTTTAGAATCCTTTGCCCTTAGGGCGCCCAAAGAATGCCCCCAGAGTACAATAGATCTATCTCCCTTTGTTAGTTTATTATTTTCATCTTGGATATAGCTGTTACCTGTGCTCCTCCACAACCTCCAAATCATGAAGGAAGCCGGTTCCTCGGAGGTAGAAAAAAACTTCAAGAATCTCCATCATAGTTTATTATGTCAGATGGTCGGAACCATCGTACATTTTTTCATTAATCTCAACTTTTGTAACAATCCATCAAATTTTCTTTTCAAAGGGGAGCTGAATTACGTAGTAAATTTTCTTTTTTTTTTTTTCATTGTTGAATGGTCTTATGGATCAATAGAGACCCTTTTATATCTTCTTGTATGTATTTCTTTTTTATCCTTTATTACCTGAGAATTCTCTGTGTTAGGGAGGGTTGCTTAATAAAGGTGACTTCAGTGCGTTGTTCTTTCCTTTTGTGGTCGGTATTAGTCGACGACTTTAACAGAGTTTATTCAAACTTTATTATAGTTGCTTTTATCTCCGTTCATTGTCTTCCCAGGTTCTACCGTCTGCAATAACATTGTAATAACCTAGTGCCTCTTTCTCGACAGGCGTCGCTTTGAAGAATGGCTCAATGAAATCTCGCTTTGAATGACGTTAGTTATTGCATAACTGTTTGAGTGCTCTGCCCGTAATTCGGAAGAAATGGAACCGACTTTTCTTCTATTGAAATAGAAACATACCTTCTTTCCCTTTAGTCATTGTATTGTATTAAACCTTGCACGAAAGGTTTCCCCAATAGATCTCTATCCTAAAATGTTATCCAGCCTTCACTGTAGGCTGTGAACTGAGCATTGTTTTGTATGGATATACCATATACTGTCGGCATATAATTTAAAATGATTGAGTCCATTTGTCTATATTTCGAGATTACAGGGTTTATATGATTATACATTAACAATATATTGTTAATAAAGTATTTACAATTTGTTAATATATACAATACGATTACTTGAATTTAGTACCCAATAGGAATTACTCTTTTTTTATATTTGCTATAGGCACATTGTTATGATTATAAATATTAAACTTTAAACTTAGTGACTTGGTCAGTTTTAGTTGTATGGTAACAATATAACTTGTGAAGTTTAAAAAAACAAAAAACAAAATGCTTAAGATATTTTATGGAAATGAACTTATCATGAGCGATTTCATATTTCCTGGTGTTATTTGTGCAATTTATATATGTTTCCAATTTTTTTTTTTTAAGCAATTTTGTATTTTGTATTTTATATTTTGTATTTTTTTGTGCTTTGGGGGACAATTTTTTTTCTTCTTATGTCTTTATTAATTCATCTTCCATATGCCTTTCTATTTATTGCTATCACTCGATTCTGTCAATTTTATTAATCTCTTTATTTATTAATTTTATTATTATTTATTTTTCTAACCCCCATATCAAGTTTTTCGATATTTAAAAAAAAAAGGCGTTGATGACCAACAGGCTTTGCGTCTTAATCTCCGAATTATAAACCTGTACCAATACAACCCGTGAAGGGTCTTGGGCTCAGTACTTGGGGTAAGGACCGTACTGTTTCTAAGCCAACGGTTGTGTAAGGAGGTGATTTGGCCGAGATCACGCTCAACCGCCAGGTTTTTCCCCCAATTAAGGGTACCCACTTTATAGAGGCTGGGTGAGCCCCAGGAGGGTCCCCCGATCCCACAGGGTCGATCCGCGACTGAATACAGAATAAATAATTACCTGCCTCAGCCGGTCTCGAACCCGGGACCTTGAGATTAGTAGCGCAGTGCCTAACCCACTGAGCTACCCCGCTCCGTAATCTCCGAATTACCAACTAAAAAAAAAAAAAAAAAAAAAAAAAAAAAAAAAAAAAAAAAAAAAAAAAACCCGAAAAAAAAGCTTTTTAGCTTACCAACGGTATATTCATACATCAATATTACAACTTTTATTTTAAGAATTTTTTTTACGTGGAAAAAAAAAACGTGGAAAAATATTTCGCCTATAGTTAATTATCCAATTCTTTCATAGCTTATATTTAACCATTTTTATTACTACAAACAATGAGGGACGGTTATTTATTTCAAATAAACAATATTAAAGGTAGTTTAAAGGATGCTATTTTGAAAATTCGGCAAGTGAATCCTGTCAGGATAAAACCTTCCTGATATAACGTGTTTGATCAAACTCGTTAGGGCCAAAATATTCGAGCAAAATATGTAAAATGGATGATGCAAAATGGTCCATCTGGTAAGTCGATTTTGGTTAAAAAGTTGCTGGAATATCCTAGGTACATTTCTATTTTAAATACGCAATTTCAAAGTCTTGCAATATAGAAAATAATGGAATGTCATTATTAAAATTATTAGCAGGTTACAAACTTTAATACTTGTACAAAGCAAGTTAATAACATCGTGTTACTGAAATTCTTACATCCGTACCACATCGCAAAATTTATGTTATTGACAATGTTTTTACTTTCACTTACTTATACATAATATACATGGTAAGAGAAAGTATTGCGATCGTGAAACATTTCGAATACGAGTTTTCAAAGGAAATACACGTTTTAAGATCCCTTGAGCCCAAGTAACTAAGTTTGACATTGAAGTTTATATATATTCGTTGATTCAGTATAGTTGATTCATTTCAGTAACACGATGTTATTAACTTGTTTTGTACAAGTATTAAAGTTTGTAACCTGTTAATAATTTTAATAATGACATTCCGTTATTTCTTGTTCAGGAAATAATTGATAATATATAATAAATTATCTTCAGGTTCCTTGAACATTAATTGTAAAACTAGTCATTTATTATTAATAAGTATGTATTAATTTTCATGCATGAATGTATCGATATGCATTAGTTAATTTACCTCGTTATGTTATGCGTAGATGTTGAACTGCATAAGGCACTAGCTCGTTGGAAGCTCCACCTCCGTTGCATAACTCCTCGCGATGAGGGAGCAGAAACGGGTTATACAACAGTTCATTATCATGCTTCCTAGCAGGCTTAAACTTGTTTTTCCTTAACTACACTTTTTTGATGGAATTTTCTTTATTTACGTTATGTATTAGGTGTGCTTATGTCATTTCTGGAAGTGCCGCTGCAGTTTATTGTTCGTGAGAAGCCGATGTATTCTATTCTTACGTTTTTAGTCCTGTTTTCTCCTAATAATAATAGACTATTGCACCGAATCGAAGGTCTGCGAAGAGGGGCGGGAGTGCATTTTCTATCCGTTTCATAATCTCTTGAACACGATTATGAAAGTTTTGGAAATTGAGCTGAAATATGGTATGTAGGGTTTTTGTCGAGGCGGAATAGGTTCATTGGATGTATTGATCTGTAGATTTGAGTAAATTACCGGGACACGTTAGTTTATAATTTATTAAATTATATATTATAATTCAATTCTGCTTCCTATGCCTGGTTCTAATTACGTATATCTAATTATTGTTCTCGAGTTATATCAATTTATGACAATTGTAGTATAGATGTCGAGAACAATTGAGTTTAGAGTTACCTAATGGTTTGTAAATTATTTAAATAATAGTCAAGGGATGTGTTTTAGAAGAGGTGAATAATAGTGGTTACGTATAGGCTGCCTCCTGCCTGAGAGCTGTGCCCCGCCTGTAGCAGTGGGATCAGTACTATACTTCCCCCCAGCTCTGATTAATGCTCAGAACCACCCCTAGCGGGTTTATCTAATTCCCTCTCCGCCCTATATCCTTTATATCGGCTACCCTCTTTGTTACTGCTACTCTTTCCTGTTTTCTTTTATTGTTTTTTTTTTGTTATCTAGTGTTGCTGATAATATTCCATGTGATATCGATCATTCCATTCGAATTGAGATGGTTTATCTTGATATTGGCTGAAAAACTCATCCTGTTTCTGTTATGAATTTTAAACTGTTCATTTAGACTGAGAGGTCAAAAGTAACTCTGTATGTTAGCCGAAGTAAAGTTGATTCATGCCGTTTGATTTTGCCTTCTTCACTAAGTAATTAAGTTCATTATTAAGTAAGCTGAGCGGAAGCATTCAGACTTCATCAGGCATTCAGTTGCGAATTCTAAGGAGTATTCCAGCTCCGCGAGCATCGATTTATAAAGAAGCTACCCAGCGAGATTACATAGGGCCTATGTGGAATTGGAATCTCTTCTCATTGTACAGTATTAATTTCAACTGAATTAAAATATTAATTTGTTGCTCATTCATTTGTGTCTAAAACCTTAAATAGAGTTATGTAAATCCTGGAGTTAGTCGATTAAATTATTTAAGTTATTAAGGGAGTTTTGTTATTAGTATGGACTTCTTTCTTAAAGGTAGGACTAAGGATTTTTTCCAAGAGGTAGGAAATATTGAATTTTGAAGGGAAAAATTATATACGAAGAGGAAAACCGGTAGGATTTCAGAGGGGCGCAGTTTTAACAATTTAACGGGAATTACTTCAAACCGGGTGGAGTTGGTGTGGGATTTCATAATAGAGAAGATAAGGTCGGTAGGAGAGATAATTTAAGTTATCAGAGTTAAATAATGATACTAAGGAAAAATGGGAAGAAGAGGGTGGAGAAGTGTTATAGGAAATAGTAGATAAAAAGAATAAATTTAATTCATCGGGTGAAGTTAGGAATACTGCTAAGAAAGAAGATTTGCAGAGAGAGAGAGAGAGAGTTTACGAAGGAGTTGCTATTTTGACTTAGGATCAGGAGTTGAAGAAAGAGCATCGTGAAAGTAGTTGGATTTCGCATGCCTAATAGTTGTCTGTGTCAAATTGTGGAGCGCCCTGAACGCTTGATAGTCATCTGTTAACGTTATGCGTCTAATGCGTCGACTGACTGCCTCAGGTCTTTTCTGAAGATCTTTAATTTCTTGACACATCCAAGAAGCAGGCGGGTGACGGAAGGTAGAGGGTTTGAAGTGGGGCATGGGAATCAAGGATATTAGTCAGATTAGAGGTGTGGATATCAACCATGGAATCAATGGAAGAACAGGAATATATTTCATTCCAGTCCAGGGTTTCAAGATCGGATAAGATGTTTTCACGGCTGAGGGCGTCTAGGTTGCCGAAAGTTATGGTTTTAGGGAGGAACGCGGAGATTCGGATATTGTATGATAATTGGATATGGTCGTAAGAGGAAAGGAACAACGGGCAGTTGTTGAGAACAGGCAAGAAAATTCTGCGCTGAATCGATAACATGTAGGTCCTGCCAGGTATCGGACCTTCAGGTATTGTGGGTAGATGAAAATGGAACAATGAAGAGATGGAGGGAGAGTGAGAATATTATATAGATAGATATATAAATATCTGTGTGCGTCCAATTGCCGCCCGGAGATTTGGTCTATGGAGGATCTGCTTTGGAGAAAGGGATACGTTACATATCCTCGTGCGTCTGTTGGCCATAGTATGTGGATCTAGACCGATTTATCACTGTCCTTGAACCTAAGGGTTTTAATGTATATCAGTAGGAAGGAAACTGCCGAACTGACCCCAAGGGGAGCGGTTATCGAGCTGTGAGTAGCCTGCCGCTGCATCATGGAAACCTTGGTTCATTGCAACGTGAGGACAGGACCTTCATGCTGTCTGTGCTCCCGCAAGTGATAAAATGTAATGTAAATTGGTTGTTGAAATAAAAAATTAAATAATTTTGGATAATTTAAATCCTTATTAAATAATAAGGAGTGTTGCATATTTTAGACCAACTAATGCAGTCAGCAAATATGCTGGCAAAAGAGGAAAATAAAATTACAGATTTTATTATCTCTTTTGTTAATTAATTTGCGTTCAAGAGTCTTTATTTTTTTTTACACGATATTGTCTGTTGAATGACGGTATGAGTTTAATTTTGAACTAAACTCTATCAATTAGAAAATATACTTGAGCTGTGACCTAATGAGATATTCTGTGCAAAAAGCCATAAAGTTCTCTCCCTCCACAACTGCCAGTATTCTCCACCAGTTGTTTCTCTTATATATATTTCCTTTATAAAGCCACTATAAAAGAGACGACGAGTTTTAATGAACAGAAACGGATAGAAGCTGAAGTCCTCTTCTGGTTTAATCAAATTCCTTCTTCCTTGTCAGGAGGCTTATCCACGCACCGGGACAAGTCATTAAAATGCACTCATGCTAAATTGCTACAACAAAGAAGACTGAATAATTGTCTTTGATTAATTATCTTCCCGACGGTAGCATCAGTGAAAGGATTTCCTTTTCATTAGTTTTCCCTTTTCTACATTTTACCATGTAACGATTGCTTTGCATGCCGAGTGCTACGGTTTGATTAGTATAATGCTAATTATACTGCAGTTGAAGATTAGGACATTATTCGAAGAATTGAAAAAAAAAAACTAAAAGGATCATAAACTGACTGACAGCAGGGAGTTGATAGATACCAATCTTCCATACCACTCAGAGACCTCATAGAACCGATAATAGACCTCACATTAATGTAATATTTAAAACAAATCAACATATACGAATCGATTTAAAGTTAAAGATAAATTGTTTTTTTTTATCTATTCTATTTTTTATTTATTATGTGTTTGTATTATTTATTTAGTTTTTTTTTTCACCATGTTAACATGAGGATATAAATTTATAATATTAGTGTTATATTGGAAATCGGCATACTGTCGTCAAAAAGTCCTAACTATAAATAATTTTTTTTAAATACATTTTTGCATTGTACCAGAATTGGTCTAAAAACTACACCTTTTTATGACATTAGAAAGTCCTAAATACAATGGGTAGATCCTAATCATTGGTTTTAAGGCTTTATAATGTCATAAAAAAAAGTTTAGTTTTAGCCCAATGCTGATACAATACAGAAATGTATTTTAAAAAATGATTTGGAGTTAGGCCTTTTAGCTTATAACGACAGTATGGCGATTTCCAATATATCACTAATATCGATTTATATTATCGTTAGAATGTTCCTACTTCTAAGTTTAATAATAATGCTAATAACCATAATATTAATCAAATTTATTGCTATCATACTTAATAAAATATATTCAAATTAATAATAAGCATGGTTACTAAAGAACAACCTCCTTCCTAACATTTATCTTTATTCCTCAAAATTAAAATAATAAACTGTTGTAAGAGAAAATAATAACTGTTACAATAAACTGTTAATCATGGAATGATGGAATGGCCATTAACTGTTCTAACATAAATCTCTTATCTGTAATAATTGGTGTTGATGATCCCTCAGCATCTTTCTATCGGGTTTCCCTGAATTTCTTAAGTCATGGAGTCAGAGGCAGAGCAACTTCAGAGGGAAGACCTAGTAGTTGTCCTCCAAGTTCAGCCCTCAAGCGAGATCCTACCAGAAGTAAACTATTCGTTGCCTCCTCCACTTCGTTCCTCCTTTCTTCCTTGTTCTCCTAAGAGGGGAGAACAAGGAAGAAAGGGGTGTCAGGGGTGGTCCGGTCTCCACGAATCCATTAGTATATATTAGCAAAGCTCTAATAAAATTTTGTCCTTCCCCGGCCTCCACAGTTTTTTCGGTACGCCAGTCGGGATCCCAGGTTGACAGGTTTCTTAAAATTGATTAAATCTTCCAAGGCGGACCACCTCTTGCCTTTGTCACACTGCCCAATTCTCGGTAGGTTTTTAAATTAACTTATTCCTTATATCTGAGGGTAAAAGTTGTGGTGACATCTGCCATCGCCTGTCAGTTACCCTTCTACCTACCTGCTCGTCCCTTATCATCTTTTGTTCTCACCTTGTACTTGTTATATTTAATTTGTTCCTAAGGAATAATATTGTCCGATATCAATACATATTAATAGATAAAAAAATAGAATAGATTAAAAACAAAACAATTTATCTTAAACTTTAAATCGATTCGTGTTTGTTGATTTGTTTTAAATATTTCAGTAATGTGTTGTCCATTATCTTTTTGTAAGATCTCTGAATGGTATGTGAGATTGGTATCTATCAACTAACACCCGCATTCAGTCAGTTTATGATAATTAATTTTTTTTAAGCCTTTTAGCTTATCACGATAACATAGTTGTGCGTAGGCAAACTTCACCTGTGATGTTGATTTCCTATAATAATCAAATATAAATCTAAAATACATAGAAGGGGGTGTAATATGCCATAAATAAGTTCGTACCTTTTTTGATAGCCAATTGGCGACCAGCATAACTCGGCAATATAGTGTCGCATAATTGGAATAATATACAACTAAACTCTGGATTTGGTCGATATGGTAATGTACCTATCTAATTAGTAAAAAAAAAATAGTGATAAATATATATATTATATCTAATGTCTAATATATCTAAATTTATAATCATCTATATTGTTTTTGTGCTAGGATTTAATTTCTGTTTTCTTGCACCGTATATGAAAAACGATACTGTCATTCCGCTTAGGTTTTTGTTGATGTTGATGCAGCCCAATCCTCCGAAGTCGTCATATGGTCGCTTACGACGCCCACGGAACCAGTGCTTTGGAATGTGGTATTGGTTATCGTTTTACCTTGATCTAATTCCACTATGCGGTCTACACTTTTCTAATCAGGTCCTCAACACATGTCTGAAATTCGAATAGTGTTTTAGTTTGCACAAAAAATTGGCGGTAGCATTTTTCATCTCATTTTTTACTAATAGAAAGAAAATATTACATTGTGTACGATTGTCAATTTACAATTAAGAATCTGGTGTCAATAAATAAGTTTAAATAAAGCCAATGTAATTACAATAACTATTTATGCTACAGATACCCTAGCTGAGCGACAGGTGCAGATACAAAAAATAAAAGATTAAAAAAAAATTACAATAAAGCAGGATGATACTAAGGTTTAGTTATTCTTGTTAGAATTATACTTAAATAAGATGCTTAGTTTAAAATCTATTCACTGATTGCTCTGAATTAAATAACTACATAAATATGTAATTTAATTAATTCAATAAATAAATTAGATAAATAGCTAATTAAATGACTAGAGCATTGTCGAACCAAATGCTTATACAGATGCCAGAGATAACTTGTAATCATTTATCAAATATTCTAAATGCCCACCATTATACGAAAATAAATATTTTTTAAAATGTATGATAAAAATTATCTGATTTTTGTTTGCTTGATGTTTGATGACATCCCTTGTTTATTTTCCTAAAGCAGTATAGATATGTTGCACACAAGCGTTAACTTGTATTCCGTCACAAAGGATTCTTTTAGAACTTTTTTTGAAAAGATGCAGTCTCAAAGATGGCCATTGAGATTGCCTATTTTATGAAAGGGATAGTTCAAACCCTGTCATCCCATGAGAAAAGTCTTTCATTCTTCTAAAATATGTTTAAAACCCTGATCCAAATCCAAATCATAACTCATATCTGTCCAAAATCAATTGTCTAAGGTTTTGTTTTAGGGTCCAAATATATATATATATATATATATATATATATATATTTGCTTACAGTTACTAATTTTTATTTATGATTTTTTTTTTTTTTTGACAGCTGTGGTTTTGGAATTAATGTAGAACTATATACGATATATGTTTTACAATTATATACAATTATTTTTTATCAGCATTTTAAAAAAAATATCTCTGGTGACTCTTTACTTTTTCTTTTTGAAAACTATAAATTTGAGTTAAAAGTATAACTATTTAATCATTTATTTTTAACTATTTAAAATTTATTTATTAGTATTTTTCATTTTGTTTGAATTTTTTACTACTGTATTTTGTAATAATTGAATTTATTAATATTTTTCTAAAATATATGCTATAATTATTAATATTTTTTTAAAACTTCGATTTTGAAACGAAGATAAAACTAATTTTAAAACTAAATATTTTAAAACTAATTGAAACGAAGATAAAAATTTTTATTAATATGTATTTTTTACTTTTATTTATTTAATGCTATAGTTGTTATTTTGAAATAAAAAGATTACTAACCATTTACTAATTTATATTATTATTATTATTTTTGACATTCGTTATTTTGAAATAAAATTGAAAATATTTAAGAATTGCGTATTATTAGCATTTTTATTTAATATTTTTTTTTTGGCAGCTCTAATTTTTTGATAAAAGTGTAATTATTTGTTGATTTCTATTTATTAGCATTTTTCCGCATCCCGGAAAATTGGAGTGAAGTTTATGATTTACACTGCGGAGGTATTATTTTTAACCCGCCCTATTTGAAGTTAAGGCTTGGAACGTGAAGCATTGTCCCGCGTTAGACTTTGTGCCCTTTCCCATTCAACCAAGTTGGCCGTTGTTATGTCACATTTTGGCGAAACGTCGCAAGTTTCCCTACAGTGTTTGTCCAACGTTGTGCAAGGTTTGAATTATTAAACATACTTGGTTCAAACATTATTGTATATAATCTTTAATGTTTGCCGCCCTTGTGGGAGCTTTGCGCCCATACCGGGGGAGGTTGGGGATTGGGCTCCATAGCTCGGCCATACATCACTTGTACCAGCCACCCAATTACGTGACTGGCTATTGTGGCAAGTTACACGTAGCGCCCACAGCAGCCTCCCGCCCGTTGGATATGAATAACCAACTTCTGTATAGATTATCCTAGCTCTGTTGGAATCGTATCCTAGTTTGCGGAGTACTGGATCTGGCTCGGCTAATAATTAATAGCATTGTTCCCCTGTTTATGGACCGGTTTATGATCCCATTATATCTTCGCCTTTTCAGTTTTATGACTGATTATCAGCGTTCTGTTGGTTGTGACTAATCGCTACCAGTCAAGTCTGCTTCCGGCGAGTGTCGAAGATTTTCATCAACTTAAAAATTCATCAGCGAGAGCTGATTCAGCCGAATAATATAGAACTTGAAAAACTTTTATATCCGAAGCTCGCAAGGAAGTTTAATAATAATAAACTGGTAATAGAATGGGAAATTTCATTAATTTTTTCCTGGAGGAGATCCTTTCTTATTTACTTTAAAGGAATTGTAATTCCTTCATCCTAATTAAATTTAATGCTGCATTCTTTTTAATTCAGTTTTGTACTGAATTGATTTTTTAGCTCTTGGTTCTTATTAGTTTTTTTTTTTCATAAATAAGTTTTGCCTCTATTATTGCAAGATTACAAAAATAAAGCCTTAAGTATCTCAAATACCAGTGAATAATTAACCAGTCAATGTTTCGCCAGTTATTTCATCAACGAGACTGAAAATCATAAGATCACTTAAATGCAGAACTGAAACACCACATCTCACATCAACACTCTAAAAATGCAGTATGTGTTTAGTCGCCTTGGAGTGATTCCATTTGGTAGTCTGTTTTAGTTGTTTCTGGCCTGCATTCAGTGACGTGCCAAGGCGGAGGCGAGAAGGGCCCCCTGAGAGAGGGGGCGTAAAAGTGTAGATTAAAAAAAAATTACATTACTGAAATTGGAAGTTTTATAAAAATATTTTGTGTATAAAATTTTATGGTCTCATAATATATAATTTTAATTTTTTTTAATGTGAAATTTTAATGGATAAATATAATTTTGGTTAGTTTTTAAAATTGTTTAGTAAAAAAATTCTTCCAGAATCTCATGTTTTATTTAAAGATTTTTCACATTATTTTTTCGACATTTCAGGAAATTGCCCCATCTTCAGGACAATCTGTTATGCATTTCATACATTCTATCACAATTATCATTCTCCACTCTTTTTGTCATGATTTTATCCATAATTTTATTTCGTCTTAATTTTTTGTTCATCGCTACTATACTTTTTAAAAACTTATAAATAGAGTGTACATTCTTCAGATATCAATGTCACTGAAACGTCGAAAAAAGTAATATGAAAAATATTTAAATAAACCCGAAGATTCGTGAAGTAAATTTTTATTTCAAAAACAACCCAAAAATAAATTCTAATAATTCGTTGTTTTTTAAAAATTATTTATTTAGGGGACGTAAGAAAAGTGGACGCCTCGGGCGCACCAAGACCTTGGTATGCCACTGTCTACATGTAGTTATCATTTTCAATCATGATGATGTCTGAATTGGTAAAACGTTGATTGGTCAGTTATTAACTAGTTTTTGTGTGAGTTAAGGCTTTGCTTTTTGGAATCCTGTAATTATAACCTAACAATAATTTTTATTGGGGGGGAAAGGATTTTTTATCTCTTTAATTAATATGATTATAATTTAATGTAATTCATAAATAACTGTAGCCATTGCGAGTCAGTAACGATTACTAGCGATTAAAAACATAAATGAATGCTAAAGAGCAGTCAGTCAGTCCTTTCAAGGAATGCTTTTTTAATAGTCAAGATTTGTTAAATAAAATAGCAGTTGAAAAATTGCACCCTATCCCCATTAGACATTGTCTTCTTCTCTGATACGTACATCCTTGAATTCTGGTGACAAATTGGAGAAAACTTAATTCAAAAATTATTATTTTTCGTGTGTGCTTTTTATTTATTAATTTTATTTACTCTTTGATGAGTAGCCTCCGCCTACTGAAAAAAATATTTTATCGTGGGATCTTTAGTATTCTATAATGGTCACATATCAAATGTTATTTCGAGTTGGGTTCAGTAAGAGATAAAGTTCGTGTTCTGTTTACATTCCTTTTTCCTCTTCTATTTCCCGTATTGTCTTTCGATTCCCGGTATATTTCTTTTTTCTTTCGATTATCCATTCCCCTTGAGCATATAGGTTTTAAATATGGCTCCCGTTCCCGTTAGATGTTGCTTGCTTATTTTCCTTTCTTGTATTTTCTCGTTACTTTCACTGTTATTGCGAAATGCATTGTTAAATTAAGATGATAAGGTGGGTATCAAAATCGATTATAGGCAGTCCTTAGGAAAGGCACTGTGATCATCATGTGCATCCTTCTTTTCAAGGTTTTTCTCACGTCCTACGCCCGCTTTTGAATTTGATACAAGTACTTAGAGCACATGTGCGAGGTCAAAGAACTCTTTACTCTATAAACACTGGCACAACTGTTGAAGGGAATGACGCAACCGTCCAGCTGCTCTCAGAGATAAGTGTCATGAATCTCATGAGAAGTCAATCTTGAATTTGTTGAATCCAAAATGATTTATTGTAAATACTAGTGATTGAACCTATATTTTGTATTATCAGTGCTAAATAGTTATACCTTACTTGAATTTTTTTTTTTTTTTATAAATACAACATTCAAGTGAATCAGATGACATCAATCAATACATTATTAATTTAAGGTTCTTTAAACGTTGACTATCATCATGGCGGTGAAGGATTCAGGATACCTTTCTGAAACATTCAGCTATGATTTATTTGTATATCTTTATTATAAATTATGTTTATGTGTTTTTTGGACAGTTCATCCTGTTCATGAAGGTTAGTCGCCAATAAAAAAATGTATCTCGTTCCTCTGAACTTTGGGGATTTCAAGAACTCTACCAGAGGCCAACTTATTTATCTGTGGCACTCCTCTTGTCCAAGTGTAGGCGACTCGCCTTCCATCTTCTTCGAGATGTTAATCCGGTCTGTATCGCGACGAGTGATCAGCTCAGTGCCATGGAACCATTGCTGCTGATTGATGGAGCGTTTTCTTTGCAGTGTACCACTTCCATTTTCTAGAATAGAATTCAAAGAAAAAAATGATCGCGCTTTCTTAGATTTGATCATTTTTATTAATCCTTTTGGGGTTGATAATGATTGACTCTTTGATAAGTTAATAATGGACGCTGAACCGACTGCTAAACGCTTAAGTGGTGCACCAGTTGGAGTGATTGTGTTAAAAGGTTTGCGGATTGGGGTTTTTAAGGGGAATCGATTGACGGAGGTGTGCAGTAGGGCCGACCAAAAAACAACTTTCTTTCTATAATCGTTATACTCCGGCAAACATGGTAATAATTCGAAAAGATGCGAATTAAGGAGCTAAAAAAAATGGGGGAAAATAAATCAAATCGATTCATATCTTTTGATCCTGCAAGAGCTTTGATGTTGCAGAAATTCGAAAGAAAAGAAATTATCTTGACCAATTTAAGTATTTCGATTTTTCTAGGAGCCCGCAAACTTTAAATTGTTTGAGTTTCTACCATTTATTTTAATGCCTCTTTCTTCCCAGTCTAGTTCCTTAAACAATTTATTAATGAGACAGTTGAAGAAGATCAGTGATAGAGGAAATTCTTGTTTCACTCCTTTTTTTATATTAAATTTTTTGCGTTTTCTATCAAGAGCAATGAAGATTTTTTCTGTTCTGTATGTTTCTTTCATTATTCCTATATATTTGAAATCCATCCTGTATCTGTTAAAGCTTCCCATATATACTTCTGATTGATGGAATCAAAAGTTTTAAGAAAATCGATGAAGTATACATACATGGGCAGGTTGTGTTCAGTTGATTTTTCAGTAATTTGGTTATGGCAATGTAAATTTTCTATTGTACTGAATGATGGACGGAAACCGGCTTGTTCTACATCCTGAGCTTCATAAATCGTTTTAATAATCCTATTTTTAATTATACTACGAAACAAATGTATATGTGGTTTGTGTGAGTAAAATTGTGATTTTATTCTATTTCCATTCCTCGGGCACTCTCATTTCTTCGAATACCATATTGAAGATTTTACATAACGGTTTTATGATAACCTCTTTTGCTTCGATGAGGAGTTCGCTTGAAGTGCCCATCACTTCCAGCTGCCTTCTTCCTTTTCAGTTTCTTTATTTCATCCTCTACTTCTGCTTCCAGAATGCTTAAATCGGTTTCTTTTTTTCTGTAGGTATTTTCTATATTTTCTGTTCTGTCCTGGCTGTAGAGATTTCTTCAATTTCAACTGTCTGTTGGTTGTTATGCCAAGTAGAATTTTCATTTTATTCATAAATTTCTTCCTAAAATATTTTTTTATTGAACCTGTAAAACATAAGCATTCGTTAATAATGACGTCTTCGTAATTGCGGATATTTTGTTTGATTCTTTTCCGGACTAGTTTTCTAAGATCTACATATGCAGACCTTTGTACGGTTGTTTTATTTGGAACGCGATTTATTTCCTCTCTGTTTTCAATTAGCTCTCTGGTTTGCTTTTGTCCCTTCCAGTTTTGTATTGAAGGCTTCTTTAATGCTTTGAGGCAATTTTTTATATGCGCTTTCAACTGAAGATTGGCTGTCAAAGTTAAGGCCTTCCAGTTTCTTTGCAATGCTTAAAAGGTAATTTCTTTGAACTCCTTTATGTGGGCTAGTTTTCCTTTTATATAGAATTTTCTTCCGGGTATACTCAAGGATTCAAGTATGTAAGTGACACATTATCTTGAAACGGACGATATTGAAGCTAAATATTCTGCATTGCAGGGAAATCAGTAGTAATTGGTTCAAGACTATTTCTGGTTCCCTTCCAATCATATCCTTCTACATGTTTCTCCACAATTATCTATTGCTGAACCTAATGGTTCACTCTAAAACTGTGCTGAGTGGCTACAGCTGTTGTGGGTGGTAGTTCTGCTACTTTGGACGAGGCTCTGAACGCTGACCTCTCTGGTACGATACCAATACGGAGAGATTCAAAGAGGATGCAGTCCTCACTCTCTTTACCCATATAAAAGAGTGTACGCAGGAATTTCTTTAGGGAGAGCCGAACGTCACGGGTAACGTCTAAATATCTTCTTAGGCGTTCAGTTTTTTTATTTATTTTTTATATTGGCAACATGCTTTTTTATAATGATTATTCTGGAAAAGTTGTTCTTAAAATTCGTTATTGTTATTGAAGAGTATTCTATTTTTTTATTTATAGTATTAAGGCTGTATAATTTTAAGCTTTGCTTGATTTCGTTCCATTTTTTTAATTTTACTGTTAAGCAACTACTGATTTTTAGGTAAATAATTTTAAAGATTATAGTTATTCTTTAGCTTTATAAATATTCGTTTATTTTTTAAGTCTCCCCTAAAAAAATATGGAGATTTAAAATTGATCTCAAAATATATATAATCTATTTAATATTCATTTTGTGTGGGGGAAGTGTTGAGGAACATTGTTCGATGCAGCCTCGTTGATTTAGTAATTGAGGAAATTTGGCCTTTGTGACACCTGTCATGAAAGTGACGCTCGCTGTGTCAGTCGATTTTTTTAAATTATTTTTATAATTTTAATGCTATTCTGATTTGTTTATTTAGTATTCGAAGTGCATGAATAAAATTATGTGTGTCCAAATAATCGCTTCCTTTTTTATAAAAAATATATTTTTGTTTCTTGCTTCAAATTTTTATGTTTTATCGAACTGTAATTTTGTCCACATCATTAAACATCACGCCTTTTTTTGGTGAGGGGGGGAGGAGAGGGCGGATTCTCGTAAGTACCTAATTTAAGCATCCTTGTGAAAGTTCACACCTATTTTCAAATTTATAAAATAACGTACTAGTGTGACCTTTTCGGAGTGTGTAATTGTCTCGTTTAATCCAAACCCTCAACTGGTAAGAACTGATAATTTAATTGTGGAGCATGAAGCCTGGATGTATCAGAAATCAGTCACAAAAGTTCGCTAATGTGGGGTATAACTAGTTGTAAAATATTAATTCCAATCTGTTGATAAATTTGTGTCTTTCAACTTTTGCCGTACAGACATATCCGTGCTTATCTACAGTTGTTTTTTTTTTATCGTGAGCAGAACCTACAAAAACTGTTCTTCAAAATACCTTGTGATTTACAATTCTCTTTGGCAGTTTTCTATTTTTTAAGCGCTTGTCCGCAGTCACTCGCAAAACATGATAGTAGGGGCTACTGCAGACCTCTTTTGTGTGTATGGTGTGCACTTACCCTTACTATCTCGTTTTGTTGAGGCAGCTACGGACTAGCCAGCGAATTATAACAAACTTTTTTTTTCAATAAATTTATTCAATTTTATTCCTTCCTTTTTTCATAACTCAATGGAGATTGTAAAATGTGAATCCCAGACAACTTTTAATTTTTTTTTTCAGTGATTACACCAGTATGATAATCATTCGGAAAAATCGAATTATTTTGCATTTGCCCCAAAACCGCTGTTAATGAATAATGAATCTTTTAGATACCTCGTACGCACTTACCCCTTAAGGCAAGATCCGGTGCGTACTAATAGCTATTCAATTAAATTATCAATCT
The DNA here is from genome assembly GCA_948150685.1 of Rhaphigaster nebulosa. Taxonomy (NCBI): domain Eukaryota; kingdom Metazoa; phylum Arthropoda; class Insecta; order Hemiptera; family Pentatomidae; genus Rhaphigaster; species Rhaphigaster nebulosa. Next base: position 74,852,567 of record OX411309.1, on the reverse strand, counting down.
CATGAAAGTGTACGTGGTTGAAACTTAGGCTTGAATTTAATATTTAAACATAATCGCCTGAAAAACTATTTTCTTAAAAAAAGAAGGAAAAATCTAAGTGAACATAGGAAATTTTATAGTCCTGAAAATTCGAACTTCGTAAATTTTAGAGCGCTCTTACCATTACATCAATCTGCATTAGATATGATATAAAAATCTAAAAATATATTGCATTAATGATTTCAGTTTTAGTATTCTTGCATAATTTAATTATCTTCTGAAAAGACAGAACATTTTATTCATATTCATGCTAGGAATTTCAAAATAACGTATTCTGCCAAATACTAATGTATATTTGAATAATATTGCATAATTTAAAGGAAAGTGTACATTTCGTTTTCTTCTTGATCTTTTTTATTAATTAGATGTGTATTATTTTCTGTTATATTATGAAATCTCACTTCGTTTTCAGGCTTTAGGTAACTTTCGGGAGTCCAATAAGTTTGTTATCCCAATTATTGCAATAACTTAAAAAAAAAAAAATGATATGGCGGTAGAGCAAATGCAATCGTTATCATTTTCTTTTTCTTTAGGCCTCACAGTGTGGTTTTATTATCGTTTAATTTTTTATAGTTTTACGGGTTCTTATAATTCAATAGTAAATAATGGTTATGAAGTTGATCGCACTACATTTGTATAATTAATCATTATTTTAGTTATTACAGAAATTGTTCTTAATTTTTTTTTCTTTTCTATGTAACTGGCCTGATCATGTTTGATTTTATTTGCGGAAACCAATACATGAGGGAGTTTTCATGAAGGATCAATTGCTGTGTCTTCATTAAATCTTAAAAAGGTTTCCTGAATTCCAGAAATCCGCAAGGAAAAGGACACCATGACGAGCTCTCTGGGTGACGCGGCATAATGCATGGAGACACCGTGCTTCATTCCCATTGTTGCCCGGCTTTCGTAACAAATGGCGGTAAACTTTTTGGCGCGACATTTTTCAGAGTCCAAATAACCCAGGCCCCAGACAAAGCCCGCCCTTCTCCGAAGGCGGCCCCTCAAGTGCGCTTTTCAGCTTTTTTACTCCCCACTTTGTCACGTTGAGTCCTGTCGGAGGAGCTTTGTGAGAGGGGATATAATATGAAACCGTCTTCAGAATTCGAGGGGTGTTATTATGAAATATGGAATTATTATTATTTATTTGTTTTTATTTAGTTGCCGGGTGAAGAGTTACACTTACAATTAGTTCTGCATTAAGCCTGCTCTAAACCTATCTGTCAGTTTCGAAATGAACTGATTTCGATTTAGGGTTAGTTATATCTGGTTTATTCTCTGGCTAAAAGTTAAACGGTAATGCATTTTTTTTTTTCCTGTGCAAACGTAGGATAGTTAAATCCTGTATTAGATCAAGTTATACAAATCCAAGACTAAATTAACTCTTTACTCAGCATTAGAATAATTGAAACTTCTCAATGGAGATTGTGGATTCTAAATTAAACTAAAAAATGAAGATGGTATGGTTTCTACGCTTATGGAATATCTCCGATGTTTGTTTTTTTGAAAGTAACCAACCGCATTCTTCGTTATTCCGTTCAGTTTTACCGCACATTAACTGATAGTTATTAATTGGCATCGTGTAGGGTGAATTTTATAACGAGATATCTACTATTTTCGATTCGAGAAAAGTAGATATTTGAACTTTCCTCGTTATATAATGGTGTATTTCCTAATGATCAAACTATCTTTTTTTGAAAATAAGTTGATTCAATTCGATGTGGATCGTCTACAGTTACCTAGGTTTAGTAATTATGTTATGAGGCTAACCTAATGAAATCTCTCTGTGAAATTATCCATTTTTTGCAACATATATTTGCCGAACATTAGGGCCTTATAGGGGTAGCCAAGCCAAGTTGTCACTATGCTCTTCAACGGTCATTACATGTTTTGTTTTATCTTATTTACAGATATTTATTTAGATTCTTTCGTGTCGTGTACAATATAGGCTAGAGGCCCTTTATTCTGGTTTACATAGGTTTACATGTGACTGTAGAGAAAGAAGGTTGGGATTCTGGGATGTGAACAGGTTCTGTCAAATTGTATGCCAAAATGTCTCATAAAATACCCGGAGACAATGGGATGTTTTAGATGAATACAAGAGCGGAGTGTTTTAATAGGACATGCTCAGTGATCAGGGTTACGAGGAAAAAACTTATACAGTAATTAATTAAATTAATTTTAAATAAATAATAACATAATTGTTTACATAGTTCGCAGCGTTTATATATATATATATATATATATATATATATATATATATATATATATATATATATATATATATATATATATATATATATATATATATATATATGCATATTTATCCTAATTTTTCCTGATACTTATGTTCTTTGAAAATCGTATTTCTTTTTTTTTTTTTACTCATAAAACCATTTTGAAATTTAATTTGGTCCGAGGAATAACTCGTCTATTCGTTTGTTTCGGTTTAAAATTATTTGTTAATCTGTACCTATTTTATTTTTTGGCTGTATTGTCTGTTCATCTTCAAAGACGTTTAAGAAGTTATCAGTCAGATTATTAAGACACGTAGATTTCGAAGATTTTTCACAAATAGCATGTTTTTTATCTTATGTAAAAAAAAAAAAAACTTAGTTTCTAAAAACTTTAAGTTTCAGTAAAAAGAACTTTTTGTTTAAGACGAAATAATTATATAATTATTCAAATAAATCCGACCTTCTTAGAATCCGGTGGTAATATCCCCATTTATCTAAAATTGCGTTTGTGGAGTTTCATTTTATATATTTCTTTTTTAAATTTAATTATTTACTAGTTTTGCAATTATTTATTTCGTTACTATTTCATTTTTCTATTTTTTCTTTGTAAACATAGTATGAATGGTTACATTAATAGCAATTAACTATTGCCCTTAGATGAGGCAGGCTGTAATTTCGTACGATAAAAATAGTTAAGACTTCTAAGGTTAGAGCTTGTAACTTGAGTTGTATAACTAGAAAATAATTAGAAAACTATTTTGGTTATTAAATTAATTCATAAAGAAGTAGTTCTAAAAATAGATATGTGAAATTTATCATTAAAAAAACAACTAAACAGTAGTGTTTTACCATTTGTGTCAGCCGTTTTAATCTAGAAATGTATCCAATTCATTAAGATATTTTTCTTGATGATTGCATTAGTTTTTTTGCATGACCATTTTCCTGCCCTCAGTGTAATGATCCCCATTAATCCTTGTCCAATAGTCTGCATTGGAATAGCAAATTATTCCATGTCCGTACTTTGTTATCACGGACTCTTTTGTCTCTGTCGTCAAAGTCCAATCTGTAAGATTGAAGCAAGCCAATTTTGTGTCAAATTTTAATCTCCTGCATTTGCGCAAATGCTCAAATGTTGTCACGAAATGGCCTTTTTAATATTCTGTTATTGTCTTAATTTATTACGTACAATCGGAGAGAGTTTGTGTGTTTGAACGCGCTAATTTCAGGAATTACCATATGCATTAGATAGACCGTCTGTTGAGAAAGCTTTAGGCTTTGTAGCATCAAGCTCCATAGGACCCATAGGAACGGAACATTAACCATGAATAAATTACTAAGAGAAAAACTGTCCAATTTGCGTACGCGTCGTTGTCATGGACAACTTCATGCCCGTTGAAGTAAATTGACTGTACAAACATTTTAATAAGTGGAAAATTATTGTGTGAAAATGTTATTTTGTAAAAAAAAAAAAAGTATGAAAACTTAAAACTTATTATAGTGAAAGTTTGTTCTCGTTTATAAAAAAATATTGTTTGTTTTGACCCTGCTCTTTGAAAATTTCTGCAACAACTGAGACTGAAAAAAGCATAATATAGGTTTTTATTTAATAAGTTATTTTTTATTTTAAGTCAATCCAAATTTAACGCGGGTGAATCAGTTAGTTTTAATTATATTTTTTTTTTATAAATTATAAATAAATAAATAAATTATAAAAGTTGTATTTATGAACAGGTAGTTTAAATTAAATTAATAAATCAACTGGTTCGTCCTCTGACTATTATCTGCTAATCTTTTTTTAGGTTTGGTGGATTTAAAAAGTATATACATTAATAATGGCGAGAGGGAGAGGGGGAGGGGGTGATAACGGTTGGGGACAATCCGCCAAGTACGCCCATCTGTCCTTTTCAATTCTCATTCTTTTCTCTCTATCCATTTGGTTTTCCTAATGAAATACCATTCAATGAAGGAAGCCTCGTGCTCAAGTTCCATCATCAACCACATCGCAAACATTTCAATGTATTTAAAGTCTGCAGTGGAATGATCATTCGGAGTTTCTTTTTAGGACTAGCAGCCACTTGTTTCAAGAAGGGGGGGAGGTTGTTTAATTAATTGCTTGGCACATTCCCTTCATTCCATGCCTCCTCCTCTCTAAGTGCCGCCTAGGAGCTCTTTACGCTGATGCTGTTTGGGGATGTCGAATGAAGGTTCTGGTTACAATTGAGAAATTTAGAACCTTGTCTTGTGTTAAAAAGTTAAGTTGTCACTTGTCACTCCAAATTAATTAAAAATATTGTACTTTTACGAGGGAGACATATGTATAAAACTATATACATAAAATTTATTTATACATCGAAAAATATTTATAAACCATGACAAAATCGCTTTACATTCCTTATTTTGCTGTCTGCCAACGTCGATTCCTTTATTATTCTTTCTCCTTATTTTCTTCTCTCTTTTTTCTTCTCTCTTATCAGTAACAACTCTATTTTATTTTTATTTTCATCTCATTCTCATTTTCATCTTTCTGTTTTTTTTTTTTGTTTTGTTTTTTACATTTTTAATCTTCCTTCCGTTCCTTACCTATAGCCATTACATATAACATTACTTACTTGTCATGATTATATTATGTTTTCTTATATAACGTCTATATTTTTATGTTTATTATTTTATATTTCTTCATATTTCCCTATGCAATCCTTTTCTCGTTTTCTTAACCCTGATGAAGGCCTAAAACGTAGGTCGAAACGACAGCACGTATTAAAACGGTATATTATTAGATTACTGTGTGTTTCATTTTTAACCACACTCTCAGCCATCACCTCCATTTTTAAGTATAAAACTGTTGTATTACCAAGCCTGGAATCTATGCCATTTCCTTTTTTTTTTAAGCATTAACTAAATCCTTTTTTTGTTGAAAACGTTAATTTAGTTTACATGTTTTTAGAAAGCCACTTTGTTTACTTACATATACGCGAGCGTGCGTAACAAATCATGTTACTAAAAGCTGTATTAACACTGTGTATTCCTTAAATAAATCATGAAGATTCGGAAAAGGAATATATTAAAGGAAACCCCCCTTCGGATAAAATACCCTAAGGGCACACAGTAAGATATTCGCTATCGATTGACAAGGGTGGGCCCCCTCACCGAATTTATGGGATGGTAGTAGGAGGGAAGTAGCCAGATAGGGGTGAGGCATTATGACTCCAATCATCAGCCCTCGGTGTGACGGCATAAACAGGTTGGAGTAAACACCCCCTTGGCGTCCTTCCAAAATGCCCTATTTAGCAATAACGATTTTTCCCTTTCCTATTTCCAATATACACTACTGCGGGTGTTTGTCTTTTACCGGTTGAAATACCGTTTTCCGATTTTCTATCCGAGCTTTATACGTTTGGAGAACTTTATTAGGTTGACTACAAATGAACTGCTCACTCGCCAAATCGGCTTACTCGGATTTTCGGGCTCTTATAAACTTAAGGTAGAAGTACGAAACGGAAGGGGAATTAAAAAAAAAAAAAAAAACGAATAGAAAGTTAGCATCGTACAAAAAAGAAGATATAAAAATAGAACAAAAGTAACCATAATCATTTGGCTTGTATTTTTTTAGATTGTTGATGTGGAGTGTGCTGGAGTTTGGAGTCTGGTCTGTATTTATACGACCTTATCTTTTTTTATCTTGTTGATTCCTTAATTGGCGAAGGGTTATTTATTTACTGGCATTTGAGAGCCTTAAGGCTTTTTGGAGTCTTAATAATGTCCTAGTAATTAATTATGCTAAACCCAGACTTCACTTTTCTAATTCCATGATCGAGAATCCTCCCATTCTTTTTTTTTTTTTGCATATCATGTATGCATTCCCAAACAACTTAAATATAGTATTGAACATATTTTTTTATTTTATATGCGAGATATGTTATGCATGTAGTCTTATGATGAAGCTTCACCGCTAAGCTTCCCTGTGAGCTGGGCCGTCAGATACTGTTATACTCATTTACAGTTATATTGCTTATTATAAAGTTTAGATCTGTTGAGTCATATCAGCTGCTGACAGTGTATTTGTTCTGTTTCAGGTGAGTGGATAGAGTGGTTCTCTAAGAGAAAGTGAGGGAGCTAACTGTCCCTAGCCAGGTAACCTTTTAAGTAATTGAATTACAGTTATTGGCTGACGGGGTCGTGCTGTAAAGATCCCGGCCAATAAGTCCCAGTTCCGTTATTATTGAACAGCTATCTCTGTCCCCATTCGATATTTTCCTCTTTCGCGGAAGCAACTGTCCTTTGAGTCTATAAGAGGCGTTGGCGATTTTTTTTTTATCCTTTACAGGTATCTGGAGCCAGTCTGGAAAAGTCAGTTCATCAATATCAAGCTAAAAACTTTTAAGAGAGCTTCATTGTATAATGACCTACCAATTTAGACTTAGATGCCATTTTTAGAACCTCAGAGAGCAGCTCCGTTTAATTTGTCGGAGAAATAGTTTGGTAAAACTCCTGGCTCCGTTTAATTTGTCGGAGAAATAGTTTGATAAAACTCCTGGTTCGTTACCCCAACATGGCTGCCGGCCCCAAGGTTGGATAATAAGGCCTCACTGTACATACCGAAACTAGCCGAGTGAACCAAACCTATTATTAATTATTTATTTTTGTTTAGAGATTGATAAACTATTTGCCACTTCTATAATTTTGTTTTTATTGAAAACAAGTTTCGAATGTTATACATTCATCTTCAGTTCAAGGTTTAAGTTTATATAATCTACGTAAACCTTGAACTGAAGATGAATGTATAACATTCGAAACTAATTTTCAATAAAAACAAAATTATAGGAGTGGCGAAAGATTTATCGATTCCCGCTCACCATATATCGGGAATAAAAAATTGTAAATGGTCTAAAAATCGATTATTGGTGATGTAAGTACCAAATACTAAAGAAACCCAGTCGTCAATCTGGCCTCAACCAGTGCTAGAAGCCTTACAAATATATTGTAATTATAAAGGTTTTGCCTCCTTAATAAGCTCCTACTGTATACAATAAAGCATAAAATTATAATATATATGTATATATATATATATATATATATATATATATATATATATATATATATATATATATATATTTAATTATTTATTTATTTGGGTTGGAAGAAAATCGTTTCATGTGTTTCCTGTAAAGTCAACTAAATGACTCTTTCGCCGTTTTCAAAAAACGACGTCGATATTTAAACAACAGCATCTAGGTAGACAGGTTTCAGGTTATAACCTGGTTCTTATTTATACGAATTTATATGGCGGTGTTAAACATTCATACTCATTGAGATCATTGATGATTATTATAATTATTACTACTTTAATTAGATCACAGCTTTCAACTTCCGCTCGCTTAAGAAACAAAGTCCCAACGAATAATTTTCAGTTGATGTTGAGGCCTTATAAAAGTTGTACTTTTTTCTGCCCGATGTCTTCACCGCTAAGCTCCTCTGTGAATTGAGCCGTCAGATACCGTTATTCTTATTTTCAGTTATATTAGGTACTTATTATATAGCTTAGATCTGTCGAGTCATATCAGCTGATTTAGTTATTCGGCGAAACTCGGCTAGTTTCGACATGTGCGTTGAGGGTCTGTGATCTAGGATTGTGGCCAGCCGCCATGTTGGGTTTTGGAAACAGGAGTAGTGCCTATGGTTTACCTTATTAGCTCAAGATATCTTTGGAGCTTGAGCTTTTTATGTTAATATTAAAAACTAGCTCCGTCTTAGTTACGCAATCATTAATATCACAGAACCGTAAAGTAGCAGTTAAAAGTTGATAGGAGGAAGTGAAAGTTAAATTATGACGGAACTATTATTAACAACACATCCCTGTAAGTAGTTATTTGATCATTTTAGTTACGTCCCCTGGCTTTTATGAGTTACGACAGACATCTATAAATGCTCTCAATTATAATGATAATAGTTACACTTCCGCTCAGGGAAGTATGAGTAGAAAAGGATAAAATAATGGCTTATTTAAAATATTTACATCAGCATATAATGAAAACATTATTAGGGCTTGGTCTTTTAGACAGTTACCTCAGTGTTGGTTGCCTGACTTGTTTATATAGAATTAAAAGAAACAAAATTAAATATAAAAAAAAAATCTAATAGCTGTTTCTTATCTCATTAATTTTTTTTTATAATTTCCTACTTCGATATTATGTTACCACTAGTTTCAAACAGATATGTAATGTACATTAGACATTTTGCAAATTGGTAATTACAATATCTGTGAAGTTGACCATTGATATAATAATCAATACACTAATAAGTTATTGTAAAAACGTCATTTTATTATTATAACTACTGATTAGCGTACGACATATCTTCACATCGCAGTCCGAAAACTGTACTGTGGTATACTTACTGTACGACTATAGTCCGTCCGATCTAGTCTTAAATAGTTGTCTTGCGGTATAGTATACCTAATGCCCCTATCTTTCTCCAAAATTGTTTTTGAAAAGCTGTTTCGTAATATGGTTAAAGCAGTTTAAAAGTACATTTTATACTCAAGATAAAAATAACTATTATCCTTGTATAGTTGATGAAAACGTTCTCTTCTTTCCGGCCTTGTAATTCATACCGCTTATCCAATTATAGTTATAAGATGTTTAGTGTCTTCTTTCTTGCAGGTATTGGGCTACTACTTCATTAAACACAGAAATTGTAGATAACAGCTTTACCCAGCATAAATATTTTGTGGAATTACTCTTTTAGTGTCTGTTATAATATTTATTACTAAAACACAAAACCAATACAAGTACTAAACAGTGAAGCCGTACAAAGCTTCCATCACAACACTCTCATGTGCTATAATCTCGTGGCTATAATCAGGCCTATAGTAATTGCTACGGTCCCTTATATGCCACACACGAAGGGAGAATTTTAATTATGTTATAGATTTTGTACTATTAAAGCCGTTGGTATTTTTTAAATATAAAATGTGAAAACTCGAATTAAGAAAACAAAATATTAATTTTTACTGTTTTATTTTTTGGAAACTTTAAAATTTAATTTTTTAATGTTTTAATGATATCAAATACTCGAAGAGAGGAAGGCCAAGATTGCGCTGGCTGGGAAATGTAGGTGACCTGAGGACGCTTGGAGTTGGGAGATGGAGGAGGGTGACTGAGTACAGGATGGAGTGGGAAAGGATTGTATAGGGTGCTGCTGGGTACACCGAGCAATCAGAGAAAGAGTCAGCATTAAAATTATAATCAATATTTGTTTAACTGATTAACTTAGGTAACATGGTGCAAAATGTTGTCCTATCGTGGAACGAAGGTGTAATAACTTGACCTGAATTGAATGTATTAAGCTTGCTCATCCTATTTAGTTTGAACTCAAAAAATCTTATGATTGGCCTCAGTTCTAACCTCCGTCTCTCTACCCCGCTGTCCTAAATACTCCTAGCCGTTACGACCACAAAAGTCCAAAAACAGCGTCACGGACGATTCTTCCTCATTAAGCATCTAGCCTAAGGTTTGGTCACGGCCCAATCCAAGGGTGAATCACTCAATGATCAGGAGTGGTGAGATTTCCATAAAGCAGGACAGTCCCCTCGTTTCGATTTCATGGTTTCGTTCCTCAGGATTGGGTTTAGTTTCTATTGTTGGCGTTTTGTTGCATAACACTATTCCAATAATCGCAATTATTCCGAATTTTTTTTAATGGTTCCTAATAAATTTCGTCTGGTATAATATTTATGATGAAATTGACAAAAATATTTATTAATTTTGTTATTAATTAACATGAAAACAAAAACTCAAAGAAAGAGACAAAAATACTTTTGTGATATGATGGGAAGGTATTATACGAAGGACTAGTCTTCAAAGATATTCTGCGTAAATCAGTATCTCTACATAGTTGAGCAGCCATTCTTACAATAAAAAATGTTATAAATAATTAACTTCTTCAAATACAGAGCTTCAAGTCTCTCATATACCAGTAAATAGCTGAGCATTCACGTTTCGCCAATGCAGGCCTAATCATGGCAGAAAAACGTAAATACAGACTAGATATAGCACATGTCACATAAACAGCAAAAAAATACTAACTAAATGGAGATAATTCATCACACTAAGACAGTTCAACTTACACTTATTTTCCGGAATGATGTTAATGATGCTAATTTGCTTAGTTAATCTTAGACTACTAGATAAGATGCTCCGGTCTAGTCCAGGGCGATGGAGAAAATATATTCATTTTTGAAATAATTTTCCAATGTGTGTAATTGAAATAATGTTCCATATCAACGTGATAATTAGGAGAAAAATAGTTGAAAAAAATTATACATGTTTTAGATAAAAACGGTCAATAAAATGATTTTAAATGAATTCCGTCAATAAATTTCTCCCTCCCTCCCCTCCCCAAAAAACTCGGGAATAAATACGCATTGAAACATCGCCCTAAGACAATTTTGGCTCTTGTTCAAATAATTTTTTCGAAAACATCTGTTTTTAGATTTTCTCAATTCTCGGGAAAATTTTATAATTTTTTCGGATACTATTTTCATTGTAGATAGACCCTTACAAAATCCACGATTTAATGCCACCAACAAGTTCTTGCGACAATTACGAATCCTGTTATAAAATATCCTAAAATGGCTGTATTTCGCGGTAAAAGTTGTTGATCGAATCAAATTGTTTTTCCGCTTTTTTAAACACTATTACGTATTATTTATTATTTTTAATAAAATTAAGTTTTTTCAAAAAAAGCACTTTTCAGCACGGTTATGATTTTTTTTTACTATGTTTCTACATATCGATTTTATCTAAAATATATTCGATTCGTTTCTACCATTTTTCTCTTAATTTTAACGTTGAGAAAGTCCATTGGAAAATTAATTATATTAAAAAATGAATATTTATTTTGTCTTCTTCCTGGATTTTCTCTATCGCCTTCACTATTCTGTTTGTGGATTCTCATTATGATTGATACTTCATCTACAACTAAATATTATTGTTTACAGAGTATTTAGCTTTGCCTGGGACAAGTTTCCCGGCTCAGGCTAATGAAAATCAAAGGCAGGTAGGATGTTGCTGGTTTAGAGCTGATTAATCAAAGTTATTGGGTCGCCTTTGTTGTAGCAATTTAGCCCTAGTGCATTTTAATATGTCCGTGTTCCCGCTGCTCTGTGGATTAGTTGCCTACCGACAAGGAAGAAGGAATTTGATTAAACCGAGCCGGGGTCTTTAGCCTTTATCAAGTCCTCTTCATTAAAGCACGCGGGGCCTTAAATAGGGGTTATATAGATATATATTACGACTGTCGGCTGCTACAGTAGCATCAACTGGTGCAGCATACCGGCGGGAGGAACGCAATTAAATTCTGATTAGTGTTTGGCCTTTACGGCTCTTCGACGAGAATTCCTCATTCGGGTCACAATCCACGTATATTGTCTGATTGATGCTTACTCGTCTGTAATTAAATACTGTTCATTCTGTTGTCTTGCCCAAATTTCGTCCTACCTTAATTCTTTTGAGTAGTTATTTTAACTATTTAATCTAGCTCACGTCTGTAGAGATACCATAAAATGATAAATTCTGTATAAATAATTGTTTGCATAGTCTAAATTCCTGCATTGTGCTACGGACAGCGTTCTTTAATGGCTTGAAGGGCTTTGTTTAATCTATATTCGTTGTGCAACCCTGAGGTGTCAGCTCCAAGGCTATTTTCGGTATTATCACGTTTTGTATTAGATTAAAACGTGTGTGTTGGTTTATTTGGATTTTTATTAATTATAAATTGGAACGCTGTTTTTACATTTACATTAAAATAATTTTATTAATGAATAATAAAGCGCTTATACATTCTGAATCCCTCTGATATATTTGTCGATACATTATACGCTTGGGAATTTCGTAGCGTTAATTTTTTAAAATTAACAATTAATTTTTACTAACTCGACGGAATATTAGTATGGCATTCAGTACAAAAGGTTTTTGACTATGTAGTATACATCTTTTTGGGTCACCTCAGTCCAGAAAATTGGTTATATAAAAATTTCGCTTGATCATTTTTGTTGTATCCAATGCCAAAGCATCTCTTCTTCTTCAAATACTAAAAAAATTGAGGTTTATAGCGGGGAAGTTCGGTGTCGCTTTGAACTCGGCAGTTTTGAAATGAGAGGTTGAGAAGCCAAGGTGTGCCAATGACGATTTCATCATTTTGTGAAAACGCAGTTTAAAGTTAAAACATTGATGAATATTCTAAAATGTTTAAGGCTGTATCATGCTTATATTTTGGCTCCGCTGTTTAAACCTTGAATATAGAGTAAATAAGCTTTTGAAAAACGGTAATTCCTTTTATCATCATATAATGATACAAAGTGTCACTTGTACCCCTTGGTTTCCAAACGTAATTAAGTAGTAGTGATAAATAAGAGTACAGAATGCCAAACTAGAATTTTATAAATACAAATTTTCAATATTTATTGGTGAAGTCTTCTTAATACGTTGAATTATTGAAAATCCCATCACAAATTCGTGTTTGAATAGCTCGATCATTCCTAAATCGCCACCTTAAGAAGCTTGTTGTTCAAATTAAATAATTTTTACTCTAACTCACTGTCCATAGTACGGCCTCCTTCTTCCAAAGCTTCATGGTCTTCATCATCGGGCTTCCACTCAATCTTCCACGTGGCTGTTTTCCTCCTTGGCAAACACGTGATGAATTGTAAAAATGATGATTTGGATTGTCACTTGTACCCATTGTTCACAAAACAAAACATGTGATTTTTCAAGTAGTTGATTTTGTCCCTGCTGGACTTAATGATTTTGTCTCTGCACAGGACATACATTTCCTCCTACCCCTTTTAAATTTTTCATGTATTTACTATTCATTATCTTACTTAACTCTATTTTTGAAAAAAAAAGTCACTTGCACCCCTTGGCTTCTCTTCCCCTCAAGTTTAATGGAAGAGGTTTTCAGTTTTATTTTTGAAAACCAATATTAAGCGATCTTCTTGGATTCTTTTGCTCTCTTTTTCGTTAATTTATTACGTATACAATAGCTAATTTTTAATTTATTATTATTAATTTTGTGTGTGTGTGAGTCGTGTCATGACTTCATTATAAAAAAAGAAACTGAAAAATATTAAATTGTTTTTTTACTCGAACTGGGAATATCAAAATCAGAAGAAAAAAATTTAAAATTATTAAAAATAAAAATGAAAAATATCGAAATTTCAACTGCTATCTCAGTGATCTAAGATAATACACATCTTTTTGAATATAAACAATTATGTGAGCAGAAATAATCGGTGTTTCAAAAATTAAAATACATCATTTAAATAAAAAAGTAGAATACAAAAATAATAAAGCAAATGATAATTGGAATCGAGAAAACAAACACATAGAAGCCATGGTGGGCGATCGTGTTGAGGCAGCATTCTGGAGTCGAAAGCGTGTTCGAATCCTGCGGGTGGAGATTCACTTTATTTCTTCTGTGGGAACACGCGTGGTCGCATAATTCGCGATCTTCACGCTATGTTCAGAATATAAAAACAAGTATCCATAAAATCTATAATACTTTTTTTTTATTTCAAGTGTTATATAAGATATTAATTATGTTAAAATATTAATTAACTTTTGATGAATTTGAATATTGGCTTCTGTCGGATCCTGGACCAGTATAAAGCTACATCAACGGTTCAGTGCGTACATTAAAGGCCCAGTTTATAGCCTCGTTAGTTTCATAAATAATCGAGTTATGCAGCCTTTACCATCTGTTGATTAGCATCTCGTAATGAGCATTTGCAGCTTTGATGTGTCCCTACTCCATCAATGGAGAATATTCCTTTACGAGGCCTTATTAGGATTTTTAATTTCACTTATGCCAGTTAGGTATGCAATCACTTATGTACATTATGTACTACAGCACCTTTCTTGCTTTTTAAATTAATGTCTTAAATTAAGGATAAAATATGATAGCATATGTATGCTGTGAGCAAAAAACCCGCTTAATTTTTCAAGAAAAAAGTTTAGAATTTCGAAATCTTAATTACCAATATGGATTGGGAGTAATATGTTGGATGGTAATAAAGACTGGGTTCAAGTCAAGATATTCCTGTGGCATATCCATCCTCTACAAAATTGGCGCTTAACAATTAGGATAAACATGGCTGTTAAGCGGAGCGGACCACATTGCCTCTTGTATTAACTTTTGCTAAAAAAATAAACTGTACGTCCTGACCAACTATCGAAACTATTAATGAGTTCTTATTGTGGAGTTTTATTGATATTTCTTTTTATTACTAATATGTAGTATTGAACAGTTTTAGGGTTGTTTAATAGTGAACTTTTTTAGTCCTTTTTAAAGCGAGAAGGCGTAAAAAAAAATGTGCTAAAAGAACAATCGTGACGGATAAAAGCCTTGTAAATATGAAAACGTGACGTGAAAACAAAATAATAGTAGTTATTATGTAAATATAAAAAATAAAATAAAAATTAAAAATTAAATTGAAAAATAATAAAGGATATTTTTAAGAACTTACAGTGAACTTACAGAACTTACTTATTATTCTGAATTCACTAAGCATTGGGTTTTTAAAAGTTTATAATTAGTTCATGTATGCTTGTTTTTAAAAAAATATTTCAGGAAAATATGGGCTATGTTGTTTAGTAATGTTGTTAATGAATATGGAGATTAGTACCTGCAAATGATATCAGTCTAAAAAGTGTCATAGGGCCGTTTAGTGACCCGCTTGGGTAGATGCAGAGTGTAATAAAATAAATAAAACAGTCATAGGAACATCGCAACATTTACATATTCCAGCTAAAATTAGTTGGTGTTTTGTTTCTCCTGTCCGGAGTCTTTTCAGAACGATTTCATCGTGAGGATCTAAATTAGTTTTGGATCTCCTTACTAATAATTGTTTGATACATCTTGAGTTATATATAAATGTATGGTATAATAGCTTATTATAGAAGCATATTGTAGGGAACGGCACGTGAAGGCGCGGTAGTAGCGAACAAATTAATTTCCTCCCGCCTGACTATACGCACACGCCCTGGAACAGAGATAGAGATCAGTGTGTATTATAATAAGGGGACTGGACGCCAGTGATGTCAGTGCTAAAATTACCCGGCCTGGCTCTTGTAATTAGGATCTCGAGTGTCGCCTTGCATCTTAGGTCTTCTGCTAGAGTTGAACTGAGTGCTTTTTATTTCATTAGATAAGTGTTGGCAGCCTTGTGTGTTTTCTTGCCAAGTGTCAAAATCAATAATGTTGTCTGCTTTAAGTACTTACTTCCTCTAATACTTACTTCCTTGTACTCAGTAAAGGAAGTATTATAATCGCGAAAATTTTCGGTTTTCAGATTTCAACAGAAATATCCCTGTTTTTACAATCCCTGAATACATTTTGACTACTTTCGTCGTGACGTCTCTTTGTAAGTGCTTATTTCGCACAACTCAAAAAGGGTTAGCCATAGAAAGTTAAAATTTTGTATTTAGGATTATTGTAGAATCTAGTTGTGAACCTCCCTTTTTGGTCACTACATGATTACGAGAAGTGGTACTTTACTTGAAGGATATTTTGGATTTTCATCAATAATTATATTAAAATATAATGCTAAACTTCTCAAATTTGGTATATAAGACTAACATATTTTTTGGACTTAATTTTTAACGACATATATAACGGTATTTTATAATTATTATTATGTCAGTACTTCATTACTATAGTTTATCAGTAGTGTAAATGAAAACAAATATTGGAAAAAAAGGCGGGTGAAAGGAAAATGTACCGTAATCCGAAGCTACGGGACCTTGATGAAGACATGATCTCATACTGCATACCGATTCTGTAATACCATCTCGGATTCTTGTTAATATTTAAATTAATCTTATTAGTCCAGTGCATTTAGATTTATGCCTAGAAACCCATTTACAATGAATGGATTTAATTTTTTTACATTTAATTATAAAAAAGTTTTTGATCTTTTCAATAAAATAATAATAGATTGGTTTACATATAATCCAAATTTTTGTTTCATTTATATAGTTTTTAGTTCTACACGCATTCTTCAATTTTTCCTCTTCGATAGATTTCCTATTGCGATCGTAAAAATTTCGAATTCTAGTTTTCAATGGAAATACAGGCTTATCCCTTGAGTCCAAAAAACTAAGTTTCGCAAAAACGTCTGTGTGTAAGTGTCTGTCTAGCTCAAAAACGAAAAGTCGCACTAAACTGAAAGTACCTATTTAAGGTATTTATATCCATGGGATGTACAGCCAATCTCGTCAATTTTTTCATTAAAATCGACTAACCAGAAGTGCCACTTTCTATCATCGATTCTACACTTTTGTTGTTTACAATTTTATCGATAACGGATCTAACGATTTTGATAAAACTTGCTTAAAGTCTTCTACTTAAAGCTCTTTAACTATTAATCTGTGTAGTACGTCACCGAGGAAACGTAGGGAAAAAATGTATGATGAATACTAATTGAAAATACTTTATTTGCGCATAAATAAAAAGTATACATAAAATGGTATACATAGAAGTGTATGAAAGGCAATTAAATTATTTTTAAAAAAATAATCATCAAAATCGGACCAGTAATAGCAAAGATACAATGCATCGGACTAACCGGAAGTGGTAATTATATCATGGATTTTACAATTTTCTCGAAAACGGCTTTAACGACTTTGAGGGAGCTTGTCTAAATTATTCTTCATAAAGGCCTGTTATATGATAGAAACATATTCCCACATAACATGTTGCTTGCTGGGAAGGCTCACAAAACCTATAGAGGAACTAATTTTTATTTAATCAGACTAAAGTTATTTCAGTGTTAGTTTTTAGCTGATCAGTTTAATCTAAGATAATGATTTTCTTTTTTATTCATTTAATTTGTTTATCAAAATAGATTTTACATTATTTTTTTTTCTCACTGATAGTTAAATTAAAAATTTATTCCAAAACAACATTCATAAGCAAAAAGAATTTTCTTAATACTAGCCTCTAGCATTCATTTAATGTTTGATTTTTTTTTTTTTGTCTAAAAGGAATGAGTAAGTTACCATTGTGCGAAAAATTAATTAAAGTGGTGGTGTTTCCATTATAAACGGTGAAAGGTATCCCAAAACTGTCATCTGCTCCTGGTTTTCGAATCCTTTCCAGAGATACTAAAGTGGCGAGGAAAGATTTTTTGAATGACTAGAGAGCTCAGATACAGCTAAGTAATGTTTTCCTGATGAAATGAAAAATAATTGATTCAGAAAAAAGTTTCTCTAACTCTTCTGTATTTTGAACTCATATTTGAAATATATTAATACTTTTCCCATATACGATTCCTTTTATTGCCTTCATCAGGGCCAAATTAACAAGATGCAAAAATAAAATAATGATATGTGCAGTGAATGATATTAAAATTGACAAATTAGGGATTGATAAATTATTTGCCACTTCTATAAATTTGTTTTATTGAAAACTAGTTTCGAAAGTTATACATTCATCCTCAGTTCTAAAAACACACAAAAAATTCAAAAATAAGCAATTCAAAATATAGTTGGTATTATTATACATATTAAATTATATAAATCAGTATTATAAAAGATTTATGAATTAAGAATTTAATTAAGACAAGAAATCAAATACATGTTGGTACTCACCAAGGTTTAAATGAATTATATCAAACAGAAAAGTTTGTACTGGTTTCTTCTCGCATTGTACTGGCAATGAACAAGAGATAGACAGGATGTTTTAGGTAAACGGTTTAAGGGTCAGAGTTTTCTCAGTAACGCCGGTGAATAATTGTTTTTTCTGTTATAGATGGGAATAAATTTAAGATTAAATATATATGAAGCACTTGAAATAATAAAATTCTTCAAATCCAATCCAGATTTTTGCTTAAATGACCAAATAATATCTCCAATAGTCCAATCTTAAATTTATTCCCATCTATAACAGAAAAAAGAATTACTCACCGGCCTTGGTGAGTACCAACATGTATTTGATTTCTTGTCTTAATTAAATTCATAATTCATAAATCTTTTATAATACTGATTTATATAATTTAATATGTATAATAATACCAACTATATTTTGAATTGCTTATTTTTGAATTTTTTGTGTGTTTTTAGAACTGAGGATGAATGTATGACATTCGAAACTAGTTTTCAATAAAACAAATTTATAGAAGTGGCAAATAATTTATCAATGCCTAATTAGATTGATCCTTCTATACCATCATGCGGATGTCAACTGTTTATTACTTGTTATCTTTTCCGTCGGTTCTACTTAATGAGCCATTGGTAATTATTTTCTGAGAAATATTTTGATTATTAAAAGTTTCTTAGTGATCCATATGAGTGTTTGTGTGTTTAATTCATTGGCTTTTTGACCCCCGTTTGTATTCTGAATAAAACATCTAAACAGAACAAAACAATGGCGAAAGTCCAGTGGATTTGTTGACTTTATAATTTGTGTTAATTGTATGAATATTTCGTGTCACCGAGGTGCGGGCATTGCTGTACTTCAGTTCGTTTAAAAATTGCCTTCATTAACCTTATGGAAATACATTAAAATTTGTTTTCTCTTTCTCTCTTTTTTCTTTTTTTCTCTTTCACCGGTTGTTTTCTTCCTTAATTTTTATTTTAGTTGTTTCTATTATATGCAGCACAGTAAGGCATAAAAATGTACCTTCCTAGTTTATTAGATAGTTAGATAGTTTATGTTAAATTACTGTAATGCTAGAAATCTCAAAGAGGAGAATACATTTCCCGATTACATCGAAATATATAATTAAAACCTTCAATTTGTTTTTCCTTGTCAATTTGTTTTTTTGCATTTATTTTTCGTAATATACCCAATAGTATATATTAATCAAAGTGCTATACTGTCCAACTTTGCTGTTTTTTTCCAAAAATGTTTTTGTAGTCAACAAACATGAAATCATGTACTTTTATATCGAGAAAATGAAATGCGGGGGCAACAATAAATCATTGCATGGTTCACAAGATGCGTCCCAATGTAGTTATTTTTTTATTTCAAGGAGAGAAAATTGCCTCATAACTACAAAAACATTAAGTTTATTAATTTTTTGAAGATAATTATAGATAAATATATATATATATATATATATCGATTAAATAAAAGAAATAAATATTAATTAGAAGTTAATTCAATATTTCTAGTAATAAATATATAACATAATATGGAATTCAAATTAGAGAATATAATTCAATATGTTAATGAGTTTAATGGTATTGTTGATACATTGTTCATTTTCGCTTAAGGCTTTAGTTAGCTGTCGAGGTACATCACATTTTCCATTATCCTCCTCCACACTCCTAGCTATGGGAATTTCTTTACAGAGTTGGCACAGAGGTGGATCTCTCCTTGGCACAACTTAATCATGAACCAAACGACAATGTCCAATCCTGTGGCGTGTGGTTTAATGTTTCCTACTGCCTAACTTAGTAAATCCTCAGTAAATGACTTTACCGCAAAATGTTACGCTATTACAACAGTACTTATTGAAGAAGGACTTTAAATACCTAAGCAGTTGAGTATCCATAAGTGACCTAACCTGTCCTTATTAAGTGACTTTTTACTCTTTATTTGTTTTGGTTCACCTAATATCCTGTATAATGTACTTATAATTATATCCTGTATGATTGGGTGAGGTACAATTTCTGTTCAATAGATTGTTTCTCTTGTCATATTACGGTATAATAAAGGACAGACTGGTAGCGCACACGCCGAACAGGTTGCTGGTAGAGTTCCCTAACCACTGTGACCTTTGCGAAATCCTCTGAGGTAATCCTGCGTGGCAACCTGCGACATTTCGCAGAGACTCGCATGAGCGGCCATTTAGCCTCAATAGGCTCCTTGCACCTTCTGACATTTATGGCAGCTAGCGGCCAGCTCCACTGACCAGGATACGGTGAAAGTACCTCCGTCCGGTAATAGTGGATCCAGGAGTACTCCGGATCTTAAGATATTTGGAGGAATATCATGAGTAGTGACCTTAGCCTATCGGCTTTTGTTACTAAGGTTGTTCGTAAAACACGTATATATTTTTAACATTTGCTATAGATCCGTAAGTTTAATTAATTATTAACAAAGCAACAATATGGGCTTGCAATTCCCCATTTTCACGATGCTCTGTAAAACCGAACTCTGTATGCTTCCCAAAATTCCGACTACGTCGAATGCCGTAGGCTCCTAACTTAGAGGACTCATCGAGATACTACTAATGTGTAGTTCCTTCACAAGTTATTGTCATGTTTTATTAATCAGATATCACATCCACTTATTGTATTTTCAATACAGTTTTACATTTAAATGGATCAATAATTTGTGTATAACTTGTTTGAACGGAAGTGGGAATAAAGAATTTATTCCTTCTACTCAGCTCTGTGGTTACTTCTCTCCACTCCTAACTCCGAATCTAAGTCCAAGTCCCTATCTGACAATTTTTATCTCTCAGGGACCCACGGTTTGCAACAACAAAGGTGGCTTTTTACCTCAGTGGCACAACGTTACAGTGTAATAAAAATAGAGAAGTTTCTGAATTAGCACCAGATTAGGTGCTATAACAAGACTATTCCTAATAAGTGATAACCGGCCAATTCAGTTTATATCTTCAGTTGTGATTTAGTATTCTTAATTTGAGACTGTCCTATTGTTAGTATGTTCATGATGAGTAGGAACGTTTTATCACCAAGAAAATTAGCTTTGAGGAAGGAAGTGTTGTCAGCACGCCATAATCGCTCGATGGTTATACATGGTTATGGCTTAGCAACGTTGTAAGGTCGTGGAATAATTTTTGTATTTCTTGTTTGGTTGAAGATAGACCTTGTTTCTTTATATAGACACTTGCTTCTTTTATGGTCTTAAGTGCCAAAAGAAACTCATTGGGACCTATTCCGCCAGCTGCAGCATAGTGCGAGGGCAACATTAATTGACCAAACTGCACCAAATTGTCTTCATGATACTTTTGGGCTATAAAGCCCCTTCGCTATCTCCTCTTGAATAGAGCTCGAAGGCAATAACGCCTTCAATGGGCAAGAAACCATGAAAATTGGTTATTGCCTGAGCGGAGGAATTGTTTGTTTTCAGACGAAACAGGCCTTGCTTTCATAAGAGAATTGTTGTATGTTACAAGTGCAATACAAGGTGTGTATCATCTGAGAACTAACAATATCCCCACTCAGGCAAAAACCAATGTTCATGGTTTCTTGCCAATGTTCAAAGCTCTTTACAAGGGGAGACAGCGTAGGGGTCTTCTAGTCCAAAGGTTAGTATTTTGAAGACGATTTGCTGCAGTTTGGTCAATTACTGATACCCTTACACGAGTGTTTTTTCGCGTCTACCACTACAAAGTCTATCTTCAACCAAACAAGAAATAAAAAATTTATTCCACGACCTTACAACGTTGCTAAGCCATTGAGCGATTTGGCGTGCTGACAACACTTCCTTCCTCAATATTCATATTTTATTATTTGGGCCCTTTTACTTTTTACCTCAAATCATGGGCATCATTATTGAAAGAAATTTGGTGGTTTCTAGGAGTCAATACGATTATCGTCATGCTGGGAATCTTTTTCGTAATTAATTGGAAGTTTTGTAATTGACGGTTTCTGTTGAATCTTGTTGGTCGTCAAGAAGGATTCTTGAATGAATATTTTTTGCATTGATAAACGGAAAAATATACGTTCATTGTAGGAAGGCAGGATTTCAGACAGGAATGTATGATAATAGTTAAGGTAGATGAATGTAAAAATAAATAAATTGAAGATAGAGTGTTCATTTCCGGTTACTACAGTTTTTCGTGTTTAAAACTTATATTAGCTCCAGTAATTAAAACATTTTGAAAGTTTTTATTTTTTCCCCATTGTTCATCCCGTCTCATAAACTGAGTCAAGATATTGAGTCCTCCACAGATTTACCGCATGAGTATAGGATGAGTTACTGCTTATTATTGAAGCAGTTCGGCTGATATTAACTACTGCTCCCAGCTTCCCTGTCTAGTTCTAGCCTTGAATAGTTTCTCCAGTCGTTTGAGTCTGGCATTCTCAGTCCTGGAAGCAATTAATTACTTTTCTGAAAAGCAATTAAGTTACATTGAAGACGTTCATTGACACCGGTCTTATTAAAGTCGGAGTGTTTCATCACCGTTGTAATTGTCTGTACTTCCATTGTAGGATTGTAATATTACATTTCAAAGCATATATCATTCATTAAACATTCATACCTTATGGTTCAGAAATTATGATTTATTACATGTAAAAATAATCATTGTCAGCGAATTTGCGTGGAGTAATTAATTGTATCAGAGTATTATGCGGTAATTCTGATTTAGAACTGGGTTGATAAGTAGCAATAGTTGTTCATTTATTTATTTTTCAACAATTCTGTTTGGGCTATGTAGTATAAGTCTTTTTTTTTCGATGCGTTTATGCCATATTTTGTTTGTTTATAATGAACTAAAATTAGGTCAAGGAAACAGTGTCCGCATTCTCTGTGGAGACTGTTTACTTGACTTGTATCCTTTTTATCGAAGGTAAAGTTCATTATAAGCAAAATATGACATAAATTATGTGTAAAAAAATTTCTTGTATCCCTTTACCCAAACACCACAGAATAGTTAACAGTTAACGACTTATTAGTTTGAAATATGACATTTGTAAAAATAGCTGTTTAACTGAATTCAAAGATCGAACTAAATTCTAAAAAGTTGAAAATTAAGTTTTTTAAAACAATAGCTAACTTTGAAAGCTAAATTAGCAGACAAGTTATTTTCTTTATTTGCCCAACTATAATTTGATAGTGCTTATTTATGCCCTAAATCGAGTATTTTAAGACCCGATTTTCCATGAGCAACTGAGTTTTGCCAGTTTACACCGACTAGGTACCCCCACTCTACATTCCCTCCTGTTTCCAAATTATAAAATGAAATACAACTGTTCTTAGGTATAGCGTTTTTCCCTAATAGTTAATTTTATTATGAAAGCCTTGAATCTTTATTTCTTTCTTTTTCATTTTTATTTATTTTGTTTGTATATGTATATATATATATATATATATATATATATATATATATATATATATATATATATATATATATATATATATATATATATTTATTTTTTTATTTTTTCCTGTACTGTTGATCTGTATGTGTGCTTTCAAATTATGATGTTTGATTAGTTTCATAAATTTTCCAATTATCTAGAAGTTGTATACTAGATTAAGAAAGGGTTGATAGTTAACTGGAAGAGAGAATTAAGGAGAGGTGATAAGGTAGTTGGATGGATTAAAATAAATAAAATATAGAAAAAAAAATTAAAGTGTAATCGAATAAAGATGAAAATGCTTTGAATTATGCAGATGAATGATTAAATGATAAAAGGGCAAGGGAAGGAAAAAAAGAAATAAATTCTTCCTCTCGGCAATTAACTACCAATAAACCTTTGGGCAGTTTATTCATCGTCAGGACTGAAAGACACAAGATGACATAATTGCATAATTGCATCACTAAAGCAGCATAAAAAAAGACTCAATGGGCAGAGTACATAGTATATCACTCAAAAACAATTGTGGAATTCTGTTATTGGAGATTTAATACTTGTTTAGTTGTTTAAAATTACTAGATTCTTTTGTAATTACAGAAAATTGGTGAAGGTCCGAAGACTATTGTACAGAGGTATGCATTTATATATTTTTCTGAAGTGGTAGCCATAGAAGGGGGTTATTTTAATGAGGCAGATTTATATTGTGGCCGAATGTGGGACATAAGATATATTGGATTGAAAAAGTTGGGATCGTGGGGAGGAAGAGAAGGAGGGAGGAGAGGGAGGGTTAGCATTTACCGTTGGCCAAAGCTCTAGCCTCATTGTCTCCCTTGATATACTGCTTATTTTTATTTCCGACCGAATCTATTGTTCTTCCCAGCATATTTTATAATTCTAGGATTTATAGCTGGTCCTGGTGAGGCCAATCTAGCCTTCATAAAAACTAGAAGGCTCTAGATCAAAAAGTTCATTCTTCTCGTCCTCTCGTCCCGATTCATTCTGGATTCGATGTTCGATTCGGCGGAATTATCTCCCTATGTATGCCGGGATATTTTTTGAAAATATTAAACTGATTTAAAAAAAAAAAAAATATTTTTTTTCTGGAGCCACACTATCAGTTTAGAAAACATTTATTACCTTTATAATCCTACGATTACACACGCAAGGTAAATCGACTCTACCACTACTAGAGATGCTGAAGAAATCTGGTGCGGTGCGAGCATCACACAACTTTTCCTTACCGTCCTATAGTAATAATCGTTTTAACATAATTTTAAAGACTTCTTCAAGTCTTCTCTCACAAAAGTATAATAAATTAGTTTTTTAAAGAACTTCAGTACTACAATTCTGTATACTAAATATTATTGGTTTGTCAAGCTGAAAATATATTTCAGAAATTTTAGTTTAGTTGTGTATATTACATTGTTACGGAGCGTTTTGTTATCAATAGGTTGGCGGTTTGGTCGCATCCGTTTCTTCCGGACGGGCTCGGCTTTCCATCTAGGGTCTTGTAGTCTTCACGAGATACGCTGTATCCTAACTAATATATTTTATTTAATTAATTTTTTTTTTTAGAGAATTTTATTTTCTTTCATATGATTTCATATATAATTTACCATCAGTTTTTGAGCTATGCGCTAATAATTTTTTTTCGCTATATTTTTTTCCCTTGAATTTTCTCGTTGATATATTACATATAATAAAATTTAAAGAGCTTTAAGGAGAAGACAGTTAAATATTGGGCGTATACAAGATTTAACTATAAGTATACAATATTTCTGAAATATCAATATTATAATATTAATATCTTAATTATATCGGCACAGAAATATCGATATGTGTATGTGAACCTAGTGAAGATTATAAATATTATGGCCGAATATATCTAAATATCTTTATTTTTTTTCGATCCATCTATCGATACTATATATATCGTTATTTTTTAATAAATCGATATTTTGTTCTCGATATTCACATCATTTGTGGACAATACTCCAGTAGTGGCCACTTGGAGAATTAAATTGTAAAAATAAAGCAGTCTAGACTTTGATTCAGCTTCAAACTTGGAGTAAATGTAGCTGATACGATCTATTAGTGGTTTAAGTACTTTTATAAATATATGTTTTTGTGCTCTGAAGTTATTTTTGATTTGAAGCTACTTTCCCCTTTATTCGTTATTTATCAGACCCTTAGCATTGTAAAATAACATTAATATTTCATTGATGTGTTTCAAGTAATACGGAATTAGAAATTTTATTAGCATAAATTCAAAGAGTAATAGCTGGTTCAATCACTGGATACGCTTTAAATCTCCTAAGTACTTGCAGAAACTATTGCGTCAGATAAAAACAATGAATATTTCCTTATCTTACATGCTCTGGATGTAATGATGCGCTTGCTTACATGCTCTTGATGAGCGATCAAGAAAATATATATTTATTTATCTCTGAATGGAGGTGCAATAATAAATGTCATTTGAAACAGATAGTGAACCTGGCTAAAATTTGCCACTTATAGAGGTTTTAAGTTTAATTTAATTAAAATTTATTATTTAATTTCTTTGCATTATAAATGATTTTAATTTCATCGAATTCCTCTGTTGTATTTTTATGATAATTATTTTATAATTGTGGAGATATAGTTGACCGTTTGAAAACAAGGAGAACATGTTTGGGACTATCGTCTGAAACAATACACATAGTTGACATTTTGCCGTCCCTTTTAGCTTTTTTGTGATACTTATAATCGGAAAATATGGACAGAATAATGAAAATACGATAGTAAAATCAAAATCAGCAAAATTGGATGATCGTATGACGTACTAATTTATTGTTATATAATGTTATTCATTTCTCTCTTCTTTTTTTTTTAATTTACTCTTTTCATTTTATTTTTATTAGACTTCTAGTTGAATTTTCCTTTGATTTATATATCCTTCTCTGTGATATATATTTGCTTGATTGATTTGATTTATTTGATTTATATTTGCTTTTCTCCAATCTTCGAGGTTGAAATTAGTTTCATTCATTTTATTTAGGTAATTTTACTTATCTTGTTTCTATTTGAATAGGTGTGTGATTTTTTTAGTTACGAATAGTAACTAATTTATTACTTATTATTTATTACTTAGGAATAATAATAAAATTTAAGCAATACTCTGTACCTAGAAAATGCCTCACTCAATCAGGTATAAGATTTAACTCTTAAATCTTCATCTGCTTATCTCTTAGATTTGAAAACTAACTTGAGCATGTAGGCGGGATGAAGAGTAACAAAGAACTACAAATGACCTTATTACAGCTAGAGTTTAATAGGGTGTTAAATTCGGAAGATTTAAAAATAATTTATGATCTTGCGGTGCTTTCGAAACATCTGGTCAACAGCTGTGCAACGTTAAAGGAAAAAAAAAAAAAGAGGAACGTAAAAGACCTCAGTTATTCATGGCTATGGTTACTGTGAATTATCTTTTCTTCTTCTTTTTTTATTATTATTTTTTTTTTAAAGTTTGTTTACTGAAATAAACAATTAATATGTAATTATGATTCTAATAAGTGGTTGGTCGGGAGGGGAGAGGGGAGTGCGGTCTCACTAAAGAACACACTAAGGGCTAGAGACAATATTCTTGTATTTTATTAAATCGTGTATAATGTATTTTAATATTTCATATAATTCATAATCTTCCCTTCACTTCTATCACATTATTTTTATTTCCATTATTTACAGTATATATTAACATATTTTTATTTATACTTCATATTTTTTTATCATACTAACCATTTCTGTTTTATTACTGTTATTGCTACTGTCTCTGTTCTTATCTTATTTTTTTTTTCTTAGCCCTGATGATAGCCTAAACTTGGTCCGCAACGTTGGCACGCAATAATATAAGTTGTACTTATTAAAGTGTTCCTCATTGACTGCATCACCTGACCAACTTCTTAAAATTACATCTACGGCTAACAAAACTCACCTATGCACTTATGATTAGTGTTTCTTATAAATACCAAGAAAATTATGTTTTATTTGATGTCTCAGACTGAACTTCATAAATTTGTTTTACTCATTATCTCATCTATCCACAGGTGTAATTAAGAAAATTAAATTTATTGTCTCTAACAGTATTTATAATATCAGCAACAATGTTTTCAAAAAATGTTCAAAATTCTTTGTGCTTTTCTTTTCTTTTTTTTTACTTTTCATATTTTAATCTATGCCTGTCAAGTGCAGGCTGATAATCAGCAGACTATATAAGAAACAGACTCTCTGACTTGAATTTACTTACATGTTTATATAATTAGATCCCTTATCCAGGACCTTTTCAGTCTCCTTTATTTTTTTGAGACCTTCCTATTTCTCGAATTATTGAGTTTTTGGAAGGTAAGAGTATGGAAATGTTTTTAATTCTAGGGATCTGTAGACTTTTCAACATTTGGTTATTATTTTGATTGGATTAGTTGCTATTAATTTTTTAAAAAATCCTTAAGCCCCTAAATACCAATAAATTAATTAACCAGCCAAGGTTTCGCCAACACAGGCCTCATCAGGACAGAAATAGAAAATATATTAATTAACGGCATAACATTTGTAATTGAGTTTTTACTCTCTTAATTTAATTTTCGTAAATATGTGTTTTACTACTCCCATTTTTTTTTTTTTTTTTTTATATGTTTTGCTTTATTTAATATTTATAAGCAATAATGATGTTTTATTCAAGTGATGGGTAGATGTATAACATATTATTAATCTGATGATTTATATTACTTCGGAAATTATTATTCTCTAAATGTGTTATTAATTGGCTTTGCTAATTTTTTATTTATTTCCAAAATCGAATATCCTTGAGAGTTTCTATTTAATAAATAAGTTGCTGCATCTGCGAGAATGGTATGCGAAGACAAAATAGTAATGAACGAGTTGAAGTTAATGAGCTTTCCGAAATTCAGTTCGTTACTTCAAAATTCAATGTCGGAAAAAAGTTTTGGTGAGAGTTGTCAACGAGGTGGAATGATTTATAATACTGCCCAGTCATGACAAAACGTCTTTGGTAAGATTTATGTGACATGATAAAATGGCAAAAATAAACTTTTTTTCGGTTCATCGGACTAGAACACAGGTTTTATTTCACCTATGTGGTGAAGCGGCGGGGCCCTTTCTCAATCCCCCTCCGGGTTTGATAACGCTTGGCAAAGCAAAAATTCATTCTTCCACCTTGTTAGCCCCTCTTTTCAGGAATATTTCTCACAGATTCTGGATGTGTTTTTTTTTTAATACTTTTTTTTTCACTATCACTTTTTGGGTGTACTGGTAGTAACGATTTTTGATTTATAAAAGTGATGATTACTTTATCTAATGATGAATACTAAATTTTGCGACCAAAATACAATAGTTGGTTATATTATACCGAGGAATGAGATGGTCCGGGAAACGGTCCAATAAATGGATTACAAATAATAAAACCTATTTATTAGAAACTGACGTTTCGACGCACTTGGCTGGCCTTTATCAGGGCCAAATTAACAAGCTGCAAAAATAAAATAAAATAAATAAATAAATAATGAAATTTGCAGTGAATGATATTAAAATTGACAAAGTAAATAATTAAAAAGACGTAATGAGAAAAAATGAAAACTGATAAATATGTAAAATGTTAGAGTAAAGATTAAACTGATAGAGCAATTACAATAGTTGAAATAAATTTGTTAATATTAATAGATTAAACCGATTATTAATAAAACTGACAATTAATAATAATATATAAACTGGTAGAGAAATAGCAATAACTGAAAAAAATAAGTAAAATGGGAAATAAAAATAAATTAACAGATTAAATTATGTATCTTGGAGCTCAAAGTGTGGTAAAAGAATGATTAAGTAAAATAGCAAAGTAATTAAGGAGGCGGTGTAGGGATAGTAATTATGAATGCCATAATAGTCATATAAAGAAGGCAGTGGAGAGAGGTTGTCATTATAGGCTAATCATAAAAATATATAAAAGAATAAAAAAATATTGAAAATAGAAGAAAAAGATAAATCAAAGGAAAAAATTGTAAATAATAAATTAAAATAAAACTAAATTTATAAAACGGGCAGAGGAGAAAATAAAAATTGATAGAATTCATGACAAAAATTTTGAGCTAAAGTGCTGTCCTTAGGGTTTAATGAACAAAAACCAAGTATGTACAAAGGAATGGACGAGTTGTGATAGTAAGTTTTCTTCAATGGCCTTACATAACTGACTAACTTAAGAGTGTAAATTATAGGTATGATAAGAAGGATGAAAACTTTTACGATATGCTTTTAAAAATAGCAAAGTAATAAAGGAGACGGTGTAGGGGTAGTAATTAAGAAAGTCATAATAGTTATATAGAGAAAGCAGTGGGGAGAGGTTGTCATAGTTGTTAATTTTATGTTTTACCTGTCCTGTTGTTTTGTTTTTTTCCTAAGAGTAGCGTTTAATGATTTTTTTGAACTTTTTATGATTAGTAATCACTTGAAAGGTAATAAAAACAATGTATATATAAAAAAAAAAAAAAACTACCTATCTAAATATGGAACAGAATAAACACATTTTCATATCCTTTAATGTTGATTAAATTATAAAAAGAAATCTTTTGATGAAATGCACCTTAAACAATCTATTTATAAAAAAAAGTTAGATCCTCAAATATTAATCGAAATAAAATCGTTAAATATTAAAATATTTAGGGAGCGAAAATATTACAAAATAAGGTCTTCGCTTTTTAATTTTGCCACGAGTCTGTAAGTTCCTGATGTCAATTGCAGATGTCATTCGCTAAGCATCTAATTTCAATAAAATTTTATTTTATCTTGTTTGCAAGTCGTAAGCAGATTTAATGGATTTCTTTAATTCAGAAACCACTTAGTGATCACCAATTAAGCAAAAATACTACAAAATAACGTTTGTTATAAATTTATATTGTGGATGTGGATGCCTAAAAATGACTATGAACTTCTAAAAAGATAATTTTTATGTATTTTTAAATTTTGACAATCATAAATTTATGCACTTTTTGAAACCAAGACTATTTTTTTTTTAAGTTTTTCAACATTGCCGTCTTTCTCGTTTGAAAAAAAAATATGAATAATGCCTTTCTTATCTTTTGCTATTAACAAACGCATTTTATAATGATTATTAACTATGATTTACATATAAATATTAACAAATAATTATTACTGCTCGTAGATTACTAGAAATAAATATGTCGTCTTATGAAATATAATAAGATTGTGTTGCTGAAGGTCAGGTACAAACGCAACATGCCATGATGCCTAATACCAGAAACGTTATCTGTAATACCGCAAGCAACATGAAACTTCATTAGTTAATTAACACTAATTCATCTCTAAGCTTGTTTACTGTGTCAGTTTATCTGTTCGTTGTTATGGGCGGTTTCCTGTCTTGACAATCTTGGCTCCTCGCGTAGCAACTGATATTATTTATAATCATCTTTCAGTATGTTTGTTGCTATTTGATGATTATTTTAGGCCAATGCTTTATCATACAGCTTATTGCTGGAGGGAGAGAAGGAGTGAGAGAGAGGGGACGGGCACACCCATTCACAATCCGCCCTTGATGAAATTGAATTAAAATGCTCTGATTTTATAATTAATGAACAAACATATTTAATTGCGATGATTCCGTTTCTATATTGACTTCGTTTTTTCAAAAAGGCGTAAGCGCCATTGAGCAAACAACAGGAAACACAAGAAACGCTTTTTCCCCAAATAACAATATATTGTTTTAAAATTGTATCCTTTTTGTGTGTACAGTAGAAGTTTGTTTAGGGGGCAAAACTTTACAATATAATAATAATTACAATATATTTTAAGACTTTTAGCACTCGTCAAGGTCTGAGTTACGACTGGATTTCTTTAGTATTTGGTGCTTACATCACCAATAGTCGATTTTAAACCCTTTCCATTTTTGTTTTCGATATATCGTGAGCAGAAATCGATAGAGATGGTGTTGAGGTCCCATCATCAATCGAAATCCTAAATTTCTGATTTTTGTCGCTTAAGCCTTTTTCAAAAAATGACGTCGATATTTATCCAGTTTTATTAAAAGAGACGTAATTCAGTTAGGAAACAATTAAACTTCCATTGTCGGCCATGATTAGTCTCGACAACGATTGGGTAAGAAACCTGGCTGAATCTCACGTCTCTACCGTGAAATTATACGTTATTTATTTCCATTTTTATTTTCAAAAAAACAAAGCTTGTTCAACTGCTAGGTTGGCTGCTTGGTCCGCTGTTCCATGCCTTGTCTTTTGCAATAAGTCTGAGTGGTTCTTTTTTTTTTCTTTTTCTATTTCAATTGCTAACTGGCTTAGATATTATTTGATTTCGTAAAATCGTATTCTATAAGGAATGAAAAATTGACAGGCATTTCTGAAGATTTTCATACTTTCCTTGAACCCAATATACCTGAATTTGAATTTGAATAACCAATATTCCTAAATTTGAAGACAGTAAAGCTGTAAACTAATTTAATAGGTTTATGCTCCTTTAATGCGATTTATCCTGCCACATATTTGTTTCCGTATAAAACGTAAATATTATAAGGATTAATTTGATAGATCGGAAATAGTATTTAGGAAAAAAAATAATTCAATTTCTGACGTAATCTTCGAAGAAAAAAAACTGCCTGCATGGATATCATTGAAACGCTTTCATTGGAAACCAACTTAGCTAAACAAAATATATTAAAAAATCTTTTAGTACCAATATTCCTCCCATATAGTTTTCTAAGTTTTTCATGTAGATATAAAACATTAATATAAAAAAGTTAAGTTATCTTCTTCAATGCAACCCATCGTTGGATCTAGATAGAAAATATTGTAATGTTTCTGAAGGAAAGTTGTTTCAGAAAAAGAGAATACGGTGGAATAGTTTGGTCTAATATAGTATTTCTTCAGTTGAAACATTCGTTACAGTCTGTTGATCCATCTCGTTTCTTTGTTTCTGGTATATTACATATGCATATTAATAAATCAGCAGAAATATTTCGGAATATTATTTATTAAATATTTGGATTTTTATTCTTAGATTTGCGAAAAGCATAAATATGCGAAGGTCTTTGGTAAGGGGGAAGGCATTCAATGTCAGAATTTCTTAATAAAAATTTATATTTTATCTTTCTTTATTAACTCTCTGAGCTTAATTGTATTACAGCTGAAGTACCTCAAGGCAGTGATCCTGGAACCAATAGTAATTAATATATACATGTCTTCCCAATTAAGATTTACCACAGCACGAAAAGGCTTTACTCGTTACTTTTACTGAGATCCTTACTTCAGATTACAACCCTTTTTAAACATCCAGCACTCTTCAAAAACATCTGTATGATTAGGTTTCGAGATGGAAAATTAATGAATGAGAAGTAAATAATGTGGTGTGTATGTGGTATTCGTACTGAATCATTGATAGGTTTTGCTCTCAGAACTACTACCAGAAGAATCACGGTATTTAGGTTTTTACCAAGACAAGAGACTGACATGGAGAGTCCGACTTAGACAGAAACGAAAATTTTATATTTTATACTATCTTATACGAATGCTATTTTATACGAACTGCCTACTTGAGAGACAAGCTCTCTTTCTTTACATATTAAAGATTAATCATGATGAATAAGTTCAATTGATAACACAGGGCAACAGTGAGTTTGCTACGCCGGATTTCAGAATCGAACCTGCTAATTCCAGTCTTCTAAGTATGGGAAAAATATCAGATTTAGCGAATTGAATCCAGTTTTTGAACTAATGGCAATATATGCTGTTATATTGAAAGATAAACCTTCTTGTTTTTTAGGAGGGTGAGAGTGGAAGGATTATTTAAACTAAAATACTGTTATTATTTGTTTATTTAGAGCCTGATGGGGAAAAAGAGTGTATGTTTCGAAACGCTAATTCATTTGTACGCCAAATGGATTGCGTCTTCCTTGAATCCAGTAACGAAATATCTCCTCACAGGCTCTACAAACTTTATGAAGCACCCTATATTTTTCCTTTTATCCAATTTGTTTTCCAAAATAAGCTTGTTCATAGTTATCGCAGCCATTTATATTACTTCGTTGTTTTTATTGACGAAATTTTCCAAGTCTATTTCTCAACTTCACAGATGTTAGTGCAAATTTTATAGCTTCGAGCATCCTGTAATTCATTATTTATTAATTCGCTTTTGTTTTGTATGTAAGGATACTTTGATGTTATTGTAACACTAGTTGCAAACAGATATGTAATTTATATTATACATTTTCCAACTCTTAACGCTTTAGTGACCAAATCGTTGCTTACAATATATATGAAGTTGCCAAATTGATCGGGATCGTTAGCATAAGACTTACGCGAATTACTGAGTTTTTTTCTTAATTAAAGTGTCAAAAAGTAGAAAACTTATGAAATTTTATTGTCGTTTACTAATTAATGTAAAGACATTAATAAAGAATAACATTAATAAGAAAACTTCGGGCGTAAAAAAAAACAAAAAAAAACAAGGTGCTTTTGCTATAATTATATCTGAATAAACACTTCAAGAGGCTTGATAACCGAAACCATTTTTCATTGATCTGCTCAGTGATATAAGTATGTTGGAGGCCTGTGACAGGCAAGTTTTGAGGCCCACCAAGCTTCTTACTAAAAATTTGTTGATGTGGCTGTGTGTTATACGTAACAATACAATGTTTGTTATTAATTGTGCTATTACATATAATATAATTTAATATTGCATTTTATTGTTATTAAGGCTAATTCGAGGTTTTCCTTGAGTCGAGTTCCATGACATTTACCACCTGCTATTTACACCTCTGGATAGGTTTATAATGATAACCTTATTTTGTTTTTTTATATTAAAATAAAAATAGAGTCAATTTGAACAATGTAACTATACGTCGTGTACCTTAAGTACATTAATGTACCTAAATTCACACCCAATACCTATGCCGGAAAAGAAAAGTTTTTTTTGTTTGTAGTATCCTAGCTCCCAGTCAAATTCCTTTTAGGAACGTACCCGAACATTGGTTTTGGAATAGAGCTCACGAGATAATAACCATTCCCCATGCTATGTTCCATGCTTTCCTTGTGACGTTTTCTTTTTACCGAAAATTGGCTAATGTAATAGAGACCGAGCCGTAACAATAAAAGAAGCAATAAAAGAAGACGACGATAATAGAAGGGAAGACCGTAGCCAGGACAGAAGAGTACTGCTAGCTGCTAGAGCTTCAACGCACTACACTTATCCCCTAATCACTTCATGCTAATAGTCCCTCGTTTAGCCCCGTCCCGGATCTCTCGAAACTAAACCCGAGAGGAATTCCTTGGGAACATCTGGAGTCAGAGCTGGAGGCGATTACGCCAATGTTCCTTGTGTGTCGTCCGGGTCATCACAGTAGATTTCCTTAACTGGCGAGGGTAAAGGGTATCTTGAACTGTGCGGGGAGAGAAGGAGGAAGGGGGAGAGGTGGAGAGGGAGCAGAGGTTCGCAGTCTGAAATTTTCTTTATCGATGCAAAATTAAATGCTATAGTTCTATTGCGAAATAAATCATATAGTTTCAAGTTTGAAATTTGGAAAGAAACGTTAGACTATACTGATTTTGAATATTATTAGATTATGGATATAATCTTTCATATAGATCATAAGATATTTATAAGGTTTAATTTTTATTAAAATTCCTTAATAAAAAAAAGTGAGTTCCGTCA
The DNA here is from genome assembly GCA_948150685.1 of Rhaphigaster nebulosa. Lineage (NCBI taxonomy): Eukaryota > Metazoa > Arthropoda > Insecta > Hemiptera > Pentatomidae > Rhaphigaster > Rhaphigaster nebulosa. The sequence goes on along the minus strand of OX411309.1, from coordinate 74,817,520 downwards.
CTGAGGTCCTATTTTCAAAAAAATACAAAATCCATAAATACCATGTTATCGGGATAATATCATCTCCAAATAGCGGAAGAGAAGAAAAAGAAGAAGTTTAGTTATGAGAAAAAGAAATTTAGAACCTGAAAGAACTTCTCTAACACCAACTCAATTCGCATACAAATTTTCTAATTCAATTTAGAGGAGATTATAGGTGCGAAAAAATATTTATACATGCCAATTTTTTTTTGGCATTTTGGCAAGGTTTAAGTGCCTAAAGTTCGAAATTTAGGTTTAAATTTATTACAGGACTTAAACACCACCTCCATCGATTCGCGCTCTAGATATATCGAAAAAAAAATTGGAAATGATCTAAAAATCGAATAGATGAATAGGCATCAAATGTTGACCGCTCTCAGCGATCACTTTGGCCTTGATTAGTGCTAAAAGCCTTAACAATATATTGTAATCGATATATCACTACCACGTTAATAAACACCTACTATACTCAATATTGAATACAATTTTAAAGAAATATATAGTTATTTGAGGAAAAACGTTTTTTTAGTTTTCTGTAAAATTAGCTAAACGGCAGATGCATATATATATGTATATATATATATATATATATATATATATATATATATATATATATATATATATATATAAGTTAAGTTGGGACTTACATTAGTATAGCCACTAATTCCAAACCAGCATTATAAACATTGTAAATTGTATATATAGAGGATTAGAATCTGAATAAAGTTAGTGTTTAACCAGCCTTCCTGTGAGTACTTTATCTCCCCATTTCCTCTTTTTTTTTATGTTTCGTGCGTCGAAGCTCTTAAGTGGTGCCGAAACCCGGGATCTTTTTTAGCAGTTCGCAGACAAAGAGAGATCCTTAGGCCAGCAACGTTAACGCTGGAGCCTTCACAGCCAGAATCGGTGAATCCCGAATTCCCGCCATTGTCATCAGCAACTCTAACAATGGCGCGGGCGGACTTAGCTGCGCAGGAGGCGAATAGAATCGCACAGGAGACGAACGAACTAGAAAAAATGAAGCTGAAAAAGGCAAACGCACAAGATATCAGAAGAGAAATTTCCGACTTAGAGAAATTTAACGGAGATGTTGGGGAGTTAAATCATTTTCTCAAAGGCGGGGACGGGATTATGAACAGCATACAATCCCAGGTAGCAGTAGATCTTCTAGAAGAATCAGATGCCAAAAGGTTACGAGTGGCCCTAGCACGGCGGGTCAGAAGGAGCGTCCTAAACCTGATTCAAGCGGATGAGGATACCGCGTGGCAGGTAATTAAGGAAAGACTGAAGAAAGCCTATGGAGGGGGGCGATGGGCCCCAGAAGAAGATATGCTTCAAATGTTCCGCGACATGAAGAGAACGAACCAGACAAACGGTCAGTACGCTGCAGGTCTCCTCGTGAAGCTAAATAGGATAAACGAGAAGTTGCGAGAGGTAATGGACACAAGTGCAGTCGAGGCATGGTTGATATTTATGACCACGGTACTGAAGGTACAGTTAGCCTGAGATACGGGGAGGAAGGACGGTCTACCCAGAGATAAATCATTTATAGAATGTGCACAGGAAATGGTAGACGCGAGCGCACGTGACGAGGAAGAGAGAGAGGAGGTTGAACCAGGGTGGAGTAGGGTGTCTTACCGAAGAAACGAGGCAGGAAGGAATAGAGTAAGACAGGATCTGGGAAGAAGGAGAGAGGGAGAGTTTGGGAGAAAAGAGAAATTACCGAGAGAGAGAAGGCAATTTGTAGACAGGAAGAATGGCAGAAGAGATGAAAGGAAGTGCCATGAATGTGGCAAGACAGGGCACTTGGTAGCTCAGTGCCCGCGTACGCGGTGTTTTGAATGCCATAACGAGGGACATATGGCCAGACAATGCCCATATATACGGCGCAGGGAACACGACCGAGGAGAACCAATGGAGATCAACGCTCAAAGAATGTGGCGGAGGAGCAGGATACCGTCGGAATCGGCCAGATCTTCAGAGACTTCAGGGTCCGAGACGGAGAGCAGCGAACCCGGCGGCAGGGGAACCCCCGGAGGAAGGAGCAAGCAACGGAGTGCAGGGCGGCGAACAGAGCAGGTAAAGAGAGAATGAGGATCGTGTGAACGGAGGGGCAACCTTCTTTGTGTGAACAGTGTTGTAAAGAAGTGTGATCGGTTGCCTGTTATAGAGTTTTGTAAAGGGTGGAAGTGTTTGGTAGACACAGGAAGTTCCTGTACTTTAGTGGGTAGGGATAACTTGGAGTTGTTATTTAAAGGAAAGAGTAAGCCAGATGTGAGACCATGTCAATGTAAAGTGGTCACTTTGAGTGGGCCCTGTACGATAGAGGGGGAAGTTGACTTACCCTTAGAGAAGTGGGGAATGAAGGAAGGGGTAATGACGCTGCATGTTGTGGAAATCATGCCGCGTGAGTATGGGGGAATTTTGGGATGCGATTTGTTTAGCAAATTAGGAGCGAAGATCCGTAGTTCAGGAGGTCAATGGGTAATTAGGATCGGGAAAAAGAGGTACGAAACGTCGCAGGACGCGAAGGGGAGTGTTAGGTGTGTTGGGGTAATCACCAAAGGTGCAGATTGGAGACAAAGCGTGAGGGAGGAATTCACGGATATTTTTTTTCGCGAGGGAGACCCACTGAGCGCGACGGGAGAGACTCTCCACGAAATCAATTTGAAATCCGACAAGGTTACCTACGTGAAGGAGCGGAGGTACCCACAAGCATTGAGGGGACACATTCGTGAGGAAATCGAGGAGCTAAAGCGTCAGAGGATCATCGTGGATAGTACTTCGCCCTTTAATAGTCCACTATGGGCAGTCAAGAAGAAACCCGTCGACGGGGAAACAAAGGAGCGCTATAGGGTAGTTGTAGACTTCCGGCAATTAAATGAAAACACGTTAGATGAGAAGTACCCCATTCCTAGGTTGGAGGACATCTTGGACAGACTGGGAGGAGCATCGGTGTTTAGCACACTTGATCTGAAATCAGGATATCATCAAATTCGCATACACCCCAGAGATCAAGCCAAAACAGCGTTTACTTTCGAAAGGGGGCATTATGAATTTACCCGTATGCCGTTTGGCTTAAAGAATGCACCCATAACGTTCCAAAGACTGATGGACGAATTTTTGCGTGGTCTGGATGAAAATATGTGCCAAGTGTACATGGATGATCTCTTGGTTTTTAGTAAGACTGAGGCAAACCATATAGAGGATCTGCGACAGGTATTCACTAGAATACGACAGTTTGGGCTAAAACTATCGAAAGAAAAATCGATATTGGGTCAAACGCAGATTAATTTTCTTGGACACGTGATTTCGGCGGATGGGGTACGGCCAGATGGAAAGAAAGTAGAAGCAATCGGGAAAATGGCAATGCCGAGTGATGTGAAGGGGATCAGGAGATTGTTAGGAACCCTCAATTACTACCGGCGATTTGTTCCGGAGATGGCTGACAACCTGGTACCTTTGAACGAACTTTTGAGGAAGGGACGCACGGTTAAGATTACGCCAGAGATCGAGGCGAATATCAGGAAGTGTATGTTACGGTTACAAACGGAACCAGTCCTCGCATTCCCAGATTTTTCCAGACCATTTTCAATCACTACGGATGCCAGTGAATATGCACTGGGGGCGGTTTTATCGCAGGAAGGCGAGAGGGAGGAAAGGCCCGTGGCATATGCGAGCAGGAGGCTTACGGACGCGGAGTCCCGGTATAGCGCACTTGAACGAGAATTGTTAGGGGTTGTATGGGCAGTGCAACACTTTCGGCCGTATGTATTCGGAAGAAGGTTTAAAGTGCACTCAGATCATCGTCCTCTGTTGTGGGTGGGCAATTTGAAAGAGTCCTCGGCGAGAGTCACACGGTGGAAGGAGATTCTGAGTCAGTACAATCTCGAAGTAGTGTACAAACCGGGAAAGGAGAATGTCGTAGCTGACTGGTTATCTCGCGCGTTACAGGTAAACATGATGGAGACAGAGGTGGGTGAAGCATCGGGGGACCTACAAAGGTTCGTGCGGGAATGGACGCCAGACGGGGAAGGAGAACGCGGGGCTGACCGCCAAAGCAATGGGGACCCCTCGGATGACGAGTCAGGGGACGAGAGACCAGCAGAGATGGAGGAACTTGACGAGATAGTTAACGACAAGACTCGACAGGTCATCTGGAAAACAAGGACTACGGGGCTGGTAAAAATGGACTTCTCCAAATATGATAGGCATAACATCGTCACTATTTGGTCCCAACCGGGAGTCAAGGAGGAGCAAATCTGCCGAGTATTAAAGGACGCATCCAAGGTAGGCGCGACCCATTATTTATATGTCGGCAACGCGGCGGTGTGGGAAAAGATCCGTGTCTTATGGAGGACTGAAAAAATAGGGATAGACAGGACTTTTATTCGTTGTCGCTCTATCGTGGAGACTATTCGCGATCACGAGCAGCAAAAAGAGGTAACGATTGCATACCATCAAGGGAAGACAAACCACCGAGGAATCAACGAGACGTTGGCGGCCTTGAAAAGAAGGTATTATTGGGTAGGGATGCGGAAAACGGTGGAAGAGGTAATGAGGGGCTGCCACATTTGCCACACGGCTAAGTATGACCGGCACCCCCCCGTAGGACTACAAACAGAGACGAGGACACCTACGGTACCGTTAACGGACCTCCAAGTTGATACCTTTACGTGGAGAGGGTTTAAATGGGTGACAGTAGTGGACACCTTTAGCAAGATAGCGATGGCCCACCCCGTGAAGGAAAAATCGGCGGCAGCGGTTTGCAGCGCCCTCCAAACATGGTTCCAGTTTTATGGGGTGCCAGATACGATCTCCTCGGACGGGGGCAGGGAATTCGACAACGCCCAGTTACGACAAGAGACGAAAAGGCTAGGAATTTCGTGGCACTGGAATACGGCCGGACATCCTAAAAGTAGGGGGGGGATCGAACGGCTCCATAATACCCTGGGTGAACATCTCCGAGTATTCCACGCAGACAAGGGGTTGGAAGCAGACGAGGCGATGCCCCGAGCCATAGCAGCGTATAATCATTCTATACATATGGCTACTGGGTTTTCCCCTTTCGAGGCCCTTTTTGGTTTACGCGCACGAAGGAGGGACGAGCGAGATACGACCGTGGATGAGGACATGGCGGAAAAACTAGCCGTGAATAGAGTAGAAATCGAGAGAATGTGGGGGAAAGCGCATGGGCGAATGGTAGCGGAAAAGAGTAAGAGAGTAGCGCGGGAGAACGAGGGTGTAAAGGATATTATGGGTAATATGAAAATAGGCACAATCGTTTACAGGAAAATTATGTCGAATCGCGCAAAGGAAGTCCTGAGGTATGAGGGCCCATTCAAAGTGATTACGATTAGGGAGCACAATCTCGTCACTATTCAGAGTCTGGAGGAGCCCAGGAAACGGAGGACTGTACATATCGAGCAACTTAAGGTTCCAGTAGGGGAACCCAGACCATAAAAGTGTATTTATTTGTATTATACGTTTTCTGGAAGAAAAACATGTATTTTAGTCTTTGTATATAGAGTTTTGAGGAAGTGCCTTAGGTTATATTTTGTATACTATGTGAAGTAGATTAAGTTAGTATTATGTTAATTTTTATATATAGGTTAAGTTGTAATTTTTGGTTATTTACTTTTGTTTGCAGTTTGGTTTTTTGTTTTTGTTATTGTTTGTTTTGTTTTGAGTTTACGAGGATGTTCGTAAACTGGCAGGGGGGAGTTAAGTTGGGACTTACATTAGTATAGCCACTAATTCCAAACCAGCATTATAAACATTGTAAATTGTATATATAGAGGATTAGAATCTGAATAAAGTTAGTGTTTAACCAGCCTTCCTGTGAGTACTTTATCTCCCCATTTCCTCTTTTTTTTTATGTTTCGTGCGTCGAAGCTCTTAAGTTATATATATATATATATATATATATATATATATATATATATATAACACATGCATACATATATATAAAGAAAAAGAATGACGAGACATGCTTTTCATGTTTAGTTAAAATATAATGTGCGTTACAAGGCAACCACAATCAAATTAATAATAGTTGAATTTTTAAAATTATTAAAGTTATTTTTTTTAAAAAAACAAACATATATATATATATATATATATCATATCATATCATATCATACATACATATGATATAATGACTAAATAAACTAATATTATTTCTTGCAGACTTGAAAATGGCTCAAGATGGCCGAAACATTGTTAATACTTGAATAAAAAAAATAAATATTGGTATCCAATTGGTCTGTTTTTATTTATTAACTTAAAAATATATGTGTATTTGTATATACCAATATACTAATATAACAATATTGATTTTTGTATTTGTATATAACAACTAGTACGTTATATAGGCACATCTTACTACATAATAAAGTACAAAAGTTCAAGTTGGCCTATGACTTACACTGTGAAATGTTAAAACACGATGACATTTAAAGTTATATTAAATAACAGTAATTTAAAAAAAAAATGAATAAAATTATTATTATCTAATAGCGATAAGTAACCTGTAACCTCTAAAAACGAATGCTTTCTATGGTTGTTTTCCCACTTGTATTTGTACTTTTTATAAAATAGGCTCCTGATTGATCGTTTAATCCTGAAATTTTCTTGCCCTAAAGAAAGAAATACTTACTGTTCAGTCTTACAAAAACTAAAATAAAATGAAGGATAAATCAATGGTTTGATAGGTATATTTTTGAAAAATAAATATAACAAAAACATAGGTTGTTATTTATATGACGAACTGTACGAAATCGCTATTTATCTTAATCCTGATATTGGATCTCTGTACAGCTACTTCTCTGTTCGTGTAACTGTTCGATTATCCTTACCTCTGATAACCTTACATCTTATTTCGTGACTGACATAACCACTTTAGAATTAATCTTCATGTGATTTCCACAGCTCCTAGTAGAGGCTGTCCAAAGCTTTGCCTCACTTACGTCATCAAGGATCTGTAATCGAAATCTGAAGCATGTCCCAGCCGGGTATCATGTGTGTTTACCGATATCCTATTTCGTTTAATTCGATTGCTACACATTGGGCATATGGTCTTCCTTTGTTTATTCTGTTGGACTATGAGTGCTTTCGAACTGATCTTGAGATTATCCCCTCGAAGACGCCTGATGGGATTGTAATTGGAGTCATATCCGCCTTCATTGAATTGTATCAATGAAGCGTAAAAGTTGCTGGTAATTTTTTTTTCCTCCATATTACTTCCTTGCTGTTCTCATTTTCAAGGTTATTGTCGTTTCTTAAAGGTATATGTTAAATGAATCATCTTATTTTTAATTTATTATTTTATAAATGCATTTGAAATAAAACTGTCGGTGAATTGTGAAGCGCACAGATCTGATAGGACTGGTTCCGGTGGATAGAGGCTTCTTCTCCATGCTGAGAGGCAGGAAGAGAAAGGAGAAGAACAAGAACATAAATTCATAACAATAAAAACGTTCTGAGAGTCATGAATGTATGAGTTAATAATTTGATCTGATGATTAGATTTTTTTACGATTTAGAGCAGGGATGCCCAACGCAAGGACCCGTGTGGCACGCCGGGGGCTCAGAATTGGCAAGCAGTTGGCCAGTAGGACTTTAGATTTTTTATTCTGCATTTTATTATTTTGCAATATTGTATATTTTCTAAAAGGCTGAAATAACTTCGAATCAGTGGAAATTAACGATTAGCAAGGATGGTTACTCACATGGTTACTTCTAACATACATTTTTTTTTTTAATGCCTAAACAATTTTTATTAACTTTTTCATTATGCAATTATATTCTGAAAACATACGAAATGGGAAAATGTATTTGAAAAAGAGTGGCCTTAAATAGAAATGATTATTGAGAAGGTGACAAGGGTATTAAAAAGGTAAGAGAAGTGTATATTGTCGAGGGGGAGAGGAGGAGGGGTACAGTTGTGGGACTATGAAATAACTTTTAAAATAACTAACGAAAATTACGTGAGTTAATTACGGAAATTACTCCATAGAACGAAAAAAAAACTATTGAAATGGTTATAAATAAAGACCGGATTTTGATGCTAATGCATTTTTTAAAAATTTATTATTAGCATTAGTCTTTCAACCAAAATGTTGGAGCATCCTTTCAAATCAATACATTTGGCGTAGATATACTAAATTTTATTCTGGGTAATTTTGCATATTTGGCCAAAATATTTGTTAAGATGATATTTTTCTCCAATTAAAATATAAAATAAGAGATTCTTCCAGGAAAAACACTATCGTCACTTCCAGTAATAACCAGATGAGGTGGGAGAGCCTGGCTATAATCGGCAATATTCTACGCTGATAATTACAAGGAATTCATTAAAGTTGTTAATGAAATTAAAATTATGGACGAAGCACAAAGCATTCAAAAGATTGTAGCCATTATTGAGGAAAGCAACGCAGTGAATGATTTAGCTTTTATAAAAACTCATTTGAGCTTTTTAATAAATTCATATTATTAAGACTTTAGAAAATAGACGTTTTTAGTTGAATGAGAGTTGTGAAGTTATCGACGAATTACAGAAGATGGTATTCCTCAACAATTTGGGCCTCTTAAAGGATAAAGTGAGAGAATATTCTTACGAAAAATGTGGGCATGGTAACTTTAAGGAACATAAGTAAATTTCTTAATCCAGAGATCCAGCTATAATTTTCTAAATTTAAATATGCATCAATAGCTTCAGTGAATGTAGAAGGATCATTTTCTGAATGCAGATATCTTTTAAATCATCTGGTAAATGAAAGGAGATAGGTATAATTTCTCACTGAAGAATATTTTGAAAAATATTTAATTGTTAGTTATAATTACGAATTTGACAAAACATTTCATTTTACAATTATTTAATTTGTTAAAAACTATTTAGTTATAAAAAAAGTCTGCGTAAAAAATTGGGAATAAAATTAGTTCTTCAATTTACCTATGTCTTTTTCTTCATGTTATAAACAATAAATGTAATCCTCTAATAAAGTAATAATTATTGCCTTTTGTTGATTTGGTTCCATGATTTTGAAATTTATCATGCATATTACTGCAAGTTTTTACAAAACTTTTTCTGCAAGAACCTGCAAAATTGCATATTACTTCATTTTTTCCTGCATATTATATGGCATATTTTAACATGTTTTGTGCATATAAATCCACTCTTTATTCCTAATAATATTTTTTACTTTTACTTTTACTCTCCGATATTTAAGTCATACTAAAATAATTTTTTTTAACTATCCTCATCAGACACACACCAAAAACCTCCTTAACGTAAAAAAAAAAAAAAAAAAAAAAGAGATTCAAAAATATATCCAAATCTAGGGGAATTAACCCTAACCTGACAACACGGCTCAGCCTTAGTAACGCCTACCTACGGAGCGCAAAGGCAAACCCATCTCGCCATGTATTTCTTTTGACATAAATTCTCTCTGCTTCAGGAACAGACTATAGTAATTATTTTTTTTTAGTGTTATATTAATTAAATATAATTTTTTTTTTTTTGGATCATTTGTTATCGATCTAATTAATCCCTGATATGGAGTCCAACACACAAGAAGCAATGACTGAGTGTTAATCATTGGAAGTAGTTGGTGAAGTTTGTGCCGAGTTGGTACTGTGTGTGTTTGTTGTAAGGATTACAGAGTTGTGAACTGCTGTCAGCTCTCGATGCGGTCTCAGCCCCTACAGCTCCCCAGCTTTGTTCAAGTAATTATCTTTCTTGTCATAACTGAACATTCCCTTTATTTGGCAAATTATAAATAATAATTTTGTCATAATTTTAATAAATATTAAAATTAGCTTTGTCTTAGTGCTGTAAGGGAGTCATTCTAATAAAGACTGCTATGTGCTTTCGAAATCTGGTAAAAAAAATTGAACCTCATCAAAACTATCCTTCGGCCCTATATTATACCAGTGTCAAGGAATGCATAATCTGAGTTGGCTTGCAAATTTTACAATTTTACTTAATTGCAGGTGCTTTTTTTATGAAAAAAAAAATTATGTCAAGAGAGTTTTTTGTTTTTTTTTTGCTTTGTTGCCTAGTAGGACTAGTTAAGGTTGTGAGATGGACCACTAATAATTAAAATATTCCTTTTTGATTTAAAACTATGGTGAAAGTTTTCGTAATGCATTTCGGACAGAATTTAACTCGCGTGAACATTTCACAAGAAATGTATTAATTTTTAAGTTAATAAATAAAAACAGACCAATTGCATACCAATTGGCCTATGACTTACACTGTGAAATGTTAAAACACGATAACATTTAAAGTTATATTAAATAACAGTAATTTAAAAAAAAAAATGAATAAAATTATTATTATCTAATAGCGATAAGTAACCTGTAACCTCTAAAAACGAATGTTTCCTATAGTTGTTTTCCCACTTGTATTTGTACTTTTTTTATAAAATAGGCTCTTGATTGATCATTTTATACCACTGAAGTATCACAGAAACATTTATTAAATTTTTTTTAAAAACGTTTTTAAACATTGAATAGCTCTGATTGTACTCTTCTTTGAGATGAACTGAATGCTGATTGAGGGGTTGAAAATAAGAGATGAAAAATGTCGAGCTTTTAGAAAAGTGACAGTTTATTCCAGAATAATCCAATCGCCAAATTGGTATTACATCTATTACCTTCTAATACTATGTTTTATCGGAAATAAGTCATTTTATATTTAAATTTTAAATTTAATTTTATATTTAGCACTCAATTCATGAACATATCCCTTGCTTCTTGGTGAAATTCTTGTCCATAGGTTTCGTTGGTATCGTTTGGGTACAAACCTCTATCCTTGTATTGAGAATATCGCTACGTCTCTATGTGTCTATATTTATCAGAGGTCTTTCTTTATTCACTGAAACAATTAATTAAAAACCCACCAAAATCGGAGCCCGGAAGTCAATTTTGGGGTTGTGATATGGCCAACATGATGGAGGTTCTCAACTATCGCGAGCGAACCCGTTGATTTGACCTCTCATTTCATCTATTTTCGACCAGCCAACAGAGTAAAGTTAATTAGAGGATTTTGTGGTCCGGAGGCATTTCATTAACACAAACACGAGAATGAGAAGAGTTTTTTTTTTTTGTTTCTTTTAATTAGAAACCTGGCAGATAATGAAGTACATTTGGTAACCCTTTTGAACCATCGGTATGGCCTTTAAAAATTTGGTTCAGGGTGTGAGAAATAGTTATATATTATTTATCTTAGAGGCAATTTATGAATGGCATAAAAAAAAAAAGAGAAACAAATATTACAATCATTTTAATATTAAAAAAAAAATAAGAATATTTTTCGCCTGAAAATAACTGTTAATAAAGCACTGTTTGGTTCTCGAAAATTTTCAGTTAAAGGTATTTTTTTTATTTGTTATTTTTTTTTATTATGTTGGGCAAAGCAAATTAAACTTAGAGGTAAACTTAGTTCTTAAAGTCAAAATATTTCCGTGCTTTATTTTCAATAAACAAGATTTTCTCATGGAATTTAAAATAAATTCTATTATCAAAGAACTCGATTTATCTATAGTTGATTCTAGTATAAATTAGAATGTTCTTAGTTTCTTAATCGCTGTAAAAATATCATTGTTTTGATAAATTTAATGATATTAATTGATTTGAATTAAGTTTTTCATTTTTATTAAATCCGATTGGGTTTCCTAAATCTGTTATTAAATATATGCCATAATTATATCTAGAACAAATAGTGAATTATATATTATGCAGTTCGGTTACGTCCATCTCAATTTATGCATTTTTGAAGGTTTATTTAAAAATCGTCCTTTCCATGAGCCAATCATGATAGCCTCGACACCCACTTATTCCGGAAAAGCAGATTCTTGGTGACTGGATTCTTCCGTAATTTCAAGTAAATTTATTTTTCCGTCTCACCTCCCGAACTCAATATGTTGTTATTGAGGAAATTTAAATTCATGTGCAGAACTATGTATGGTCTGTAACCGTAATTTTGTCTTATCGTACTTTTTTTAAATTAATTAATTTTTTTACTAGCTGTAAAACTTTTATTAGCTTGTGGACACACATATAAGGTTTTACGAATCCTGAAAATTCGGTTTTTTCCGTAAATTACGAATCCGGATTCCAGACAAAATATATATGATCCATTATTAAAAACAAATGGAGATATTTTGTCTATACACTCTATAAACTCTATTTAGTTTTTTTTTTTTTACTAATTATGATTTTGATGATTTGTGAAATGAGGATACTCGTGTTTTCATAAAACTATGAATCATTTTACAGTAGTATCAATGAAAATATTTTTTCCTTAACTGACTTTTACTAATTATTGCCTCGTAAGATACCTTCGCCATCCTTAATGTGTCCTTTAATAATATACTGACTATTCTCTCTGAACAGGTCCGTTAGACTTTGATTCCGTCATGACTAGTGGCTTATAAAATTCTGATGAATCACTAAACGTGGATATACCCTTACATTTACTGAAAAATATGATCTGAATACCAATGTACTTTAAAAACTCGTGCAAGATCTTTATCACGTTTGGGTCCTATTGGGTTCTGTAATATAGTCTCATTCCTCTCGTATTCCATTCATTAAAAAACCTCTTAAATTAATCAAAACTTTTTATTATTCCCCTAATTATATTCATAATGACAATTATACCCCTCGTATTTTGATGTTTTACGAAATAAGGCCCATCTTATCAAATTATACCCTTAACTTCTTAAACAAATCTATTTATTTACTTTTTTTTTCAAATTATTTTTTTATTACTTTATTGACAAATATAATCTGCCACGCTAGAGACAATAGACACATAAATATCTCATTTACAATACATGTAAAATATAAATTAATAATAAAAATAATGATAAACATGAAAAAAACAAAAAAACAATATTGCTCTTTAAATAGAAACAAAAAATCATTGTCTTTGTATTTAATTAATTTATATTTGCTGTATCTTTCAGGAAATATAGTTCCAATTATACCTTTTTCAAACAATGGAAATGTCTGTAAATGCCCCTGTTATAATTTATTTAGCATAAAATCATATAAATAAACAACATGTTGTATCTAATTGCAGATGACCTCTCTTATTTTAGCATATTCACATGAGTGTTTGACCTCCACAGAGCGAAGTCAGTTGAGGGTAAAGCATTACATTATTAAATGATAGGTGTGTGGGAGTTTGCCCATGCTTGTCAGGGCTGTTGGTTCGCTTCCAAAAGTACTTCCGATTGTCCCTTTCCTTATTTATGTCTTTTGTCACTAAAATATCATCGTTGGTAGAAATCGAAATTTATCAAGATAGTTATAGGTGATGAAGTTAAACCGATTCTGAATTTTTAATATTCATTTCAAATCTACCAATGGTTTTTATGAATTTTAATGAATTAAATAAATAATGATTGAATATTTTAAGAATCAATTTTATTTTTGATTTTTACTTTCTTGTACGAAGTAAAGGAAGTATTGTAATCGCGAAAATTTTCGGTTTTCAGATTTTAACGGAAATATCCATTTTGACCATCCCTGAATCCATTTTGACTAGTTTCGTCGTGGCGTCTGTACTTACGTACGTACGCTCGTATTTTGCATAACTCAAAAACGGTTAGCCGTAGAAAGTTGAAATTTTGTATTTAGGATTGTTGTAAAATCTAGTTGTGAACCTCCCTTTTTGGTCACTGCTCAATCACCGGAAGTGGTACTTTACTTGAAGGTCATCATTGATTTTCATCAAAAATTATATTAAAATACTTTGCAAAACTTCTGAAATTTGGTATTTAGAACTTATATATTGATTTAAATACCATACTAGATTTTGGTCTAAATTGGAAAACCGGAAGAGGGACTTTATTTGAAGGTCATATTAGACTTTCATCAAAAATTATATTAAAATATAATGTAAAACATTTAAAATTTAGTAAATAGGACTTTTATGTCAATATGAATGTATTTTCTAGATTTTGGTTAAAATTGGTGAGCCGAAAAGGGTACTTAACTTGAAGGTCATAATAAACTTACATCAAAAATTATATTAAAATTGAATGGAGAAATCATATGTTTCGGTAATAAAGGTTACCAACGCGATTTTGTTTATACTCTAATTAAACATTTTTATTACTTATTTTAAGTGTTAATATTGGGCATATAATACTGGTTTTCCTCCCCATTTGTGCGATGAAGTCTGCAGCAGGAGAATAAGATATAAGTTAAGTGGGTCCTTCTGCTTAAAATTTAGAAACTGTCGATTTCTAATGCTTTATCTAGTGATATTGACAGTTTTAATGTTGTCACGGAACACGAAGAAATCTCTTGGAAACTAGTTACCTACTGAAAAAAAAAAAACGACATTTAATAACGGAATGAAACCTCCAGAAACAAGAGTATGTGTGTGTGTCAATAGATGGGTGTCCCGAAACCGAATTTCGTTTTTGAGATATTGCAATTTTCGAAAATTAGTAACCAAATTGAGAATCACTTTTTGAGCCAACGATTTATAGTTTAATAGGAGTACAAGGAAGTCATGTGTTGTCCACATCAGATATTTTATTTCTTGTCTAAATGTAGTTTAAAAAAATAATTAAGTTAATTAAAATAGGATGCTCTCGATCATAATCGTTTGAGTTGTTCCGGATGATTATCGATTAAATGAAATGGTTGATTTTATACATATAGTGGTACTGCTTTAAATTTTCCATTCTTCATGTTTATTATTGTCGAAATTTTTTACTCTATTATTTTATTTTAGGCATAACTTTCCCTGAAGTCTCAAGTTCTGCGACGTACTTAATACTGGTTTCACTAAATAATTATAGATTTACGTCTTGTTTTGTAAGTTAAGTAGCTGTTGTTGCTAGATAGATGTTATCAATTAATATGTTATCAATCAAGTTCGTGAGTAATCTACAGCATTGTTTGAATTCTAATCGTTTGTTTATATTCAGTGTAAATTGAGTCTTGAGGCATATCGGTCCTACAAAACCGCATAATAAACTATCCGATATTCAAGTTACACCGGCCATACTTCATAGCGCTAGTATTCCAGGTCGACTGTTTGGGTGTAGTACAAGATATTTAACTAAGCACTATTTTTTTTTTCTTTTTACCTTGAATTACTTAAGGATATTATTTTCTCCAGGTTATTGAAATGGTCAGGCTATTTTTATATATGCTCCTATACACGTAAATAAGGAAATTGAATTTTTTCATTTTATAAAATCATGTATTCTCCCTTTGCAATGGATGACTGAAGTGCAGTCAAAAAGTTTGTGAATTTCACTCTTCAATTATTATTTTCGCAATGTTATCATATGGAAAAGTATAATATTTTACCTACGTATGCTCACCAGAAAATTTATATCGATTCCTATGGAATGTGTTTGGATAAAAATAATCCCTGCATATCTTGAGTACTATAATCAGATTACTGAGCCGTACTTCATTCGCACTGGCATTTGCGTGCTGTAAATAAATTGAAATCGTTATTTTAAAGAAGGGAAAGATTAGCGTATCAAGTAGTTATATTATTTTCTTGACAATGTAGGTTAATTTTTATAAATTCTGCCGCTAAAACTGGCACATTCATGTTTTCTTACAAACAATAAAAATCTTACGTCAGTAAGAATTATTCTTCGCATGAAATGGATGGTTTTATATATATACATATATATATATATATATATATATATATATATATATATATATATATATATAAATACTAGTATACCCCAGCGAGAACTCTCGCATAATCCCTAATACATTAGAAGTATAAGCGATATTAGGGAAAGATATTTATTCGTGTAAACAATATAGTATTACCAAAAAGGTTTATTTAACATTCAGATTTGGTGTATCTACATAGTTTGTACTGACTATGTTGAAGTTACGATTCATACTTAATAAGTAATTAGCTTACCCCACTGGAAATCATCTCTTCAATTTAGCAGTTAGGCAATTCGATTCAGCTATACCATTTTCTACGTGTAATATTAATATTTAACAGTGCCCTTTAGGGTTGGACATGGGAAACAGTATGTAATTTCTCACTCATTAATAGTTTTTGTAAACAGACTCAAATTGATATAAAGTTGCCATGACTACGGCACGTACGCAAGATGGCACAGGGCCCGTGCGGACCTATATCGTGCGTTATCTCAAAAACGGTAAGTTTTAGGGCTTTAAAAGGCTGGACCGATATGATCCAATAGATCATATATGATTTTGATGCCCGCGTCAAAATCTTTAAAACCCAACTTATCCCGTCTCGATCCGCCGACTCTCAGTCGTCAAAGTTTTGAAACCTTCCAGTTTTTTCATCACTTTTATTTAAGCTCTTGTAAGATTTTAAGAAACAAAATCAGGATTCGTCACTTCTCTGTGAAATTCCCTTTCTTTTGATACCTCATTCGTCAAAATCCATCGCTCCTGAGAGCCGGAAAAGGGTTCTATACTACCGTAATAATATATAGTAGTGATATATATATATAATATATAATATAAAATAATCTCATATAAGGAGATTTTATTGCAGAATAAAAATATGTTTCTTACCATTTGACCCACATATGTGAATTGATCAGTTAGTTCTTAAAATTAAGATACTTTGAAATACCATCATTAAACATTTAAATTAATGTAAGAATATTATAAATAAATTATCATCACACGATGGCTTATGGCTTCCAAATAGTTATGTATCCAAGAATAAGAAATGTATTTGTTTTTTTTGTTTTTTAAGACTGACAATGATTCCAAAATACTTTTTATTTTTTCACTCTCTTCATAAATGCCCGAGATATGGGCGTATTAAACCTCTAATCGGTCGACATTTTGAAACGAATTTGCGGACGGTAATGTCGAGTTTGGTGTTAGATTTTTTGAAAAATCAGTCCAGTAGTCTCGTACGAATGAAATTTTTTTAAAAATCCGATTTTTTGTTTCTACCCGCAGAAACGTAAAATATCAAATTTTGAGGGAGTATTAATTAACAATAAATATAACAAATACAAATAATAAACCAAAATAAAGTAAAAATACAATACAAGTTAAAAATGAACAGCAAGATTAATTAACTAATCTAATATTCCATTTTTTCAATTGCAGAACTATTAAAAATGTATCAGTATATAAAGATAATATATATTATATAAACATAAATGTATCTATTTAAAATAACTATATAAAATTGATGTATGTTCTATAATTTATATTCCGTCTTATCTTATATTGTTCTTGATCTTGATCTTCTTATCTTGTTGCTTTATATTAGGTATTATCATGCTATACGAAATACTTTATATTCCTGGAAAAAGTTTTATAAAAGTTTCTAAATTTTATAAAGTTTTTTAGTTTATAAGTTTTATCATGTACGGGTAATATGTTGGTGTGTTTTAAATACTGTTTAGTATTTATACACCATTAACAACCGCTTTCTGTGAGGTATCTTGTGAGCCTAGAACTGTGTAACTTACCTATTGAAAGAACATTGAACTAAACTTAACCTTGAAAAACATTAGTGGATATTTAAATAACCAAAATTTGGAAATTCGCTTCGAGAGAGATGATTGTGTTTTTTTCTTAATAAAAAAGAGAAAAAAAATTCTCAGCATTTAGTAAATTATGTAAGTATTTTAATAAATTCTACAATGTTTACACTGCCTTTTCTTCAAGAGAGTATACTTTCTATAATTAAATATAATATTAGTAAGTTATAATTGGTCCGTAGGTATGGAAGGAGACTAATTTTAGGGACAGGTGATGCAGTTAAATTCGTAGATTAACCATCAGTCTCGAATTGTGATGCTATGTATTTAATTTTTAGCAATTAATTTCCTACAGATATTGGTTCATTTCTTAATTAAATAATATTTCGTATTTATTCTGAGAAAATTTTATGGTCGAGTACTTAAAAAAATTGATAAAGAACGAAATTGATATTGCTCATGAAAATTGACTCGGGAAGAGAATGGCAGAGTAATGAAAAAATCGTAATTTCATTTAACGAGAAGGGAAATAATTTTGAAATTCCTACTACAATAAAACTTTTCTGTCGCTTTGTATCATAAGGGTGGAATTAGGGTAGAGCACTGCTAGCACCCTAGGGTTGAGCACCCTTTTCCCTGTCCCTAATGAAATTTCTTCTTTCAGTCATCCAGTCTCTAAATTAAATTTCAAATTTTGAAGAAAAAAAAAACTATCCATTTTTTTTTTTTTAAATTAAGCTTATGTTCCATTATTTCAGTATTTCTGTAACACTCCCATTGATATTTTTAAATTTAATTTATGTTCATTGTTATTATTTATTGTTATTAGTTCATTGTTCATATTTGTGGCGAGTCTGTTTATAATAGAAAATTTATTTTCATTACGATTTGATCTTAAAATTCATAGTTAATAAGAAGGTGTTTTAACTTTTTAATTATTAACTAAACATTAACATTCCTGTGAGTATGTTGTATATTTATCTGCGCACGTCAGGCAACGAAGTATTTTACATGTATTACAATGCATTAAATTTATAATTAAATAACACCACTAATGATAATAAAAATAATCAATAAATTATAGTTTAAAAAAAATCACTAAATCAATTATTTAAGCACTTCACTACAAACGAGCTCTACATCTCATTGATTAAAGTTGTTATGCATTAAAAATCGTAATAATACAAAAACATTTTTCTTGAAGGTATTAATTAAAAATCTGTAGAATGAGCACATCTTTATCCTTTTGACGTTTCGACGTATATCTTTAACTGATTGGCAATTTTACATTCTGAAAATAATAACTATTAATCAAAATATAACTGAAAATTAAAATCATTACGTCAACATTCAACATTGATTAGTTGATGTCAATGACTTTAAAAATTAAAATTTATAAATGAGATTCTCAAAGGGGCAGCACATACCAATTTTGTGTAAATTCATAAAATATTTTAAAGACATTATACTAACCAACATTTTTTTCGTTATGCAAATTCGCGAGTTAATATGACTGCATATTGTGAGTATTGTCGTATTGTCTGACTCAAGATTCCATCGATTAATTATTATACCTAATTACAATAATGAATCATTACTATAATTCAATTGAATTGTATTAAAAATTAAAAAAAAAATAAAGGAGAAAAAATCAATAACTAATAAAACTAAACGATAATAAACCATTAGAAAACTGATAAAATAAGATGTTATGAAATACAATAACTAAAACATAGAGTTAACTTCTTATAAGCATCTATTTTCTCTTCGTGTGATGCAATATATTGGAGAGTTTTTATATCTATTGTTTATTTCAAAAATCAACTTTTTAGTTTTCTGATAAATGGATTTTTAATATGAAGGGCTTGAGGCAAGAATGTGACAAATGACTATTTTGAAGTTAATGAATATTTTGGACAAAATGGTACTTTCTTTCTCTATATAGCTCTTTATCTTTATTTAGGGTATAGGACTGTACCTAAGTATACCTAAACTTACATAATAAAGAGCTATATAGAGAAAAAAGAATAGAGTTTTGCACAAAATACTCATGAACTTCAAAATTGTTGCTTGTTATATTATTGCCCCAAGCCCTTCATATACATATATTGAAGACATGAGCGTGTAAAGGTGATATGTTAAAAACTAAATGTTTTGAGAAAACGACTGATAACTTTTTTTGTAATTTTTTTAAGACGTGATCTATTCAATCAACTGAGAAATCATGCGATTAACGCTGAGTCTTGAGTTGTTAAGATTCATAAGAAAATTAGTATATAGGTTCACTATCCGAAAATTGGTATATAGCATCTTTATCCACTCATGTCTTCATTTAATTTCGTTCTCTAATTGAAAGTATGGTGTAGGTTGCAGATTAAACATCTATCTACATTTTGATACCACCTCCACAATTTTGCCACATTTTTTGGCTTGGCTCTGTAACCGATTAATTGAATTATCGCTTTCGATATTTGTAACATATACAGTACGTTCTCCTGTAATTTTTTCTTGTAATTCACATTAAGTATACAGCAAAATAATAAACAATTTAAATAATAATAATACAAATAAATAAATTACCTATAGCCTACATAAAATATTCAAAAAGTATCTTTCTCATGAACGGTAATGAAGAAAACAAGTCCGCCAATTACGACGTGTAAAAGAACCTCGATACCTAGGGTCGTTAGTACGTCTTCCGCGAGAGCGGGCATTAAGGAAGGAGAAGGTGGTAGCTGGATAGGTAAGTATGCCACATCCGGCTGCTCCAGTGGAACACTGACCCGTCCTTTCCGGTTTTACACCACAGCCTCCGGGATTCACGGCCTCCCATACCCTCCTACCCCTCTCCATTTATCGCATTTTATAAAGTCCTAAGTAAAATAAAAAGCGGGAGCAGCAGAGCTCCGTCACTAAGGTCGTCTTTTCACTCGAATACAAAATTGAACATATCGGAATAGCGGAGATGGGAGAATAAAAGTTCTCAATTTGGAGGGGTTCTAGAGCTTTGCAAATCGAATCAGTGCAATAGTCTATTATTTCCTGGTAAATTACGACCATAAAAAAACTATAAAACATGTGAAACAAGTTGCAATAGCCGTATCAATGCTAATACTGGTCCGTTTTCGATGAAACTCTTTTGTTTTATATGTTATTTAAATATATTTCGAATACAACAGGTTCATAGCCCTCCAACTTAATTTAGAGCTGAGACCCTTCCCTCTTATTTAGTACATAGTCTATTAAAACAATTGGGAGGAGGTTAATTTATAAATTAAATATATCTAACTTATACACCCTTAAAACTAGAGGTGTGCCTTTAAAAATAAGATATTTTTGTCTTAGGCACATTTTAAGTAAAATAGTTTTTTTTCAACCTATTTATTGACAAATATTACAATCTGCTAGAATGTCGGGCGATAGTTATGATAATTGTGATACATTCTTACAAAAAATAAAATAAAAATTAATTTTTTAAAAATGATAACTAATAGTAAAATAGTAATATTTTGCTTAGTGGTGATAAATCAAGGAGATGATCTGGGTGGCGCTCAAGAATAAAATGAAATAGTTGTTACTACGTATTTATTAAATTCCGACGTTTCGACCAACATTGTAAGTCTACATATCAGGGCTATTCAAACATTTGACAATTAGACAAAGGCTGACCAGTCTCTTCCTGCTTATCAAAGTTGAATTGCCCTGATGAAACCCTACGGTATGGGTCGGAACGTCGGTATTTAATAAATAGTTACAACTATATAAGCATTGTAAAAGAAATTCATAATAATTTTACTGCACTATATTATTGATATTGTGATGAGCCGACCGGCCATTTTATTTTCCGATATGATTCAGCGCAGTTCGTGGCGCACGGAAAAGCTTTTAAGTTTGCATGATCTAGCGCTGCCGTAAACAATAGCGATCCAGTCCTAGATAATTACTTATACATGATAACTACATAAAACCTCCGGCACCTGGTGACGATTCCTTATCTCCTGAAACCTTTCGTGATGTGGCATGACCAGAACGCTACCTGAATCATTTATGGAATCTGATATCGGTGCTAATCGACTGAGCTTCCATGGTGAGCAATACCCACTGTTTTGTCCATTGAAATACAACCTTCATTCATTTATTTTTTATTTTTGTTATACTTTGGTTATTTCAATCGGTGCCGGTTGCTGGGTCAAGAGGTCTAGTTCTGGACCAGGCTTATCCTAAGCTATTCGCCAGTCGCGTGATAAACTGGGATCGGGTTAGCTCAAGTGTTGAATTAACTCAAAACTGTATAATCCCGTGGTTAAAAATGAATCGACAATCAATTTTAATCTCGAAATGTTTAGTCCTCATACAGATTTGGTTAGGTTAAATTCATTAAATCGATATATGAATGTATTTAACTAACTTTTTATTTTTTATTAAATACTACAAATATATTTTGTTCACATATAAAATTCGTATATGTTTCTATTTTTAGATCAACCTGACCTATCATTCAGTCTCGGAAAAGAGTTAATACATGAATAAACTTTACTCTGAACTTCACCGCTCCATGGCTAAAAGGGAAACTAACTCGCAGTTAATTTTTTTAAACTAGTAGGATAGGTTAGGCTATAACTAAGACAATATCTGACCTTGATTCAGTAATCGACCGTTAATGCGATAAAAGTTTAACTTACTAGGTACTTGTTATATATGAAGGTACTAAAAAAAATCCCATAAAACGATATTTTCATTACTCCATTTTTAAACAGCTCCTATTAGATTCTTTTCTGGAAGTTGGGTCAGTATTCAGACTGGATGCCTCTTTAATAATGTTTTTAAACATATTCCAAATGAGTCAATCAGAGAAAAGAAATAACAGTGAGATCTAAAACAAAAACAATGGGAGAAAAAAAACCCGGTAGGAAAACGGATCATCAATTGAAAAAAGAAAAAATATGTGCCTGCCTGCAACATAATTACAGATTATAGACAATTATAAGATTTTTTTAAGTGACAATTTGAATGCTTTCAACTTTTTGATATTTATTTTGAATCGATGATAATTTTAATATTGGTTTAAAATATTAAGGTTTAATAAAGTATAAATTAAATTTAGAAAATAGAAGATAATTTCAAGAAATGTGTTACACATTTTCATTTTTTTTTAATTTATTTTATTTTTTTTTAGGTAAGTTCTTACTATCCAGGATACCTTTTATTGGTTTGTCAAGAGCTGTGAGTAGTTATTTTTATTTATTTATAATGTACTGGTTATTTTTATCGTTATATTCCTTGATTTATTAACAAGTGTATGCCTTTTGGTATTTTTAATTTTATTTTGTATACTTGTGGTAGTAATATTTTTATTACATATTTATTAGTAATGAATAATAGATTTATAAGTGGGCTCAATTTTTAATTACTTATAACACTCAGTAATTAAAAACGTTTTTTGAGAATGGTCCCTCAGTCCCAAAGACATTACAATCATTACAAATCATTTGATTGTTCTAAAAAGGAAGAATTTTAATATTAAATCATTTTCATAGTTGAATTTTTAAAAATTTAAATATTGGAGATCCTAAGAAAGTAAGACATTGACAAAAAAATTGAAGTATTTGTTTATAATGTAAAGTACGATATTCGTACTTTATCGAATGATAAAATAAATACCTAATACTGACTGAACGAATAGATATAACACATCTCAAGTCAATAGACCGAACCATTCTGAATAATATGGGAGGTTAAATTCAGACAGCTCAGCTGATCAGTAATCAAGGAACTATTGAAATTAAAAATTGAAATTTCAATTTTTATAACAAAAATATAATTTTGATAGTATATACTTTTATAAAAAATGTAATTAAATGAAAAAAAAAAAAGAACAATATCGCAGTCATGTAATTTATATATATATATATCGATATTAATTTAGAAAACGGAAAGAATTAAATTTATAGGATATTCCAGGAATGCTTAAAATTTCAATTAAAAAAACATTGTATTCCTTCAATAATTTGTTTAGATTATGTGAGATGTGCACAGGTACATAGCTTCAAATATCATTATTTTTTAAAGCATTTCTTTCTATTTCACAAAAAAAAAATGTTGTTTTTAAAAACTTAATAACAATAAAAATAGTTACTATTAAAAAGGTTTGTTGTATGTATCTTAAATATTGGTAAAATTATTTTTTTTTTAAGTGGTTATGCCCTTAATTTTTTTGATGTTCACCATAGTAGTAGTCGTTTCATAGTAGTCTAAGGCTATTTTTTTATTTATGTTACATTACTATCGTGTTGAATTTGTTAAAGATTTTTCGATTAATGGTATAGAAATTGGTATTCAATTTTTGTTAGATGTTAACTGTATTTTGTTTTTTTGTCACATTAAAGAAAAAAAAAGTGATTGTGGTATATGCACAATACTATATGTACTGATAACATATTAATATATAAAATATGTAATAAAAAAAAGAAAAATTAATTTATAGTTAAAATAAAACTTTCTAATTATGGAGTATGCAGCAATTATTGGTATTTTAGCATTCTGTGCTTACTATAATGTAAAAAAAAAAGTATATATATGGTAAAAAGCTGACTGTATTAAGTATCAAAGGATTATGGATATCAGGAAATTAGTCAGTGACGAAAAACAAAAACTTTAGTTCTTAATTTATGAGTTATGGCGAGGTTTCTGCGCAAATATTAGGGCGCAGAGTATGATACAGAATACCTCTATTAAAGGAACTAAACATCGGTTTGTATAATAAAAAAAACATTAAACATTTGTTTTCCACTTTGAGTTATTTTATGAAAATCTATAATCGATATAATTTAAAAAGAGCTGCACTCCTTTGATTATACCCTGCCCAATCCTTCCCAATACCTCTCTCAGAACAAATCGCGGCAGGCTCCCATTCCCGATACTCTAATCCCCCCTCGGAGACTCCTCTATCTGTTTCCTGTCGGGAGCAGGGCGGCGATTTAGGCTCCAGTGTTTTGTAGCCTAATGGCTCTGGAATTGGCCTTTTAGTATGTGTCTCCATTAATCTCTGGTAAAACCTCTGCAGCCTTTATTTGTTGTTATTTGATTGGCCGAGAGGAGGGGACAGAGATCAATGCCGGCCAATAATTAACGAGCTTCCATCGGAGGGGTAGGTCGCTCTCCTCAGCCAACTTTCTTGACAAATATCCAAGGAGGGCAGCCTTCCTTTCTTAGTTATAAAATAGTGCCAACTTCTTCTAGGTCGTATTAGTGTGTTAATTGTAAGTTATCTCTTTCTTCTTTAGAATTTTTATAGTCTATTTTTCGCTATTTATGATTTATAACTTCGGATAGGAAGATTTTATTTTCTTCGCAGAACATGATAACTGTAGAAGAATGAGAATTTAGTTAGACTGTCCTTCAGTATTTTATTTTTATTTAAATATTTGTTTCTAATATCGTTTCATTTTTAACAAATCTTGATTTTTTCATGCCTTTGGTAATAACAATATATTTAAAACTTTCGATCAAATAGCGTTAGCAGCATAGTTCCGTCAATAAGGTCGTATTTTCACTAACATTCGAAATTGAAAATATCAAAATGGCGGAGGTAGGAGAAAAAAGTGGAGACGCCTAATTTTATAACCTAAACTGCCGGACAAAAGTATTACATCACTTGTGTTTCTATCTCTAAAATCATTCTAGATCAATTCCCTCAGTAACATTCATGTTTTTCATTGGATGATCAATTTATCTTTCAATTTGTAGTGTATTTAAAAAAAAAAAATCAATCATAATGAATATTTTTTAATGAAAAAAAAAACACTTTAAAAAAATACATAATTAACTGAAAGATAAATTAATCACCCAGTGAAAAAGATGAAGTATACTTCGGGAATCGATCTTTCCTGAGGTATTAACTCTTGTTTACATTGATTAACGGTTCATCATACCTAACTTATCTGTAAACAAATAAAAGTTAATCTGTATTGGACTTTGGCATGATGTTAGAGATAGAAACACATGTCCGTCAGTTTATTTTCAAACCTCTAACTCAATTGGATGGGTTTTAGAGATGCGAAAAACCTTAAATCAATGAAAAAAAAAAACTAGTAAATATACTGAAATGTATTCCCACTTTCATGGTATTGTTCTGGTTAGAAAACAACCATCGAAACCGAATTTCACCTCATTTAATTCAAAAGGAGCAGCTGAAAGGGCCAAAATGTAGCGGGATATGGATATCAGACATCTCCGAAACCCCCGTAATCGTAGTGTACTGTATAGAGTTCAGCAATATTAGTTTTCCAGACAGAACCGTAGATAAAACTACCATAATCCATCTTGGAGCAGAACAAAACTTGATATATCTTCAGCATGGTATTTCGGTCTGTCCCCCAGTTGGTTCCGCTAAGGACTTTCAGCAGCTTGAGCATTTCATAGCATTTTTTTTTAAAATGATTACAAGTGCTGTTCCCAAGTTAGTCGCCTATCGAACATTAATCCTAAGAACTTACTGCTACTAACGTAGGGTAGAGCAACGTTGTTTAATAGAACCTCTGGTGGTTGAGGTATAGTTCTTCTTCTGCTAAAATGGACGCAATTTGTTTTTTCAGCAGAGAACTGTAGTCCTGTGGTTTGTGAAGACTGGCTGATGCGATTTAATGCTGCTTGCAATTTTTGCTTTGTGGATAGAATGTCATTCGATCGGCATAGTATAGCGAAGTCATCCACAAACAGCATCGCTTTTACGCCGCGTGGTAGGTTTCTCCCCAGGTCACTGATAGCAAGTGTTGTTCTCAGCACACAACCCTGCGACACTCCACTTCTTTATTCCCACTCACGGGTATTGCGCTTCCCATTCGAACCCTAAAATTACGGTGGGATAAAAACTTTTGGATGAATATCTTTAGGTTTCTTCTGAATCCTTTTTATGCCAATTTCCTGAGGATGAGGGTTGCATCGGTTTTGTCGAGAGCCTTGTGCATGTCAAAGAAAACACCTACCGCTTCCTCTTCCTGAACAAAAACGTATTGCAGTTCGGCCTCCTTCTAAACTTGGTGATCAATTGTGGATCTGTCCTTCCGAAAACCGCATTGAAAATATTGACGGAGTTTTTTCCTCTCCAAAACCCATTCAAGTCTTTTATTCACCACCTGTTACATGATTTTACATAGGAAACTGATTAAGAAAATAGGTCGATCTGATTTCATTTGTCTTGACCATATTTCAAGATTGGGACAACCTCTGATTGAAGCCATCTGCTTTGTAATTCACCACACTGCCAAATCCGATCATACAGGTCCAAGAGCCAGATTAATGTGTATTTTGGCAAGTGCTTTGCCATCGCGTAGTGGATATTATCTGGGCCAGGAAAGGAGCCTTCAAAGCTCTTGAGTATTTTATTCAAAGGATGGGTCATCACTTGTAAAAATAAGGTTCCCAGTGTGTCCTATGGCCCAGTTCTTTGCTTATGTCTGAAAAAGATTGAGAGCAAATATATCCTATTCTGTCGGTTCATCACACAACTTACCAGTCGATAACAGTGTTTATCGAGTGTTAGAATTTATTTCTTTGATTTTTTAAAATTTTATTCCAGACAATGTTCTCCGGCGTAGATAAATTTATAGAGGCCGCAAAATATGCTATTTTTTTACTGTTATAGAGGGTTCTTCTGCAAATAGATCTTGCACTAAGTGATAGCTATAACCCTTCTCGATATTTATTGGGCTCTTAAGCGCTGGCCTCAAGGTCACAGACGTACCATCCATTCTAATGAGGCAATCCATGTTTACGATTATTGACATACACCGTTAATCAGGTGGCCTTTGACATTACGATGGATTGCTAACATGCGCATTAGATTGATGTCTGCCATAGTCGCTTTGATCTGTCTGCAAGACAATGATGTATCATCATAATTTTGATATGATGGTGCGATTGAAGTGAGAGCTGGTAATATATAAAGCGCAGAATAGACCTAAAAGTTGTTAACGAATTCTGTCATGCAATTGGACATTTGACTCTGAATAAATAATTAGCACAGGTCTAAAAATTATATTTAGTTGACATTTAAATTAAATTATAATTAGGTGAAATTTAAAGAGCTCCACTGACGATCACTCCACTCCAACCGCATCACGCCAAATGGAGCGTGGAACGACGTTGAGTGATTTTTTGGAGTGATGTGGTGTGGTTGGAATTTCATATGTTCGAAACTCCATCTTGCCATGGACCAAACCAATCACTACAATCGACTTTGATTATGGAAACCTGATGGACTTTTAGATTTGTTCACAGTTTTTGAGGCTGTACTATACTAATAATAAAAATT
Source organism: Rhaphigaster nebulosa (assembly GCA_948150685.1). Lineage (NCBI taxonomy): Eukaryota > Metazoa > Arthropoda > Insecta > Hemiptera > Pentatomidae > Rhaphigaster > Rhaphigaster nebulosa. The sequence goes on along the minus strand of OX411309.1, from coordinate 74,789,696 downwards.
CTAAGTAACTACAGTATAATTAAAATTGACGATATCGAGCGCACGAAAATATTAATACGAATAACTTACAAATTTGTCTATTTGTTACTATTAATTATATTTCAAAAATAATTTATCAGTTAAAATTTCCACTATTATATAATATATATATATATATATATATATATATATATATATATATATATATATATATATATATATACACATGGTTAAGATTAAATTATTTAATGTTCTTGCTTTTCTGCCCTCATAAGCTAAAATACCCTAAAAGATCTTTTTATGACATTAGAAAGCCCTAAAATCAATGAAGTGGATCTAACCATTGGACTTAGGGCTTTCTAATGTCATATAGTTGTTACAAAAAGATGTAGTTTTTAGTGCAATTCGGTTGCAGCACAACGATGTATTAAAAAAATTATTTGGAGTTAGGGTCTTTTAGCTTATGATAGCAGAAAAACATTAAATGATTTAATCTTTACCGTAAAAAAAAATTATAAAATAAATTCCATCGCGCTGTAGTTTCATTTGGAGTGATCATTAGTGAGAGGAGATTAGGGGTGCTGTAAAAATGAAAGAAACAGCAATGCAATGTTTAAAGTGTTTCGACGTTTCGGTCCAAGTTGCAGGCCTTCACCTGGGCTAAGAATAAGGTACAATAATAATGGAAAATAGAGAATAAATATATTAGGATTGCATGGAGGAATAAAAAAATATATATATTATATATAAAAAATATAGAAATTATACAAGAAAAAAGAATTGTATTTGTATATTTAAAATCTTTAGTCTTAACTGCTTTATGTTTATGCAAATATACTATTTTATTTTTACATGTTCCCCTATGTGGTCCTTCTGTATTTATTCTTCTGTTTCTATTATTGGCGTATCTCGTGTTTCATAGCCCTGCTGAAAGCCAAATGGAAAACTTCCTATGTTTCCAGTGCCAGGAATTTCGCCTTATAACATTCTACATTCGAAGTTGATTTTATCACGTTGTTCATATCATATAAATAACATGTAATATGCATAGTTCTACTTGAAGTTTGACAATATGTAAGGTCTGTAGGACAGAGTATTCTACAACTTGAAGAGAGTGTTGAATATGAAAAATTCAAGGGAGGATAGCTGTTCAGCAGGAGCTCCCCGGAGGCCAGGAAATGAAATGTTTTATTCATAGATAAGTAAAATTTTCCCTTACGACCTGAGTAAACTGTTGCCGGTCCCTAATATTGTATTTACTGTTTTACTGCCGTACCGCCTCCAGGCATAGGGGACGATCCTTAGCCGAGGAGGATTTTTGTCCCGTTTGTCTGACAAACGTTTTATCCAAGCTTCAAAAATATCAATGAGGTTTTTATTTTGTATGTGTATTTTCAAATAACACTCTTTGAGCATTGTACTAATGCTGAAGGAATAAGGCAAACAGTTGATTTTTTTTTTCAAAATCGTACTGAAATAAAGCTAAGTTTATCCAAACCGAAGCACTCTGAATTAAGGATGTAAATATCGAGCAAATATGCATTTATACATACATACATACATACATACACACACACATATATATATATATATATATATATATATATATATATATATATATATATATATATATATATATATATATATATATATATATATATATATATATATATACCGTATAGATAGTTTTCAAATATATCGAAATAATAATATTTCGGGCCTTGATATTTTGAATTTTGAATGGAGAAGGGACAGAGAGAGGGTCTACATTAAATTGATGAATAGGGTAAAACAAATTAACAAGCTTTAGATTTGTAATAGCGACAATTAAATATTTATATATTGCGTATCACAAAAAAAAAAGGATCAATTTTGTAACATTCAACAATAAAAAAAAACAAAAAAAAAACTTATTACTAGGAAATAGAAAAAAAAAAATCAAATTGCTTAAAGATAAAAAAAAATTAAAAAAAGAAGCAGGAAAATCAATATTGAATGAATCACTAAAAACCTGAGTATGAAATTTTATAATTAAAAAGGCTTATTACTAAGAACCAGTGAAAGATGAATGAAAATCGAAATTGAACTGATAACGACTGAACTATCAAACTTATTACTAACACTTTCATTAAAATCCAAATAAATAAGAAAAAGCTTAGTACTTGCAGCTATAATTCCGATTTGCTTTTTGAGATTTCTTTACTCTGATTGATTTTTTACTGAAGTTTTCTCCCTTCACTATATTTCCATTTTTTGGCAATTTCTTGAAAAGTCATTTTTCGTAGGCCTTTTTTTCAGCTTAGTAAGTAACTCTCCTGATTTCAATTTTCTTTTTTTTTTTAATTAGGGATTGATAAATTATTTGTCACTTCTATAAAGTTGTTTTATTGAAAATAAGTTTCGAATGTTATACATTCATCCTCAGTTCTAAAAACACACAAAAAATTCAAAAATAAGCAATTCAAAATATAGTTTGGTTTTATTATACATATTAAATTAGATTAATGTAAATCAGTATTATAAAACATTTATGAATTATTAATTTAATTAAGACAAGAAATCAAATACATGTTGGTACTCACCTAGGTTTAAATGGATTATATCAAACAGAAAAGTTTGTACTGGTTTTTTTCTCGCATTGAACTAACAATGAACGAAAGGTAGGTAGCATGTTTATAGGTAACGGTTTCAGGGTCGGGGTTTTCCAGTAATGCCGGTGAGTAATTGTTTTTTCTGTTATAGATGGAAATAAATTTAAGATTGGACTATTGGAGATATTTATTTGGCCATTTAAGCAATAATCTGGATTTGATTTGAAGGATTTTATTATTTCAAGTTTATTATCCAAACGGATTCCGAGCGATGGATCATAACTGTTTTTGGCTGACTTCCACGCGATATGCCAAAACACAGCAGTTTTTCTTTTATCAGGTGATTTTTGGGCAAATTTTTAGTCAATGATTGGAGCGTTATCTTCACTCTGAATTGCCTTCGGTGATATTTTTTATGGATTGTAGTTGTAGAGGTTCTAAAAATACAAATATAAAATAAAAGAAAACTACCAAACGAGGGCCATCATTCATGACTAACAATATTTTAGATTGGTTTTCAAAATCCAATAAAAGTCAGAAACTCTCGGAAAGGGTGACATTTATGGCAGCAGTATTAACACCAACCCTGTTATTATTTTAACTGCTAAGATCTGCTACGTATAATAGACTGAGCAGGGAATGTAAAGGTGCTTTAGTAAGTATCAAGTTACTGCTCAAGAACTACTTTCACTATACTGCTTTGTTATAATCCTTATAAATAGTGAATTTTGCCGCACTAAGAACGTCTGTTTAATAGTCATTGTTAAAATTTACAATGGGAATAGGTAACACCCATCGTTTCCAAACAGAGACAAGACCATTTCCATAACCAGCACCTAGTCAAGTTTCATTGACGTTTAAATGCCCCTCATTTTAGAACGAACGATTACAATTAATACCCCATGAAAGTAGATGTAACGATTTACTAACTAGCCATCTGTTAAATTGAAAGTGTTTCTGAAGAGAACTTACAACTTATCTAGCCTTGGATATTCCAATAAAAATATAATCCTTTAAGGTGGGACGAATATTTTGTCATTTTGTGTATTGATAGTTGACCACCGTATGTTAAGTCAGGGAGGAGATGGCCCGGATGACGGTCAAGAATATGATAAAATAGTTGAAACTATTTATTTAATGTCGAAGTTTCGACCCATATTGTAAGTCTTCATCAAAGCTCTACAGGTTAGGAAGGATAAGATAAGACCAACTTCAGTCTTATCCTATCTTTCATAGTTTGTAGAACACTGATGAAGACCCACAATGTAGGTCGAAACGTCGGCATTAATTAAATAGTTTCAACTATTTTTTTCTTATTCTTGACCGCCACTCAGACCATTTCCTTCCTAATTTTGTATTCAATTTTCGTTTATTGATTATTCTCATTTAGCGTTATTTCAGATATATAATCGTTATCCAGATGATTATTTTTTTATTCGTTTAATAATTTTTTTTAATTTTTAGTAATTTTTCAATGGTCGATATAATTACATATTTGTAAATTTATTACCCTCATATAATTTTTAAATACTTAATTAATTACGTAGTGCAAGATTTAATTAAAATAAATAATAGTCATTCTTTTTATTCACTATTATTCTTTTTTTATTCCAATTAACGGCAATTTTATTGCGTTTGAAAATTCTTTAGTGACTAAAAATAAAGAATTTAGAAAAAATACTAATTAAAATTTGTTATTCCTTATTATGTAATTTGTTAATAAATTATGTAAATAAAGCCGTGTGTGTGGGTGTGTGTTTGTGATTAAAAAACTCATAAAATGTATGAGAATGCTTATAGGTAAATACTTTTTCTTTTAAACAAGGTGTAAATGTTCACATTGAACACTATTATCTATTACCCGTGAACAGTGGCGTATGTACGGGAGGTGATGAGGGGAATTATTCCTCCTTCTCTCCCCCTGAAATGTACGAAAAAAATATAATTTTCATACCCACCAACATAAGAATTTTATTTTGACTAATATTTTTGATCCGATTTTCTTGAGGTAATGAGTGCCAGGTTGTTGGAAAGATTGGTTTTGGTTATTCATGTAATATGCAAGCATGCCCAATTCAGTGAAAAAAAAAAATATTTTTTTCTAGTTAGATAAGGTAATGAAAAAAAATATTCGTGACAATTTTTTCAAACTTACATTTTCTGTGTATATCTCTTTGAAATGGTACCCACCTTTGGTATTTTACTCTTAATCTAAATAGAATGAGATGCATAAATCTTATGTCACTCAATATAAGATTTTTTATTTTACTTTTGAAACTTCCATAAAGATTATGGATGTATTATTTGGCTTCCTTTTGATGGTATGATGACTTTCATGAAGTAATTAGCGCTGGCTTGTTGGAAGCAGTGGTTTTGTTTTTTCTGGTCTAATGATGTCTAATGCAATTAAAAATATAAATATTTTTATTGTTAAATAAAGTAATGTACAACATATATTCGTGACAATTTTTTCAAACTTTCCATTTTCTATGTAAACCTCTTCGAAATGGTACCCACGTTTGGACTTATACTCTTAATCTCAATAAAATGATGAGCAATAAATGGCCGCATATTGTAGAACAGCCGGAAGTAGATATGGTAAATAATGCGTAAAAGAAAACCGTAAATCTTGGAGTGTTGAAGTGATGTGTAAACATAAAGGAGTTTATTTAGCTCTTTATTTATTTCGCTTTGCAAGAAAAAGCAAATAAGTTGAGACAGCAGTGGTCTGGTATGTCCGATATCTGTTAAAACAAACAGATAACTTAAAAATTCCGCTATTTAAAGTTATGCGCTTCTGAATTAATCTAGTAGGAAGGAATTTGAGGTTTTCTTAGGGAACCTTTTAGCTCAGAAGATTTATTGTTGATATTATTTGCAGAACGGCCAGAGAGGGATGTTGTAGAAGTGTCCCATTGTCTTTAAAACAGATATTTTTTTTAATTACACTTAGTTGTATCTTAAATAATTTCAGGATATATTAACACAAGTGACAGTTGAATAAATTTCTAATTTATTCCGTCTAAGGAGACGCTTATATCAGAATCTTCATAACGCCACTCCTTTATCCAACTTGCTGCTCAGCTTCTGATTATTTTAATCTATTTGAAGAAAAATCTTTTGAGCTTTCGGGAATCGAACCGTTATCATTGTAGATTGTAGTCCAAATAATAACAGTGCTGTCTATTACTAATTATTTTTTGGTTTGATTATTTGTATTTATGTTTTAATATCATTTCATCCTCGTGTTCTTTGCTCGTAGTTAAATTTATTACTTGTATTAAATAATTAATTTGTTGCCATCCAAAATAGGCCGTCGGTTTTTATTTTAGTTTCCAATAATTATTTTAAAAATATCTGATGTGGGCAACACATGCCTTCCTTGTACGCCCATTAAGTTATAAATCCGTGGCTCAAAAAGTGATACTGAATTTGGTTACTAGTTTCCGACCAAGGAAGCTAAAGGAAGTAAAGAAATAATCCAAGGAAGAATAAAAAAGAGATACGAGGAAGCACAATAAATAAGTCAGGAAGCAGGATGACTAGCCGCCAGAAGAATCAGTCTCAGAAGTTCCTTACGCAATATTTCAGCTAATAATGGTCCGATTTACATGATTTTGATTTCGTTTTGTAGGGAATTTCATTAGCTTTCGTTTAAATACAATAAAAGCACCTTAATACAATAAAATGCGGAAAATTTTCGCGATTACAATACTTCCTTTACTTCGTACAAGGAAGTAATAACAAAAAAAAAATTTTACGGACGGATTTTTTTTTAATCGATATTTGGATTCTACGTATCTTGAAACTTAAAACATCCTCAAATTTTGAGGGGGGAAGAGGGTTACAAAAATTGTCTATTGAAAGTCTAATATGACCTTCAAATAAAGTACCTCTTCCGGTTTTCCAATTTAGACTATAATATATAAAGTATAAATACTAAATTGGAGAAGTTTTGCATAATATTTTAATATCTTTTTGATGGAAATCAATTATGACCTTCAAGTAAAGTACCACTTCTGGTGATTAAGCAGTGACCAAAAAGGGAGGTTCACAACTAGATTTTACAACAATCCTAAATACAAAATTTCAACTTTCTACGGCTAACCGTTTTTGAGTTATGCGAAATACGAACGAACGTACGTACAGACGCCATGACGAAACTAGTCAAAATGGATTCAGGGATGGTCAAAATGGATATTTCCGTTGAAATCTGAAAACCTAAAATTTTCGCGATTACAATACTTCCTTTACTTCGTACAAGGAAGTAAAAAGTGTCAGATCCCTATTTTTCATTACACATTTTTGTGTTGAACTACTGAACCGTTTCCGATGAAATTTAAGAGGTATGCAGTGATTTATTGGAGCACGGCCAGCTTAGTGAAGAATTTAAAGAAAATTTTTCCGAGGCAGAGATATTGACAGTCATAGATAGTTCAGTTCCGATATAAACGAATTATACATTATTTATTTTTCAATAAACTGTTTATGTTTTTATTCTTCTATCGATTTTCACCTTTTCTTCCATACTCATGGAATCCTGGTGCAGGACTAAACAAATCATAAATAACTTGCCTAGTTTACTATAAATATGGATTTTTTTTAGTTAAGTATAACTAAAAAGTGTGAAATTAACATAGTTTAAGCACCTCACGAAGCAATGGGTTTCGGTATAATTATAAATAAAAGAGTCAATTGTGGTCCCACCAAAGGATTGCATATTTTTATATTTAACATTTTAATTGATGGATTTATAAGTAGTTAAAATTATGATTAAAACCTATCACATCCTTGAAATATTTTAGGTAATTATAATTACCTAAAATTGAATTGAATATGTAATGAATGTAAACACACAAAAATCTAATTCGCTTTATTAATTTTGTTTGTCCAAAAAAAAAGAAAAAAACTTTTGACTACAAAAAAACCAACTATTCTATTACTAAAACCTTTTTGATTTCATTTTTTTTTTTAGTTTTGAATAATTAGTCTACCTTAAAATATTTACATTTTATAGTTTTATATTACATTAAAATATATTTTTTAATACAGGTGCCTCAGATATTTCATTATCGAATTTTTGTAAAATTTTCTGAGACATTATATTGTACAGCTTTGGCCATTTATACCACACATGGTATTTACTTTAAATAAATGTTGGCCACAAAGCATTTGTAACAGATAGCCGTTGGGGCACGGGGGCATACAAACGACCCTTTGACACGGGGCCGGGCGAGATAAGCCTGCAAAAAGGACGGCTGTGAAGGTAGCCTATGATTTATCACCAGGGACCTGGAGCTCGTTGATGACCATAGCCAGCATGGCCGGGGCTATTTCCCTCGGGGCAAGTTAGCTCTCTGGGCTGTGGGGTTCTCTGCCGTTCGGTCCGGTCGTTCTTAACACCACCGTGAGAGGCGAACCGTGGGGGCATCGGAAAATATTAAAAAAAAGAAAAGAAAATGGATTGCTGCTATAGTAATTTAAATTTTAAAAACTTAATATTTAAGTAGTGATAACTTCGAAGAATTTATATTTCAGGTCCTATAATTTTTTTCATAATATCCTATGTTGAGGGTGTTTTATATTAATAAATAAATAACAATAGTCATGGAGTCAATCAATTTTAAAAACTTAATATTTAAGTAGTGATAACTTCGAAGAATTTATATTTCAGGTCCTATAATTTTTTTCATAATATCCTATGTTGAGGGTGTTTTATATTAATAAATAAATAACAATAGTCATGGAGGCAATAAAAAGAAATTAAAAAAAAGTTTGCAAAAACTATTTGTTACTTCTAAGTGTATACACGACATTTTTTTTAAAGAAAGACTAAAATATGTACGTGAATTTCGCCATAGATTTAATATTTTTGCACTGTTTTTTAAAATTAATTTTAAGTTTTCCTTAAATTACTTAACAATTCATTTTGTATAAAACATACACATAATTTATTTTTATGTTTTGTTGACGAAGTAGATACCACGATAAAGTTTCGAGTTGTAATCAAGTTTTGCCATCCTCGCGTTCATGTACGACTTGTGTCCCTTGGTTTCTCCGGATGACACTCTCATGGCAGGATTATGGAAATACAGTTACTTGGGCCATGTGTAGTATTATCTAATTCCAGGGTGACGAATATATTAGTTACTCAACTCGGGTCTCTAAGTTTTAACTTAATTTACAACCTGCTCGAGCTAACTTACAGAATATTCCTACCGCTGTAATGGGATGTGGTGATGGGGCTATAGCTGAGGTAAGTTGATGCCTCGGAGTCGTCAAATCCCTTCTCTTCTCAAGTTTTATGCGGTTATTGTAAGTTTATTTATAAGAATACTATCGAAGAAGTAGTATTAAATAATCATTATCTGATATTTAAATAATGTAACAGGTAATTAATTTATTGCTTCAGTAAAATATTCCTACTGTATTTTAACAATTTTTTTTTATCTCTGTACTTACCAAAGTGCAAACATTGTTTTCTTTTTTAAAAATTAACTTGGATACTGAGTAAATTTAAACACAAGAAATAAGACGGAAGATATTTAAATTGTAAATTTCAGCTTATTAGTCCAAATATAAAATTTACCGGTTATAGAAACATAAAAAAAAAAAAAAATCATATATTATATTTTAAATGAGTCAAAATTATTGAAATTTTGTTCGAAGATATTGCATTAGATAATTGGATATGAAATTGCTGTAAAAATCGTGGTATTAGTGTTTCACTTGAACCTTAATTCACTATTTTTTCAAATAAAGCGCACTATAAATTTAAATATATTTATAACTTTAATTTCATAATACTATACAAAATAAAAATCATAATAAGAACTTCTATCCTTTAGAAAAATATCGACAATTGTACCGTGAGTGGTCCCTTAGCGATGGCAAAACATGCATGCACTGCACGCTTGTCTTAATTTGCTTATTACTTTACTTTATTACTAATTTATATACCCCACCACGTGGTGATTTAATTATCTATGTTATCAAAAAAAAAAAACTTCACTTATAACTAACCCACAAACAAAAGGTGGTTTCAGTTCAAGGAGAAAAATTAGCTTTAGAATAGCAATAAAAAAGAAATGCCGAAGGACATGTAGAGAAAAAAAAAATACTAAAAATCGAAATTTGGTCTAACAACCTTGAACCAAAAGCAGGCTTTCGATGAAACAAGGTACATTTGTAATTTTTAATTTGTCAATTAAAAATTCTTTTGTATGTTAAGGTGCATTTAGACGACCGGACCCGACCAGACCAGACCGGAGAAAACGGGTCGTGTAAACGCTCACACACTACCAGATATGGGCGTGGCTACTTACCCGTTCAAGTAGCCACGCCCATATCTGGTAGTGTTTGAGTGTTTAAACGACCCGTTTTCTCCGGTCCGGTCTGGTCTGGTCTGGTCCGGTCGTCTAAATGCACCTTAATACATATCCCGTTCATTTTTCTTTTTTTAATTTTATTAATTTGTTTATTTTAATTAATTTTTTTATATGGATATTAATAGGAGTATATACTAATAGGCCGACTAAAAATATTTTACGGGTAAATAAATCCCTCTTCCGTCATTCTTCCAACTCTGCGAGCAGGTGTGTAGTGTATTATATATTACTCGTATTTGAAAAGTATTCTAATCAAGCTGTTACCAATGAAAACCTTTTTTTTCATTCAAGCAAGTAAAGAATATAATTATGAGATTAAACATTTAAAGCAAAACGAGTATACAAAGATTCCACTCGTTTGTAAATACACCTTTCAGCTGCTCACTTCTTTTTTTAAATGTAAAATATCATTTTGTAATACTTTTTAAGGTCGGGGATGAAAATGTTTTCTTTATCCTTGAACCTAATCCTTTTATGGTTGGATATTTGTGATGGGAGTAGAGCTTTTCCAAAATAAAACATGATTTTCCCAGCCTTTTGTGCGCCCTCGTGTGTGAATTCCTTTTGATGGGCTCATGTCGTTCTGAATGGTCTTGAAGTGGAGAAAATAAAGGAAAACGTAAAAGATAGACCAAACCTCTTCCATAAACCGGGGTCGAAAGAGATTTAACCTGAAAAGAAGAAATTCCTTTTTTAGCGCCAGACAATCAATATGGTTGGGCTCTTAATGCCACCCATTGCAGATTACACTGTTTCGTTACTCTTTTAGCGCGGGTTTTTAAGATTTATTATTGTATTATTGGATAGGTGGGTAATGTCCTTCCTTTATCATACTTTAAGATACCATTAATATGTAGAATATTGTGCCAGACAATCCGTTGTTTGTCAAATTATATTTCGACAGGTGTGGATTAATAAATAAATTAATAAAAAGAGAATATATATATATATATATATATATATATATATATATATATATATATATATATATATATATATATATATATATATATATATATATATATATGACAACTTTATTAGGAATCGAACTGTTTTGGTTAAGTAATCAGGATTGTGGAATTGAGTATAATAATATCGACAAATATACACTAACAATGAGTGTCAAAAATATTCGGAATTAACTGCTGAGATTTTTATTTTTTATACGGTTTTATCTGTTTATCCAATTTTAAAAGGATGTTAAGAGGGTGGTACATACTAGCTAAAAACAAAATTCACATCAATGATAATTTTATTTTGGACGTATTTAACATAAATAAACGATATTAAAAATAGAAGTGTAAAAAGTATTCGGAAATTTTATGGTATTACATAATTTTATTTTAATAATTAATGTAGTATCAATATATCAATATTTGGTTGGTAAGACGTTTTGTTTAAGAGCACATTTAAACCTTTTAGGCATTGATTAAACTAATTTAATAATTGTCTCTTGTCCGATTTTGTTCCATTCAAGAATTAATGTAGCCTTCAGATGTTTTCATTTTTAATATCACGTCTCCTAATTTATCTTTCAAGATGGGTCCACCAATGTTCCCACAGTGCCCACAATTAAAATCGGATGATTGGGGAGGATAGGGCAATTGTACAGCAGCCAAGATAGCTGTGCGTGTTTTGGGTCATTGTCTTGATTTGTTACTAGTTGCATACTGAAGAAGAAATGTTTAGGACAAAAAAAATTATGTATAGGATTAATAAGAATATAAACTTTTAATTCAAGTAAAAATAGGATTTTATGATTTCCGAATACATTTGTCACCGAAAAATCTATTAATTAGAACCTTTAAACCTTATATTGTATAAAAACAATATAATTTTCATTTATCTGGCTAGTGATTTTACATCTTTGGAATCAAAAGAGTTGTTATTTAAATATATATATATATATATATATATATATATATATATATATATATATATATATATATATATATATATATATATATATATATATATATATATATATATATACTCGTAATGTGATAGTTGTGAAAAAATATTTATTCAGTGGAAAAAAATTAAAATTCTGAATACTTTTGACATTCATTCATTGTCAGTGCATTTCGAAGATTGTGTTAATGAATCTTTACGCTCCTAAAATATCAGAGCATTAACAATTTCGAAATCAGATAAATGGCTGTAAAGATTTTTAACCTAAAGCGGAGAATAACTGTTTTGTAATACCGCGCATAAGTTGGATAACAGTTTTGCGCATAACTTGAAGATCATCAGGAAATGCCTAACCGTTGGAGTCCATTACTCTGGCATTGTCTTGCGGCGTCAAACCCTCGACCTTTTTCTTGAAAAAAAAAAGTCATTTATGGATTCCGTTAGACCGCATCATGTCGAGTTTTTTTTTCAACTTTGCCATGAATTGTCTTGCGAACTATTTTTCTATTCTGTATTTGTTTGGTATTTGGTATAATCACAATATTTGTCTTAATTTGCTGCGGGTATATTAATAATATGAAATGGGATTGTTTAGGTAGCTAAACTATCAGGAAACGAATACATAGCAGTTTTTTTCAAACTGCATTATCCCAGCGTATAGATTAAAACGTTTGTAGTTTATGTGTTTTTTATTTTTATGTCCCGTAAAGTTTTTTGTAATACCCTTAATTGGGGTGAGTATGACCCTGACTGTTCAGCGTGAATGCTCACCACTTCATCACCTTGCATAACCGAAGGTCCAGAAAGTTACTTCTTTTCTGAGGTCCTTCATACTATAGGTGCTTTGACTTTCAGAAATTTACTTTGAATTTCAGAAAGGGTCGTTTTTAAAATAGAAAGAATAGTACTAAGCACTTATTCCAAGTAAGCCGCGTCTGGTGTGCATGTAAAACCCCATGTCATCCTTCTATCGATTTTCAATCTTAAGTATTTTACCGAGTTGGTTTGCTTTAACGTTTTGTTATTGTGATGCGTTGAAATTCTTTAATGTTTAGAAGTGTACTAACATTAGGAATATCAGTGGTGTGCCTTTGGACTTCTATATTTCTTTATTCATATATTAACGTTTCGGACAATTTTTCCATTATCGAAATTCGTTTATTAATCTTATGTTTTTTAATTACTAAATTATTTTTCTCATCTACATATAATACATTATTGGCCATAAATGGTCATCTGTCTGGTCATTTTATTGTCATATATTAATATTTGAGTTTAATTCATCCTAATTGTTATATTCTACTATTGGCCAATTTCAGATATAATTACTAAGTACAAAAAGTTTAGATGTCTGAAGGCATATAATTAATCTTCCTAATCTTAGTACATTTAAAAAAAAAATAACTTTAAGCATCCATCGAGGAAAAGACTCTAACTTATCATTTAGTTTGATTTTTCAAAGTTTAAACTACTCCTGAAATTTCAGTAGATAATATTGAAATTTTGGTGAAGCTTGCTCATGGGAGCAGTGTGAGAATGGCTATTTCTTCAGCGTAGGTTATTTTGGGAATGATTATTTCAGTGATAGCATTTTGTTTATTGATAATTTCATTACAAAAAAATCTAATAATCTTTTGAATACCAGGCGTTTTTATAGTCATTATTTTATTTATTTTTTTTCTCAAGGCGTGATATTCTCGGTCTCGGTCCGGTTCCATGCTCAACATAATGGTAGAGTTCTCTAATTACGCGCACGCACCTACGCCCAATTTGATCCCCATGCGCGCACTACTAATACTAAGGGGCTCTAGTGAAAAGGTTTTTTTTTTTTTTTTTTTTGCAGGAGTTGATAACGAAGGGCCGGTAAATACCCTAAAAGGGTATATCCCTCCCGCGGGGCGAGGCAATAGAAGGTACATGATCGAGGTTCGTTAGGAACCTTTTAATGAAGGGCCTGTATAGAACGGCACAAAGGTGCAGGGAATCGAAAGGGTGAAAAAGTGGTTCCTTTCTACCGTGCCATATTGTACTGCTGGCGTGTGCATTTTTTTTTCTTATGGTTCTAATTACTTATCAGCTTTTTAGCTTTATCTATAACAGTTCCAGGTGAGATTAGTTCGTAATGTTGCAGGTTACGTAATGTCATATTTGAGTCTTAAAATGCGACAAATATTATTTGAAGAATTATTTACTTTGATACAGCTCCACATAGGAATATTTGAAGCTTGAACCCTTACAAAAATCCAAATCTTGGAGTGAAAAAACACCATCAAACCCATCGTTCTTCAAGCTTGCTTGACATCCTATCTTCATCCATCTGAATTCTTTCAGGATGTTATATAATTTTCGCCGATGGTTTCAATGCAATGGAGGCTAGGAGAAAATACAAAAAAATAATACCACGTAATAATAATTATGTTTTTCACTTATAATATTTGAAGGAAAGAAAAATGAAAATAGCGGAAGAAGGCGGGAATTAATATAGTTAATATTGGCCAAATTTTATGTTCATAATCAACAATTTACTCGAGAATACCCGACACACAAACAAAAATACGATAACTAAAATACTAGTTTTCCTCCCCATTTGTGAGATCAACAAGTCTTCATCATGAGAATAAGTTATTAGTTAAGTGGGTTTTTCCGCTTAAAATGTCGAAACTGTCCATTTCTAATGCTTTATCCAGTGATATTGACAGTTTTATTGTTGTCATGGAACATGAAGAAATATCTTGGAAACTAGTTACCTACTGAAGGAAAACGATATATAATAACGGAATGAGACCTCCAGTGACAAGAGTGTGTTTGTGTGTGTGTGTGTGTGTGTGTGTGTGTGTGTGTGCCAATAGATGGGTGATGGGACGCCGATTGTCGTTTGTACTGCAATCTTCGGAAACTAGTAACCAAATGCAATATCACTTTTTGAGCCACGGATTTATAATTTAATAGGCGTACAAGGAAGTCATGTGTTGCCCAAATCAGATATTTTTTCTTAGTATGATTTTGACATTCTTTATATTATTAATAGACTTTTTTTTTTTTATGGAATTCAGCTCAGTAGTTTTGGAATAAAATAAAGTTTTGAAAAGAGTTTTACTAAAGAACGCTCTTTTTGTAGCATATTATTTTTAATATGTACTACAAGCAATATAAATGGTACAGTATTTAATATAGCTTTATGGGATGCTCGATTTTGAATCTAACTCTGATTTAAAAAAAGATTTCTGTGAGTTATTAAAAAGATTTTATAACACGATCAATATTTAACTATGCTAAAAAATAAAATGTCTCTCTTTAAACATTTTTTCTGAAATCAGTTTCTACAATTAATAATAATATTTTTACAACCTTTTTTTTCTTTATAGAAACTTACTTTTTGTTTAAATATTCCGGTTTTATTACAATTTACTATTTTTATTAGTATATTTATACTAGTACAGAAGTTTTGGGAAAAAAACTTTTAAAAATATTGAGAAAAAAAAATTTACCGTAGAAAAAAAGAGTTATCAGAAAGACTTAGGCGTACCTACCATATTTCATATCGATTTAAAGGTTTGACCTCCACGTTGAATTTGGCACTTCGTTTGCGCTGAGAGTTCAGAGAAACAATGGTTGCTCACTCGCACAAAATTAATATAAACCAAAAAGTACTATTTCTCAGTTCATCTCAATAGAAAATATTTGCTGTTTAACCATCCTTCGTACTCGGTTGTTATCACTGATTGTGAGTACGGTTCGAGTGGGTACTCAATTGTGTACTCACTGATGGTGAGTACGATTGTGAGTTACCCGAGGGCGGTTCTTCGCTTTTTAATATTTTTTATTAAATAGAATATTGATGTTTTGTTGTAAATACTAATAAATAATTGATTAATTATGGCATTACTAATACTTTAGAAAAATCATTTTTACTTGTGGTTTAACCGGAGAACCTACTGATTAACTATGTTTGGTGCCCGTTCCACTGAGACATCGAGACACCAACTGGATCTTCCGACCCAGGAACATATATAGCTTTCCATGTGAGATGCATTCTGACCGACTGAGTTCTGCACGAAACGCAAAGTAAAATTACACGATTCTAAGGCTTCAATATCTTGAAGCTCGTATGAATTGTAGCTACTCCCTGATAAGTTAAGTGGCCGGCTGTGGCAGGCCTAAGGAGGTTGTAACTATCAAACAATAAACCCCCATTTGATTTTGGCCCTAATAATATGATTTATTATTTTAAATAAAATAAAATTTTAGTACTTCCGCCAGTTTGTCTCAAGATTGCGAATAAACTTTTTTAAGATTCTAAATAACAGGAAAATCAAGTTCGGACTAAATTGTTTTAGCCGTTTTTCCATAAAAAGGGGACAAAACATACACAGTCAGTGTCAATAGTATTCGTGCATCTGTTTAAAAACAAATAAAATGATGAAGATTACCATCATTTTCACTGTTAAACATAGGTAAGCCACTCATGGCCAGGTATTGTTATAATGCTACCGGTGTGAGATCACTTGAAGTTAT
Organism: Rhaphigaster nebulosa; assembly: GCA_948150685.1. Classification (NCBI taxonomy): domain Eukaryota; kingdom Metazoa; phylum Arthropoda; class Insecta; order Hemiptera; family Pentatomidae; genus Rhaphigaster; species Rhaphigaster nebulosa. The sequence goes on along the minus strand of OX411309.1, from coordinate 74,773,312 downwards.
AGACGGTAAAATGGATCATATAAAATATATTAGCACTATAAAAATAAATTTCACAATTAGTGGAGAAAAATTTGGAAAAAGGGAAATGACAACTTGAAGGATTAAGATATGGATCATCTACAACGTGACGGAACGGATGGTAATCCTTCCCCTTCTCCTCAGTCACCGGATATTAATCCTATAGAGCATCTGTGGAAATATCTGAAGAATGAAGTCAGAAAACAAAATGTTTTAATTTCTATGATTTAGAGGAGTTTTATTACCGAGGATTGGAACCAAATTCCTGCGTCATTTACGAAAAAAAAAATAGTTTGCCACAGCGCCCTTTAATGTATATTAAATGCCAAAGGTAGCTCCACTAAATATTTATAAAAGTTTTACTATAAATTTAATATAGTAAATATAATATAAAAATAATAAATTATACGAATACGCACTCCATTGAATGATTTTTTTTTAAAAATGTATTAATACTCCAATGCTTTACGGTTTATATTATAAAAAATATATTTTTTTATTAAAGTGCTTATGTTTACATTAACACTAATCATACCAAGACTTAATATATACCTATTTCTACCATAGCGGGTCAAATGTTTCATGCTTGAATGTATGAAATATGGATGTTAGGAAGGAAATAAAAATATAAAGTAAATTTATTATAATTAAACAAAATAGTATGTTGAGCATTTCTATTACAAAAGCAAAAAATAAAAATTTTTAATTCATAGTTCATCGCATTTTTTACATATAAGTGTTTCCATTGTACATTTTCCGCAAACATATTTTTTACATTTAGAGCAAATTTTGTTGGTTTTATTTTCTTTACAGTATCCTATTTGACATCTCATACGTTTATAAGCATCTGTAGTAGACTTAGGCAACGATCCTTTCGTATTTGTTTCTTGTTTTGGTTGTTCACGGGCTTCTCGAAAATCGGCGCCAAGTTCTTCTGCTAGCTTGAGTAAAAAATCTTGTCTCGAGATATTTTCTCCTGTCATTTGCTTGTACAAAATCCAGGCATTTATGCCAGCTAAATCAAGGATATTGAAAAAAACTTGGAGAGGCCATCTGCAAGACTTAGATTTTGTAGTAAATTTCCTCGCCATTTGATCGGTCATGTCTACACCAAATTTGGTTTTATTGTAATATGAAACAGTTTCAGGTAAACGTTTATCATTGTTTTCTACTTTAACGAATTTATGTTTAGAACTAAGTAAAAGTACTTTTTTTGTTGGCTTACTTTTATAGATTGTAAGAGTACAATTATCTGTTGTAAAAATTTTCGATGAAAATCGTTCCATATCATCTTTCTTTTGCTTCGACATTTTTCTGGGTAAAAAATGATCTGTATTACTATAGCTATCAAAATAAAATATAAGCTAGGTACTTACCAAGACTTTCAATTTTTGCCACTTTTTCTTACACTAATAAGCTATTTTCAATCTAAAATTTGATATTTTCTTGAAATTATTCTGAGCTATTTTCGTTGAACTACTTTACGCAACAGTCTTTGGAAGAATGTGCAACTTACTGACTACAAATATGACTAGATAATCTCATAAAACAAAATAATTCTCTCCGGGTCAAATGACCTGTTGTGGTAGATATCGGTATAAAACAAGGATTACTCAGAATAAACAAAACAAAACAAAACAAAAATATTTTTATAACTGTACATTAATTACTTAGAAAAAGTCATGAAGTCAAATGTGCAAACGCAATAAAATTATACGTGCATTTTCAATGGAAAAGTTCAAAATGGGTCATTTGACCCGTTATGGTATGTTTAGTGTTAAATGATTTTATTTTTATAAATTACTCTCTGAATAACAATATTTTTTATTTTAGCAGGTGTACGAATATTTTTGACCCTGACTGTACAAGTTTTTGTTTCTTCACTATTTTGTTTTAAGGTTTTGGATGACATGATATATGAATCCTTCTTAGGATTCTATATAACTAGGCAAAAAAAAATTCTTCAGAATCAGTTTAGTCAGCAGACAAAAGCCCAAACAGACAGATAACTATTTATCTTTATAAGATATATAAATAGGTAAATGTAATTAATTGACGTCATCATTTATAAATTAATCGTCTGCCTGTGTCTTCAACCTGATTAATTTTTAAACAAACTGGAAAATTTTATTGAACAACTAATTAACAATTATTGTAGCATTGTGCTTTGCTACAGTGAATATTAATATTTCAATATCCCCAATAAATTCTGCCTGTCGTCAATTATTGATGTGTTGGGTTGAGGTATTTTAGAAATTCAAATACCAAGGTGGGTAGTGCCCTACTATCGGAAAACAAGCCTTCGTAGTAACGGTTTTTGCTGAGGGGTTAGAGAAAATTTTCATTTCAGAATCATTTCATTCGAAATTCTTTTCATTATTGAATATTTCATCTTATTCATATTAAAAAGAAAAAAATCTGTTTAAAAATTTATGGATAGATATTCTATAGCATTGATTTTGGGACTGTTTAATTAATTGTCTATCGCATTGTTTATTTTCTTCAAAGAATACCTCTTTCATAGGTTTCCTAACGGACCTCGATCATATGCATTATTATTTTTGTGGTTGGTCATTGATTATATTTTCTTAATTTCCTAATGTTAATCTAAGGTTTTGAAATTTATATATCATTTTACCGCATACATATTATTTAATCATCACGGCGTATCTTGAGGATAGGTAAACATTCTGACTATTGTCGAATCAATGCAGGAATGCCGCAGGGCTGCATTTTAGGTTCAGTTCTGTACTCGATATACACTTCCGACATTCCACAGACACCAGACACACTACTTGCAACATATGCTGACGATACAGTAATCTTTTCGACCAATGCTTACTCGACCACAGCTTCCCACAACGTACAGAATCATTTAAATTTACTTCAAAATTGGCTTGATAAATGGCGAACAAAAATTAACATCCTAAAACCTAATCATGTAGCATTTACACTTCGACGTTCAGACTGCCCTACACTAACACTTTACAATATTCTATTACCAAAACAAACAGAGGCCAAATACTTGGGACTCACAATGGACAGATGACACCTGGAAATCACACATACTTTGAAAAAAAAAAAGATTGAATCATCGACTCTCATTACTAAGACGACTGCTACACCATAAAAATAAACCATCACTTACTTACAAAATTATTATGTTCAACATGCTACTTAAACCCTTATAGACTTACTCCACTCAGGTGTGAGGCTCATGCAAAAAATCACACTAACAGTTTATTCAAATCTTCCAGTCAAAATTCCTCCATTATATAACTCATTGTCCCATCTACGTAAGTAACAAATCATTACACAAAGACCTCGTCATACCATTCGTGACTGACTCAATTAAGCAACACTACAAAAATTTTCATGAATCACTTACTGGACATCCAAACTTACTGGTACACACGAACACTAACTGACAGACACACTAACCACAGAATCTGACAAGGAGATTGAAACGTCTCTGGAGCAGAGATCTACTACATTAAAACAGATCAGCTGCATCACAGGGAGGTTTCTCCATCCATGTTCTCATGCCAATCCCTGAGAGGAGGTTTCCGAATGATGAACACATTTACAATATATTCCAAAAGGCATTTGTAGAAATTTCTAATAAATATTTTATCTGCCTATTATTATTATAAAGATATCATTCACATCATGAATTATACAAAAAAAAAATTAATATTAGAAATTACAAATTTTTACTTTAAAAATAATAGAAATAATACTAATTGAACTTTCCAAGCAGGAAGCACTATTTTTTTTTTCGGAATTTAAAAATATTATTATACCTATGAAGAAATTTCATCCATAGTATAAAACTGAAATTCATGATCTATAGAGCTAAACGGCATCAGAAACCGGTTCTTACGTAACTCTGACAAGCGTTTTTGATATCAGTCTTTTTATTGGTGGATTATATCAGTACCTATTTTAAGAGTTGTGCTACTGTTGATTTTAATTTTTAATGGTCTGATTGATAGCAATAAAAATGCTCGGAAGCTATAAAAGTTCTGCAAATAATCTGATTCATGGCTATAACTTTTATGATTATTCTCAGTTCTATTTTTGCACTGAGGACGTAACCTTGATTACACTTATAATGAAGAATCTACATTCTTTGTATGCAAGTGTCTGTAATGCCGAAGAATCTAGAATTACAGGGTTGTCGATGTTTGTATTGTTATGGTATACTTTATTATTGATCTATACGTAATTGTAACCATTTTTTAATGATATAGTTTCAGATAGTGTTTATGTTTTGTTTTTTTAATACGATGCATAATGTATTTTTATGGTGATCGTCATTGGTATTTGACATTGAAATTGAACCTGTTGATTTATTCCATAATTTTTTATATGTTTGCCTTTTCTTCTGCTTTAACTTTTTGGTTAATAGAAAATTTTAAACGATCTCTCTGTTGTTTGACACTCAAATATATAACGTGGTTTTTGCAATGTTTTATCTATTCAGGTTTGATGAAAATATTGCTGTCGTGATTCGATTTCTGTTCATATAATTTAGTTTAATATATTACATTATTTATGTACAATCGATGCAGTATCGTTGAAGAAGTTAGGTTTAGAGAAATTATAATAATGATAATGAATTAGTGTTAATTACTTATGTTCCTATATGTTCCTTAGAATTAAACAACTGTTTCTTATTTGAGGTGTGGAATTCAAAACCCAGCTATGTCCAGTTTTTCCTGTCAAATCTGATACTTCACATGTGATTTTACTATTTTTAAAATTAATCTTTTCACCTCATGACAATGTAGTTTTAAAATAGTATCAACAAAAATATGGAAAAATGGACTTTGATTTTGGAATTCTACACCTCAATAATCTTTTGAAAAAAATTAATTAATATATTCGTTCCAATATAAAGTCGTGCGTAAATCATGCACCGAATTACGTAAAACATGTAGATAGATAGAATTTTAAAGATCTACTTAGCAGTAGTTCTCTGAGGCTCGAAGTTAACGGGATCAACAATGTTAAAGTTTTAAATAATACATCATATTTTCATGTCTACTTATCTTAAAAAAAAAAAGGCAGATATTTTGTTGGAGCCAATTTGAGGAGTTTCCTGTCAGGTAAGAATGTGCTGCCAACTGACTTCGATAGGAACAGAACCTTGTTAGCCAACTGGAGCGGAGAGGACAGATGAGTCAAGATCCCTCCAGATCCCCGCTCCAGCCATATCCAGCAGAGTAGTGTCTGTAACAAGGGGCTTTTATGGGGTAGCATCTTTCAACGGCCAGTCTTCGAGGACGAACTCAAGAGGTTTGGTTTCAATAAGAAGGGTAATCTGTTTATACATCAAACCTAAAATATGAAACTCTTGTAGAACTAAGATAGCAGCGTTCGAAGTTATTAGAAATTTATACCTTAGACTTAATTTTTTCAAGCATAGTCGGGCATGAATATAAACTTAAAATGATTTAAGTAAAGTTCAGCCATAGTATAGCTGATGTAATTCTGCAGTGGTTTGTTACACGTTGCATTTGGTATATGCGACGTACATACCAAAAAAACAACAACTTTATAACTGAAATTTAAATGGTTCGACGTTTGCTTTACTCTCATCTAAAATGTGAAGTGTAAAACTGTTTTTAAAAAACATCATTGCTCCGGCAGACAGTGGCGGTTGTTCCATTTGAGCACATGAGTAAAAGTGATTTATAAAAGATAAATAAAATAAATTTATTCTAGTAAACAGAAATAGAATATATTTATTCTGTTGAGTGAATAAACAGAAACGGCACGCCTTCATTCTGACAGACGCAACCCGCACAGCTTGAGCAGTGCTCTCCTAAATCAGAATGAGAGGTGGAGTGAGAGCTGGATTTCGCAGTGGAGGGGTATGATCTGCTACAATGTGTGCTCACGAAGTATATGAACTAATCGGCTCGGCGTTTGGGTTTAAGGATTTTAACATTTAATTTAGCATACACAAGTTTATTTCATTTCCAATTCATAATTAGTTATTTATTTCCACTTTATCAATAAACATGTTTAAAAAATAACTAACCGTTTATTTCCTAAACAAAGGTGACGCTGTACCCAATTAGCCCTTTTAACACCTTCTAGCTATTTTGAAACGATCTGTTTTACTCTGACTTGACCGGTGTACTAAAATCACAAAAACGGAAGGCTTCTTTACCTTTGACGGGTATTTTACGTTATGTTTTTATGTTACTATAAAGATTATATATATATATATATATATATATATATATATATATATATATATATATATATATATATATATATATATATATATATGGGTTCACTCTATATGCCACTATCCAGGAACCGCCTTTGCCGGCAGGTAGGGTAGTATGACATGCTTTATACCAACTATTCAAGAATGAAATTATACCGAACAGACTATTGAGTAGTTTTCAAACAGCGTAGTGCATCTCACGTCAAATATCTAAATAAACCTACTTTTTTCTAGGTGCTAAAGTTGCCTTCTTTTCAGTGTATGTTAAAATGCCTTTGAGGGATGAATTACTATATATCTATTTGGTTAGTCTTTTTATACAGTCCATCTTTTTATTTATTTGTTCTTAGCTTTTTCTGTTTTGATGTCCTAATTGGCGAAACATTAGCTGGCTAGTTATTAATTGTTATTTGGGCGCCTTTTATTTTGATGGAATCTTGCGATTATATCCTAATTGTTATTTTTGTATATTTTTTTTTTTAGGTTTTGTTCTCTTAAATTAAGAGTGCGTTGATAGTGTTTAAAAGAACGCACCGCCTGTGACTGTACTTCTTACTTTCTCTTGTTTTTAGCACATTAGTACTTTGTCTTGTTTTTAGCACATCGGTACATCCAATTCTTCTCAGAATCAATTTTTTTTTTTAGGCATAAGATAAGAAAAAGGTTTTCGGATACCAGCCGATACCGAGCCGGACGAAAGAGAAAAAAGGAACACCGAAGGAGAAGTGAATAGAGAGGGAAGGATAGAGGCAAGGAGGCACTGAATTGATTTCTTTGTTGCCCAACTGACCGGGTCTCGTTGGTGAAAAAGCGGTCGCCCTCGAAGCGAACTATGGTTTAACCAGAACACAATAGCCCTATTCCTCGAGGCCTACACCATTCAGTAGGGAGAAGCTGTAGGGCGGTGCTGCTGAGAGGATTCTGCTCTCCCATGTTAGTTCTGTATTAACAGCCATTCCTTGAGAACGTAATTCTCTATGTTTATTGAATTCATAGTATACTTGCTCTCAGATAATAGATCCAATAAGGGGCGAAAAAATTGTATGTTAAGCATTGTAAAGTTGAGGACGACATTACAGTGTTGTTTTGTTTTCTTTATTTTATGATTACCGTTTAGACGACTGTTACTAATGATAATAATTAACAATTTTTTAATTATTCAAAGTTCGTGGATTTAATCTACGGGATGTTTGGTGGAGCGTTAAAAAAATAGCACTCAATAAATATATTACTGTTCTAATGTGTGCCGACGTTTCAGACCGAGCTAAAACAAAAACAGAGTGAAAGGCTTTTTACAGAAAAATGATACACAAAAAGTTGGAACATTAGAAAACTGATATGTAATGCAAAATTGTATTTATTTACAGTTAATATGTTCTCATCCACTTTATAAACAAATATAATATAATATTTTATGAATTGTTTCTAGACAGTTTTTTTTAAACAAATCTGCATGATGAAATTCCATCTTAACATTTTCTTACTAGCAAAATATCAATAATTCTAACTTACTATTTTTTTTTTTGTCACTTTTTAAGAAATCCGTTTAGGCTCTATTTTGTTTTATTTGTAATTTTGATAATCTTCGAACTTCAAATATCGTAAAATAGCGAGGACTTATAACACACTTTACAGAGAATCGACCACATACATATTGAATGCAGTTGAAATCGCTATTAATTTTACTAGAAATAGAGGTAAGACAAGGGCGGGATTGGCGTGGAATTAATATATTTTAGATACAAATTTAATATATTGAGGTTTACAGATTTTATTTTGGTAGTATTGGAAAACATCTTATTCTCAAGAGGAATAGAAATCATTTCTCCTTGTTATATTATATTATATCTCTTGGATTATCAATTGTTTGTTGTTTATATTAATGTATGGACACATATGGACTGATGCCATATCTGGATTTGCATTTCTTCCTATTCGGAGAAGAGCAAATGGTTCTGCCAACATATTTATTCATTATGTAAAATTCGGGCGCCAGAGATACATTTTTAGAGACTTTTGTATGAGACCAATGTAAAATGATACAGCGAAAAAAAACTGAACGCCATCATTATTTCCCTCTTGCACAAGGCCTTGCCTAAGACGAGGAATGTAATTTTAAGTGGTAAATTTGGTAGTTAAACCAAGAATAAATTTAATTTACTACTTAGTACCGCTGAGGCAGACTGCTATCCCATGGGAATGACCAGTTGTCCAGGATCGATCCCCTCCTGATTAGAGACCCCCTGAGGAAGGACAGCTGAATCCCGAGGAGCCGAGGAATTGGGAGTGAGGGAGGGCGCAATTATTTTTTGAAGGCAGGCCGATTAATATTGACGACTAATCGCCTCGATTCCGGCCCTCAATGGCCCCTTTAAAAGTTTTCCCATTTTGGCTCCGCGACTAAATCAAGGGGGATCTGCGATCTTCTTCCCTATCGGGGACAGTCTCTCTTGTATTTATATTATTTAAATATTAACAAAAAGTGGGAAGGCTCTTGAAGTCTTTAAATATTTTACAAAGGATAAATTGTTATTAAGACATACTTCTAATTCTTAGGAAGATTCGTATCTTCTGAAGTCCTTCTAAATGCTGAAAATGTATGAACAGATTTTAATACTCCAGTCAAACTTAATCTTCATAAGTTTCTGTTTTATTTTCGATCAGTTTTTTTCTTGGTTAAGAGAGCCTTGAGTATTTCAACATCTCTGTACAAAGACTATCCATGCAGTTGGCATGTTTGTGACAGACCCGTCAATCCACTGGAGGTAATTCACAACTAACTTCAAAACGTTAAATCTTCTTCGTATATCCTAATATGGTATCGCCTAATGGTTTCTTAGGACGTTAACTTCAACTGATGTACTTTGTTGTTTGTGGTTTGGTACTTTGTTGGACACACAGTTACTTGACTAATAAGTATCAACCTTTAAAATTACTCACTAACTTGTTGACTGTGAGCTCTCTATCTTTTGGCTGTTGGCTCACTGAATGAAAGTATTTTTTATCACCCTATCTATCTACTTAATCATGATTTTATGTCTACTGCCTTGTAGGCAACCATCCGTTCTTCCAGAAAGTGATAACCCCACTCCTCTTTTACATTTGATCTTTGCTTTTAAACTTTGATGTAGAGTTGTAGAAAAAAAAACATTAACTTTATTGGTGGCTAACTTTTTTGGTTATCGGCAAATAATACGAAAAAATAACACCTCAAAAATATGTTTCTATTTTTTTAATTAGAAAATTACATACTTAGGGCCTAACTGTAAAAGTCATATTCTCCATTTTGTTTTAGAAATGAGTTACGGGTATATTATAATTTTTTCACATTCAAATGCACCTTATACTCAAGATTTAATCCATTAAAACTCAACTCTTATTTAAATTTAATGTTTATAATCTCGTTTTGAAGACAAAATAAATTCTCCTTTCAACCAATGGAGCTCTATTTTGGTCACGTGGCACAATCAGCAATAGGTAATGGTTGGGTAAGAGTATTGTGAGAATATTTTAGTAATTTGTTTTTTCAATAAGCAAAGTTTTGTGCCAAAAAGTATACCGGTTTTTTGATTTGTTCACCCAAAACAGACAAAATATTCTAAAATTTCTATTGCGCTTGGTGTCCAAAGTAACATTCTCCAAATTATTAAAGTGCAGAATTCACGTACTCCCTCTGTAAGTAAGAATCGGAAATTAGAGGGGTTTTCATGTTTTCTATAAAATTTGCAAAACTGAAGAATATTGAAGTATAATTTATTAAAATCCAAACTCGTGCACATTGAAATTAGTAGCATACTTTATTATTCTGACATGTCTAACCACCTCGTTAATCATCGCGCTAAGAATCTGCGATCAATTGCATTTATCCACCAGCTTCTTATTGTACTACTAGTCTGGGTGAGGGTGCTGAATTAAGTGAACGTAGCGAGGATGTAGTTAGAGTAAAAGTTTATAGCCTTCGTCAGTTTCTCTCTGAATAAGCAGTCAAACTGCAGTTTCTGTGAAAAATTTTAAAATCTCTCTAGCACTCTCAGAAGTGCATTTCAGTACCTCTTAACGCGAAATACTGCCCTAAAATATAGATCCTTGCCGCACATAAGCATTCATGACACTTGGGCTATGAGCTGTATCCATGGACTCTATTGACAGAAGCATAACCTATGTCTAGTTAAATTATCGTTCTAAAAATAAATTTAGCAGAATCTAAATGAAATGTCTTGCAAATGAAGAGGATAAAAAAAAAATAGAATAGAAAATAAAAATAAAAAAAGGATAAATTATTGTAGTTATGGCATCTCACGTTTAATGCTGTTTTTTAAATTTAAATTAAGTTAAGACTTTAAGTCAAGGAGATTAAATCGTTGAACGATTATTACTGGCATTGTTAAAGGTGATTAACTTCAGGCAGGGAAATGATATTTTTCTAATTTATTTTCGGACGGCATTGTAGCTCATTTTTTCTCGTTGATGAAACTGTTGTTGATAGGTTCGAACCAGCGGGCCATGAAAGAGAGTATCAAGGAAATGAAGGCGTCTTGGGCGAGATATGAATGGAACAAAGGAGTCTGGATGAATGAGGCTCCGGGCTGATGCTACTCCATTATACCTTCCACTAACCTTTTGTAAACTTGTTAAAAAAACTTTCTCAGCTCTAGTTTGAAAAATTAATATCTCCTTCTTGGTCTCAATATTGATTTTGTCTGTTTAAATATTCAGGTACTACAAGTGGGCTCAAAGATGTAAAATTTGTTTATTTGGTGTATTCAATACTTATGGACGACAATGTGGGATAAAAAAATAAGTTAATTTATTCTGAAGCTGAGGTCCCGCTGAAATAATGGGACTCCCACCGGAATGAAACTGTGGTCCACATTTTTACAATGATCAAACATTACTAAATAAAATTAAACTAAATTTAATCACTATTGAAAAAGATTTACATCGATTCAGGGGAAAAGAAAATAATAATTCTTGGAGGTATTGGAGATTGACAAAGGAGGCGTGATTTAAAATGCAAAAGAGGAAGAGCATTGGGGATTAGGAGAGGGGAGAGGGAGTATAGAGTTCTATTTGGATCTAGGGCAGTCAATGCAGGAATTTTCAAAAGCAGCAGTTTTATGTTAGAAGTAAAGAGGTCGGAAGAGTGGGGGTTTGTTGTATTGCGGCAGTGAGATTCGGAATGGAACTGGAGGAGCTGGCGATGGCATTGGATAATATGACATATGGAGGAAGTAATAAAGTAGGTTCTTGTGGCGGTGGTCAGAGAAACTGCCGACCAAGCAAAACTAAATATTAACCCCCTTCAAATACATGGTTTTACCTTTCAAGATACGTAGAATCCAAGAATTGAAAATAACAAAAAAAACCTTCCGTCCGCCATCCACGGCTTTTCTCCGACACTACGGGGTCTATTTTAATTTTTTTAATTTGGCGCCAAAGTCATAGGTCACCCCAATATGATCCTGATTTCATATGACCATTTTTCGTACTTTTATGAATATAGAGGAAAAAATATAAAGTTCTTAAAATTATACTTTGAAATTATTATACTAAAATGAAAAAAATATTCTATTCAAATAATTTTACTAGTAACAATAAACCATCGTGTAGTAATTTGCAGCATTTTTAATTGATGAAAAAAATAGTTTTTATACAACAGAAGTACTAAAACAGTTTATGAGAAATATCTCTGAAGGTAGTACCCCCTTCGCCGAAATGTTAAATGGTGTAAAAATGATATATGGTGCATAACCTTTACTTGGAATATTAAGGAACTTTATTTTTTTAAATTATTTGTAAATTAATTGACCCTATAAGATTTTAGTTGACCATATTATAGATTGCGTTCTAAACAAACCCTGCTTGGTTGAAGTTAAAGAAAATGAGTGATGAGGCGATATCTGTTATGCAATGTTATATTTATTACGCTGTATCACATTATATTTATTATATGTTTATATCCTGTAATTGTTACGTCAATAAATGTCTTTTTATTTCTCTAAGCCCTACACAATAAAGGAAAAGTATTAATTCTGTTGTTTTGTTTGTTATTGAAATCATTCATTTTTTTTCCGATCTTTGTGATTTTAATTAATTTCGTTTTGTCATCGCCCAAAATTTATGATTCCTTCAATAATATGGGCTTAATATCTGTCCAAATAACTGATCTATTTGTGAGCTAATTTATGGTGTAAATTGTAAATAATTTTATTGACGGATTATTAAATAATACCTTAATTTGTTATTTATAATCAATTGTATTTTAAATTTGAAAGTTTATATTTAGAGTAGCAATTTCTCGGGTAGACGCTTTAACCTTGAGTAATAGGGAACCCGGATTGAACAAAGCTGTTGGTTTGAATCGACGGCTGATTTCGAACTGGAAACAGTTGTAAAATTGTATATTCACGCCAACTACGGTCAATTTGCTGATGAAGACTTTGTAGTTGAGTTGGAATTGAATAAACAAGGCTTTTCAACCGGCTCCTACACCTAGTCTGTAGGAATAATTGGAGGCTCATTCCGATTCTGGGCACGTAAACTCGATGAATTCAGTCCAACCTTGGTATTGTTTAACAATAGCACTTCAGCTCCTGCCTGTCCTATCTATTGATCCGAGCAGTTCCAAATATTGAGCAATTCGGATAGCTGAATGAAGATATAGTTAGGGTCATCTCCAAAATAAATGCAATTTTTCAATAGTTAAATAACCTTTACAAAATACGAAGTTGTCTCAAATCGTTAAGAACGCATTGCGGTGACATTAAATTATTACATTTTAGTTGACTTCTCTGAGTTTAAGTGATTTTTCACGCTTTGGCTCAAAAACGAAAAAAAAAAAAAATCTTTAAATATCCTAGAGTATTTTATGAAAAGATTGATCTATAAATATTCGAGAAATCGAAAGGGTACACAGAATATATATACGGGAATAAAATCGAGCTTGCAAGATCATTTTGCAAGCGAAATTTACTTTAAGAGAAAAAATATATAAAAATTCATATTTATTTTGTTTCTAATAATTTATTTATGTTAATTGCACTTTTCGCACTTGTGGATGCCTCTAGGGTTCACATTTAATTAAAAGTTCCTACTCTTTCGTGAGGAGGATCATTGGGATTTTCCCATTTAAGGTAACACTCATGACCAATAACATTCCTTACAAATTGGTATTGTACATTTTATTAATGGCTAATATTTAAAATATTCTCTAAAGTGATGTGGAAAAGGTTAAAAATAAACTGAAACCTGTGGACTGCATTGTTGCATAAATTTTGAAAATGGCCTGTTGGGAATAGTTTTTGGAGTTGTGCCAGGGTTTTTGCATTTTAAATTGTCTCAGGTTTCGTATTTCAGACAATTTTGTAATGTTTGTACTTTGTAAATGTGAATGTCGATTTCAAAAGTTTCTATCGTTATAAGATAGATAGAAGTAAAATTGACAGAATATAAATTATTATGGATAAAAAACTGTTAAAAAGGAACTTACTAAGGAAATAGATGTGTTATATAAAGCTTGGAATGATAAAGTACAATTAGAATTTTGAATTACTATTTTATGTATGTTGTAGTTGAGTGCAAGGTTTATATATATATTATATTGAAGTTTTAGTTATTGGATCCTTGAGGATGTGGTAATTGCCACGAAACGTTGGTCCCTGATGTTAGAATGATTAATAAAGTTAAAAGAAAAACATATAGTTCATATTTACCCTGATAAACAATTTCATATTTTTAAACATGCATTTAATTTACTAATATATGAATCCACTTCCTATGGAACTACGAATCTCTTTCAGGTAATGAAATAATCTGATTTTTTCGCTTAACATTTGTTTTAAATGTCATGACAAATATATGTTGTATATGTATGTATATATATCTATATATATATATATATATATATATATATATATATATATATATGTGTGTGTGTGTGTGTGTATATATATTACACGATATATTTTAATATTATTGTAAATTGTAATATTATAATCCATTGAGAGGTATTTATTACTGATCTAGATCCGCTAAAACGTGGACCATGTACTGTTTGTTTTTCTTGTCCAAAAACTCATTACCCTTTAATGAAGGCAACTTTAGAAAACAGGCAAACATTCTTTGTCAACGGTGATTTCCATTGTCCCGCTAATTTGTCCTATCCTTGGTCGACGAGATCCGTGTAAACAGGAAAACAGGGACACCAACTCCGTTTTTAATTTCCTTGGGGCGCACGTGATCAACATCGACTATACTAAACTACTCTACAAAAAAAACTTCTATCATTTTTAAAAACAAATATTGATATGTTTTTAGTGCATAACATAATTTTTTAGATTTTTTTTTTTACTGTAATTTATTGTATTAAATAAATTTGTTTTAATGACAACTAGTTTCGAATGTTATACATTCATCCTCAGTTCTAAAAACACACAATAAATTCAAAAATAAGCAATTCAAAATATAGTTTAGTATTATTATACATATTAAATTAGATTAATATAAATCAGTATTATAAAACATTTAAGAATTATGAATTTAATTAAGACAAGAAATCAAATACATGTTGGTACTCACCAAGGTATAAATGGATTATATCAAACAGAAAAGTTTGTACTGGTTTCTTCTCGCATTGTACTAACAATGGACGAAAGGTAGGTAGTATGTTTTTAGGTAAACGGTTTAAGGGTCAGGGTTTTTCCAGTTATGCCGGTGAGTAATTGCTTTTTCTTTTATAGATGGGAATAAATTTAAGCTTGGACTATTGGAGATATTTATTTGGTCATTAAAGCAAAAATCTGGATTGGATTTGAAGGATTTTATTATTTCAAGTGCTTCATATATATTTAATTTGAGGCTGCTTTCAACGTGATGTATTAACTTAACTCCTGAGTCTTTGATGAATTTATGATTATTTCAATTTAAATATACAATATATACGGCAAATAATTTATTAAGCCCTAATTAGATTGATCCTTCTATACCATCATGCCGATGTCAACTGATATCCTAATAAGTTTCTTAAATTATTTATTGATTGTTTTATTTTTAAACAAGCGTTTTATACATATATTCATATTGCAAATTAATTTGTGATCTTCAGATTATTGTAAATTTCTTGCTGTAGTTAGAGTTTAGTATTTTGGTTCGCAATATTTATTATTTATGCCAGCAAATATGCAAATATTCTTTGTCAATGGTGATTTTCATCACCTCGCTAATTTGTCCTACTCTTGGTGGACGATATCCGACACGAATTTCATTAGTTTTAGGGAAAAACAAATTCTACAAACTATTATTTAATAGGATTTTTCTATTTTTTTTTTTTAAATTACATTAATTTATATTATTTTTTTCCCATCACCTTTTTTTTTTTTTTTTTTTTTTTTTTTTATAAGGAAGCTTGAATTTATGATAGAAGTTTGGTGAGCCCCGTCGCCTAATTATTATTTAAAAATTATGACAAATTAATAGAAGCAAAGATGTTGATGTGATGGGATATAGACTTACTAAAAATCCAAATCTATTGAAGTAAGACAATATTACCAAAAGAGTACCATAAATAAAGCTATAGAAAGAAAAACAAATCTTGTCTGTTGTGCCCATTAGTCTAATTTGATGTTATTTTTATATTTTTACAAAAATTGCCATAAAATAATGCTTTGAACTATTTTTTTTTTATTTTTTCCGAAGTTCGTGTTTTGTTGGTATTATTAAATAAATATTAACATTTTATTTTTCGGAACTACAATAAGTATGTTAAACAAAAGACCGGCTGGCCGTTGGACGTTATAAACAAAGCTTGGTGTCAGCTGTTGGCTCGGGCACAGCTTGAACTGGTATTTTGTGTCACGTGCTCACCCTAGTTGGTCCCCTTCCCCTTCATACCTTTTTATTTAATTAATATTTCATTTTTTTTTTATTTCAAAGGTTTAGTAAATTAATGTTATTTATTAATTTGTGCATGATGTCCTGTAAAATGTAATATATTTATAATTATAGTATCTGTTAACTAGGTAATGTAGTTTCATTTTTTTTTAAATAATTGCTTCTATATTCAAGCAGCTATTTTAAAGCCGTCTTCTACCTGTAGGAGTGCTCTTGTATTTTATAGTTGCTTATTTACCGCTTGATGGTTTTCTTCCAAAAAAAATCGTTATAAATTACTTATTCTGTGATCAACCGATGACGAATGAGGTTTTTTGTTTTATTTTTTCTGTTTTGTTATCTCTCTTTTGCTATGTCTGTTTGCCTTTTTACATTCTATTTTTATCTCTTTCTTTTTATTCCACGTTAAATTTCGTTTTGATTTCCGTAATCTATATATGCTTTGATTTCTGTATATCCCTTTCGTTTCCTTGTCCCTTGCCATTACATATAAAATTATTTACTATTTCAAAACTATACTGTTTGTTGTAATTTTTTTTTTTTATGTTCCCCTTTTATCCAATATATCTATTTGCTTAATTTCTATTATTTTCTTATATCGTTTTTCTTAACTCTCATGAAGGTCTTCAATTTAGGCCGATACGGCGGTACACATTAAACACTATATTTCATTTTTTTTTTTTTTTTTTTACTTCACCAAAACCATCACCTTGATTACATCAAGGTTCACCATCTCCTTGATTACATCAAGTTTCACCTTTTTCTTAATTATACACTCATGTCCCGATTATTCGAAATCAAAATAAACCGAACGTCCTGTCGATTGCGTGATACAATCTGCCGGGTCGGTGCTTGGTGACAGTGTGTAGCGATTATTATGTATGTTACTGTTTTAAAACCTTCAAAGGCGACAAATGAGCTTATTATCGAATTTAAGGCCCACGCAGCTGCCATACATTAGTTTTATCGAGAAAATAGAATTCTTTTGGATTATCCGAATTTTCTATTAACCGAATGACCCTTGGTCCCATCAAGTTCGGATAATCGGGACTTTAGTGCAATAAATACTTTACATGGACATTGATGATCCGGCTGTTTAGTATCCTCAAGCATTAAATGCTTGACATGCCATGGTGGTTTCTACTGTTGATTCAAACGTTCAAGGTGTACCGATACCCACTGATACATTTCGATCCCCACTAGCAGGTGATGAAATTCACTCGGAATGTAATTGTTGACGATTGGGACTCTAATGTAATGGATCCAGTGAAAGCCTCCATGTGGCAATGGGTAGGCACTTTATCGGTTGACTGGCCTGGAAGAATTCCTCTGATAAGATCAATCATTCATAGCCGACTGACCAGGTAAATTATTGACCATCAGCCGGGATCGTATCCCCTAATGGGATTACATCGCCGTACCTGCTCTCCCGATCGAACTCATGGGTGGGGTCTCGAGAGCAGCTCTATCTCTAGGGTTTAGTTCACCATGTGTCACCAGTGTAAGTAAAGTATATCATGTTTTAATTCATCCATTTAAAGAGTTATTAGATTTACTTCATGCTAATATATCAATAATGATTTTCTAAACATATACCTTTTCTTAGTTATTTTTCTGATCATTATGCAATACAGCAATGCAATATAGTATTCCTATACTAATTTCTATGGTTTTCTGTTGCAGGTATGTATACTCTGATTACATCATCACTATTTTGGCATAGCTGACTCATGTTTTCTAAAGTCGGCGACTTATCACAGGAGGGTAATTGTATTTCATAATTTAATTTAGAGTAGGTTCGTTCCACTCGTTGATCACGTGCAAAGCTTTTGATATTTTATTTCAGCTCAATATTTTAATATTTACTTCTTGATCAGGCTTATGAACATCGGTTTTCTAATTCTGACTAATCCTAATTATGATATGTTACATTTAAAATATTTTTTGGGCCTCGGGATACCACAGCTATTATGTAGTACTCTTCGGTGAACCCAAAACAATAAATTCTATACTCAAAATAATTTTTTTCATCATGTCCCAAGTGTTTAATTTTGCATATTTTATACTTTCATTTTACCGCGTTAATACACTTTTATATAGCTGAATCTGATGCACTTATAGCAAACCGCTGCGGATGAACTTTTTGCAAAAGTGCTCATGTAAATTGGGTCTACTTGGTTCCAAACGAAAAAAGGTTTTAAATTACATTTAGTTCGCTTTTCATGAAAATATATGCATAATTCATAATCTCTTCAACATGTTGCAGCGCTAGGTTCTGAATCAATTTACCACATCTCCGCTACTTTTTTTCAGGACACAAAACAGTTATTGAACATTTTCAAAAAGTTTCTGTTAAAATGTTTTACAAGAACTTTTACAACTAAAGTATTAACATAAAATTTCTACACAAAAGAATCTTCTGATAAAAAGTTCCTTAAGAACTTATATCATTAAAAGTTGCTTTTTTTTTTATAATAGTTTTGTTAATAAGTTTTGTTAGAAGTTCCTACTAAAATATTTTAACATTTTCTATTTCTATTTCTAGAAATTCTATTTTCTGTTTCTATTTCTATATTTTAAGTTCTCAAAAATGAGTTTTCACATATTTATGGGGTAAACTTTGAAAGGAATCTTCAAGGGATGGGAAGAAACCTCCGGAGACAGTAGCATTATTAAAAAATCTTTCAACAAAAAACATAGTTAGTAAATAAAATTAGAAATAAAAGAACAAACAGCTAAATACAATACTTTTTGTACTAGGAAAATTTCTTAATTAAATCATCTACAGAATGTTTATTTAAATGATTAATATTTTAAGATAAGAAAATCTTTCAAGGCACAATTCCATAATTATTTTCCACACTTAATTGGGAACTGTAATTATAAGAACTTTTATTAAAATCTTACTAAAAAAGTTCTAACAAAATAGAACTTGTATATAAAAGAACATTTTTTATAAAACTTATTACGATGAAGTTCTCAGGGAAATGTTTCCTTGTAATTTCTGACCAAAATGTTCTCGTAAGAACATAATAAAAGTTTTAACATAAAAGTTCTAGCATGAATAGTTTCAAAAAAGTCGTATAAAATGTTTAATTTAGAACAATAATTTTTTCAAAATAAAAGTGCACAGTTCTTTTGAAGCATATGTTATTTTAGTTATTTTGAAGCGTTATTAACGCGGCTGTTGAACTGGGCTTGTTAAATTGTTGGGCTCAGTAACGAGCGAATCCCTAAAAAGTTTATAAACGCTGAGCCGCTTGGTAAGCGTCCGAGGGATAGACCGAAACGCAGGTGGGAGGATCGTTATAGTGATCAAACGGATTTGAATTAGGATGGTATTCGGTTGACTGAGATTTGTATAGGACGATCGGTGTTATCGGCATCGAACCTTCGGGTTATTATTATATTTTAATGGATTTAAGAGATTCTTGTTTTTTTCTTCTTTAAGACATAGTATTAACTTTTTGTTGCTCGTATAAAAATTCATACTCTTCCTGTCTCTCTCATTTATCAAACTTTGTCTCTGCTTCTTCTATCTGTTTACAGGAAAGTGACAAATAATTTTACTCCATGGCTGACAAGAAAACTTTCTGCCAGTTTTCTAACTTCCGGTATCTCTTTTTTTTTTCCTCCGGAAAACATAAAATACGTGAACCCCCCCTAGGGATGCCCTTAATTATTGCTTCCTCAGCGAGGAGATTAAACTTTAATATTCCTTTGAACTCAATTATGCCCTTCCCTCCCTCTGACAAAGGAGCGAGAAGGCTGAATCTGAATCGGTAATTTTATAAACTTATATCGGTCCCTTGATCTACTACTATACTTAACAAAAAACCGCATCTCGTATCTTGGATAGTATTAATATTTTCCATAAGATTACTGTGTTCTCCTGAGGAGTTGTTTTTTTCTTTACATTATACTACACCAAAATTAAAAATCCGGATAGAATTGTTTTAATTAAATTTCGAGGTGGGTTATTAAATAGAAATTTGTTATTTTCTCTAAGAAGTTAACTGCGATTTAGATTGAAAAAAAATATCTGATGTGGGCAACACATGACTTCCTTGTACTCCTATTAAATTATAAATCCGTGGCTCAAAAAGTGATACTGAATTTGGTTACTAGTTTCCGAAGATTGCAGTAAAAACGACGCTCGGCGTCGCGACATCCATCTATTGACACACACATACGCACACACCCACACGCCACTGGAGGTCTCATTCCGTTATTAAATGTCGTTTTTTTTCAGTAGGTAACTAGTTTCCAAGAGATTTCTTCGTGTTCCGTGACAACATTAAAACTGTCAATATCACTAGATAAAGCATTATAAATCGACAGTTTCTAAATTTTAAGCGGAAGAACCCACTTAACTTATATCTTATTCTCCTGCTCCAGACTTGTTCATCGCACAAATGGGGAGGAAAACCAGTATTATATGCCCAATATTAACACTTAAAATAAGTAATAAAAATGTTTAATTAGAGTATAAACAAAATCGCGTTGGTAACCTTTATTAGCGAAACATATGATTTCTCCATTTAATTTTAATATAATTTTTGATGTAAGGTTATTATGACCTTCAAGTAAAGTACCCTTCTCCGCTCACCAATTTTAACCAAAATCTAGAAAATACATTCATATTGATATAAAAGTCCTATTTACTAAACTTTAAATGTTTTACATTATATTTTAATATAATTTTTGATGAAAGTCTAATATGACCTTCAAATAAAGTACCTCTTCCGGTTTTCCAATTTAGACCAAAATCTAGTATGGTATTTAAATCAATATATAAGTTCTAAATACCAAATTTGAGAAGTTTTCCAAAGTATTTTAATATAATTTTTGATGAAAATTAATGATGACCTTCAAGTAAAGTACCACTTCCGGTGATTAAGCAGTGACTAAAAAGGGAGGTTCACAACTAGATTTTACAACAATCCTAAATACAAAATTTCAACTTTCTACGGCTAACCGTTTTTGAGTTATGCGAAATATGAACGTACGTACGTACGAACAGACGCCACGACGAAACTAGTCAAAATGGATTCAGGAATGGTCAAAATGGATATTTCCGTTAAAATCTGAAAACCGAAAATTTTCGCGATTACAATACTTCCTTGTACGAAGTAAAAAACACTTATAAAAATATACTTTTATTTCAAGTTCGAGCTGTCATTAATTTCATAATATTCAACTGCTCAAAATTTGGTTGTAGCAGTTAAGCTATGTCCAGACGGGTCGATTTTCGATGCACTTTCGTTTTCGACATCGCTACCTAATCCTCTCATACCTTGAAAATTTGGGTTCCTTTTATAAATTATTTCTTTATTTCATTATTATCATCAACTATTTTATTCGTCATTTTTGTTTTCACAAATAATTCATTTTTATTCCGAAACTATCCCAAAACAATATATTTTTTTTTGTTTTGTTTTTTACTGCAGATGATATTTAAGCAATGTATAGGCCATTTTTAATTATAAAAGAGAAAGGGTTGCTTACAGTGCTATTTTCATTTGAGAATTAATACATTTGATATTATTTTATAATTGCAATTAATCGAATTTATTAATTACCTAATGAAATAAAAAAAACATTAAACATTAAATTTCTTTAATGAAATTGTTTTTTACCTTCTTTTTTGTCGAGTAAAGATTTTGTTTTTATCTCATTAATTAATAAATTCGATTAATTAAAATTAGAAATATTTCAATTTTCTAATAAAAATAAAACTATAAGCAAATCTTTATTTTTTATATTCAAAAATAACCTATATATATGATTTAAATATCTCAAGTAAAAAGCAAACAATATTGTTTGCCAAAAGCAAAGTTTTGGTATTGTTTCGTAATACAAATGAATTATTTGTTTTAAGAGAAAAAAATGTGACAAATGAAATATATAGTGATAAAAATGAAATAAAGAATTAGTTTATAAAATGAAGTGAAATTTAAAAGGTATGCGAGGGTTAGGTTAGCTATGCCGAAAACGAAAGCGTATCAAACATCTACCATATATAATTTTATTTTATTTTTTTCGAATTGACCCCAATTATTTTTTATGAGAACGTATTATAATCCCTTACATATAAAAATGTAATCCGTAACGTTGTTAGTTTTACATGCCATTTGTAATAATGGAACATGTAGTTATAACGGCCATTGCGATGGGTCACTGTGAAATGAAGAAAAAAATTTTGAATCATCCATAACGCGAGAAACTGTTAGTTTTAACTATTATTCGAAATTAACTGATGCAACCGAAATATGCCCATCTTTGGTACTTCTCTCCCTAAGCTATGAAATTTCAAAATTTTGTTTTATTCACAATGCAACTCTTCAAATATTTTTTTTCGAGGGAGGATTTAAATTTTTTTTCGGGGGAGGGATTTAATGAGAAGATAAGTAATCATTAAGCGTCTATAATCGCCAAAAGGGCGTAAGTTTTAAGAACAAGAATTAGATGAAATATAATTCAAAATACAAAACATACGAAAATCATATTTTTTTCGAAAATTCCGGAGGAGGAGGGGAGGGTATATCACTTTGATCCTCTATCACCTGCGTACGCCACTGATGGTTTATTGTTTAATGGCTTAAGTTCGCTGTTTGTGCCATCCATATCCTCGATCGCTTATAATCGACAAGTGATTGCAGTCGATTATAAAGAAAATTAGTCGATTTGCTTTAAGAAAAATTAATCACTGTAATAACGTAAAGTTGAAAAGATGTACGTGTCTTAACACGTTAATTGCGGCAGTGAAAAAATTGGTTTATGTTGCCATACGACCGGAGCCGCACTCTATGTACCTCGGTTGATCGCTACAAAGATACATGAGGTGTTCATATAGTTTGAAAATTATTTTTATTTGGACTTATCTCTAGGTCCTCCTAATTCCTATTCCAAAATAGTTTAATTTTATTCTAAAAAAAATATGAATGTTAATTATTTTTAGTTCTAATGTTTGTTTGTTACGTTAATTAAGATGACCTGTAAAAGTTGTACAAAAAAAAAAGTTTTATTCTACATCTCCTAATGGATTTTCATTTTACTGTACCACCAAAAGACTGGATATATACATACTACCAAACCAGTAGAAATTCTAAAGAAATAATTTTAATGAAATCAACATCTTCATTTTCACGTTTTATTATTGATGGTTGAGATAGTAGTAAACGATTTGGCCACTAAATCCTTCATTATAGATTCGACTACCAAACAAAGGGAAATACAGTAACGTATTGAGGATATTTATTTTATTTAACCCTCGTGCTGTTAGGTATGTTAATGGAGGACAAGGAATGGGTGATACATTGCAGAAAGTTTTTTTAGATTTCCTTAATTCCTCCTAGTTTCTTTTATTGGAACGTTTGATCGTTCAGTGCTATAGCGCCCAATGTTACCGGACACGCATTCAGATCGTTAGGGATGAAGAACCATGATTCTAAACCGATCTTTTTGATCTCCCGACCTGAATGGCATAGAAAATTTGTAGGGTCTCTGTAACCGCCGGTGCAAACGAGTTCTAAAGCCCTCTATGTCGGGATTGGGATCCCAACGATTTGTTACATCTGTACCTGAGATAATCTTCTAGAACTTTCTACGTATTACTTTACATAGTTGACACTTATGATGAAAGTCTTTGTACTTAAAACCTGGTTTTCTTTTAATTTTCCAGTGAATACCTTACCTCTGTCCTAGTTTTAGTGGAGTCATCCCTGAAGAAAATCGCTTGCATATTAGCAATCGAATGCTATTATAGTTAGTCATATGAATTCTACTTAATACTTACAGATTTATTTGATATACCTTAAGTCTTTTATTCCTTTTAGAAGAAATCCGCTGAATATTGAGGCTTTGAAGAATAAAATGTGCAAACAAAGGAAAGGATTTTAGCATTTTCTCAAGAAACTGTTGGTCTGGAAATGTCTTGGAGCGGGCCCGATGCGGCTATGAGAAAGAGGAAGGAACACAAAAGGAAAATGGTGGAGTGCGAGATTAGACTAAAGTGGTCTTATATAAGAGCTACAATGAAGAGGCTTCATCCGGAACCACGATCTGGAGGAGTGCGGTGGGCGGTTCGGCTACTCCCCTCTCCAGGGGTGGCATGCTTATTGTCTATTTAACTAGGAAATAGGCTATTTATGAAAAGTAAACCCCCCACTCCTACGCTTTTGAACCTTGAATCGTGCATACATTTTCACTTCTCCAATATCGAAGGGTCCTTTGTAAGAAGGTGCGTCTCAGCACGAAATAGTTCTAGCGGATTTGGTAAATCATCCATTTTTATATAATTTTAATTTCTTTTTACATGCCCAGAAATCAAATGGCTAATGACACCTCAATCAAAGATGAAAATGAGATTGATTCCTGACATATCGCTATTATCTTATTATATTATTTTGATTATGGGTTATAGATTGTCAGGTAATAAGTAAAACAAATCAAGTAAACTGTAAAAAAAAAATAATAAAATATATATATCAAAATATTGAGTTAAGCTTTTATTACAAGCCGTCGTTTCGGTCCAAACATGTGGGCTATTTCATAGCTAGAATATATCAGAAATAAATAGATCAGAAACGATCAGTATGCGAAATGATAGAATCAATATATATATATATATATATATATATATATATATATATATATATATATATATATATATATAATATATATATATATATATATATATATAATATATATATATATATAATATATATATAATTATATATATATATATATATATAATATATAATTATATATATATATATATATATATATATATATATATATATATATATATATATATATATATATATATATATATATAATATATAATATATATATATATATATATATATATATATATATATATATATATATTATATATATATATATATATATATATATATATATATATATATATATAACCAGCAATAATTAAAATAAAAATTTCGTTGAATGTGTTATTGTGTCTGATGCCCTACCATAGATACTGGCGAAATGAGACCTTAATTCGCGAATAACTCTTAATTCTGTCATCGAATTTTTTTATGCTCATAGAAACTTTTGCTCAGATTGACAAATACTAGCTTCCTGCAAGGTTTCAGAGCATTTGATTGAAACCACTTTTACGTTAAATAAAAAGCAAATTATGTGTGTTTCTTCTATATCGTCAAAACTGGATCTAGCGTTTATTAAGTCGTTTTTTAATTTTTGTCTTTATTTAATTTTTTTTATTGAACTCTGGTCGAGTAGGCTAAAATTCTTGTTCGACGAGTTAACATTTAATGCCCCAGGCAAGCTCAAGCTTTTACTCATACTCCCGTCGAATTTCATCCAATTTCGATAAAACGATCGGTGCTGGCTGATGTCAAATTAAGTGAGATGCCTATCATATCGCGTAATTTTCATTATGCAAATGAAATTGACTTTATCTGATGTGCGGTATAAGCCTTCAATATCAGATTGATTTGAAATTATTCACGCGCCCATGAGATTTGAAAATTAATGTTCATGAACAGTTGTGAGTCTCTCAAATTGTTTGTAATTGTAATTATTTATAACAGAATTTATCAAGATACCGCTTTCATCAGTAATGCTTTCTTTTGTTGTTTGCCGTTCACAATTGAAGAAATCAGTGGATGATGATACTATGCAATTCATTTTCAGAAATTTATTTTTCTTAGGAATGAAGTTAGGTTATACAGGATGTCAATTCCTATGATACCTTCATATACCAATCCGTTTCCGAGATATGATTTTTTTTTCTGTTTTTTACTAGAAAACCATTTGTTTTATAAGACCTCATTTCTCAACTTTTGTCACCATTTTTTGGAATTTACGGTGAATTTCCTATAAGACAGTAATCGTCAGGCGATCATAGCAGCCAAAGGAAAGTAAACAAGTAAAAACGAATTATTTTCAGAAATACTCGATTGAATCCCACAGAATCAATTTTCAAGGTACGACCTTGCAGAATTCACGAAAGTTGCTTCATTTCATCAGCGTTCCAACGATATCCGCCTTTGTAAAGCTAGTCCAATTTCGAATAGATAATGTGCTTGGGAGGTCAAAAAACGTTAGATACCTTGTAATTTTACTACGAGTACCTAGTATTTTTGTTGTCTTGGTTTTGTCATCTGGTTGGTTTTATTTTTACCAAAAAAATTTCTAAAGTGATTTAACGCTGCAAACATAATTTTTTTTTATTTTTGTAACATAACATCCTTCGTCCACTCTTGTCTTTAATTGTTTTATATTTGCATTATATTTAATCTTTTATAATTAATTTAATTTAATTTAATCATAATGTTTTTTTGTGATTGGAGTTATTAAAACAATTAATATGTACTTGTGATGAGAGATGATATTGACAGGCCAGGCCGTCAGTATTCCTTCAACGGGTTGGCCTACATCATTAACGTTGCCCTAGCCTTGTTCTACTTCGTTGTCAACGATCATAATAGTACGATTGACCTTCCTGGATAGGTCTGTAGCAGGGTAATGGCTAGTTTAGGTTTTGGTTTCATGGCAATGATCAAGCTCAGGGTTTGTTTTTGTGAGTACGAAAGCTATTTCTTTTTTCGATAAGACTTCTCACATTCTCTCTTTGGCTGGGGATCTTGAAAAATCGATCACTTGACCCTCAAAATCTTTCAAACCTCATTCTAGTTTATTCCAATGAAGGTTGTTTGCCTAAAACTTGTCCATCGTTTTTGAAGACTTGTATTCGAAACGGAATTTAGAGACATATGTCTTGCATATGGTGATAATATAAAATATTTATCAAATGTAGAAAAAGTTTAATTGTTTATTAGGCCTACAGGTCTCCAGACTAAATAACTCAAAAAAAAAAAAGAAAGTAAAATCGTCTCATAGTTGTTTTTATTTGACCTTTCGACCATATTCTTGGTCATTTTCATTTTTTTTTTTTTTTTTTCTTTCACGTTTTGGAAAAACTAAAATTAAATTTAAAACCAACAATTCATAAAAATATTTCTTACATACAAGTAACAAAAACGATATAAACAAAATTAATATTACAACTTATTTGGAGTCCAAATGGGCGGCATATTATAAACAGTTGTATCATTTTCCACTTATTAATATCTTTCTCCCATGAAAAAAAAAAAAAAAAAAAAATCCTATGCAAAGAGAAAAATTCAGGTGTGTTTTTTTAAAAACAAAATGTCTACAGTGATTAAATGTAATAGATGGTGTAAATATATTAGCGGCAGTCGTTGGATGTTGTGTTTTGTTGGGGTGGTTTCGTTATATATATATATATATATATATATATATATATATATATATATATATATATATATATATATATCTCCATTGTATGTATCTGTGTCCATTGGGTGTATATATACTTCTGAACCAGCAAGAATTGAAATAAATATAAATGTAAAGTGTTTTGGAATCCTTATACTTGGAGAATCGTTAGGTTATTTTATCATTATTAAAGGAAAAAAAAATATATTAACAACCACATTTAAATTATTTAAAGGATGAATAATAAAATTAAGGATTTAAAGAAGAAAAATAATAATAATAAAATTGAGATGATGATGATCAGAAATAATACTTCTTAAGAATACTTCTCACAATCGCCATTGCTTTAATTGACAATCAACGTATCTCCATAACTAATAATAAAATATAATTAAAAAAAGAAGAAGAAAGAAATTTTTCAAAATTAAATTTATAGTTATCTTATATTTCCAATTAGTTTCGGTCTGGTCCTCTTGAACAGCTCCTTGAATAATTAAGTGGGGTATCTATTTCGAAACCTGAAACCAAGGCAACAGTGAATTATCTGTGACTGACAACCAAACACATGTTCACGCTGCCTACAAACAGTTTGCCAACCAATTAGGTAACCCCTTTCCTTATCGAAAGGACTGCAGTACGACATGGTTGTATTTACTTTTTTAATAGCTGACTAATTTTTTGAAAAATATAGCAGTAACGATTTAAAAAAAAAAGTGTTAATCAATATTTTTCTAGTTTAAATGAACATATGAAATATACTAACCAATTTTAATTATGGAAGTTCAAGAAAAATGTAAACATTTTATAAGGACCTGTCTCCTTAAAATTGACTAAAAGTTTTTCGAGGAAATTCCATTCAGAGGAAAGTTGTAAGAATAGTACTTTTCGAGAAATTCATACACATTTTATCGAGACCATACTTATTTTTATAAATCAATTTGTATTAATTTAAATTATTTTTAGAATAAAGTATAGCCAATAATATTAATGTATATTTTTATTGTATTCGTTACAACTGGTTGAAAATTGACTTTCGAAAAGAAATCCTGCCTAGCCCTTTTTATGAGCCACAGAAAATAATTTTGGTACCATCTTAATCACAATGAAATTCGCATTAAGATATACCCTTTCACAAGTTATTACCATTAATGCAATGTGCGAAATTTTAAGATTTCTATTCCGGAATGAAAAATTGAAATTGTTTCTCACCTTTATGAACAACCTGTATAAAAGCTATGCTGTGATTTTGGAGGGATATGGTCGATTGACAGTTTATTTTGGGCTTATTAACAAGAAAATGAGTTTTTTTACTTAAAATAAATAAAAGCCAAACAATTTTTTTTTTGCCATCTAATTATTTCTAAAAGGCAAAATGGTAAATTTAAATATAATACAAATATTTGCTAATTTATATTGTATTTTATTTATTTTTAGTTTATTTTTTTATTCTTATTCGGTATATCATTATTGTTATCATATTATTATAACGTTTTGTTAAAAATCAAACATTATTCCATGATTGGATTTGGAGGCTAAATACAAGTGTACAAATTGAAATATTTTCGATTAAATTAGTAAAATATTTTAGGTAAATATTCTACTCGTATTTGTCAATCTTGAAAACAGAATGATTTATCAAAAACCTTGAAAAAATATTTTTTCCCCACCTCTCAACCATTGTGCGTCGTACGTTGTACGGCGGACGAATGGATTTTTTGGCATATGATTTTTTTATTTTGATAACGGGTTAAAATTTTCTTTTCTTTGTCGATTAAAAATGTTGGTTTTATTGAAATTAATAAACCAAAAGGAAATAAAATAAGTGCATAATGTTTTTCTTGACAAGTTTTATGGTGCAGACCTGTTTTAAAAAAAAAATATTAAAAACTTTTACTAAAGCCTTTAGGATTTATATTAGTATTTATTTCATTTATGTAATGAAATTTAGCGTTTTCAGCTTAATTCGTTTGTGGTTTTATTAAATTTAATAAAAATATTGCGTGAAAATTAGCTAAATATTTCGTAATTATATGGAGTTAATGTAGTTGTAATAAAGGTAGTTGTCACTAAATCAGTACTGAATAAAAATACGTCATCGAAACGGAAAATTTATGGCAAAATCGACAAGATTGCTCTAGTTAATTTTTCTGTTGGCATTCCTCTAATTTTGATGAAGGTTATTATTTATATGTTTATTTTATGGGAACCATATTTTAGATTTTAAATTCTGCATAATTTCTTAAAAATTTGTTTATTCCGTTTAACGTCCTTCTGTATTCCAACTAGGGCAGTAAGGACGGATAATTTTGTTTTCATGTGTAGTTAGGAAGGCTGTGTTCTCCAGTTATTGACGAAGGTCCTCCGCTCTCCTTGGAATCCGGACCAATCTTCGTTGGCCCCTTGTGCAGACCACATGTCGCTGTTAAAACGCCATTTGCGGTTTCGCAAGTGTAATGGCTGTATCCGAGTGCTATTACCCGGCTCCAAACACATGTATTTTTCACCATTTTAAATTGCAATCGTGAAGGGGAGCAGTGGCTGATTCACATCGAATCCTGCGTCATGGAAACATTACAACACGCTTGGCAGTGTTTTTGTGATTTTATGCATTATAGCAGGCATTTAAATTGCATTAAAAAATTGGTTATTTCGATTTCAAATGTGATATATTTATAGGATCTTAGTTTAAATTTCCACATACACACATTAGCATCATGGCTGCCCAGAAATAAATAAAAAATCGATAAATATTATCTTAGTTACTATTAGATAAAAGGACAATTGTAACCGCTAACCGCGAAAATTCCTGGGCCAATCTTTATCAAATTTAAACTACTCCATCATCATGGTCCCCGGAAGGTTTAGCAATAGAAAATTGCCGATTTTTCATTAAAGTATAATTAAAAAATGTGGTGCGGTGCACGCACAACTTTCCCTTATCGTCCTGTAATAATTATCTTTTTAATACAATTTTAGAGAGTTATAAAAAGTGCTTCTAATAAACTCAGCAGCATACACATCTATCTTCTCCCACTTAAGTACAATAAAAAAGTTTTTAAGCAATTTTAGTACAACAATCCTGTACACTACCTATATATTTTAACTTTGTCAAGTTGCAAATATATTTTAAAAGTTTCTGGTTTAGGTTCCATGGAAACATTTTCATTCCATTAAATAATGTGAAAGTAGAAATTATTAAGTTAATTTCCGCTTTTGTATTCTTAAATTACTTTATTATAGAGCGTATTGTTTACAACAGATTGGCGGATTGGTGGGAGAGGGCTCGGTCGCATCCGTCTCCTTTCGGATGCGCTTTGTTATCCATCTAGAGTATTGTGCTCCTCATAAAATACACTGTATCTTTGCTAAAACTGGTCCGATTTTGATGATTCTTTTATTGTTTTTTAGATAATTTAATTACCTTTCATACAATTCTACACATAATTTACCGTAAAATGCATACTTTTTAAGCTATGGGCAAATAAAGTATTCTTATCATCATAACTTTTTTCCCTGCAATTCGTCGGCGGTTTACTACATAAATGAAAAGTTAAAGGCCTTTATGAAGAATCATTTAGCCAAGTTTCATCAAAATCGTTAGAGCCGTTTTCGAGAAAATTGTAAAAAAGTGTAAAATCCATGATATAATAGCTGTTTCCGGTTAGTCCGATGCGCTGTATCTTTGCTAATACTGGCCCGATTTTTATGATTCTTTTACTCTTTTTTAGTTAATTTAATTACCTTTCATACAATTTTACACATAATTTACCGTAAAATGCATGCTTTTTAAGCTTTGGGCAAATAAAATATTGTTTTCATCATAACTTTTTTCCCTGCAATTCGTCGGCTATTTACTACATAAATGAAAAGTTAAAGGCCTCTATGAAGAATAATTTAGCACTTCCGGTTAGTCGATTTTGACGAAAATGTTGCCGTAACATCACATGCATGTACCATCCTGAAATACGTAATTTCAGTATCGTACAACTTTTGTTTTTGAGCTAGACTGATCACATACACACAGACACACAGACCATTTTGCGATACTTGGTAATTTGGACTCAGGGGACCTTAAAACGTGTATTTCCGTCGAAAAATCTAATTCGAAAATTTTCACAATCGCAATACTTCCCCTTACAATATACTTCGTATATAGGTAAGGGAAAGTAAAAAATTATTAATAAATTACTAAGAGAAAAATTGTCTAAATTGCGTCGTTGCCATGGCAACTTCATACCCGTGGAAACATGTTGACTACAAAAACTTTTTAATAAATTATTAAAATATAAAATAGTCAATTTCAATTCAGAGTTGAGCCTCATCACCATGATGGACGGATAGAAAAATCGGTCAGATTGTTATAAAACAATTAATCAGAAAAACCTTATAATGTATCTATTATTGCGTAATAAGAGACTGATCTTGGATATTATTTCACGAAACTTTTAAAATTGGGGTTCAGAAAAAAATAAAATACAATAAGTGAAATAATTGGGTAAAAACATTATGTTTCTCCGTTGACCAACTGTATATAGTTTTTCAGAATTGGAAATCCTAAAAATCAGATCATTTTGAAACCAGACCGAGACAAAACCCGAAATATAACTCATTCAGAAGCCTTATAAATTTTTCTCTTGCAATAAATGACATAATTGCATCGTTAAGGAAAAGCAAATGATTTGTTTGAATATATGCTAATATTTTGTTTAAGCTTTCGCGTTATAGTACCTTTTTTTAAATGTATGTTTTTCAGACGCGCCTTTTTCCAAAAGATTTCCCGGGTGCAATAAAATGTCACACTATATTTAGTTTGGATGATAGCTTTTTTAATTGGTTCGTCCCTGCATTTGAAATGTCAATTTCAATTAAGATAATTACCAACAAATTATACCAAACGTTACCTTTCGTATCTTCAATCGATCATAGGTACGGGCACACAGAGAATACAGGACCTACCTCTGTATAAGTTATCAAAAATTTGGTTTCAAACTCCGTTCCAACCATTATAAATAAACTTTCAGATAAAAAAAAAAAAAAAGAATTAAAACTACCTTTAAATTATAAGGTATGGCCTAAAGTGGCATACGACACTAGATTTTATAAGTATGAAAGCGTGTATTTGGTCGAATAACGATAAAAACCCGTTTACTGTCTAATGGCGAAGGAACCATTGAGTTTATCATTGGACTGTCAATGACGCACTATGAAATCGTTTGAGTGCGAAACGGGAATTAACGTCTGTAAAAACTTGTTTTCGGGTCCCTGTTTGCATACAATATCAGTGCCGAACAAATAAATTCCTGACTTTCGGTTGCTGAGATTAGGACAACTTCATGACTTATGGCGGTTCTGGCCAGCGAAGTATCAAGTCTTGTTGTGGACTTAATCTTTGTTTGAGTAAATCTTCGTATCTTGAGAGTTGTGTCATTTCCGATCCCGCTCCTACATTGGCTAAAGCATTCATAAGCTTCGATGGCTGTTGTTCTGGTTTAGTTGGAAGACAGCAGGAATAAAGTGGGCACTGCCCGGATGATATGAGTACCCTCTCCGTCCGGAAAGGAAAAAGTTGGTCGTTGAAAGACTAGGACAACAAGGGGAGCCTTAGAGGGCCTAAGTCGGAATCAGAAACTTGGGCAGTTGGGAGGGACTAGTTCTAGTTGTTGGTTCTTTCCAACTTACTCTGGAGGGTGGGAAAGGAAAAAAAAAGAGAGAGAGAGAGAGAGGAAAACGCCAGAAACAACTAACACTCGACCTCGGCTCCAAGAGATGTTTAGTTCTTCTTGCAGCTCTTTGAGTCTATTAACCATTAGTAGAATGATAAAATCGACCATGACAGTAATAAATAAAAAAATAAAACAATTGTAATAAAAATAAATAAGATTTTTTAAATGATTTTTTTTTTTAGTTTAATAATTGACACGGTAAATAAGATTAATTTACATATTACCATGCCATTCACGTGATTATACTATTTAGGTATTACAAACAAAATAAAACTGTTGAAGGAATTATTAAAGAACTATTTTAGATGGTTTTGGTAAAACAGTGCGAGTTCCTTTCTGCAATTTTTTTTTATTTTTTATTCATTGATTATTTATTTTAAAGTGTTTCAACCATTAGGGTGATTTACATGGAAGTTATAATATTATATACATTTCTGACAATATATTACATATGTAAATTGCAAATGTATCTAAGATAATAATCACAATAGCTCAGAAATCTATAGATATTTTTATTCTTGTACTTTTATTTTTTACTTCACTATTATAAGTTGTTATAGTTCTTTAAAAAATGCATTTTAATGATTGCTTTTTGGTCCCCGATTAACATATCTTGCAAATCTATGTTGGACCTCTGTGGTTCATTAGCTATTCGCTTAATGTATATATAAATTATATACACATATACATATATATATATATATATATATATATATATATATATATATATATATATATATATATATATATATATATATACGCACCTAACGCGCGTCAAAACTGTGGTGAGGTTCGCAGACAATCCCTATGCTTATGCATATCATTTTAAAGGGTAACAAAACCTAAAACGATTGATGCAAGCCGTATTTTGTTATCTCTAATTATTTTTAATTACTTAATTTGTGTTTAGGAATAATACGGTCCTTACTGCCTTGATCATATTTTTTATAAAAAAATATGTCAGAATCATGTATCATGTTCCTGTAACCCTCATCGGTTAAGACAAGCATTCGTAACGTCAAAGTATCAAATATGGGCATACTATGGAACAAAACGTTACGGTCAACAATTTTTTCCTCTAGCATTTTTCTCAGACATAGCGTTTTTGCGTAAAATGCGTTTGAGTCGCCTGAAAATAAACACTCTGTATATACCCCATATGATTAATGATACGTTACTTTATTGCTTTGTTCGCAATCAATAATTCCTTCACCATATCATGAAAGTTAATAATACGCATGAATTATCTTAGAATTATAGATGTCAGTAAGTAGATATTTTGAAAAAGTGCAGTAAATTTATATAAAAGATCAGTTGCAATGTACCGAGCAACTAGTTAAATTCTTAAAAGATTGTAATATTATTGCGTAATAATTCGTATTTATTCGTAAAATACAAGTTAACTTGGAAAAAAAAAAAAGTGTAGTTTAGTGGTGCATGATACTTATCGTTGAGAACGTGAAACGAGCTTGACGAAGTGAATTAACACAGTTTTCGTTTGCATTGTACTTTTGGATTAAGAACGCTGTTTGTCTCCCTGACGTTCTTTGAAGCATCAAAAACAGTGGAGGTAATTTCAGTGACGAATGTTTGTGAAAATCTGTTTTATTCTTTATGCTTTTTTAAAATTATTATTTCCTCTCTTTTGAAATAGCGTTGTTACGTTATTTGTGCTTTCTGGTTGGGTTGAATTTCGCTTTTGTATGGTGAGCTTGACCGTCTATTTCTAGTGGTGTAGTTTTCGTAACCAAGCCATGGAGGCCCTACTAGATCCCAATGAAAATATACTCCAAGAACTGATTATCAACTGCAGTAATAAAGTTGTGGTCTGGTATCAGGAACATCATCATGGAGAGATGGGGTGAGGGAGTTACCCCCTCCCAATAATTTTAAAACCCAAAAGTTGATAAATTTGAAATTTTAGGATCTACTCATGCTAGAAAAATTGTGATAAAAAATTCTATTGAGTTACTGAAATTAAAAACCAATACTTTTTTACCTTTTAAGTAAAGAAATTGGGATTTTATCTATTCAGTGCTGTTTGAATAGAATAAAAAATTATGGTTGGTAAAATCGGTCAAAATTTGTTAGATTTTGCTCACCTTTCCAAACATTTTCTAAAAAAATGTTGTATCAATGCCTCTGTCTGGCGTAATAAATCCGAATTAAAGTTTTACATCATACATGCAAGCTTGTATACAGTTTTGTATGGCTTGTTTTTTTTTTTCCTGGGATGTTGAGCCAAGGACGTAGGTTGGGGATAGGGACGGAGCAAAATCTAAAACTTTCCAACATTTTAGGCAAAGCAGAACATTTTTGTGAAATGTCAAAATGCCAATTTCTCGACTTAAAAGGCATTGATATTGATATATTTAAGGCATTATATGAGGCATTGGTATATTTAAATTTTTATAACTCTTTGAGTAAAATGTTTTACTATAATTTTTGCAAATAGGTTTTAAAATCTCAAATTTCCCAACTTTTTGGGGTTTCAAATTATTGGTGGAAAGGGGGAGGGTTATTCTAATCTTCATGCTCTTCCCTTAGCGACGTCCCTGTGTTGAGCCATGCATATATTTTTTTATCTTCCTCATGGGCAATTTATTTATTGCCATTAAAATTCAGAATATCGCACTTTCTTCGGCGTCGTGAAAAAGTTGAATGAGTTAGACCGAAATTATATTTATTTACATGAATGTGAATTCTCTATTGTGTTTGAATCAATGTGATATTTTTTTCTCCGAGGTTTCTTTAAAAAAAAAATAAAAATAATTTTAAAATTATAAAATAAGTTTAAACAAAACAAATGTTAATTACTTAAGATGTTTCTGGGGCACATACGTTTTAGCCGTCTTGGATGTCTAGAAAGCAGAGAGAATGAAATAGATGTATAGATGAACGAATGGTATGTGTACATCATTTCGTAATGTGTAATTTGAAATGCAGAACTGTGCATGTAGAATTATTATAAAGTATTTTTAAATGTATAGTTTTAATTTTATGTGTGCGAGTAGATTTTACAGAGCCCCTGAGCTCTTCTTCTTAGGTCCAAGTAGGGTTCAGTAATGAGTTGTATGTTTGCTTTAGAAGTTTAGAGGTTGTCGTTCGTCAAGTAAGTGCATCAGTAGTCTGTAACGTTTAAGTTAGAGCTGGTATGTATATTCGAAATAAGTCTACGGTGTTAAGTCTCAAGATATTAGTTCTTCGATAGGTTCGTACACATTGTTCAGCATTACTGGTTTTAGTTCTTCGCAGCTCAAGACTAAAATGTCTATGTATGAAAAAACCAGCGAACGGTATGCTGAGGAAAACACCTTTCTGCATTTTCTTCAACAATTCATCTACCCTTAAGTGGGCCAATAGTATCGTCTGAGATGAGGCCATTGTTGGATAATACCACAGCTGAAAAACAAGTCTTTTAACTTTCCTAGAATATAAAAAAAGTAAATTTAACTCCTCTTAACGAAAAGAGTTCCTATACCAATGTTATTCAACAAAATAAAATTTTATTGTAATATAAATCCTTAGAATTAAAGGCCTTTCCAAAAAGAACATTTTAAAAACCAAAAATTGTGTTAACGGTTAACGGTTAACAAAACATTGTTTTGTTTTAGAACTTCATTGGTATTTCATTTACTTATTACTAATGCATTTATCGAAATGAATGACTGGAATTTTATATATATATATATATATATATATATATATATACATACATACATACATGTGTAATTATTGAGGAGCTTTCTATCAAAAGTGCACATCTCTATTTCCACTTATCCAAGTTACAGTGAAAACTTTGAGCTTCATTTTTGTCTCAAAATACAAATTTTCCATTACTTTTCTCACGGAAAAAAACACATATTACAGAATTGGAGATAGAAATTAAGTATATTTTAGGGATATCTATCATAATTCATAGAAATTAGTTTTGCCGAAAGTGGAGAAGTCCACTTTTGATTGAAAGTTCCTCAATTGTTTACCTTTGTTAATTAATTTGTTTTAAATAGCTTTGTAATTAATTCATTATCAGAAAGATTATTTTCTACACATGGTATAGTGCTTACTTTATGATTAAAATAAACCATCTTCCTTCTTACTGATACTCTGAAAGAAAAACATAGATATATATATGGTATACCAATTTAAAGTGAAGGAATATTTCATTTTGAGGTTGAACAAACAAAATTAGATCAAAGATTCCATTTCAAGGTTGAGCCTTTGGAAGGAATGAAATAGAAAGAGAGCAAGGGAGATGGATCCTAAGAGAATGAGAGAGGGTGAAAAAATCTTGAAATGTAGTTGAAAAGCCACAGCTGGGTTCTCCTTTGTCTTTGTGGAACATTGGCTGTATCCACTGAGGGATACTGTAACTAATAGTCCATGTGTATTTGCGCCAATGATCCGTGACTTATCTGGAAATAGATTATAAGTAAACCCTCCTCCTATAGTGAGTGCTCCCTTTTAGTCTTCTGTTTATTTCTAGACCCTTCTCCCCCTCCCGTTGGCGTTTCGTTAAGTGTTTTTCTGAATGAACTCATTCCTTCTCGGAACCATGCGAAAAATGGAATTCAATTTGATTAGTGCCAGGCTTTTCTTATTTATGTATTACTCTTTTTAATTCTTGGAAAATTGTCGTTGGAGGCTGTGTATATTATATAATTAGTTTTAAGAAAGGCAGTATAAGGAAAGTCATTAAAGAAGATATTTTATACAAGTTACTACGATAGTAAGTTTTAACAATCAATCAAACGAATTTTCATTATTTATTTATTATTTTAATTCATAAATTTGGTTACAATTAGCGAACACCAAAAAGATGGTCATTGTAGTGGTCTAGATTAACACCGAAATATACAACAAACTATTCAGTGTAGTCAACGTTTCACTCCATATTACAGTCATTATTCAGGGTTACAAAGAAGAACAAACAAGGAAAATCGAAAATCATAGAAGTACACAGAATAAAGTATACGAATGTTAGGGAAAAACAAAAATAAATATATTTCATATAAAAGAATATTAAAATGTTTTAGCTTTTCATGAACATTTATGTAGCTCTTCAGTTTTCTCCTGTCAATGTTACTATTTTTTTTTCCTCTACTATTTCCATACTTTTATTTTGTATCCTTCTATTATTTCTATCTTCATAGGTATCTTGTTCTTCGTATCCCTGAAGGAGACCGGCAATTTCGGCTTAAACCTCGCGAATCAATAAATGGTTTATTTACTATTTGGGTGTCAATGGTAACCGCTAATCCGATTTTCTTTTGCTTGGTTATAATTACAGTCAACAATAATATAAAATTAGAAAATATGTTAAGCATGGGTCCGTATTGCTGAATATATTAAAAAACAGTTGTTTAAACAGTCTTAAGGTGAAGAGCTGCTATAGAACTAAGATGCAATTGAGGCAGAAATGAAAGGATAAGAGAACTTGTGAGTTCACATTTCCTCCCCGTTACCTAATATAAGAATAAAAAATTAAAAGTTTCTCAACCTCTCAAAATATTGACATCTGGAATATTCAGAGTTAACCAAACATCGGTTGAGAGGAATAGAAAAATAGAAAAATGTTACTGGAGGTATGAAAGAAAGAAAAACGAGATTACCGATAAGTTTTCAATCACCTCTTTTTTTTAATGCAATATTTTGTAATAATTCATTTTTCGATGAAAATCCTTGTTTAAAGATGGAAGGTGGATGTATTTTGAAGTTTATTATTCATCCTTACTCATTATTAAGTTATAGATAATATTAATGTTGGTTGTGTATATTACAATAGTATTGCCCTGCGAATGATTAAAATAAATTTCACAAACCTATATATTGCTGATTCCTTGTATTAACAGTTCTTCGTTTGAAAATATTTGAACTCAACATCTTAACTTTGCTTTATCCTGAAAGGAAAACTTCATGCCTATTTTAGTTCTCTACCTTCGGAAGAAGTGTTGGTATTACTAATGATTATGTTTATGATACAGAAATTAACCGGATGTTAATAGACTCCATATGAGATAACACGCAGGTTTCCCCCGAAGTTTTGTTACCGCTTATTCCCTAATTTAATTTTTTGACGCACGTGTGAGACGACTCGTCGAGATAAGGTTTGATATCTTAATGCGGTTGAACATTGCTCTAAAGATATATGATACTTGAAGAACTTCTCCCAAGTTATAATCTTATAAGTAAAACACGTTGCTTTAACGCGACTAACAGTGAAACCAATGTCATGAGTTACTCTGTAATAACATTCGCTTTTATGTATAATCATACGGAGAGTAAAATTTGAAAGGAAACTGACGCGTGTGAACTACACCGAAGATTTCGTACTTTTTGTTTGCTTTAGATGATTTTCAGGTATAGATATCAAACCTACCTGCGGATCTGAGATTTTCAAAAAACGATATGTCAGTATTTCGAAAAAGACAAGTTATCATCTGGAACTAAATAGCCAAATTTGCTTCACTACTGTTTATTCTTCTTATAACATGATATCATTAGGTACAATTCTACAAGAATCCAAAGTTATTACTGTTTTAATAATATCAATTATATTTAATTTCATAAGTTGGTTGAAGTTAGTTGATTGAACGTGATAGTAAGCCAAGGAAGGTACTTAGTTGAGTATAAGTTAAGGTTAACACAAAATAAACAAGAACAGATAAAAAAAAATAAAAATATTTGTACTTGAAAACCAAATTACTGAAAAATTCCTTTTTTTTTAAAACATATCAGTGCGCGTTTGTTTATTTACCCATAGTTCATCCATCCCCTTCATCACAAAATATTTGATTGAAACATCAATAATTTTTCAGATTTACTAAGTAAACTTATAGTCATTTCTATGCGTTTGAAATATTGTTTTTATTCGGTATGAGCTGATTTATTTTTTAATGACAAAATATATCACTCCGAAAGTATAGTCAGATAGCGCTGATAAGATTTTGCAACATATGCTAATTAAAATTTGAAAGTTTGGCATCTGTTAATTTTCAATCCAAGGTAGATAACGAATTTTGTCCAAGGGATTTATGTTTTATTGAGGGTGATTATATAATTAAGTATTATTATAATAATTAATTATTTTAATTGTTATAATCAAGTGACCCGCTTCATGCTAACAGCGGTTTTGTCTAACTATAAACTTAGATAACAAACCCTTTTAGCATGAAGCGATTTAATTAATGCCTTCCATTCAATTGCAATAAGACTTATTAATATCAGTTATTAATTATTCTCTGAGAATAACCATTAAATGGTCGAATACAGCTCCATAATGAATTAGTAAGTTTAAAAGAAAATAACCATAAAAAATAGATAACATAACAATTACCCAAAATAACGCTTATAAACCTGACCTCACAATAAATTTGTCATTTAATTAGTTCTAGTAGTTTTTAGCAGTTTATCAAATGGATTAAATATACTTTAATTA
The DNA here is from genome assembly GCA_948150685.1 of Rhaphigaster nebulosa. Taxonomy (NCBI): domain Eukaryota; kingdom Metazoa; phylum Arthropoda; class Insecta; order Hemiptera; family Pentatomidae; genus Rhaphigaster; species Rhaphigaster nebulosa. The sequence continues at coordinate 74,732,712 of OX411309.1, read as the reverse complement.
ATCTATTGACACGTTGCGGATTGTTGCTCAAAATAAATGTAGATACAATTAATTTGGACACGGCCCTGTTCAGTAATATTAACAAATGCGATGCATCAACTTATGATATACTCTTAAAAATATTAATATTAGCTTAAAAATAATTTGTTTGAAGGACAGTATTATACATATGAAATAAAATTAAAAGGTGGAATGTAAGTGCAATATTTTTTTTTTATTTATAAAAAGTTAATAAGATGCATAATTTAATAAATATTAGAAATTGATAGAATACTGATTTGAATTTGGGTCCTTTTAGAATCGTACATGATAGCTTGATAGAGCCGAAATGTTGGTAACATGTTGAAAAAATAGTGGTGCAGCAAATTTAGCCTATTTGAAGTAATATCATATAAATCATTCTTCACATAATTATCTTTAAATTAACTAAGCTTTCATCTTAAAATCCCAGAGGATAATTTGGTTAATAACTTAGTGGGCTGGCATTGAGGATTTCTCGAGTATATTTGAATTGTAGGGATTTTATGTGGGAGGAATCAAATGATTTGGTTGGTTGAATCCTACCAAGATTAGTGTGATTACAGTAATGGCAGAACTTTTTGTGGGATCGGGTTAGATAATATCTTTGGACTTTAGATTTTTTTTTTTTTTTTTAAGTTAATACTGGACTAGTTGGGTTCAAAAGATAGTTATTCGTCGTTCTTATCTGCTACACGAGAATATATTAGTCGTTTGTCAAGATAAACTCCTGAATTGCGAGATATAATGTACACGGATAAACGGGATATAATTAAATGATAAGCCTGACAGCCTATGACATAGGCTCATGTCAAAGGAGATGGTTGGGAATTTATTTTAATCTTCCGATTTTGACATGCTTCAAGGTTTTTTTCTAGAATTAAATTTGTTATAATTAATTGTAATATAACTGATGGAGTTAGTTGAGGATAAGTTCAGGTGTAAATATTTCGAAAAAGACAAGTTATCATCTGGAACTAAATAGCCAAATTTGCTTCACTACTGTTTATTCATCTTATAACATGATATTAGGTACAACTCTACAAGGACCCAAATTTATTACTGTTTTAGTAATAGCAATTGTATTCAATTTCATACGTTGGTTGAAGTTAATTGATTGAACGTGATAGTAAGTCAAGGAAGGTTGAAGGTTGACTTAGTTGAGTATAAGTTTGAAAACCAAAGTACTGAAAAATTCCTTTTTTTAAAAACGTATCAGTGTGTGTTTGTTTATTTACCCATATTTTATCCCCTTCATCACAAAATATTTGATTGAAACATTTATAATTTTTCAGATTTACTACGCAAACTTGTAGTTATTTGTATGCGTTTGAAATATTGTTTTTATTCGGTACGGGCTGATTTATTTTTTAATGACTTAAAATGCATCACTCCGAAAGCATGGAGCGGTTTTGCTTATAACTTGTTGCAACATATACTATTATAGTTTGACATTTGTTCAATCCAAGGTAGATTCGCCCAAGGGATTTATGTTTAATTGAGGGTGATTCAATGGCATAGAAGAAAGGACCTGTCAACTGAAGTGGGGTCTATTCTAGTCTAAAATAGAATATTTTCGCGAGAAGCTATCGAAGTCATTTTTTGAAAAAGGCTTTAAACATCGCATCTATCGATTCTCGCTCACTTTATATCAGAAAAAAATTGTAAATTTTCTAAAAATCTACTATTGATGACGTAAGCACCAAATACATACATACATACATATATATATATATATATATATATATATATATATATATATATATATATATACACAAACACACACACACGCACACAACACACACACACAACACACACACACACACACACACACACACACACAGATATATATATATATATATATATATGCTCTTCGTCCGATCGATGAAAATCTTATCGTTGGCTGAACGTTTGTAAATGTTGATAATAGTATAATAAGTGATTTGAAAAAATATAATTTGGAGTTGGGAACGCCAACAACACCGGTTTCTTTCCCGTCAGTGTTGATAGTATCCCAGTGCAGTTTATCTCCAGAGCGGTCGGAATCCCTTTGTTGACTGAATGACGGGGTCGATATAGCTTTGAGTACTCCCTCCTTTGAGTACTAACTGTCCGAAACTTTACCCAAGTCCTATAAATTGTGTTAATCGCCCTAGGAGTTGCCTCTACCCCTCATTACTCCTGCTTGGATCCGCACCATCCTCTCTCAATACTACTCATCCTCTAGGAAGTACACCGGGCAATGAATCTCATGGACTTTAAGCTTCGGTTCGTTTGGCATACGTAAAAAACACATCGCTCCTCCGCATTGAAAGTGCCACAACTCAAAAGTGAAGTATTTGAGAAAAATCAACTTAAAGAATATTATAGGTACAACTTATATTGAAACGGAATAAGCTTATTTAAAATTTTAGGTATTTACTGCAATAAATACTTAAATGAAATTAAAAAAAAAAATTACATTGTTTTAATGTAAGCATTATATTAAGCATAATCTTTGCTTCATTTTTCTTGGTGGTTTTGCGATAAAAGATAGAAGAAACACTATCAAATTAGATTTTTTCTTTCTTATTATTTTTTTCAATGCTATTCACAATACTTCTTCATTCCATGTTTTAAATTCATATATATTTAAATTCCATGTGATGGTTTCAGTGTTATCTCTAATCATTATCAGGTTCAAAACGTCTTTTCAGCTAACAATTATATACAAAATCTTTGTTTTTTCCTTTAGTTTTATCATATTGATGCTAAAGGAAATCCTGTTAACTGAGTCCATATGTTTAACCCACAAGGTCTGATTACAGCAAGGTTGTCATGTCTGATGTCTTGTGAGGGTTCAACGATGCATAGAGCATGGCTCGGAAATGTTTTTAAAACCTACTGGTTCCAATTATTTTTTATTTACCAAACGATAAAATTACTCTTACTCCTTCGTTTGATTATTTCACGATGAAAGCTGTGACTGTTTTGTTGGTTACTCAACCTAATGAACAAGAAGTTTTTATCTGTAACCATCTATAAATCCAAGAATTTATTTTGCATAATTTATGGCAATACTTTTTTTTACTTTTCTTTTTTCTTTTAGTCCGCTAACTTTCACATTCTTCTTTATTATTTTCTGATTTGCTAATGATCATTAGATTTTGGTTTACTGTAAATTTATTTTAAAGAGCATTAGTTCTACTGTAAATTTTTATTTGCATTTGCTTCTTAAATATTCCTAATGCCTAGTCCAGACCATTGCGTGGCGTTTAGAAATAGAGTGGACCTTTTACAAAGATGTAAGATTTTAAAATTTTTTGTCAAACTGATACATAGAACTATCTATTAACCTGGGTGTATCTCTTGAATGGTTAAGAAATTAATAAATTTCTTTATACAACAGATGGCATGGCATAGAATATTTTGAAACATCAAATTCTTTGTTAGAAAAATGTGGGATAGTCCACTCTGGCTGATATGTTTGTGTGGTGTTGTGCTTTATATTTCACTTATTCTTGATTTTTTTCTTAAGCTGTGGATCGATGTTGGACACATAGAAGGATATTAAATAAATTGGATGGGTTTTCCTTGTAAGAACATGCCTACAATACTTAATAAAAATATATTATACTGACTGCTTTAACCGAAAGCTCTTGCAAGCCAATACCTAGGTGATACACCCAAAGAATATACTGGCTTATTCATCCCCAAGGTTTATATATTATTTTTTTTTTCATATTTTCCGAGAAAAAAAAAGACTTTTGCACTATATCGAAGGCTTTGAGTTTATTTTAGATTGTAATGAAATAATAAGAAGGGTAATAACAGTGATATTGATCAATATTTAATTGGTCTAATCGAAAGGCACAATGAAAAAAAATATTTTGAGTTTTTTTCCTCTCTCAGCCAGTGTTTATTATTATTTTTTTGTTATATTAATGAATTTAACTTCAAAATTCTGTAAAATTAATATCATTCCATGTATTGGACAAAAAAAAAAGAAGAACTAATTTACAGTTTTGCAGCTAAGGCGATAAGATAGTGCTTGTTTATTAATTATAATTTTTTTTTTTTTTTTTTTAGTTTTTTTGGACCTAGCATATTCGGCTAAATTATCAGTAAGACTCATCATAGACTTTCTTTGATGTCATTTTTTTTTTTTTAAATTTGAGATCTTACTTTTACTCCTTTATGCCTTTGTCGTTTAAATAGCCAATAATGCTTATTCTTCTTAACATAAAATGTCTTACAACATATCATTATATATCCTTGACATATGTTTTAACATTTTCTGTCTCGAAATATCATTTTCATTTAGCGTGTTATCGAAAACGATCTGTGTAATATCCCCTTAACATCCCCCACTCCCTTCCGCCTAACATCTTCCCACAAGTGATCATTTGAGGGGCTTAAGTGATGACATTCAAAGCCGCTTCCACAGGGCTTAATAAGCACTTGCCAAGCCCGGGGAGGAAATTTCATTGTATCATTCCTGAATAATATGACAAAGACAATTACGGAGAATTATAATTGTAGAAAGGTCGTATAAAGAGACGGTTGTTGGAGAAGTTGGAGAAAGTATCACTTAACGGGGAAAGGGATCATTAGCATAACGAGCGTGCTCTATTGTTCTTATATCTCCCCATTACCCTTTTACTGTTTGTCTCTGCTTCTTTATACATAAAAATTAAAGCGCACTTTTTTTTTTTCACCTCTCTCAGTTTCCATGTTCGTACGTACCCTTATACTGGAGCTGGAGCACTCCAGTCCTCGTTAACATAACCGCAGTTGCTCAATATTGACTTGTTCTCTTATTTACATATAGCTAAGGCTCGAATTCCCTTTATTGCCATATCTCTATTCCGGCATTACTTTGAAAGAATCATAAGATCTCTCTTTTATTTTAGATATCGACTTATATGCGAGTTCATTTTAATATAAACTATCTTTATAAACAAAATAGGTCACGTTTTTCTATAACCCCTCATCCTAATGAGGAGAATGATTGAATGATTATGCAATGCTTGGCAATCCAGACCAAGTAGATCTTATTAAGCGTACATAAGACTTAGAACGTTCTTTAATTTGCTGCATTAAGATTATTATGCAACAGAATTATATGTTGCCAATTTTTCGTAGTGTTATTAGATACTAAATAGATCTCCGATTCTGAAATAAATAGATCGTTAACCCATTTCCATCAATGGGCAGGACAATCAGGTAACAATGATTGTTGTTTATCACTAAGAGAGGAATATTCCGTGACTTGCTGTCATGAACAAACATTTAGAGCAATGATGCAAATGGGTTAAAATCAATGTGAATGATTTTATTTGGGAAATGATATTTAGAAATGATTTGGATTGTGGAGATCCGAAACAGGAGCAATGGATTGGTTTGGTTGAAGCCTACTGCTTCAAAAGGCGGTAAAATTATATGCCCTAATGTGGCTGACCCGTATGTAACATTGACTAGTGGATTACAAATCTAAAAATTCTATGAAAATTTGGTGTAAGCCGCTTGTTAATAATGATAGACGAAACACTCCTCTTCTAATAGATCTTCAATAGTAGATCTATTTTAGAAATACACTAGGAGCCGTGGCGGATATTAATTTATGCACATGAGCACATGGTTTCCCTTTATTTATAAAAATAATTACAATTACGGTATGGTAGTAAAAAGAAATAGAAAATATTTATATAAGATTGAATATGTCGACGTAGGAGCGCCTCCATTCTGACAGACGCAATTCGCATAGATTGAGCTGTCATCCCCATAGATCGGGCTGGGAGCCGGAAAGGGGACTGTTTTCGCATATGAGGTGGTACTGTCTACTATTATCGCAAGATATTCTTCTGGATATTGTCATTTCATCCTTAAAATCAGCAAAATTGATCAGAGAGTCTTATCTGTCACTTTATGCGGACGGTAGGTGCGATTAATAAATTTCGTAGATTACTTGTTGAGTTATAATTTTATTCATAGTTCTATTATTAACAATTTTTTTAGATAACTACTCTCTGTTCATTCAATTTCGACTATTCGAAGATAAAATCTCGTTTCTTTGAGGTTTCCCATTTACATTAGTTGTTTTAAATATTTCATATGTTTTTCAAGATCATTGGAGATTAGAAAGTTCTTGTACGAGGAATTTTTTTCAGGAGTAGGTTGAGTGTTCCCGTTAATCTGTGTTGTTATCTACTCACTATACTTTTTGCTTCATAGATGTTGCAGGGAATAGAATGTTCGCAAAGTTATTCCTTCACAATTACATGGGTCTTTTGTATCTCACGGCAGAGATGGTATTTGAAGCAATTTTCTCAGCCGGATAATTATAAGAGTATAAGTACATAGGATGAGGTGATATAGAGTATGTGTGTGTGAGAGAGGGGGAGTGAGAAAGAGGGAGAGATGGGATAATCCAACTAACTCGGCGTGAAAGTGAGCCGAAGACGACAGATCGATAGAGCTCCTTTGATGAATGGAAGCTCCCCTACATTCATCACGGCCTTTATAAATATTAAAATCCATCTAGTCACCCTTTCAGATCCTTTTACAGTCTCGTCCTCGTCTCTTTTTTTGTCTCTTCTCTAAGGAAGGGATTTATTTTTTATTTCTTATCGCCCGCATTTAGTTCACCGCCTCTTTTGTGCTTTTTTTTTTTTTTTTGTCTTTTTCGAAAAGCATTCTATTCATTAAAAGGACGATTTTGGGACTGTGATAATTTCTTTGGAACTTATTTTGCTAGTGTGAAAATTACTGGACTTGAAAGACGATCATCCTCAATTCGCTTGTAGTTGAAACCCCGATTATTCCCGTATTATAGATAAAACAGAGAATACTTTTGAATACCTTGAGAAATTTAATTACTTAGGGTCTACAAGTATTAAAAGAAACGAAATTCAAGAGGCAATCGAGGCCATGTCGAATGGGGATATTGCTTGCCATTTCTCATTTGTAAAATTACGTTGTTTGTGCATAGTTTCTAGAGACCTAAACATTGGAATCAACAAAACTATATTCCTCAAGGTCAGGATATAAATGGAATGTTCCACAAACATTCAAGAGTCTTTAAAATAACGGAAAGCAAATAACCTATCGATATTTCGCCAATTCAGGCAGCATCAGGTTGGAAGTAGAGAAAAAAAACCCACGTAGGTATATAAAGACAAAATGCAGCACATCTTGCATCCACAGTCCAGAAGGACACCAACCAGAGACAGCACCCTACTCCAAGACACCGGCACATATGCCAAAGAAAATGGGAGGTTACATGACAACAGCTGATCATTAAAAAAAAAAAATACACATTCTTAACCACCAAAAATATACAAATGAACAAATAATGAAAAGAAAAGAAACACAATAAATACAAAAGACATAGGAAAATAAAAATGCACAGGAGAGGAAGTTTCACTTCAAGAAAACAGTGGATACACGGCTATTTCGCAAAATATATTAATATAGAAAGGCTCCAACTCAAAAAGATACATAAAATAATTGTAATGATATAAATTAATTAATCAATTGGACTATGGATATATGTATAGTCCTATTACTCATGGAATATATCCAAACAATCATAATAAATAACTATTTTGAGAAACATAGTAGCGTTTTGCACAAAATACTCATCCACGTCAAAGACATCTTTGATCCACATGGCTTGTTACGTTCTCGCCTCAAACTCTTTTATTATTATTATCATTAATTGTTATGTATATACATTTTTCCCCCTCTTCTTCTGTAATAATGACCCCGGAATTTGCGAAATATTGACAGGTTATTTAAAGCTCTTTTCTCAATGAAGACTTATGGTTATGAATTAAACCTAATGTTTAAGCATAACAAAATGGACAATCAAGTGGCCAACAATGTATGTGTAGAAAGGAAAAATAATTAATAGTTATTAAAATGTACGAAGGTAGGAAGATTGATCATATGCCTTCAAATTTCCAACATCTTTATTCATAGATTGACGTTTAAGACGATTCGTCTATCATCAAAATATTTGCATCATATATGTATTTATAAAATTATTTTACAACATATTATTAAACTATATAATTATATTAAAGTTAAATTGTAAATGGAGAATTATCTCTATTTTAGTTTTACATTATTTAATTTAATTACCTTAGTAAATTATTTTTCCTTTCTACACATACATTATTGGCCACTTGACTTTCCATTTTGTCATCCTTAAACATTAAGTTTAATTCATCTTCAATTATTTTATTATGAACATATTAAAATCAATTATAAAAACTTGCATACACTTTATAAACAATTTAAAAATATCATCTACGGACTAAATTAAATTAATATTAATAGTAAATATTTTGTTATAGAAAAATTAATTTTGATGACAAGCCACATCTTTGAAGTTAATGAGTATTTTGTACAAAGCGTTTCTTTGTTTCTCTTTATGCCTCTTTATTATGTTAGTTTATATAACTTATTACACATGGAATATATCCAAACTAACATAATAAATAGCTATGTAGAGAAGTATGTATGTCTTGCACAACATACTCATCGAGGTCAAAGATGTGGATTGTCACGTTCTTCCCCCTAGCCCTTTTATTATTATTATTAATTGTTATTTTATGTCTCTTTTTGAGTTTTTCCTCTTCTATATTTACCTTAACTAATTAAACTAACCTTAATTATCTTCCGAGGGGTAGACCGAAACATAGGTGGGAGAATAGTATTCAGAGTGATCTAATGAATTTGGGTTTGGAAGGGTTTGGGTTTTACATTTACCTTAAAATCTTCAAAAAATGGAGTATTACATACAATATTTTGTCCGATGATGGACGAATCCGCGTAAGAATTCAGAAATTACTCAACTAATAATAATTGAAGTAGAATTGAAGATATAACAATTTACGAATCCTTTAAAAAGCTAACTGGCGCTGGAACGATGGGTGTTCCAAGGGATTGACCGAGACGTTAGTGGAGGATCGTGTAAAGGTTGATCTCGCGGGTTTGGATTTTTATCGGTGGGCAGAGGAATTGTAGGCAGCGATCGTTGGTGGTTCGGCATCGAACCGTCGGGTTCGCTAAGCCTCTCATTGTATAGAAAGATGCAATTGTAAAACAATTGCTCTATCCCATGTGGATCCAATAAATCAGCATAAATTATATCAAGCGGAATCTCCTTACAAGCAGATAAATATGGCATAACGGACATGACTACTTTTTTCAACGATGCATAATTAATGATAAAATAGAGATCTACAATGTAGATGAGCATGATATGTCCCGTTGAGAATGATCTGTACATTGGATATGCATTATAATATTGAGATCAGTTGTTATGCATTCTTCGAGTGACAATTCTGGGAAAAGAGATAATTCACATCTGTTCGCAGTATGCGAGTGTGAGTCGCGGCTCTGTGTGGCGTCTTTTTAAGATTCTCGTTTTTTTGTAAACATGGAGTCTGGGACAGAACCAGGTTGCCGCTCACGAATTTAAACGGTGTGAAAGGAAGTGCTGTACTATTTACGGTAACAGGAATTGGTTAATTAATAACAAGAAATTCATAAACTATATAAATAAAAAAAAAATCAAAGGATATTTATGTTGAAGAAAACCATATTAGAGAAAAATTCCATTAAAAAAAATATATTAACCGTCTTGCGTTTTTTTTTGTTGTATGATGGTATCATTAGTTATACTATTAACTATATGACTTACTAATATTCTCAGTCATGTTATTGGTTCCCAGAAATATAATTTGCAGTTTAGTAGATATTATATCCAAAGTGGTGTTTTCGAGAAAACTTTGCATGTAGTGGGTGCTTGGAACTGATATTTTTTGTGAAATTGATACATTCTGGCTTGAAATAAAAAAAGGTCTTGTTTTAAAACCAATAAAATATAGTTGTGAGTATTATAACTATGAATAACCCGCTCCCTGCTCAATGAGTGAGGCACTGTGCTCCAATCTCTCGAGCAGGGGCTCGAGTCCGCCTGTGACAGATAATTATTTATTCTGTTATATTAGCCATGGATCGATCCTCGGGCTGGGAGATCCTCCTGGGGCACACACACCCTCTCTACATTGGGTACCCTTAATCGGGAGAAAAACCTGGCGGTTGAGCGTGAACCACCTCAATCTGGTGGCCTGGAAACTATACTTCGTTACCAAGTACTGAACTCAAGACTTTTCATGATTTTCGTTATATAGTATAACCAGTAAAGTAGACTATTTCTTTTTATTTTGTGACTTTTTTTTTTTAATAACGAGTATTATAGATTTTAACTATGTACATTGTGTGTATAACAAAAATATTTCTGGTGGACCATACGACTTTCCTTACAATTTTGGATGCTGAGTACTTACAAAATTGTTTGCTCCATCTTCATTAAAATTGATCTTATAAGTTTAGCTTTGTAGACAATTTAATTATCTTTCAGATGATCAACTGGAATGTTCCGGGAATTGTTTAGTTTTCGATTTATTCGAAAAAATGCCAAGAATACAAAGTCCAATACGCCGGTCCGATTTTGATGTTTTTACTTCTTAAGTGATTAAATATATGTTTTGGTGATGTTTATATTTTTTAAGTTATGCATAAATAAAATTACTCTATTACTTTTCGTAATAACTTTTTTTTTCTGTTTTCTCTCTGTTACACTGCCACTACCGGATTTCTAAAATTTGAGCCGGTTACTATATCTTCTTTACCTAGCCATTTCTGGTGACGATAAGGAAAGTAAAACTTTCGTGATTCTTCAAAGAAAAAAATATTCTGAATTAATTATACTTCCTCGAGCGTGTTACCATCACGTGCTTGCAAGTTCGCATAAAACGAATTAGCTCTTTGCATAAATAATGATGAAAATAATTCTGCTTAATGCGTGGAATATTATGTTGGAGATCACGAAACATCCAAAAGCCATTAACTCACTATATAATAATTGTATCATATCAAAGATTATATTAGATTTTATACTATGTTGCTCACAGGCCTCTCATCACTGTTTACATTTTATAAACATTATGACCTATTTATCTCATTTTGACCTTTTATTTCGTTGACATTAATTTTAAGCATTTTGTTGTTTATTTAAACGTGTTATTAGTCTTAACATTGATAAAGCACATTGCTGAATCATAACAGTTATTAAAATCAAGAGCATTAGCTTATTTATGATCTAATGATTCATTATAATTGGTTTACTTAACAATAAATTTTAATTAATTAGTTTTTGTAGTATGTTACCAGCATTTTTTAATTTTTAAGTTTTTCTTGTAACAAGTCTTATGACTCAATAATTTGTATGCTTAAGATCAAGGTCGGAACTTGGATTTTTGCCGGGAGGGTCTTAATTTTGCCGTCAACTCTCCTTCCTCTCACTAAAATTTATAACAGTGTTTTAGGTTATATATTTCGAAATAAACATTACGAAATAAACATAACATTTTATTGACTGAATTGATGTCAAAATAACCAAAAATTGAAACAAATATTTTTTTGCTTAGCCTAAAATATAATTTGCCTCGACTTTTTCCGCCCTCTGAATTCTGGCGCCCGGAGCAAGTGCCCCCTTAGCTCCTTTCCCCTCCTCCTATTCCGGCTCTGACAAGGATGATTATTTTAACATTTTTCATTTAAAGAGAAAGCTTTTATATTGTAATATAAAACTTATTGACCCGTGTTAACTTTAGTCCGGTCTTGTAAATCTTAAAGGCTTTAGTCCGGGAGCTGAGGCCAAAAATCGTGTCTGATTTTAAGTAAACTTTTATCTTCTTGGCCGAAAGTAATCTCATAATAGACTGGAAATATGAGGCCTGCCACCCTAAATAGGTTGCAATCAAATTTTACAGGTCTACGAATTTGTCATGTTCGTCAATTGTTCACATTTTCCTCTTGCTCCCAGTGCATTTTAGGTAAAACATTGACATAGCAAATTTTAAAGAAGGTTAAATTTTCTGTAAGTTTTATACTTAGTATTATTTAAAATTCGGAACAGCTACAGCTACTGCGGGGACGTACAAATCTGCAAAATGTCAAAAAACACAAAAAGTTAGATATTCAGTGGTTTCACCTTAACTACTATTTTTCAGTGCACTTTAGTGCAAATTGCTTAATAGTCAATCATGTAGAGGATTAAATTTTCTACAATATCCAAACAAAATATTTGTAATTACTCTCAGCAGACGCCAAAAAAATTGTATATAACAATTTCTCTTTCTTTACAATTATTTATTATTTCAATATTACTTGGTCATAAGTAGTTATTGAGAAAAATTTGAAAAAAAGTGACGACAATGACGAATTCATTGTCCAATAAATTTGATTTGATATCGCTCTTCAAATTTCCAGTCAATTATGAGAGTATTTTTGGCCCTAGATGGTAAAAAATTTTCTTGAAATCAGACACGGTTTTTGGCCTCAGCTCTCGGACACTGGTAATAAAGATTGCACGAGTCAATGAGTTTTATATTGCAACATAAAAGCTTTCTGTTTAAATGAAAAACGTTAAAATAATCATCTTTGTCAGAGCCGGAATAGGAGGAGGAGAGAGGAGCTAAGAGGGCACTTGTTCCGGGCGACAGAATTTAGAGAAAAATACTTCAGGTTAAGCAAAGAAATATTTGTTTCTATTTTTGGCTATTTTGACCTTAATTCGGTCAATAAAATGTTATGATATGGTAATATTTATTTCAAAATATATTGATGCACAGTTAATTATACTTTGTGGAATGGGCTTGTAGCATATCCATGAGATTTTGAAGGAACTACCCCATATTCACACCGCAGCGATGAGATATTTATCAGAGAAGCGGTGAGATAGATGATTTTCATCTTAAGATAAGCTTGGTTCATATTAAAGCGATATGAAATGAGCAAGCATTAAGATACAGCACGAAAAGTTTCGTGTTTTTTCACTCTTTTCAAAATCGTACAACACTAGAGGAAGAGATAAGTAGGCCATGACTCTTAATACAAGTTTCTTACGACATATGTCGCAATCGTACAAGTGTGAACACATTTTATCGCTCCTTAATGTTTTTATTGACCCCGAGCGATGCACATCTTACAAGACAATTATCGTATATCGCTTACGGCGTGAACCCGGCTGTAAGTTATTTTCATAATTAGGCGAGTGGAGGACTTACAGATTCGCTTGTAAGCTGATTGAAAGAGCTAGATACTGCCTCTTCCTCTCCCCTTCTCTCCCAATCCAGAGAAAATAATGCTGATTCTACTACTGAAGCACAATATAGTTCCAAATCTTCGAATTTGTTTTTAAACATATAAATATTTAATAATTTGAAATTGCCTTGTATTTGCTCGACGTATTAATTTGAGAGCCTAAACATTTGTGATATCACCCGTATTGTGTGCATGCTACGTTGCTTAGCTGCTTGTTCCTTTAACTGTGATCGTTGTGTTGGGCAAAAATAAGTTTAACTACAAATTATTTAACTACAACTACAGTAGTTGGGAAGTAGTTGCAGCCATGACTACTTTTTGTAGTTGTAGTTGACGGACCACAACTACTATATTTGTCAACTACAATCAAAGTAGTTAGAGGTTGCAATTACAACTACTGTAGTTGTGAGAAGTAGTTGTGACGAGGAATACAAACTAGTAGTTATAGTTATAGTTACGGAGTTAAAACTACTGTTACTGAGCAACGTACAACCCAACACCAAATATTTTTGAAAGCTTTTAGTTTGTGTTTGTGAATTGATACATTGTATCAATTAAGTAACCAATTTTACAAAGTCTTTCACTCACCGAGAGGTTTCTAAAAAGAAAAATGAAAATCTCAGATTTAGAATCTGAACTTAATTTTTGACAAAATCACAACTAATTCACTTTGTGAACTAGAGTAAAAAAAAAAATGTATTGGGCGCCAATAGTTCTTTTACGAGTTTTTTCATTGATAAACCTGTTTTGATGTATTTATTTATATGGCTGTGCCCAATACAATCAGTTAATGCAATGACACAAAGGAATGTGGAATTCTTGATCTGAGAGATAGTTGCAGCCATGTATCCACCTGTCTTGTCATTTGTAATGCTGATTACGCAAGAAGATTCCTCTTCGCGAACCTTTTTTTTTTTTTTTTTTTTCAGAATTCTAAAGGCGTTTTCTGTTAGATTCGTTGTGGCCATTTCCTGTATTTAGGATCCCTATCTATTAGTATGTGTGGTATACAAAAAAAAAACTCGTCTAAAAATAGGGGATAAAAATATGAATTGAAGTATGAAATATAATAAATTGCATAATACCTTGCCGTACTTTTGATTACATGATTATTCGTTGTGCAATACATTGTAACAATTGACAACGTTTACGTAAGATGGACGGTTATGTAATAAGAGTCTAAAAGCGCCGGGAAGGATAGATATTTAAAGTTTTTGCAGACCCGCAGATCAGGAAGGAAGGTATCCCTAACCAGATTGCCAGCTCGGAGATTACTCCCCTGTGACAGCTGGCCAAATAAAGTGCATATATATATATATATATATATATATATATATAACATTTTCGCAACCCCTTGGAACACCCATCACATTTTTACGACCGAACAGCTTCTGGAAAAACTCCATTTTCAATGTTCACAATAAATATTGATTGATTAAAAAATAAAAATAGTCAAATCGAAGACCTTTGCGAATATAGGTGTAATAAATTGTCATCAAATTGATTTTTATGTACATTGAAAATATTTTAAGTGAGGTGGCTTGTGTGGGTGCATTTTATGTTATAGTGAATGGAATCAATGCTTGGGTGGAGTTTTGTCTTCTGAGAAAGGCTAATGTCGCCTTGAGCTACAAGAGGATCCAAACTATTCTGATTAGGGATTGATAAATTTTTTGCCCCTTCTATAATTTTGTTTTTATTGAAAACTAGTTTCGAATGTTATACATTCATCTTCAGTTCTAAAAACACACAAAAATTAAAAAATAAGCAATTCAAAATACAGTTTGTTATTATTATACATATTAAATTAAATGTAATATAAATTATTATTATAAAACATTTATGAATTATGAATTTAATTAAGACAAGAAATCAACTACATCTTGGTACTCACCAAGGTTTAAGTAGATTATATCGAATAGAAAAGTCTGTACTGGTTTTTTCTCGCATTAAACTAACAATGAACGAAAATTAGGTAGGATGTTTATAGGTAATCTGTTTAAGGGTCGGGGTTTTTCCAGAATGTCGGTGAGTAATTAGTTTTTTGGCCTACCTTCGGGGATTGTTGAATATGATATTCAACAACCCCCGAAGATAGGTTTGTTCTCGTACTGGACTAGCAATGGAAAAAAATTATTTTTGAATTTTTGTGTTTTTAGAAATTGAAGATAAATGTAGAACATTCGAAACTAGTTTTCAATAATAAAAAAATTATAGAAGTGGCGAATAATTTATCAATCCCTAATTAGATTGATCCTTCTATACCATCATGCGAATGTTAACTAACCAAACTATTCTGTTGCGAACAAACTACTATCACGTCACGTGACCTCACGAGTTATGACGTGCTGAAGGGTTGAGATGATGTGCACTCGGTCACAGGTCAGGACCTGACATGTAATAACACGACTTTAATTTGTATCGTGTATGTTTTGGAAAAGTATTGTTATAAACTTATGAATACTAAAACCAACTTTTATTTAAAACTGGTCTTAATTCTTACTAACTTAACTCTTATCATTAATCCATATGTCTCACTGCCAATATGATAAATGTCGATATATAAACATTTCTCTTAAAATACACATTAGTAAAACAATGTCTACTATTTCATTGATTATAACATTTTACAAAGTTAATCTTTCCGTTTTTTTTGACAATTTTTCCCGATCTTGTTATGTAGTCTTCATTATTTCTACTTACCTGAACTTTGTTTGTCAATTCATTTTCAGTCTCATTGTCAGAATCACCTGTGTCAGATAAGCATTCGTATTCGCCACTACTTCCAGTGGTGTGCTATCTATTTCTTCTCAGCTGTTCCATCTGTATCTTCGATTTAATAAGCCAGTGGAGGATCTAGTCTCTGCACCAGCTTTCCTTGTGTCCAAATCTTATCTTCTGCATATTTTTTGAATTGTATATTCTGGCCTGGCTTTAAATCACTTAAGATCTTAGTGAGCTGGCTGTATTAATTGTGGATCTTTTCTTGCCTGTTACATCAAACTCTTTGTCTCTATAATCTAGTTTTTGCATTACCTAGTTTAGTAATGCAAACTATTAGTAATGCAAAGTGACATCTTGTTTTCGAGGAATGTAATATTACGTCATTACTTTCTTCTCTGTACCAAAGAGTTATTATTTACATTTTAGTTAATAATGCAATAATAAATAGTAAATTGCTGTTTTATTCAGGAATGAGATCTAATCGATTCACTCATGACAATGAACCAGTTCATTTTCATGATTAGACACCAAGTAAAAAAAAATAGGCATAAGGAAGGGAGCAGAGGGAAGGGGAAAAGGGAGGGAGGGTAGTTAGATTGAGATCCCTAATCACTAAAAAGAGATCTTTTTCGTGGTTCGCTACTCAGTAAAAGAATTTGGTTGGAAATCAATTATGCATGCGAGATCTAATTTATTAACAGTAATTACAAGTGATCCAGTTACAGGTATGAGCTACTTATTCTATTATTCCCGAATTATGGATCACTTATTAAGTAAAAATAATGAATCAGTACCTGAGGAGATTGCTCATCTCTAATTTTTAATTAAGGTCTCATCTCATCACTAATTTTTTATTAAATAAGATTTTTATTTTTGTTGAATCAGATTTTAATTTGATCAATTATAATCATTTATTACTAATCTTCATTCCTATTAAATTAATTTCTTTAATTAGTTTAAGATGCTTTAAACAAATCATTTTTGCAAATTTGGCATTTTTTACACTTTATTTAGGAGTGTAGTGGCTCGATGGATAAGACACTAGACACTGAACCCCGGTCCAGAATGTGAGATTTGATTGCGGCAGAATATATATTTTCTGGCTCTTCATTGGTTTGATGAAGCAGTACCTATTTGCACCTCCTCCTGGATACCAATAGTTAGTTTAGGAGTTCCATCATCTTGCTCTCTTCTTCAGCCTTCGATGGACGTCACCTGGTTTAAGTATTGTGGCCATGTCTATTGCGAGTATGTTTTTAAGTTATGTTTATATTTTATGGTTCGTGAGTGTTTGTTAATAGGTGGCGCGTGAAGGTCAGTAGGTTATTTTTCTAAAATTCAAGGATGCATTTGTTACTATACTGAAAGTTTTTAATGTAAGTCTTTTTAGTTGCACTCTATATCTGTGGTGCCTATGTCCAAATAGATTTCAATGTGTGTGCGTATATTCAGTAATATATATTCTATTTAGTTTCTATCTTAGTTTTAAATTTCGTAAGAATAACTCGTAAGAAGTGAGTATAGAAGTATTTTTTTTTTCTCGATATGTGGTCTCCATAACATTCTGCGATCATGTCAGACCAAGGCTGTGTACAGCTTCTGTCTCTGGAATCTGGGTGATACCAAGGTAAAGTGGAGGACACGTCTCATATCGGAGAATATATAGCAACTCGGCATTAATCAAGTCATTTTCTGGGGCCTAACTTTTCGGTAACTTCCTGATCTGTTCAGCGGCGTGGGCTAGGGTGAAGGTAATGTATGTCGTAGAGTTACTTCCGAAATATTGAGGGCATTGCTATCTTGTTTAATATTTTTGTGGTCTGTGTGTGATGTAAAAACCAGATAATCATTTGAAGAATTCAATTCTTCTCTGTTCTAATTAAATTTTCTCTGTTTTAAATAATTATTTTGAAAACCTGTAATGATAATTTAAACTCCAATACTACCTCAAATATATTTTTGGCTGAGCGAAAATTCATGCGAAATTTTTTTTTACTATAGTTCCCGGAATTTTAAATTAATTTTTTTTTTCAATTGCTTGAGTTGGAGGGGAAAATGGCGTTTGTTGTTCTTTCATTAAAATATAACTCGATTTGTTGGTATAATGAAATTATGTTGATTATATTAAAAAAAATTATGAAAAGTAGTTTTTAGCATCCCCTATAATTTGAGTAGAACGATTGTTCAATACATCACAAATGTCGCGACTTGGCGTTCATTAGGCACGCTGGCCCGAACTGAGTCAATCATCATTTAACAAAGGGAACTGGGCTGGAAATAAACTGAGTCCCTTGATTAATCAGAGCCAATAGGGTAATGAGGCTTTGTTTAATATTCACTCTATCAGTTGCCGCTAGGCTCAATCAGCATTTGCAATATGGGATCGTTACAAAAAGCTCTTTCGTAATGCCCCTGATGGGATATAAAAAGAATTTCAATCAGCTTCATAGCTTTAAAATCACAGTAATTATTTGAATTGACCTTGGCTGTGAATAAATACCTGATACTTAATATGTTTAAGTAACATTGATTGATTCCCTGTTTAGCATATAATCCTATATATTATAATTATTATATACAAACAATTTTTACGATCACCTCTTAATCATTAGTCGTATTTTCTCCGAAAATAATTGACTTTTGCTCTGCATCAAAAGTCATCGGAGACGGTGTGCATTTTGTATCCGTTTGATATAACCTCTTGAAAACGGTTATGGAGTTTTCGGGAATATATGATAAACATATTTATATATTTCCCGTTCCATTTCAGTACTTTCAGCGTTCCCCTTTATATCAACTGA
The DNA here is from genome assembly GCA_948150685.1 of Rhaphigaster nebulosa. Taxonomy (NCBI): domain Eukaryota; kingdom Metazoa; phylum Arthropoda; class Insecta; order Hemiptera; family Pentatomidae; genus Rhaphigaster; species Rhaphigaster nebulosa. Next base: position 74,714,008 of record OX411309.1, on the reverse strand, counting down.
GCTGAAATTTGGTATGCAGGTTTTTTTTTAAGGCAGAAGAGTACTATAAAAGTGGATGTAAATTTCGGTATGTTTACCAGTTTTTTCGCGGTTTTTAAGGTTTGTGCATTTCAACAGCCTTTCAAAATTAAGTTAGATAGTTAAAATATCGTATGCGAATCGAGTTAGTGCAAGCTTTTGAGGGACTCAACATTTTTCGCCAACCTCACCATTTTGGTATTTTCTGTTTTGTATTTTAGTGAAAATACGACCTTAAGCGTAACAACTTACAAATTTAAACGTTAGTCAGTGTAATTGTATTTGTGTATTTTGCAGCTAGTATGTAACGTTTATTTTAACAAACTTTATATTGGATTTTTTTTTTATCTTCCTTTTCCCAGAGTTATTATCAGAGGGAATATTAACCGATTGGCGATCGACGCCTAAATCTTTAGTCACAAAAATAATCAAGACTAATAACTAATTTGTTAGACATTAATCGCGGCTAATATAAAACGAATATTTGGAAAATAATATTTTTTTTTTACACTTCAAACGGCTAACAGACATTTAGTCATTAATGATGATCAATATTTTATTTTAGTCGTTGTATGCGCCTGAAAATTTAGAATAAAAGTCATATTTTGATGCGTTAATGTCTCTTATTCATTTCAGTGTTTCATTTACTTTTCTGTTCATCTATGACTTTAAAGTTGTTAATTATCCATAATTGTTTCAATAAAAAAAATTCACTTTTTACAGCTTTTATCACGAAATTATTATATTTGCCACTAAAATCAAAGCGTTTATTATGAAGGTATAATCATAATTCGCAATCTCTTCTCGAGTTTGCTTTAAAGGAAAATATCGCATTGCTTATCGCAATCGGGAATAAGTAAAGATTCAATTAAAGCTATCGGTTTTTATTCGATTAAATACCAACATCATATCAATATAAATATCGACTATTTCTTTATCCGATCGAAATTTCAGTTTTAAATTAATGATTGAAAATTTATTTCGATTTTTTAGTCGTTTTTTTTTTTAATCAGATAAAATTTCACTCATTTTGAAAAAACTTTTATTCATGATTTGAAAAATTAGTCGAATAAATTGCCAACTGACTAATTACTGCCCTTACGCAACTCTGTATGTACCAATAATAAATCATGGGATTCAAGTCCTCGAGGTTCACAGGCTTTCAGCTTAAACATAAGGATATAAATACTGTAAAATCACGCGTTAGTTTTGTTTTCTCATACATTGTTTTGAATAGTATTAATTTTGTTTTTTTACAACTACGATTTAGTCCAACAAACAGTTATTATTAATTATAACTAAAATACTATATTAATTAAAAATAAATATGATTAAATAGGAAATATAAATATATAGTTCGGGAACCGGTGTTCTAAAATTCGACTTCTCAATATTAATATAATAAAATGTTTATATTAATTTATAAATATTAACTATTTATAATTAATTAAGAACAATTAATCGTGTTAATTATTAATTCATGTTAATGTGTTTATACAAACTAAATATAACTTATTAACAAAAGCTATTAATTTATGGAAGTCTTCTTAATACCATATCCTACCAGCAGAAAACACTATAACTGAAATACGTCCACCAGAGTTATTAAGCAAAACCTAAGGCTAACAATAACAAAGGAGCTTATGCAACTCAGGAAGAATACTGTTAATATTAATTTTAACACCATTCTAGGACTACTCTTTCACTTTGTCGAAACTCCTGGGTCATATTGCTGTTGTACCTGTGATCTCTGTAGGATGAGGCCTGGACTTAGGAAGTGGACCCTTGAAGTAAAATAGCCTGGAGCAGAGGATCCCTGACCTACTGCCGTGATTGGAACAGTTCACGACCGGCGTCCTCACGATCGCTCTTCGTGATCCCAGTCTCCCTTTCGAAAACCTTTATCATCCCACACACGATCTCTTTCTGCGCATCGTGAAAGTGAACTCGGGTCCGTCCCGTCTACTTCTCTTACCACGTTTCCCTTCGTTTCATGTTTCTTCCTGGTATGCCAATGAATATTCAGGATCATTGATTCTACGCTGTAGCTAATAATTTTCATGTGACGTTGATCAATCGGCTAGTCAATGGGGGGGGGGGGAGGAGGGTTGTAGACGGACTAGAATTGGCTTCTGGGCTTTGTTTGGACTAGTTAATCATACTAAAAGTCCCCGTAACTAGAAGCAGAGGCAAAGAGAGGAGGTAGTGGAACATGGTCATATTTTTCAATTTTTCGTTTATATCTCAAAAACGCCTGGTCCTTTCTTAAAACATTAGACAATATTCGAAACATTGGAACAGTCTAATAAAATTTGAATCTGTCCTTTATGTCGTCTTCACTACACTACTAACAACCATTTCAATGTTAAATTCGTTACGATACATTTCAAGTTTCTGTTGGCTACCATACAGATGAAATCAATTTCTATTTTTATTAGCGATATTAAACTACATACTCCTTTTTCTCTACTGATATTCAACTTTTCTTTTCACCAAGTTTCGAACGTATACAAGCCAACTTGACTTGACTGCAATATTTGGAGCTAAACAAAAGTTCATCAACTCTTTAGTCGATATTAAAATGAAAAGTGTAATTTTCCTAATGTTGGACATATTTTTAACAGATAGAACCTCGTGTGCATTTGATAAATGATTCTAATAAAAATAAAATGATCAGTAATTGCCATAAAAAACTGCGATGAAAATAATTCTTCTTTCAATCGCCATTTTAATTTTGAAATGCTCTCACTATTTGGATTAAGTATTAAGCTTTGGGCTTGTGCCAAACCATTTGATTCATATCGCATTCAGTGATTTCAATTATAACAGCATTACCAAATGCCATATTGTCCTCTGTTACATTATATTATTTGTTGCTGGAAATTTCTTATTAATTTCTTATTGTTATTTAAATACTATTTATATCAATATTATTAATTATTAAAGGTTCACCAGTACCCCAGAGCTAATCTTTTTAATTATTCAAATTGGGTTTATTAGTTTGACAATTTTTTAAAATTTTTATATTTTGTATCAAAACTCAAGTAAAATTGTGTGCTGTAATTATCAATAAATAATAAATTTAACAGTTGATTAACAGGAAACAGTATTCAATTTTTCATTCAATTTGGTGTTATTCTCTGTCACCAAAAATATTAAATTTTGAATTGAATTTTAGAAGACACTATTTTTTTTTCAATTTATATGTGTATATATATATATATGTGTATATATATATATATATATATATATATATATATATATATATATATATATATACATATATATACACATATAAATTGAAAAAAAAATAGTGTCTTCTAAAATTCAATTCAAAATTTAATATTTTTGGTGACAGAGAATAACACCAAATTGAATGAAAAATTGAATACTGTTTCCTGTTAATCAACTGTTAAATTTATTATTTATTGATAATTACAGCACACAATTTTACTTGAGTTTTGATACAAAATATAAAAATTTTAAAAAATTGTCAAACTAATAAACCCAATTTGAATAATTAAAAAGATTAGCTCTGGGGTATATATATATATATATATATATATATATATATATATATATATATATATATATATATATATATAAGAACGAGAGGGTATTTTTCACGAAACGCCCTGGCCGCCTGCCTGTCTTGGCTCTAATGTAACCATTATATTTTGACTGATGATACTTCGTGAAAATCGTGACGGCAGACCACACCTCAAGGTCTGCCCTGTAAATCCCGAAGACCTTGGATATTTTCTTATCATAAAGTTTTAGAATTATTCAGATAAAAATTCAAATTATTATAATTATTATTATCTATATAATATACTAATTATTTTATTATTCACACTCTCGTATAATATTTATTAGCAATTATTTCCTGTTTGATGGTATGGAAATAATCAGGTGTTACGTCAGTCTATCTCCTTCCCAGCCTTCTGTATACCTATAATTTCACCTTCAACGAACCAAATGTGTATGAAATGTTGTTATTAACCAAGGTATGACTACACACCTACAGGAAATCGTAATAACCTATCATGAATCATTTATTTTTTATTTTTAAGTAGTTCGTAAGAAATTACGTTATTCCAAGAAACGTTCTATTTGCATCTATTACGCGACTCTTTTAATATTTTTCAATTTGGAATTATCAGATCAATATTTTGTTTTTTAGTGTAAACTAATTTTAGAAATTAAAAAAAAAACATAGGACTTTACCTTCTTATGCATCAATTAACCAAATGCATCCAAACAACATTCTGTGAATGGTGTGCAGCTCCCATAGCCTGACTCCAAACGTGTATTTTCCTTTTGATAAGACTTTGGAACGGTAGATTGTTTTTTATTTCTGGAAAATAGTAAATAATTGACTATAAAATTTTCGAGGATTGATTTTATTTTATGATTGAAGGTGTTATAATATCCTTATCTATGCCTTGTAATTTTTACAACCCAAGATTTTTGTTTAATCGCATAATTTCTCAATCGCAAAAACTAATAAAAACGCATTATTATCATTTTCTCAAAACTTTAATTTGTAACTTTAATCTTTTTTATTTTATTTGTAACCTTCATCTTCATCCATTCATGTCTTTAATTATCAAACTCATTGATTTTGTTAGTTATAAAAATCTCAAAAAATATGTTGTCAAACAGCAAATAATAAGATGTGAAGATAATCGGAAGCTAGTATCATATACAAGGAAAAATAAATAAAGATCAAAATACAAGAAAAATGGATAGAGGAGGCTATGGTGAGAAGAAGAAGCACTAATATTATTTTTAATAATAACAATATTATTTTTAATAATAACAATATTATTTTTATTTTTCTCCTTCTTTTCACCATAGGCCCCCCTTACCTTTTTTCATGTATTTCTATCTTTATTTATTTTTCTTGTATATGATGCTTCCGATTATCTTCACATCTTCACTACATATTTTTTGAGGTTTTTCTAACTTTTATTTTTATTTCTTTATTTTTGCTGATATATTTTTATGTGTTCTAATGTATCTTTCATTCAGTGCCCTTAATTTCATTTTTCCTAATTCATAAAAACAAATTTAGTTTGCCTATTTAGATTTATCAAGTCGAACATTTTCTTAGTCAATGCTACTTACCTTCTTTGTTCATTTAATCATGAATCGTTAATCAAATTGTGGCAGTGTTTCATAAAATTGTGAATTATAAAAACTCATTTTAGAAAATAAAAAACCTTATTTATTAAAAATTATTTTTTTCTTCAATTATGAATTCGCACCTATCAATAGTAAACAATGAATTGAATTAGAAAATAAATTCGAAATATTTATTGAATGTTTTAAATTAAAAAATAATTTTGTAACAAAAATAGTGACGTTTTCAATGATTCATACAATAGCCAAATATTGTTACTTTTTGGCCGCTTAAATAGCATAAAAATGATATTAAAGCATTAAAAAATAATTTATTATTATCTTTATTAAGACAGCCGTCATAATGTTACTCTCTAATCACATTTTTAAGGAAATAGCTGAACTAACAATAAATTGTTATTGCGGTAAATATATTAATTAAAAATCTGACTTTTTCCTCCTATGGGAATATACCGAATGGAAGATTTCTCAGCTAAAAAAGGAAAAACAGAAATTTTCTGCTTTTTGCACTCTTCTTCAAGATGAATTCTACAATTAATAATAATTTTAATAGTTTTCTACTTGTATACTTTAATGGTTGTTATCTTGTTTTGACTAGCCCCGAAAAAGGACTAAAACTTTGATCAAAACGTCGGCACACATTACAAAAATAAGTTTACTCTTACGTTATCTGTGTGTTTTCTTCCTAGAGTGCTCCCTCCAGCTAACTTGTTGAATTTCATCACTCTCAACAATATCTCCACCATTATTAATCAAGTTTTAAGTTAATCAAATCCAGACTTCCTGGCAGTTCTTGTTTATTGATCTTGTTTTTATTTGTAACACTAGTGAAATAGGTGTTTTTCCCATTTTAATTTTTTTCTTTCTACCGAGTCTTGTTTATCTAGGATTTAAGAAGCAATATATTACAATTTTATTTATTTCACATCAACATTATTGATGATAATTACTGACGTAATTAAATGCTTCATTATAATATTAGCAATTATATTAGTTTTATGTTTATACTTGAAGTTTCTAATAAGTAATTATTATTTATTTTTTATTTCAGGTTAGTATTGCAGAGATCAAAGTTACATTTGTTATTTCATGGTGTCGGTGAGTTGTGTTTAAATATGTTTACTCTCATTTATTCAAATCATCTTGTTAGTATGCATTCCGTACTTCTATGGTTGGCATTAATAGGCTGTCCATTGCATTAGTTCAATTAAGAATAATTAGTTATGTTCTGTTGTTGCCAAGTTTACCTAATTGGCATGAATGAAAACAGGACGATTTTTTGTTTAAAAAAAAACAACAAAAAATAAACGCTCTGACAAGTTGTTTATGTTGTTCTATTCTATGTTGTACAAGTTGTTCTAAATTAAACTAAATTTATCGCTCCATTAATTTAGTAACGCTATAACCCGGAAAAACACCAATTTCTGCTCAATCAAAATTGCTGCTATTTGTTAATACTAGTATACCCGAGCGAGAACTCTCGCTTCAGATATCTTCTAATCCCTAATTCCAAATATAAGCGATATTAGGGAAACATATTTATTCGTCTAAACAATAGGATATTACCAAGATAGTTTATTTAACACACACATTTGGTGAAGCTACATAGTTTGTAATGACTATGTTGAAGCTACAGTTCATACTTAATAAGTAATTAGCTTACTCCACTGGAATATATCCATTCAGTTTAACAGTTAAGCATTAAGTCTCAGCTATACCAGTTTCTATGTGTAGTATTCATATTTAACAGTGTCCTTTAGGGTTAGACATGGGAAACAATATATAATTTCGCACTCATTAAAAATTTTTGTAAAGAGACTCAAATTGATATAATGTTGCCATGGCAACGGCACGTAAGCAATATGGCATAGGGCCCGTACAAAATATCGTGCGTTATCTCAATAACGGTAGGTTTTAAGGTTTTAAAACGCTAGATCAATATGATCCGAAGGCGCGCGTCAAAATCTTTAAAACCCAACTTGTCCCGTCTCGATCCGTCGACTCTTAGTCGTCAAATCTTTGAAACCTCCCTGTTTTTTCATAACTTTTATTTAAGCCCTTGTAAGATTTTAAGGAACAAAATCAGGATTCGTCACTTCTCCGTGAAATTCTATTTCTTTTGATACCTCACACGTCAAAATCCATCGCTCCTGAGAGCCGGAAAAGGGATCTATACTACCGTAATAATATATAGTAGTGATGTCGGTGAGTCAATAAAATCTACTAGTCTATTTACATAAAAAAGATAAAAAATACTACTGACGTTAAAGAGCAGTTCTCATTAAATAATTTTATGTAATTATTTTTTTATTTTTAAAATCATAATGATTAAACCATTTTTACTTCCTTGTACACAGTAAAGAAAATATTGTGATCGCTAAAATTTTCGGTTTTCAGATTTCAACAGAAATATCCATTTTGACCACCCCTGAATCCATTTTGACTAGTTTCGTCGTGACGTCTGTACGTGCGTTCGTTCGTACCTCGCATAACTCAACAAGAGTTTACAGTAGAAAGTTGAAATTTTTTATTTGGAATTTTTGTAACATCTAGCATTCTCTTGTAACATCTAGCATCTTTTTATAACACGTGCATTCTCTTTTTGGGGGTCACTACATGATCACCGGAAGTGGAACTTTACTTTAAGGTATTAGGTATAGATTTTCATCAAAACTTATATTAAAATATAATGCAAAACTTTTCAATTTTTCTATATATGACTTTTATTTCAATACAAATAATATACTAGATTTTTATTAAAATTAGCCAGCCGGAAGTGATACTTTGCTTGAAAGTCATGTAAACTTTGATCAGAAATATAATGCAAAACATCTCACATTTGCTATTTAACACCTATATGCCAAATATAGATAAAATAGTAGATTTTGGTTAATAGTGGCCAATGGTAATTTACTTGAAGGGCATAATGAATTTTCATCCAAAATTATATTAAAATATAATACATAACATCTCAAATTTGGTATATAATACTTTTATATAAATATAAATAGCATACTAGATTATGGTTTAAATTAGCCAGCCGAAGGTGGTACTTTATCTGAAACTTTTTTTTATATATAATAAAGTGATATAAATTTCGTGGGATAAATCGATTTCTGAGGCCCAAAAATCCTTATTTTATGTGTTTTTTTGTTTTGTTTTATTTAAAGAGTGTTCATATTTTATGGAGGTATTTTATAGTGGTATTCACAATCTTATTTAGCATGCTAAATCCAGGATCATGAGCGGCCTGATGTTAAGTACTGTAATATCTTGCTAAATAAATTTGGTGGCGCTGTCTGTGGTAAGACTGGGCAGCTTTATTTTATTCTACAAACCCTAGTTGTTATGAAACCTTTACTTGTATTTCAGTTGTTGAATATTTTATTTATTCAAGTGAATATTATTTTTTGTTTATTTTTCGCATATTTATTTAACTAGTGAAAAATAAAGATTATGTGAATGTTTGGTGTTACTGTTTAATTAGGGATTGATCAATTATTTGCCACTTCTATAAATTGATTTTTATTGAAAAATAGTTTCGAATGTATAACATTCGAAACTATTTTTCAATAAAAATCAATTTATAAAAGTGGCAAATAATTGATCAATCCCTAATTAGATTGATCCTGAAATACCAATATGCGTACGTCAACTGTGTATGACTATTTATTAGAATATCTAGATTGTGAAAGTGCAGAAACAGAGGATGGGCTTACAGATGACTGTTTTGAAAAAAATTATTACTATTCTGTGCTTTAAACATTCTGGTATTTTTTATCTTTTCAATTCGGATCGTTAATATAAACTACAAATTGGCATGATTCAGTTTTACTAAACGAAATATTTTTTTTTTTAATTTAAATTGAAGTAACTTATAAATAAAATTAATAGTCACACTCCCTTACGTTTGTAATTTAAAAAAATATATTTAAGCTGATTCGAACTAAAGCAAGTAAACAAATAATCACTTGACATTTTGAAACCTCTGGCATAGACTTGCGAGTTGACAAAACAATATGACGGCCATTTAGCAGAGTGACACTACATTTATCACACAATCATGTATGCTAACCTGAACCTTTTATTTAGCTTTATATTTTGATATTTGACATACTACTATTGAAATTTGAAAAATATCACAAATACCACGATTTAGCATACTAAATGAGAGATTGTAAGTACAGTTTTTCTCTTTATATTTTCGTCCACACCTGACAAATACGAAAAAAAAAAAAGTGAGTACAGTTGATGTATGAAATGCACGTGTGGCAGAGATGTTTATTTTTGAACAATTACATTTGCTAATCAAGACATGACTGTTCCTTCGACCTTGCATTTCTCTCTTTATTTATTATTTTTTCAATAATACAACCTGATTTTCTTTTTATTATTTCACTATCGTATTTGCTTTGGTCTTGAATTTCGGTTATGATTATTGTATTAATTACACGATTCTATGTCAATTTGTTTAATCCTATTTTATCATTAGCTAATTTTTCAATATCATCATTAGTTCTTCTCTGTTTTTTTTTTCTTTCTTTTAAACTAGAAAACAATTGCTTGCATTTTTATAATTATAAAGTCTCCGAAAACTAATAATTTTTTGTGCCATGATATTTCATTCCAACGTATTTATTTATGTGGTATATGTAATGGCGCTTCAAACTATGAAGCCCTGAGGTTGTAATTTGCCTTCGTTCATTATTTCCAGATAACCAGGCTGCAAAAGGAATTTCAATATAGAGGGTTGAGGTGATTCGGTTTGAAATATTATTTAAGAGAGACGGTATAATTAATTATCCGCCGAAATCAAGGAATCCGTTATGTTTAATTAACATTCCCCTACGGAATTTATGCCTAACATAAAGTTTCTCGGCTTGAGATGTTCGCCATGCTGACCACCACTTCATTAGTGGTGGTCAAACATTTTATCAACTTTTTCTTGGATTAAAGTATAATTTTTTATTATTGCTTAAAACACATTAATGCAATGTTTTTTAAATTTTAATATGCTTTTAAATGAAGAAAAAAGGGAAAAACTAGGAAGGTTGTGTGAAATTAATGGTCCAGGCATTTTAGAGTAAATATATTCATTTTTTCATATATATATATATATATATATATATATATATATATATATATATATATATATATATATATATATATTCATTTTCACGTTTTCACGGGACTTTCTCAACGTGATAATTTGGAGAAAAATAGTAGAAACAAAATTTACATGCTTTTGATAATATCGGTATGTAGCAATATAGTGGAAAAAATTCATGAAGGCGCCAAGAAATAGTTTTTCACATTAAAGTTGTGAAAAAAAATTTGTTTAAGAGATATAAATAATAGGACGTAATAGTCTAACTTTTTTTCGAAATCGCCTGTTTTTACATTTTTCAATTTTCTGGAAAAGTTATTATTATTTTTGCATACGATTTTTATTATAAATATGCGCTAACAAAAGCCAAAATTTGAGCCTCAAAACAAGGTTCTGCGATAATTAAAAGACCTGTAATAAAATGACCAAACATTGCCATATTTCGCGGTTTTTAATTTTTGTTTGCGAAAAGTTATGAGCCGACTTTATTTGTTTAAAACTCATTTTTTTTCGCATTTTTAAACGCTATTACGTGTTATTTTTTATATTTCTTGAACACCTTTTTTGATATCTTTATCATTTTTTTTCACCATGTTGCTACATACCGATTTTATCTAAAACATAAAATTTGTTTTTTTCTCCTAATCATAAATCACGTTTAGAAAGTCCCGTGGCAATTTGTTTCAAAAGATAAACTGTTGCGCCTTGACTATAAATATAACTTCAGGAAATAAAAACTTATATTTATATATGTAAAGTACTGCAGATGGTATATGCTATGTTTACTCCAAGTTTGAAGTTAAATCAAAACCTATCTGCCTTATTTTAGCAATTGAAATATCCAAGTTGCCACTACTGGGAGCAGTGTTCACTGCCGGTAAATTTACCTTAGTATATAAAATATTATACTGTTTTTGTTTTCGTAGCCTTAAAGGCTTAAAATGTCGATCAATTTCTCTCTAACCATCTTCCTGAAATACTTTGATCAAGTATTCAATACATGATTTTATAAGTTATTTAAAAAACATTTATAATTAATTAATTTTTTTTGAAATAGTTAACCGATAAAATAATAATTCTATTGTTAAATAATAACAACCGATTATTGTAATTTTTTAACTCGGGTAGTTATAATTATCGTTATCAAAAGAATAATTTTGATGAGGACATATAAAAAATCCTGATAATTTTTAATGCTTTAGATGGCCGTTGTAAATTTCGTTGTAATAAACCAATAAATTTCACTGAGATTTATTGCAGAATTTTTAAATTTGACTTCTATTAGCCTTGTACACTAGCCGCATCGATATCTTCCCCCGTCCTGATTAATTAGTCGATCTCCTCCCTCCCTCAGCTCACGCTGTAACATTTAAAACCCGCCTGGGAAATTTATTGCGAGAGCTGTAACCCACTGGGATCTTATCCGAGGATTTAGACGGGCGTATCAGTGTAACTATCAGCCGGCGATGTGAGGTGGGTTAAATTGCTCCTTTAAAAAAGGCAATTAAAGAGATAGAATTATGGTAAAGAGATAGGAGTGTGGTTGGGGTAGGGGAGGAGGAGGGAGGGTTTACCTGAAATAGGAGTAGAGGAGTCGAAGCATTAATCCCTCCCAACGGGGCTCTGGCTCCCTCCCAACGAGGCCTGTACTCGGCTCCTAATGTGATAACGCCTTCCTTGTCCCATTCATCCTCTTCTTATCCCTATGTAGGGCTATTTTATTAGGAGTTTGCATGCTCGCCTAAATTAAAACCATCGTCCCAACATGGCCACCTTTATTTATAGTTAATATATTTTTTTCCCTCTTGAAGATGTCTCGGTGATTTAAAGTAATACAACATTGTAGAGATTGTAACCCTGAGCTGCTTCTAATTTACACATTTAAGTTTTATCATTGCTTAATTTAAAAATGCTGCAATAAATTCGATTGAAATTTATTGGTAGCTTAACTACAATGGTCATCTAGAGCATTCAAAATTATCAGTTAGGTCTTAGGATTTTTGATATGTCCATATCAAAATTATTCTTTTGATAATTATTATTTTAACTACCTGAGTTTAGAAAAATTACAATAATCGGTTGAATTAAAAAAAAAATTATATCATGGTATTATTTTATGTTATATGTTAACAATAAAATTATTACTTTATCGGTTGACAATTAAAAAAAAATTAATAAATTATAAATGCTTTTCAAATAACTTATAAAATTATGTTTTGAATACTTGATCAAAGTAATTAAATTCGTGGATTATAAAGAGACCATTGGTAGATCACGTGTTCAGAACATGTTCTAATACCTCCCGGAAAATCGGAATTGGCGGGTTATACTATTTTTCTCGGATGTATTATAACAATAATATTTATGTCTTCATTTCCAATCAGCTTTATAATAATAAGCCTGTACCACTAAAACTATTATTAGGAATTGATAAACTATTTGCCACTTCTATAATTTTGTTTTTATTGAAAACCAGTTTCGAATGATATACATTCATCTTCAGTTCTAAAAACACACAAAAATTAAAAAAAATAGCAATTCAAAATACAGTTTGGTATTATTATACATATTAAATTAAATGTAATATAAATTAGTATTATAAAACATTTATGAATTATGAATTTAATTAAGACAAGAAATCAAATCAAATACATGTTGGTACTCACCAAGGGTTATTATAGAAGTGACAAATAATTTATCAGTCCCTAATTAAATTGATCTTCTATATCATCATGCGGATGTCTACTGACAACTATTATTTACTATGCACTATTTCTTTACCAACGAAAGTGTGTACATGTAACATACATAAGTTTCTGTACAGCGTGCTGAGGCGAGTTTGAGACACACCAATTTACAGAGGACAAAAGCGGACTTACTCCATACGACCCTTTAACTACCGACAGTTACTGAGCTTATCAATTTTTTTGATAACCTCCAACGACGAACCCACTATTCTGGACTCTGACTCAAACAGGACTGCTACAGAGGTGGCAAACATGTAAAAAGCCTTAGACTAGGCTAAGGACAACTTACTAACTGGACTGGTACAAGACAACTAGTGATGCCCATCACTAGAAAGTGATTCCTAATTCCTTAAATCACTAAAAATTGCTTAAGAGTAAAAGAGTTCCCATCCTACCCTTTATTCCTTAAATTTCAACTCGACATACCACGGGGCTTTGAAATAAAAAAAAAATAAAAAAAGACTAAACACATATATAAATATCGCAAGAAGAGTGTCCTAATTTAAAATTGTCAGTTTTGGGGGAAAAACAACTTAAAGTTTTCAAGATTGTAGAGGCAGAAGAAGGTTTGAAAGCTTGATTTTTTAATATTTTTAAAGTACGAAAAGCACTTATAGTTTTTTATTATTTGAAAATTAAACGTTTTGAGTAAATACACTCTACTTGCAAAGGAGCGATATTTTCATGAATAAATTTTTACCTGACAGGAAAACGTTTTAGAGATCGACCGAAACGTATATTGGAGGAGATGGTGTTAGGTCTGATTTGGAGGATTTAGGTTTTTATGAAGAGATTTGTTATTGGTTTCGAACCTCCGGATTCGTTAAACCTTTTATCTATTTACTAGTCGGAGCAGTATTTTTTGTCATTGGGGTATGATGTAAGATAAAATGAATAAAGTAAATGTTTAATTTAAACTTAAACAATAAGTGCTTTGAAGAGTCAACGGGAGAAATGAGGAGGGAAGATCGCATTTTTTTCCGAAATGGAGTTATTTGTACATAACTTGTATGTACATATACATTATATGTACTTATACATATATATTATATGTACATGTACATATACATATGTAAATATACATAATATGTATATAACTATGAATATATTGTTATTCTTATCGTTCAGTAGAGCAAAGTGGTAAAAAGAAACAGCCGGATGGTCATTTGAAAGAATGCGAATGAAGCGTTTGAAGAATGCCCATATACTGAAGAAAGCAGGTGCTCTAATCTTTAAAACTTGATTTTCTCGAAATGCATTACAAGTGATTCTCTCTCTTTTTTCTGTGGGCTCTTCAATTATAAGATGTCCAATAGACAAATATAGTTGTGTGTTGATCAATCATTGTGAATAATAGAAGATAGGAGAATGTAATATGATATGTTTTTTGAAAGTTTATAGATGGCTTGGCACTCCGAAACGTTGCAGGACAAATTTGAAAATATAAAGCTCGTATGAAGTATAATGGATATTTTATTAACTTCCAGATAACAATATCAGACATTAAATTTTGTTCAATTTTGTTGATCGAGAAAGATTGTAGTTTAAATTGTAAGAAGCCTGCAAGTCGGTGCCTTTAGACCCTAGGTTTTTCGATTTTAACTTGAGTCAATTTTTGATTGTTTTCCTCTTAATTGTACGAATCAAATTATCGTTTATAATAACTACAAATATTTCACAAGATGCTCGTTAGAAATAATATAGGTTACTGTATTAAACATTGTGCAAATTATTTAAAGAGCAATCCAATTTTGACCCAGAGTAGTTTGTATATGAACTTCTACGTAGAAAATACAAAACCTAAAAACAACATGTGAATAACCCTATAGACAACAATAATAAAGTAATTTCAGTTGCTTAATGTGATGGTATGTTGATAAATCTATGTACCTTTTGGGCAATGCCTACTTATACCACAGCCGCGCTATTTCTACATTTTCCAATACCTCTGGTTGATCACTCAGTACTGTATTCTCTGATTGGTTCGTGACTAATTCCTGAAAGTCGTGAAGGGCAAATTTGGCACACCATTCAGCGGCAATAGGAAGGCTCTGAGGAACCATTTACAGCCGTTCTCAACATACCTATGCATGTTAAGAAATTGTAAATCATGAGTAATAATGTCCTTTAAACGAAAGGTTGGTACTTGGACGTTTATTTGCTCATTACAATACTTAATGTTAAGATTACATACTTTTAATTGGTTCCTGGTGGATTTGATGCTGATTAACTTGGCAAGATTTCGCCTTTTCCAGCTAATTTCACTTCTAGTTTTATTATTATAGTATACTACATCCCTACTAGTCATAGTATAATTTAAAGCCTTTAAGAATTTTCTATAACAAGGAAAATTTCATTTTATTTAATAAGGTTTTCTGGCCAGATGTATTGGAATCTTCATAAAGAGCAAATTTGTCTAAAGGCTGACCAATTTTTCCTGTGGATATTAATTTTTTTTTTCGCATTTTGGCTTGAATATTAACTGGTTTTTTACCCGCCTGTCTTCAGTTATTAATTAGAGAAAAAAAATCGAAATATCTCATCTTACAATTTATTACGTTAAGGTTGTGATATAAAAAGTCTTATAACTGTTCTTTAATATGTTTCTTTAGTCATAATTTGATTTATATGATCAAATTTGATGTATAAATTGAAAATTAAACTATATTTTTAATGGACAAAAATGGAATAATACAAAAAAGAAGCCAAGAGTCTCAAAAATAACATAAATAAATAACTAAATCATCATTTTTGGATTATTCCATTTATGTCCTAACAATTATATATGTCTCATTTTGAGCTTTTGCTCTTGCATATTAATATATTTTTAATATTGCGAGTTTCAGAAGCCAAGTGGTCCAAGTAATAAAAATCTCAATATTGAGTTATTTTCATTTCAAGCATTATTGTCTTGCCTATACCTTAAGATTAAATTTACAACTTTCTAAGAATTTGTTTATTTACAGGGCCGTACTTCGGCTGTTTTAGTATTTTTGAAAAATAATATGTAATTAATTTTGGTGTTTAAACTTATTTTATACTTGAATCTCTTTGTCAGTAAGTATATTCATATATCGATGACCTATAATGAAAAATGTCTACCTGCGAAAATCCACCTCTACATGATGTATTGTAAAAAAAAAAAAAAAAAAAAAAAAAAAAAAAAAAAAAAAAAAAAAAAAAAAAAAAAAAACTGTTTTAAATCAGACCTACGTTATCTTTTTCCGTTAATTTATATTAATTTGCATGCATTATCTATCTTTGTACCTAACAATGACGTTTTCGACTACTTCATCATTTACTAGGACCGAAGCTCGTAACTTTTTAATTTATGTCGAGGAGCTCATCGGACTATATACGTAAGCGGTGGAGAAAGACTCTCACAAAGACGCCAATTCACATCTTCCATATCTAATGATATCGTACCGAAAATCTTTCATAACATCCTCAACAATCCTTATTCTGATATAAATAAAATTACCGATGGAGGCTAAATCTTAAATTTTCAGTATCTTCCAGATTTGGCCCGAAATAGATACAATACTTCCGATTTACCACCGCGTCCTCACAAACAGTAGTTTCTAATCTTGCTTCCAGATAATACTCCAATATGTCAAGAAAAGATAAGTCTTTGGAACTTTCTGTCATAGGACTGACATTGGTGTGGTATCTGTGGTCCTCTTGGCGTCTAATTATTATTTTAATAAGTTAAATTATAGGAACTTACAATTTATTTATTTTTTTGGTTTTATGGCCACTTAAATATGTACTATTTTATGATGCCATAATTGTAAACTGGGAAACAGTTATGTTTTCTACCAGGATATTTATGTAGCTATCGTAGAGTAATTTTTAAATGATTTGACTTATCTGTTCTTTTCCAATCGCCGTAGATATAATAAAATCATTATATTATAAATAGTAGAAAACTTCAGTAATTTGGAATTAGCTATTGATTTTTGCACTTTCATAGGGTGATATATTGCGTTTGATTTTAAATATACAGGCGTAAAATAATTTGTTATGAAATGTAAATATTGAGTTATTTTGATTTAAAATATATTAACTCCACTACAACTCTACTAGGTACCGTAAAATACTTATTTTTTATCTGAAAAATCTCAATTAAAAAATTACGCATTTGACGGTGGTAGATTTATTTGAGTAAAAAGACTTTAATAAAATGGCTCAATATTTACATTTTATTACTTGACCCCTTGACCTCTTACCTTATTGGTGTTTTGATATTTTAATTCGTATATATTCCTCAGTTACAGTGACTCTATGCCTGAGTGCCCATACTCTATATAAAATCGAGGGTGAAGTTACCCCTCCAGGAAGGAAGAGGATATATCTCCACCCCCACCTACTCCCTGCGCTATTGCCCCAACTTTAACTTCATGCAGTAGCTCTAGGACGACTACAAGTTTGCCTTTTGTTGGCTGGGTGCTGAATCATGTTAGTTTTATTGGTGTCTGTTAGCCTTTATTGCCGATACCAGGAGAGGAGGGGGGGAGGGAGTTGAAGCCAACGTCCATATCTGCCCGCCATGAGTGGATTCAATAAAAGTTGCTCCGAATTTCCTTGGCCCGGTTTATGGCGCATAACCTCCCCGGCCAATCCCAGAAAGAAAACACCATTCCCTCGTAAAGCTGTGTTATGATCCTATTCTTTATATTATATTGTTCCCTTCTAGCCCTATCGTAGGGGTCATGTATCTTTTTCAAAGGCAGTTTTAAACGGACGGGTTTAGTTGACTGTGTTATCTTACTACAGTTGGTTTCTCTATTATTAGGTAGCCTGTCAAAGAAAATATTTAAATATGTTTCGGATGAGGCATGACTGATCCAATCTGAGACCTGGACAACCACTAAGTCGGTAGAGCAGGACCTCTTAATTTTAGAACGCAAAATACTAAGAAGAATATACGGTCCAGTACTTGTAAATTGGGAATGACGAAGCAGAAAAATTCAAGAGGTCAACAATTTGTGTTTAACTAGCCCGATTTTGCCAGGTTCATAAATGCTGGTCGATTCAGATAGGCAGGTCATATAGCCAGAATGATGGTATGGTACCGAACAAGCTCCTGACTGAGAGTCTGCAGAGAGAACGACGTGTCGGAAGACACGTCTGAGCTGCGATGGAGGGACTGTGTGGACAATGATACCTAAAAACGGAGTGAAAAATTGAATGGTGGCAGCAAAGGACAGGGACGCCTGGCGGTTACTATAGGACAGGAGGTATAGGACACCTCACATTTTTCTAACTTTGCAGGCTAGCTGTTTGAACACATATTTTTCTCCGATTGAAAGTGGCCTTAAAGTTGTCTTAGACCTGATTAAGCACGTGATTCCCCTTACAATGGCCTAGGACATTTTTATCTACACCTCTCTGATGAGCATCAAAATTAAATTGGTAAAAAATTCGTATACTCATTTACTGCGCAATAATTCTAAATAAATAAAAAAAAATCATGTTCTTGTGTTACGCTGATGTGTTGTTTTGCGATAGGTTTTGAGTTTGTTAAAGCACTAACTATTCTACAAATCGACGAAAGTTCATTCATTGTGTATGTTAAATTATATTGTAAATTTATGCATTTTCTGTATCACGAATGTTTATATGTATATATATATATACATATATATATATATATATATATATATATAGTTTTTATATATGAACAATTTTATTAATTTTAGAATGAATGACGAATATTAAATATCATTATAAAAAGGCTCAAAATTACAAATTAGATTTTAATTTATTTCATAATAATATTTCCAGGAATTTTATTTGTTTGTGAGTAATAGATAAGTTTATTTATTATATGCATTTGGAAATTTTACATTCATGGCTTCATATGTCCTCTCGCTATCTCCTTATCATTAAATCCATATAATTCGATTTCTTTTAATTTATAATGATTCAATGATTCTAATATTGTGGGGAATGTCTACTCTGCTTTAATATCAGTTACACAGTAATAAAGCTGAAGTGAACTTTGTTTTAATAAAAATAGAACTGAATAAATTTTTGGTCCCTCGGTACTGGGTTTTATATTTCAGCTGTATTCAGAACAATATTTGCCACAGAGATGGAAGTTTATATTGGACTATTGAGCGAATATACAGAAAAAACATGCATAACATAGTAATGCATGTTATGAACAGTTTAAGCAGTGAATAAATGAATAAGATATCGGGTGCGATTGAAAAGTCATTGCTATTAATATATTCGAATAAAAAAAAAAAGCTGATCGCAATTTTCTGTTAATAATTCTTACATTAGATATCACTTCTTATTTTTCTACCGCTACTAGGTAAGGAAAGTATTGTAATAGGGTCAATTTTTCTATGTACTGTTTTCAGCGGATCTATGCGCCCCTGCCATGTCTATCAGAAAGCTTGTTAAATTCCCTACTAATCAAAAAAAGAACCATCTAAACCGGACCAATATTAGCAAAGATATGGTATATTGAACTTTATACTCATGTTTATTCCGTACATACGGTTCACCTCTGTTTATTTTATTTCGTTTAATTTTTGATATCTATACATCTCCCGAACAATCTAGATACTCATTTGAAAGATAATTTAAATGTCTATAAAGCTAAACATAATAAATACAAATTATGAGCGGTTAAAAATTAACGAAGATACAGCAAACAGTTATTATTTTGGACTATCACCCAAAGCAGTAAGGAATGTCCTTTGAGTTGATCCACCAGATTTTTGTTTTCACCGCAGTCGTTGGTTGTAAACCATTATTCAATCTCTGATAGTATAATTACACTAGAGGCACTATGCTTAACAATAATAATTATGGTTTTTGGTGTTTATTACTATAGTTTATTTTTCCGAATGTGGCTTGCCAACCTAATTGGCTATGTGACCAATGCCTTCTTAAAGACTTGAATTGAAGTCATAAAAAATTTCACGTTGGATTCATTCATTTCTTAATCTTTCTTCTTTAGTTCTCTTTAGGTTATACTCTATTGACAGCCCTTTATAATTCTGCTGTTCGCATCTGTAACAGCTGTTGAAATAGTCGTAAGGATCTTTAGTGTAAGCGTAATTATCCGTTTGCCCACAAGAGAACTGCACGTTCGGATTCCTGCAAAACAATGCAGCGTAATGATACCGCTGCGTTGAACTTAAACGAATGGATACCGGTATTTGTGCGGCTCGGATGACAAGCTGATTATTTATTGTTACCTCTGAGCCAACTAGTTTATAGCTATTGTGCCTCGGTGAATTATGGCCCTCCGTGTAAATGAGAGATGAAGTATCGTAATTGACGTTAACAAGATAAGAGGGGCTTAGTTGGCTGTTGGATTTGAAACGAACCTTTGTTAACTACAAATAATTGTTCTAATTTGAAGTTTGAAAGGTTAAATTTCGAATTTGATCTAAGCGATTCGAAATGAGCCTATCTTTATGTTATAGATCTTCATTATAATTAGTAATTTTTTCAGTATTATTTCGTTTTCAGAATTATATTTAATTTTATTATGGGTAATTTTGTGAAGTAATTTCTTCCACTTTCCCTTCCGTTCGTGTAGGATTTCCCTTCCATTTTCTTTGCCAACTTTTCGGCTTTTCCTCCATCTTCTGGACCGACTTCTTTATTATAGAACAGCAATAATAATTAGTATCCTTATTTAAAACATTGAAAAATAATAAACAATTAATTTATATTAGTATGCCTTAGCTATTACCACAATTTTATAATGTCATGACAAATAGAGTGAATAATAATATGGTAAGATGTTTTATTTGATTACAGTACACATTATATGTTTGATCTGGATATAATGTGTACTATTAAATATTAATTGTTAATTATTAAATGTTTGAATATGTTTTAAATAAGGTATTATGAATACTAATTATTCTTGCTGTTCCATAATGTAGATATTTCTCATGAAACTGGGGAAAAATCCCGAAACGTTGGCAAAGGAAATTTAAGGGAAATTCATACATCTATGTGTGTGTGTGTGTGTGTGTGTGTGTGTGTGTGTGTGTGTGTGTGTGTGTGTGTGTGTGTGTATATATATATACGATAAATAAAGCAGCACTCTGAAAGAAATATTTTCACAAAATTATCTATAACAAAGTTTAATATAATTCATCTAAAAGTATTTGTAAGAATTATGCATAAACAATAAAAATAAAAAAAGAACAATGTCGATACTAGTATAGCAGTTATTTTTTGTGTCTCATATTAGGTAGTTATTTTAATCGTCTTTTGCTTTATTATTCGTGTTTTCTGGAGAGATCTTTAAAGAAAAAATGTTTCTGAGTGTGACATACATTTTTTCTGCCTTTTCTCGGGAATGCACTAAATATTAAAATGGAAAGGACTTTGTGGAGGAGACTTTAGGCACATTTTATCAAAATCTTTAGATCCCTTTTGGCCCTACAGTCAGCGTAAAAACAGGTTTTTCAGATCTTGCGCATAGGGTACCTACTTTGGTACACAGGCATCGGAGGTAAGAACCTTACAAAACAAAAGAAAAAAAATGTTCCACCCATTCAAGAGATAATCATGGCAAAGACACTCAGATCAATGGCTGAAAATGCATTTTTCATTTTTTGCATTTGACCATTTTTGCAACTAAATGGTCAGAAACGCATAGATCCGTTGAAAACTGCTAATCGGAAATTCGATCCGATTATACCTTCTTTAAATATGTGATAAGGACATTTCTTACCTGAATGGTAAGGAAAGTAAATATCATTCACAAAAAAAGATTATTTGTTTTTAATCTCAATTTTCTTTTCATCTTGAATACTTTTTTATATTTCTATACCTCTCCAGTATCTCGGGCACATTTATAGGTATTTGAGAATTGTCAAATTGATATTTTGTTCCCAGTAAAATTATGATTCCAGTGACCGGTCTCACTTCTGATTACAATTCACCATGAAGATACACAAAAACACATATTATAAAAATAAAATACTAAATTGAGATTAAAAGCCTTTTTTATTTATATAATATGTCCTAAGCTCTCATGTTTATCTTATGTTGGAAATATTTACAGGAAATAGGTTTTCTCAATATTAACGTTTATCAATTAATTCCGCGTTGATAGTTTTTAAAATATTTATAATATAGCCTGCTTTAGACACGCATTTACTGTTTATAAGCGGCTGAGTGAATAAAAGGGAACTAACTATTTGTAATTGCTAAGGGTAATTGATGATATTGAACAGGCGAGCATTGGAGATTTTAGAGGGATACCTGTTGGATGACTTACTCATCTGTAAAAATGAGGACCTTTAATTGTCTTTTGAACATGATTAATTAATATTATTGCAAGAAATATCTTAGAACAACGTTGTGCAATATCTTAATTTTTAAGACTGGCCAATAACTCTGTACATCATCTGCTAATCAAATTTTTTTTTGGCCAAGGTACATTACCTAATGTATACCTTGAGGGTCTAGAGGTACCTCAAGGTATCTTCCCACACCTTGATACCTGGGGCAGAAGGTGTTGGGATTCAATGAAGGGCAGGACCGAATGCAAATGCCCCTGTCCTTCCCTCCACGAAATGGCCCTAATTCGGAGGCTTATCCGGGCTTTGGGTTTGACAATAAACAGGGCTTGGGGTCTCCTTAATGATCCAGAAGTAATGCATTTATAATAGGCCGCTCGTTAGTCATGCCCGCTCGGACTTCCCAACAGAAACTTCTCTATCTCTTGTATAAATTCTAAACTCGATAGAAATTATAAGTTGATCATTAATTTAAGGTATAATTTGATAAAATTCTCAGACAATGATAATGCTGTGATATCGAATTGTTATTGTAAGTATTTTACAATTGATGAGAGAAAAAACTCCCCATCCCCCTCTTCCCAAAAAAAGGCAAAAATTGGAAGATTTCAAAACGAAGGCTGAAGTCTCTGAAATACCAATAAACTACAATAGAGTCAATATTTCACATGCATAGTTAGGACATAACTATATCCTTGTACACCTATTAAATTATAAATCCGTGGCTCAAAAAGTGATACTGAATTTGGTTACTAGTTTCCGAAGACTGCAGTAAAAACGACACTCGGCGTCCCATCATCCATCTATTGACACACACACAGACTCTTGTCACTGGAGGTCTCATTCCGTTATTATATGTCGTTTTCCTTCAGTAGGTAACTAGTTTCCAAGATATTTCTTCATATTCCATGACAACAATAAAACTGTCAATATCACTGGATAAAGCATTAGAAATCGGCAGTTCCGACATTTTAAGCGGAACAACCCACTTAACTATTATCTCATGCTGCAGACTTGTTGATATAACAAATGGGGAGGAAAACTAGTATTTTACACTCAATTTTAACACTTAAAACAAGTAATAAAAATGCTTAATTGGATTGGAAAGCAAATTGCGTTTGTAACCTTTATTACCGAAACATATGATTTCTCTTTTAATTTAAATATAATTTTTGATGTAAGCTTATTATGACCTTCAAGTAAAGTACCCTTTTCAGCTCACGAATCTTAAACAAAATCTAGTAAATACATTTATATCGATATAAAAGTTCTATTTACCAAATTTGAGAGGTTTTACATTATATTTTAATATATTTTTTGACGAAAGTCTAATATGACCTTCAAGTAAAGTACTACTTTCGGTTTTCCAATTTAGACTAAAATCTAGTATGTTATTTAAATCAATATATAAGTTATAAATACTAAATTTGAGAAGTTTTTCATACTATTTTAATATAATTTTTGATAAAAATCAATTATGACCTTCAAGTAAAGTACCACTTCCGGTGATAAAGCAGTGACCAAAAAGGGAGGTTCACAACTAGATTTTACTACAATCCTAAATACAAAATTTCAACTTTTTACGGCTAATCGTTTTTGAGTTATGCGAAATACGAACGAACGTACGTACGTACGTACAGACGCCACGACGAAACTAGTCAAAATAGATTCAGGGATGGTCAAAATGTATATTTCCGTTGAAATCTGAAAACCGAAAATTTTCGCGAATACAAGAAAAGGAAGTATCCTTTTCTTCGTACAAGGAAGTAAAAAGATTAAATCACATAAACGTACACTTCACATTAATAGTTAAAAATGACTAACCAAATAGAAGTTGGTACTGTTCCACATGTATATGCATTCTTTGCACATGTGTATGTAAATGTGTTTATTTGTCTTCCCTGATAATGCCTGGATGGACGAAATGTTGACTGGATTGATATTTAATGGTACTTGAGTGACTTAAGTTTTGGAATCTTACAATAGTATTTAATGCTAAAGATATCTATGCGAAAGTTTCTCTCATATTTAGCATTAAATAATTTAGTAAATAAATAAAATAAAATAGAATTTACATTTTACTTCTACAAACTGTTCCATCTCTACATCCTAGAGAACTTTAGAAATACGCTGATAAGACAAAATATTCCTCTATCGTGCAGTGTAGGCAATATATCGACGTCGTTTTTTGAAAAAGACGGAAGCGCCATTTAGCAAACTTTAAAGGAAACACGTCAATCAATTGTTCTTCAAATAACAATATATTTTTTAAAAATTGTATTTTTTATTGTACACAGTAGGGTAGGAGTTTATCAAGGTGGCAAAACCTATATAATCACAGTATATTTGTAAGGCTTCTAGCACTGCTTAAGGCCAGATTGGCGGCTGAGAGTCGTTAGTATTTGGTGCTTACGTCATCTATAGTTGATTTTTAGACCATTTCAAATTTTTTCTCGATATATCGTAAGCGGAAATCGATAGAGGCGGTGTTTGGGTACCATAATAGATTGAAACCTAAATGCCGAATGTTCGGCGCTTAAACCTTTTTGCAAAAAATTACTTCGATATGTTTTGATCATGTTTTGGATCTACATAATTCTGTAACTCGTCATATTCCTATTTAATGATGAGGAGAATTCTTAGTTCAGTATTTACTGATCAACACACAATTATTATCGTTATTTTTTTCTGGATACAAACCTAATTATCCACTATTAATATAATAAAATTTAATCTATTCTGTATTAATTTTATGGCTTCTTTTCTGTTTATAATTAACTATTAATAAAGCATTATTATAGTTTAGTACCTCCTCTTACACTATCACTTATTAGTGCATTTGATATGTTTTAATATGTTGAATGCCAAAGTTTGGGTAGGCAGTATGCAGCAAATTTTCACATTCATTTCAACATAGTCAGCGTGAATGTTGTCTATCTCTGGTTTATTTTATGGTTAAAGAAAAGCAGAAAATGAATAATCTTCATATATTGATTATATGATGCATTACCTTAGCTGAAGAAAAGTAGATCCCATATTTCGATCTCAAGAGTATTTTTAAACTTGGATGATTTTCATCTACTATCAACGAACAAATAAACTTTGTTTGTCACCCTTCCCCCCTCTCCCCAACTTGATCCCATTTTAACCAAATTGGCTCTGCTAGACCCCTCAATTGAATCCAGCGAAGGAAAATGGTCCCAGTTCGTCGGAAGTTCCCAGAGGGAAACTCTTTTAGGAAAACTGCTGAGAGGTGCGCTTTCCCTAAGACGTGGTGGAGGGCTCATGACGAGAAAAATTTACCCTCTCCCCTCCAGTCCTAGTATAAAAGGCTGCCTCGTCAGCTCTCCTTTAGCTCTCGTAGAGTCATTGTAAATCAGAGGATGTCCGCGCTCTACAATTGAACGCTGGGAGAGCCAGCCTGAGGCGCTAGATACCAGATACCTTATTTTTACAGTTATTTAAAAATATAATTAAGCCTTGTCTTAAAATTTTCTGTATAACTTCTCTTCAGCGGAATGTTTTCAAAATTTCTTTTTTCCAATTCACTTTAAGCAGCACAATGTAATAGATTTATATATAAAAAAAGCTGCGCACGTAGCAAGTACTGTAAAAAAAGACTGTACAATTTTTTTTCTCGTATATATTTACTTTCATTTACCTATGTATGAAATATATAGTGAGGTAAATTATTTCGAATCTTAGTTTACAACCGAAATAAACGCTTTTAAAGATCCCCTGAGTCGAACAGCTAGCTCAAAACGAAAAATTGTACGAAATTGAAATTAGTTATTTAAGGTATGTATATGCCTGGGACGTTAAAGCAACTTTTTCGACAAAATCGACTTACCGAAAGTGCCCTTTATATCATCTATTTTATACATTTTTACAATTTTCTCGTTTTATCAATGTACGATTAAATGGCCTTTAATATCAGCTTGGTATTTTCCTCTTTGAAGTACTCCGACAGGACTCTAATGCCGAATTTTCAGAATGGTTTCGTCTGAAGTATCTTTAATTTTGCTTACTTGAAATAAGTAACCATCTCTCATTATTAATTGCAACAAAAAATGGATATATATAAACTATGAAAGAATTTGATTAACTAAAGCTAAAAAATGGAGAAATATTTTATTAGGTTGAAAATAAATTTTCGGATATAAGAATAGTAATATAGAATTATAATATACCGTCGGAAACCTATAGATTTAAGATAAAATATTATCACCGGAAGTGCCACTTTGTACCATCAGTTTCATTAATCCTAGATAATGATTTCTACTTTTATATCATTTAATGGAAACTAATTAGAATTATTGTTTTAAATTCCTTATATACTTAAGTGTTTTAGCACAGTTTATAACACGTTTCTAATGACGTTTATAACATTTCGGGCTTATTCTTACCCATTTTCAAGTGATCCTTATCTTCCACTTTTTCATCCCTATTTGTCCTGTTTCATAAGAAAAATCTTATTTCTCATCCTAGTTCATTGCCTAGCTGTGTTGAGTGATCTCTTTTAACTATTAATTAGAACGTCTACAGAAACTAAATGAAAACATTTATAATATATTTTCAGCTTGATATAGTGCCCAGAACTGTAGTACTATAATTGTTCAAATAACTATTTTATTGTAATTTTGTGATCTCAATGAAGTACAATTAAAGGAGGAATTTTATTTATATTTTAAGCCATATGGGAGCGTTTTCTGGCATCTGCGCCATTACCATATTCAGTATAACTTTACTGCTATGAAGTTTGTCATAAAATTTTATATATTTCGTAAACTGTGGGTATATGAAATTCTGTCTGTAGTGCATGATTCAAAATTTATTTATTATTTGTATTATTGATTGAGCCCATTTTATAGGCGTGTCTTTTTGTCTTTTTCGTTTGTGAGGCACAAGTACAAATGGGTTTTATTGAATAAATAAATTACTGATTTTATTTGAGTAAATTATTGCCATGGGTATAGGTTACCTGAAGAGGATTCAGTCCACAGTAATCCTTAATATTTTAAAGCAAAAATTAACTGAACAGCTATTCTTATTTTTATTTTTTTTTTCCGTTTTATATTATGAATATCAATAATTGAAGAAAATGAATGAATTTTTGTCTGAAGCTTACAATTGAGCCAAATGGACTTTTTTTTCTTTCTCTCTTCCGTTCTACTATATCTTTTTGAGACAGGACCAAATCGTTCCAGACCAATAGAGGGCGACTCCGAACCCTTTCTTGCCAAATTCGGAAGATGTAAAAAAAAAAGCATTATATTTTGTATAGTTTTCTTATTTTTATTTTATCTATTTGTTTCCTCTTCATAATACCTAACCGTAAAAAGTAGGTTTGCTGGTAATATTTCTTTCATTAGTTATATGATGTACATATACATTACCGAGTTAGCTATAATCATCAGATTTGAAATTTATAATACTGGCTAATCTTACTAGCTTTAATAATGAATTAAAAAGTAAATTACAGTAACAAAAAAAAAAAATATAAGACTCTTAGTTTAAGGTTCCTACTGTTAATGGCAATTGTGTGTAAAGATGTAGAAAGTGATTCTTAAGAATCTTCCTGCTGCCGTCTGTTAGGTGTAACTTTCATCTTGGGTAATGTTTTATACGGAAAGTTGTAACCGGTGTTTCTACTCACTGCATGATAAGGGATCTCGGAGTATTTTACAAGAAAAGTGGTTTCAATCAAATGGTCAGAAACTTTGCAGGAAGCTAATTTTTACCATTCTAAACAAAAGCCTACATTAGCATTAGCCCAAAAAATTCATTTACAGAATTTTGAGTTATTCACAAATTATGGTCTCAGTTTTCTTTTACCGGAGAGCATCGAATACAATAACGTAATCCTCGATTTATTTATTTAAATTCTCATTGGTTCAGATTTATATACACATCTTCACATACAAGATATATTTATCTATCTATATATATATATATATATATATATATATATATATATATATATATATATATATATATATATATAATATATAAAATATCTATAATCTCTCTCTCTCTCTCTCTCTCTCTCTCTCTCTCTCTCTCTATATATATATATATATATATATATATATATATATATATATATATATATATATATACATATATATATATATATATATATATATATATATATATATATATATATATAGATAGATAGATAAATATATTTATGTAGATGCATATGTAGCGCGTCAGGCAAACCAGGTTCTGTTGTACACCGAAAATTTACGCTTAAATCTACATCTTCCAAAGAATGAGCATAAATATCATATACATATATTTATTTCTATCATGTCCTGTTCTATATGTAAGTATATCAAAATCCTGTTTTGTTTGATTACGAATATACATTTCTTTTTAATGTTCATTTTTATTTGTGAATGATTTTTTCTATTATCTTCGATTCTCTAGAAATTCGAATAGCGGGTTAGCGCGTTTGCAAAAGTGCATCTACTCACAAACCCAAAAGGTTGTGAGTTCGAATCCCGGTACCAGCATTACTTTAATTTAATATAATTAAATTAATAATTCAAGGAATTTATCACCCTTCCCCTCCCCCCCCCCGGTATGTGAGGCCCATCAGTCTACTGGAGGAAACTCACATAGGCCGGGCGTAGGATTGATGACCCTAACCCGTGTACCTAAATTGAGAATCGCGGTGTGATCTTCCAGGACGTAAAATAGCCTTCGGAGGTCCGGTCCATGGACTTCTGCTTCGGGGAAAGAAATATAGGTCCTCGTGCGCCTGCTGACTCCGAATAGCCATAATCCGTGGATCTTGGCCGGTTTGTCACTGTCCTTGAACCCGAGTGAATCGGTGGGAAGGACACTGCCGAATTGGCCCCAAAGGGACCGGTTATGGAGTTATGGATAGCCTGCCGCTGCACCATGGTTCGTAGCAACGTGAGGCTGGGTTATCCTCTCCAGGCTGTCTGTTGTCCTGTCATAGAATTTTTTGGGCCAACTGTGAATTTTCAATTAATCAAAATGACAAAAACCAGCTCCCTGCAAAGTTTTAGAACATTTGATTGAAGCCTGGTATGAAACAGGTTTAAAATTAACTTAAATGTGAAACATATTTGCAAAAATACCGTATTTGTATTGTAAAAAAAAAATATTTCGACGCCGGCAAGCACTTCAGATATACAATACCGCAGAAAACTATCCAAGACTTGGCGAATGGCGAAAGGCGAACTCAGTGTTTGCTCAGTCGTTCACATCGAATGCTCTGTCACTCGTGTTTTTTTTCATAGTGTATTTGAAAAAATGAAATGGAGTAACTCTCAAGTTTTTGAGTTTTTAGAATTGTACAATGGCTGTCCTTTTATTTGGAACCCGAAGCATATACTTCATAAAATTAAGTAGAAAATCCTCGATTCATGGACTTGAACTTTTCAATTAGTGAGTTGAAGACAAAAAAAAATTCGATGATGGCTATATTTCGCAGCCGCAGGATACCATCTGTGCTGATGGCGATGCGAAAACAATGCAAAAACGGTCACTCGCGTTGTATGGAGGAAGTTGCGAATGTCGAATGAGGGGGCGAAACACGAGCGCAATTGGATAAATGCGGTAGTGAGGTTGGTGAATAATTTTACTTAAGTACCACGTGCGGCGTTCCGGGAATTGCCGAGCACGTAGTAATGATCTGCGCCGCGTTTGAGGCACTAAGGAACACCCTCTGGAGGAAGACAGACTTGTACGTGCTCACCGAGAGCGACCTTCCTCTCCTTATGAAAGAAGAGAACTACCGGTACTTCGAAGAGTTCCTGTCCGGATGGAAGGTGGCAGTGGGGACCAGAGCACTTTAATCTTTGTGTCTATAGAACATATGGGGACTTGGGCCAACGGAACAATCCCCGATGGATGGAGGTGAAGGCAGCATCCTAGTCTGGAATATGAACTTGTTCTATAAATATTTATTGGTAGACGTAGCATGACAGATGTATCTGTGATCTACCACCGCCGAAATCCACGTTGCTGTAAGGATAGATAGAGTGTTAATAATTAATAAATTTATGAATAATTTTAAATTTACAACGATGCTTTCTTTGGAGTTTTTATTAAAAATGGAATCTTTCAATTTAATTTGACGGTTGACTTACAGTATAGACGTTAATAAGAAAAATGGTTGCGGTAGACTAGATTATTCTGCATTATCAGCCTCCACATTTCCTTCTAAATCCGCCAATGCCTTTATTCAATAAAAATAATTCCGCACCATGTTATCATGCTCTGAAGTAATTTAGACACCCTCATTTCTAAATAAAAGATATATTTACCTACTAAATTATCCACGATAGTGGTTTGCCTATTTTTATTTTATTTATATTTTTTTTCAGCGAAGGATGTTAATTCGATTATAGGAGTTAATAGCCTCTAATGAGGCGACCCTCCTGAAAGGGCTAGCTAATGAAGGGAGAGAGTAGAAAAATCCCAAAACCTATTTAGCAAAAGTTGCTGAGCTGATAAGAGCTCTTGGTAAATTGAAAGGCCGTAAAGTTAGCCGACCAGCCGAGCGGGGATGTAACTTAGAGCTACCATTCCAATGTCCTGTAATGCGCATTAACTTCTGCAAGGCTGGAAAACAATCTCAACATTTCTCCAGCGAGAGTTTGATAATCTGGATTAGTTCCTTCCAAATATTCTGCTGTTGATAGCGTAGGCAGAGGTCAGGTTTATATACATGTTCTCGCATCATCACCTCGTAACTTACTTTTTCCCTTGATTAATATCTTAGCCTTAACCTTAGCCTTGTACGCAGTAAAGGAAGTATTGTAATCGCGAAAATTTTCGGTTTTCAGATTTCAACGTAAATATCCATTTTGACCATCTCTGGATCAAGTATGACTTTCAGTGATTCAGGATCACTTTTTTAGTCCCCAATTTATAGTCTTGTAGGCGTACACGGAAGTTATACGATATTCACATCAGATTTCCTTTATGAAATACAGTTTCCTTTAGGAGATATAATTCCATTATCAGGGTTTTTCGAGTTAGCGAAAAGTTGTATTTAATTTTCCAACCACAATTATATGAATGTTTAAGAAAATTTAATTTGTTTTAATTTGAAATTTGAAAATTAAATTTGTTTAAGAAAATTTAAAATTATTAGTTATTGGATTATTACTAATACGTTTTCAAATTAAAATTGTTGTTTTGTTCTTTTTGCCTTTGGCGTAAATTATAAAAAATTAAGTTTATCTGTTGTAAGTTGGACGGTATTGGTTAAAGTTGAACCTTGTGTACTTATTTGCCGAGCGAGATCGTAAGAACGGAGACTCATGTAGGATTTGTCGGTGGATGTGGGTGCCCACATGCAGTCGCTGCTACTGGCACAGTAAAACTGGAGTTCGAAGCTTTATCGCATCTCGGCCCCTGCTCCATTTTATTGTCCTGCTTCGACATGTCGATTCTATCTCGTTAAGTTTTCACCATATTAAAGACATTTTATTATTTGTGTTTGTAAATTAATGATGCTGCCTAATTTATACAATTTTAATAATTTAATAAAAACAATTATATTGGGATCGTAGGCGATAATTTTTTTTTTTAAAGGTCTTGTGAAATTGAGAAAGGTGTATTTCAGGGATTGTTTCAGGTTTTATTTATAATGTATGAGGTTTTCTGTTTTTTGTCAGCTTTTTCTTGCACTTAATATCAAAGAATACACGGATTGTCAATCCCTATCACTCTCGGTCTATCCCTTGAACGTTTATCCGTCAATTCACCACTGATGACCTCTTTAAGGATTCATCAGTTAAAAATTTTCTTTGATGAATAAATAAAATGTATTTAATTATGTTTATTTACATAAACGTTTAGTCTTCATTTGAGTAAAATTTCAGATACCAGTGTAAATTAATGATGATCTCGAAACTTGACAACGTATTCAACTTCAGAACTTTCCACTAATTTTTAATCCGTCGCGTACATAAATCCAGCATTTGAGCTTTAATAATTCTTGACTTATCTTTAAATGGCTTGCCATGAAAAAATACCCGTTAAAAATTCCTAATTCGGCTGTCTAAATGGGCATAAAACCTCAGGCTAAATGGGCAGCACGCCTTTTGGGGCGGTAATTTTTATTGGTGTTATATTTTTTTGTTGTAGTTATTTTTATTTAAAATCTTTTCATAACAAAAATAACCAAATAATCTGTTCTGAATGAAATAAAAAATACTACACATACGTATGCATATCTTACGAAAAGGGGTGCATTATTTATTGTAATAGTTATTATATTTATCCTTCTCTTTTAAACTGTTTTTGCCTACCTTTCTTTTCTTATCCCTGATTAAGGACTACGACCTAGTTCGAAACGTCGGTACTTATTAAACAGTATATTACATAACTTTGTATGTTATTTCTGACCGAACTCCCAAATATCCTGATTTCATTTGCGGTCAACTATATACCAATTATTATAAAATGCGTTAGCTATTCTACCATCGTCCGTTAACCTTAAACGTTTTCACTATCCTGTTTTAGAAGATTATTTCAGAGTTGATGAGCCACACTGAAGCCTAAGTTGCCAAACGTCTACTCATCGATAGCGATTGTATCGAAGTTGAACTGGCACAATATCAATATTCAGAATCGAATCCCATTCCTAACGATTCTCCATTTCTCCTCCCTCCGAACCTTTCAGAAAACGCTCCGTAAGGCCCAAGCAGGTGTTAATGAAGCGATCTGCCAATCGGAGGACCCCTAAAGGGTTATTCCCCCTTGTTAATGGCTGGGGAGGAGGGGCAAAGGGTTGCCTAGGCCGGGGATATGCCCATAATTAGAAGAGGCTAACAGCCGGCAAAAAGTGTCCCTATCTTGGAAATGATGGTTCAGCTCCTCCGGCATGAATACCAACGTTATAACTTGATTCTTTTTAATACGTCCTTCCTTCCCTCCTCCCCCCTACTTCGATATCGAATTTCCTTGTCCTATTTTTTGTGCTGTTCTAGCGATTTTATAATGTTAGTAATTGCTGGAGCGATAACATTTATAGCTGATCAATATTAAGTATGGCAAACATTTTTAATATTTTTATTTCTAATCTAATTTATTTATTTTTAATGATAGCTTAAACTTCTTATAGGCACTCAATTACTTAGTTATATATATATATATATATATATATATATATATATATATATATATATATATATATATATACTCTGTTTGCGTGATATTATGTTTAATAGGTCTTATACTGTCATTCTAATGGACTTTGTTCCAGTTATTTTTCTATTCATATATATGAAAGGTTTTTAGACGTTTGCTTGATTTAGCCCAAGCTCAGGCCAAAACTTATTTTATGAGAAGCCTCTCAGCTCCAAAAAACAAATAATGAATAAAAAGCGTTCTTTGGTGAGTGGCTCTGATTCTACATTAATGTTGCTGATAGGTTTTTAATCCTGATGATGCCTCTGTTTGTGTTACGCTGAATGGTTATTTATTAACTGCTTTGTGAAAGTCTTCTTTTTAAAATCTCGATAATAAACTTATTATAATAATTAATAAGAAAAATTACATGTTATAACTTAAAATATTGGAATAATTATTATTAATTGTAGACTTTTTTTCTTAATTCATTCACACTTTTGAATATCTGCTATTTGATCTAAATGATGTTGTTCGGCTGGAATAAAATTAAATAATCCAGTGGATACAACTTTTAAATTCAATGAATTATTTTATCAAACTGAATAAACTAACAAGCATTTCATCAAAGTGATATTCAAAGAAGATTTGTCTGTTCTTTGTGAATAAGTGATTGCTTCATGAACGATGACTTGATTGTATAAACATTTTATTAGGCATTAAATAACTCAATAATACGTTTTAATACATTAGAGAGAGAAATATTTTATTTATAAGCAGTGCAAAATACATTGGGTTTCTATATACATACTTAAGTGCTATATCTCTTACTTATCGATCTATGATATGGCATAATAGGTGAAGTGACTAAAACTGAGCAGATGCCCCGATTTTATGTGAATAAAGAGACGTTACACGAAGGAATACTTGCTATGTGTATGGGGCACGTGCTCCAAATGTGGGTTGATTACAGATTCGGTGTACCAGCTCAACTTTTCAAGTGAATAGAGCTGAGAACGTGCTCCACTATGTGAGTAGGTACTCATTTTTAAATACTTAAAATCAGGTACTCCGGATCAAATTTGGAGCACATGCTCCTTACAGTTAGGAAGTATTCCATTTTGTAAATTCATTGTATTCAAATCTATAGTCGGAGCACTGCTCAGTTTCTTGAGGAATGAGCACGTGTGCACGTGGGTTAGTTTTATTCACTTCACCTAATAATCACTACACCTAATTTTTTCCTTTTATTTTAACTATTTATCTAGATGCCAGTACTATTATCATTATTAAGTTATATTACATCTGTATTTTTATGCTTTTGTTCATTTTAATCCTTCTATTATACTCCTATATTTCCTATATGTGGTGTAGACCTTACAAAAAGGTAAATCTTTTTTTCATTTTGGTTTTATTATCTCTTGTTCCTGTTTCTAAATGGCAGGTATACAATTATTTATTCTTGGACCAATCTTTTCGCTCAGAAAATTACAGTGCAAAGTAGCTATTGTTCTTTTAAATGTGTTCCAGAGCATAGCATGTTATTTCGCAGTTCTCACCTTATAATTTTGTGTTATCTTTCTTTTTCAGGTAAGTGGCAGTCCTCTTGATGTTTGGGGAATCTTGGTGAGTGTATTATTTTGATGTATTTTTTTTTTTTGTTGCGAACAATCGCGTTTTCCAAAGTTCAAAACCTTGAGGTTATTAGTCAGTAATTTTTAAAGTAGTTTTTCGGTTGTAAGATTTAGGGGAAAAATTATTGATGTTCCCTTCATTTTTAACTTTTTGACATAATGTTTGTACAATTTTTAATATATTTTTATTTACGAGCTTAGCCAGTCAGCTGTTGTTAGTGTATCTTTCGGTTGCTGATGATAAATGTTTTCTTAAGTGATACTGAAAGGGAAGTTAGTGTTATTAAGAGTGATGATGGCCTATCGATATCTAATTAAGATAGATTTATCGATCTATTTGCTACTTTCTTGAAAATACAGTCTCCTTAGCGAGTGTTTAAAATTTATACATTATATTCCATGTTTTACCTTTAAAACATTTACATGAACTCGTTGATTTAGTTTAACTCTTTATACGGCATATTTCATTCCTTTTTCTTTTTTAATTGCGTTCATTAGACATGCGTTTAAGGCCCTTTTTAGGGTATAATGCCCATGATTGGTTTTTTACTTCCTTGTACGCAGTAAAGGATGTATTCTAATCGCGAAAATTTTCGGTTTTCAGATTTCGACGGAAATATCCATTTTGATCATCCCTGAATCCATTTTGACTAGTTTCGTCGTGGCGTCTGTACGTACGTTCGTATTTCGCATAACTCAAAAACGGTCTGTCGTAGAAAGTTGAAATTTTGTATTTAGGATTGTTGTAAAATCTAGTTGTGAACCTCCCTTTTTGGTCACTGCTTGATCACCGGAAGTGGTACTTTACTTGAAGGTCATTATTGATTTCCATTAAAAATTGTATTAAAATACTATGCAAAACTTCTCAAATTTAGTATTCAGAACTTATATATTGATTTAAATAACATACTAGATTTTGGTCTAAATTGGAAAATCGGAAGCGGTACTTTACTTGAAGGTCATATTAGACTTTCATCAAACATTGTATTAAAATATAATGTAAAACATCTCAAATTTGGTAAATAGGACTTTTATCATCTGACTGTATTTACTAGAATTTGGTTAAAATTGGTGAGCCGAAAAGGGTACTTTACTTGAAGGTCATAATAAGCTTACATCAAAAATTATATTTAAATTAAATACATAAATCATTTGTTTCGGTAATAGCGGTTGCAAACGCGATTTGGTTTCCAATCCAATTAAACATTTTTATTACTTGTTTTAAATGTTAAAATTGAATGCAAATTACTGGTTTTCCTCCCCATTTGTGGTATCAACAAGTCTGCTGCAAGAGAATAAGATATTAGTTAAGTGGGTTTTTTCCGCTTAAAATGTCGAAACTGTCGATTTCCAATGCTTTATCTCGTGATATTGATAGTTTTAATGTTGTCACGGAACACGAAGAAATCTCTTGGAAACTGAAGAAAACGACATATAATAAGGGAATGAGACCTCCAGAAACAAGAATGTGTCTGTGTGTCAGTAGATGGATGTCGCGACGTCGAGTGCCGTTTTAAATGCAATCTTTGGAAACTAGTAACCAAATTGAGGATCACTTTTGAGCCACAATTTATAGTTTAATAGGCGTGCAAGGAAGTAATGTGTTGTCCACATCAGATATTTTAATTTGGATATGCTCTTTAGAGACTAACTACAATGTTTTAAGACATATGGTTATTTTTTTATTATGTAATAAGGTAGAATTTAAAATTAAAAAACAACCTAAATTTGCCAATAGAATTAAAATAAATATAATTTTCTCTTATATTCTCCGTGAATGCCAAGAGGTGAATCACTTTGAAGACCTTCGTGGTCGTCGTCAAACCGGAAAAAAAGTGAGGTATAAATTAAATAATAAAGTTTAAAATTAAAGAAAGTGTAATAATAAGTAATGTATAAACTAAATTATAAATTCTATCAAGTAAATATGCAAACAATTTATCAAAAAAAGTACATACAATTTGAGTGCATAAAAATAAGCCAATAAAACGGAACACGCAGTTTACTCGAAGATCAACGCACACAGGTCGAAAATTCAGTTCATGGCACGAGAGAAGAAAGAATGGACAGAAAAGAGTAGAGATTTAGGTAGATGAAAAAGCACATAGTGAAAATACCAAAACAAGAAATAATAATATATTTTTTCTTTTAAAGTTGTTGTTTTTTTTAATTCAAGTTTAAAAATGAATAATGGCTTAGTGGAACTGAAGAGGAACAAGCTTGGGCACTTGTAGGGACACATGCAGCCTGTTAACTTCTCTGACGCTGTCAGGCATTCAATATTCATTAGGTGTTTGTACAGCCTTCTGTCACAATTAGGATAGTTTGCCGTTCCCCAGCTGCTTCTAAAGAAACTTTTTATTATTTAATGAAGTATATTTTTCGTTGTTAATAAATAATTATTAATTATTTGACAAGGATACTAAAATGTGAAATAGTGTGTGGTGAATTTTCTTAGTCTTGCTAGGGGTCATTGTTTTTTAATTAAATAATTTAAAAAAAAATCATAAAATTATTCCATACTTCTATCAATATTTGTAATTATCAAAAATTTTGATTGAATTATTGTAGAATTTTTTATCGGTGATTAAACTTGAATATTAATTAGGTAAACCTTTGGAATTGCTACTAACGACCTTGATGAGGTCTAGATTCTCAGACCAGACTATACTTTACTGCGCATGCCCAATTAAATACTCAAACCGATGGACCCTTTTCACTTGTAATAGTCATGTAGGGTTAGGTCAGACTTCCCGCCTTTTACCGAATATATCTCTTGTCCCCACTGCCTTCTTTCCTACACCATCTTTAAGTTTAAATATCATGGCCAATCTCTTCAACGTTCTATTAGCTTCGGATCTGGGAAGTTTAGTCCAACTGGTGAAAAATTTTACCAATTATGTGTAAAATTAAGGATTAATAGAGTTTCGTCCATGAAGTTTTAGAGAATTGTATTAATTTTCAACGAATCTGGATGCGCCGCTTGTTGTCAGCAATCGTTAATCATTACTACACCTCTGGCTTACCATTCTTCCGCTCCCTGCCGTACGATGGTTCGCAGTTTCTGACTTGGTCCTTGGATCGAAATTGTTAATAGCATAACCCGAATGAGTTGGTCATGGATCAAATTAATCTTTTTCCTCTGTAGAGAGTCTTCTTAGCATTGCAATACCCCTTCGTAAAAAGGCGGGAAGTCTGATCTAACCCTACACCAGCGTTCCAACTGAGAAGGATCCGTCAGTTTGAGGATTTAATTGTGCATGCGCAATGGGTGAAAGTATAATCTTAACAGTGAAAGTATAATTCTTAACAGTCGTTAGTAGAAATTCCAAAGGTTTACCATTAATTATTCTTGACAATATCAATTTTTATTTTTTTATTTTTTTTTATAGGCTCGCTATTATTTGAAATAAAGGTCCTGATGGCCGAACGTGTAGTGCCTGATCGAAAGCAGTGTGGATCCGATTACCTTTTGGATTAGTTAGTATTTAATTTTTAATGGTCCCGCGAAGCAAATCTTGGTATTCCCACCCAAGGTTTAGGAAAGGATAACAATTTTAATTGTTTATTTTAACCTTTGGAAACATTATAACCGCATCAATTTTTTTTTTTATGGTAATGTTAAAATGCTGTTTAAAATATAAAGTTCAACAAATAAGTAAATGCAATGATAGATGTGGGACTTAAGATGTGCTCAAGAAACATGAACCATATATATATATATATATTTTATCCTACTTCTAAGCTTCTTTAAGATAATCTAGACGACCAGCTAAAGTTAAGTAGCTGACTTAGGGATTGAGAGGACTTGGTTTGTCCCCGTCAGCTGTAGTAGTATTCTCTTGTGGGCCACTGAAGGACGTGCTGCTGCTATGGGACTTGAAACTGACTGGCTCCTGTTTTTATTTTTTTTATTTATTTATTTTTTTTATTTTTTTGTCCTCAGTACTACTGCAATTAAATAATGGCTTTTAAATAAAAGCCACAGTCTAATAAAATATTACAATAATTTATTTATTTTATGCTCAACAATAAATGAATATGTTAAAAAAATAAATCCTTTATTTCTTTGTTTTAGATTTCTTGTGTGTCAATTGGCTAGCAAGAATCGTAATAATAATTACCATTATATATTTACGCTTGATCTAGTTTGGTAACTGGAACTTTGTTCATATCTAGCCACGCACCTTAACCACCACAGTAATTGGCACATTGTGATTATCTTTTGTTTCTTACTTAAGTCTCAGATAATTTTTTAAGCTGATCGGATAACTTTTAAAACACAATCCTAACTCTAGAATGTGCTTCGTGCTTGCCATGTGGCGTAACAAACTATTCGTGATTTAAGTTACGCATAAAAGATTGTAGAATTGCTTATTTCATGACATTCTCAGGTTATTTAATCTTGAAAAATAAGCTGTAAAACTTTAATCAGTTTGCTAATGGTAGGAAATTTTTGAACTTTTGGTAAAATGTGTTCTCCAGTAAGTAGATAAGATTACATTTAAAATAATAACCGGCTCTTTTATAAATAACAAAAAAATAAATAAATAAATCGTGTAATTTTGAATGAGGGAAAAAAATAGGAATACAAATGAGATTAATTCCCTCTCTTGAGTTAAAATAACGAATTATAAGCTTCTTTTTTTATTTTAACTATCACAACTCTCTTTTGTATTGTGTCTTGTGGCAATTATGCAGTCAAAATATTTGTTAAGAAATCAATCGTTATGTTTTTATCTTAAATTATTGATAATTACCCGCGTTTTCGCAAAATGATTTTTGCGAAAACACAGGCTTGAAAAGCAGAAAGAATTTTTAATATGACGTATTACTATCTAGTAATGATATTATTTTTTACTCAAATGACAGAGCTATGTAACAGTTAAATGACTCCAGGCCTGGCTATGTAACCGAATTCGGTGGCTTGAAGAGAACATGTTTAACATGCATGAAATGACTTACGTAACTTCGTCCTAGGCAATTTCGGGCTTGTTTTCTCTCAAACTCATATTCAAGAGTTTGATAATTCGGTTTACCCTAGCCACGTTTACTGTTTCATCATGCTATATTTATGGTAGAAATATATTTATGGCAATTTCAAATTCTCCTTACGGTTTTCACTCTCCACTCCACAGTTAAGATCACGATAATTCCAATAAAAGACAAATGAAAATTAAGTTAAAAGGGAATATAATGACGTTCTATTATTTCGACGAACAATTGAAAGATGGAAAAATATTTTATAATTGCGAATGGTAATTATTAATCCTTATGTGCCTTTAAATAAATTGCCAGGTCAAAAAACCATGTACGAATTGCTAGATGCTAAATATGAATTGTAATCGCAATCAATCAAGTATAATCACAATTATCAGAAGAAGGTAATTAAAGAAATATTAAATTAAAAAAAAAAAACTATCAGCTTGATGGATTTGGTAATTTGAATGGAATGTTCAAAAATTTTGAACAAACATATTTTAAAAATCCATGTTAATTGATAACTCATAGATTTGATGGAGAAAAACAAATAATTTTTAAGGTAGTAGTTAACAAAATTCCTTATTACTTTATTAAGAAGTCTAAATTGGAACAAACATTTGTTGGCCATTTGCCTTATCTTCAGGGTTCAGTCTTATTGTTCTAAGTTCACATTTATATTCATTTATAATTTTTGCATGTAGAGTCGAACTTCTGTATATTGAACTTCAATATATCAAAAATCTCTACATATCGAACTTTTTTTAGGAATCTTAAATTTTTATTATAAAAAAAATTGTCTATATATTGAATAAAATTTCTATATAACGAACAAAAAATTCCAATTTAAAATAGTATAAAATGTGATTGTCATCTAAAAGAGTCCTTAGTTTACTTACATAACAATGGGTAATAATTAAATGATTAAAAAAAAAATGGTTCCACTGGTTGGCAAAGCAATGGAAATTCAGGAAAGATCTTGTTTCAGAAGCATAGGAATACGTACCTAAATTCTCGGAATCTCTTCCCTATCATAGAATGAAATTTTCATTTTAAATTCAGTTTAACTTTGCCTTTCTTGTTGTGAACTTTGCTCCTAAACTTGACTTCGGTGATGAATTGTAGACAAATATACATTAGAAGTTATCTTGCGAGAAAGCAAAAATAAATAAATTTTTATGTATGTTTACATATTTTTAATACATGTTCTTATTAAATTATAAGTGTACATTCGTAAAACATCTGCAATCACACATGTAATTTGTACTATTTTTCAAATAAGTACTATTGATCGTTCAGTTTTGTTTTTCTTTAACCCTAAATAATTACCTTTGTAACATCATTAACTCCAAAAATTGCCTTTGGTACTTCTTCAACCCTAAAGAATAGCTATAATTGTTTTTAGCCTGAATAGGGTGAAAAGTTGCAATCTTTCTATTTATCAAAATTTCCATATATCGATTTTTTTTCGAAGTAGCTTCATGTTCGATATTTAGAGGTTCGACTGTTTTTTTACTTCCTTGTACGAAGTAAAGGAAGGTATTGTAATCGCGAAAATTTTCGTTTTCAGATTTCGACGGAAATATCAATTTTGACCCTGAATGGATATTTTATATCCATTAAAATGGATCCCTGAATCCATTTTGACTAGTTTCGTCGTGGCGTCTGTACTTACGTACGTACGTACATACGTTGTATCTCGCATAACTCAAAAACAGTTAGCCGTAGAAAATTGAAATTTTGTAGTTAGGATTGTCCTAAAATCTAGTTGTGAACCTCCCTTTTTGGTCACTGCTTGATCACCGGAAGTAGTACTTTACTTGAAGATCATAATTGATTTCCATCAAAAATTATATTAAAATGCTATGAGAAACTTCTCGAATTTAGTATTTATAATTTATATATTGATTTAAATAACATACTCGATTTTGGTCTAAATTGGAAAACCGGAAGCAGCACTTTACTTGAAGGTCATATTAGACTTTCATAAAAAATTATATTAAAATATAATGTAAAAAATTTCAAATTTGGTACATAGGACTTTTATATCCATATAAATGTATTTACTAGATTTTGGTTAAGATTCGTGAGCCGAAAAGGGTACTTTACTTGAAGGTTATAATAAGCTTAAATCAAAAATTATATTTAAATTAAAAGAGAAATCATATGTTTCGGTAATAAAGGTTATAAATGCAATTTGTTTTCCAATACAATTAAGCATTTTTATTACTTGTTTTAAGTGTTTAAATTGAGTGTAAAATACTAGTTTTCCTCTCCATTTGTTATATCAATAAGTCTGCAGCATGAGATAATAGTTATGTGGGTTTTTCCGCTTAAAATTTCGGAACTGTCGATTTCTAATGCTTTATCCAGTGATATTGACAGTTTTATAGTTGTTCCGGAACATGAAGATATATCTTGGAAACTAGTTTCCTACTGAAGGAAAACGACGTATAATAACGGAATGAGACATCCAGCAACAAGATTGTGTGTGTCAATAGATGGTTGTCGGGACACCGAGTGTCGTTTTTACTGCAATCTTCGGAAACTAGTAACTAAATTCAGTTTCACTTTTTGAGCCACGGTTTTATAATTTAATAGGCTAGGCGTACAAGGAAGTCATGTGTTGCCCACATCAGATATTTTCTTTTAAACTATATATATATATATATATATTATTATATATTATTTAATTATTATTTATTATATAAGGTACGTGACTAGATATGAACAAATTTCCAGTTACCAAACTAGATCAAGCGTAAATTTATAATGGTAATTATTATTACGATCCTTGCTAGCCAACTGACATACAAGAAATCTAAAACAAAGAAATAAAGAATTTTTTTAACACATTCATTTATTGTTGAGCATAAAATAAATAAATTATTGTAATATTTTATTAGACTGTGGCTTTTATTTAAAAGTATGTATCAGTAATGTGGCTAGTCAAAGATTTAAAACTTCTATGGGTTATATGATAATGAAAAGCAACTGCATGTAATAAGCATTCCTTTTGAATTTTTAAATTTTTGATTTGCAATATCATTGAAAAATATTTTCATATCGATATGTAATGTAAAAGGAAAATAGTTGCAAAAATTAAAATAAAAATAAATATGAACTTAGAATAATAAGATTCAACCCTGATGATGAGGCAAATGGCCACGGAACTTAGGTTCTATATAATGTAGAAAACTTAATCAAGCAATGAGAAAGACATTTTATTCGCTTTTGCCTTAAAAATTAAATGATATAGACGGTATTAATAAATACACATATTTTTAAAACTAACTGTCGATGATTTAGTAACATAAAATTAAATTATAATGGAACAAAAAGACAGAGTATGTAATAAAAAATTTGCAATAATAATCAAATAATCGTTGAAATTGAAGGTGACCAAGAAAACGCAAACTTTTTTTTTTAATTTAAGGTCTGTTTTCTTCTTTTTTTTATCATCACGCCATTTATCAACATAACATTTTTTGCAATCAATTGTTATCGGATAGTGTTTATATACGTCTAAAGGCAGTTTCATTATCTGTTGTTTTCGCCCAGTAAATATTGTCTAAAATTGTGTTGCAATTATTGATGCATCATTATATCGAGTCATTAATGAAGATTACATGAGGAATCTCGTGCTGTAAAATATTGATAAATTTATGCGACGAAGTGCCTTATCTTCGTAACCCTAATGTGGAAGGATTTCTTAAAATAGCCACTGCAATTATGCATAGCGATGATTTAATTATTCACCAACGTAATAAAAAAAATTAAGAATTAGGAATAATTCGTCTCATCCTTGGCGGG
Organism: Rhaphigaster nebulosa; assembly: GCA_948150685.1. Lineage (NCBI taxonomy): Eukaryota > Metazoa > Arthropoda > Insecta > Hemiptera > Pentatomidae > Rhaphigaster > Rhaphigaster nebulosa. The sequence continues at coordinate 74,670,159 of OX411309.1, read as the reverse complement.
ATCGGTTGGGATTGAGAATAATTGCCGGTAATAAATTGGGTAACTAAATTGCCGTATTAAGCCGAAACATACGAGCCCAATTTTTTTTCTTTAGTATTTTAATTACCCAAAAAGCGGAGTAGATTAAAAAAAAAAAGAAGAAGGGGATAAATGATGTTTAAGAGAGATAAATCCTTTTGTGTCGGGAATAGGATTAAAGTACACGATCTGTTTAATAAGGGAAAACTAATTAGTGGCCTTTAGTGTTACAGTCTGCTATTTATTAGGGGGATTTATTTCGGAAAATTCTCTCCTTCCAATTATAACTATGTTTAAAATTTTTAATTTTTATTTAAAATATATTTCTTAATTATCGGGTCAAAAGTGTTTTGTGGAATATTATATGAGGTTTGTATTGAATTTGTACTTTAGTATTGATTAATTTTGAAATTTTGCTCATGCTTTACTACAGATGTTGATGGAGTACATCTGACACCTCATTGACTAAATAATTTTTTTGTTAAAAAAATGTTAAGCTTTTTAAAGTCACCTGAGGCCTAACATTTTTTTATTATTATTTTTACGTTATTACTCTAGATGTCTATATTGCATATAGTCCTTGTTATTATTCCAGCAGTCATCTAATTCACATTTCTAGTATGGGCGATTTTTATTTTTGACGAGTATAGAGATTTTTCACTGTAATTTAGAGAATTTCTTCCGAAGGTTTGTATGCTTTAAATTTTTCGACATGTTGTCCTTGAGGAGAGAAATGGGGAAATACTATTAAAAATATATGATGTGTACACCCCATGACTTCCTTGTACGCCTATTAAACTATAAATCGGCGGCTCAAAAAGTGACCCTGAATTTGGTTACTAGTTTCCGAAGATAGCAGTATCTCAAAAAAGACACTCGACATCGCGACGTCCATCTATTGGTACACACACACACACACACACTAGCTCTTGTTTATGGAGGTCTTATTCCGTTATTATGTGTCGTTTTCTTTTAGTGGGCAACAAGTTCCCAAGAGATGTCTTCGTGTTCCTTGACAACCTTAGAAATGTCTATGTCACTAGATAAGGCATTGGAAATCGACTGTTTCAACATTTAAAGTGGAAGAGCCCGCTTAACTTATATCTTATTCTCCTCCTGCAGACTTGTTCAGTTCACAAATGGGGAGGAAAACAAGTATTTCACACTAAATTTTAACACTTAATACAAATAATAAAATTGTTTAATTAGAGTGGAAAAAAATCGCGTTTATAATTTTTATCACCGAACCATATTGTCTCTGTATTAAATTTCGATATACCTTTTGATGTAAGTTTGTTATTTTTCCCTTGGCTCTTCAATTTCAACCATCATATAACTTATATTGATATAAAAATCTAATTTACCAAGTTTGAAATGTTATACATTTTATATCAATATAATTTTTGATGAAAGTCTAATATGATCTTCAAATAAAGTACCAGTTACGATAATAATATAGTGACCAAAAAGGGAGGTTCACATCTAGATTCTTGAACAATCCTAAATTCAAAATTTTAACTTTCTACGGCTAACAGTTTTTGTGTTATGCAAGATATGAACGTACCGACAGACGTCCACGACGAAACTAGACAAAATGGATTCAGGGATGGTCAAAATGTATATTTCCGGAGAAATCTGAAAACCCAAAATTTTTGCGATTACAATACTTAATTCGTACAAGGAAGTAAAAAGGAATTTTAGCTTAAAGGATTTATTTACGGTTTTACTATAGAAATGTAATGATGTAGTATAATTTATCGTGTAAAAACGTTGTAGAAAAGTGTCGCATTTACTAAACTTAAAAAAAATAAAATAAAAAAATCAACTTCAACTTTCAAATAAATAAATATTCAATCGTTTGGTATTGGAAAAGCAATTGATATTATATTTATATTTATAATATTTGATATTTTTTATTATGAAAGTATTTTGATGACTACTAAGTAGGCTGTTAACAGCAACCCATTGCACTTGGACTGCGTCATTTAAGAAATGAGGTATTTTTCTCCCTTTCTTATTTTCTTTATTAGTAAATTTTGTTTTTATTTTTCCTACAATTTTTACTTTTATTTTATATCATGTGAACACGGGAGCGTCTCTGGCCGTTTATGAAGAAAACATCTTCTGTATTTAATTTTACATACTTGTTTTATAAAAGCCGATTTATGCTCAAGAAAATATTTTTCTGTAATTGACATTTTTTTTTAATATAATCGTTATTATATAATATATGTAGCGAGAATCTGCTTATTTGTTAGCAGTTATTTTTTATTAATTTAATAAAAATAGTGGATTTTCCATGCTTGATTTTATGTTAAATTATTTTTTTTTTATATCTGCTCGATGGTAGTGTACTTCAACAAAATTTTCTTTTGTGATATATTTCTGTTGAAGACTTTATAAAGGATGACATTATTATCTGGAAGGGTCTTAGCGACGGGGAACCCGAGGGAGGTCACTTTCCCGCCTAACAAGCTGCTATTTTTACCACAAGTATATATACTCCCTGTTTTGGCGCGCTATGACAGGTGAGATATAATTTACAGGGGATGACAGTCGTCGACGGGAGGATCTCATTTTTTACCTTCTAATTAAAATTAAGAGACAGCGGAGCTGCTAATGAGAGAGACCCTCTCGGCTTGTTAACATCCCTCAGTGCTCACTGTTTCATCATCTTCTTTTTTCCCAATTTTTTTATTTATTTTTGATTATGTGTCTATTCCTCTCTCTCCTGAAATTATATAATTTTGTCAGTTTTGTCACTTCTTGGCCTTTGATAATCAGTCTCAAAGTTTGAGCATGTGATGACAAAAATACTTTAAATTATTTTTAATATAATTTATTTATATGTATAATATTTTGGCTTTGTCTGGCCGATTCGAATTTATTATGGATCCCAACATGTCTATTTTCACATTTCAACATGTAATTAGAGATAGGTTTTTATTTCAACTAGTGATCAAAACTGATTGTCAATTTCAAGCTACTGATAAATGCAGTGACCTTTAATAATAGCTGTTACTTTTATTGAGTAAAAGGTGAGTTTGAATTGATTTGTACTTGAAGTAAAACTATTCCTGAATCGGAACGTTGTACTAACAATTCATAGGCATGGTGAGGCAAAATATAAAAATTCCTTATAATTTAAACTAAATTGCCCAACTACACTAAATATTTAAATTTTCCCCACTCTTTTGGATTTGAATTTCACCTTCCCTTACCTGTTACAAATGTTTACACTTAACAACAATACCTTTTTTCTCTATTCAAACAGCATTTTATCTATAAAATCCCAATTTCTTAATTAAAGAGGTGTTGGTTGGTATTGGTTTTAAATGTTAGTAGGTTATTCTTTGAGTAAATTGTTTTACCACTATTTTCGTTGGCTGAAGTAGATCTTAAATTTTCCAACTTTTTTGGTTTTCAAATTATTTGGGGTGAATGGGAGGGAAAGAGAGGAGGTGAGTGACACCTAGGGATGTTGAAAAAACATAGTTTATAAATTCTATGGGAATTCTTAATATATAAATATATCGATATTTTTGTCAGATTTTTTTTTTTAACCTGTTTCTTGATATTTAAACCCAGCTGGCAATGAACTGATTAAAAACAAAATCTTAATTACATCGGCACAGAAATATAGACATTATAAAAAACAAATATCTTAATTATATCGGTACAGATATATCAATATTATTAAAACAAAATCTTAATGATGTCGGCAAAGAAATACCGATATTTTAAAAAAATATCTTAATTGTATCGGTACAGAAATATTGACATTATAAAAAAAAAAATCTTAATTATATTGGCACAGAAACATCAATATTGTAAAAACAATATCTTAATCATATTGCCCCAGAAATATCGATATTACAATATAAACACATATTATTTATAACGGTACAGAAATTTTGGTATTACAATTTAATTTTATCACTCCAGAAATATCGATATTATAAAAATAACACCTTCATTATACTGGCATTGAAATATCTATATTTCGAAATATCGTTAATTTTATTAATTTAATTTAAAAAATAAAGATCTAAACGAATCAAAAGGAGATTAGGAAGTAACATCTTTCTTAATATTTAAATCCTGCTCTTAATGAAATTAATAAAAACTATATCTTTATTGCATCGGCACAGAAATATCGATATTTTAAAACAATAACTTAATTATTTCGTCCTAGAAATATCGATATTATTTAAATAATATCTTAATTATATTGGCTCAGAAATATAGACAATATAAAAACAATATATTAATAATAACGGCACAGATATGTTTCCCGTGTATTGATATGTGTGTGCCCCTTTAAAAGATTTATAATGTCTATACATTTTTTTGATACATCGAACTACGATTTTTTTTTGTCGATATTCATGCCCCTAGTGACCCCTCTTCCTATCTCTACCATGACGGCGTCCATGTTCCTTAATAGTAAACTGAAAGACTTATCAATCTTTAATATGATTCCATGTTATTGGAAAAATGTTAAAAAATAAGGTACTGCGGTATTGTAATCAGTTCAAGTCAAGGTTAATAGCTAAATTAAATTAAACATAATTATTATAGGATCCTGAGCTGTTCATCTTAAGAACTTTTGTTTATTATTTATTTATTTATTAACTATTTTGGGCTCTTCATCCACTTAGGTTATTTTCGCCCTTTACTTAGCTGATAGACATTGGTGACTTAAAAATTAAAGTTCAATTACAACAAAACTACATATGACTCAGTTTAAAACTGGAAAGATTTTTACATTTTTGTATAAATTTCAACTTATTTGAAAAATAGTATAAATTTTGGTGCAGTCTTGATGCTTTTTTCAAAATATTTGTTATATCTGCCCCGAGTTCAATTTCATTCCGTTTAGCTTCATTCCAAGAAATGTGCGATAATTTCAATCGTACTCCGCTCGATGTATGTACGTATATTGGAGGCGGTGTACCCTTCGTCATAAGATACTCGTGGGTGATTCTTGTATGTCCTATCCTTAGGCGGGTTAGCACTGTCTCGCCTCTTCTTGAAAACTGGAGTTCTCTTAATTTATTTTCACTTAAACCAAATGCACTGCCATTTCTCATGTGCCTTTTATTTTACCTTGATACTATTTCTATGGTTATTAAATTATCTAAAACTATTTAAAAATTTCAAGTTTTTTAAACTCTCTGCGATATTTGAAGTATGAGTACTTGATATTTTTATAGCCGTTCTTTTTCAATCTAAACAACAGTTAAATAGCTGTAAAAAAATATTCGATTGGTAATTAGTCATCTTTAATGCGTCTGATCGGATAATGAAAGATTAGGTGCATTTAATCATTTTTTTTTAATTTTATTAAATGCCGTAAAAGTTTGTTTATGTTAAAACCAGATTTATAACTGTTATTAATTTGTTTACTGTTATCTTATTATTGTTATGAGATGGTAATATTTGTATTCCATGGCAGTGGAATAACTCCCTGATTTCTTTTTTTTTTAATTCTTTCATTGTCTTACTAGTTTTCTGATTACTTCATTCCATTTCCTGAAATGCTTTTGATTTTCCGATTCTGGGAAATGATTTATAAAGCTGGTGGAATATTTTCTGAATAAAATCGTAAAAGCGATGTTGGTCTGAGCCAATTAGGGTATTCGAGCTAGTCCCTTGACAGTTGAGGCTTTATCTTTGGATAATTAAGTTGAGCGTCAGTCGGAGCATTTTCCCCCGGGAAAGCCTCCCCCTTCACCCCTCTCTCCTCCCTCCTCGCCACCGCCTGCTAGAAATGGTTTTTGTCAAAACTGTCTCTCCCTTCGTGTACACGGTTCTTTTTGGTCGGTTATGTCACTCTGGGAGAGATACTGTGAAAAGTATTACTTCTGTAAAGAGAAAAAAAAAATTATATTAAAGCTAAAAAAAAATTCTCAATGTTCCTCTCTCTCTCTCTAACCCTTTATCAAACGAAAACTTCGATGTAATTAAAATTGAATCTATTCTTGGAAAAGATTTTTTTAAATGGGAGTTATTAAAATAAAAGTAAGTTGATAAAGTCTTTATTAAATAATAAATCGTGGTAGATTTTTGCTGTTCTGTTTTAAAAAAGATATAAATAGGCCATTCTCGTTATAGCCGTATTGGTCTCAATGGGATTTGACCAGCTTTAAGGGAAAACAAAATTATAATTATATACACACAATTAAATAAAAAAATTGAACAAAATATAATAATCGATATAATAAATATAACTATTAGATTTAAAATAAAATAAAAAATAACATTCATACTTAAATATGATATTTATTAACAGCCTGGAGAACTAAGGTTTGTCTTCCTACTTGTGAGAGAAAAACTGTACTTTAGGAGATCCCAGCGCTTCTGTCTTGTATTGACAGGCTATGTAGGCCGTAATTGCTCAGGATTTGAGTGAAGCCAGAGCCTCCGATTTACTTATTTACTAAAGGTCTCAGAGCCACTGGCGTTTCGGCCTTCGAGGCGGAATATAAGTTGGAGTGGAACTGACTCCATTTAACAATTTTGGAAAACATCTTCTGGAATAGAACGTAAAATTACTAAATTTGGTATCTATTTAAAAACATAAAATTAATCTATGAATATTTGTTCAGAAATATATATGTGCATTATATTATGATCTTCGTTTCTTGGAAGCTACTTGATCAATACGCGCGCCGTAGGGGCCGATAAAAATTGTTTTTGATGTAATTTCCACAATGTTTCATATTATTGTTTTCTGTCTTTGCTCTGTATGGATTTCAAAGTTTTAATATACCAATCGATTTGGGGTTTTTTTTTTGTGTAAAATATGAAAAAAATATTGCGGATTCTATTAAATATGTTTAAGCGTACAAAAAAAAATGACGTTTCCAGTAAAATAGGCCAAAAAACAAAAAAAAAATAAGAAAAAAGAAAGCTAGATCCGTTCTTAGTCCTTAGCCCTCTTTAAAACCCTTAAATAAGAATTTTGATGGAAATAAAAAAATAAAGACTTTTGGATTTGGGTAATTTTTTCCTGCCCCTGTCCACCGATTATTTTGTGTATTCATAACTCCTCAGGATTTTATCCAATTTTAACGTTAGCTCAACCGCTAAAAAATTGAATTTCTGATCTCTAACTCGTACGAGCATAGCTTTTAGATTTTATGCCTTTGTAAAAGAGACAAATTAGTGTAAAATAAAAAATAAATTCCTCAAACGTATAACTTAAAACTACTATACCACTCCCGAGTTTCGTGTGAATCGGTGGAGTCGTGTTGAAGTTATCGCAATTTATGAGATTTTCAAACAACTTATGGAAGGCCCTGAGCAAGGGAAAATTTTGAGCAAAAAAATTATATTATTCGATTTCTAGGAGTATTCTTTTGGGTGCGAAAAAGAAATATCAACTTTGTTCATCCCTCTAAATATATTTTATTCTACTTTGTACAGTGGTCTGAACTCTCCACCGCATCATGGTGCGAAAAATTCTACCGTTTGATTTCGAAATTGCGGCACCGATTGTAATTTAATTTTGTTAAATTCTAGTTTGCAACTATTTACTATAATAAATGGATAATTTTATGAATTTTAATTATGATTTTAATCGTTTATATTCATGATAGAAATAATAATTATATTTATTTAACTTATTTTTATTGAAAGTTAAATTAATTATTTACAAAATTCAATTGCGATCTTAAATAGAAATTTTATGGTTTTTAATTATGAATATATTTATTTAACTAATAAATAGATAAAAGATGTTTTTAAATGATCTTCATAATTTAAAGCGGCATGATTGATAGATATTTTTAATAATTAATTTCATTAAGCACATGTAATATAATCGGTAATATTTTTTACACAAAAAATAAATTAAAAAAACAAAAACAAGATTTAAGAGAAATCTATGCATGCAGAGTAAAGGCAGAAAACAATAATATAAAACGTTGTGTATATTACTTAAAAAAAAAAAAAAATTCTCGGCTCCTATGGCGCATTGGCAAAAACCCTCTTGCACGAGTCTAAACTTTTTGACCTAGTATCACCAAAAAAAGTTTCATTGAAGTCGGTGATGCCAGGTCCCCCTCTAGCCTCCCATTGTAAGTTGTATGAGGTAGTATTAATAATGTCAACAAAACTTAAATCGGGGTATCCTCGTTAAAGTCAGTACATTATTTTTTATTTTTTTTCTGACCATACAATCAAGATCTCTGGATAACCATTTCAACTCTTCAATGCCTTAATTCATTTTACCTTCCTGTTTTTAATATCTTCGAATTTCGCCTGGAATGTTATAGCGACTGTAAGGGTATTCGTTGCAACAAATATCAAGGCGAATCAAGGTGAATTAGGAGAGACGAAAACAATTAATTCCCAGTAATTTGGAGCCGCTGTCCCATTTAGGATGGTTCCATTAACGATGACATCAGTCGTGAGCTTAATCTGGGATCTGCCTTGGAGCCGTGGGCCCATGGACCCGTTCCCCTGACAGTGGATCAGCTTTAATTCCAGGCTTCCTAATTTTCTGGCCAAGGTCTCGGTGGTATTGTTCCGGGTCCGAGGAAACTCCATTTAAGATAGAGTTCTGCCATTTAATTTCATCTCGGAGTGACGGTCTCGATTTTAATTGTGAGATTGTGTCATTGCGGAATGCTTCCTTGATATTTGAAGACTTTTTATTTTAAGCTTTCGAGTTTGGTCCGAGAGCGGCCTAAGTAATTCAAGGACATTCAAAAGTACGTTCGGTATTAGCAAATGCGGTCATTTAATCTATTATAAAACATGAACGTATTAAGGCATCCATTATAGTGATCCAGTGAATGCACTTTTTCGGTGCAGAATAAAAAATATATAGATACCTAGTTGGCGTGCTTACATGGCAAGGTTCCAATCAATAAAAATTGTAGTGGTCATTACGAAAGCGAAATTATTGGTAACTTTAAAACAAAATGATACTTTTCCAGTTTGTTTATTTATCGAGATAAGTACAATAATATTTTAGGAACGAATACCATTACTCAATATTTTAAAGTATCTGTCTATCTACCTAAGGGAGCGACCGGCAGTGGATTTAAGCATACTTCTTTTGACTAAAAGTGCAGGATCGGTAGTGCTGTCATGTTCCACCGAGCTAAAAGGAATTACCTTCTACCTGTCCAACGCTACCTGTCCAATGTCTTAAAGGAGGAACTACGTCAGATTAGTTTCCAGATTATAGTGCCAGTCATATCTCTTATAAACCCAATCACAACATCAATGTTTCTTATTATTGTTAGTACCTGGGGACCGAGCCATCTCCAGAATTTTTTTTTTTTATTGTTGAACGTGAAAAAAAAATGTATATGTAAATAATAGTGCTGTATTTTGCAGACGTGTACTTTTCAATCAATTTACTGCTTTAATAAACACACTGCAAAATCAATACAATAAACATATCCAAATATTATAGCAAACTTATAACACAGTAAAAACAACATGAAGATAAACAAGATTTATTTATCAGAACATATTGACTGTGTTGCGCAAGAAGGACCAATCCTGCATTTCATACACGAATTTCTGAGATTCTTCTAAAATTCTTTTTAGGTTATTATGGCTTAGTTTTTTAATATATCTGATGTTTGTTTAATTTATTATGTTCATCACTTTAACAGTTAAATTTCAGGTTGGCCCTCGTTAGTATGTAAACAAAAACAGATTGGCTTCGGAGCAAAAAAGCATATGGGCCCTCCTGGCGCAACGCAGTCGATATGTGGTGAATTTCATAAAATAATAATAATTTGCATGTTCCAGAGTTAAATAAAATTCGTTTACAGAGTTGTTTTGATTTTAAGGAAATGAAAAAAATGCTGTAGGAATATTTTATTTTTAGGAACATTTAGAGCAGTAGCTACTTATATTTTTCTGACATTAAAAATAATTAAATTTTAAAAATTGTCACAAGTATTCCGTCTTCTAGTATTACTGGATACTTTTAAAACGATACAATTTTGGATTAATCGCTTGGAATGAATAATTTAAAGTATCACCCCGAAAGAAAAACATCTGATTTAGGCTTGTTTAAGTTGTTGAAACAACACGTTAAAGGTGTTTTATGATCACCGGAAATGGTACTTTACTAGAAGGCCATAATTCGTTTTAAGCCTTATTGTTTAACTGCTCTCTTTTTTTAAAATGTTTTTTTGGTAATACTTAATAATAATAATAAACTCTGTCTTTATTCCGGCACAAGTCCCGGGAGAATAACAATTACAGGCAATGATGGGTGGACTTCAGATTTGAGTTAACAGATAATTAAAAAAAAAGTCAATAAATATATACAAATGAAAATTATAACAAGTCATAATGCAATAACTTCTAGCTTATGAAATAGGTAATGATGGTCTTATGTCTAAAAATGAAAACCACACGAACTTTTTGTTAATAAGATATAACAAAAATTCGAAATGAAGTAGCATATTTACAAATGTTGATAGAAATAAAAGAAAATTTATTTACAATTTTTTTGGAACTGGATGGTAAAGAAGTGATTGAATAAGCGGGATTTGAAAGAGGGAAGAGTATTGGAGCGACGGATGGACTGAGGAATGGAATCCATAAGGATGTGGATCGGACAAGAAAAGACCTGTCGAAAGCTGTGGATTTACTTATGACAGTAAATTTAGACAAACTATTTTTGTACATATGAAAAGTAATTTAAAACTGATAAAAAGTTGAAAACCCCGCCATGTTTGATTGTTCGTTAGGGCTATAACTACAAATAAAAAAGTACTGAGGGAAGTTGTAGTTTTAGATACTTTTTAGGCACATTATTAGCAGTTGATTTCAATTATCATGTTTAATATTCTATCTTGGTTGGACGGAAAGGTTATGCTGACTGTAGAATTTGTTTTATATTATGATTTGTCCTGTGATAAAGGATTGCTCTGGATATGAGGCAACCAATATAGTCAATGTTATCTCAAGGTTTTAAACACCTCTTCCAATGATTTTACATCCTTATATTTTCTACTGCGGTAGAGGAAGTATTGTAATGGCATATTGTAGTGGCTTGAAACTGTTTTTTGTTAGTTTTTTTTACCTCCCACAAATCGAGATTTTAACGGGTAATCATGTTTCAAGGTCCGTACTAACAATTTTTAGCATTTTTGTAATTATGTATGTGTTTCAATACATGGATATCGCGACGTGGAGTGTCGTTTTTGAGTTACTTCTACATTGAAACTGCTGACCAAATTCAGAATCATTTTTTGAGTCACCAATTTATAGTTTAATAGGCGTACAAGGAAGTCATGCGGTGCCCACCAATTTATACATATTATTATGTGTAGTTATTTTATTATTTCTAGACCGTGATATTACCTATGACCTGACACTATCCTTTATAACCAAGCTTCTGTTTACAATTCTACCTTGCTTCTTATCTACAAACTGCGGGTCTCTGATTAATAAGATAAGATTAAATAGTTACTGTTTTTGAATGACTTCTAGAAATGATTCTTGAATGTCTTTGGATTCTGATTACCCTAATACCCGAAATCTAGTTTTGGCCTTGACAAGCTTATTTCAGGCTTGATCGTTTTATTTAAGAATGTTTTCTACGTTTTACAATTAATGTGAAATTTGGAATGTTTTCATTTTTTCCATTGAATTGCAAAGTTGCAGTGAGATCTTCAAAATGTATTTTACCGGAACTCCAATGGCATTGCCTTCAAGAAAGTGGAGGGGAGAAGATCGATTCGGTAAAGAATGAGCTGTGTTCTTCCTCTAAGGACACTGAAAGAGCCCTGATCCTTGCTGCTATGTAATTACATATCCTTCTAATTGCCACAGCCCCCACAGCTCTGCCTGTTCAGAAGAGGCCCGAACGTCATGGATCTACAAAAGAGTTCAGCTCCTGTTGTGCTGGATTTATCTCAGAGGAGCTACACTCTATACGTTCCTTTATTTCTGCTTCGGGCTCCCCTTCTTTTAAGGTTAGCAATTCCATGTGGTATATTGGATCTTGT